>CM057338.1:234280725-235530725 GCA_030015575.1 Agapanthus africanus
GGTGGGTCCATTGTTCCCATTTTGGGGACAAATGTTAGTTTAAGGACGCATTAGTCCATGAGTTTAAGGACCCCACAGTCCGTATTAATGTGTGGTTGTCGGGACCCGTCACCTCTTTGAAGACGTTGGAGGATTACAACGACAAATATCAGAGGAGTTCAGAGATGTACCCTTGAACCAATGAGTTGGTTGAAAGAGCAGATGTGCTCAGTTCAAGATGATTTGAGGACTTATGGGCCAGTTTGGGCTAAGTCCAATTATGTTTGAAATATTGGCCCTTTGTTTGCTCATTGAAGGAGAGCCTTTGCCTCTAGAAACTTAGCCAATTGGGCTAAAGCCAGTGTTAAACACTAAAGACCAACAGTGTTGAACACTGGAATTAAGATTAGCAAGTTAGTGTTTAACACTAAAAGATAATCAGGGTTAAACACTAGCAACGGGGCTTTCAAATTAGTGTTAAACACTAAAGCAAATCAGTGTTAAACACTGGTAGTATAGATTTCAAATTAGTGTTAAACACTAAAGAAAATCAGTGTTAAACACCGGGAACAGAGTTTTCACATTAGTGTTAATCACTAAGAAAATCAGTGTTAAACACTGCAAATAGAGTTTTCCAAATTAGTGTTAAACACTAAGAAAATCAGTGTTAAACACTGCAGATAGAGTTTTCTAATTAGTGTTAAACACTAAGGAGGGAGGGGTCACGTGCGGACACGTGAGAGCGCCCTGATTTCCCTTATTTTATTCTGTAGATCAGTATTTAACTCTTTTAATTCTGACGGCCATCACGTGTGAGCACGTGATGGAGGCCCCTGCTCTGGTCTGTTAGAATGCTCATTAGGGGTCACGTGGTGACACGTGAGGGCGCCCTAAATGTGGATCCGGATCTCCTTTTCTTCGTTCTGCAATTAAGTGTTAAACACTTTTATTTTTATTTTAGAGCATCACGTATTGGCACGTGATGGGGATCTGTGCGCCAATTGTTAAAGCATTTGCTGAGGGGTCACGTGATAACACATGAGAGCGCCCAAAGCTTTCATTTCCTTTGCTTTTTCTTTCTGCGTTTTGGGAGTCACGTGGGAGCACGTGATGGCATCAAAAAGTGGGGCCAGATCCACTTTATTTTGTTCTGCAAACAAGTGTTAAACACTTTTAATTTTCATAGCCATCACGTGTGGGCACGTGATGTATAATCATGCCCTGATTTATTAGAACATTTATTAGGGGTCACGTGGTAACACGTGAGAGCGCCTAGAATTGTTTCTGCCTTTGCTTTTGTTCCATATATAATGAGGGTCACGTGGGAACACGTGAGACATTGCCTCAAAACTTTCCTCTTCTCATTTTTGGGGGATCTGTTCAGGGGTTACGTAGGGCACGTGACCTTAGTCTTTTCGTGCACAGAGATCTTTTAAGTCTCCTTATTTTTAAGAATTAAATTCTTATTTAGGGTAAAACCCTAATTTTTGTTTTGGAGGAATTAAATTCCTATTGTGAAAGAATTAAATTCTTATTTAGGGTAAAACCCTAATTTTATCCCAAAGGAATTAAATTCCTATAATTTTGTGACCACTGAATTCTCAAAACTTAATTCCTCTTCTATGTTTTGGATCTGCATGGCAGGATCTCAACCCAATAAGAATTAAATTCTCAATTCATGGGGAGATGTGCACTTTGCAGATCCTCCACCAGAGAAAGAACTAAGTTCTTTTCTTTATATAAGAGTTAAACTCTTTTGAGAATTAAATTCTCTTTTTAAGCCTCTCTTTTCTTACCTAGGGTTTTTCTTTTGCAGAGAATTAAATTCTTCTCCCTCTGTTTCTTCTCTCCCTCCAAAAGTAGATCCCTTCTCTTCTCTTCTTGGCTCCTATTTATAGGAGAAGGAAAAGAATCAATTTGTTTAGCAAATCTCTCATTGAAAGATTTGATTTGATTGTTGAGAGATTTGATTTATATTTATCATTAATTCTGGGCCTTTAGATCATTCAGTGAATTTTATTCACCGTGGATTTTAAATCCAAAAGATATTCTATTTGTTATCTCGGTTAGATTTAGGGGGAATCTTTCCTTATTTAAGATTTTTCCATAAATTGGTGATTTTTAATCACCCTTGGATCTTTAATCCAACGGTTCCTATAATTCTTTTTCATTTGGAAAGATTTAGAGAAATTTAGAATTTTAATTCTATTAAACTGTAAGGCTTTCAAAGCCTGTCACGTGTGAGCACGTGACCCTTGGTCACGTGTGAGCACGTAACCCCCAAATTGGTCCCTTTAACAGCCGCTCGTTTATATTGTTGTTTTAACCATCATGTGTCAACACGTGACCATTGGTCACGTGTGAGCACGTGATACCTCATTGAGGTAACTTCTGAGTTTTAATCAGGGAACAGATTTTAGAATTTAATTCTATTCATTATTTTAGAGGCCTTAAGAGCCCATCACGTGTCTGCACGTGACCCATGGTCACGTGTGAGCACGTGATGCCCCATTGGGGTCTTTTTTGAGTTTTTATTATGTCTTTTAACTCCTCCAGCGGGTTTTTAAAGGTCCATCACGTGCGGACACGTGATGCCTCATAACTTTTGATCCCGGATGAATTATGAGGCCCATAATATATAAAATCGAAGGGTTTTTCGAGACGCTTTCGATACCAATAGAATTTATCTATTTCTTATTCGGGAGTTTGTCAAAAAACAGCCCGGAAGATACTGGTTCCCATTTTCTTAGGCGTATCGCCGCCATTTGATACTTGGGCTCTTTTGCGCAGAAATTTTTGGCGGGAACAATTGGGAATTAGGTGATTATATCCTCATTATATTGGAATTTGTTGTAATTAGTGATATTTGAGGAAATCACCTGAGTTTTTGCCAGACGGCAAATATTTGGTTTTGAATATCCGTAGCTATGCACCGGCTTCAAACTGATATATCTGTACGTTTATTTTATAAAGTGAGATATAAATTTTTGAAATTATGTCTGTGGCATTTACCTATATCAGTTGATGGTTAGGTAAGGAATATTCAACAACGGTGTTATTCTTCTTAACCATAGTACAATTTTCAACTTACGACGCACATGGTTTGAGTTATTGAACTCAGGAGACTTATACAAAGTATTGTATCCTGTCCAGTGTCCATTAAGACAAAGGGGCTGGTACTCGTACTATATTCTGTTTACTTGTGACTTCTTTAGTTTTTAGACAAGTATTTCGTAGAAATACAAGGTCCAAGTTTTAAGAAGTTATAGGTACAAAAATAAAGTAGAGAACAATATATTGCAAGTATCGGGATTCTTCAAGGTGGTCGAAAATGTACATACGTGTGTTTGGTATTCAGTTGATAGTAATGGTTTTGAGAACTTGCTTCTCTTTCAGGTTACTCATATCTGGATACACTCCTAGTTGAGTAATACTGATCGGCCTCTCTCCATTTAGTTGACATGCACTAGAGACGGCTACATGATTTGAATCTGGTTCGAATTAAATTAGTGCCTCTGTTTCTATATTGTATATAGAATGGTTCATATCTTAACGATGTTAAGGTATATGGAGTTGTTCAGCTTATGCTTAAAACCAGACTTTGGACATACTCAGGGCACGTTTCAGTAATAGCAGTTTTTGGGTTATCCCCGGCTACGACGATGGTTAATTTTCTACCATCTGGAAGATCAATAGTGATATTGTTCTTGACTCACCACAGTTTTAGTAAAATGGACTTTTTCAGAAAACAGTAGTGGAAGTATGGTAGAACTGAAAGTGATTCCAGAACCACAAACGATTACTGAAAATTTAATAGAACCTAAAGATTCAATCGGGTTTGATATTCCATTAGCCACTCCGCAGATATGGTGGGTAACCTCAGGCACCCGAGAGGTACTTCGGTCTTCTTAGAAACGATGACAAGGAGGTTCTTGTTTACCCAGACTTGCCATCACTGCTGTTCTAGATTATAAGACCCGGCAGGGGGATGAGTATAGCGTTTTTCTAAACTAGCTTTAGAAATGCACGTGTATATGACTCTTCCAAAGGGTTGTTATAGTCAGTGGGAGCAGTGGAAGCATAGTGGATAAGTAGCTTGTGTCTATTTATAGACTAAGCAGGTATAGTGGATATAGATCATCTATTTTTGATGTGACAGTCATAGGCTTTAACTTCATCAGAATAGGAGATGGATATATTAAGAAAGTAGTAGGGTGTGATGTCCTGATATTTGGATGACATGCACTTTATAGGAAGTGAAATTCCTATACTACGATCGGTTATACTGTGGTTTTCATATAGTGGTTTCTCTATATTAGATATGGATAATATATCAGGCATTCTGGTAACTAGATCTATTGTTTTAGATCTATATTTGGGTAGTTTCCCAATCTGGGTACGTTGACACTATTCTAAAGGTGTTTTAGAATGGACGACTCCTGGCATAGTGGTGTACCTGCAGGTGATGGAGTCACTCTCTCTAATGGTGTCTTACAAACTAAAGTGGAGAGAGATGTGCATGATTGGCATATCACTTGCTTAGTTAATTGAGTCAATCATGAGATGTAAAGTACCACACCAGATGTTTTTGCACTAGCTGCAATAAGTTCATATATTAATCCAATCCTGGAGAAACGTTCGGAAGAAGTTTATGAACATAAGTGGATATTCTAGGAATTTGGTAACGGCAGCCATCTTCGGGAGACGGTTATCATTCCAGGCTTCCAAGGTGATCTGGATAACAGAGTGACTCTCAGAGTTATAGTTTTCCCTCTTTTGATGGGAAGTAGTTTAGACAGGTGGTCCAAGCGATACTGAGGAAGGCATGGCGCAGGATACTGATTAAATTCAGTAGACGATACCGTTTAAGAAGTTTGCTGGATTTGGAGTTCATTCATGAACCGTGTCCCATCAGATATCCAGACATATTCTAAGACAGGTATTGCTCATTTCGGGAGATGGCTTTCTCCGTGAACTTGAGATAAAGAGAGACATAGAAAGAAACATTCGAGCGGATCCACTCACTGAGGCTATTTCTTGAATGCAATAGTTTTACAAACGAGCTTTGTGAAACTGATTAGTAGAGGAGTTAGGTGTTCGGTATCACACGGACTGTGAGTATGTAACATCGCAATAATTAGCTTTAAGTGCAAGTGGGAGATTGTTAGCTATAGTGCCCTCAAGGCAATTATCATAGTCGCAAGTAGGTGATTATGATGATTGAGAGAGGACCTATACCAATAGAACAGTCTTACTCGAGATGATAGTATACTATCTGGTTTGTCTTTATCATTATGTACAGGATTAGGTGGCATTACAAATCACTATTACATGTTGATAGAGCCCATAGGATTCTTGCTTGACTACCAGCAGTATGATGGCGATCATATACGTGGGAGCTGGGTGGTCTATAAGCACATCCTTAAATGTCCCTAGTCGTGGGAGTTTCGAGACTGGGAATCGATACTCCAGAGTAGACTAGTGTATACTGATCGAGACCCCGAAGAGGGGCGGTGGCCGGTCTCACAAGCCATTAGTGTCAGTTTGTTCACCTAAGATGTATACAGGTGCTCATTGGGTTATGAGTACACCGGACAGACTCGTCGGGAACATGCTAGTTGGTATTATACCTATTTTCAGATAGCAGTTCCCTGGTGACATGTGTACAGGTTAGTTTATCGACCTGAGATCATCATTTGTCTCGTGTGAGTTCCCACTGTACTTTGATTACTACCCTACTACGGCTCAAAGGAGTTGTGCAAACAGGTTTTAGTTGGGTACAGTCCCGAGCCACATGGAGGCAGTGAGCGGATCGTCAGGGGATTCGTCTCTCCCGGTATTGGGGGTTGATGCCGCGGTGTGCACGGGTGGCCATCACCAGAAATTCTAGGCCAAGGTAGTCGAGAATTACTGATCTAGGATCGGTAGTTTCTCAGGTGGTAATGGGCTTCATACCGACACTAAATGTCGTGTTAGGGGTCTGACTTTATCCACCCCCTAGACTCAATATGCGATACTCATAGACGAACGGACCAGACTGTACGGATATTGTCACTGTCAGACTCAGTAGGGGTTTCAGGATGAGTTTGCTCGTCGGTCTCCTTTTCGCTCAATACCTGGGTAGCCGTTACATACAGCTAGTGTCGTTGACATGCTTGTGGTTAAACCCAATGCCAGCGTATTGACGAGTCTTTAGAGTCCCACACAGAGAGTTTCCCTGCTTAGGGCGAAACGATGTAGAGGCCGTATGGTTTTACGGCAGGGTTCGATCACATACGTGTACTTGTGCACGCATGATGTTCGGACGGATAATACTGGTGGGATTTGGTTTAAGCAGGATCCTAGTATTATATTTGTTGGATTATTTTCGTCTCTTTATATTCGTATTCTTCGGAATACGGATGCGGGTATGTATATACGGTTGAGGGGTATTCTTGTAATTTATTACAAAATTACTTTTAGAAGATTACACCTCATCATGATTTAAACCTTTTTGGATTAAAAGGTTATTGAGGTGTAGGACGAGGTGCAGGATGAGGTGCTTATTGCATTTTTGTGGCATGGCTAATTAGTGATCCATGGTTACTATTCTAGCATGCTTAGGGTTTTTGTTTGTTATGAGATTATGTTGACTTGAGATATTTTTGTTGACTAAGATATTTTGGAGACATGGACATTTATGTGATGGGCTACGTGCGTGGCGCGTGGACGCTGGGCGCCAGCGGGCCTCGTGCATGGCACACGGGCGCGGGACGCCAGAGTGTCACGCGCCCTGCACACGAGCGCTGGGCGCCAGCGGTTCGCGTGCCTGGCTTGTGGGCGCCGGGCGCTAACGGGTCAAGCGTCCCGCACGCGGGTGCTGGATGCTAGCGGGTCACACGCCTTACATGTGGGCACTGGGCGTTTGCGGAAAAAAAAGGCTTAGCCCCTGTACTGGGAGTTGTACTCCCGATTGACTTTTAAAGTTAAACTCTTATAAAAAAAAGGAAGATGGGCGTAGCCCCTATACAGGGAGTTGTACTTCCTGGTTGACTTTTGGAGTTAAACTCCTAAAAAAATAGATTTATTATTATATTTTTTTCGTGGAGTTAAACTTCTAAGAGATTTTCGGAGATGATGAAAAGGGGTCCCTTTCTTCTTCCTTGACCCTTGGATTTTCTCTTGAGCCTTAGATCTTCCCAAAGTGGGATTCTTGGAGATGGATCTCCTTCTTCCTCCTCTCTGTTGGCTGGATTTTAGAGAAAAAGGGAGGGTGAGACTTAAAAATCTTCCCTTTTTGAGATCTGATGGGAGATCTGAGCTCCTCTTTGTAGATTTCATGGTGAAAAACTATTCTTTTTTGGGAAAAGAAGAGTGAAATTCTTGATTTAATTTAAGCAAAAAGAAGAAAGTTTCCTTGAGGAAGGAGAAGGAGGCACAGAACCCTAGACTTTTTTTGAGAGAATGAAAAAGTTGTTGATTTTTTATCATGTTTGTCTTTATAGGTTACACACTTTACGTATATCCCCTTGAGCTTTGCCAAATGGCACTTGTGTCACCCCATGCCTTATGTGCTTATCTCCTTTTGCATATAAGCCATGGGGTTTACAAAAATTTTGCTTTTTTCCCATTTTACATACATTTATTTCTAAAAAAAGAATTATATTAAACTAATTTATGGCTTCATTCTTTTTGTTACGGGGCCGCTCCATTCCATACTTGGTCTTGACCTGGGCTTTGGCCGACTTGGTTTGGGGTTAACTTTGATTTTGACTTGGTCAACCGGGGTGTAATTTTGACCCCAACAAAGTGCCCCCATCAATAAATGCACACCGCGCATGTGGGTTGTGTGCATGAAATTGATGGATCTTGCTCTATATAGAGCTTGATTTGGTTGGGTTCCCTTTTGACCACATGGAGCGTATGCTGTCATTTTAGCAACGTAGACGGTCGATACTGCCATTTTAGCAACGTGGACGGTCGGTGCTGCCATTTTAGGGATGTGGATGATCGGTGCTGCCATTTTAGCGACGTGGACGATCGATTCTGCCATTTTTGCGACTTGGACGGTCGGTGCTGCCATTTTTGTGACTTGGACGGTCGGTGCTGCCATTTTTGCGACTTGGACGGTCGGTGCTGCCATTTTTGTGACTTGGACGGTCTATGACTTGCTTTGCTTCTTGCGGTGTCGGGATTTGATTTGACTCGCTCCGCTTTCTGCGGTGTCGGGATTTCATTTGACTTGCTCCGGTTTCTGCGGTGTCGGGGTTGAAGTTGACTTGATCCGCTTTCTGCGGCATCGGGGTTGAAGTTAACTTGCTCTGCTTCTTGAAGTGTCGGGGTTGATTTGTTTGATTTGATTTGTTTTGGAAGTTCCCTACCTGTCCAACGGGACTTTCGAGCTTAGAAGTGCTGCCGGGTGGGACTTTGATTTGATCTGTTTGGTTTCTGCCTTATTTGGCGGGATTTGAATTTGAGAGAAACGTGGAATTTGGATTTTGTTTAGCATTAGCATTACTGCACTTGAATAATGCCAGGAGCAACTCATCATTTGCCCTGGGAGGACTTGGGATTTTGTTTTGGGTCGGCATCAGCACCGCTAACACTGAAGCGTAATTCCAGGAGCAACTCATCATTGGCCGTTAGGAAAACTTGGTATTTGGGTTTTGGGTCAGCATCAACACCGCTAACACTGAACCGTAATGCTAAGAGCGGCTCATCATTTGCCGTTGCCCGTTGGGGAAAGATGGCTTAAGAGACAGGTTTAGATCCTTATCACCTAAGGCTTTTCAATTTTATGAGCCGTAAGGGTCTAATAAAAGCATTTTCTCCCCACAAATCGAGAGGATCTTGCATGTGTATTTTCTTCCTAGGAATCATGGGGATCCTAAGTGTGTTGCTCTTTTGTGAGTCGTAAGGATCTCACGCGGGGATTTTCTCCTCACAAGGTCGAGATGACTTTGCGAGTGTATTTTATCACTTATCATGAGTTTGCGCCCTTTCTAGTTTTCACAAACTCGCCGGGAGTCCTGCCGTTTTTACTCACAGAGCCCTTTCAGGTTTTCATCCGTGCTCGTTTTGCTTGTGGACATACTATTTTTTTTAGCTTCATCGCTGGTGGGACTTTAAATGTAATCTCGTCGGTAGGACTTTAGGAGAGACAGGGGTCGTTTGTGCCCGTAGATTGTATATGGTTTTACAGGATGTATAATCCAGACCGTATGAGAAAGGGTGAGGGTTGTGGTAGGCTTGTGACAGCCAACGGAAAACTTTGTCACATTCTATGACCTGAACCATTACAAGAATATCGTTGGGGCGTCCCCTACTCAGCGACGCGCTACATCGGATCCCGGGTGTAGTGTTAAATATGCAAGGGCTTGGTCGTCGTCCAGATGCGGCGCGCAACATCGGACCCCGGGTGTAGTGACAAATAAGCAAGGGTCGTCGTCCAGAGACGGCGCGCTACATCGGACCCCGGGTGTAGTGACAAATAAGCAAGGGTCGTCGTCTACAGACGGCGCGCTACATCGGACCCCGGGTGTAGTGACAAATAAGCAAGGGTCGTCGTCCAGAGACGGCGCGCTACATCGGACCCCGGGTGTAGTGACAAATAAGCAAGGGTTTCATAGGATCCGTCTAGCTTCCTGGAACATAGGTTCCCTTACGGGTAGACTAATAGAATTAATGGAGGTGATGATTAGGAGGAGAGTTGGTATTATGTGTTTGCAAGAAACTAAGTGGGTAGGTGAAAAGAGTAGAGTTATAGAGCCTTGGGGTTATAAGCTTTGGTATACGGGTAGAGATAAAAATCGTAATGGGGTAGGTATAATCATAGATAGACGGTTGCTTGAGGATATAGTTGAGATTAGGAGAAAAGGTGATAGAATTTTACTGGTTAAGCTTATTCTAGGTGGAGAGATCTTTAATGTTATTAGTGCTTATGCACCACAGATATGTCTTGATGACGCTAGTAAGCATCTATTCTGGGAGGATTTAGACGAGGTGGTGCAAAGTATACCTAGTGGAGAGAAGTTATTTATTGGTGGTGATCTTAATGGACATGTAGGTACTAGTCGTAGTGGGTTTGACACTATCCATGGAGGTTTTGGTTTCGGACAAAGGAATGAAGTAGGTGACTCGATTCTAGATTTCGCTTTATCTTATGACTTGATCTTAGCAAACACCTGCTTTAGGAAAAGAGAGTCCCACCTTATCACTTTTAGGAGCGGATCAAATGCTAGTCAAATAGACTTTTTTCTGATGAGAAGAATAGATAGAGGTTGTTGTATCGACTGTAAGGTAGTGCCAGGTGAGAGTGTAACTACTCAACATAGACTTTTAGTTCTAGATTTTCGATTTAGAAGAGAACCTATGAAGATTAGACGTAAGGTAGAGCCTAAAATTAAATGGTGGCGATTGAAAGAAGGTAATCAAAAGGCTTTTATAGATCGTGTAGTACAAGAAGCGGATTGGCAGTCGGAAGATGATCCAGACAAAACATGGAACAAAATGGCCAGTTGTATCAAGAAAGTAGCTAGAGATCTACTTGGTGAGTCGAGAGGTGGTGCTCCACCATCTAAGGACATATCATGGTGGAATGAAGATGTAAAGGCTGCTATTAAAATTAAAAGGGATTCTTATAAAGATTTGAAGAAAAGTAGAGATGTGGAGAGATTTGAGAAGTACAAAATGGCTAAAAAGGAAGTTAAGAAAGCTGTTCGGGAAGCTAAATCTAAGGTCTACAAGGAGGTGTACGAGAAATTAGACACTAAAGAGGCTGCAAATGATATATACCGGATTGCTCGAATGCGGGAAAGGAAGACTAGAGACTTATGTGCGGTGAAGTGTGTCAAAAATGAAAATCAGAAGGTTTTAGTTCGAGACGAGGATATCAAGGAAAGATGGAGAGATTATTTTGACAAATTGTTCAATGAGAGCTTTACTAAGAATTTGGATGGACTTGTCATTCAATCTCAAGATATAAATCGTGATTTCATGCGTAAAATAAGACTTACTGAGGTTAAAGAAGCTTTGAACAGAATGGGTTTAAGAAAAGCGGTTGGTCCTGACGGGACTCCTATCGAGATTTGGAGATGCTTAGGCGAAATAGGCGTTAAATGGCTGACAGATCTGTTTAATAAGATTTGGCAGACAAAAAAGATGCCAAATGAATGGAGGAAAAGTATTCTTGTACCTATCTACAAGAATAAGGGTGACATTCAAAGTTGCTCAAACTACCGTGGAATAAAACTAATGTGTCACACCATGAAACTTTGGGAGAGGGTGATTGAACACAGGCTAAGGAAGGATATTAAGATAACAGAGAACCAATTTGGGTTCATGCCTGGACGATCGACGACAGAGGCGATTCATTTGCTTCGTCAACTTGTCGAGCGCTTTCGAGAGAGGAGAAGAGATTTGCATATGATATTTATTGATTTAGAAAAAGCGTACGACAAGGTACCTAGAGAGGTATTATGGGGGACACTGATGAAAAAGGGGGTCCCCGTCAAGTATATTGACATAATCAAGGATATGTACGACGGAGTAGTGGAAAATGTCAGAACTTGCGGTGGCTTAACAAGTGATTTTCCGATTACTATTGGTTTACATCAAGGATCTGCATTAAGTCCTTTCCTGTTTACCATCGTGATGGATGAGCTTACTAGAACTATCCAAGATGAAGTCCCTTGGTGTATGCTATTCGCTGATGATATTGTTCTAGTAAATGAGACGAAAGCAGGGGTTAATGCCAAATTGGAATTATGGAGACAAACATTGGAATCTCGGGGATTCAGATTGAGCAGGTCCAAGACAGCATATATGCACTGCAAATTTAGTAGCCAGAGAAATCAAAACCATATTGGTATAACATTGGAAGGGCAAGAGATATCACCGAGCGACCAGTTTAGATATCTAGGTTCCATCATCCAAAGGAATGGAGAGATCGATAGTGATGTTAATCAAAGGATCCAAGCTAGTTGGTTGAAATGGAGGAGTGCAACAGGGATTTTGTGTGATCGTAACTTTCCGTTAAAATTGAAAGGGAAGTTTTATCGGAGCGCTATTCGGCCTGCCTTATTATATGGTACAGAATGCTGGGCTCCTAAGAAGCATCACACACAGAAGATGCACGTAGCGGAGATGCGCATGCTTCGTTGGATGTGCGGTAACACTAGAAAAGACAAGGTGCGAAATGAGGATATTCGTGCAAAAGTTGGTGTAGCACCCGTGGAGGAGAAGATGCGGGAAAACCGGCTTAGATGGTTTGGTCATGTGCGACGCAGACCTATGGAAGCACCGGTTCGACGAATAGATACTCTCGATATGGGTAATGGCAAAAGGGCAAAAGGGAGACCGAAGAAAACATGGATGGAGGTGATACGAAACGATATGGTTGCCAAAGGACTCAATGAAAGTATATTGTTCGATAGAAGTGAGTGGAGACAGAGGATTCATGTGTTGGACCCGGCGTGATTCTCATGTTGGTTCATGTAGCCTACCCCTTATGCTTGGGATAAAAGGCTCAGTTGTTGTTGTTGTTTGTGTATAATCCAGACCGTAGAGCCGGTGTGCTCAATTCGTCTGCGACTTGGAGCATTCACGCAGAGTATTTCTTGAAATATTGGCTATTGATGGGTGGCATGGGCCTTTCTCTCTCGGTGCTTATTAGTTGGTAGGATCCTCCGCCGAACACCTTCTCAATGGCGTATGGCCCTTTCCAATTTGGCTTGAATTTTCCCTTGGCATGTCGATTGGGGATGATCGACCTTTTGAGGTCCAACACCAATTTGCCTTTCTTGAAAGCGCGGAGATGGGTCATCTTGTCATAAGCCCGTGACATTTGGGCTCGATATAGATCTAGATTTTGCTGTACTGCGAGCCTCTTTTCTTCGAGGGCGTCGAGCTCTTCGAGCCGAAGGAGCACGTTTTCCTCCCCGGTCAACTCGTGCTGAACGACCATTCTTAAACTTGGAATTTAGACTTCGAGGGGGAGGATCGCCTCCACTCAGAAGAATAATAAGTATGGAGTGGATTGAGTTGGAGTACGATGCGTGGTACGATATCCCACAACGCCTCATGAAGTTTGAGATTCCAGTCTCTCTTGTTGGCTAAAGCATTTTTCCTCAGGAGCTTGCATAGAGTTTTATTGATGGTTTCGACTAGCCCATTGGCCCTTAGATTATAGATGGAGGAATATCTCCAGTCTATCTTGTGCTGAGTAGTGAACCTTGAGATTTGAAGCTCTTGATAGAAGGCCCGTTGTCAAAAATGATCCTTCTTGGTGTACCGAAGCGGTATAGAATATTATGTCTGAAGAACGTCAGAATATCTTCTGTTTTGACTTCTTTTAGCGGGACAGTTTCAGCCCATCCGGAAAAGTAGTCTGTTGCAGCCAAAATGAACTTATGGCCTTTGGATGATGGAGGATCAATTGGGCCAACTATGTCGGTGCCCCAAACTTCGAAAGGCCACTACGCCACCGTAGGATGCAATGGATTGGGATGCTTGTGAATGAAATCACTGTGAATTTGGCAGAGATGACATTTCTTTGCATGCTCTTTGCAATCCCTTATCATGGTGGGCCAGTAATATCCAAGACGTTTGATCTGAAGTCGCATTTTGGGGCCGGACTGGTGTGCCCTGCAGACGCCCGAGTGAACTTCTTTCATGACATTTTGGGCTTCGGCCAATGACAGACACCTGAGCCAGAGTTGGTAATATAATTTACGATATAGCGTATTATTTACAAACACGTATCAGACAGATCTCTTCTTCACCTGAACTGTCACGCCCCGCTTCCCAGAGTACGCATGATTGGGCACGTGACATAGCCAACCATGCTACCTGTGGATAGGAAGTATCCATCCACAGTCACATTACGGTTGTAAGGTCATCAAGAACAAGATAATAAGCTAATCTAATACATGTCCAAATCCATAATAACAAGAATCAATAAACAATAAGTGCGGAAGCTAATGATCCAATACAATGAATAAACAGTACGTCCCATAATGCGGGCTCACATCTGGAAAAGAAATGGAATAAATAAACTAAACCCTAAGGAACTCACAGTTCAGCCTGTTGGCTGAAGTACTCCTACTCGGTCGTCGACAGTGGTACGGAATCTGGGCCATGCAAAACCTAGAGGTCAGCGCGTCATGACATCAAGTATATAGTATAAACATGGTAATAAGCAATGCAAATATGAATATGAATAAAGCAGTACTAAGAAATAACAGAGCAGGGTAAAGTGCAATGGTGACTGAACTGTCCTATCAGGTTTCTACTCTATAGTCTTTGAAACCAATTGATGAATCCTCGATGTAACTCAATAGTATCCCGTGCGTGCCCGGGACCACGGTCAAGATCCTCGGGGCTGAATCCGAGACGTGCCGCTAAGCAGTAAAAGGTAGTAGGATGGGCGAGTGATGTCAGCATCAACACTCCGGGGCTGGCCAAGCCCGTAAGACTGATCAGAACATGTATCGAACTGTTGAGTTACAAGTCGGTTTCACCTTTGATTTCCCCATACCCCCAAGCTATGTATGTCAGGTCAGGTATTCAGTAGTCAAGGACTAATGCCAACACAAAATCCGGTAAGAGTAGGTCTGTCTGGATAGACAGCAGGGATGGTCGGGTTTGTCGGCATTAGGCATGAAATCATGAAACAAGTAATGTCATGGTACAACAGGATGAGTTGGTATGTATGTATATGTCATGTGTAGCAGGGTCAGGCCAATATGTAGTGCAATCGGGTATGTGCTCACAACAGGTATACAATCAAATAATGAACAGCAGCAGGAAACAGTAAATAACCATATTATCCATGTAAACACAATGATGTTTTGTATTCTCTTATTAACAGGTTCAAGCACCTTTAGGGTGCAATAATCACAAGGTGAAGCAATATCCACAATCATAAAGTAATGAAGCTACAGGAATTTACACTAAGTATAATAATTGTCTCGTGAATGATTTAACAATTAAAGCAGATATGATCCAATTGTTTTATTTAGTTGAATTATGGATTGATAGTGGGTTGATTAATTACGAGAAACTATTATAAAGATTCCATGTTAAAGATAACTGCAACTGTCAATTCTAACTTATACTATAATATCAATTACCATCATTAAGTTGTTGTATTATATAGTATGATATTCAACTGCATAGCAAGACTAGATCTCGTATGCTAGCATGTTAAAGCAAGTATTCAGATACTTGCCTCGACGGTTTCGCAAACCGGAAAGCACGGATGCAAAGTCGGCAGAAAACACGATATGGTAGCATGGGCCACGGATCGAGTCCCAACAGAGAACAACGGGATCACACGGACCAGGGTGCTTCGCTGGAGCGTCGGGTTCACAAGACGGTACGGTCGGGTTCCGGCAAAAGTCACGGCAACGAGGTTAGCAACAATGATATACATACAAGATCAGCGGGGGGAAAAACTTTGCACAAAGGAGAGATAAGGATGCTTACAGAGAGATACCAGGGTGACCCCGGCGGGCTCGACGGCGCTGGAACGCCGGCGAGGCAGCGACGACGGCTGCGAAGACTTGAACGGCCTCGGGGTTCGCTGGAGAGGGTGTTGCGACTAGTGGAGGAGAGGGTGGTCGGCTCTGGTGGTCAAGGGGAGAAGGAGGTGGTCGGAGGTGGCGCGGGTGACGTCGACGAGGGTCGACGGCGTGTTCTCCGGCGACCCGGGGATGGTGCAGGGTCGGGCTGTGTGACTGAAGGTGTTCCGGCGAGGGGAGGAGGAAGGTGATGACGAGGTAGCGACGAGGAGGGTGAGAGGGAGTCGCGGGCGTCGTCGGCGACGGGAGGCGGCGTCGACGTCGCGCTCTGCGGCCGAGTGGAGGCGTCGGGGTTGGGTGCAGGCACGGGAAGAGGAACGGAGGAAGGAGGTAGGAGGTGCGGCTGGGCTCGCGGTGGCGAGGGCCGCGACGGCGAGGTCGTGGGGAGGTCGGCGGTGAGGTCGCGAGGAGCTAGGGTTAGGGTTTCGTGGGTTCTCGTGATGGGAGAAGATGAGAGGGGAGGCGGATGCATGGGATATAAATAGAGAAGAGAGAGAGTTGTTAGAGGGAGAGAGAGAATGAGGGAAGAGAGAGAGAGAGAGATAGGGAAAGGGAAAGGCGGGGCCCACGGGGAAAGGAGCCACGCGATTGGCTGGGGCTGAGGCGAGATCTTCGAAAGGCCACGACGCCACCGTAGGATGCAATGGATTGGGATGCTTGTGAATGAAATCACTGTGAATTTGGCAGAGATGACATTTCTTTGCATGCTCTTTGCAATCCCTTATCATGGTGGGCCAGTAATATCCAAGCCGTTTGATCTGAAGTCGCATTTTGGGGCCGGACTGGTGTGCCCTGCAGACGCCCGAGTGAACTTCTTTCATGAAATTTTGGGCTTCGGCCAATGACAGACACCTGAGCCAGAGTTGGTAATATAATTTACGATATAGCGTATTATTTACAAACACGTATCAGGCAGATCTCTTCTTCACCTGAACCCTCGCAGATTTTTCATCGGGCAGCTTGTCGTATTGGAGGTATTCTATGAAGGGCTCTCTCCAATCGGGCTCCTCTTAAATGATCAGAACTTGTTCGGCAGGATTGCTCTTTTGTTCTGCGGTTTCCTCCTCTCATAAAAAGACCAGGGGCAAAATTTGCCTGCTCCTGACTGTGATCAGAATTTCATCCATGTCGGGATCAGCCAGCTCTTTGGCTAAACAAGCGAGTATGCCAGCTTTTCCATACAATACCCTAGGAACTCTCATCAGTTCAATATGGGTGAACTGTTTCATGAGCTCCACCACCCGGATTCTGTACCGAGCTAACTTGGGTTTGTATATCTTATAGTCGCCGCTCACTTGGTTGATGACAAGCTGGGAGTCACCGTAAACCCGTAGCCGAAGGATTCCCATTTCTATGGCGAGCTCCAGACCAGCTATCAGAGCTTCATACTCAGTCTCGTTGTTTGTGCGAGGCTCGGTGAGAGCGAAGGAACGTCGTAGGGTTCCTCCTGATAGCGTGACGAACACCAATCCTATCCCCGCTTTTATCTTCGGGATGCTTGATTTACTGGAGGTCTCATTGATGAGGCTCTATCAGAGTAGAGCTCCCAATATGGCTCGCTATCCTCGAGGTGCAACACTTGTTCATCGGGTAATTCACAATTTAGCGGCGACCCTTCTGGTATGGGTGAGCAGCGAGAAAATCGGCGAGGGCTTGCCCTTTTATTACTTTCTGAGGAGTATAAACTATGTCAAACTCAAGCAACATGACAGCCCATCTTGCCATTCTGCCGGTTAGGCTTTCTTTGGTCATTAAGTGTTTGAGCGGGTCGACCTTGGAGATCAGCATAACCCGATGAGCGAGCAGATAGTGCCTCAGCTTCTTCATGGTGAATATCAGGGCCAGGCATTGCTTTTGATCAGGGAATAGTTATGTTCCGCCCCGACTAAAGTTCGACTGAGGTAGTAAAGAGTATTTTCTTTTCCCTCCTCATTATTCTGGGCAAGGAGCGCGCCGGGTGATTCATCTAGCACGGCAGTGTAGAGAATTAGCGATTTATTTAGAATGGGAGCAGCCAGCACTGGAGGGCGCAACATGTACTGTTTGATATTTTCGAACGCTTCTTAACATTCGGCATCCCAGAAAAAAGGAGCTCCTTTCTTCATGAGCTTTGAGAAGGGATTACATCTCCCCCGATAAATTTGAGATAAACCTTCGTATATAAGCAAGCTTGCCTTGACTTCAGTTGCGTCAGATTCTTTGGAGGGGCATCTCCATGATGGCATTTATTTTTGATAGGTCAACTTCGATCACTCATGTAGGACTATGAAGCCCAGGAATTTTCTCGATGACACGCCAAAAGCGCAATTTAGAGGATTCATTTTCAGACCGTATTCCCTCAGTATGGTGAAAACGGTCCTATGATCTTGGATGTGATCGGCCTTGGCTTTAGTTTTAACGACCAAATCGTCAACATAATATTCGACAACTTTATGGATTAGGTCATCAAAGATATTGGTCATTGCCCTTTGATATGTAGCACCTGCGTTCTTCAGTCCTAACGGCATCACTTTGTAACAGTATATACCGATCGGGGTTCGAAATGCTGTATGTTTCTCATCGTCAGGCGATATTTTTATCTGATTGTATGATTGATTCTGTGAAAGAGTGTGTAGTAACTGCAATCAATAACGGTGTCGCGTGTAGCTAGCCGAGATGGGTACGGGTCATCCTCAGGAATGCGTGGAACTTTTAATCTTACTTTAGACGGGTTGATTAGAGTAAAAGAAGAAAGGAGAATAGATTCTAGATCTATGTTAAACACGGATGTAGAATATATATAGTTTTAAGATCTAGTTTAAATACGGAAGTAGAATCTATAAAGAAGAGGCTTGTAGGATTCGTTAGGATTTAGTAGTCATGGATGACTAATAAAGATGACTTCTTTTCTCTTTTGATAGATTTAAAACTAGATAGATAGTGATGAATGAGGATTAGGGTACTTGGAAGAAACTAGAGTTTCCACACAATTGACCCTTGTCTCTTCATTGATCTCTATTTATATCTAGCCCTTAACAAAACAATTGTTAATCTAATCTCAAATTGCTGTCGAAACTTGTAATAAATTGGTAGCGCGCCCGATAAGGATGTTAATGATTCTTTTGCTAAAATTTATAAACTTCATAAGACGTAAAAGAAGTTAAAATAATTTCTCATCCATTGTTCTACCCTAATCCTATGAATTCTATCAAGCGGAGAATTATTCGCGCATGATGGAGATAGAAGAAGAAGAACAGATAGAGAAGGAAATCATAATGTAAATACAGAAATTAAATACAAACTAATTAAACTAATAATCTACCTTCATTAATCAATTTCATAACTACAATTCTTCGAGTTTAGATTACAAATGGAAGAAGAAGTTGCTCTCGATCTCTGCCTCGTAGAAAGTAGATGCTCCATCGAATCTCACGTCGCCTTATCACGTCGAATCGTTGAACTGTTGTAAATCACTTGTTCTTTGACGGTGATTTGCTTCGTGTAAAAGGTGATGATTTCTATGTTTAGCCCTCGGTCCTTTATATAGCCCTGGAAGCAGAAACTCTAGATGCTATATGTGAGAGTTTGTTGATAGAATCCTACCCAAAAAATCCGAACACCTAAATCCCTAACACTGCCGCGGATCCGCCGCACCTATCATGATTTGGCGCGGAAGCGCGGTTGAATAGGGGAGTTAGGGATTGCAATTTCTTCAGTGGCTTCATATTGACGTGTAGAGATCTTTTAGATATCTGGAATCTTCATATCTTCTCTGAGTCTCTGCCAGTATTGATTTTATGATTTAACTAAACTTTATCGGCGGATTTTTGATTCCCGATATCTTGATATCCTGATCTCCTGACATGAGCCAAATCTTGCACAATATCTCCATGAATAATGTTAGTAATATTTGTTATAGACATTATTCTAACCATTTGTTTGCTATAATATCTTTTAAAGAATCTTGATTAGAATATTTGATATGATATGCATAATAAATATATTATATAAATATTATATGCATATATTTTCCTTCATAATGTTAATTATAATATATAAACATATGACAATAGATATTTTTTTACAGATAAACCCTCATATGTGTCATATTTATAATAAACACCTTTAAATATTTATCAAAATTAAGAAAAATGTTATATCAAAAGTGCGATATTTTCGACTGAACAAATACTCTAAACTTAACTTTGATCGTCCCGAGAAAACTATTTATTAAAGAGATGGAGGAAAAGAAAAAAGAAAAACCTAAGTAGCACACTTTCGTAGACAACACGATTGCACTGAGCACGTGCAACAAGCCGTTAAACCTCTAGGTGTTCCTAGTAGGAAGAGTTGTTTACCGCCGGACACAGAGACGCGACCGCGCAGGTCCGTCTTACCTGAAATTCGGGGCAGATGCTAATTGATTCTATTCGTCCACCTCTCCGAAGATGCCAAGTTGATTTATGGCACCATGTATCGAAGGTTTAGACAGATGCGGTCGATGTAGCAGACTTCGTCAGATTCTCCCTCGTTTGAGGGGGTTTTGATTGTGGGGACGCTCTTCCCTGCAGGCGCAAGTCGTTGTAGTTAATTACGCTACCGCATCGCGGTAACAACTTTCTCCTTCTCCATATGGTCACTTCGTGTCGTGGGTATTTTTTTTTGTGTTTGGTTGCCCGTGGATTGTATACGGAGACTAATTTATATTGTCGCCCGTAGGACGTGGATTAGTCCAAATCCGTATCTTCTTAGATTTGGGTTTGGGGGTTGTATTTAAGGACACGTTAGCCTTATTTGAGGCTAAGATCAACTTAAACGTTTGTTAAGGATACGTTAGTCTAATTTTAGACTAAGATCAACTTAACGGGATCATTTGGATCAGACAAGAGAGCAATTGGGCTATATTGTTTAGTTTAGTGACATTGCGGTCGATAATTAGTTTAAGAACATTACGTTCCATTGTTAGTTTTAAGACATCGCGGTCGAGGTTAAGGACATCATAGTCCGTGAGTTTAAGGACCTCGCAGTCTGGTGTTAGTTTTAAGACATCACGGTCGAGGTTAAGGACATCATAGTCCGTGGATTTAAGAACTCCACAGTCCGATGTTAGTTTTAAGACATCACGGTCGAGGTTAAGGACATCATAGTTCGTGGATTTGAGGACTCCACAGTCCGTTGTTAGTTTTAAGACATCACGGTCGAGGTTAAGGACATCATAGTCCATGAGTTTAAGGACCCTACAGTCCATGATATGTATGGTTGTCGGGACCCGTCACCTCTTTGAAGACGTTGAGGAATTACAACGACAAATATCAAAGGAGTGAAGAGATGTACCCTTGAACCAAGATGAGTTGTTTGAAAGAGCAGATGTTCTCAGTTCAACATAAGTTGAGGACTTATGGCTAGAATTGGGCTAAGTCCAATTAAAATGTTCTAACATTTTATTTTTTGTTATGGCTATTAAGCCTTTATTTGGGCTCGGCCCTTTGAATAATGCTAAGCATTGGGCTCTGATATTTTTGTCTTTATCAGAACAGAGCACGTTCTGATAGTGCGCCACGTGGCGCGTCAGGCGCTTTGCGCCAATTAAACAGCGCATTGCGCTTGCGCACGCGAAGGTGACACGTGTCGCGCTAAGCGCTGGTTCATTACCGCATTTGCGCTTTCCATTTATGAGTGCTATGCGCCAGCGCGCCAGCGAGCGACACGTGACGCGTTTGGCGCTGAGCGCCAGTCTATGAGCGCGGCGCTCTGTTTTAAAAGCGCAAAGCGCAAGTGGTGTCTATGGTTGACACGTGGCAAGTTATAGCACTGTGCGCCAGTCCAATGAGCGCAAGGGCGCAGTTCATGAGTGCAAGGCACTTTTCAATAGCGCAAAGCACATCCGATCAATTTTAAGATCACAGAACAACTTTTATGTTCTTCTAAGGAGGCTTTGCCTCAAGATCCAAGAACAAAAGTTCTTGTTTTGATAAAAGGCTCTGCCTTTATAGATCAAAGATCTGTGGACGAAGTAAGACATCACGGTCGTTTGTGCACCGCCGAGTCATCACGGTCCGACGTTAGTTTTAAGACATCACGGTCGAGGTTAAAGACATTATAGTCCATGAGTTTAAGGACCTCACAGTCCAATGTTAGTTTTAAGACATCACGGTCGAGGTTAAGGACATCATAGTCCATGAGTTTAAGGACCTCATAGTCCAATGTTAGTTTTAAGACATCACGGTCGAAATTAAGGACATCATAGTCCATGGGTTTATGGACCTCACAGTCCAATGTTAGTTTTAAGACATCACGGTCGAGGTTAAGGACATCATAGTCCATGAGTTTAAGGACCCCACAGTCCAATGTTAGTTTTAAGACATCACGGTCGAGGTTAAGGACATCATAGTCCATAGGTTTAAGGACCCCACAGTCCAATGTTAGTTTTAAGATATCACGATCGAGGTTAAGGACATCATAGTCCATGGGTTTAAGGACCCCACAATCCGATGTTAGTTTTAAGACATTACGGTCGAGGTTAAGGACTTCATAGTCCATGGGTTTAAGGACCTCACAGTCCGATGTTAGTTTTAAGACATCACGGTCGAGGTTAAGGACATCATAGTCCGTGAGTTTAAGGACCTCACAATCCGATGTTTGCTCTGGATGCTTCCCACGGGTTCACTGCCGTGTTCAGTGAGGACCAGGCTCCACTCTGGATGCTTCACACGGGGTCATTGCCGTGCTCTGCGAGGACCAGGATCCGCTCTGGACGTTTTCCATGAGGTCAGAAGTGACATAATCCGCGTTCTACATAGCCAGGAATTTTGCTCTGGATGCTTCCCACGTGTTCACTGCCGTGTTCAGCGAGGACCAGGATCCGCTCTGGACGTTTTCCACGGGGTCAGAAGTGACATAATCCGCATTCCACGTGACCAGGAATTTTGCTCTAGATGCTTCCCACGGGTTCACTGCCGTGTTCGGCGAGGACTAGGCTCCGCTCTGGATGCTTCATATGGGTTCACTGCCGTGCTCTGTGAGGACCAGGATCCACTCTGGACGTTTTCCACGGGGTCAGAAGTGACATAATCCGCATTCCACATAGCCAGGAATTTCGTTGATCATATTCGCATTTCACGGAGTTGGGGTTTGACTTTCGGTCGTTTGTGCACCGCCGAGTCATGGAACTGGGGGTTGCCGCTGTTCCGCTTTGCTTAATGTTGTGTCTGTTGTAATGAGATGAATGTTGAGATGATCTCCGGGCTATCTGAGAACTGTCGAGATTTGGCTTCTTCTTCTGATAAAACCTGGGGAGGAGGAGTGTGATTTCTTCTTTGTTTGCGCCCCTGGATTGTATACAGGGATTGATGTGATATCACCTGCAGGGCATAAATTTCATTCATTCATTTTTTTTTATTTCTTTCCGCGATGCTCTATCATTTCAGCTTTTATATCGCGAAGGTCACGATTTCCCCATCATTTCGGCTATTTTTTCGCGGTGCCCAATCATTTCGGCTATTTGTTTTATTTTTACTCGCTACTTTTTATTGCGAGTTGCCCAATCATTTCGGCTATTTGCACGCATACATTTTTTTACTTGCTGATTTTGTTGCAAGTTGCCCCATCATTTCGGCTATTTCGTATGCATGTGTGGCTCGCTGGATTTTCGCTGCAAGCTTGGAATTAGACACCGATTTCGGCATCAGCACCGCTACAACTGGGATATTGCCAGGAGCGAATCATCATTTGCCTCTGTAGATGTCAGACAAAGGTGGCTTAGTAAACAGGGTTCAGATCCTGTCGACTAAGGCTTTTGACTTCATGAGCCGTAAGGATCTCATAAAGGTATTTCTCCCTACAAGTCGTGAGGATCTCATAGGTGCGTTTTCTCCTTAGGAATCGTGAGGACTCCTAAGTGCATGTTCTCTCGTAAGTCGTAAAGATCTTACAAGAGAGTTTTCTCCTTATAAGTCGAGGGGACTCACAAGGGTTGTTCACCATACGAACATATCCCTAGTCACGGGTGGGACTTTGTTAGGGAAATGTTTATTTGCGTCCGTGGATTGTATACAAGGGTCAGTATTGAGCCGCTTGTAGGGTAGTAGTGGAGGTTGTGGGGGCTGCTTAAGAACGGGTTCAGATCCCTGTAGCTTAAGACTTTTGAATCTTATGAGCCATGAGGGTCTCATAAGAGAGTTCTCCTTACGAGTCGTGAGGATCTCGCAAGTGTAATTTCTCCTTAGGAATCGTGAGGATTTCTAAGTGTGTTGCTCCCTTGTGAGTCGTAAGGATCTCACGCAGGTGATTTCTTCTTACAAAGTCGAGAGGACCTTGCAAGTGTCTTTTAACGAGATTGCGCCCTTTCGGGTTTTCACAAACACTCGTCGGTAGCCCTGCTGTTTTTACTCACGGAGCCCTTTCGGGTTTTCATCCGTGCCTACTTTTCTTATGGACATACCGTTTTCCATTTTTTTTTATTCTTTTTTTTGGTATCAGCTTTGGAATGCTGCAATCTACCGTAGTTTATCGACATCTCGGTCAACAGCTAGTTTTAGGACAAGTGGTCCGTTGTTAGTTTTAAGGACGTTACGGTCTGTTGTTAGTTTAAGGACGTTGTTAGTTTAAGGACGTTTCGGTCCGTCGTTAGTTTAAGGACGTTCCGGTCCGTTAACCGGCTACTACTTATAGAGTTTGGGCTTAGGAAGTGTTAGTTATGTATATGCCCTAGAGGCCATTGTTGTACATATGATGTATATTATGATGGATGCTTGGATATATACAGAGAGGACTTTCTTGCTCGTCATAATAGTATGCTATTTGGTTTCACTTTATCTTAACATGTTGACTTGTATTGGTTTACTGTCTGACTCTCACATGTTGATAAAGCCCTTAGGATCTGTACTCGACTACTGGGACTATGATGAGATCATACTAGTGGGGCCATAGTAGTCGATGAGTACATCCTATAACTGTTCCTAGTCGAGGGTATATCGAGACAGGGCATCGATACACCAGAGTAGACTAGCATATACGCATCTTGACCCATATGATGGGCGATGGATGATCCCATATCCATCGGTGTTTGACATCAATGATGGTGTACGGGTGCTCAGTGGAGACTGGGTACACTGGACGGACTCGCCGAGAACTCCCAGTTGGTGATATACCACACGTCAGATGGCAGTTCTCCGGTGACACTGGTACAGGGTAGTCTGTAGACCCGAGATCGTCATAGAGTCTTGTGTGATTCCCACTGTGCTTTGATTTCCACCTTACCACGTCCAAGAGGGCGTGCAAAACGGTGGCTTTTGGGTACAGTCCCGAATCACATGGAGGCAATGAGCGATAGGAGGGGATTCGTCTCTCCCGGTATAGGGGGTTGATGTTGTGCTGTGTTCGATTGGCTATAACTGGAAGTCCCTGGCCAGGGCTGATATAGAGATATGCTGGTAAGTGTTACCAGTAGTATCTCGACCTGTTATGAGCCTCACATCGACACGACTTATCGGTTACTGGGGTCTGACGTATACCACCCCTAGACTTGATATGCGACATATCAGACGAACAGACCGGACTGTACGGGAGTGTTACTGATTGGATTCACAGGAGAACGGACAGGCTAGCTTGTTGATCTTCTGATCGCTCAATACCTGGGTGGCTGTTACGTTTAGCTGACCGCTTGCAGCTTGTGGGTGTTTGATATGATCATCACCTGCTACCGGCGTATTGACGATTCTTTAGAGTCCTACACAGAGGTTTCTTGGCTCAGGCGAAACGGAGTAGAGGCACATATGTGATATGTGCAGGACCGAGGATAATGCGATATGAGATACTGTATTATATTCTCGAGATATTTAGATATGAATCGGGACATCGGATCAAGTGTTGATTCGATAAATAGGTACATGATATATTAGCCGGTTATATTCGATATAGCCGGATCGTTGGATCAAGTGTTGATTCGATGATTTAATGTATAATGATATATATGATATATTGTATTACATTATCTAATATTGGCTCGCTTTATTATTTCATTTTCTCACCGGATTAATACATTGATATATATGCGATATATGTTAAATGTATTATTTTCTTTTGTTGCAAATATATAATATATATGTGATATATATTATTGTGACATAATATGATTTATTATAAAACATGTTTAAGGATGATAAAAAGGGATTAGGGTTTGATTAGGGTTAGCTTCTTCTTGTTCATTCTAGAAGGTTTCTATTTTGTCTTGGTTAAGATATTATGGTTGATACTTATTCTTAACCTAACTAAACCCTAACTCTAGTTTATTCTCTACAACTTTTATCCTATCATCCTTGACCATGGTTAGATAATCAATCATATACACTAGACTTCTATTCATCACAAAAGGATTATTCTTTCATTCATCATCTTCTTCTCTCTTTGGTTTTTGAAAGAGAGAGCTCACTAGAAATTCCTTATGTGATGATTTATTGTGAGAAAGTGAAATAAAAAGATAGCATAAATACTACTCCATCATCCTCATCTAATCTAGCCCATTAGATTAGGGTGTTCATCTCTTTAGAGTGAGAAAGCTTGAGTTATAGCGACTTCGATGTAGATCATCGAAGAATCGGAACACTTCAAGCTAGCATGGATCGTTCGAGTCGTGGAGCCTCTCTTGAGTCCGGGAGATCGTGGATCGCGGCGAAGGGACTTCTACTCGGAGCTTGTGAAGCGAAGGAGCGGACTACAAAGGTTGTAATCCCTCACACTTAGCTATAAAGATATCATCTTGCTTGCTAAACCCTAATAATCTAGCAAAGATCCCGTCTTTGGGTTGTTCGGCACATGTAAAATTTTATTCGGGCATGTTTGATGCTTTATGAACCTTCACTAGTGTGCCTAGGAACCCTACAGGAAGATAGAGAGCGGACATAGTCGTCGTCATCTATCATTGACCTAGGCCATGACTCGTTAGGCGTAGTATTTCTTCAGGAAGCGACCGTTTATTGGCCTGGAGGGTCTTTCGCCATATATGTCCATGAGTAGATAGGCTCCATCCTGGTAGACCTTGTTTATGATGTACGGGCCTTCATAGTTCGGCTCGAATTTCCCCCGCTTGGCGCGATTGAGGATCATAGGTCTTTTGACCACTAGCACGAGTTCGCCTTGGCGGAATGTCCTCGGCCTAGTCAATCTTTCGTATGAGCGCGTCATCTTTGATTTATAAGCTTCCAGATTTTGTTGCGCTATGAGCCGGGTTTCGTCAAGGGCATCGAGCTCCTCAAGCCGAAGGTGAGCATTCTCATCGTCCGTCAGCTCGTAATGAACTGCCACTCATAGAGAGGGTAACTCTATCTCGAAGGGGAGTACCGCTTCTGTACTGAATACCAACGCGTACGGCGTTGTGTTCGTGGTCGTCCTGAACGTAGTTCGATACGCCCAGAGAGCTTCTTGCAGTCTCTCGTGTCAGTCCTTCTTATTTCGGGACACCTTCTTTTTTACGATCTTTGTCAGGGTCTTGTTAAAAGCCTCAGCTAGACCGTTAGCTCGGGGATTATAGACTAAGGAATATCTCCAGTCTATGTTATGTTGTTGTGCGAAGTGGCTGATCTTGTGGCTTCTGTAGGCCGGCCCGTTATCGGATATGATCCGTCTCGGAGTTCCAAACCGATAAATGACGTGTGTCTTGAAGAAATGGAGGATATTCTCCGTCTTCACTTCCCTCAGCGGTACTGCTTCTGCCCATTTGGAGAAGTAATCAGTTGTCGCCAAAATGAATCTTTGTCCTCTGGACGATGCTGGTTCGATGGGGCCGATTATGTCAGTTCCCCACATTTCGAACGGCCAGCTAGCCACCGTTGGATGTAGTGGATTTGGATGCTGATGGATAAAGTCCCCATCAATCTGGCATGAGTGGCATTGCTTCGCATACTCGAGGCAGTCTTGGATCATCGTGGGCCAATAATAACCCATCCGTTTGATCTTCAGTTTCATCTTCGGCCCGGCTTGGTGAGAACCGCAGAGTCCGTCATGAGTTTCTTGGACGACCCTTTTTGGTTCTTCAGGTCCTAGGCATCTTAACCATAAAGAATATAATGACCTCTTGTACAGAGTATCATTGACGAAGGCAAAAGATAGGGCTCGCTTCATGAGCTGATGTTTTGAGGATGCATCTTCAGGTGTTCGACGGGATTTGAAGTAGTCTATAAAGACTTCTCTCCAGTCCTCAACCATTTCTTGGTCTTTCACTTGTAGAGCCATTTTCTCGGTCGCTTCCTTTTCCTCGGACGACTCCGGAGATATTTCTGCCGGTGCAAGAACCCGGCGGCTTTGTACCATGATTCTTACATCATCGAGGTTCTCATCGGCCAATTCTTTAGCAAGCTTGGCTAATGCATCCGCTTTGATATTTTCCGCACGCGGTATGCTTTCCAAGATGTAGGAAGGAATTTGAGTCAGCTGCTGTTGCACTCTCTCGCCGTATTTCACCAACTCTGGTTTGCACGTCTGGTAGTCGCCGTTTATTTGACTAACGGCCAGCTGGGAGTCTCTATATATGAGGAGGTTTTCAATTCCCATGTCGATGGCGATCTCGAGGCCTGCTATCAAAGGTTCATACTAGGCTTCGTTGTTCGTCCTCGGCTCTGTCAAGGAGAAGGCGAAGCGCATTATCCCTCCTTGTGGGGTTACGAAGATAAGGCCTACCCCCGATTTGATTATAGGGGTGCTTTGTTTGCGCTTCTTCATAGAAGACGCTCCATCAAAATAAAGTTCCCATCGGGTATCACCACCGTTGATCGCATCAAACGCATGTTCGTCTGGCAGTCCGCAATTCAAAGGGGAATCGGCCGGTATTGGATGCTCAGCAAGGAAGTCGGCGATGGTTGGCCTTTCACTGCCTTAAGAGGCTGATAGGTTATTGAGAACTCCATCAAGAGCAGGGCCCACTTAGCGAGCCGAGCTGTCAATATGGCCTTTGACATCAAATATTTGAGAGGGTCCACCTTCGATATGAGGCGGATTTCATGTGCCAACGCATAGTGCCTGAGTTTTGTTATCGCGAAGATCAACGCTAGGCAATGTTTTTCGATGGGAGAATAATTGCTTTCTGCCCCCAGTAGGACTCGACTCAAGTAGTAGAGAGCTCTTTCTTTCCCTTGGTCGTTCTTTTGTGCCCATAATGCACCTAAGGAACCTTCAAGGGCGGTTGTATACAGGACGAGAGGTTTTCCCTTGACCGGAGCAGCCAGCACTGGCAGATTCTGCAGATATTGCTTGATTTCGTCCAATGCGCTTTGGCATTTGTGATCCCAGACGAACGGGGTTCCCTTCTTCATCAGGTGACTGTAAGGACGGCACCTGCTAGAGAGATTGGCTATAAATCGCCGGATATACGCGAGCTTCCCTTGGAGAGACCGCAATTGCTTGAGAGTCCTTGGCGGGGGCATCTCCATAATTGCTTTAATCTTTGACGGATCTATCTCGATGCCTCGGTGTCGGACGACGAATCCTAGGAATTTGCCCGAGGAAACTCCAAACGCGCATTTGAGAGGGTTCATCTTCAAGTTGTATTGCCAAAGGCGCTGAAATACGGTCTTCAAATGCTCAAGATGTTCCTCGTATGATTTGCTTTTCACCACGAGGTCGTCGATATAGCATTCGACGATTTCATGTATAAGGTCATCGAAGATCTTCGTCATGGCCCTCTGATAGGTGGCACCGGCGTTCTTTAGACTGAAAGGCATCACCTTATAGCAAAATATACCCAACGGGGTCCGGAAAGCGGTGTGCTTCTGGTCCTCGGGATGCATCTTTATCTGATTGTATCCTGACGATCCGTCCATGAAGGAGAAAACTTCGTGAGTGGACGTATTGTCTATCATTAGCTCGGTGACCGGTACAGGAAAGTCGTCCTTCGGACAAGCTTTATTGAGATCCCGGAAGTCCACACATATGCGCACCGTCCCATTTTCTTCATCACTGGTACGTGTTGGCGATCCAATCAGGATACTGAACTTCTTGGATGAAGCCGGAGTTGATCAGCTTCTTGATCTCGGCGTTGATGCTCATCTCAAGCTCGAGACGCATTCTTCTCGGTGCTTGTTTGATTGGCCTGACGTCCGGGGATATGGCCAATTTGTGGACAGCAATCTCTGGATCTAATCCTGGCATTTCGGAATAGTTCCATGCGAAGCAATCTCTATGTTGCATAAGCACGTCTTTTAGCGCAGCCATCCTTTCTTCAGATAGCAGCTCACTAACGAATGTCGGTCGCGGGTTATTTGCCGTCCCTAAATCAATTTCCTTGAGGTTATCTGCAGTGGTGTGTATTCCGTCTTCCAGCTCTTTTGGCGCCGGTGGAAACTTTGAGATCACCTTGTCATCATTGTTTTCGAAGCACCAGGGGAGGTCACCCCTATCCTCAGGCTCTTCTTTTGATAGTGTTATCATATGACAAGTACGAGCTCGCTTCCACGACCGATGTTGATCTGGTTCTATTCTCGCTGTATGTGTGGCTTTGGGTTCATGCTTCTACGGCGGATTTATCCTCCAACTACTGGATAGAGCGAACTTGCCGAGCTGATATTGGTCTTCGACCCAATTCTTGAAGGTGAAGCAGTCTTCGAGAGGATGTCCTATCGCTCGGTGATAAGAGCAATAGTCTGGGTGAGAGATCTTGTTGGCTTGCTCGGGGTGCTTGGACTCCGGGAGGGTAATCATTTGGTGTTTTATGGCAAGATCAAGTATCTTCTTTGTCTTGTCTTGAGGAAAGGAGTATGCTCGACCCATCTTCTTTATAAGAGATGAATCTGGATTGCTTGGCTCCTGATCGCATGGCTTCTTGGACCCGCTTTGTCGCTGTCGAACGCCTTTCCCATTCTTTGGTTTGTTTCTGCCTCTGCGTCGGGCCTTTTGCACAACGGGTTGACAGGGAGGAGCATTTTCATCTTTCACAGCCTATTGAAAAAGGCGTTGCGTCCTGGCTTTCTCGTAAATGGCCATTTCGCGATTATGGTCGTCTCAAACCTTTTGACCAGCTTACTTTATAAGTTTGTCCATTTGTTCTTTGAACGACGGACTGGGCATTTTCACGTCGGTGGCGCTTTCTGGTTCAGGGTTAGCATTCTCCCATTGAACATCCCCTTCTTCATCAAAGTCATGTACGACGTAGCAGTCGCGGAGTAGCTCCCGTTTCTTGGACCGAACATATCCAAGCCCGATCGTTTCCATTCTCCCATTGGGCAATTTGCGCTAAGTTCCGGGTATCCTGTTATAGAATCGTGCTTGTCGCGCAGTTTGCTTAAGAGGTAGCCTTGGCGCCTTAACAGCCTTTTTAGTCCGTTCGTGTAATATCTGGGCAAACGGATGGGTTGGAACCTGTCAAGTGTAGAATCCTTCCCATGCCAGATTTCTTCTTTGTTCAGGTGCGACTTCGGGATTTTCTTTAGACGATGGATTAGCGAGTGGGGCCGCCTGAGCAAGCATCTCCTACAGCTTTTCATGTTGCAGTTGAACTTTTGTTAAGGACTAAGTTTGAGGTCGATGACTAGTAGAAGCTCGAACTTCGTCTTTGGAATTCACCACATAGACTATGTGAACTACCATGCCCCCAGGCTTGGGGTGTTTGGAGTTTGCTTCGGACACTTGAGCTTTATTGGGCTTCTCTTTTTTTTGTGAAAAGCCGTTTTGGTTTTGGGAGGAACCGCTGTATCAGGATCCGTCTCGGGGTGAGTCCCTTTCTCCTGCTTTCACACCATATATAGATGAGGAAAGTTGTCTTAGGGAGCGAACTGGTTTCTGCTCTCGTGGGATCTCCATGGGCTGCAGAGACTTCTTCAATATTGCGATAGGAGAACTTTGTCTGACCCTTCACAACAACATTCACCACCGGGGTTGAAACAGGACCATGCGGAGAACTGCCCCCAGCTCATTTTGTATGACGCTGACATCGACGTTGGTCATTTCTTACAGCCGGGATTTGATTAGCTTCAGGATTTTACTGAGCCTGCCCTCTGTTTCTTTTGAGAGCCTGAATATTCTGTCCCCTACGTCGTCCTTGGTTCTTGGCATGTGCCAGTTGTTTGAAGACTGATTTCGTCGGCAAAACTGCCGCTTGGGGAGCCTGCCTGTGGAAGACAAACTTCCTTTGGGATTCCTCCATCGGCGTTGAGGCACCGAGGGTGGGAGGTGGGAGAACGATCCAAAGAGAAGCTCGTTGATTTCTTGAAGAGCCGGATTGCAGAGATTTGAGGCTGCAAGTGGCCCATTCTTGACTCCACCAGATGTGACAGAGCCTGAGTTCCTAGGGTAGGACCAAATGCCATTCTTCATAGAGACGAAATGCCGGCTTCAATATCCACTCCCTTAAGGGCAACCAAAAACATACACACCGCGATTATCTGATTGCGGGAAAAACACGACACACGAAATGTAGAGTGGAAAGAGGAAAAGGTCCCACCGGGCGTGCCAGAATCTGTTTACCGCCGGAAGCCGGGAAGAAGGATGTCTTGCCTGAATCTAGGGGCAGATGCTAATTGGTGCTATCTGTCCACCTCTCCGAAGATGCCAACTTGATTTATGGCACCATGTATCGAAGGTTTAAACGGATGCGGCCGATGTAGCAGACTTCGTCAGATTCACCCTCGTTTGAGGGGTTTTTGATTGTGGGGACGCTCTTCCCTGCAGGCGCAAGCCCCTACAGTTAATTACGCTACCGCATCGTGGTAACAACTTTCTCCTTCTCCATATGGTCACTTCGTGTTGTGGGTGTTTGTTTTGTGTTTGGTTGCCCGTGGATTGTATACGGAGACTAATTTATGTTGTCGCCCGTAGGGCGTGGATTAGTCCAAATCCGTATCTTCTTAGATTTGGGTTTGGGGGTTGTGTTTAAGGATACGTTAGCCTTATTTGAAGCTAAGATCAACTTAAACGTTTGTTAAACATACATTAGTCTAATTTTAGACTAAGATCAACTTAACGGGATCATTTGGATTCGACAAGAAAGCAATTGGGTTCTATTGTTTAGTTTAGTGACATTGCGGTCGATAATTAGTTTAAGGAAATTACGGTCCGTTGTTAGTTTTAAGACATCGCGGTCGAGGTTAAGGACATCATAGTCCGTGAGTTTAAGGACCTCGCAGTCCGGTGTTAGTTTTAAGACATCACGGTCGAGGTTAAGGACATCATAGTCCGTGGATTTAACGACTCCACAGTCCGATATTAGTTTTAAGACAACACGGTCGAGGTTAAGGACATCATAGTCCATAGATTTGAGGACTCCACAATCCGTTGTTAGTTTTAAGACATCACGGTCAAGGTTAAGGACATCATAGTCCATGATTTTAAGGACCCCGCAGTCCATGAAATGTATGGTTGTCGGGACCCGTCACCTCTTTGAAGACGTTAAGGAATTACAACGACAAATATCAAAGGAGTGAAGAGATGTACCCTTGAACCAAGATGAGTTGTTTAAAAGAGCAGATGTGCTCAGTTCAATATAGGTTGATTACTTATAGCCAGAATTGGGCTAAGTCCAATCAAAATGTTTTAACATTTTATTTTTTGTTCTGGCTATTCAGCCTTTATTTGGGCTCGACCCTTTGAATAATGCTAAGTATTGGGCTATGATATTTTTGTCTTTATCAGAACAGAGCATGTTCTTATAGTGCGCCACGTGGCGCATCAGGCGCTTTGCGCCAATTAAAAAGTGCATTGTGCTAGCGCACGCGAAGGTGACACGTGTCGCGCTCAGCGCTAAGCGCTGGTTCATTAGCGCATTTGCGCTTTCCATTTATGAGTGCTTTGTGCTAGCGCGCCAACGAGCGACACGTGGCGCGCTTGGCGCTGCGCGCCAGTCTATGAGCGCAGCGCTCTGTTTTAAAAGCGCAAAGCGCAAGTGGTGTCTATGGTTGACACGTGGCAAGTTATGGCACTGTGCGCCAGTCCAATGAGCGTAAGGGCACAGTTCATGAGTGCAAAGCACTTTTCAATAGCGCAAAGCGCATCTGATCAATTTTAAGATCACAGAACAACTTTTATGTTCTTCTAAGGAGGCTTTGCCTCAAGATCCAAGAACAAAAGTTCTTGTTTTGATAAAAGGCTCTGCCTTTATAGATCAAAGATCTGTGGACGAAGTAAAAATACTTCTTTTATTTTTTTATGATTAGATCTTTTGATCTTTTTCTTTTTATCAAAGACCTTGGTCTTTTTTCAGATCTATGATCTTTTTTAGAAGATGGCTCTTCTTTTTACGAGATGGTTTCATCTCTGTTGTTCAAGAACATAGTTCTTTTTTACCTTGAATATGAAGAAAAATCTTCTTTTCTTAAGAGCTTGCTCTTTTTTGCAGAGGGTTTTCCTCTCTCTTCTTCTGTATTCTCTATATATCGTTGTCTAGGGTCCTTTATATAGGGCCAAATGATTTATTAAATCAGTTTTGAGAGATCTTTCTCTGATTAATTTGGGAATATTTCCCACCGTTGGATTTTTGATCCTAAGGCTTCCGTTTTACAGAAGATAATCTTTTTGTTTTAATAAGATTGAAAAAATCTTTCCATAACAGATCTTTAGTTCTAATTAATTAATAATTTATTATTAGTAGATCTTTTGATCTGACGGTGGGGGAATTTTTAATTCCAGCGCTGGCGCACCTTGCGTGAGCGCACCTACATCCGACACGTAGTGCGCAGCGCAGAGCGCGACGCTCACCCGTGTTTGACACGTGGCACGCAGCGCAGATCGCAGCGCAACTGCGCTAGCGCACCTGTGTTCGACACGTGGCGTACAGCGCTGGATCTGAAATGTTGCTTCTACTTTTAAATTTTGCATTTTGAAACAGAGCTTTGCTCTGATTGGGGGTGTGCTGCCTAAGGCGCAGCGCTCCTGGCGTTGGCGTGTCTGCTTTTGACACGTGGCGCACAGTGCACAACGCACAGAATCTGAAGCGTTGCTTCGACTTTTAAATTTTGGAATTTGAACAGAGCTTTGCTCTGATTGGGGAAAGCAGAAGCGTCGCTTCATTTCAAATCTTGGAATTTGAACAGAGCTTCACTCTGATTTGGGTAAACAAGAGTGTTGTCTCCTGAGGGTTTTCAGCGGATTACACCCATAAAATCCCATAATAAAAGAAAGAAAATGAAAGTTACATACAAAGATAAGAACTATAAAAGAAAGAACTTGAAAATAAGAGTTTCTAACTACACCAGCTTTTCAGTTGCCATGAGCCTTATCTTAATGGTCATGAAAAATGTTAGAAATCACATCATCCCTCAATAAAACATCGTCTTTATTCTTCCTCCCTATCTTTCTTCCAAACATCGATCAAATACCCATATGTATGTGTAAAAGACATCCCTACACTTAGAGAATTCAATTCAAACTATCATACTCTTGTCCATCTTCCAAAGTACTTTATAGTCGGTGAACATTTTAGATGGAATTGCTCACACATCCTTCATGCGACCGTTAATACTTCTTGAGGTACTAACCGACCGATTATCAAATGTGCTCACTCATTTAGGTGTAATATCCTCATCTTGCAACACCTAAGGCTTAGCAGTGGCTCCCAAACCAGTTGGTCTAAGGCACTCGGTGATAAAGCACTCTCGCTATATTTTTTTTATGCTGCATTAAGTAATTACAAAACCAGTGTTCATTTTATTCTTCTTCACCACTTATACTTTTTTTTATTTTTTATTTTTCATACTATGGCTTTTAGATGAGTGCATTTCAAGGTATCCTCTACTATCCCAAGTTTCAAGATGTGTGCAAGTGTGTATAGTAGGGTTTCAACGTTCAAATATTTAGTCTCAAGAATAAAGACTATTTTTCATACTCAGATCTATTCTCAGATTAGTAATTTCCTTCATCTTACTAACCCTTGGGACAACGGCTCATAACTACTTATTACTAGTTTTGTTTAAGAAAACATCTAATTTTCTTGCTTTTCTTAAACTTTTCCAATCTTACATATCTAAATTTTTCACTTTTAAACTTTCATTATCAAAAAATTTTGTACTTATATATAGTATAATGCAAAGTAATGTGTGAATAAGTACAAACCTCCCCCAAACTTGTTTGCAGTTGTGTCCTCACTGATGTCATCTGTTAAGCGTCACAAAAAACTGTAGACTTGGAAGGAAAAGTTAGTAAAGGGGATAAGAAATAATGAAAGTAAAATTCTCTCCCAAACTTATCTTTGGCTCACAATTTTGTAAAAATTTTCTTTTCGTTCAAGAGCCAAAATATATCCCCCCAAACTTGAGTGAAACCGTATTAAGCATTTAAAATTATAAGGGGCGGGGGTAAAATTATTGGTCAATATAAAACTTTACAAAGACGAAAATTCAACACCAATCATTCAAATATTTTATTGATATACTAATTGGTAGAAGATCATGGCACCAATAGACGTGAAGAAGTGGGGAGGGGATAAAAGGTGGAATAGAACGGGTTTAGATCTCGGTTTATAGAGACGAAACAGTGATATTGGATTACTCGCATTCTTGTTATTGATAAGAACAAGGGGTGGTGCTTCAACTTCTTTGGGTTGGGAAGGATTCATCACAACGCCCATGTCTTCTAAGAATGCGAGTTCTTCAGCGAAGATTTCTTCAAAGCTTTCATTGATATCCCGAATAATAATCTCATCAGAAAGAACGTGATAATACTCGAACTCCATAAAAGGTTCATATTTAGCGTTAGATGTTGACCCGGACAGCTTGATATTATTGTCCGTATGTGTAAAATAAATAGCAGGGTCTAACAACAACGTTCTAGCGGAGTCAAGATCAGTATCGTGAAGCTTTTCAAGTTCGCTGCTATCGGAATTTATCGTTTCGACAGAAAATACTTGAGCATAGGGTTCGGAGGGTTCACTTCCCAACTTGTAAATATTAAGCTCAATTGACTTCTTCCCGAAGGATAGGATCATAGAACCGTTTCGACAATTAATTATTGCATTGGAAGTCGCAAGAAAAGGTCGACCTAAAATCACCGGAATTTGGTTTCGTGGGTTCGCTACAGACTGTGTATCTATAACGATAAAGTCCACAGGGAATATAAATTCCCCGACTTTGATTAACACATCCTCTAACTCACCCCTACGTTGGGTGATAGATCGATTTGTCATCTGGAGAGTGCAGTGCGATGGTTTTAACTCTCCGATCCCTAATTGCTCATAGACAGAATATGGAAGCAAGTTTACACTAGCGCCTAAATCGAGTAGAGCATGATTGATATTTTTACCCCCAATAGAAATAGATATTGTAGGACTCCCGGGTTCCTTTTGTTTCATGGGTATTTGTTGGGTAAACGCAGTGCTCACATTACTCGCTAAGAAAACTTTTTTAGGCACTTGATTTTTTTCTTCCTAGTGCACAAGTCCTTTAGGATTTTCGCATATGACGGAACTTATTTAATAGCATCTAGGAGATGAATATTTATGTTAACTTGCTTAAAAATTTCCAAAATTTTCTCCATTTGTGGACTTGGTCTGTTGCCTCTTAACCTATGTGGATAAGGAGCTCTATCAATAAGGGTTGAGTCCAACATTGGAAAAGATTGTGGGGATGGAATGGATCCCAGAATTGAAGTGGGGATCATTTTAGGTAGACTCGAGGAAGTGGGCTGCGGGTTCGAGCCTAGGGGAAAACGGATAATAGGCTCGGAAGAAGGTGGACTAGACGAAATAGGGTTAGAAATAGAAGCAGCCGGGGTATCATTAATATCACCAACGTCATCAACATGTTCACCCACTTGGTTGTTCAACACTCTTCTTGATCTCAACGTGGTAACGACACTCACATTATAACTTTGTGAGTGGCTAGGATTCGGTATAGGTTAAGATGGAAGTTTCCCATTTTCACTCGCACTCATCGCGTCATTTAACTGTGCAAGTTGTGCTTCTATCGATTTTATACTTTCACCATGGGAAGCGGTGTTTTGTGTTAATGTTTGGATAGAAGACTTTAAATCATCCGTCATTTGCATGGAATGTTTAATAAACATATCCACGTTTCGTTCGAGTGCGGAGAGTTTTTCGATACCAGCCGTTTTGAAAGAATCATTAATCGGTGCAGAATTGTTGGCTGGATTTTGAAAAGTTTGCGATTGAAAGGGGTGCTGACTCTGTGGTGGTGGTTGCTGTTGCTGTGGAGGAGGTCTTTTATATTTGCTTAGGAACTGGTTTTGATTTTGAGTTTGGTTTTGGTTCCAAGAAAAATTAGGGTGATTCCTCCATCCCTGATTATATGTGGAAGAATAAGGGTCATCTCTAGGTTGTTGCTGAAAAGTAGCATTAATTTATTCTTGACCTTGAAACGGTGCACTCAAAGGACATTCTTCCGTTAGATGTGATGGGTCGAAACAACAACCACACACGGTTTTGGGGAGCGTAACCTGGTTTAGGGAGGCTGAAGAGACTTTGTTTTCTATGACTTCGAGTTTCCTTTGTATCGCGGCCATTTCTGTTTTCACTGCGATGGAAGAAACATCGAGCTGATAGATGCCTGCCCTAGACGATATTAATCTAACGCTTTCCCATTGTAAAGTTTGTTCGGCGAGATCTTCCAGGAATTGCCACGCTTCACCATCGTCTTTGGACATGAAATGGCATTGATAAATAGTTTCAAGCATATGCTTTGTCGCTGGAGTAACACCCTCATATATAATTCGGCACAGATCCCATCTATTGATTCCGTGATGAGGATATTGAACAAGCAAATCTTTAAACCGTTCAAAACATTTCCAAAATAATTCATTGGGAAGTTGGGTGAACTAGTTAATATTGCTTCGAACACAGGCAGTCTTATGATTGGGATAAAATTTCTTAAGGAATGTTATAACGAATTCATTCCAATTGGAAATAAAGTGTGTGGCAGTGTTATAAAACCATTTTTCTGCTAGATCGCACAACGTAAAAGGGAGAAGACATAATCTCATAACATCCATAGAAAGTTGTGACATGCCCATCATTATGCATACGTTTTCGAATTTGGTTATGAAAATGTATGCGTCTTCGAATTCAAGACCGTGAAATTTGGGCAAAAGGTTGATGAAGTAGGGTTTAATTTCAAAATTATCTCCATTGGCTAGTGGAATAGATAGACAGGTAGGAAGGGGACCGCGTATCGGGTAGCATCTTTCTTGGAGAAAGATGTGCTGTGGATTCTGCGCACTTACGAGTGGTGGCAGAGATGTGTTGGTAAAATCTGATGGAGAACCGTCCATCTCGGTCGATATGGTGGGTGGAGGGAAAAAGAAGATGAAGAAGTACCGACTTAGGAGTCGATAGCAGAAACGCGGACAAGACGGGCACTAGAATCCCGTGTCCAGCCGAGCATGCATTAAGCGGGTTTAGCGCACATGGCAGCGTGTGAGAACAATTTAAAATGGTTTGTTTTGAAAAATGTCGGACGTGAGGCAAATCACACAAAAATGCACAAACAACCCCAGAACTAAGGTGACAAGGTCACCTAAGTCAAGTCACTAGACTGCTCCTAGATTTCCAAAGGATAAGTTGCAGGATCAATCCTCTACCACCTCTTTATCGCTCTTGTGGCCAGGTAAGTGCTAGGTGAGTGGGAGATATCCGCTATACGAATCACCGAAAATAGCGGGTCTAATTAAGTAACCACTTGCCTAGATACGCTTGCCTAGGCACCACAAAAGAAATGCAAATAAGAGATAGATTACCCACAACTTTTCTCTGTTTTAATTGAGCGTAACAGTCCTTAGAGTCTTAATCTAGATATTTTTTAATTAATATAGGGTTATGTGGATGTTCGTTTTGTGATTTGTGGGGCCTAGGAAAGGTGTTGAAATCCCCACCTAATCTAAATTTTGGTCATGCCTCTTAAAGTCCGTATTAAAATATGCACAAATAAACTAATTACAAAACACGCAAAAGATTTTTGAGCGGCGATATTTTGCAAAAAAATTCTGCAGAAAATATATTATTGGATTTCAGAGGAGAGATAAAAATCAGAAAAGATTACCAGAAGAATTTGGTGCTCCAACTCACCAACTTCGCCGTGGTTCTGCCGCCAATAGCATACTATGGTCGTGGTTCCGCCGTGGTAATTAGGGTTCTTTTGAAAAAAAAATTATTCACTTGCTCCTTTTGCTTCTCTGGAATTTACTTGATGCCTCTGAAACTTTATCTCCTCTCTACAGTGACTCCAAATATCCTCGCAAAAATTGCACACTAATCGTTAAATATGCACGATGCGGTTTTCTTTTATTTTATGATATGGATCGAATAAGAATTCAACACGAATAGCAAGAAAAAAAGATTACGCACGTATCCCCGGCAATGGCGGTAATTAGGTTTAGTTTTGTTTTATTTGATTGATTCTGTGAAAGTGTGTGTAGTAACCGCAATCAATAACGGTGTCACGTGTAGCTAGCCGAGATGAGTACGGGCCGTCCTCAGAGATGCGTGGAACTTTTATTCTTGCTTTAGACGAGTTGATTATAGTAAAAGAAGAAAGGAGAATAGATTCTAAATCTATGTTAAACACGGATGTAGAATATATATAGTTTTAAGATCTAGTTTAAATACGGATGTAGAATCTATAAAGAAGAGGCTTGTAGATTTCGTTAGGATTTAGTAGTCATGGATGACTAATAAATATGACTCGTTTTATCTTTTGATAAATTTAAAACTAGATAGATAGTGATGAATAAGGATTAAGGTACTTGGAAGAAACTAGGGTTTCCACACTATTGATATTATAGTCCACCTAGGAAGGACTCGAATTTTCATGAGCCAGCTCTCCACCATCTTCTTTATTAGCGACTTGTTTTTCCTTCCCTTTTGGGGCATTGCCTTGATTTGGCGATAGAGCCTTGCCGCTTCTAAGCTGGATTTGGTTGGACTTCATGGCGAGCTCCTCATCTTCCTCAGGAAAATACGTTCTTCCTCAGAGTCGCTACCAAGGTGGACGACGTAGCAGGTCACCATAGGGATCTTGTTATCGGAGTCTTCTTCTAGCTCCTCCAGAATCCCAGCCGCTTCTATGGGGAAGAACTCCTTTAATTGAATTAGAGTTCTTTCCTTTGGTTCATAGTCTTCGAGGGAATCAATATATTTTTGAATGGTCGATCTCCCTGCAAACTCTTTTTCGCGTCGAGCTGCACTTTTCTTCTTGAGCTTTTTGGATTTTGAGCCCGATTGAGCCAAATTGGTAGCTGGAACGGTGGGCTCTTTCTGCTCTTCCCATTCCGTTCTAGGCTCTTTCTGAAGTAGCTTTAGCATCTTCTTTATCTTTTTAGATATGTGCATGCTCCATAGAAGCTGTGGCGAGTCAGTTTCATTCCTCATGGTAGCGGGTTCAGCTGTCTGCTCCCAGAAGGCTTCAGCTTGTGTCTGTATGAAGTTGGTGGTTGCAGCTTGGTTGTTCACCAACACACTCTTGGACAATTCGATCTTCCCAGTCTTGTACTGCTTCTTGACCCAGTCTTTGAAAATATAGCAATCCTCAATCGCATGGCTCACTACTCAGTGGTACGGGCAATATAGAGGATTGTCGTTCATTTTTGCTTCGTGGGGTCTTTTCGACTCTGGCAATTGTAGACCGTTGTTCAAGACATCTTTGAATATCTTGCGGAACTTGTCCCTTCTGAAAGAGTAAACCTTGTTCTTTTTCTCCTCTAGGGAAGGCCCTTCTCCTTTTAGCACCGGCTTTCGAGACCGGTTGGTTTTGGATTTGCCTACCTTTCACTTGTCTTCATTATCGAACACATTGAAGACATTGGTATTGCTGGAATTCCCGCTTCTACGGTTGCCGTCCATCTTGCTCTTCCAAGTCTTGTCTCTTTAAGAGTCTGGGGTAGACTCTTGCTTCGAGCGTTCCAGCATTTGGATTTTCTTGGTCAGCTCTTGAAATGTCTTGAGGCCTGCTGTACATAAGAATTGGACCATCCAATTTCTGAGGTTCCTAATGAGGAGGCTGACGGACTGGTCCTGCTCTAGCGGCAGTTCGCACTTGACAGCGAGGTTGCGCCATCAGGCAATAAAGACCGTGTAGCTTTCGTTTTCCTCTGGCTTGGTTCTCACGAGGTCAGCAATGGAGATTTTGTCACTAGCACTCATGAATTTTTGCCGAAACAGAGACTCCATTTAGACGAAAGTAGTGACGGACCCGTCTGGTATGCTTGTGTACCAGTCGAAAGCGACACCAGTCAGGCTGTTGACAAACTGACGAAGAAGGAGCACATCATTGCCCCATGAATTTCCGCATGACGCTTTAAAGTGGGCGACGTGCTGATTTGTGTTTCCAGTCCCGTCAAATCTTCCGAACTTAGGAATGAAGTAGTCGCTGGGGAACTCGATCAGATCGTATTGTGCGGGATATGGCCGCCTATTACTGCCAATTTCTTTATGAGTTTCGACTTCAGCCACCAATGTTTTAACCTTGCTGGCGATCAAATCCATTATCCGATCTTGTGTTAGCGGGATAATGCTATCTGGGGCTAAGGCGTCCCCAGAAGCAGAATATGGCCGGCTTTCGTGCGGCTCACCCAATCTTGGACCTAAGGAGACAAGCATCGGTTGCTTCGGGTTGCCATCACCCGGCTCATAAGTAGAGACATGTGCCTGATTAGAAGGCGCTCGAGCAATTTGAGCCGTGAGCTACATTAAAACATTCGTCAGGTCGTCGATTTTGGAGTAAAGCTTGGCCATCTCTTTATCTTTGCTCCTGAGCTATTTTTGAAGCTCTTGAAGCAGCTCTTGCTCTGCTGTCCTGGGGCGAAAAGTCGGCTCTTTTTCGCTATCCGAGCTTGATTCCACATGGACTGAGGGGTTCTTCTGCTTATCGTCCTCATCGAGAGGGTTTTCATTATCTAAAAGAGGTGGCTGATCTTGGGAAGCGGCAACTACATTCAAGCCAGATTGGGCTTGGGATGTGGTGGCCCCATCCTTGCTTCTGCTGTGCAAGTTATCGCTGGGCCGTGCGCACACCATATAGACCGTATGGATAACATATCCGTCCATCTTTTCATTATTGGCAGCTGATTTCGTGAACCGCTGTCGTGGTCCTTCTGTTTTGGTAACGGACAATCGATTGAAGATGGCTGGCCTGACCGGATTCTTGAGTGGTGCTGGAACTTCTTTTCTTGATTTGCCCCGCTGCTTTCGCGCGGTACAGAATGCCTGATATACTCTTGAAGAGACAGTGTCATGCTTTCTCTGTTAGGGCTGGGACACGTCTCTTTGTAGCATCATTCGGATTGTTGTCTCCTTGATTCTGGCGGTTATGGCGTTTTTCTGAACCCACTTTAGAGATTCGAAGGAATTGCTGACTTTTACGGCCAACTCAGCCGTTGTCGCGGGGTGACCCTACTCTTGGAACCTCACAAGATTCCACTTGGTCGGAGTCCTGGCCTTCTTGTTGGCTTTATATCTAAGCCGCTTCTGCCTTAACTTTTTTGATTTGAGCACTTGGCAGGCTTTGGTTCTTCGGGGAGTCGCCGTAGACCGAGCGATGGAGAGCTTTGGAGATACGCCTGATTGTGAAATTGTCAGAGGCGCCGCCTGTGTTTGTCCGCGATGTTCGATGATGCCCTTTGTTCCAATAGTCTTGCCCTCAGCTGGAGCACCAGAGAGTCGTTCGGACACCGTTTTACGTTTGGGTTGTGGTGCCTTAGAGATCACAACATTCAGCCTCTTGCCTTTCGAAGCCCGTATGTTTGTTACTGGAGCTTGAGGAGCTGGGATGGCATTAGCTGGCACGAACAAAATATAGCCAAATGGTAGCAGCAACTCCTCCCACTGTCGCCCGAGACTGGCCGGGAGGATCGTCCTGGCGTCCATCTTCATCATGTAGGAGATGGGAGCTGTGTCGAGAGCTAAGCTTGTCCTTGGTGACATTGTTGAGGCTTGATAGCTTGAAATCCAGCACGAAAGAGAATTATTTTAGTATAAATACCGATATGTATGTTGATTAAGTTCGCATGAACGTTTAAACTGAAATATGGGAGGAGAGAAAAGGTCCCACCGGGCATGCCAAAATTTATATGGTGTTTTTCGTAACCGCATTGAGATGGGAATGCACGCATTTGTCAGGCATGTACAAATTCCCCCTGTCTAGGACAGGCCGGAGTTTGTTTATTGTGGAGATCCGAATCTCCGGCAGCCACGGACTAAGCTACCGTTAATTACCCATCGCCTTTGAAGCTAAGGAACCTCCGATTAACGGGTCAAACTGGTCATGCGAACTCAATGTGTAGTGTGCGTATGTGTATCTTGAGGGGTTTTGGGTATATCGTAGGCCTCGCAAAGTTTATGGGAGTCCCACTACTCGGATAGCGAACTGGGGGTCAAGGGGGCTAGCAGCCCCCTTGCGAGGTGCGGGGCAGCGCCCTATTAGAATTTTTCTAATAGGAGACGTGTTTTGAGCGTGGAGTGTATGAAAAAAAGTGGGGTGAGGAGCGTCCTAAGGACACGTGTGTGAATCGTGGGCGCCCAAGGGTCACGCGCCCCGCACGCGAGCGCTGGGCGCCAGCGGTTCAAGCGTCCCGCACGCGGGCGCTGGGCGCCAGCGAGTCACGTGCATAGCGCGTGGACGCTGGGGCCAGCGGATTACGTGCTCTATACGTGGGCGCTGGACGCCCGCGGAAAAAAGGGGCTTAGCCCATGTACTGGGAGTTGTACTCCCGAATGACTTTTGGAGTTAAACTCCTATAAAAAAAAAAGGAAGAGGGGCTTAGTCCCTGCACAGGAAGTTGTACTTCCCGGTTGACTTTTGGAGTTAAACTCCTAAAAAAGGGATTCATTATTATATTATTATTTTTGTGGAGTTAAACTTCTAAAAGATTTTCGAAGATGATGAAAGAGGACCCCTTTCTTCTCTCTTGAGCCTTGGATCTTCTCTTGAGCTTTGGATCTTCCCAAAGTGGGATTCTTGAAGATGAGTCTCTTTCTTCCTCCTCTTTGTTGGCTGGATCTTGGAGAAAAAAGGGGGTGAGACTTAAAAATCTCTCCTTTTAGAGATATGATGGGAGATCTGAGCTCCCCGGTTTCATGGTGAAAAACTATCCTTTTTTGGGAAAAGAAGAGTGAAATTCTTGATTTAATTTAAGAAAAAGGAAAAAGGTTTAGAACTTTGAGGAAGGAGAAGGAGGAACAAAACCCTAGACTTTTTTTGAGAGAATAAAAAAGTTGTTGATTTTTCATCATGTTTGCCTTTATAGGCTACACACTTTACATATAACCCCTTGAGTTTTGCCAAATGGCACTTGTGCCACCCCATATCTCGCCGAATCTCGTGTCTCGGTCCGATACTATAGTGATAGGCACCCCATGCAACCGTACGATCTCTTGCATATATTTCTCTGCCAATGTCTCCGTCGATTGTCCCACTCGAAAGGGTAGAAAATGGGCAGCCTTTGTGAGACAGTCAACGATGACCCAAATAGTATTATTGCCCTTAGGACTCCACGGTAAAGCCGTCACAAAGTTCATAGTGATGTGTTCCCACTTGCACTGGGGAATGGGAAGTGGTTGCAACAAGCCGGCCACTCGCTGATGTTCGGCCTTCACCTGCTGGCACACTAAGCATTTTGACACATAGCGGGCAATCTCTCTCTTCATGCCATTCTACCAAAAGTGTTGTTTAACATCCCTATACATCTTGGTGCCACCCGGGTGCACCGAATAAGCTGAACTGTGTGCTTCTTTCAACACTTCCTCTCGAACCTCGCCCTTTGGCACGCATAATCGACTGCCGAATCTTAATGAGCCATTTTCGTGTATCTATAGATCTGTTCTCAATCCTGCCCCTACTAACCCGCGGAGCTTCTGCAATTGAGGGTCCCCAGCCTGTGCAGCTTTAATACGATCAACTAATGAAGACTGCACCTGCAGTTGCCAATACTGTCCGTGCGTCCCCTGCTCTACCACTTCTAAATTGAGTCTTCGAAATTCATCAATGAGTTCCTCCTGGCCAGTCAACCACATTACTGTTGGTCTCCGACTGAGAGCATCCGGTACCACATTTACCTTCCCAGGATGATATTGCAAATCAATATCATAATCAGACATGAACTCCAACCACCTACGCTGTCTCATATTTAGCTCCTTCTGCGTGAATTCATATTTCAGACTCTTGTGGTCCGTAAAAATTTCCACTTGTTCTCCCCAAAGATAATGCCTCCAAATCTTCAAAGCAAAGATCACTGCGGCCAACTCCAAATCATGAGTTGGGTAATTCTTCTCGTGCGTTCTCAGTTGACGCGAGGCATAAGCGACGACACCCCCATGCTGCATCAAGACACAGCCTAGCCCCTTGCCGGAAGTGTCACTATGAATCACCAGTCCTCCTGTCCCATCTGGTACGATCAATATGGGTGCAGTTATGAGTTTCTCCTTCAATAATTCGAACGCTCGGTTGCACTCTTCTGACCATACGAATGGTACCCCCTTTCGAGTAAGTCTTGTCAATGGCTCAGCCGCTCGTGCAAAATCTTTAACAAATCGGCGGTAGTAGCCTGCGAGTCCCAAGAAACTTCTAATCTCCGCTACTGACTTTGGTGCTGGTCAATCCTTCACTACTTCAATCTTCGCCGGATCTACTGATATACCGTCTCCAGAAACGATGTGGCCCAAAAATTGAACTTGTTTAAGACAAAATTCTCATTTACTAAGCTTGGCGTATAACTTTTCTTGTCTCAGTATCTGCAACACGATCCTCAAATGCTCGGCATGCTCCTCCTTGCTTTTGGAGTACACAAGGATGTCGTTGATGAAAACTATGACAAACTGATCAAGGTACTAAGAGAAAACTCGGTTCATTAAATCCATGAACACGGCTGGGGCATTAGTAACACCGAATGACATTACCAAGAATTCATAGTGACCGTATCGAGTTCTGAAGGCTGTCTTGCATACATCCTCCTCTTTAACACGAACTTGATGGTACCCTGACCGAAGATCCAACTTAGAGAACACTCGAGCACCACATAATTGATCGAATAAATCATCGATCTGAGGTATAGGGTACTTGTTTTTAATCGTAACCCGGTTCAACTCTCGGTAGTCAATACACATGCGTAACGAGCCGTCCTTCTTCTTTACTAGTAAAACTGGAGCGCCCCACGGAGAAGTACACGGGCGAATGAATCCCTTGCTGAGGAGGTCTTCTATCTACTTCTTCAATTCCGCTAATTCAACTGGTGTTATCCTGTAGGGTGACTTAGAAATTAGTGCCTTTCCTGGTAATAATTCTATCGAAAACCCCAAAGCACGAGCCGGGGGTAAGCCGGGTAAGTCCTCAGGAAAGACATCCAAAAATTCCCGAACTACGACCGGTGCCGAACTCATATCAACCTCCATTGACGCTAGTATGCCGCACGTCGGCTTTGCTCTAAACTTTATGGGTTCCAGAGATTTTCTCCCTCCAGTGAACATGAACTCTGGGTGGTTAGGAATGCGAAAGTTTACAGTTTTGGCCCGACAATCAATATGTGCATGAAAGGTGCCCAACCAATCCATTCCTAAGACGACATCATAACTTCCGGTCCCAATCAACAGGAAATCTGCGAAAAGCTCCCTGCCGCAAATCACTACCTGACAAAGCTTGCACTCTAGGTTGGTGGTAACTACTCCATTTCCAGTGTGAATGTCCCAACCTCTAGTCAGTGTTTTGTGTGTAATAGAATGTGTTGTGGCAAAATCCAAAGACATAAAACAGTGTGAAGCCCCGGAATCGAAAAGTGCTCTAGCAGGAACAGAACAAATTAGAATGGTACCTGAAACGACATCCTCCGACGCTTCCGCCTGCTCAGCTGTCAGGGTAAAGGCTTGCCCCTGTCCACGACCTGTGTTTCCTCGCCTCTGATCAAAAAGTTGCTTCTGAGGGACAAGTCCTTTCTGTGGTTGGTTGCGCTCAGCTCTCCTAGGACAACTCTCAATCTGATGGTCACTAACACCACAAATCAGATATAGACCCTTAGCACGGCGGCAATTTCTCTCGACGTGTCCCGATATCCGATAGTATCCACAAACCGGAGGTTCCCGTTGTGGTGGGGTTGCGGTACGCTTCATCTGAACTCCTCCATGCTGTCTAACTGGAATCCTCCCTGAAATTTGATTCACGGGCCGTTTGAATCCTCCACTCTGAAGTTTCTTCCTCTTATCTATAACTGTCTCAATTCTGCGGGCCGCATTTAATACCTCTGAATAAGTCCCCAGATCATATGAAGCTAACTTCTCCTGTATTTCCAGAGTGAGACACTGTAAGAATCTTCTAGCTCTATCCTCTTCCTGGGCTACCATTGAAGGAGCGAAATGACTGAGTCGGATAAACTCAGCCGCTACCTTGTCCACTGTGCGATCTCTCTAACGAAGACTGATAAATTGCTGTTCCATCTCGATCCTGGCCGATTTGGGAAAGAATTTCTCAAGGAAAGCCGTAGAGAAATCAGTCCATGCAATTGGTTTCTTCAACCTGTTCTCTTCTACGAGCCACCAAATTCTAGCAACATCGTGCAGTTGAATCTTGACTATATCCACTCTGTCCTCTTCAGGAACCCGGGCGGCTGACAGCAAGTTCTCCATGTCGACAATCCACTGCTCAGCATCTAGTGGTCTGCCCGTGCCAGTGAAAACTGTCGACCGTAGTCTCCTGAAATCTGCGACGCTGCCCGAACGTCTACCTTCACGAACCTCAGCCACCTTGTTCAGAGCCGCAGTAGCGGTCTGCTGAGAAGCAAGTAGGCCCCTTTGTAGCAATTCAGTCTGTTGTTGTTGACTCTCAAGCATGCCACGTATAACTCCAAGTAGTGCAGTATTGTTGTCACGTCTCCCATATACTCGCAAATTCTCTTCTGCCATGATTTTGAAGTCAAAATGAACGACGAGGTTTAGCAACGAAAACGAGGTTTAAATTCAAAATATTAAAACTGAGTGAATCAAAGAAATAATGTAATAATCAATTCAAAGAATACGGATTAAGTGTAGAACTCTAAGTTACTCATACAGAATACCGTATTGTATCCATGCCGCGGTACATGGGCACAATATCGTAACTCTATATAAGTCGCCTGAATTCTACGGTCAGAGTCAACGGAATCTGCAGCATGACATACTGGGAAAAACCTAGATATGAGATTCTAACCTAAAAGGTCGGAATAACCCAGACTAACCTTTGACGTTAGCCTGGCTCTGATACCAATAAAACTTTGTCACGCCCCGCTTCCCAAAATACGGAATACGGAAAGCGACGAGGGCCAGCCGTGCTACCTACGATAAGGAAAGAATCCTTCCATAGTCACATAAGGCTGTCTAGATTAACCTGTCAAAATAAAATCCAATACCAAAAAAAATAATACCGATAATCATGTTGCAATGAAACCACAAGAAATCCTAAAAATGGGTCCACTGGATAATTGATGCAATTAAAGATCCAAAACAAAAGATTCGGAAATAAAATAAGATCCAAAAGAGATACATAAGTCCTAATGTCCCATAAGGGCGCACATGCTAAAAGCTAATTGAAAAGGTGAAAATAAACCTACGGTTACCGATCTTCAGCAAAGTCCTGGTAGCCGCTCTGATCCTGCTCAGCCTGTAAATCTGTCTCTAAACCTGAGATGGCAAATTTTAGGGACGTCGGAACACCCCAGCAAGTAATCAACGTATAAGGTGTGTGCATAGTATGATATCATGAATATAAGAAAGTAGTGAAGCCCGGATGTGCAAGAAAAACAGATATATAAATAAATAGATGTATTAACACTATGAAACATGTATGTAAGGGGTCAGGTCATAACCTAACTGGTCACTAAAAGGTAAATTATCCTATCGTAAGCTCGAGTGTGTGCGTCAACCTCTGCAGGAGTATTCCTAACCCAAGAGTGGTGCCCCAAGGGCTAGGAAATACTGGCCCAACTGTGGAATGAACAAGAGACCGATATAGCCCGGTATAAGCTGTAAACATGATACCGATATATCCCGATACAAGCTGTAGACATGAGACCGATATAGCCCGGTACGAGCTGTAGACATGAGACCGATATAGCCCGGTATGAGCTGTAGACATGAGACCGATATAGCCCGGTACGAGCTGTAAACATGAGACCGATATAGCCCGGTACGAGCTGTAAACATGAGACCGATATAGCCCGGTACGAGCTGCCGGCATGGGACTCCTGAGATCATGTTGTACAACGCACACTCAAACTACCCCAACACCCGCGTATTTATAGCTACTATGGTAAAAATTAAATCACTAAATTACAAATGCTGAACAGACAAGAACTTGTGGTATGGTAATTGAATGGAAATAAAACTGGTGAATAGTGGTGTCATGGCATGTTGTTCAGCATTCCAATTAATGATTTCATTTTAATATAAATAACAAGGATCATGAATGAGCATGTCAAATCAAGGTGTTCTATACATGTAAATTAACATGAATCTCGAATGCGTATAAAGTATGTAAAAGGATTCTTGTGCATAGTAATCATGTCATAGCATCACATAAAGAAAAAAGCAAGCGGCAGTTAGTAATTAGCAAAAGAAATGGTTTTCAGGTATAGCTCGATGGGGAAAAATTTATGTGACCATTAGCCTTAGAAAAAGTTCATAACTTTGTGCTTATACTCACTCATACTTTAGGGGAAATATTTAGCAATATTTTGTACAACTAAATTGCACCTAATTTATAATGAAATTTGTAGTTGCAAGTTTACAGTCAGCAATACATCAGCAAGTGTTCCGATAAGGACATATGATAAAACTGTGAAAGAAACCTCTTTCCTCTAATATCCAAACTTGCATAGGTTAAGAACTAATTTAGATAATCGCCGATGTTGCATCGACAAAATGAAAAGAGCAAGGGTACTTTCCTGAGGATAACGATCACGGAAAATGATGTACGAAAATGCGGGGCACGATCTCAGCTAAGGTACGACTTGGGATCTGAGTTATACGATCCGCCTAGATAAATTTCATCGGTTAAACCATAAATATCTACATAAATATTGTCACACAACCAAACACAATTATATCAATTTAGAGTTTTGATACTAATTTTCCCTTTCAATTGTTCACTGATTTCATATCATTGCATTTTATTCATATTTTTATTTTTTTTTCTGAAAAAGCAGGGATCGGGGAAAACTTACAGAGGATGATCGTATCAAGCTAGGGTTCAGATGGTCCTGGGTCGAGCCGAGAGCACTCGGGGGTTCAGATCTGACGATGGAAGGATAGGGATGATGATGCTGCAGGGGAGCTGTGGAGATCTGGGTGATGGGAGCGGCGGCGAGGCGAAGACGAGGGCTACGGCGGCATTGAGGGTTCTGTGCAGGTCGCTGGAGGTTGTGGTAAGGATTCGGGGATCGACGGCGTGGGGCGATGGCGATGCGATGGTTGCAGCGACGAGGTCGGGTTCTTGGGAGGGTTGCCGTGGGTTTGCAGGGGAGAAGCATCGTGGGGGAGAAGAGAGAGGTGAGGTGAGGAGGATGAGAGGAGAAGGTCGAGGTCGGGGAGGAGGCGGCGACGGCGAGGCGTGGCGAAGGCTAAGGTTAGGGTTTTCATGAGCGAAGGCGGGTGATGGATGAAGAAGAACGAAGAGAGAGAGAGATGTGAGTATGAGAGAGAGATATATTTTGTTTTGTGTATATATAGAATTTTTATAAATATATGTATATAGATGCATATCTTTAATTGGTTGTACTTAGAGATTCTGCACAGATTTTTCTTGTGCTCAAATTAACAACAAACAGAAGTTAGCCAAGGTAATATGTGCATGCAAGCAAATATTAATAGGTCAAATTAGGAATTTTAAGATATGCAAAATATTGTTTTGTTGCAACTCAGGAAATTATCTATATATATATCATATAAAAACTGAAGATTTTTCTCATATCAAAATTGTTTACAGTAAAAATTCAAAATAAAATATACTAGCAGCCAATTAAAGGTTCTAAAATTATGGAAAAAGAATCTTGATAAAAATCTTGAACTACTACATTCAAATAGGGTTACAAAGATACTGCATTATGTACACGTCTTTTGCTTACCTTTCTATTATCTTCAATATAAGACCTGACAAGATAGCGTGAATGCTTCTCTTTATTTTCCTGGAGAGCTAATTTATACATCATGTCTTTACCAATTGCGGTCCCACATGATTGGTCAGCACATCGGAGCATCAAGCATCCAGGACCATCACCTATTGATGTACCCATGTAACCTGTTAACAAAAACTTGAGATCAATCTCGATGGAATACTTAATGCCAAAAATATAAAAAGGACTACAAGCAAACTAGCATATACAGTGCAAATCACTGTCAGAACCTGCTCAGAATTGGGCTTCATATATGTCAATAATATTGGCAATCCATCTCAAAGTTAAGCTCATTATTTGTAGTAGATGAATGGAGAATATTTTCAAGAACTTAATCAGAAACCCGAAAAAAAAAAAACAATGGATCCTCTTATCTCATACTTTGGGGTTCGTTAAATGGATCGGTTTTCACCAGCTTTGTAGGTTCATTGACTCCGTTAAAGGAACAGTTAATTGTATCATTTTTAATTGTAATTCACCTAGTTCTTCCTGCTCCATTCATTATGAATCCTCCATACCAACCAGGCAAACTTATTGGAAACACATGACAAAACTATCTCAGCAGGTTGTCCCTCATGTTATCCACACTCCAAGCTAACTGATTTTCCTTCCTATCAACCTCAGTAGAAACTTAAATTATGTACCTCTATATGCATGCATATCCTTAAGCATATTGACTCGTCCATCTCAACTAGGGGTGCAAATCAGGTCAGGTGTGTCCCAAACCCGACCCAACTTTTCTGTGATTTTCAGATACCTACACATGTTCAATCTAACTACTAGGGTGGGGGGTTTTGTGAAAGGTTCTAGCTTCAGCAATTATTATGTTTCAAAATCTGCTTGCCCAAACTCTGTAGGATCTGAGTACCCTACCCAACCTGAGTAACCATCCATTGTAAGCAGGCAAGAAAGGAAATCGCCAAGACGATCCAATCTTGCTCTTCTCTTGAACTTCAACAAAATGAACTTGAACAAGTACCCAAAACCTACATATTAACCTATAAATCATTATTGTGCTAAGATGTCATCTAATCATCCTCATACGATCTCAGAACCAAAAACACACCCTCCTTTTCCGCTTTGTTCTTGGCATCTTCTCTGTCACATCAAACCCGCCCTCAAACACCCCAAAAGATAGCATCTTCTTTCCACCACATCCAACCTTCCATTGACCCAAATACAAAGAACAACCCGACCCTCTGTTTCTCTGGTTATTGTCGACTTCCTTATTTCTGTATATAGGGCTAAGCCCGATTACCGGTCAAAACTAAAACTGTCGAAATCCAAAACCTTTCGAAACTCTCATTTGATTGATTGGTTATATAAAACTGCATACCCATTGGCGGGTTTTGGGCTTAAGGTTCATGTTTGCAGTGTGGGTATAAACATGAGAGAAATCAATCTGGCTGGCCCATTTGCACCCCTAATCTTAATCTCACTTCAAACATATATTCATTTTCTAGACAATATTGTTTCAATGGCGAACAACTTTGTCACCCATAAAACCATACCAATAGAGCATGGATGGTCATATAGCCCTCTTAAAAAAAATTCTCAATATCTTCATGTGGTATTTCTGGAAACTCTTCGCAAATTAAACCACCTCAATTTAATAAATACCCAAGGAGGGGGGGGGGGGGGGGGGGGAAGGAAATGATAATCTATTGAGATCAATCAATCCATATGCTGGAAAAAATGCACTAGTTTTAGGTTTATAATGCAGAGTTACATCTAAACAGGGGGGAAAGGAACAAAAATAAAGTTGGGTAAAAGAAGAATAAAGCTTACGATATTCTTTCAGTTATTGGCACGACAAGAAACTAGTACAAGCAACATCTTTCGTTATATCACAACATTCTTTAAAATTAGACAGACATCTTGTATTTACATAGAGTTCACTTTCAGAAATTGTAAGAAACAAAACACTGCCCTCAGTTAAACTTACCCAGCAAATTAACAATTAACCATGCGCTTAGTAATCTAGAAAAATTGAAGACACTTCAATTTTAACAATATGTTAATAACAATAGCCAATAGGGATGTCCGTCGTTTCTTTAAAATAAAAAATAATAATAATTCAATTGCTGCAAATTTTACATAGAAACAAGAATTTCTAGCCTAACATTCAAGTTAGAAACATGTAAACAAATTACAAACAAAACAAACTGAGGGAACTAACAACGAATAAGATATAAGATGGGTCAAACCTCAACAAGGTTTAAGTCTTAATGTTGGAGCTCACTTATATCAAAAGCCCGTGTACACTCATAAAATAAAAATATATACTCGCCCCCCTCGAAGATATATATAAAACTCTAATACGGTATCAAAGCACACAAAAAAAATGCACCAAAACATCGACAATACCTCTGAGAGAAGCAGCCTACAAACAAGGCTTAGTCTTATTGTTGGAACCCACTTATATCAAAAGCTCGTGTACACTCATAAATAAAATATATAATCACCCCCCTCAACTTTAAATAATCAAAACTTTAACATGGTATCAGATCCAATGGCTCGATCCGAAACCTCAATAATACCTCTAAGAGAAGCAGGCTACAAGCACCCAAAAAAAAGTGCCGCTGAGAGAGCTAACTCTACAAGTGTTGTGCAATCCACGTGACAACTACAACAAGAAAAAGTGACGGTCGCACGTGAGGGGGTGTTGAGATGTGAGACTAACACATTAGAAAAATCATGAGAGGTACATGGGTATAAAATATAAGATGAGTCAAAACTCAACAAATCTTAAGTCTTATTATTGGAGCTCACTTATATCAAAAGCATGTGTACACTCATAAAATAAAAATATATACTCACCCCCTCGAACTTTATGATATATATTTAAAAAAAACTTTTAACAGTTTTATCACAAATGTGCACAAATGAACTGACTTTGCTCTCTTAGTACCGCAGAAAATTTGTATCCTAAAAGATATACCTCCATACTAAGTTCTGAAACCTGTAATTTGTTGGCATGGACACGAGTCAAATTCTGTAATGGCAGTGGCTGCCAGACTGTTAGGTTATGCAGTTCTTACTAATCAACAAAAAATGGCATGGGCAATTGTCGATATACAAATCATCCACATTAATGTATTTGATATACTTTGGTTTGTGTATAATATACAGATTGTACTAAGGTAAACCTTAAAGAGTATGGTGATGAACATGACGGTTACTATATTAGAACTACTTTTTACCGGCATCCCACTCCTTAACAAAATTGGCATGGAGTGTGCTTGATATAATTTGTTATATGTACATTATTAAATTTAATTATACATGAACGAGGGGGACGATTGTATATTTTATTTATGACTGTACACGGGCCTTTGATATAAGTGAAGGGTTCCAACAATAAGACTCAAACCTTGTTGAGGTTTGACCCATCTTATATCTTATACTCATGCGTTTCTTTTATTGTTTTCAATGTGGGACTATCTTTAAAATCCCATCATTTGGTTTTATTACTTTGTAACACTCCCCCTCACATGCAACCATTGCTTTTTCTTTGGTATGGTTGTCACGTGGAAAATACGAGTAGAGTTACGTGCAATCATCACCTTTTCTTGATATGGGTGTCACGTGTAAAGTATGAAAATAGTTAAGTGCAATCATCACTTTTCTTGGTGTGGTTGTGATGCAACTATTATGAAATTAGATGCAAAAAACTAAATGAAAATGTAAATGTAGTCTATATTTAAGGGAAGTTGAATTACAAAATAGCAAATAATATCACCTACAAATGAAATGTGGTAAATAAAGTATTCAATCTAAGTTAGGTAAGTAAACTTGATGATTAGCCAAATAAGCCTAAACAAAAAGATTAATTCTTTTAACCAATTTGATAAATAACTAAGTTAATAAACCAACCAACAAAAGAAAATAAAGTAATTAAGGTGGTGGAAAAAAGTGTGAAAGTGAAGAACTTACTTGGATGTGGGTATTTGAGTATATATGATTACGTTAACTTAAGACTTGCTTTGTGTTTAGATCCAAAGAAAATTTAGCTTAGCTTTCAAGTCCCTTGTCCTCTCTCATAAGTCGCGGCTGCTCGGCGTTCTTTTTCTTTTTGAATACATAGTTCGTTCCCACTCTTTGGGATGCTCGTGCCAGAGGGAGGCTAGTGGCACGGCCGAGCCCCTGGCTGGCTCATGCCCTACGCCAGATGTTCTGCCGGCGATAGGGTCGTCTGCTTCGTTGACGGCTTCTGGTGGTTGCTCCGGCGGCGGCCAGAGACGTCCACAGTTATTCGAGCTCCAGACGGGGGACAGAGAGGAGGGCGAGGACGGCCCCCCTCTTAAGAGGAAGAGGACAATTTCTCACGCGTCGTCGTCAAGGGTCCCTGAGGGGATTTTCGTGCAGGAGGGGGCGCCGTCTTCACGGTTCCGTCTGGGCTTTCCGTTGCCGCTGGTCTGCTCGCCGGGATGGAGGAGTCGGCTGGGGGAAACCTTCCGCATGGCTCCCTGAGGGTCCAACTGGAGGCCATGGCCCAGGGGGCGGTCCAGGTACGACCTCCCTACGTGTAGTTTTTCTGGTATTCCTTTCTTTGGCTCGAGAGCCTCCTGGTTTCTCATTCGTTTTCTGTCAGGTCCTTCAACACTGCGCCCTTGCTGCTCATATGGAGGCCGAGGGGGCGTTCCACGCACTGAGGCCAGTAGAAGCGTTTCCCTCGGAGGTCGAGGTTTTGCGGTGTGACCTGCGCCTGGAGAGGGCAAGGGCCGACGTCCTGGCAGCCCGGGCGGAGGCTGCGGAACTTGCCAATTCAGCAAATCGGGGTGTCCATCGCCGTCTGAGTGCGTCCCCCCGGGTCGCTGATAGGAAGCTGGCAGATCTGGCCGAATGCCTCGCGGCCATGGAGAAGGAGAGGGACGCCAGCAGGGGGATGCTGAGGCGGCGCTTCTGGAGGCCCAGGTTGCCGAGGCTCAGGCTAAGAAAGCTGTGGCCGATTACAAGGCGTCAGAGCGGTTTTACGCCGAGCTCGGGGAGTTTTCCGCCATCGCGTGGAACAAGGCCCTGGACGCCGTGAAGGAACAGCTTCCCGAGTTCGACGATGGCGAGCTCCCCGCTCGGGTTCCGCTTCCAGTGGCGAGGCCTCTGGTGGAAGATGGCGAGTGGAGCAGGGTGCGCCCCTGGTGGCGAAATCTCCGGTGGTAAAGTCCCCGGCAGGCTGTGATGCCAGCGATAAGGGGACCGAAGTAAGCCTCCGGGCAGTTTGTAGGGCTGGGGAGCCCCAGAATACCCTTTGTAAAAATTTTGCCTTTGGTAATAAAGAAAAATCCTTGTTTCATCGGTTTGCATTTCATCTTCCGTATGTGAAGAATGCTCGTAAGATATCTTTGCTTGTACCGCTGTGTTTTCATGTCAGGTTGGCCATCTGTCTGGCGATCGTCCGTCGAGTTGATTTCGATCACTTGCCGCCGAGTATGCCAAGTGCTGCCGAGAAGGTATCCCCATGGGTCTCGAAGTCGAGGGGAGATCATTTAGGCCTAGATAGACCTGATGCCCCTCACTGGTGTCTCGGATCCTCCGCGGGCCACAGGCCATCTTTTGACTTTGAGCATCGACCAGCAGCCGGGAATGACTGAGCAGGGTAGGTGCTCAATTGCCTCTTGCAAGGGCTTTCTGATCCATGGCATTGCTGTAGGGAAGCTACCTGCCAGGGACGGCCAAGCAGAGTAGCTGCTCGATTGCCTCTTGCGAGGGTTTTGATCTTTAGTGTTGGAGAGGCTGTAAGAAGCCCACTAAGGATGACCGAGCAGTGAAGCTGCGCGGTTGCCTCTTGGCGAGGGCTTTAACCTCTGGCGTCGCGGGTAGGCAACTACCAGCCTGGGATGACCGAGCGGGGCAGCCGCTCGGATGCCTCTTGCAAGGGCTTCGATCCCTGACGTCGTGGATAGGGAGCTACCAGCCGGAGATGACCGAACAGGGCAGCTGTTCGGTTGCCTCTTGCGAGGGCTTTGACCCTTCAGGACGGGGACCGAGCAGGGTTACTGCCCAGTGCCTCTTGGCGAGGACTTTGATTCCTGTCGGTTGTGGTAGGAAGCTACCAGCAGGGGATAGCCGAGCAAGGACTCGACTGCCTCTGGGAGGACTTTGGTCCTTAGCGCGGGAGGGGCTGTAGAAGCCTACCAAGGACCCTTGGCCAGGCAAGGTTACTGCCCGGTGCCTCTTGGCGAGGGCTTTTGTCTTGAAGAATAGCCGAGCGAGAGATCCTCGGGCTCGACTGCCTCTGGGAGGGCTTTTTGATCCCCGGCGTTGCGGCAGGGAAGCTGCCTGCAGGGGATAGCCGAGCGAGGGATCCTCGGGCTTGACTGCCTCTGGGAGGGCTTTTTGATCCCCCGGCGTTGCGGCAGGGAAGCTGCCCGCTGGGGATAGCCGAGCGAGGGATCCTCGGGCTCGGCTGCCTCTGGGCTTTTTGGTCCGGGCAGTGAAGCTGCGCGGTTGCCTCTTGGCGAGGGCTTTGAGTTGTAAAGATGGAACTCTACTCGGGATGATTCGACGTTTCTTTATTCCTATGGACAGGAATTTTAGAGAACGCTTTACACCATCTTTATGAAAGGGAAAAAGAGGGGGGGTATACACTCGCTGGCTTTGACCTCACTGGTATATCTTGAGCTTCTAGGCGTTGTAAGGCCACGGAAGCTTTCATCCGTCCGTGTCTTGTAGGAGGTAGGCTCTGCCGGGGAGCGCCTCACGAGGAAGGGACCCTCCCACTTTTGGGAGAACTTGTGAAGCCTGCTATGGTCGATGAACTCGTTCCGCCGCAGGACCAGGTCCCCGGTCTTGAAGGAGCGGTGTTTGACCCGAGCGTTGTAGTATCGGGCCGTTTGTTGTTGATAGGTGACAGCTCTGATCTGAGCTCGATCCCTCTTTTCCAACAAGATGTTGAGATTGGTCCGCAGCGCCGAGGTGTTTGCGTCATCGTCGAAGTGCTCGACCCGGTGACTGGGTAGCCCGATCTCCGCAGGGACCATCGCTTCGGTCCCGTAGCAGAGGCTGAAGGGGGTCTCCCCGGTGGGAGTCTTTCTTAATGTGCGCAGGGCCCATAAGACCCGGGGCAGTTCTTCGACCCAATTGCCTTGTCGCCCTTCTAGGCGGGTCCGGAGACTTCGGAGGACGTCTCTGTTAGCGACCTCGGCCTGCCCGTTGCATTGGGGATGCGCGACCGCGGCGAACTTCATGAGGATATGGTACTCTTTGCAGAAGTCCTTCACTTTCTCGTTCTCGAAATTCGTCCCGTGGTCGGTGATGATGCACCTCGGGATGCCAAACCGGAATATCAGGTTGTTTTGCTGGAACTTGATGGTTGTGGCGGCGTCCAGTTTCCTGATGGGAACGGCCTCGATCCACTTGGTGAAGTAGTCCACCGCGACGAGGACATATTTGTGCCCGCCTGTTCCGGTAGGGAACTGGCCGATCATATCCAACCCCCACTGGGCGAACGGCCATGGGGATGTCAGGGCAGTCAGCTCGGTAGCCAGGAAGCGGGGAATGCTGCCGTGGAGCTGGCAGCTCTTGCACCTCCTGACCAGCTTCAGGGTGCCCTCGTGCATGGTGGGCCCGTAGTACCCTTGGAGTAACGCTTTTTGGATCAAGGTTCGAGCCCCTTGGTGTGCACCGCCCACCCCTTCATGGATTTCCCGAAAGACGTAGTCGGCTTCGTGGGGGTCAACGCACCGGAGCAGGGGCTGAGTGAAGTCCTTCTTATAGAGGTTCCCGTTGCTCCAGATGAAGTGGCGGGCTTTGGCCCGAAGACGGCGGGCAGCCGCCCGGTCCTCCGGGAGCGCGCGGTCTTTCAGGAACTCCACGAGGGGCTTCCTTCAATCCTGATCGCTCTCCTGCGCCGCGTACACGTGGAGTGTCGTCGCTTCGTCTCCCACGTTGGGTCGAGGCAAGGTTTCGAAGAGGATAGACCGCTTATTGTTGGCCGAGTATGACGAAGCTAGCTTGCTCAAGGCGTCTGCTTAGGCATTCAGCTGCCTTGGTATTTGTTCTACCTGGACTTCCTCGAAGTTTCTTCGGAGTTTCCTCACTTCGTCTAGGTACTTCATCATCAGAGGCTTTGGGCTTCGAAGCGACCGGTCACTTGACCGACAACGAGGGCCGAGTCGCTGCGGATTCGAATTATCTTCAGCCCCAGCCCGACGGCCATGCGCAGTCCGGCCAGGAGGGCCTCGTATTCTACCGCGTTGTTCGATGCTTTGAAACCGAGCCTCAAAGAATACTCCATCTCTGCTTCGTTTGGGCCCCGGATGATGAGGCCGGCTGTCACGCCCTGCTTCCCAGAGTACGCTAAAATGGGCACGTGACATAGCCAACCATGCTACCTGTGGGTAGGAAGTATCCATCCACAGTCACATTACGGATGTAGAGATATCAAGAACAAATAAAACTATCTAAGACATGTCCATAATCCAAGATAACATGAGTCAAGAATAATAAAATGCGGAAGCGAAAGATCCAATACAAAATAACTGGAATGTATGTCCCATAATGCGGGCTCACATCAGGAATAAAATGCAGGAAAGAAAAGCTAACTACTGCTGACACTCACAGCCCAGCCTGTCGGCTGAAGTACTCCTGCTCGGACTGCGACAGCGGTACAGAATCTGGGCCATGCAAAACCCAGACGTCAGCGCGTCAAGTCATCAAGTAATAACATAATAAACAGGGTAACAGGCAATGCGAATACAAACATGAATAAAGCAAGGGTAACAATAATATAAATCAGAGCAGTGCAGGGTAGTGTACAGTAGGTAAACTAAACTGTTCATTCAGGTTTTCTATTCTAAAGTCTTTGAAATCAAATTGATGAATCATCGATGTAACTCAATAGTATCCCGTACATACCCGGGACCACGGCCCAGATTCTCGGGCTGAAACCGAGACATGCCGCTAGGCACTAAACAGGAAAGTGTACAGATGAATGATGTCAGCAGCATCATTCCAAGGCTGGCCGAGCCTCTAAAACTGATCAGAACAAGTAGCGAACTGTTGAGTTACAAGTCAGGTTTCACCTTTGATTTCCCCATACCCCCAAGTTATATGTGTATGTCAAGTCAGGTATCCCGTAATCAAGAACTAATGCCAACACAGGATCAGGTAAACGGTTTGTCTGGATAGACAACAGGAACGGTCCATGAGGACTACAAGTCAGATTGTTGGCATCAGGCACAAGATCAAGTAACGGGTCAGGTCATGGTACATCAGGTCAGGTCAAGTCAATCAGTATATGGTACCATGTCGGGTCAATCAATATGTATGTAGTAAGTCAGGTCAAGATGCAAACGATATCATGGGCGTGCTCATACTCAATTACATAATCAAGCATGGTCAACAACAACATAAATTCAAGCAACGAATTAAACAATAAAGCAGTTTCAATTAATTAGCAGCACAGTTATCAATTGTGTTTCAGAGGTGCTATCAACATTATAAGAATACAGTAAGACATTTATAGCCATTAAATCATGTTAACAAATTTAAGAATTTTATGGATGCAATGATATATATATATATATATATATATATATATATATAAGTTCAATGGATGAAGTCACAGTTAATACAGGTTAAATGTACACGAGTGTCCGAATGAAGTAAAACTATAGAGAAAGTGCCATAGGCTACGTCAATAGTGAAAGTGTGATTAGAACATGCAAATGTGGTTATTAGGTTCAATACAGTAATTGCAAACGGTAGGTTCCAAGTTTGAAAGATAAAATGATATATAACAATATTGAACACGAAATGGGAAATTATCGTGCTAAAGTTAAACTACAGGTTTAGGGTGTCATCAATGTATATGTAAATATTGTTTAGCATGTAGCAAGGGGTACTTGCCTCGACGGGTCGCGAATCGGGAAAACGGAACGTTAAACGTCGGCGGGGAAAACTCGCGATGCGCAATGGAACCACACAGGTCAGAGTACCACGCTGGAACGTCGGGACACGTCGTCGGCATCACCGGATTCCGGCCAAGTATAGAACAGTGAACAATCAAGACATGCAAACAAGAAAAGAAAAGAAAATAAAGAAGAAGGGAAGGAGGACAGAGAAGGGGGTGCTCACGAGGATTTGTGGGGAGGTTGTGATTGCCGACCACATCGAAGGAGCTTCGGCGGTCGGCCTACGACGACAGCGACGGGAACCTACAGATCAAGAACCATGAGCAGGGAGAAAGGAGAAAGAAGGAGAAGAGAGAGGGAGCATCACTCACGGAGGGGGTGTGCGCGATGGACAGAAGCATGGAGACGGGTCGTCGACAGCGATTTCCGGCGGCGCCGACGTGTGCAGGGGTGCACAGTTTCCTCGTGCAGGTGCTCGGGAAGAAAGGGAAAGGAGGAAGGAGGTGCAGTGGGGATGACGAGGGCGAGGACGCGAGGGGGCCGGCGATGAGGGCGTCGGCGTTGGGGCGAAGACGAGGGAGAACGAGGCGGCTAAGGCTTTGCAAGGTTGGGTTCACTACGTGAAAAGAAAAAGAAAAAGGAGGAAGAGAAAATATTTATGGGGGAGAGAGAGGGAGAGAGATGCGGGGGGAGAGGGAGAGAGAGATACGGGGAGAGAGAGAGAGGTAGAGACGGGGAGAGAGAGAGAGAGGAGTTGTGAGAGGAGAGAGAGAGGAGAAAGAGAGAGAGGAGAGAGATAGAGAGAGGAGAGAGAAAATATAGGGGGAGAGAGAAGTTTGGATTTAGCGAGAGAGAAAAGAGAGAGAGAGAGAGACGTAGGAAAAAGGTGGGGCCCACGGGGGTTAAAGGAAGAAGGGGATTGGTTGGGATTGAAATTATAAAAGATTTAGGAAAGGAAATATTATATGGGTATTAAAAATATATTCGACGGTTTAAAATATATTAGAAAATGGGATTTGGCGCAAATGTAAATCATTTCCAAATTGCGCCCAGGTCGGGTCCAAAAATTTGAAATTGAAATAAGAAAATTTTAGGTGGGATCCAAAATTTAAAATGAAGTATTTTACAATAAAAAAGCATACCCCCAAAACGGACACACGTACGTGTGCGTAGCCGTCCAAACTCGCCCGTTTCGCTGAACGGGACGAGAACACGATACACGGACGCTACAACAGGATTAGGGGTGTCAAGCATGCCATGACGAATATTTTTAATTTTATTTTAGATGCCTTAAATTATTATATGCAGAAATGAATTGTCGGGTAAAATTTGTACTAGCAACAGTCAATTAGGATCAAAGAAATAAATACTATACACCAATCATACGGTAACAGAAACTAGTAGCATTGGGCTCAGTTGTTACATCGGCACCGCAACCTTCCTCGGTAGAAGACCCGTCGACGTAGATGGCCCACTTCAGAACCGAGCCAGGGCCTTCCGGGATGGGACACTGGGCCGTGAGGGGTGGCGCAGACTCCGGCTTCCTACTAGGGATGGTGCATTCAACGATGAAATCGGTCAGGGCCTGCGCCTTGATGGCTTGCCTCGGGCGATACCTTATGTCGAACTGAGATAGCTCCCACCTCTATTTTTCTAGGCGGCCTGAGGATTCCGGTGATGCTAGGATAGCTCCCAACGGGCGCTCGGTGAGGACGATGATGGTGTGTGCTTAGAAGTAGTGCCGCAGCTTCCGCGAGGTTACCACGAGGGCTAAGACAATCTTCTCTATAGCGGGGTACCTCGTTTTCGCGTCCTTAAACACGTTGCTCACATAGTACACCGGTTTCTGCGCACCCTCGGCCTCCCGGACGAGCACCGAGCCTGCTGCTTGGTCGGATACTTCCAGATACAGCGACAACTCGTCCCTCTCCACTGGCCGGGTGAGCGGCGACGGCGCTGCGAGGTGCTTCTTCAATTGGTCGAAGGCGGCTTGGCATTCCTCCGACCACTCGAACCTCGGAATTTTCCTCGGCGCCTTAAAGAACGGAAGGCACTTCTCCCCCGACCTGGACATGAAACGGCTTAGAGCAGCGACCCGCCCCGTGAGCCACAAGATCTCGACGTAGGTCTTGGGTGCGGCCATGTTTAGGATAGCGTCGATCTTCTCTGGGTTAGCTTTGATTCCGCGGTGAGTGACCATGAACCCGAGGAACTTTCCCCCGGTGACTCTGAATGCACACTTGGCAGGGTTTAGCTTCATGATGAATTTGCGGAGCACTCCGAAAGCCTCGCCCAGGTCCTTGGCATGGTCGGCCGACGAGATGGACTTGACGAGCATATCGTCAACGTAGACTTCCATATTCCTGTCGATCTGTGGCTTGAACATGCGATTGACCAGCCTTTGGTACGTGGCCCCGGCGTTCTTGAGGCTGAAGGGCATCACCTTGTAGCAGTACACTCCCCGGTCCATTGTGAATGCGGTCAGATCTTCGTCTTCAGGATTCATATGGATTTGGTTGTAACTGGAGAAAGCGTCCATGAAACTCAGCAGCTCGTGACCGGCCGAGCTGTCGACGAGCTGGTCTATACGGGAGAGCGGAAAGTTGTCCTTGGGGCAGGCCTTATTGAGGTCGGTGAAGTTGACGCGCATATGCCACTTCCTGCTTGACTTCTTGACCAGAATTACGTTTGCCAGCCACTCCGAGTAGGGCACATTTCTGATGAAGTTGGTGGCGAGGAGCCAATCAACCTCCCCTTCGATAGCCTTCTGTTTGACCGGGACGAAGCTTCTTTTCTTCTGTCTGACGGGTCGGGCCGCAGGATCAACTTCGAGCTTGTAGGAGATGATTTTGGGGTCGATCCCAGGCATGTCAGCAGGCACCCATGCGAAAACGTTGGAGTTTCTTCTGAGGAATCTGATCAGGTCATCCTGCTGAGTCCCCGTCAGGAGCGACCTGACCTGGACGGTCTTTCCATGTTCTCCTTCTGTTAGGGGCACCTCGGTCAGAGGTTCGACCGGCGCTCCACGGACCTCCTTCCGCTCGTTTCGGGTGTCCAGGGAACCTTTGATGTCGTCACACGCCTCGGCGCCGTCAGCATGCTGCTCGGGCGAAGACATTTTGGTAAGGCCTATCTTCGCGACCCGCTGGCTCCCGTAGGCCCGACCTATCCCGCCCCGATCGAGAGGGAATTTTATTGCCAGATGGTAGGTCGAGATCTGGGCCTAGAGGGAGTTTAGCATCGGGCGGCCGAGGAGGACGTTGTAGGCTGACGGAACTTTCACTACGAAGAAGTCCACAGGCAGTGTGCGCGTGTGGCCGGGCTCCCCGATCGTGAACTGCAGGGTGACCACCCCTTGCACCGGGATGGAGTGGTTGGTGAACCCCGAGAGGACATGAGAGGTCGGTTTCAGGTCTGCTGGGGCGAACCCCATACGCAGGAAGCAGTCGTGGAAGAGGATGTCCACCGAACTGCCCGAATCGATGAGTATCCGGTGGACCTCGTACCGGTGGATTTGGGCTATGATCACCAGCGGGTCGTTATGGGGCACAGATATGCTGTGGAGATCCTCATCGCCAAAGGTGATGGGCTCTCGACCCCTAGCCCTTTTGCTCGGGCGGTCACCGGAGCCTGTGAAATGGCAGCCAGCGGGGAAGCCGACGATATTTGGTGAGGGTTCGTCCGCGCCTCCGTTGTGAGTGAGGCGACAGCGGGTGTTTGGATCTTCAGGGGGATCGGTTGCCATGTGGGCGGAGATCGGAAAGCCAACTTTGTGTTTTGTGGAGTTAGTTTCCCACAGACGGCGCCAACTGACGGAGGTCCTTTTTAGGTCTCCGTCAGATGTTGTCTTCCGTTGATCTCCTGGTGGATTTTGGTGGCGATCTTCTGTTGCGTGTGGATCTCAATGGGTTTTGATGAGAATGGTGATTTGAGGAGTTTGGTGCCGAGTACCTGTAAAGAAGTACCGGGGTGGTTTGGTACCACCGAGGACCCTCCGACGATCAAGTTAGAGAGGAAATCCGAGCAGAGTAACGGCTAAGTGGAATAGAAATGGCTTACTTGACCCCTCTGTGATGGGGGTTTATATAGCAGTGACGGCACGCAGCAGCAGGCGCGAGAATTTCGCTAGCAGTTACGCTCCCGACGTCACGCCTACGTAGAGAGTAGATCGCCCATTAATGGGGATCGCGGAGGCGTGAAACGTGGGATGTTGCTGGCGGAGAATCCGCGCATGGCGAGATTCACGGAGCGGCGCTTACGCCTGCGAGCGGTGGAGCTGGTCAGAGGGGCCGAAGAAGACGGCCTCGGCTGGGGAACTCGAAGCCGAGCAAGAGGGTTGACGAATCTTGGTCCTGTGGCAGCCCGGGGCGAGCTGAGGGGCCGAGGAGGCCAATTTTGTAGGCGGACCCGTGAAGGGCTAGGTTGTGCTTGTAGGTCGGGTATAAGGGTGGCATGGTCGGCCTCCGTGGGTCCTTCTTTCCGGATCTTGGGACATGTCATCAGCTACGTGTCCTGATCTCGTATCGCCAATATTGAGCATCATCAGAAGTGCTTTTAAGAACATCATAATGCAATTCATTTTGCATGTTCCAATTGAACAAAAGCGGAGAGCTTTTGAATAAACAAATGTCTGATTCTGATGGACGGATTTGCACATCTGACAGAGATGAGCATATCAACTTTTAGTAAGTAGGAAGAAGTTTTCTGCATGTATAGCTTAAACAATATTTGGATGACAGAAAGAAATTGACCGCTCATTGTGCAGTTTAGAATATCATTGACAGAAAGAAATCGCCCGGGTTTTATTACTATAGGGGATCAGAATATCAAACTTTCTTGCCTAATAATGCTAGCAATGAAAAGAACTCAGAACAAGGCAGATAAAACACTTTGTAAAATGCCTATCCTAAACAAGATTTATGCAAAATATAACTAGAGAGGTATCAAATCAATGTTGATTTAGTTGTAGTTGAAGAATTTTTTAGAAAGTTCCAATTAACATTTTCTGGTAATAGCCTGGAAAGTAATAAACTTATATAACTGTTGCCATGGTGATAAGCAGCTACTACTTTTTGAAACTCCTAAAGGAAACGAATGAGATAGGTAACACTGGATATAAAACAAACCTCTCCAGCATGCACTACAGAATGGATGTCCACAAGCAGTAGCCGATGATGCTCAATATTGGCGGTCTCCAAGAGCTGGACACGTGGCAGATGACGTGTTCCAAGACTTAGAAGGAAGGGCCACAGGGGACGACCAGGCAACCCTGAGCCCGACCCACAAGCACAAGCTGGCCCTTCTCGGGGCCCTCTGCAAGTTGGCCTCCTCGGCCCCCCAGCTCGACCCGAGCTGCCACAGGACCAGGACTCCTCGGCCCTCTTGCTCATCTCCGAGTTCCCTAGCCGAGGCCGTCTTCCTCGGTCCATCCGACCAGCTCCACCGCTCACAGGCGTAACCGCCGCTCTGCGAATCTCGTCATGCGCAGATTCTCCGTCAACAACATCCCACGTTCCACTCCTCCACGATCCCCATTAATGGGCGATCCGCTCTCTACGCAGGCATGACGTCGGGAGCGTAACTGCTGGCGAGATTCTCACGACTGCTGCTGCGTGCTGCCGCCCGTATATAAACCCCCATCACAGAGGGGTCAACTAAGCCATTCTTTACTCTACTAAGCCGTTACTCTGCTCTGATCTCATCACTAACTTGATCGTCGGAAGGTCCTTGGTGGTACCAAACCACCCCGGGACTTCTTTGCAGGTACTCGGCGCCAAACTTCTCATACCACCTCTTTCACCAAAACCAATTGAGACCCACACGCAATAGAAGATCACCATCAAAATCCGTCGGGAGATCAACGGAAGACAACATCTGACAGAGACCTGAAAAGGACCTCCATCAGTTGGCGCCGTCTGTGGGAAGATAACTCCACAAAACACAAAGTTGGTCTTCCGATCTCCGCCCACATAGCAAGCAACCATCCTGAAGATCCCGGTACCAGCCGCCGCCTTCCACTCACCGAAGGCGAGGATGAGCCTCCTCCAGCGACCATCATCAACGCCCTTGCAGGTTGGATAGATCGGCTACAATCCCTTGTGGAGGCGCTCGTCCGCGTCCAAACGGTCGGGCCCGGGCCCCAGATCGTCGCTTCACCGCCTCCAAAAGGCTCTCCTCCTATCGGATGGCTGACCACCAGCAGGCTATGACTCCCGGCCATCGATCTCTCGAGCAGGTACTCCCTGAGGCCCGCTGGGTGCCCCACGGATCCACACCAAGGTCCGCCGTCAAAACGCCTCGCCTTGAGCCTCCTCGCGACCCTTGTCCTCCTGAGGAGATGTCATTCACCTCGCCTATCCACAGGCCTGGTCAACACCACCACCCTCGGCAGGGCCACACAGAAGGGGTTCACGTCAGCGGCTCGAAAGCCACCTCGTCCAGGGATCTGAGGCACCTCATCGAGAGGAACCGGGGCCGCTCCCAGACGCAGGTCACCCGTGACGGAGGCCGGGGATCCTAAGGCGCCGATTCCTCGGGATACCACGGTCGGCTCGACGCCTTCGAGAAGAAAATTGAGGGCATGCGCCGGGAGGCTCACCTCTCGAGCGACGGAGCTAAGTACGCCTCCGATTCACTCACGAAGCTGTTCACCGAGGAATTGCTCGCCGTCCACGTCTCCTCGCGCAACAAGCCCCCAAAGGTCTCTCTGTTCGACGGGAAAACCGACCCGAAGGACCATTTGGACACTTTCACCGTGGGGATGAGCTTTCAGGACCACTCCGACGCCGCTCAGTGCATGGCCTTCCCGGCCACCCTTATCCGCGCAGGTCGGGATTAGTTCCGGGGGCTCGAACCCCGCTCGATCTCGACCTTTGACGAGCTGGCTACTCAGTTCCTCGGCCATTTCGTTAGGAACCGTCGACAGAAGCGCGCGGTCGACTACCTCTTCAAGGTTAAAAGCGGGGACAAGGAAACGTTCAAGGCCTACATTACCCGTTTCTACAACGCCCTTCTCGAGGTGCCTGAGCACCGGGACGAGACCGTCATCACGGCGCTTAGGTCTGGTTTGAGGCACAAGGAATGGTTACGCTTTTTCGTGTTGGCGCAACCTAAGACCATGGTCGAGGTCAAGGCGTGGACCGAGCGCGAGGTTCAGCTGGAATCCGAGGTGAACACTAACCTCCCCCGAGCAGAACGATCCGACCAGAAGAAGAGGGCTCGGGAGGAGAGGCCGGAGCGTCAGCAGCCCTACCACCCGAAGTTCTAGGAGTATACCCCCCTCAACGTCTCCATCGCAGTATTGCTAGAAGAGGCCCAGAACGAAGGGTTCTTCAAGTTCCCTCCGATCCCGCGTCAGGCCGCAAAGCGAACCCGGGGCCCCTACTGCGCTTTCCACCGGGTACTGGGCCACGCCACAGAGGATTGAAAGCAACTCAGGGACTACATCGAAGAGCTCATCCGATCTGGGCACCTCGCCGCATACTTGAGGGACAAACGTCTAGCCGATCGCGAGCAAGAGCAGCATCGCCCTCCCGCCGACCTGACCATCAGTCAGATCATGCTCGTTTCAGCGGACGACCAGCCCGAAACTTAGGGAACCCCGTACCCTGTGCCAAGCACGGGGGCCAACAGTCCTTCAGGGAGCTCGGGCCGAGCCAATAAAGTCATCTACTAGACTGTACTTTTCTTTTAGAGCAATATAAACTCTTCCTAGGTTCTGTTGTTATTTTAATAAAGATCAATGGAACATTGCGGAAAAGAAGGAAAAACCTTGTTTATTCAAAAGGTATTATGGGCTCCTCGGCCGCACATGAAAGAAGGAAGAAGAAATTACAATAGTGGCGGGTAGCTTCCCTACCGCAACGCCAAGGACTAAAAAGCCCTCCCAGAGGCAGTCGACCCCGAGGATCCCTCGCTCGGCTATCCCCAGCGGGCAGCTTCCCTGCCGCAACGCCGGGGATCAAAAAGCCCTCCTAGAGGCAGTCGAGCCCGAGGCTCCCTCGCTCGGCTATCCTTCAGGACAAAAGCCCTCGCCAAGAGGCACCGGGCAGTAACCCTGCCCGGCCAAGGGTCCTTGGTAAGCTTCTACAGCCCCTCCCGCGCTAAGGACCAAAGTCCTCCCAAAGGCAGTCGAGTCTTTGCTCGGCTATCCCCGGCTGGTAGCTTCCTACCACAATCGACAGGGATCAAAGTCCTCGCCAAGAGGCACTGGGCAGTAACCCTGCTCGGTCCCCGTCCTGAAGGATCAAAGCCCTCGCAAGAGGCAACCGAGCAGCTGCCCTGCTCGGTCAACTCCGGCTGGTAGCTCCCTACCCACGACGCCAGGGATCAAAAGCCCTCACAAGAGGCACCAGAGCGGCTACCCCGCTCGTTCATCCCAGGCTGGTAGTTGCCTACCCACGAAGCCAGAGATCAAATCTCTCGCCAAGAGGCAACCGCGCAGTCTCACTGCCCGGTCATCCTTAGTGGGTTTCTTACAACCCCTCCAGCGCTAAGGACCAAAGTCCTCCCAGGGGCAGTCGAGTCCTTGCTCGGCTATCCCCGGCTGGTAGCTTCCTACCACAACCGACAGGGATCAAAGCCCTCACCAGGAGGGAACCGCGCAGCTTCACTGCTCGGTCATCCTTAGTGGGCTTCTTACAACCCCTCCAACGCTAAGGATCGAAGCCCTCGCAAAAGGCAACCGAGCAGCTATCCTGCTCGGTCGTCCCTGGCGGGTAGCTTCCCTACCGCGACGCCAGGGATCAGAAAGCCCTCGCAAGAGGCAACTGAGCAGCTACCCTGCTCAGTCACCCCCGGCTGGTGGTCGATGCTAGCGTTGACAGAGGTCAAAAGATGGCACCCCTCATAGAGCCACCGAGCAGGCTCCCACTCACACTCGGCTCAAGTACGGTGAACAGCGCTCTGCCCATCACCCGTAGAGGATCCGAGACCCCAGTGAGGGGCATCAGATCTATCCAGGTCTAAGCAATCTCCCCTTAACTTCGGGGCCCATGAGGATACCTCTTCGGCAACGCTTGGCATGCTCGTCGGCGAGTGATCGAAATCAACCCGACGGGCGATTGCTAGACAAGTGGCAAACCTGACATGAAAACACAACGGTGCAAGCAGAGATATCCTACGAGCATTCTTCACAAACAGATGGTAGAACACGATTCGATGAAGCCAAAGAAAAATTTTATTACTACCAAAGATAAAAGCTTTACAAAGGGTATTTTTTGGGGCTCCCCAGCCTTACAAAATTCAAAAACAAAATAAAAGGGGGAAGACGGGCGCTCTACACCTCGGGTCCAGGTATGACCTTGAGGTCCTCGACCTCCACCACGTGACGCGCAGGGTCCTCGGCGGCTTCCTCGCCAGGAACCTCTTCCCCCTGCTCATCGGCATCCATGAGGAGGAACTCGGTCCGGAGATCTCCGTCGGCAAACTCCGACATCCGGGCCTTAACGGCATCTAGGGCATCGTGCCAAATACGGGTCGTAGCTACGGCCAAGTCACAATAGAAGTCCCTCGACTTCTTATAGCCCTCCACCGCCCTCGATTCAGCCGACTTGGCTGCCTCGGCCGCCGCCCCCAGCTCCTTTCGGAGGGTCTTCACCGTCCTCTTCAGGTTGCCGGCGAGCACCTGGGCATCCTCGAGCTTGACCTCGGCAATCACGGCAGCCTCACGGCGCCGGGCTACCTCCCGTTTCCCGGCCTCCAACTCGCCTTCTAAGGCGGCGACCCTCGCCGTCATCGCCTCCAGCTCCCACCTGGAGCTCTCTTGCAGCGAGGCGAGCCGACCTGCAGCCTCCAGCGCCGGGGCTACCACCTCGGCTTCCATGCGCAGGGCGAGGGTTACGTGCTGGAGAACCTAGGAGACACGGAAAAGATCAGAAAGATGAAGGAGGCACTGAATCTCACAATGAACCAAAAAACTTACCTGCACGGACTTCTGGGCGATGGACGCCAGCTGAGCCCTGAAGGTCCCCCCGGGGACTTTACCCCCTGCCGAGGTCTCTATCTCATGCAGAAGGTTGTCCGCAACGGACAGCCCCGAGGGCACCGCAAACCGGAGGCCCCCTTCCTCCTCTACCGCGGCGGGGTCATCGGACTGGTTCCCTGGCAAACATTTCTCCCTCGACCACTTGGTGGGCACGGGCTAGTCCTCGCCCTCAGGAGGGGAAACGAAGAAAATTTTCTTTTTCCAATCATGGATAGAGGAGGGCAAGGCCACGACCCCGGTCCCGGCAGCGCCCCCCGGCCACTTCCAGAAAGTGAGATAAACCCATCTCGGGTCGCCCACTCGACTACCAGGATGACTTTTGAAGACGAGAGAAGAATCGAGAAGGGAAATGCTGAAAGGAACCGCCTGTAACTTCAGGCGGATCAAGAACCCGAGAAGGATCCTTCACGAGTTCGGCACTAACTGGCCGGGGGCCAAACCGAAAAAATTCAGCGCGGCGACGACCTCGAAAGAGAAGGACAGGCGCATTCTGCCACAAAAAGCTTCCAAATACAAGGCGATTTCCCTACCCTGTACTTGACCCGCCCTCTCTCCCTCCTTGGCCAGTCGGAGCGTGTAGTGTGAGGGGATGTGGAAACGGGCCCGAGCATTGGCGAGCTCGTCCTCATGCCTCACCCAGCACGAGGAGCCAGGGGCCGCATCTGCCGCCCCCTCCCTGGGGGCTGCCCCCGCCTCACGATCTCGGGGAGAGGATCCGACCCCTGCTCCCCTGGGGGACTCAGACACAACTGAAGGGACCCTAGAACCTACTCCTACAACGTCTACTGATTCTACAAAGGAAGACATCTAACCTTAGAAAAAAGAATCTTCAGGGGCCGAAAGCGAGAGAAAGGAGACGAGCGCCGAGCAACCAAGACTTAAGAGAGGGAAATATGAAGGAGTAAGGGCCCTGGGGCGGACCCCACCCCTGTTTATTGCTGCAAACAGCCTCATCCAACGGCGCCCGTTATCTCCCGCCGAAATGACTCCTCGCGCCCAGCGGCTCCGATCGCTCCACGTGTCGATCCTGCGCTGGACCGCGTCCTATCAGACGCCGCAGGCCTGCATATGTCGCGTCAGCCAATCGACGCTTGAAGCGTAGACCGTCGCTTCAGTTGTAGAGTGCACGAACCGGCACACCTTCTTTAAATGCAGAGATCTCGCCTTGATTCGATAGAGGAAAAGACAACCGACAGCTAGAGGACTCGTCCCGACAAAGCTCTAGAAAGGAGCTCACCTCGGGAGGCCTGGCAGTCTACTCCTGACCCGACCCGACCCGCTAGCTGGTCGGGACAAGAGTGGGGGGCTAATGATGATGCTCAATATTGGCGGTCTCCAAGAGATGGACACGTGGCAGATGACGTGTCCCAAGACTCAGAAAGAAGGGCCACAGGGGCCGACCAGGCAACCCCTGAGCCCGACCCACAAGCACAAGCTGGCCTTCCTCGGGGCCCTCTGCAAGTTGGCCTCCTCGACCCCTGTTCAGACCATAATATTGCATTTATCATTCCCCTATTCTTATCCTTTTTATAAATAAACAGGTACTCTTGACGCATGTTTGTTGCATATTACAGGATACAGGTTTCTGGAGCAAATACAGTGCAAAAGACACAAAACAACAGAAAAGGGACTTTTGACCAACAATTAGACGAATCCTAGTCGAGCCCAGTTCACATAGGTGCAAGGCAACGAATGTCAAGGTGAAACGGTTAAAAAGCCCAATACAAGTCTTCACTGAAGATCTGGAGAAGAGTGAGAAGCCAACAGAGAAACTACATATGGAAACAAGGAGCCCAAGAAACCCTGAACCAAGCCCAAGATTTTCTGAGCCCAAATCCCTTATTTGGCCGCGGATCCGCGGCCAAACCCATGCTGGCGCCGCGGTTCCGCGGCCATAGAGGGCCCATGTCGGTGCAGATTTTCTGTACTGTTGCGACGTTGTGGGTGTTGGGATTTTCAGTGGTCAAATCTGTAATTGCGCATGTGCGAGAGTCTGTAACCCTAGATTTCCTATTTTCCTATAAATTGTAATCTTAGATCTGAAAAATGTATGCCTCTTTTCAATAAATAAAATTCAGAATTTCTGGGAGTGACATTCAGATCTATTATGTCTTCTACTTGGAGGGAGCCATCAAATCTGTAGGTAAATTATTTCCTTGCTTTTATTTTCTAGTATAATTTATCATTCCCTAATGAGCGAGTAGTCTCCTCGCTTGTTAGGGTTAGCCTTAGCGAAAGGGTTGAGAGATGAGATCTCTCACCTCTTTCAATGCCATATTCACTTTAGAGTTAGAACTCCATGCATACGCACACATCCGCTCCCTACGGCACCCTACCCCTCGAGGTAACGGTGAACCGTAGTATAAAGGGCCGGTTGCGCGCGTTTTCCATGGGGGTTAGGGTAATTATCAACAAAGGAAGGATACAAATCTAGAGGAAGAAACATCTTCCCAAAAGATTCATATCCACTTTATTGATAATTAACTTAACACCTAATAGATCTAAAAAAAGAAGGCATTAAAAGCGGTGAAGGAAACATTAATCTCCAAAACTTCCCCTAAGCCTAACCCTAGCAAGACTTTTAATTAGATAAAATTAGATCAGTTTTAAATAGATTTTTATAAAACCAACCAAAACGACAAATCCAATCAACTCGTTAAAACACATAAAAGGAATTTACCCGTCTCTGTGGATCGACCCGTACTCACCGGCTAGCTGCGAAGCGACGCCGTTTCTGATTACGGTAAACTCATATTTTTGACAACAATCAACCCCCCAGCTCGACCCGAGCTGCCACAGGACCAGGACTCCTCGGCCCTCTTGCTCATCTCCGAGTTCCCAAGCCGAGGCCCTCTTGCTCGGTCCCTCCGACCAGCTCCACCGCTCACAGGCGTAACCGCCGCTCCGCGAATCTCGCCATGCGCAGATTCTCCGCCAGCAACATCCCACGTTCCACGCCTCCGCGATCCCCATTAATGGGCGATCCGCTCTCTACGCAGGCGTGACGTCAGGAGCGTAACTGCTGGCGAGATTCTCGCGCCTGCCGCTGCGTGTTGCCACCTCTATATAAACCCCCATCACAGAGGGGTCAAGTAAGCCATTCTTTACTCTACTAAGCCGTTACTCTGCTCGGATCTCATCACTAACTTGATCGTCGGAGGGTCCTTGATGGTACCAAACCATCCCGGAACTTCTTTGCAGGTACTCGGCGCCAAACTCCTTATACCACCTCTTTCACCAAAACCTATTGAGACCCACACGCAACAGAAGATCACCATCAAAATCCGCCGGGAGATCAACGGAAGACAACATCTGACGGAGACTTGAAAAGGACCTCCATCAGCGGCACTCATCATTTCACAAGGGTAGTTATCAAAACAAATCCCGCAATTCAGCTGCTCAATGGAGAACAATTATAGAATACAAGAGAAACTATTTCTGAAGAAGATACATTTATCTTTATAAGCTTTAGAACTTAAGGACTGAAAATATACTTACCTCCTTGAATTTTGGTAATTCCACTGGATTTTCCAAAAAGCCCACAGCCTTTCCGAACTCTTTCTTCATCTGCAAACCATTCATCATGCACCTTACTGACACTCCTACAATCCAAATGAAGAAAAATAGAACAAACTAATAATCAGAATCATGTAAAAAGAAGAAGAAAAATTAGAGTTCTCTACAAACTTCTGTTTGCTTTTGCCTTTTCTGTGTCATGGAGTTCAACATAATTCCCAATAGCAAATGTCCCATGGCTCCCCTTTCTTATAGACTTTTCAACGGCTCGGGTTAAGAGAATTTGGAGGACACCAACTAGTCATCTAGGCTATGAGAATCCCCTCTTGACCGTAATCTCCTCGAGTGATAATTTGGGGCTATGGCAAGCCCCTGATGACCAAAATTCCCTCAACTAATAATCTAGGGATATGGAAAGCCCCCCCCCCCCAGTCCATAATATGTAAATAAGTGCTGATGTCAAATCGAAAACTGACCTGAACACTGATCTTGTTGAGAAAAGGCAATGATGATGAGGAGGAGGAGGTGGAGGATGTCAAAAAATAATGATGATGAGTTCAATTATCAAAATCGCTTGAAATTCAATGATAAGAAAATTTTAAGGTTGTTACACTATTACACTAGGTGATGCAGGCTAAAAGATTTGAATAATTAAAAAATATATCAGTGTAAAACCCCAATCATCAAACCAAATAGTTCGAAGCAATAGATCTATGGGCCAAAAAGTTTCAAATATTTCCAAATTCTTTCAACCATGTGTGATGAGCAATTTCAGAGCTTACCCAATCTAGCTGTCCTTTAAGCACTAGCATGGATATTCACTGCTAACAAAGTTTAACATGAATAATATATGTCTTGCCAATTATAATAGCGAAGAATGATGCATGCGGAAACCCTTGATATGGAAAGTACAGTCGACACCCTACTTATATCTTCTTCTTAACGTTGACGTATATCAGCATCATTTAATATGGTGTAATTTTGATGCAATGATCAAAACAACCAGTGTTATATATATAGCAATAATAGGTGCTGAAAGAAATATCCCGTAATATGAAACCACAAAATTCGTCGTCCTCATAATCTAGGTTGATGGAGGTCATTTTCGGGTCTCCCTCAGATGTTGTCTTCCGACGATCTTTCGGTGGATTTGGAAGGTAATCTCCTTTTGCGTGTGGGTCTCAATGGGTTTTGACGAGATTGGTGATTTGAGGAGTTTAGCGTCGAGTACCTGCAAAGAAGTCCCAGGGTGGTTTGGTACCACCGAGAACCCTCCGACGATCAAGTTAGCACTAGATCCGAGCAGAGTAACGGCTAAGTGGAATAGAAAATGGCTTACTTGACCCCTCTGTGATGGGGGTTTATATAGCGGCGGCGACACGCAGCAGCAGACGCGAGAATCTCGCCGGCAGTTACGCTCCCGACGTCACGCATGCGTAAAGAGCGGATCGCCCATTAATGGGGATCGTGATGGCGTGGAACGTATGGCGTTGCTGGCGGAGAATCTACGCGTGGAGAGATTTGCGGGACGGTGGTTACGCCTTTGAGTGGTGGAGTTGGTCGGCCGGAGGGACCGAGGGAGATGGCCTCGGCTAGGGAGCTCGGAGGCGAGCAAGAGGACCGAGGAGTCTTGGTCTTGTAGCAGCTCGGGGTGAGCTGAGGGACCGAGGAGGCCAATTTGCAGGGGGGCCTCGAGGAGGGCCAGCTTGGGCTTGCAGGTCGGGTACAGGGGTGGCCTGGTCGGCCCCTGTGGGCCCTTTCTTCTAAGTTCTGGGACACGTCATCTGCTACGTGTCCTGATCTTGGGGATCACCAATATCGAGCATCATCATTATCCCCCCACTCTTGTCCCGACCAGCTAGCGGGTCGGGTCAGGGGTGGACTGCGGAGCCGCCCAAGGTGATCTCCCTCTTAAGGTTTCGTCGGGACGCGTCCCCGGACTGTCAACTGTTTTTTCTGTCAGCGAATCTGTAACAACCCCAAAATTTTCTATACAAATTTTTTCAAAATATTTTTTTAAAAATCTATAAAGGGGTATTTATGGCCTAAGCACAAGACTTAAGTAATTAATTAGCAATTTAATTACAAGAAAGAGCTTGTAGCTCTTTGGTAATACCTTATATTGTTCAACCTAGCCACCAGTGTTCAAATCCCATGCCCAACATTATTTTTAATATTTATTTTGTTTTAAATTTTATAGAAGCCCAACAGTCAACACGTGATAACTCCAGATTTTTCCACTACACATAGAAAACTAAATGCACCAGAGTGTTCACCTGACGACTCCCCACCTCCCCATTGCCTGAATCGGCCAAATCGGCCTCAACTCGGCCGACTCAGTCCTCCGGCCGAGTCACGACCGAGTCGGCCGATTCCGGCGACGACACCAACATGAAATTTGTGTCTTTTCACATTCCCTATGCACCTGCAAAATTTTAGCCTCAGACCATTTCCAGAGCTCTTTTAAAACCCTAATTACTCCACTTTTAATACATTTTATCACATTTTTCATTTTAACCTTTCATCTACCCTAACCCTAGCCTAACCCTATAAATACCACCCATACACTCTACCCACTCACCCCTAACTCTGATCCAACTCTCTAAAATTCTCAAGAGATCTTGTGCACTTTGAAAACAAGCTCGAGGCGAAGTTCCGACAAATTCCCGGCGAAACTTCCGGCGATCGTTCTAGGAACTCTTGGCGACAACGCAACACATCGGTGATTCCACTACTTCCCTCTCACCCTCTTGTGTGTCCTAAAACCCGTAACTCCCAATTTCTACCTATCTCTTCTATCTAAAAATACGGATTTACAAAACCCGACGGAATCGGAACAAATCCGATTTCCGATTCGGTTTCTTCATAAAACTCCACTTCTCGTTAACACAATTACGCTTAAACTCCTTCATGTTGACCATTAAACACTAATCAACCAAATTGATCAAGTTTCATTACATGAAATGATGGCTATTTCAATTTATCGTATTTTTCAATTAAATACCACATTTTTTCAATTCTACATTTAACTCCATTGAACTAACTATACCTTTAAAGTAGATCACGAGGTAACGACCTACCTCCTCACACACTCATATACAACATAATACGATACCATCGAAAACTTAGAATACGGGAAAACAAACATTTTCATTTAAATACCCTTTACTTGATAAAACCATTTCTAAAAGATTTAGTATTGATACACTTTTTAAATAAATACCACTTATTATGAAAATAGGATAAGATTATGGATATCAGTCGTTTATCTAAACCTGACTTTGTGGTGTCTAGGCTAGGCAAGCGAGAAAGGTAATTTTAAAAGGCCCGTCTCACGGTGATTCGTGAGCGAATCCCTCCTTTCTTCACTTGTACTTATCTGGCCACAATTGGCGGTGAAGAGGCGATTTGAGGCATCTCACAACTTGTCGTTTTGGACCAGTTAGGAATAGTCTAGTTGACCTAGGAGACCCTAGAACATTGAATACGAAAAATTGACATCTTTACAAATAAATACCATTTACTTTATAAAACTGTTTTCTAAAGGATTTAGTATTTATACAATCTTTGCAAAGCGCCGCTATAACTCATTTTGGGGAACCAGTTCGGGATGGTGCGGATTATCGCACATCCTCGGGCTTAGTAGTGCGAGATTCAGACCTCCGTAAGGAGCATTCGGTCTCGAAAGATTTAAAATACGACATCTTAAGAAAATGAGATTTTTAGAATATAAAATATATATTAAAATTATTTTTGTAGAAATATATGTATATTTATCATTAAAATACCTGTTTTGTTATGATATAAATATTCCACCTTTTTTCTAAAACTCACAAGAATCAATTTTACACTAAAATACCATGAATTCCATACAAATCAATATTATAAATAAATACCTTTATTTCTGAAATTAGGATATTTCCACTAGAAATATCACAATATAAAATCTACATTCATTACAACTCTAAAGACGAATAATAAATACTTGAGGTGTATTTTGAAAAGTATATAAAAGTATTTTTACATAAAAACCCCTCAAGTTCTATAAATTACCCTAAGGACCCTAATAAACATAGGTTTAAGCGGGACCAATCTCTTGAGCCTCAGAGAGCCGGAGAAGTGGGTGCTTGCTTATCTAAGGTAGACCAATTAATAAAAACATTCAGGGCTTCAAGTTACTTTGCTGATTGTCGGACCCAGTTTGAGTCTCATTATAATCTGACTTGAATATAATTCAAGTACAATCTACAATCTACAGTCTACAATCTATAATCTACAATCTTCAATATTATAATTCAACATGAATCCGTGAATCCAATTACCAATCTATACAACTTGACCGAACCGAACCATGAATATACATTCCATTTACATGATCTCCAGTTTACATCCAGTTTACATGATTCTACAGTTACATCCGTTTACTGATATCATGGTTTCGGCAAGTCATCCAATAATACAAATCAATTTACAAGACATTACAATGCAATACAATACTATCAATACAATAACTACACGGGGTATTGGGGTTGTTCATTCGTGACTCCAACATAATCTCAAGAGTCCCCTAGATCATGAATCCATGTCTACTAACACAAGCAAGCAATCATGAGGGCCCGTGTTTCCATGCTCCTGGACTGTGGCCTGTTGAATTTGGAATACTTCGACGACGGTCGAAGTCCCGCTACTAACATATCATTTGGGCCCCCGATTCCCTACCCCTGGACTGTGGCCTGTTGGGTTTGAGAACACTCTTGAGATTAGTTGACATTCACCCTTGAATTTACGATAACAACAGCATTAATAATATAACAATATAATACAACTGTAAAAGCTACTCTCTCTTTCTCTTACTCTCTGTCTATTCTATTTCTTATCTTTGGGACTTACCGAGCGATCTGTTCGCCGACGATATTCTATTTCCTTCTTCTTTGAATGTCGTCAGGTGATTTGGACCCGTCAGAGATCGAGCCCACTACTGAAAAGTTGGACCAGTTCAGTGAAGACCCCGAACTCTAGTCATTTTACACTTTCCATTCAGTACTTTTCAGTTCTTGTTATTCCATTATTCAGTTGTATTTACTTTTCATGCATTGTACAAAAGAATGTTAATAAATAAAGTTGATGTTCAGTTTATATCACTTATCTCTTGTACTTACTTTTATATTGCTTAGATACGCTTAGCGTATGTACTTCTGAGTACATACGTAGCGGACCAGTCGCGTCCCCTTCGCCGTATACCGAGAAGCGGGACGTGACAAGTTTTGTTGGTGGCCCATGCAGGTCAGAGTTGTATGGAACCCTAAGCAATATAAAACACAAGAACCAACAACTAAAACATTCTTTACAATCATGTTCATTGAATTCCATCATTTCTTATTCTTTGAATCATATACTTTGAATCTGTCCTAACCTAAATTTTTCATTCAAGGTTATTGATTCACCAAACAACACAAGCACCAATTTCAACAACACTCCACCTCCACTACCAATCGTTCCTACTGTTCCTGCTCCACCCACCGAGCAAACGGTTCTACTTGAGGCGATTCGCAGCCTCCTTGAGGGACAGTAACAACTCCTGAACCGTCCCGAGACTGACGCACCTGGGGTAAAGCAATTCATAGCTTTACATCCCAAGCAGTTCTCCGGAAAGGGAAGCCCACTTGAAGTTGAAGAATGGGCACAAAGTATCGAGGATGATCTGGCGGCAGCACAAGTGCCAGACATAGCTTGGGTCCGTATGGCGAAACTGCAGCTCACGGACAATGCTCGCAACTGGTGGAAGGCGGAAGAAAACCGTCTTGTACAGCCTATTGAATGGAAGACTTTTCGCGATAAGTTCGACGCGAAGTACTTCCCTGTGACTGCCAGGTTTGCCATGGAACAGCAGTTCATTCATCTATAACAAGGTTCGATGTGGGACAAGTCAGTAGATAAATATGACGCTGAATTCACCATGCTAAGTCGGTAAGATATGCCACAATAGTTCAAATTTTTAAAAATATCACATACCACACAACTAACACAATCCTTAAACAGATTCGTGGCACACTTGATACCGACGGATGATATCAGAGCCCGCCGCTTTCAATAAGGTTTGGACACGGAAATTCAGGCTGCACTAGCCACAGGGAAATTTCCAACTCATGAGAATGCTCTGGAAGCTGCCCGCAGTTATGAGGCAGTGATAAAAGCAAGGGGCAGATCTCAGTCTGCAGGAGTTAAACGCCCTGCCAACCAGATAGCAGGAGAAGCCTCGTCCAGGCTACCTTTTGTGCCAAGGCGACCCGGAGTACCGAACCATCGTCCTACCCCAGCTTTTTGTACCTACTGCAAGAGAGCTGGACATCTGTTGGAATTTTGCCGACGAGCAAACGGTATTTGCCTGATATGTAGATCGTCCTCACATACCATAGGAACTTGTCCACACAACCGAACCAATCCTAATTCCGCAGCTAGACCAGCTTTCCAAGCCCCACCTACCCGGTTAACTCTTCCTGCACCACCTCCACGTGGACTACCTTTACCTCGACAATCAGCTTTGTACCAACTTGCACGAAGAAACGTGCCGAGACGCCAGGCTTACAATTTGGCGGTCGTAGAAGCTGATACGGTTGGTCAGGATAACCCTGGTAATTCTCTTCAATCTTTTTCACACCCTTGTATCACTTTGTTATTATTCACACACTATCACCAAACTTTTCTTAAATCTGTTACACTTTCCTTTAACAAATTTTGAGGACGAAATTTTTATAAGAAGGGTAGAATGTAACAACCCCAAAATTTCCTATACAAATTTTTTCAAAATATTTTTTCAAAAATCCATAAAGGGGTATTTATGGCCTAAGCACAAGACTTAAGTAATTAATTAGCAATTTAATTATAAGAAGGAGCTTGTAACTCATTGGTAATACCTTGCATTGTTGAACCAAGCCACCAGAGTTCAAATCCCATGCCCCACATTATTTTTAATATTTATTTTCTTTTAAATTTTATAGAAGCCCAACAGTCAACACGTGATAACTCCAGATTTTCCCACTACACATAGAAAACTAAATGCACCAGAGTGTTCACCTGACGACTCCCCACCTCCCCATTGCCTGAATCGGCCAGGAATCGACCAAATCGGCCTCGACTCGGCCGACTCAGTCCTCCGACCGAGTCACGGCCGAGTCGGCCGATTCCGGCGACGACCCCAACATGAAAGTTGTGTCTTTTCACATTCTCTATGCACCTGCAAAATTTTAGCCTCAGACCATTTTCAGAGCTCTTTTAAAACCCCAATTACTCTATTTTTAATACATTTTTCATTTTAACCTTTCATCTACCCTAACCCTAGCCTAACCCAATAAATACCACCCCTACCCTCTACCCTCTCACCCCTAACTCTGATCCAACTCTCTAAAATTCTTAAGAGATCTTGTGCACTTTGAAAACGAGCTCGAGGTGAAGCTCCGACGAATTCCCGGCGGAACTTCCGACGATCGTTCTAGGAACTCCCGGCGACGACGCAACATATCGGTGATTCCACTACTTGCCTCTCACTCTCTTGTGTGTCCTAAAACCCATAAGTCCCAATTTCTACCCATCTCTTCTATCTAAAAATACGGATTTACAAAACCCGATGGAATCGGAACAAATCCAATTTCCGATTCGGTTTATTCATAAAACTCCACTTCTCGTTAACACAATTACGCTTAAACTCCTTCATGTTGACCATTAAATACTAATCAACCAAATTGATCAAGTTTCATTACATGAAATGATGGCTATTTCAATTTATCGTATTTTTCACTTAAATACCACATTTTTTCAATTCTACATTTAACTCCATTGAACTAACTATACCTTTAAAGTAGATCACGAGGTAACGACCTACCTCCTCACACACTCATATACAACATAACACGATACCATCGAAAACTTAGAATACGGGAAAACAAACATTTTCATTTAAATACCCTTTACTTAATAAAACCATTTCTAAAAGATTTAGTATTGATACACTTTTTAAATAAATACCACTTATTATGAAAATAGGATAAGATTGTGGACATCAGTCGTTTATCTAATCCTGATTTTGTGGTGTCTAGGTTAGGCAAGCGAGAAAGGTAACTTTAAAAGGCCCGTCTCATGGTGATTCGTGAGTGGATCCCTTCTTTCTTCACTTGTACTTATCTGGCCATGATTGGCGGTGAAGAGGCGATTTGAGGTATCTCACAACTTGTCGTTTTGGACCAGTTAGGAATAATCTAGTTGACTTAAGAGACCCTAGAACATAGAATACGGAAAATTGACATCTTTACAAATAAATAGCATTTACTTAATAAAACCGTTTTCTAAAGGATTTAGTATTTATACAATCTTTGCAAAGCGCCGCTACAACCCATTTTGGGGAACCCGTTCGGGATGGTGCGGATTATCGCATATCTTCGGGCTTAGTAGTGCGAAATTTAGACCTCCGCAAGGAGCATTCGGTCTCGAAAGATTTAAAATACGACATCTTAAGAAAATGAGATTTTTAGAATATAAAATATATATTAAAATTATTTTTGTATAAATATATGTATATTTATCATTAAAATACCTGTTTTGTTATGATATAAATATTCCACCTTTTTTCTAAAAATCACAAGAATCAATTTTACACTAAAATACCATGAATTCCATACAAATCAATATTATAAATAAATACCTTTATTTCTGAAATTAGGATATTTCCACTAGAAATATCACAATATAAAATCTACATTCATTACAACTCTAAAGACGAATAATAAATACTTGGGGTGTATTTTGAAAAGTATATAAAAGTATTTTTACATAAAAACCCCTCAAGTTCTATAAATTACCCTAAGGACCCTAATAAACATAGGTTTAAGCGGGACCAATCTCTTGAGCCTCAGAGAGCCGGAGAAGTGGGTGCTTGCCTATCTATGGTAGACTAATTAATAAAAACATTTAGGACTTCAAGTTACTTTGCTAATTGTCGGACCCAGTTTGAGTCTCATTATAATCTGATTTGAATATGATTCAAGTACAATTTACAATCTACAATCTACAGTCTATAATCTATAATCTACAATTTTCAATATTATAATTCAACATGAATCCTTGAATCCAATTACCAATCTATACAACTCGACTGAACCGAACCATGAATATACATTCCATTTACATGATCTCCAGTTTACATCCAGTTTACATGATTCTACAGTTACATCCGTTTACTGATATCATGGTTTCGGCAAGTCATCCAATTATACAATTCAATTTACAAGACATTGCAATACAATACAATACTATCAATATAATAACTACACGGGGTATTGGGGTAGTTCATTCATGAATCCAACATAATCTCAAGAGTCCCCCTAGATCATGAATCCATGTCTACTAACACAAGCATGCAATCATGAGGGCCCGTGTTTCCATGCTCCTGGACTGTGGCCTGTTGAGTTTGGAATACTTCGATGACGGTCGAAGTCCCGCTACTAATATATCATTTGGGCCCGTGGTTCCCTACCCCTGGACTGTGGCCTGTTGGGTTTGAGAACACTCTTGAGATTAGTTGACATTCACCCTTGAACTTACGATAACAACAGCATTAACAATATAACAATATAATAGTATAATACAACTGTAAAAGCTACTCTCTCTCTTTCTCTTACTCTCTGTCTATTCTATTTCTTCTCTTTGGAACTTACCGAGCGATATGTTCGCTGACGACATTCTATTTCCTTCTTGTTTGAATGTCGTCATATGATTTGGACCCGTCAGAGATCGAGTCCACTACTGAAGACTTGGACCAGTTCAGTGAAGACTCCGAGCTCTAGTCATTGTACACTTTCCATTCAGTACTTTTCAGTTCCTGTTATACCATTGTTTAGGCATTGTTTTTTATTCCATTGTATTTACTTTTCATGCATTGTACAAAAGAATGTTAATAAATAAAGTTGTTGTTCAGTTTATATCTCTTGTCTCTTGTGCTTACTTATATATTGCTTAGATACGCTTAGCGTATGTACTTCTGAGTACATACGTAGCGGACCAGTCGTGTCCCCTTCGCCGTATACCGGGAAGCGGGGCGTGACAGAATCAGGGCGAGATCTCTGCATTTAAGGAAGGTGCGTCGGTTTGTGCATCCTGCCCTTGAAGCGACGGTCCACGTGTCAAGCGTCGGTTGGCCGACGCGACGTGTGCAGACCTGCGACGCCTGCAGGGGTGCGGTCCAGTGTGGGAACGACAAGTGGATCAATCGGAGCCGTTGGATGCGAGGAGGTGTTTTGGCGGGAGATGAAGGGCGCCATTGGATGAGGTCGCTCGCAGTGATAAATAGGGGAGGGGCCATTTCCAAGGCCCCTACTCCTTCGAATTTCCTTTCTTCTAAGTCTTGGTTGCTCAGCGCTCCTCTTCTTTTGGATACATGGTTCATTCCCACTTTTTGGGTCGCTCGTTCCAGAGGGAGGCCAGCGGCGTGGCCGTGCCGTTGGCTGGCTCATGCCCTGCGTCAAATGTTCTGCCGGCGATAGGGTCGTCCGCTTCGTTGACGGCTCCTGGTGATTGTTCCGGCGGCAGTCAGGGACGTCCACGGTCATCCGAGCCCCAGACGGGAGACGGAGGGGAGGGCGAGGACGAGGTCTCCCTTAAGAGGAAAAGGACAATTTCTCGTGCGCCGCCGTCGATATTTCCTGAGGGGATTCCCGTGCAGGAGGGTGATGCCGTCTTCATGGTTCCGTCTGGGCTTTCCGTTGCTGCCTGTCTGCTCGCTGGGATGGAAGAGTCGGCCTGGGGAAGGCTTCCGTATGGCACCCTGAGGGCCCAAATGGAGGCCATAGCCCAAGGGGCGATCCAGGTACGAACTCCTCCACGCGTTATTTTTGGCCTTCCTTTCTTTGGCTCGAGCGCCTCCCAGTTTCTTATCCGTTTTCCGTCAGGTCCTTCAACACTGCGCCATCGCTACCCGTATGGAGGCCGAGGGGGCGTTCCACGCACCGAGGCCAGTAGAAGCGTTACCTTCGGAGGTCAAGGTCCTGCGGCGTGACCTGCGTCTGGAGAGGGCGAGGGCCGACATCCTGGCAGCCCATGCGGAGTCTGCGGAGCTCGCCAATTCAGCGAATCGGGGTGTCCATCGTCGCCTGAGTGCATCCCACCAGGTTGCCGAGAGGAAGCTGGCGGACCTGGCCGATCGCTTTGCGGCCATGGAGAAAGAGAGAGATGCCAGCAGGAGGGATGCCGAGGCGGTGCTTTTGGCGGCCCAGACTGCCGAGGTTTGGGCAAGGAAAGCTATGGCCGATTACATGGTGTCAGAGCAGTTTTACGCCAAGCTTGGTGAGTATTCCGCCGTCGCGTGGAATAAGGCTCTGGATGCCGTGAAGGAGCAGCTTCCTGAGTTCGCCGATGACGAGCTCCGTGCCCGGGTCCCACTCCCGGTGGCAAGGCCTCCGGCAGACAACGATGAGGGAAGCGAGGCGCGTCCCTGGTGGCAAAACCTCCGGTGGTGAAGCCCCCAGTGATGAGGGATGCGAGGCGCAAGGGGGATTTGCGACTTAGGCCTTTTTGATATCTCCTCGTTCCTCTTTTGTAAGCCTCCGAGAGGTTTGTAAGGCTGGGGAGCCCAAAATACCCTTTTTAAAGACTTTTCCTTTGATAATAAAATTTTTTCTTTGGTTTCATCGGTTTGCACTTTCTGTTTGTGAAGAATGCTTGTAAAATATCTCTGCTTGCGCTGTTGGGCTTTTATGTCAGGTCAGTTATCTGTCTAGCGATCGATCATCGAGTTGATTTCGATCACTTGCCAAGTGCTGCCGAGAAGGAGGCATCTCCGTGGCCCCGAAGTCGAGGGGGGATCGCTTAGACTCGGATAGGCTTGATGTCTCCTGTTGGGACCTTGGATTCTTTGTATGTGACGGGCAAAAGGCTGCTCGGTTGTCCCTTGGCGAGGGCCTTTCACTCATGGTGTCACAAGCAACGACCACTAGCTGGGGATGGTCGAGCGAGGGTCGGGCTCGACTGCCTCTGGGAGGACTTTGGGTCCTTAGCATTGGAGGGGCTGTAAGAAGCCCCCTAAGGATGATCGGGCAGTGAAGCCGCGCGGTTGCCTCTTGGTGAGGGCTTTGTTCTCTGGCATCGTGGGTAGGCAACTTCCAGCCTGGGATGACCGAATGGGGTAGCCGCTCGGGTGCCTCTTGTGAGGGCTTCGATCCCTGGCGTCACGGGTAGGGAGCTACCAGCCGGAGATGACCGAGCAAGGTAGCTGTTCGGTTGCCTCTTGCGAGGGCTTTGATCCTTAGCGTTGGAGAGGCTGTAAGAAGCCCACTAAGGATGACCGGGCAGTGAAGCTGTGCGGTTGCCTCTTGGCGAGGGGTTCGATTTCTGGCATCGTGGGTAGGCAACTACCAGCCTGGGACGACCGAGAGGGGTAGCCGCTCGGAGGCCTCTTGCGAGGGCTTCGATCCCTGGCATCATGGGTAGGGAGCTACCAGCCGGAGATGACCGAGCAGGGTAGCTGCTCGGTTGCCTCTTGTGAGGGCTTTGATCCTTCAGGATGGGGACCGAGCAGGGTTACTGCCCAGTGCCTCTTGGCGAGGACTTTGATCCCTGTCGGTTGTGGTAGGAAGCTACCAGTCGGGGATAGCCGAGCAAGGACTCGACTGCCTCTGGGAGGACTTTGGTCCTTAGCGCGGGAGGGGCTGTGAGAAGCCTACCAAGAACCTTTGGCCGGGCAGGGTTACTGCCCGGTGCCTCTTGGCGAGGGATTTTGTCTTGAAGGATAGCCGAGCGAGGGATCCTCGGGCTCGACTGCCTCTGGGAGGGCTTTTGATCCCTGTCGGTCGTGGTAGGAAGCTACCGGACAGGGATAGCCGAGCAGGGTAGCTGCTGAGCTGCCTCTAAGGAGGGCTTGGATCCTTAGTGTTAGAGGGGCCTTATGAGGCTTGCTAAGGATATCCGGGAAGTGAAGCTGCGCGGTTGCCTCTTAGCGAGGGCTTTGATCCTTGGCATTGCATTAGGGAAGCTACCGGCCAGGGATAGCCGAGCAGGGTAGCCGCCCGGCTGCCTCTAGGAAGGGCTTTGATCCTCAGCGTTGGAGGGGCCGCGAGAGGCTGTGCGGTTGCCTCTCTGGTGAGGGCTTTGGATTGCAAAGACAGAACTCTACTTGCAATATTTCAACATTTCTTTATTCGAATGGAAAGGATTTTTAGAAAGTGTTTACATCGTATTTGCGAAAGGAGGGGTACACACTTGTTGGCTTTGGCCTCATTAGTATAGCTTGAGCTTCTCAGCATTGTAAGGCTGCGGGAGCTTGCATCCGTCTGCATCTTGCAGGCGATAAGCCCCGCCGAGGAGCACCTCAGAGACGAGGAAGGGGCCGTCCCACCTCGAGGAGAACTTGTGTAGCCTGCCTTGATCAATGAACTCGTTTCGCCGTAGGACCAGATCCCCAGTCTGGAAGGAGCGGTGCTTGACCCGAGTGTTGTAGTATCAGGCCGTTTGCTGTTGATAAGCGACAGCCCTGATCTGAGCCCGATCTCTCTTCTCTAACAAGATGTCCAGGTTGGTCCATAGCGCCGAGGTGTTCGCATTGTCGTCGAAGTGCTCGACCCAATGATTGGGTAGCCCGATCTCCGCTGGGACCATTGCCTCGGTCTCATAGCAGAGGCTGAAAGGGGTTTCCCCGGTGGGGGTCTTCTTTGACGTGCGCAGGGCCCATAAGACCCGGGGCAGTTCTTCGACCCAACTACCTTGTTGCCCTTCTAGGCGGTTCCGGAGACCTCGGAGGACGTCTCGGTTAGCGAATTCGGCTTACCTGTTTCATTGAGGATGCGCGACCGCGGCGAACTTCATGAGGATATGGTATTCCTTGCAGAAGCCCTTCACTTTCTCGTTCTCGAAGTTTGTCCCGTGGTCGGTGATGATACATCTCGGGATGCCGAACCGGAGTATTAGGTTGTTTTGTAGGAACTTGATGGTCGTGGCGGCTTCTGGTTTTCTGATGGGGACGGCCTCGATCCACTTGGTAAAGTAGTCTACTGCGACGAGGACGTATTTGTGCCCGCCTGTACCGGTGGGGAACTGGCCGATCATGTCCAATCCCCATTGGGCGAACGACCATGGGGATGTTAGGGCGGTCAGCTCAGTAACGGGGAGGCGAGGGATGCTGCCGTGGAGCTGGCAACTCTTGCATCTCCTGACTAGATTCTGGGCGTCTTCATGAATAGTGGGCCGGTAATACCCCTAGAGCAGCGCCTTTTGGATCAAGGTTCGGGCCCCTTAATGCGCACCGCCGACCCCCTCGTGGATTTCCCGGATGACGTAGTCGGCTTCGTGGGGGTCGATGCACCGGAGCAGGGGCTGAGTGAAGGACTTCTTGTAAAGGTTCCTATTGCTCCAGATGAAGTGGCGGACTTTGGCCCTAAGACGGCGGGCGGCTCCCCGATCTTCTGGTAGCGTACCATCCTTCAGGAATTCCACGAGGGGCCTCCTCCAATCTTGGTTTCCTTCCTACGCCGCATATACGTGGAGTGTTGTCGCTCCGTCTTCTATGCTGGGCTGAGGCAAGGTCTCGAAGAGGATAGACCGCTTATTGTTGGCCGAGTATGACGAAGCCAGCTTGCTCAGGGCGTCGGCTTGGGCATTCAGCTGCCTGGGTATTTGTTCTACTTGGACTTCGTCAAAGTTCCTCCGGAGTTTCCTCACTTCGTCGAGGTACTTCATCATTAGAGGTTCCCGAGCTTCAAAGCGGCCAGTCACTTGACCGAAGACAAGGGCTGAGTCACTGTTGTTCCCCTCCGAATGACTGCGCGACAGGGGCGTCTTGCCTGAGATTCGGGGCAGATGCTATTTGGTTTTATCCGTCCACCTCTCCGAAGATGCCAAGTTGATTTATGGCACCGTATATCGGAGGTTTAGACGGATGCGGCCGATGTAGCAGACTTTGTCAGATTCCCCCTCGTTCGAGGGGTTTTTGATTGTGGGGCGCTCTTCCCTGCAGGCGCAAGCCCCTGCAGTTAATTATGCTACCGCGTCGCGGTACCAACTTTCTCCTTCTCCAGATGTTCACTTCGTGTCGTGGGTGTTTGTTTTGTTTGTGGTTGCCCGTGGATTATATACGGAGACTAATTTATGTGGTCACCCGTAGGACGTGGATTAGTCCAAATCCGTATTTTCTGAGATTTGGATTTAGGGCTTTGGTTTAAGGACACGTTAGCTATGTTTGAGGCTAAGATCAACTTAAACGTTTGTTAAGGATACGTTAGTCTAATTTTAGACTAAGATCAACTTAACGGGATCGTTTAGATCCAACAAAAGAGCATTTGGGGGCTCGATTTCTAGTTTAAGGACATGGTGGTCCAACATTCCCATTTTGGGGACGAATATTGGTTTAAGGACACGTTACCTAAGATCAGCTTAAACGTTTGTTAAGGATACGTTAGTCTAATTTGAGACTAAGATCAGCTTAACAGGATTGTTTGGATCCGACAAAAGAGCATTTGGGCTCTATTGTTCTAGTTTAGGGACATAGTGGTCCATTGTCAGTTTAGGGATATAGTAGTCCATTTCCAGTTTAGGGACATGGTGGTCCAACATTCCCATTTTGGGGATGAATATTGGTTTAAGGACGCATTAGTCCATGAGTTTAAGGACCCCACAGTCCGTAGCAATGTGTGGTTGTCGGGACCCGTCACCTCTCTGACGACGTTGATTGATTACAACGACAAATATCAAAGGAGTTCAGAGATGTACCCTTGAAACGGGTGTAAATTGATTTGAGAGAGCAGTTATGCTCGGTTCAATTTAATTTGAGAACTTATGGCCAGAATTGGGTTAAGTCCATTTGAAAATGTTTAACATTTTGTTCATATCTGGCCAGTTAGGCCTTTGTTTGGGCTCTGCCCTTTTTAAACAATGCATGGCATTCAGATTAGGCCTGTTAGGCCTTTTAATTGGGCTCTGCCCCTTTTTCTTTAATAATGCAGAGCATTTGTTTTGGTCTGTTAGACCTTTTAATTGGGCTCTACCCCTTTTTAATAATGCAGAGCATTTATTTCTATGACAGTGCGCCACGTGGCTTGTCAGACGCTTTGCGCCAATTAATGAGCGCAAGGCGCCAGTGCATGTGAAGGTGACACGTGTCACGCTCTAATGAGCGCAAGCGCAGTGCGCTGCTGACACGTGGCGCGCTCTGATGACTTATGCCAATCCAAGAGCGCAATGCTCATTTTTTAAAGCGCAGGGCGCAGATTATTCTGAGGTTGACACGTGGCGTTTTCTGGTGACTTGCGCCGACTCAAGAGCGCAGAGGCTCATTTCAAAAGTGCAAGGTACTGTTCCATAGCGCAAAGCGCATCTTGATCAAATTTAGATAAAAAAAAAACAAGTTTTTCTTGTTCCAAAGATTTCAAGAACCAATGGTTCTGCTTCTTATCAAAAGGCAATGCCTTTATATAGATCAAAAGATTTAATCATGAAATAGATTACTTCTTTATTATTATTTTTATTGAAGATCTTGATCTTGTTTTTAGATATTTGATCTTTTTTAGAGGAAATTCTTCTTTTTATCATAGGTTGACCTTTGATTCTCTTCGAGTTTTTTCTCAAAGTTTTTAGAGGAGTTCTGTATCTCTATCTCTGTGTATTTTAGACTTGGAGTCTAGGGGCCTTTATATAGGGCCAATTGATTTGTTAGGTTGGTTAAAGAGATCTTTCTCTGGGTGATTTAGGGATATTTCCCCACCGTTGGATCATTGATCCTAGGGCTTCTGTTTCACAGAAGGTAATCTTCTTGTTTTTAACAAGATTGGAAAGATCTTTCCAGAATTTTATTGTTTAAATGCTGGCATAGTCGGCGCAAGCGCACTTGCGATTGACACATGTCGCGCAGCGCAACTGCGCTGACACGTGTCGCGCAGTGCAACTGCGCTGACACGTGTCGCGCAGCGCAGAGCGCAGCGCAACTCCGCTAGCGCAACTGCGCTGACACGTGTCGCGCAGCGCAGAGCGCAAGTCATCTGAAGCGTTGCTTCCTTTATTATTACTTGAATTTTTAAAACAGAGCCTTACTCTGATTGGGGGAAACAGAAGCGTTGCTTCATTTCCCGTCTTGGGACTTGAACAGAGCTTTGCTCTGATTGGGGGAAACAAATGCCCCTCCCCTCCCCCCCGGCCGTTGCGCTTATGTGGCCCCAAACGTGAGCGCAGCGGTGGTAGAATCTCAACCGTTGGGAAGTTGAAACGACTCTCAATGCCTATAAATCGGACATTTGGTCCTTTAGATGATTTTCATCTCTTCATAAGAATTTTTATTCAGAGCCCTGCTCTTTTGTTTAAGCACTTTTAAGAGTTAAAACTCTAGAAAATTTTTAGGTAAAAATTAAATTAGATTAAATTAAATTAATTTTAAGAGCCTTGCTCTCAATATATTCTTGATCTAAAGAAAACCCATCCAGGGCTTCACTTAGCAGAGCTTTGCTCTGGATCTAAAGAGAACTGAAGAGGACCCTATTAGGGTTCCATTAATAGAGGTATGCTCTCTAAAAGATTTTTCTTGTATTTTCTTAATTCATTAATTGAGTTTTGCTCCTTCCAAATCATATAGAAGAACTCTTAAGAGTTTTTCATGGATCTTGGAGGTTAAAGATGGTATTTTATTTTTTGATGAATTATGTCACCTTGCTTAATCAGCCTGTCTGCTAATTTTGCTGATTTTCTTTTACAGGAGTAATGGACGCCCACATGTACGATCTCGATGAGATTATCTCTTACGGGGACATCCGCCGACTCGGCCGCTCTCAGAATCGAGAATTCATAAATGCTGAGTGTGCTGAAATCATGAGTCGCTTCGACGCATACAATGGTCAACTGCTTCCTCGACACTCCCCTCTCTTGAAGCTTATTGTGGGAGCAATTTGGGAGGCGCTTCCCCTATTCTTTACCGTATTCTTTACCGGCGTGCCGCTTAGGGCGTTGGATGCCGCCGAGGATAAGGTGCACTCAGTGTACCTGATAAACCAAATCTCGAAGATACGGCGAGACAATTTTGTCGATCTCCTGCACCAGGCCTTCCAACAGTCCGCCATACTCGCTGCCTATCGGAGGATGGAGGACATCAGTGGAGATCCCGACGCTCGTGCTCGCGAAAGAAAGCACACTAGGATGGTTCGCCAGGCTTGGAAAGTCCTGGACAAGGTCACTTTCGAGTTCCTCAATCCATGCCCTGGATCTGAGGTTTTGCCATTGTAAACATTTCAATAACGCTGCTTTTGTTTATTGTCTTCATTGATATAAGAATTTTCCAAGTATGAATGACAAATCTTTTGCCTCCTTCCTTTCATTTTCTGCTTTGTTGTTGGCATATTCCTTAAGTAAGCGTAGCCTGTAGGTGATATAGAACATTCCGTCTTGATTACTTCGAGGAGTAGTGATGGCTTACGAAGCAGGTTCAGATCTGCTGCCTAAGACTTTTCAACTTTATGAGCCGTGAGGGCCTCACAAAGACTTTTCTCCCTATGGATCGAGAGGATCTCATAGGTGTATTTTCTCCTTAGGAATCGTGAGGATTCCTAAGTGCGTTTTCTCTTATAAGTCGTAAGGATCTTATAAGAGAATTTTCCCTCTTACGAGTCGAGAGGACCCGTAAGCGGTTGTTTCCCTCCTTGTCGAGATTCGACTTCGGAGAGTGTGACCTGTGAATAGTATGCAAGAGTCCATTTTGGACTGACTTGCAGGGTCCCAGTGCTTAGGAAACAGGTTTTTTAATCCCTGCCGCCTAAAGCTTTTCCTCATGAGTCGAGACGAATCGAGCATTTCTCGCAAAGACACTAATTTCCTCACGAGTCGAGACGAATCGAGCATTTCTCGCAAGAATATCCTAACATCACAGTTAACCTTTGCTCTTTACGACAGAGGTCCGTTAGGGTCTGTGGTACTTAGGGTTTTGTCCGTCGTACCGTCGCGTTGGCTGATGTATTCATCGATAGGCAATCTTGCTGTTCGAGTAGTCTTGCGACTGTCGTGTCTCTGATCCCTTCGGGGGCTGGACAAGACGTCTTCAAACAATCCTCCTAGGCAGTATGACCGTCGGAAGAGCAAGCGTTAGGAATTTTACCATGCTGCTTTTTACTTGAGGTTAGGCTCATTTTGGAGAGCCCCGATGAGTCATAACCACTACGCGCTGGTGTGGGATGATCTCCGATAGTCTTTCAGACTTTATATGACTTGCCGTTAAGACCCTGAAGTTAGGAATTTGGCCTTCGCTTCGTTTGCTGGCATTGCGTCTGTTGTATCGAGACGAATGTCACGGTTGTCTCTAGGTTGCTGGTGAACCGTCGAGGTTTGGAACTAGGGATTTTGCCGTGGCTCCTTTTGGTGATGTTGCGTCTGCTGTGTCGAGACGAACATCGAGGTGGTGACTACTCCGCACTGGTGCGAGATGATCTCCGATTGTCTTTCAGGCTTTATATGACTTGCCGTTAAGACCCTGAAGCTAGGAATTTGGCCTTCGCTTCGTTTGCTAGCATCGCGTCTGCTGTATCGAGACGAATGTCGCGGTTGTCTCTAGGTTGCTGGTGAACCGTCGAGGTTTGGAACTAGGGATTTTGCCGTGTCTCCTTTTGGTGATGTTGCGTCTGCTGTGTCGAGACGAACGTCGAGGTGGTGATCACTTCGCACTGGTGCGAGATGGTCTCCGATTGTCTTTCAGGCTTTATATGACTTGCCGTCAAGACACTGAAGCTAGGAATTTAGCCTTCGCTTCGTTTGCTTTGGCGTGTCTGAATCCTATTAGAAGAAGGACGCTGTAGTGACATCTCGTCTACTGTATCGAGACGAACGTCGAGGTGGTGACCACTCCGTGCTGGTGCGAAGTGATCTCCGATTGTCTTTCAGGCTTTATATGACTTGCCGTCAAGACACTGAAGCTAGGAATTTGGCTTTCGCTTCATTTGCTTTGGTGCGTCCGAATCCTGTTGGAAGAAGGACGCTGTAGTGACATCTCGTCTGCTGTATCGAGACGAACGTCGAGGTGGTGACCACTTCGCGCTGGTGTGAGATGATCTCCGATGGTCTTTTAGGTTTTATATGAGTTACCGTCAAGACCCTGAAGCTAGAAATTTGGCCTTTGCTTCATTTGCTGGCACTGCGTCTGCTGTATTGAAATGAATATCGCTGTGGAGCTGGGATTTTGCCGTCACTCCCTTTGTTTTGACCGTGAGGTCTTTCGTTGACGTTGCATCTACATCCCGGTGGACTTTGCGAAGGAATGTCGTTATTGACATTGCGTTTGCTGTATCGAGACGAATGCTGAGGTGGTGATCACTCTATGCTGGTGTGAGATGATCTCCGATGGTCTTTCAGGTTTTATATGAGTTACCGTCAAGACCCTGAAGCTAGGAATTTGGCCATTGCTTCATTTGCTTTGTCACGTCCGAATCCTGTTGGAGGAAGAACACTGTTGTGACATCTCGTCTGTTGTATTAAGACGAACGTCGAGATGGTGACCACTCCGCGCTGGTGTGGGGTGATCTTTGGTGGTCTTTTAGGTTTTATATGAGTTGACACTAAAGCTAGGAATTTGGCCTTTGCTTCGTTTGCTGGCATTGCGTCTGTTGTATCGAGATGAATGTCGCGGTGAAGCTGGGATTTTGCCGTCGCTTCGCTTTGTTTCGACCATGGGGTCTTTCGTTGACGTTGCATCTGCATCCTGCTGGACTGCGAAGGAACGCCGTTGTTGATATCGCATCCGCTGTAACGAGACGAGTGCTGAGGTGGAGCTAGGATTTTGCCGTCACTCCGCTTTGTTTCGACCATGAGGTCTTTTGTTGGCGTTGCATCTGCATCCTGCTGGACTGCAAAGGAACGCCGTTGTTGATTCTTGGGCTGTAGATACTGCCGTTAAGATTTAGAACTAGCGACTATGCCGTGGCTCCGTTTTGTTGCAACTCTGAGGTCGGTTGTTGACGTCATGTCTGCATCTGGTTGAAGTGAGGAGAAACGCCGTTGGTGATCTCTAAGTTGTCGATGTTTACGTCGAGACCCTGAAGCTAGGGATCTTCCTTTGCTTCGTTTGTTGACATTGTGTCTGCAATATTGCGACAAATGTCACGGTTGTCTCTAGGTTGTCTATGAACCGTCGAGATTTGGCTTCGCTTTCTGATGGAGCTTGGTGGGATGATATGGTTCCCTCTTTGTTTGTGCCCCTGGATTGTATACAGGGATCGATATGATCTCACCTGTAGGGCAAAAAGTTTCATTCTTTCATCATTTTTTTATTCTTTCCGCGATGCTCTATCATTTCAGCTTTTTATATCGCGAAAATCGCGATTGCCCAATCATTTCGGCTATTTTTCACGGTGCCCCATCATTTCGGCTATTTATTTTATTCACTCGCTGCTTTTTATTGCGAGTTGCCCAATCATTTCGGCTATTTATTTTATTTTCACTCGCTGCTTTTTATTGCGAGTTACTCCATCATTTCGGCTATTTATTTTATTTTCACTCGCCGCTTTTTTATCGCGAGTGTGGAACTTGGAATCTGATGCCAATCTCAGCATCAGCATTTGCCAGGAGCAAATCATCATTTGCCATGAAAGGGCTTGGAATTTGATACCGGTTTAGGCATCAGCATCGCTACAACTGGGTTATTGCCAGGAGCGAATCATCATTTACCTCTGTCGATGTCGAACAAAGGTGGTTTAGTAAACAGGGTTAGGATTATGTCGACTAAGGCTTTTGACTTCATGAGCCGTAAGGGTCTCATAAAGGTATTTCTCCCTACGAGTCATGAGGATCTCGTAGGTGTGTTTTCTCCTTAGGAATCGTGAGGATTCCTAAGTGCATGTCCCCCCTTAAGTCGTAAGGATCTTACAAAAGGGTTTTCTCCTTATAAATCGAGAGGACATACAAGGGTTGTTCGCCATATGGACATATCCCTAGTCACGGGTGGGACTTGGTTAGGGAAATGTTTATTCGCGCCCGTGGATTGTATACAAGGGTCAGCATTGAGCCGCTTGTAGGGCAATATCGAAGGTTCAGGTCTCTGTAACTTAAGACTTTCAAATCTTATGAGCCGTGAGGGTCCCATAAGAGAGTTCTCTTTACGAGTCGTGAGGATCTCGCAAGTGTAATTTCCCCTTAGGAATCGTGAGGATCCCTAAGTGTGTTGCTCCCTTGTGAGTCATAAGGATCTCACGCGGGCGGTTTCTCCTCATAAGTTCGAGAGGACCCTGTAAGTGTTTTTTAACGAGGTTGCGCCCTTTCGGGTTTTCACAAACACTCGCCGGTAGCCCTGCTGTTTTTACTCACGGAGCCCTTTCGGGTTTTCATCCGTACCCATTTTGCTTATGTACATACCGTTTTTTTTTTATTGTAATTTTTTTTATTTCTAACGAGGTTGCGCCCTTTCGGGTTTTCACAAAACTCGCCGGTAGCCCTGCTGTTTTTACTCACGCATCCCTTTCGGGTTTTCATCCGTACCCATTTTGCTTATGGACATACCGTTTTTATTTTTTTTTTATTGTAATTTGTTTTATTTCTAACGAGGTTGCGCCCTTTCAGGTTTTCACAAAACTCGCCGTTAGCCCTGCTGTTTTTACTCACGGAGCCCTTTCGGGTTTTCATCCGTGCCCATTTTGCTTATGGACATACCTTTTTTTTCTTTTTTTTCTTTTTTTTCTTTTTTTTTTTATTTCGTCAGCCTGAGGATGCTGCGGTAGTAGTTTAAAGACGTTTCGGTCATAGGTCCACGTATGATTACACAACTAAATTTTGCCGCAAATCTTCACATGTTTTGTGCCGGAGGTAGATTCCTTGAAGAGAGGGCTGAGGGCAACTTCGTCGTTAGCGTCGCTTCCAAACATGATAACCTACGATCCCTTGGTGTCGGCTATGTGATAGTTGCCAATAACTCTTTCGCGCTCATCTGTCGTGCTTTTCCGTTCCCGACGAGCCTTGCGCTTCACTCGTTGAACGTGTCGTCGATGGGCAACATATCCCTGCCACCAGTTTTTAAAGGATATGCACTCCTTAGTAGGGTGTACAATCCTCTGATGGTATAAACAGAAGTTAGGATGTATGTCCGCCTCATCAAGACGTATATTGCCAGGGGAATTTCCTTTGAAAGAGGGCAACTTCATTCCTGTTGTCAGGGCCCTAGCGAATCGTTTCCTTACTTTAAGCTTGCTTCTGCTGGTGATAGGGACGCTTTGCTCCATTCGGGGCGTCTCGACATTTTCCTCCAGTCGTTGGCGTTTGGCCTTTTCAAATATAGCCAGTTCGCGCTCTCAATTGGCTTTGCTTTCCTGAAGGGCTTCATTTAGGAATGCATCAATCATTTCGTATGATGGTCCTAGAAGTTCTGGTTCGGGACCTGCCCCCAGTTTCTCTGTGCAAGAAGCCTTTTCATCATCTGTAAAAAAGTGAGAGATCATATGACAACTTGCTACGTAACCCTCAGATTCATCCGACGAGCTTTCTCCATCATCTTCCTCCTGAAAGACGTGGCTGAGGAACTCTTGGAGCGTGATGGGAGCCCGCACCTTCTGATTATATTCCTCCAGCGCGTCGATCTGTTTTTGCAGGCTCGTGCGCTTGTCACCAGGCTTCACGGCCTTTTTGGACTTCTTCTTCTTTTTCGAAGATTTTGACGGCTGAGTGTGAGCATTTTGGCTATCACCAATCTTTGGAGTCGGGCGCGGCTTCAGCATCCCCTTGATGATCTCAGGTTCCAACGGGTTCTTCCATCTGATCGCCAGGCATGTCTGGAGATCATTCAGCATCTTTTTGGTTTTGGCGGAAAGCACGACCTCCCATGGAGCTTCTTCAACAAAAGAACAAGTTGCCCCCGGCGTGTCCGTCTTCTTTGGAGCGTGCGGCCGTGGTGGGTTTATTTTCCACTTCTCGGACAACACAAACTTGCCTTGTAGGTACTGATTCTCGATCCATCCCTTAAAGACAAAGCAATCCTCAATCGGGTGACTTACCGTCTGGTAGTAAGGGCAATAATTGGGATTATTCACCTCGCAGGGTTGCGGTGGCCTCCTTGGATTCGGGAGATAGATAAGCCTATTGCGCATCGCCAGATCGAATAGCCTCTTCGCTTTATCCCGCGGGAATGAGTAAGGGCGCTTCATTTTCTCATTATAATACCGCCGTCTCTCTTCCAGTTGATCCGCTAGCTTTGGGGTACTGGGCTGCTGTTGGGTGTTCGCAACGAAGGTCGCCTTCCTTTTACCCTTGTCGTTTCGGGGTTCCAGCTTTAGAGGAGACGGTCTGTGACCCATTTGATCCATCTGGGCTAACTTGTCGATCAAGGCCTGGAAAGTAGTTGGCTTGAAGAACATCATGAATTGCGAGATGGTCGCTTGTGGATCAAGAGGGCCCACGAACATGCCTACTGCAGGTGCTTCTTCGATGCGTTGTTCGCACTTCGACCATAAGTTTCGCCACCGTATTGCGAATTGGACCCACGTTTCGCCTGGCCTTACCCTGGCGTTGATCAGTGCTGTTATCAGGGTGCGTTCACTAGCACTCACAAATCTTTGTGTAAACAATTGCTCCGTCTCCGCAAATGTTTGACAGAGTCGTTAGGTAGCTCCGAATACCATTCGAAGGCCGTTTCTACTAAGCTGCCGATGAATTGGCGAAGCAACAGTTTGTCGTTGCCTCCAGTGTTGCCGCATAAGGCCCTGAATTGAGCGACATGCTGATGGGGATTCCCCGTTCCTTTATATACGTGGAACTAAGGGATCGTATATCCCGGCGGGTAACTGATTTGGTCATACCAGCCCGGATAGGGTCGTCCAGTTCTAACAATTTGCCCAGCCGCTTTATTCGCCTGATGAACTCGTATCTGCTGAGCTATATAGTCGTCTAGTGCAGCTTTGGAAATGGTTTCCTCCTTGGCTGCTGAAAGGGCCGGAGGAGAATTAGATGTCTCCCCTCCGTCGTCTCCAACAATGATTGGAGGGTCTTCAGCTGGGGGTCCGACTGTAACATCATCCCTACCATATCCTGGAAGAGGAGCGCCATTTGTTTTATGTTAGCCGCTTGCTCTACGGCTTCTTTGTCCTTCTTTTCGAGGACTCTGCGTAAGAAGTCAGCATCGGTTTCTTGTTCGTGACACTGCTCTGATGATGCCTCCGGGCTTTCTTTCGGCCCGGTAAGTGCGGCCATCGCGGTCATCATCTCTTGAAGCTTCTGCTGCTACTCTAGAGCTTTAGTCACCGATCGCGTAAGCGGTCTATGACCTGTGGATATACGGCTGTCCTCTTTCCCGGACGTCATATAGACGGTATGTACCACCATGCCCCCAGACTTAGGGCATTTGGGTTCACTGCCTTTGACATTTGCTGTAGGCGTGGAGACTTTCTCCGGCCTTCTTCTCTTGTGGGCCATCGAAGTTGAGGGGGCCGTTGCTGTGGGCACCCAGGTGGCATTCGTCTTCCGTTTCTTAACAGGGCGGTTGTCTTCCTGTCGGACTTTAGACTTCTTATGCTGATGGGAGAAATTCAGATCAATCACCGATTCTCGGACTCGTCGCCAAGTCTTGTAGACTTTGGAAGACAGCCGTTGAGGAGACTGCTCCGGCTTTGTTTCTACAACGGTCTCTACCAGTGGAGGAGATCTTTTGAGCACCGCAGTTGGCGAATTTCTGCGTATCCTGTTGAGCAGTTCAAAGCTATTCCCGGTCGGAACAGCAGCATTGATTTCCGTCATCGGAGCTGGCGGAGTTAATCCAGAGGGAGAGCTGCCCCCAGCCTTCCGTACTCGGCGCCAGTGACGAATGCGAGCATGTCGCGCGATTGGAGTTGGTTTAGCCGTAGGGGCGACCTCCTCATGCCTCCCGTGTTGGTCAGAATTCGCTGGTATCAGCCTTTTAAAGACCGACGTCCGTTGAATGGGGACGGCCAACATATCAAAAGCAGACTTCCGAGTAGGGGAAGCAACCTTGGTGATTTCGCCTGGAACGGGAGCAGGGATGGCTATCCGCCTTCTGGTATTGCAGGCTTCTTCATGGGCCCGTTTGAGCTCTGGCCTAGTCTGTTAAAAACCGAGGCAGTGGAGTTGGGCGACCCGTTGAGAGGGGCCGCGGTAGTGGTAAGTCGATCAAAGACCGACTTCTTTGGGGCTTCTTGCAACGTCATTGTTCCCCTCCGAAAGACGGCGCGACGCAGGGACGTCTTGCCTGAGATTCGAGGCAGATGCTAATTGGTGCTATCCGTCCACCTCTCCGAAGATGCCAAGTTGATTTATGGCACCATGTATCGAAGGTTTAAACGGATGCGGCCGATGTAGCAGACTTCGTCAGATTCCCCTTCGCTTGAAGGGTTTTTGATTGTGGGGACACTCTTCCCTGCAAGCGCAAGCCCCTTCAGTTAATTACGCTACCGCATTGCGGTAACAACTTTCTCCTTCTCCATGTGGTCACTTCGTGTCGTGTGTATTTGTTTTGTGTTTGGTTGCCCGTGGATTGTATACGGAGACTGACTTATGTCGTCGCCCGTAGAGCGTGGACTAGTCCAAATCCGTATTATCTTAGATTTGGGTTTGGGGGTTTGGGTTTAAGGATACGTTAGCCCCATTTGAGATTAAGATCAACTTAAACGTTTGTTAAGGATATGTTAGTCTAGTTTTTAGACTAAGATCAACTTAACAGGATCGTTTAGATCCAACAAGAGAGCAATTGGGGGCCCTATTGTTTAGTTTAGTGACATGGCGGTCGATAGGTAGTTTAAGGACATTGCGGTCCAATGTTAGTTTTAAGACATTACGGTCAAGGTTAAGGACCTCATAGTCCGAGGATTTAAGGACTCCACAGTCCGGCATTAGTTTTAAGACGTCGCGGTCAAGGTTAAGGACCTCATAGTCCGTTGTTAGTTTTAAGACATCCCGGTCAAGGTTAAGGACATCATAGTCCGAGGATTTAAGGACTCCACAGTCCGGCGCTAGTTTTAAGACATTACAGTCAAGGTTAAGGACATCATAGTCCGTGAGTTTAAAAATCCCACAGTCCGTATCAATGTGTGGTTGTCGAGACCCGTCACCTCTTTGAAGACGTTGAGGAATTACAACGACAAGTATCAAAGGAGTGAAGAGATGTACCCTTAAACCAAAGTAGATTAAGTGATCTGTAGTCCAATTTGGAACCAAGACCAATTCATTAGGTTATGAGCACATTAGCTCAGTTGAGTCTGGATTGAGGACTTATGGCCAATTTGGGCTAAGTCCAATCATGTTTAGAATATTGGCCCTCTGTTGGTCCATTAGACATATCCAATTGCAGGAAAGGCTTTGCTTCTAGAAAATTAGCCAATTGGGCTAAAACTAGTGTTAAACACTAAAGACCAACAGTGTTGAACACTGAGAATAAGATTAGCAAATTAGTGTTAAACACTAAAAGATAATCAGTGTTAAACCCTGAAAATATAATCCCCCAAATTAGTGTTAAATACTAGCAAACAACAGTGTTAAACACTGGAAGTGAAGTTGTCAAATTAGTGTTAAACACTAAAAAAAAAGTCGTGATTCTCAAATTAGTGTTAAACACTAACATATAACAGTGTTAAACACTGGAAAATAAGGTTTTCAAATTAGTGTTAAACACTAAAGCAAATCAGTGTTAAACACTGCAAATAGAGTTTTCAAATTAGTGTCAACACTGGGAATAGAGTTTTCAAATTAGTGTTAAACACTAAGAAAATCAGTGTTAAACACTAAGAAAATCAGTGTTAAACACTGGGAACAAAGATCTCAGATTAGTGTTAAACACTAAGGAGTGAGAGGGGTCACGTGTGGACACGTGAGAGCGCCCTGATTCCCCTTATCTTGTTCTGCCGAAAGTATTGAATATTTTGGAGTATCGCGTGCTGTCACGTGATGGGAATTTAGGTATTTGTCTGTTAAAGCTTTTGCCAAGGGGTCACGCGGTAGCACGTGAGAGCGCCCATAGCTTCTGTTTCTTTTGCTTTTTCTTTGTGTGCTTCCAGGGTCACGTGGGGCACGTGAGGTGTTGCCTCAAAGTTCTTTTCTGTGGATCTTTACAGGGGTCACGTGGTAGCACGTGACTCTGGTTCTTTGTATGTTTGAAGATCTCTTTATCTTTTTAAGAATTAAATTTTTCATAGGATTAAACCCTAACAATAACTTTAAAGGAATTAAATTCCTACTTTCTTTTGAAGAATTATATTCTTAGATAGGGTTAAACCCTAATTTCTTCTCTGTAGAAATTAAATTCCCCATATATGTAAAGAATTAAATTCTGGCATAGGGTGAAACCCTAGTTTCTTTTTTAAGGGAATTAAATTCTTGAGAGTTTGAGATAATTAAGTTCTCAATTAGGGTTAAACCCTAGTTCTGTCCATTTTGAAGGAATTAAATTCCTATAATATAGGGTTAAACCCTAATTTTATCCCAAAGGAATTAAATTCCTATAACTCTTGTGAGAATTAAATTCTCAAAACTCAATTCCTCCTCTATATTTTAGATCTGCATGGCAGGATCTCAACCCAATGAGAATTAAATTCTCAATTTATGGGGAGATGTGCACTTTACAGATCTTTAACCAGAGAAAGAATTAAGTTCTTTTCTTTATAGAAGAGTTAAACTCTTTTGAGAATTAAATTCTCCTTCTGAAGCCTCTCTTTTCTTACCTAAGGTTTTTCTTTGCAGAGAATCAAATTCTTCCCCCTGAATTTTCAAGACTCCAAGGCTCTCTCTCTCTCTCTGTATCTCTTTCTTTTTTTTTAACTCTCTCCCTCGGCACCTATTTATAGGAGAAGGAAAAGAATCAATCTGTTTAGTGAATCTTTGATTGAAAGATTTGATTTGTTTATTGAGAGATTTGATTTACTTTCATCATTGATCTGGGCCTTTAAATCATTAGGTGAATTTTATTCACCGTTGGATTTTAAATCCAAAGATATTCTTTTGTTATTTCGGTTAGATTTAGGGGGAAATCTTTCCATGTCCAAGATTTTTCCATAAATTGGTGATATTTAATCACCCTCGAATTTTTAATCCAACGGTTTCACATAATTCTTCTTTATTTTAGAAAGATTTAAATGATCTTATTCAGAATTTAATTCTGTTAAACAATAAGGCTTTTAAAGCCGGTCACGTATGGCCACGTGACCGCTGGTCACGTGTGAGCACGTGACCCTTTGAACTTTTTCCTCTTCTTTTCTCTGTTCTTTGCCGCTGCTTAACCATCATGTGCCAACACGTGACCACTGATCACGTGCGAGCACGTGATGCCTCTTCTGAAGCTTTTCTTGATTTTAAATCAGGGAACAAATGCCCCCACAGCGTTGTTCTCACGTGTCTGCACGTGAGTGCAACGCTGTCACTTTGGTGACCGTCGGATCTGCCTTGAGAGTAGGGTAGATGAAACGTTTTCTATCCCATCATATAAATGCCAACGTCCTTTCAGAAGAGCCTCCACTTTGCTTCATCTTTCTCCTTTGAGAACTTTCTTCTTTTGAGAATTTAATTCTCCTTTTCCAGAGCTTAGTTCTCTGCTTCAAACATTTTCCAGAGTTTAACTCTGTTCAAGAAAGACTCTTTCTTTCAGGTAATGATGTTGATCGCAGAACCTCCATTTTTTAAAAAAAACTCTCTGGATTTTTAAATCCTCATCAAGGGTTTCACCCTTTTAACATGAACCCATTTTCTTCAAGTTCTTCAACAGGAATATAAAACCATTTAATCTTCAAACAGTAGATCTCTTAGGGTTCATCTGATCTTTTAGGCAGATGATGATGTCGGTTGTTTTCCATGGAATTTAATTCCATCCCTAAGGAGTTCTGGCTCTGGAACAAAATTTTCTGGGAATTTAATTCCCTTTTTCAAAAAGGAATTTAATTTCTTTGAAGAACTTAGTTCTTCCCAGGAAAACTTCATGGGTTTTCTTGCCCTGAGTCGTCTTCTTCAAAATCAAGAAGAAGTTTGTAATGAATCTTCATGATCGTTATTTCAGGTATTATGGATGCCCATTTGTATGATCTTGACGAAATCATTTCTTACGGAAATATTCATGCACTGGGCCGCAGCCAGAACCAGGAGTTCACCAACGCTCTATGTGTTGAGGTCTTGAGCCGCTTCGACGAGTACAACGGTCAGTTACTCCCTCGTCACTCTTCTCTTTTGAAACTCATCGTGCTGGCGATCTGGGAGGGCGCTCCCTCTCTTTTGCACCGGCATACCGCTCGGGGCATTGGATGCCGCCGAGGATAAAGTGCATTCGGTGTATCTGATGAGCCTAATCTCGAAGAGGAGGCGAGATAATCTCATTGATCTCTTGCATCAGGCTTTTCAGCAGTCGGCCATACTTGCTGCTTATCGGAGGGTGGAGGACATCCGTGAGGATCCTGACACTTGTGAACGCGAGAGAAAACATACTAGGATGGTTCGAAATGCGTGGAAGATCTTGGACAAAGTCACTTTTGAGTTTCTTAATCCATGCCCCGAATCTGAGGTCTTGCCATTGTAATTGTTTCTTATTATTTTTGTATGAACTTTTAAAGTATGAGTGATAAGTGTAGGGTTCCTAGGCACACTAATGAAGTCTCACATGTGATCAAGCATGCCCGATTCAAAAATTTCATGTGCCTACAAACCCTAATACGGATCGTTAACGAGGCGATGCAAGCAAGTAAACGAATTTATAGCTAAAGGAAAGTGACTACAACCTTTGTAGATCCGATCCTCCACTTCCTAGGCTCCATGATGACGTCCCTCCGCTGTCCATATCGGATCCCGGACTCTAGCATCGGCTTCATCGGAGAAATGGACGGGCTAGGTCGTCGACTTCGATGCCGAAGATGATCTACGTCGAGGCAACTCAAGATCAAACTCCAACTTCACCAAGTCATGAAACTTGTGAAGAAAACATCCTATACTACTTGGCAAGTGGTAGAGAATGAAGAAATAGGAAGTGGGTTCACTTTAGAATTGTATTTCTCACTCTTTTTCTCATGTTGCCATTGATGGACACAAGCTTTCTTCTTTTTTTTGAAGAAGAAGAAAAAGAAGAAAGAATATGATAAGCATTTTTCAAATAGAAAATAAAAATGAATACTTATCATATACCAACCATGGTTAAGTGTAGAGACTAAACTAGGGTTAGGTGAATGGTTAGGTTAAGGGAAGCAAACAAAATGGTCAAGCTTTCAACACTTCATGAAGCTTCATGAAAGAAACAAAGAAAGCCACCATTTCTATTTATCTTTTCCAAAATAAATAAACAAAATAAATAAATGAATAAGTAAACAAAACCCTAACCATTCATATAACCATGGTTTAATCATACACACAAACTCAAGTTAGCATGTATCATCAAACATGATACAAACAAGTGCACAAAAGTATATCACATATACAACTTGTGTATATCAAGTGAGAAAATCCAATTTAAGTTAACCAATACTAGTTAATGCAAAGTAAATATATCAAATATATAATTATGCATTAAATCATTAAATCAAGACTTGATTTAACGATCCGGTCATATCGCATATAACCGACTAATATCCAATGTATCGGCTTATCGAATCAATCCTCGATTCGATAACTAGGTTATATCGCATACAACCAATCGATACATTCATCGCGAGAATGAAATACGGTATCACATACATGCATTATTCTCGGTCCCGCACATATCTCATATGCGCTCCTATTTCGTTTCGCTTGAGCCAGGAAACCTCTGTGTAGGACTCAAAAGACTCGTCAATACGCCGGCAGCAGATGATGATCATATCAAGCATCCACAAGCCGCAAGCGGTCTGCTAAACGTAACGGCTACCCGGGTATTGAGCGATCAGAAGATCGACGAGCAAGCCCGCTCACACTCCTGTGAATCCAACCAGTAACACTTACCGTACAGTCCGGTCTGTTCGTCTGATATGTCGCATATCTCGCCTAGGGGTGGTAAACGTCAGACCCCAATAGCTCGATAAGTCATGCTGACGTAAGGTCCATAACATTCGTGAAACTACTGATAACTCTTACCAGTATATCACTGCAACCCTGGCTAGGGATTTCCTGTTATGGCCAGTCGTGCATAGCGCAACATCAACCCCCAATACCGGGAGAGACGATTCCCTCCTATCGCTCATTGCCTCCATGTGAATTGGGACTGTACCCAAAAACCACCTGTTTGCACGACTCAGTAGAGCCGTGGTAGGGTGGAAATCAAAGCACAGTGGGAGACACACAAGACTCTATGACGATCTCGGGTCAACGGACTAAGCTGTACCAGTGTCACCAGAGAACTGCCATCTGACGTGAGGTATAATACCATCTGGGAGTTCTCAGCGAGTCCGTTCAGTGTACCCAGTCTCCACTGAGCACCCGCATACCATCTCTGATGTCAAATACCAATGGATATGGGATCATCCATCGCCCATCACATGGGTCGAGAAGATATACGCTAGTCCTACTCTGGAATATCGATGCCCCGTCTCGATATTCCCACGACTAGGAACATTGAAGGATGTACTCATGTACTACCCAGGCCCCACTAGTATGATCTGCATCATAGTCCTGGAAGTCGAGTACACATCCTAAAGGCTTTATCAACATGTAACAGAGAGACAGAAAGTATACATGTTAAGATAAAGAGCAACCAGATAGCGTACTATCAATGTCGAGCAAGAAAGTCCTACCTATATATGTCCCAGCATCCACTACAATATACATCCAATGTACAGTAATGGCCTCTAGGGCATACATATAACTATCAATAAGTTCTTCCTTCCCTTCTGTGTTTGCATGCCTTCTTTCTGTGATTTTGTTATATTGTCATTGTTGCTGCTGACGAGTTCGGCGTGTGAGGCGCCATTTTACTTTTCAGTGCATATCAAGTTTGGTGCTCACGTGCTCTGCACATGGGGCCCTTTTGATGGGACTGTTTAATTTTTCATGCTATATTTTTGTGCACAGCATTAGATGCAGAAAAGGAGCCTTAGAAATAGTCTCATCTTCTTGATTTCCAATGCCTTCCCTTTTTTGGGCCTTGGAAATAGTTCCACCATACAATATTCTCCGGGTGCAGCGTTTAATGCCCCTCTTTATAACCTGAGGTCATGGTCTTCTTTGTTTCTTCACAGATAAATCTATTCTCACTTTAGTGTGATTTATCCTGATAAAACAACTGAGTGCCATGTCCTGCAACCGCCCCCCATGCTCGTCGACAGCCATGGGAAGTACCTATCGAGGAGATGATTCCTCGCTTTGCTGCACGACTGGTGGATCCCCTTCTTACCGACGACGAATGTGATTCGGCGATATATGATCTCCCCCTCCCAATGGGATCCCCCCTCCCAATGGGGTCCCTTTGGCTTCGGATGATTCTTGCTGCCGTGCTTGCTGACATCCCTCCTCACCCAGCGAAGATGACCCTGGCGATGCTTAACGCGGCTGAAGACAAGCTCGAGTGTTTTTACGAAGCGTGCCTGATTACTCAGGCTTTGAAAGATTGCTCAGTTCACCTGTTGGGCCAGATAAGAGCCCGGCGGGCTATTATGTCTGCTTTTGCGGACGAACATGGCGCCAATCGGTGGGGGAGCGAATCCTCGCGAGAACCGTCGTTTCGATGTGTTGGAGAAGGCAGAAAGAGAGATGGAGAATTTTGCTCTTTGTTTTGTTAACCCTTGTGCCACTGATCCTTTGTTTGGTGACCTTTTTCCGCTAGCATAGTATATTCAAATTAGTGTACCCCTTTTTATTAGTTGTTGCATACTTTACATTGAATTTTCATGTTTGTTGTGCCCTCGTGTGTGTGTTTTGCCTGCGTAAATGAGCTTCATATTCCTCCCATGAGAACTTTCTTTAATTGCGAGTACTATCATTATGTTGCATGCACATCAGAGCTTCGAGTATCAGTTCTTTTTGAATATCATATAGTCGCAAATGCATGCTTAATAGGGTCCGTATCGGAAATTTCCCTTTTTGCCTCCCATATCAGGTGATGTGTGCGTGTTTCAGATCGACTATTGCCGTCGAATGGAGGTTTGTTTATACAGTCTTGAGCGTACAGGTCCTACTCCAGAGGCTGTGGCTGCGAAGGTGAGCTTACGGGGCTTGATCGAGCGGTGCGCGGCAAATATGGTATCATGCGAGAAGAGGCTCGGCCGCAAATTCTCGGAGAGGGAGCTGGCTTCTAAGGCGCTGCACGAGCTCCAGGCCAATCTTACAGTCAAAGCCAACAAAGCGTATGAACTCTGGCGAGTACTTCAAGAGTCTATCAGAGAGGTGGTGGCCCTCGATAAAGCTGCCATGTTCATTCACGAAAGGGTTGAGGCTCACAAGGCTATCGAAAAAGAGCTCGAAGGCCGGCTTGCCTCGTATCAGGCCCAGCAAGCCTAGGCGGAGGCCCGTCTCCTGGCAATCCTGAATCATGAAGCCGTGACTCAGCAGAAGAAGGATGAGCTAGTGAAGTTGCTAAATCGCCCGCCGGCCTGAAGACTTGTATCTCTTTCTTTCTTTTGTACATACTCCTGAATGAGAGTATATATTTTTTTATTTTTCCATGAATTGTACTTTGTATCCATTTTGGTTTATGAATAAAAGACATTTTTTTCTCAATGGTGTGTCTCTTTTTATTGAATACGTTCTGCGGACAATTTATCTTGGTCTCCTTGCAGGGCAGCGATGGCTTAGGATTCAGGGTTAAGATCTGCCTCCTAAGACTTTTGAGCTTTATGAGCTGTGAGGGTCTCATAAAGAGTTTTTCTCCCTACAGGTCGAGAGGATCCCGTAGGTGTAAGTTCTCATTAGGAATCGTGAGGATTCCTAAGTGGGTTTTCCCTTGGGAGTCGTAAGGATCTCACAAGAGAGTTTTCTTTCTTGCAGGTCGTGAGGACCCGCAAGTGCTGGGTGCGGTCGCCCTTATCCGTATTTCACGGGGTCAAGGGTTGCTTTGGGATGTTTTCCAGGGTACCGTAGTTTAAAGACATCGCGGCCAAGGTTAAGGACATCATAGTCCATGGGTTTAAGAACTTCACAGTCCAATATTAGTTTTAAGACATCACGGTCAAGGTTAAGGACATCATAGTCCATGGATTTAAGGACTCCACAGTCCGATGTTAGTTTTAAGACATCACGGTCAAGGTTGAGGACATCATAGTCCGTAGATTTAAGGACTCCACAGTCCGATGTTAGTTTTAAGACATCACGGTCAAGGTTAAGGACGCCATAGTCCGTGGATTTAAGGACTCCACAGTCCACGAAATGTGCGGTTACCGAAACCCGTCACCTCTTTGAAGACGTTGAGGAATTACAACGCCAAATATCAAAGGAATGACGAGATGTACCCTTGAACCAAGGTAAAATCAGTCTAGAATCATCATGGTTGATCATTAGTTTTAAGACATTGCGTTCGAGGTTAAGGACATCATAGTCCGTGGATTTTAAGGACTCCACAGTCCAATGTTTACTCTGGATGCTTCATACGGGTTCACTGTCGTGCTCTACGAGGACCAGGCTCCGCTCTGGACGTTTTCCGCGGGGTCAAAGAGTAACGTTATCCACGTTCCATGTGACCAGGAATTTTGCGCTAGATGCTTCACACGGGTTCACTGCCGTATTCGGCGAGGACTAGGCTCCGCTCTGAATGCTTCACACGGGTTCACTACCGTGCTCTGCGAGGACCAGGTTACGCTCTAGACGTTTCCCACGGGGTCAAAGAGTGACGTTATCCGTGTTCCACGTGGCCAGGAATTTTGCTCTAGATGCTTCCCACGGGTTCACTGCCGTGTTCTGCGAGGACCAGGCTCCGCTCTGGACGTTTTCCACGGGGTCAAAGAGTGACGTTATCCGCATTCCACGTGACCAGGAATTTTGCACTAGATGCTTCACACGGGTTCACTGCCGTGTTTGGCGAGGACTAGGCTCCGCTCTAGACGTTTTCCGCGGGGTCAAAGAGTGACGTTATCCGTGTTCCACGTGACCAGGAATTTTGCACTAGATACTTCACACGAGTTCACTGCCGTATTCGGCGAGGACTAGGCTCCGCTGTGGACGTTATCCGCGGGGTCAACGAGCGATGTTATCCGCGTTCTACGTGACCAGGAATTTTGCTCTGGATGCTTCCCACGGGTTCACTGCCGTGTTCTGCGAGGACCAGGCTCCGCTCTAGACGTTTTCCACGGGGTCAAAGAGTGACGTTATCCGTGTTCCACGTGACCAGGAATTTCACACTAGATGCTTCACACGGGTTCACTGCCGTGTTTGGCGAGGACTAGGCTCCGCTCTGGACGTTTTCCGCGGGGTCAAAGAGTGAAGTTATCCGCGTTCCACGTGACCAGGAATTTTGCACTAGATGCTTCACACGGGTTCACTGCCGTGTTTGGCGAGGACTAGGCTCTGCTCTGGATGCTTCACACGGGGTCAAAGAGTGACGTTATCCGCGTTCCACGTGACCAGAAATTTTGCACTAGATGCTTCATACGGGTTCACTGCCGTGTTCGGCGAGGACTAAACTCCGCTCTGGACGTTTTCCGCGGGGTCAAAGAGTGACGTTATCCGCGTTCCACGTGACCAGGAATTTTGCTCTGGATGCTTCCCACGGGTTCACTGCCGTATTCTGCGAGGACCGGGCTCCGCTCTGGACGTTTTCCATGGGGTCAAAGAGTGACGTTATCCGCGTTTCACGTGACCAGGAATTTTGTTGATTATATCCGCATTTCACGGGGTTGGGATTTGACTTTCGGTGATCTGTACAGCGCCGAATCATGGAACTGGGAGTTGCCGCTGTTCCGCTTTGCTTGATATTATGTCCGCAGTGAGACGAATGTTGAGACGATCTTTGCGGCTCGTCGAGATTTGGCTTCTTCTTTTGATGAAACCTGGAGGAAGAGTATGATCCCTTCTTTGTTTGTGCCCCTGGATTGTATACAGAGATTGATGTAACATCACCTGTAGGGCAAAAATTTCATTTTTATTTTATTTCTTTTTCCGCGATGCTCTATCATTTCAGCTTTTATATCGCGAAGGTCACGATTGCCCCATCATTTCGGCTATTTTTCACGGTGCCTAATCATTTCGGCTATTTATTTTATTTTTACTCGCTGCTTTTTATTGCGAGTTGCCCAATCATTTCGGCTATTTTTCATGCATACATTTTTACTTGCTGGTTTTTATTGCAAGTTTCCCCATCATTTCGGCTATTTCATATGCATGTGTGGCTTGCTGGCTTTTCGCCGCAAGGTTAGGATTAGATACCGATTTCGGCATCAGCACCGCTACAACTGGGATATTTCCAGGAGCGAATCATCATTTGCCTCTGTCGATGTTGAACAAAGGTGGCTTAGTAAACAGGGTTAAGGGTCCTGTCGACTAAGGCTTTTGACTTCATGAGCCGTAAGGGTCTCACAAAGGTATTTCTCCCTACAAATCGTGAGGATCTTGTAGGTGTGTTTTCTCCTTGGGAATCGTGAGGATTCCTAAGTGCATGTTCTCTTGTAAGTCGTAAGGATCTTACAAAAGGGTTTTCTCCTTATAAGTCGAGAGGACTTACAAGGGTTGTTCATCGGATGAACATATCCCTAGTCACGGATGGGACTCAGTTAGGGAAATGTTTATTCATGCCCGTGAATTGTATACAAGGGTCGGTACGAGCCGCTTATAGGGCAATATCGAAGGTTGGGGGGTTTCTTAAGAACAGGTTCAGGTTTCTGTAACTTAAGACTTTCAAATCTTATGAGCCGTGAGGGTCCCATAAGAGAGTTCTCCTTACAAGTCGTGAGGATCTCGCAAGTGTAATTTCTCCTTAGGAATCGTGAGGACTCCTAAGTGTGTTGCTCCCTTGTGAGTCGTAAGGATCTCACGCAGGTGGTTTCTCCTTACAAGGTCGTGAGGACCCTGCAAGTGTCCTTTAACGAGGTTGCGCCCTTTCGAGTTTTCATAAACACTCGCCGGTAGCCCTGCTGTTTTTACTCACGGAGCCCTTTCGGGTTTTCATCCGTGCCCATTTTGCTTATGGACATACTGTTTTCCCCCCTTTTTTATTTTTCTAACGAGGTTGCGCCCTTTCAGGTTTTCACAAACACTCGCCGGTAGCCCTGCTGTTTTTACTCACGGAGCCCTTTCGGGTTTTCATCCGTGCCCATTTTGCTTATGGACATACCGTTTTTATTTTTATTATTTTTTTATTCTTTTTTTTTATCGGTTTTGAGATGTTGCAACCCACCATAGTTTATCGACATCTCGGTCAACGACTAGTTTTAGGACATGGTGGTCCGTTGTTAGTTTAAGGACGTTTCGGTCCGTTGTTGAAGAAGGACGGTTACTACTTATAGAGTTCAGGCTTAGGAAGATACCGAGCGGACATAGTCGTCGTCATCTATCATTGACCTAGGCCTTGACCCGTTAAGCGTGGTATTTCTTCAGGAAGCGACCGTTTATTGGTCTGAAAGGTCTTTCACCATGCATATCCATAAGTAGATAGGCTCCACCCTGGTAGACCTTGTCTATGATGTACGGGCCTTCATAGTTCGGCTCGAATTTTTCCCGTTTGGCGCGATTGGGGATCATAGGTCTTTTAACCACTAGCACGAGTTCGCCTTGGCGGAATGTCCTCAGCCTGGTCAATCTTTCGTATGAGCGCGTCATCTTTGCTTTGTAACCCTTCAGATTTTGTTAATGAGCCGGGTTTCATCAAGGGCATCAAGCTTCTTAAGCCGAAGGTGAGCATTTTCTTCGTCCGTCGGCTCGTAGTGGACTGCCACCCGTAGAGAAGGTAACTCTATTTCGAGAGGGAGTACTACTTCCGTACCGAATACCAACACGTATGGCGTTGTGTTTGTGGTCGTCTTGAACGTAGTTCGATACGCTCAAAGAGCTTCTGGCAGCCTCCCGTGCTAGTCTCTCTTGTTTCGGGACACCGTCTATTTTACGATCTTCATCAAGGTCTTGTTGAAAGCCTCGTCTAGACCGTTAGCTCGGAGATTATAAACTGAGGAATATCTCCAGTCTATGTTGTGTTGCTTTGCGAAGCGGCTGATCTTGTGGCTTCTGTAGGCTGGCCCGTTATCGGAGATGATCCGTCTCGGCGTTCCAAACCGATAAATGACGTGTGTCTTGAAGAAATGGAGGATATTCTCTGTCTTCACTTCCCTCAACGGTACTGCTTCTGCCCATTTGGAGAAGTAATCAATGTTCGCTAGGATGAAACGATGTCCCCTGGATGATACTGGTTCGATAGGGCCGACTATGTCAGTCCCCCACATTTCGAACGGCCAGCTAGCCACTGTGGGATGCAGAGAATTTGGATGCTGATGGATAAAGTCCCCATGAATCTGGCATGAGTGGCATTGCTTCGCATATTCGAGGCAGTCTTGAATCATCGTTGGCCAATAGTAGCCCATCCGTTTAATTTTCAACTTCATCTTCGGGCCTGCTTGGTGAGAACCACAGAGTCCGTCGTGAACTTCCTGAACGACTCTTTTCGCTTCGTCAGGTCGCAGGCATCTCAACCACAGAGAATCAAACGACCTCTTGTACAGAGTTTCATTGACGAAGGCGAAAGACAGAGCTCGTTTCACAAGCTGATGTCTTGAGGACGCATCTTCAGGCATTCGACAGGATTGGAGTAGTCTATGAAGACTTCTTTCCAGTCTTCAGCCTTTTCTTGGTCCTTTATTTGCATAGACATTTGCTCGGTTGCTTCCTTTTCCTCAGATGATTCCGGAGATATTTCTGCCGGTGTGAGGACCCGATGGCTTTGTACCGTGATTCTGACGTCGTCGAGATTTTCATCAGCCGGTTCTTTAGCGAGCTTGGCTAACGCGTCAGCTTTGCTATTTTCTGCACGCGGTATGCTTTCCAGCATGTAGTAGGGAATTTGAGTCAGCAATCGCTGTACTCTGTTGCCATACTTCACCAGCTTTGGCTTGCATGTCTGGTAGTCGCCGTTCACTTAGCTAACGACCAGTTGAGAGTCTCCATATATGAGGAGGTTTTCAATTCCCATGTCGATGGCGATCTCAAGGCTTGCTATCAATGCTTCATATTCAGCTTCATTATTCGTCCTCGGCTCTGTTAAGGAGAAAGCAAAGCGCATCCCTCCTTGTAGAGTTACGAAGATAAGGCCTACCCCCGATTTGATTATAGGCGTGTTTTGTTTGCGCTTCTTCATGGAAGACGCTCCGTCAAAATAGAGTTCCCACCGGGTACCACTTCCGTTGATCATGTCAAACGCATGTTCGTCTGGCAGCTCGCAATTCAAAGGAGAGTTGGCAGGTATTGGATGCTCGGCGAGGAAGTCGGCGATGGCCTGTCCTTTCACTGCCTTAAGAGGATAATAGGTTATTGAAAACTCCATCAAGAGTAGGGCCCATTTAGCGAGCTGACCTGTCAATATGGCCTTCGACATTAAATATTTAAGGGGGTCCACCTTCGAAATAAGACGGACTTCATGCGCCAACGCATAGTGCCTGAGCTTTGTTATTGCGAAGATCAACGCCAGGCAGTGTTTTTCGATAGGAGAATAATTGCTTTCTGCCTCCAGAAGAACTCGACTCAAATAGTAGAGAGCTCTCTCCTTCCCTTGATCGTTCTCTTGTGTCCATAATGCGCCTAAAGAACCTTCGAGGGCTGTTGTATAAAGAATAAGAGGTTTTCCCTTGACCGGAGCAGCCAACACTGGTGGATTCTGCAAGTATTGCTTGATCTCGTCCAGCGCGCCTTGGCATTTGTGATCCCAGACGAACGGGGTTCCCTTCTTCATCAGGTGACTGTAAGGGCGGCATTTGCCTGATAGATTGGCTATAAATCGCCGGATGTACGCGAGCTTTCCTTGGAGAGACCGCAATTGCTTGAGAGTCCTTGGCGGTGGCATTTCCATGATCGCCTTGATCTTTGACGGATCTATCTCGATTCCTCGGTGTCGGACGATGAATCCTAGGAATTTGCCCGAGGAAACTCCGAATGCGCACTTGAGAGGGTTCATTTTCAAGTTGTATTGCCGAAGGCGTTGAAATACGGTCTTCAGATGCTCGAGATGTTCCTCGTATGATTTGCTCTTAACCACGAGGTCGTCAATATAGCATTCGACGATTTCATGTATGAGGTCATCGAAGATCTTCGTCATGGCCCTCTGATAGGTGGCACCGGCGTTCTTTAAACCGAAGGGCATCACCTTGTAGCAGAATACACCCAGAGGGGTCCGGAAAGCAGTGTGCTTCTGGTCTTCGGGATGCATCTTTATCTGATTATATCCTGATGAGCCGTCCATGAAGGAGAAAACCTCGTGAGTGGACGTGTTATCTATCATCAATTCGGTGACCGATACTGAGAAATTGTCCTTCGGGCAGGCTTTATTGAGATCCCGAAAGTCTACATATATACGCACCGTCCCATTTTTCTTCATCACCGGGACGATGTTGGCGATCCAGTCAGGATACTGGACTTCCTGGATGAACCCAGAGTCGATCAGCTTCTTGAATTCGGCGTTGATGCTCATCTTAAGCTCGAGCCGCATTCTTCTCGGCGCTTGTTTGACTGGCTTGATATCCGGGGATATTGCCAATTAATGGACAGCTATTTCTGGATCCAGTCCTGGCATCGGAATAGTTCCATGCGAAGCAATCTCTATGCCACATAAGCACGTCTTTTAACACAGCCACCCTTTCTTCAGATAGCAACCCGCTGACGAATGTCGGTCACGGGTCGTTCGCCGTCCCCAACTCAATCTTCTTGAGGTTATCTGCAGTAGTATGTATGCCATCTTCCAGCTCTTTCGGTGCTGGTGGAAATTCTGAGATTACCTCGTCGTCATTGTTTTTGAAGCACCACGGAAGGTCATCCATATTCTCGGGCTCTCCTTTTGATATTGTTATAATATGACAAGTGCGAACTCGCTTTCAAGACCAATGTGGATCTGGTTCTGCTCTTGTGGCTTTGGGTTCGTGCTTTTGTGGCGGCATTACCCTCCAACCGCTGGATAGAACGAACTTGCCGAGCTGATACTGATCTTCAACCCAGTTCTTGAAGGTGAAGCAGTCTTCGAGAGGATGCCCTATTACTCGGTGATAAGAGCAATAATTTGGGAGCGAGACTTCGCCTGCTTGTTCGGGGTGTTTGGACTCCGGCAATGTAAGCATCTGATGTTTTAGAGCGAGGTCAAGTATCCTCTTTGTCTTGTCTCGAGGAAAAGAGTACGCTCGACTCATCTTCTTTACAAGGGATAGATCGGAACCGCTCGATTCCCATTTGCGTGGCTTCTTAGTCCCGCTTTGTTGCCGTCGAGCGCCTTTTTCGCTTTTCGACTTGTTTCCACCTCTGCGCCGACGCTTTTTTACCACAGGTTGACAGGGAGCGGCACTTTCATCTTTCGTGGCCTGTTGCAGGAGGCGTTGCGCTTTGGCTTTCTCGTAGATGGCCATTTCGCGGTTGTAGTCGTCTCGGACTTTTTGACCAGCTTCCCTTATAAGCCCGTTCATTTATTCTTCAAATGATGGACTCGGCACTTTGATTGCGGGATCTAGTTTTGATACGGGGTCAGCGTTTTCTGACAGAGCATCCTCTTCTTCATCGAAGTTATATATGGCGTAGCTACCGTAGACTCGTTCCCGTTTCCCGGATCTTACATATCCAAGCCCAAGCGTTTCCATTCTCCCGTTGGACAGTTTGCGCTGAGTCCCAGGTACATCCCAAATCCTGTTGTAGAACCGAGCTTGTCGAATAGTCTGTCTTAAAGGTGCCCCTTGACGTTTCAATAGCCTTTTTAGTCCGTTCGTATAATATCTGGGCAAACGGATGGGATGAAGCCTGTCAAGTGTAGAATCCGAGCCGTGCCATATTTCTTCCTCCACTCTTGTTTCCGTGGACCAATAGAATAAGATCGCCTTTTCACCTTTTCGCCTAGGAGGGACGTAAAACGTCTACAGGTCTTGCACATTGTAAGCTTCAAGTGCATCAAGATCTTTGTAGTGCTCCCGCGGAATCATGGTAATTTGCAGACTGTGATCACCACCAGGGAATGCTTGTATTGACGGCCGACTGGAGAACACAGCATTAACCTCATCTTCCGAGTCACTTCCGAAGATCAATATGGGGGCGGACGGTCCCGGGTTGTTGCGTCGAGACAGCCCAGCGTAAACTATCTCTTCTTCATCTTCGGTATCACTCCCGAAAACAGGAATGGTGGCGGCGTCTTTGTTCTCCGGTTTGCGACACCTCTCTGTGTCATCGAAATCTGGCAAAAAGTACTTTGCACCTTCGTACTTGGGGACTTCGTTCACGGAGAACGGATTCAGCTCACCTGTTACGGTATACTCGAGACCATCTTTGAAATACTTCATACACTGATGTTGCGTAGAAGGGATGATGTTGTACTCGTGTAACCAGGGACGACCGAGCAGAGCATTGTAGCAGGTCTTGGCGTCAATGACGTGAAACTTGATGTCCGTGACAAGTAGTCCGAAGCGTAATGTTAGTATTATAGATCCGAGAGTTCGTGACGACTGGGAGTCGAACCCGGAGATAGTAATTTTATCGCGAGCGAGGTGCTGAACGCTCATGCAAATTTCCTTCAACACCCGAACATTAAGGAGATTTACAGAGGATCCATTATCAACCAGAATTTTGCCTATCGTGAAATCATGGCAGTATCCAGAGACGTACATGTTTCCTGATTTAAAATCAGAAAAGCTTATGGAAAAAGCTTCAGAAGAGGGTCACATGCTTACACGTGACCAGCAGTCACGTGTTGGCACATGACATCTAAAAGCATCATCAAGGCAGATTCAGCTTCCTGACTACATCAAAGAAAAGGGCTTCAGAAAGGGTCACGTGTTCCCACGTGACCAGGGTCACGTGTTGGCACGTGACATTTTAAAGCGGATTCAAAGGCACATCGGTTCCCTGATCAAATCAAGGAAAAAGCTTCAAAAGAGGTCACGTGCTCCCACGTGACCAGGGGTCACGTGTTGGCACGTGACGCTCAAAACATCAGAATTGTTCTCCAGTTAAATCAAGAAAAAGAGTCCAGACAAGGGTCACGTGCTCACACGTGACCAGGGGTCACGTGGTGGCACGTGACGGTTAAGCAGCAACCAGAAGACAGAGCGCAAAAGGAAAGAAGAGGGCTCATTCCAAAGAGGGTCACGTGCCCACACGTGACCATGGGTCCCGTGCCCACACGTGACCAAGGGTCACGTGGTCACACGTGACCGGCTTTCAAAGCCCATTTTGTTAACAGAATTAAATTCTGAAAGAGATTCAAACCTTTCTAAAGGAAAGCGATTATCTGGAACCAATCGAATTGAAGATTCAGAGGTGATTAAATATCATCTATTCATGGGAAAATCTCGGGTTTAGAAAGATTTCCCCTTTAAATCTAACCGAGATAACAAAAGAGAATCCCTGGATTTGAAATCCAATGGTGAATAAAATTCACCTAATAATCCAAAGGTCAAAAATGAATGATGGATGCAAATCAAATCTCTCAATGAAGATTCGTCAAAAACTAATTGATTCGGCTGCTTCTCCTATAAATAGGAGCCAAGAGACATAGGGATAGAGAGATAGAGATAGATACGCAGAGAAAAAGAAAAGGGAGAGAGCCTTGATACTTTGAGGAATTTGGATCTTCTGCAAAAAAGAAAACCCTAGGTAAGAAAGGGAAGGCTCCTTGAAAAGAAAGAGAATTTAATTCTCGACAGAGTTTAACTCTGATATATAAAACAGAAGAGCATATTTCTTCTCTCTTTGATAGAGGATCTGCAAAGTGCACATCTCCCCTTGAAGTTGAGAATTTAATTCTCAATGGGTCGAGATCCTGCCATGCAGATCCAAAACATAGAGAGGGAACGGAAGCACGAGAATTTAATTCTCACAGAACTATAGGAATTTAATTCCTTTAAAATAAAATTAGGGTTTGACCCTGTGTCATGGGAATTTAATTCCTTCAGAACAAAAAGAAACAGGGTTTAACCCTAATTAAGAACCTAGTTCTGTTGAAACAGCGGGAATTTAATTCCCTTAATCATAATTTAACAGAGAATGGAGTTTAATTCCTTAAAAGCTTTTATTAGGGTTTAACCCTATTCAGTTCTTCATATATATGAGGAATTTAATTCCTACAGAAACTTCAGAGTCCAACTCTATTCCAGAATATAAATCTTCGAAAGGAAGTAGGAATTTAATTCCTCTGAAATTATTGTCAGGGTTCAACCCTACGAGGAATTTAATTCCTGGAAAAGATTAACAGATCCTCTAAACAACATACATAGAGGCAGGGTCACGTGCCACCACGTGACCCCTCTAAAAGACCTACAGAAAGCCCCTTTGAGGCAGTGTCCCACGTGACCCACGTGACCCTCGGCAGAAGCTTTAACACATAAGCATTTGAATGCCCGTCACGTGATGGCACGTGATGCTCTGAAAGATGCGATAATCTCCGCAGAATAAATGAAGGGAGGGCGCTCTCACGTGTCGCCACGTGACCCCTCTTGCCTTAGTGTTTAACACTAAATTGAAACTCCCGAACCCAGTGTTAAAACACTGTTGGGCCTTGGTGTTCAACACTAATCAAAAAACTTTATTTGCAGTGTTCAACACTGACTACCTTAATGTTTAACACTAATTTGAGATCTCTGTTGCCAGTGTTTAACACTGATCTGTTTTAGTGTTTAATGCTAATTTGAAAGCCTTGTTGTTGGTGTTTAACACCAATTATCTTTTAGTGTTAAACACTAACTTGTCAATTTCATTCCCAGTGTTCAACACTGATTGGTCTGTAGTGTTTAACACTAGACTTTGGCCCAATTGGCTAAATGGTCAGAGACAAAGTCTCTCCTTCAATGGACCAACAGGAAGCCAATATTCCAGACATGATTGGACTTAGCCAAAGCTGGCCATAAGTCCTCAATTCGTAATTAACTGAGCTAATGGGCTCATAACATAATTAATTGGTCTTGATCCCAAATTGGGCCAAGGACTATTTAATCCACTCCGGTTCCAGGGTACATCTCTTCATTCCTTTGATACTTGGCGCTGTAATCCCTCAACGTCTTCAAAGAGGTGACGGGTCCCGATGACCACACATTGATATGGACTGTGGGGTCCTTAAACCCATGGACTACGACGTCCTTAACCTCGACCGAGATGTCTTTAAACTAACAATGGACTGTGGGGTCCTTAAACCCATGGACTACGACGTCCATAACCTCGACCGAGATGTCTTTAAACTAACAATGGACTGTGGGGTCCTTAAACCCATGGACTACGACGTCCTTAACCTCGACCGAGATGTCTTTAAACTAACAATGGACTGTGGAGTCCTTAAACCCATGGACTACGACGTCCTTAACCTTGACCGAGATGTCTTAAAACTAACGATGGACCGCAATGTCCTTAAACTACCCATGGACCGCAATGTCCTTAAACTAGTGATGGACCACTATGTCCCTAAACTGGAACAATAGAGCCCAAACGCTCTTTTGTCGGATCTAAACGATCCCGTTTAAGTTGATCTTAGCCTCAAATATGGCTAACGTATCCTTAAACCTTCAAACAGACTGGACTATGAATTCCCCCAAATCAACTTCGGTTCAAGGGTACATCTCTGAACTCCTCTGATATCTTTCGTTGTAATCCTTCAACGTCGTCAGAGAGGTGACGGGTCCCGACGGCCACATATTCAATGGACCACTATGTCCCTAAACTGGAACAATAGAGCCCAAATGCTCTTTTGTCGGATCTAAACGATCCCGTTAAGCTGATCTTAGTCTCAAGTTAGACTAACGTATCCTTAACAAACGTTTGAGTTGATCTTAGCCTCAAATATGGCTAACGTATCCTCAAACCAAACCCCCAAACCCAAATCTAAGATAAATACGGATTTGGACTAGTCCACGTCCTACGGGCGACGACATAACTCAGTCTCCGTATACAATCCACGGGCAACCACAAATAAAACAAACACCCACGACACGAAGTGACCATCTGGAGAAGGAGAAAGTTGTTACCGCGATGCGGTAGCGTAATTAACTGCAGGGGCTTGCGCCTGCAGGGAAGAGCGTCCCCACAATCAAAAACCCCTCAAACGAGGGGGAATCTAACGAAGTCTGCTACATCGGCCGCATCTGTTTAAACCTTCGATATATGGTGCCATAAATCAACTTGGCATCTTCGGAGAGGTGAACGGATAGCACCAATTAGCATCTGCCCCGAATCTCAGTGCCAAGACATCGCAGTCTTGTGCGCCGCCGTTCAGAGGGGAACAGTACAGGGGACGGTTGTGGTCGCACGTACTAAGGAGAAGGTCTTCATCACCAAACGTGACGTCGGCTGTGTGCACTTCTTCCAGTTCATCCTTCATCCTTTCTTCGGCAAGGAAGGCTTGGAATTGCTCGGGCTCTTGCAGCGCCTTGATTAATGAATCTCTCGCTTCTTTTGATAATAGGAGGGCGTCAAGAATGCTGAGCTGCGAGGGTAGCTTCTTCAGGTGCGCTAGGATGTTATAGTCCACCTTACTCCTCTTGGGCGGGTCCTTGGCAGTTAGCTCTTTCATGACTAGGTCATCTAAGGCGATATCCTCAACGACCTTTTCTTTTCACTTATCTTTTCTAGTTGCGGGTCCGAGATTCTTTTCCGGGAGCGTGCGATTGCGCAGCTGAATGTTTTCACAGGCCTTTGGTTCTTCCTCTTTCCCTAAGATGGATTCTTTAAAGAGAGGGCCCAGAGCCATTTCCTCATCAGAGTCGCTCCCAAATGTGAGAACTTGTGATCCTCCGGCGTTAACCGTGTAACAGTTACCGGTAGTTCTTTTGTGCCCTTCGGTTGTACTTCTCTGCTCCCGACGAGTTCTACGTTTCATTCGCTTAAAATGTTGCCGGTGAGCAACATATCCCTGCCACCATATCTTAAAAGCGTCGCACTCCTCAGTGGGGTGTGAAATCTTCTGATTGTATGAGCAGTAATTAGGATGCATCTCCGTTCCATTGCGAGTGTTCTCTTCCGAGGGCGGTAGCTTCATTCCCATTGATATGGCTTTAGCAAACCTTTTCCTCGTCTTGAATTTGTTTTTATCTGCATCGGATGTCCTTTGATCTGGCGGGAATGCTTCGACTCTTTCGTTTAGTCGCCTGTGTTTGGCTCCTTCTGATGTGGCCATCTCACGCTCCCGATCGGCTTTACTTTTCAGACGAATCTCGTCTAGAAAAGCGTCGATCATCTCGTCTGACGGCCACCCAAGTTCCGGCTCAGGCTCTGCCCCCGGTCTTTCTGTGCAGGGTGCTTCTTCATTGTCTAGCGACGAATGAGAGATCACATGGCAACTTGTTACGTAAACCTCAGATCCATCTGACGATTCTTCCCCATCATTTTCGTCCTCAAGGACGTGGCTGAGGAACTCTTGGAGCGTGATGGGGGTCCGCGCTTTCTGATTATATTCTTCCAGCGCGTCGATCTGTTTCTGCAAGTCCGTGCGCTTGTCACTATGCTTCACGGGCTTTTTGGATCTCTTCTTCTTTTTCGCAGATTTCGACGGCTGGGTGTGAGCGCTTGGACCCTCACCACCGATCTTTGGAGTTGGGCGCGTCTTCAGTATCCCTTCGATGATCTGGGGTTCCAGCGGGTTCTCCCACCTGATCGCTGGGAATGTCTGGAGATCATTCAGCAACCTTTTGGTTTTGGATGAAAGCACGACCTCCCATGGGGCTTCTTCAACAAAAGAACAAGTTGCCCCCAATGTGTCCGTCTTCTTCAGAGTGTGCGGTTGTAGTGGGCTCACCTTCCACTTCTCAGACAGCGCAAACTTGCCCTGTAGGTATTGATCTTCAATCCATCCTTTGAAGACGAAGCAATCCTCAATCGGATGGCTTACCGTTTGATGGTAAGGGCAGTAATTGGGGTTATTCACCTCACTGGGTTGTGGCGGTCGCCTTGGACTTGGCAAGTTGATAAGCCTGTTGCGCACTGCCAGCTCGAATAGCCTCTTCGTTTTATCCCACGGGAATGAGTAGGGGCGCTTCATTTTCTCATTATAATACCGCCGTCTTTCTTCCAGTTGGTCCGCTGGCTTTGGGGCACTGGGCTGCTGCTGAGCATTCGCAACGAAGGTTGCCTTCCCTTTACCCTTGTCATTCCGTGGTTCTGGCTTCGGGGGAGACGGTCTGTGACCCATCTGGTCCATCTGGGCCAACTTGTCGATCAAAGCCTGGAACGTGGTTGGCTTAAAGAACATCATGAACTGTGAGATAGTTGCATAAGGATCTAGGGTGCCCACGAACATGCCCACCGCCGGCGCTTCCTTAATGCGTTGTTCGCATTTCGACCACAAGTTTCGCCAGCGTATAGCGTACTGGACCCACGTCTCGCCTGGTTTCACCCTGGCATTAATCAACGCCGTTATCGGGGTGCGTTCGCTGGCGCTCGCGAATCGCTGAGTGAATAGCAACTCCATTTCAGCGAACGTCTTGACGGAATCGTTCGGGAGTTCAGAGTACCATTCGAACGCCGTCTCCGACAAGCTGCCGACGAACTGGCGGAGCAGGAGCTTATCATCGCCGCCGGTGTTACCACAAAGAGCCCTAAACTGGGCAACATGTTGATGGGGATTGCCAGTCCCCTTGTAGACGTGAAATTTTAGGATCGTGTAGCCCGGTGGGTATTTGATCTGATCGTACCAGCTCGGATATGGTCATCCTGTCTTGACAACTTGACCGGCTGCCTCAGTTGCCCGATGAACCCGTATCTGCTGAGCTATATATTCATCCAGGTCAGCCTTGGAAATTGTCTCCTCCTTGGCTGTTGACAGAGCCGGTGGAGGATTTGACGTTTCTCCCCTGTCATCTTCAAGGACGATTGGAGGATCTTCGGCAGGAAGATCTTGCTGGATCATCATACCTACCATATCCTGAAACAGAAGGGCCATTCGTTTTATATTAGCTGCTTGTTCCGCAGCCTCTTTGTCCTTCTTCTCAAGTACCCTGCGAAGGAATTCGACGTCGGTTTCTTGCTCCTGGCGTTGATCCGAGGACGCTTCGGGGCTTTCTTTTGGCCCAGTGAGTGGGGCCATTGCATTCATCATTTCTTGGAGCTTCTGCTGCTGCTCCTGCGCTTTAGTTACCGATCGCGTAAGCGGTCTATGACCTATAGATGTACGGCTGTCCTCTTTCCCGGACGCCATGTAGACGGTGTGTACCACAATGCCCCCGGACTTAGTGCTTTTGGGCTCATTGCCCTTGACATTTGCCGCAGACGTGGGGACTTTCCTCGGCCTTCTTCTCTTTTGAGTAGTCGACGTGGAGGGGGCCGTTGTAGCGGGCACCCAAGTGGTTGTCGTCCTTTGTGATTTGACAGGACGGTTTTTTTCTTCCTGAACTTTCACCTTCTCCTGCCGGTGAGAGTGATCTTGAATGATTACCGAGTCCTGAACCCGTCGCCAGACCTTGTAAATTTTGGAGGACAGCCGTTGAGGGAGCTGCTCCGGCTTTGTTTCTGTAATATTCTCCACATGTGGAGGGGATCTTTTGAGAACCGCATTTGGCAAATTTCTGCGTACCCAGTTTAGCGGCTCAAAGTTGTTCCCGGTTGGAACAGCAGCCTCAATTTCCAGCGTTGGAGCTGGTGGAGTTAGCCCGGAGGGGGAGTTGCCCCCAGTCTTCCTTATCCGGCGCCAGTGGCGACGTCGGGCATGACGAGTTGTTGGGATTGATTCAGCGACGCCTTCGCCTTGCCCCCTGTTCTGGGGAGGGGCTGCTGCCGGTGTCAGCCTCTTGAAGACTGACGTTCGTTGAGAAGCTACGTCCATCCAGTCAAAAACAGATTTCTGAGCGGGAGCGGGAACGGGGGTAGTCAGTCTAGCGAAGACCGACCCTCTGGGAGGAGAAGACGCCTTGACGACTTCGGGAGCAGCTATCTTCTTTGGGATGGCCACCTCAGGTATCATAGGCTTCTTGGCGGGCCCTTTGGAGTTCAGGCTCGGTCTGGTGAAGACCGAGGAGTTGGACGACCCGTTGAGAGGGGCCGTGGGAGTAGCAAGTCGATCAAAGACCGACTTCTTTGAAGCTTCTAGTACGGGCACTGGGATGTTAACGTTCACCGGCGGGAGCATGGTCCCAAAGAACAGACCGGTGGTAGCTTAAGTCACTTGTTCCATAAGCATAGTGAATAGGGAAGCAGCCTGCGGTCCATAGGCCACACCTCCAGGTGAGGCGGAGCGTCGGTTGCATTTGCAGTTGGAGCAGTTCGAGCAGTTGCCAGACATTGATCCTTTTGCTTTCTGCAGCAAACGAAACGCCAAATCTTAGTACTTCGAAACCCAAGGGCAACCATTAGCAAATCGCGATTGGTTCACGAATCACGACATACGAAGTGTGGAGTGGAAAGAGGAAAAGGTCCCACTGGGCGTGCCAGAATCTGTTCCCCTCCGAAAGACGGTGCGACGCAGGGACGTCTTGCCTGAGATTCGGGGCAGATGCTAATTGGTGCTATCCGTCCACCTCTCCGAAAATGCCAAGTTGATTTATGGCACCATGTAACGAAGGTTTAAACGGATGCGGCCGATGTAGCAGACTTCGTCAGATTCCCCCTCGCTTGAGGGGTTTTTGATTGTGAGGACGCTCTTCCCTGCAGGCGCAAGCCCCTGCAGTTAATTACGCTACCGCATTGCGGTAACAACTTTCTCTTTCTCCATGTGGTCACTTCGTGTCGTGTGTGTTTGTTTTGTGTTTGGTTGCCCGTGGATTGTATACGTAGACTGAGTTATGTCGTCGCCCGTAGGGCGTGAACTAGTCCAAATCCGTATTATCTTAGATTTGGGTTTGGGGGTTTAGGTTTAAGGATACGTTAGCCCCATTTGAGACTAAGATCAACTTAAACATTTGTTAAGGATACATTAGTCTAGTTTTTAGACTAAGATCAACTTAACGAGATCATTTAGATCAAACAAAAGAGCAATTGGTGGCCCTATTGTTTAGTTTAGTGATATGGCGGTCGATAGGTAGTTTAAGGACATTGCAATCCAATGTTAGTTTTAAGACATTGCGGTCAAGGTTAAGGACCTCATAGTCCGAGGATTTAAGGACTCCACAGTCCGGTGTTAGTTTTAAGACGTCACGGTCAAGGTTAAGGACCTCAGAGTGCGTTGTTAGTTTTAAGACATCCCGGTCAAGGTTAAGGATATCATAGTCCGAGGATTTAAGGACTCCACAGTTCGGCGCTAGTTTTAAGACATTACGGTCAAGGTTAAGGACATCATAGTCCGTGAGTTTAAGGACCCCACAGTCCGTATCAATGTGTGGTTGTCGGGACCCATCACCTCTTTGAAGACGTTGAGGAATTACAACGACACGTATCAAAGGAGTGAAGAGATGTACCCTTGAACCAAAGTAAATTAAGTGATCTGTAGTCCAATTTGGAACCAATACCAATTCATTAGGTTATGAGCACATTAGCTCAGTTGAGTCTGGATTGAGGACTTATGGCCAATTTGGGCTAAGTCCAATCATGTTTAGAATATTGGCCCTCTGTTGGTCCATTAAACATATCCAATTGCAGGAGAGGCTTTGCCTCTAGAAAATTAGCCAATTGGGCTAAAGCTAGTGTTAAACACTAAAGACCAACAGTGTTGAACACTGGGAATAAAATTAGCAAATTAGTGTTAAACGCTAAAAGATAAACAGTATTAAACCCTGAAAATATAATCCCCCAAATTAGTGTTAAATAGACGTCTTGCCTGAGATTCGGGGCAGATGCTAATAGGTGCTATCCGTCCGCCTCTTCGAAGAGGCCAAGTTGATTTATGGCACCACGTATCGAAGGTTTAGACGGATGCGTCCGATGTAGCAGACTTCGTCAGATTCCCCCTCGTTTGAGGGGTTTTTGATTGTGGGCACGCTCTTCCCTGCAGGCGCAAGCCCCTGCAGTTAATTACGCTACCGCGTTGCGGTAACAACTTTCTCCTTCTCCAGATGGTCACTTCGTGTCGTGGGTGTTTGCTTTGTATTTTGTTGCCCGTGGATTGTTTACGGAGACTAAGTTGTGTCGTCGCCCGTAGGGCGTGGACTTGTCCAAATCCGTATTTATCTTAGATTTGGGTTTGGGGGTTTGGTTTGAGGATACGTTAGCCATATTCGAGGCTAAGATCAACTCAAACGTTTGTTAAGGATACGTTAGTCTAACTTTGTGACTAAGATCAACTTAACGGGATCGTTTAGATCCGACAAAAGAGCGTTTGGACTCTAATGTTCCAGTTTAGGGACATAGTGGTCCATGAAATGTATGGCCGTCAGGACCCGTCACCTCTCTGACGACGTTGAAGGATTACAACGACGGATGTCAGAGGAGTTCAGAGATGTACCCTCGAGCCAGAGTTAATTGGGGGGATTTATAGTCCACTCTGTTTGAAGGTTTAAGGATACGTTAGCCATCTTTGAGGCTAAGATCAACTTAAATGGGACCGTTTAGATCCGACAAAAGAGCATGCGGGGCTCTATTGTTCTAGTTTAAAGGACATTGCGGTCCATGGGTAGTTTAAGGACATTGCGGTCCATGGGTAGTTTAAGGACATTGCTGTCCATTGTTAGTTTTAAGACATCTCGGTCAAGGTTAAGGACATCGTAGTCCATGGTTTTGACGACCTCACAGTCCATTGTTAGTTTTAAGACATCTCGGTCAAGGTCAAGGACGTCGTAGTCCATGGGTTTAGGGACCCCACAGTCCGGTGTGTGCTCTGGATGCTTCACACGGGTTCACTGCCGTGCTTGGCGAGGACCAGGCTCCGCTCTGGACGTTTTCCACGGGGTCAAAGAGTGACATTGTCCGCGTTCCACGTAACCAGGAATTTGCATTAGACATGAGTTTAAGGACCCCACAGTCCATATCAATGTGTGGTCGTCGGGACCCGTTACCTCTTTGAAGACATTGAGGGATTACAATGCCGAGTATCAAAGGAGTGACGAGATGTACCCTAGAACCGGAGTGGATTAAATATTCCTTGGCCCAATTTGGGGTCAAGACGAATTAATTATGTTATGAGTCCATTGGACCAATCAATCACCAATTGAGGACTTATGGCCATCTTGGGCTAAGTCCCATCAGGAGAGGCTTTGCCTCTATCCATTTAGGCCAATTGGGCCAAAGCATAGTGTTAAACACTACAGAGCAGTCAGTGTTGAACACTGGGGATGGGGTTGACAAGTTAGTGTTTAACACTAAGAGAATATTTGGTGTTAAACACCAGCAACAATGCTTTTTCAGATTAGTGTTAAACACTAAGGTAATCAGTGTTGAACACTGCAAATAAAGATCTCAGATTAGTGTTTAAACACTAAGGTAATCAATGTTGAACACTGCAGATAAAGCTTTTTATTTAGTGTTGAACACTAAGGCCCAACAGTGTTTTAACACTAGGTTCGAGAGTTTTAATTTAGTGTTAAACACCAAGGCAAGAGGGGTCACGTGGCAGCACGTGAGAGCGCCCTCCCTTTATTTGTTCTGCTGAGATTATCGCATCTTTCAGAGCATCACGTGCTGTCACGTGATGGGCATTCAAATGCCTATGTATTGGAGCTTCTGCCGAGGGTCACGTGGGTCACGTGGGATGCTGCCTCAAAGTATTTTGTTTAGAGGCTTTGTTAATCTTTTTTCAGGAATTAAATTCCTCGAACTGTAAATTTCAGAGGAATTAAATTCTTACTTCCTTTCGAAGACTTTGTTTTCTGGAATAGAGTTTAACTCTGAATTTTCTGTGGGAATTAAATTCCTCATATACGTGAAGGGCTGAATAGGGTTAAACCCTAATAAAAGTTTTTAAGGAGTTTAAGCTTCCATCCTCTGTTAAATTATGATTAAGGGAATTAAATTCCTGCTGTTTCAACAGAACTAGGTTCTTAATTAGGGTTAAACCCTGTTTCTTTTTTGTTCTGAAGGAATTAAATTCCCATGATATAGGGTCAAGCCCTACTTTTATTTTAAAGGAATTAAATTCCTATAGTTCTGTGAGAATTAAATTCTCGTGTTTGCATTCCTTCTCCATGTTTTGGATCTGCATGGCAGGATCTCAACCCGTTGAGAATTAAATTCTCAACCTTAAGGGGAGATGTGCACTTTGCAGATCCTCCATCAAAGAGAGAAGAAATATGTTCTTCTGTTTTTTATATTATCAGAGTTAAACTCTGTTGAGAATTAAATTCTCTTTCTTTCAAAAGGCCTTCCCTTTCTTACCTAGGGTTTTTGCAGAAGATCCGAGTCTTTTCAAAGTATCAAAGCTCTTCTCCTTTTTCTTTTTTTTTTCTCTGCGCATGTATATCTCTCTCTTCCTTGGCTCCTATTTATAGGAGAAGCAGCCGAATCAATCAGTTTTTGACGAATCTTCGTTGAGATTTGATTTGCATTCATCATTCATTTTGGGCCGTTGGATTATTAGGTGAATTTTATTCACCATTGGATTTTAAATCCAGAGATTCTCCCTTGTTATTTTGGTTAGATTTAAAGGGAAAACTTTCCAAACCCGAGATTTTCCCATAGATAGATGATATTTCATCACCTCTGAATCTTTAATTTGATTGGTTCCAGATAGTTGCTTTCCTTTGGAAAGATTTGAATTTCTCTCAGAATTTAATTCTGTTGACAAAATGGGCTTTGAAAGCCGGTCACGTGTGACCACGTGACCCATGGTCACTTGTGAGCACGTGACCCCCTTTGGAATGAGCCTTTTCCTTTCTTTTGCGCTTTGTCTTCTGATTGCTGCTAAAACGTCACGTGCTACCACGTGACCCCTGGTCACGTGTGAGCACGTGACCCTTGGTCACGTGTGAGCACGTGACCCTTGTTTGAACTCTCTTTCTTCGGTTCTTTTGGAGAACGAGTCTGCTGTCTTGAACGTCACGTGACCCTGGTCACGTGGGAACACGTGACCTCTTTTGAAGCCTTTTCTTTGACTTGATCAGGGAACTGGTGTGCCTTTGACGTTTGCATTTAAATGTCACGTGTCTCCACGTGACCCTGGTCACGTGGGAACACGTGACTCTTTCTGAAGCCTATTTTCTTCAGCGTAGTCAGTATACTGAACTTGCCTTGATGATGTTTTTAGGTGTCACGTGCCAACACGTGACCGCTAGTCACGTGTAAGCACGTGACCCTCTTCTGAAGCTTTTCCCAGAAACTTTCCTGATTTTAAATCAGGAAACAAATGCCCTCACAGCGTTGTTCTCACATGTCTGCACGTGAGTGCAACGCTGTCACCTTTTGTGACCGTTGGATCTGTTTTGGGAGTAGGATAGATGACTCGACCTTTCAGAAGCGCCTTTACTTTTTCATCCTCTTCTTTTCAAACCTTTCTTTTAAGAGTTTGATTCTCATTCCCAAAGCTTAGTTTTCTGTTGTGTCTGTGCAGGGCCACTTTATCCTCCAATCGAAGGCTAGTGTTCGCGTATTGCCCATGCAGGGCTCTGCTTGATAGGGACGTTTCATTTCCCTAACCTGATTCCAATGCGTCGTTGGATTTCATTTCCAACGCTCTCCCCTTCTTTCCGGGCTTTGAGAATCGTCCCACCATGCACAACGTTTTTTGTGCATAGCATTAAATGCTCCCTTTTATAACCGGAACCCATTCCTTGCTTCTTTTCTTCACAGAGAAATCCATTCATACCTTAAAGTGATCATCTTTGAGAACCCGATCAATCGCCATGGCTTGCAATCGTCCCCATGCTCGTCGGCAACCATGGGATGTGCCCATTGAGGAGATAATCCCTCGCTTCGCTGCGCGGCTGGCAGATCCCCTTCTCACCGACGATGAATGTGACACGGTGATGTATGAGCTACTGACACGTCGGGGCTCTCCTCTTCCTATGGGCTCCATTTGGCTCCGGATGATCCTCATGTCCGTGCTTGCCGATATACCCCCTCATCCGGCGGAGATGACTTCGACGATTCTTGACGCGGCAGAGGACAAGCTCGAGTGCTTTCATGAGGCTTGTCTAATCACTCAAGCTCTGAAGGATCACTCAGTTCGTTTACTGAGTCAGATAAGAGCTCGTCGGGCCGTCATGTCTGCTTTCGCTGATGAGCACGGCTCCAACCGGTGGGGAGCGACTCCTCGCGAAAACTGCCGTTTTGACGTGTTGGAGAAGGCAGAGAGGGAGTTGGAGAATTTTGTGCTTTGCTTTGTTAACCCTTGTATTTCTGACCCCTTGTTTGGTGATCTTTTCCCACCAATGTAATATGTTTGAATCAATGTACTCCTTTAATCATCGGTGGTTTGCATGCTTTCTGTTGAATTTTCATGCGTGTCAGATAGTCGTACGTGTATCTTGCTTGCGTAAATGAGCCGTCTATTTTTCTTTAATTACGAGCACCATCGTTACGTTGCATGCACATCAGTGCCTCAGGCAACATTTAAACATTCGTACCATTGCAAATGCGTGCCTGATAGGATACAGATCAGAAACTTGCCACGTTATCTCCCGCATCTGGTGGTTTGTGCTGGCTTTAGATCGAGTATTGTTGTCGAAGGGAGGTTTATAAATGAAGACATATTCTTCCCTTCAATGGTGTGTCCCCTTTCTATTGAATGCGTTCTGCAGACAATTTATCTTGATCTCTTTGCAGGACAGCGATGGTTTAGGATTCAGGGTTAAGATCTGCTTCCTAAGACTTTTGCATCTTATAAGCCACGAGGGTCTCATAAAGAATTTTTCTCCCTACAGGTCGAGAGGATCCCATAGGTGTAAGTTCTTCTTAGAGATCGTGAGGATCCTTAAGAGAGTTTTCTCTTGAGAGTCGTAAGGATCTCACAAGAGAGTTTTTCTTCCTTACAGGTCGTGAGGGCCTGCAAGTACTGGATGTGATCATCCTTATCCGCGTTTCACGGAGTCAGGGATCTCTCAAGGTATCGTAGTTTAAAGACGTCACGGTCAAGGTTAAGGACCTCATAGTCCGTGGATTTAAGGACTCCACAGTCCGCTGTTAGTTTTAAGACATCGCGGCCAAGGTTAAGGACCTCATAGTCCGTGGATTTAGGGACTCCACAGTCCGGTGTTAGTTTCAAGACATCACGGTCAAGGTTAAGGACCTCATAGTCCGTGGATTTAGGGACTCCACAGTCCGGCGTTTGGTTGCAGGGACCCGTCACCTCTTTGAAGACGTTGAGGAATTACAACGCCGGGCATCAAAGGAGTGAAGAGATGTACCCTTAAACCAAGGCAAAATTCGTAGGGAGTCGGGGTGGTTGATTGTTAGTTTTAAGACATCACGGTCAAGGTTAAGGACGTCATAGTCCGTGGATTTTAAGGACTCCACAGTCCGGTATTTGCTCTGGATGCTTCACACGGGTTCACTGCCGCGCTTGGCGAGGACCAGGCTCCGCTCTGGACGTTTCCCACGGGGTCAAAGGGTGACATTATCCGTGTTCCACGTAACCAGGAATTTTGCACTAGATGCTTCACACGGGTTCACTGCCGCGTTAGGCGAGGACTAGGCTCCGCTCTGGATGCTTCGCACGGGGTCAAATAGTGACATTATCCGCGTTCCACGTAACCAGGAATTTTGCACTAGATGCTTCACACGGGTTCACTGCCGCGTTAGGCGAGGACTAGGCTCCGCTCTGGATGCTTCGCACGGGTTCACTGCCATGCTCTGCGAGGACCAGGATCCGCTCTGGACGTTTTCCACGGGGTCAAAGAGTGACATTATCCGCGTTCCACGTAACCAGGAATTTTGCACTAGATGCTTCACACGGGTTCACTGCCGCGTTAGGCGAGGACTGGGCTCCGCTCTGGATGCTTCGCACGGGTTCACTGCCATGCTCTGCGAGGACCAGGATCCGCTCTGGACGTTTTCCACGGGGTCAAAGAGTGATATTATCCGCGTTCCACGTAACCAGGAATTTTGCACTAGATGCTTCACACGGGTTCACTGCCGTGCTCGGCGAGGACTAGGCTCTGCTCTGGATGCTTCGCACAGGTTTACTGCCATGCTCTGCGAGGACCAGGATCCGCTCTGGACGTTTTCCACAGGGTCAAAAAGTGACATTATCCGCGTTCCACGTAACCAGGAATTTTGCACTAGATGCTTCACACGGGTTCATTGCCGCGTTAGGCGAGGACTAGGCTCCGCTCTGGATGCTTCGCACGGGTTCACTGCCATGCTCTGCGAGGACCAGGATCCGCTCTGGACGTTTTCCACGGGGTCAAAGAGTGACATTATCCGCGTTCCACGTAACCAGGAATTTTGCACTAGATGCTTCACACGGGTTCACTGCCGCGTTAGGCGAGGACTAGGCTCCGCTCTGGATGCTTCGCACGGGTTTACTGCCATGCTCTGCGAGGACCAGGATCCGCTCTGGACGTTTTCCACGGGGTCAAAAAGTGACATTATCCGCGTTCCACGTAACCAGGAATTTTGCACTAGATGCTTCACACGGGTTCACTGCCGCGTTAGGCGAGGACTAGGCTCCGCTCTGGATGCTTCGCACGGGTTTACTGCCATGCTCTGCGAGGACCAGGATCCGCTCTGGACGTTTTCCACGGGGTCAAAAAGTGACATTATCCGCGTTCCACGTAACCAGGAATTTTGCACTAGATGCTTCACACGGGTTCACTGCCGCGTTAGGCGAGGACTAGGCTCCGCTCTGGATGCTTCGCACGGGTTCACTGCCATGCTCTGCGAGGACCAGGATCCGCTCTGGACGTTTTCCACGGGGTCAAAAAGTGACATTATCCGCGTTCCACGTAACCAGGAATTTTGCACTAGATGCTTCACACGGGTTCACTGCCGCGTTAGGCGAGGACTAGGCTCCGCTCTGGATGCTTCGCACGGGTTCGCTGCCATGCTCTGCGAGGACCAGGATCCGCTCTGAACGTTTTCCACGGGGTCAAAGAGTGACATTATCCGCGTTCCATGTAACCAGGAATTTTGCTGAATATATCCGCATTTCACGGAATGGAGGTTTGACTCTTGGTGATATGTATATCGCCGAGACATGGAACTGGGGGTTACCGCTGTTCCGCTTAGCTTGAAGTTGTGCCCGTTGTTACGAGACGAGTATTGGGATGATCTTTAGGTCGCTCGTGGCCCGTCAAGATTCGGCTTCTTCTTCTAATGAAACCTGGGGAGGAAGAGTGCGACTCCTTCTTTGATTGCGCCCCTGGATTGTATACAGGGATTGATGTAGCGTCACCTGTAGGGCATGTATTTTATTTTTTATTTTATTTCTTTTCCCGCGATGCTCTATCATTTCAGCTTTTATATCGCGAAAATCACGACTGCCCAATCATTTCGGCTATTTTTCGCGGTGCCCAATCATTTCGGCTATTTATTTATTCTCTACTCGCTGCTTTTTATTGCGAGTTGCCCCATCATTTCGGCTATTTTTCATGCATATATTTTTACTTGCTGCTTTTTATTGCAAGTTGCCCCATCATTTCGGCTATTTTGTAGGCATGTGTGGCTTGCTAGCTTTTTCGCTACAAGCTCGGATTTTGGATGCCGATTTCGGCATCAGCATCGCTGCAACTGGGACGTTGCCAGGAGCGAATCATCATTTGCCTTGAAAGGGCTTGGAATTTGATACCGGTTTAGGCATCAGCATCGCTGCAACTGGGATATTGCCAGGAGCGAATCATCATTTGCCACTGTCGATGTTGAACAAAGGTGGCTTAGCAAACAGGGTTAAGGTCCTGTCGACTAAGGCTTTTGACTTCATGAGCCGTAAGGGTCTCACAAAGGTATTTCTCCCTACAAGTCGTGAGGATCTTGCAGGTGTATTTTCTCCTTAGGGATCGTGAGGATTCCTAAGTGTTCGTTCCTCTGTAAGTCGTAAGGATCCTACAAGAGGGTTTTCTCCTTATGGGTCGAGAGGACCTACAAGGGTTGGACTTTGTTGAGGAAATGTTTATTCGCGCCCGTGGATTGTATACAGGGGTCAGTATTGAGCCTCTTGTAGGGCAATATCGGAGGTTGTGGAGGATTTGCTTAAGAACAGGTTCAGGTTTCTGTAACTTAAGACTTTCAAATCTCATGAGCCGTGAGGGTCCCATAAGAGAATTCTCCTTACGAGTCGTGAAGATCTCGTAAGTGTATTTTCTCCTTAGGAATCGTGAGGATCCCTAAGTGTGCTGCTCCTTTGTGAGTCGTAAGGATCTCACGCAGGTGGTTTCTCCTTACAAGGTCGAGAGGACTCTGTAAGTGTCCTTTAACGAGGTTGTGCCCTTTCGGGTTTTCACAAACACTCGCCGGTAGTCCTGCTGTTTTTACTCACGGAGCCCTTTCGGGTTTTCATCCGTGCCCGTTTTGCTTATAGACATACCGTTTTTTTTTTATTTATATCATTTTTACTCTTTTTTTTTTTACAAGGTCGCGCCCTTTCGGGTTTTCACGAACACTTGTCGGCAGCCCTGCTGTTTTTACTCACGGAGCCCTTTTCGGGTTTTCATCCGTGCCCATTTTGCTTATGGACATACCGTTTTTTTTTGTTTTTTTTTTATCTTCTTTTTTTTTTTTATCCATCTTGTCAACCTAAGGACGTTGCGGTAGTAGTTTAGGGACGTTTCGGTCCGTCGATAGTTTAAGGACGTTTCGGTCCGCTGTTAGTTTAAGGACGTTTCGGTCCGCTGTTAGTTTAAGGACGTTTCGGTCCGCCGATATGGGAAGGCTGACTGCTGCTTGTAAAGTCTGAGCCTAGGAAGATAGTGAGAGGACATAGTCGTCGTCATCTATCATTGACCCAGGCTATGGCTTATTAAGCATAGTATTTCTTTAAGAAGCGGCCGTTTATTGGCCTGAAAGGCCTTTCACCGTGCATGTCCATGAGTAGGTAGGCTCCACACCGGTCAAGCTTTACAATCAGGAATTTTGCACTAGATGCTTCACACGGGTTCACTGCCGCGTTAGGCGAGGACTAGGCTCCGCTCTGGATGCTTCGCACGGGTTCACTGCCATGCTCTGCGAGGACCAGGATCCGCTCTGGACGTTTTCCACGGGGTCAGAGAGTGACATTATCCGCGTTCCACGTAACCAGGAATTTTGCACTAGATGCTTCACACGGGTTCACTGCCGCGTTAGGCGAGGACTGGGCTCCGCTCTGGATGCTTCGCACGGGTTCACTGTCATGCTCTGCGAAGACCAGGATCCGCTCTGGACGTTTTCCACGGGTTCAAAGAGTGACATTATCCGCGTTCCACGTAACCAGGAATTTTGCACTAGATGCTTCACACGGGTTCACTGCCGCGTTAGGCGAGGACTAGGCTCCGCTCTGGATGCTTCGTACGGGTTCACTGCCATGCTCTGCGAGGACCAGGATCCGCTCTGGACGTTTTCCACGGGGTCAAAGAGTGACATTATCCGCGTTCCACGTAACCAGGAATTTTGCACTAGATGCTTCACACGGGTTCACTGCCGCGTTAGGCGAGGACTAGGCTCCGCTCTGGATGCTTCGCACGGGTTCACTGCCATGCTCTGCGAGGACCAGGATCCGCTCTGGACGTTTTCCACGGGGTCAAAGAGTGACATTATCCGCGTTCCACGTAACCAGGAATTTTGCACTAGATGCTTCACACGGGTTCACTGCCACGTTAGGCGAGGACTAGGCTCCGCTCTGGATGCTTCGCACGGGTTCACTGTCGTGCTCTGCGAGGACCAGGATCCGCTCTGGACGTTTTCCACGGGGTCAAAGAGTGACATTATCCGCGTTCCACGCAACCAGGAATTTTGCTGAATATATCCGCATTTCACGGGATGGAGGTTTGACTATTGGCGATATGTATACCACCGAGCCATGGAACTGGGAGTTGCCGCTGTTCCGCTTAGCTTGAAGTTGTGTCCGTTGTTACGAGACGAATGTTGGGCTGATCTCTAGGTCGCTTGTGGCCCGTCGAGCTTCGGCTTCTTCTCCTAATGAAACCTGGGGAGGAAGAGTGCGACTTCTTCTTTGTTTGCGCCCCTGGATTGTATACAGGGATTGATGTAGTATCACCTGTAGGGCAAAAAGTTTCATTCTTTCATTTTTTTTATTCTTTCCGCGATGCTTTATCATTTCAGCATTTTATATCGCGAAAATCGCGATTGCCCAATCATTTCGGCTATTTTTTTGCGGTGCCCAATCATTTCGGCTATTTTTTTTTTTACTCGCTGCTTTTTATTGCGAGTTGCCCAATCATTTCGGCTATTTTTTCATGCATACATTTTTACTTACTGCTTTTTATTACAAGTTGCCCTATCATTTCGGCTATTTTGTAGGCATGTGTGGCTTGCTAGTTTTTTCGCTACGAGCTCGGATTTTGGATGCCAATTTCGGCATCAGCATCGCTGCAACTGGGACGTTGCCAGGAGCGAATCATCATTTGCCTTGAAAGGGCTTGGAATTTGATACCGGTTTAGGCATCAGCATCGCTGCAACTGGGATATTACCAGGAGTGAATCATCATTTGCCACTGTCGATGTTGAACAAAGGTGGCTTAGCAAACAGGGTTAAGGTCCTGTCGACTAAGGCTTTTGACTTCATGAGCCGTAAGGGTCTCACAAAGGTATTTCTCCCTACAAGTCGTGAGGATCTTGCAGGTGTATTTTCTCCTTAGGGATCGTGAGGATTCCTAAGTGTTCGTTCCTCTGTAAGTCGTAAGGATCCTACAAGAGGGTTTTCTCCTTATGGATCGAGAGGACCTACAAGGGTTGGACTTTGTTGAGGAAATGTTTATTCGCGCCCGTGGATTGTATACAAGGGTCAGTATTGAGCCTCTTGTAGGGCAATATCGGAGGTTGTGGAGGATTTGCTTAAGAACAGGTTCAGGTTTCTGTAACTTAAGACTTTCAAATCTCATGAGCCGTGAGGGTCCCATAAGAGAATTCTCCTTACGAGTCGTGAGGATCTCGTAAGTGTATTTTCTCCTTAGGAATCGTGAGGATCCCTAAGTGTGCTGCTCCTTTGTGAGTCGTAAGGATCTCACGCAGTTGGTTTCTCCTTACAAGGTCGAGAGGACTCTGTAAGTGTCCTTTAACGAGGTTGTGCCCTTTCGGGTTTTCACAAACACTCGCCGGTAGTCCTGCTGTTTTTACTCACGGAGCCCTTTCGGGTTTTCATCCGTGCCCGTTTTGCTTATAGACATACCGTTTTTTTTTTATTTATATAATTATTTTACTTTTTTTTTTACAAGGTCGCGCCCTTTCGGGTTTTCACGAACACTTGCCGGCAGCCCTGCTGTTTTTACTCACGGAGCCCTTTTCGGGTTTTCATCCGTGCCCATTTTGCTTATGGACATACCGTTTTTTTTTTGTTTTTTTTTTTATCTTCTTTTTTTTTATCCATCTTGTCAACCTAAGGACGTTGCGGTAGTAGTTTAGGGACGTTTCGGTCCGTTGTTAGTTTAAGGACGTTTCGGTCCGTCGTTAGTTTAAGGACGTTTCGGTCCGTCGATAGTTTAAGGACGTTCCGGTCCGCCGTTAGTTTAAGGACGTTTCGGTCCGCCGTTAGTTTAAGGACGTTTCGGTCCGCCGTTAGTTTAAGGACGTTTCGGTCCGTCGTTAGTTTAAGGACGTTTCGGTCCGTCGATAGTTTAAGGACGTTCCGGTCCGCCGTTATGGGAAAGCTGGCTGCCGCTTGTAAAGTCTGAGCCTAGGAAGATAGCGAGCGGACATAGTCGTTGTCATCTATCATTGACCCAGGCTGTGGCTTATTAAGCGTAGTATTTCTTTAAGAAGCGGCCGTTTATTGGCCTGAAAGGCCTTTCACCGTGCATGTCCATGAGTAGGTAGGCTCTACCCTGGTAGACCTTGTCTATGATGTACGGGCCTTCATAGTTCGGCTCAAATTTTCCTCGCTTGGCGCGATTGGGGATCATAGGTCTTTTGACCACTAATACAAGTTCGCCTTGGCGGAATGTCCTCGGCCTGGTCAATCTTTCGTATGAGCGCGTCATCTTTGCTTTGTAGGCCTCTAGATGTTGTTGCGCTATGAGCCGTGTTTCGTCGAGGGCATCAAGCTCCTCAAGCCGAAGGTGAGCATTTTCTTCGTTCATCAGCTCGTGGTGGACTGCTACTCGTAGGGAGGGTAACTCTATCTCGAGGGGGAGCACTGCTTCTGTCCCAAATACCAACGCGTACGGCGTTGTGTTTGTGGCCGTCTTGAATGTAGTTCGATAAGCCCAAAGGGCTTCTTGCAGCCTTTCGTGCCAGTCTCTCTTATTCCTGGAGACGGTCTGTTTTATGATCTTCGTCAAGGTCTTATTGAAGGCCTCGGCCAGACCGTTAGCTCGTGGATTGTAAACCGAAGAATATCTCCAGTCTATATTATGCTGCTGTGCGAAGCGGCTAATCTTATGGCTTCGGTAGGCCGGCCCGTTATCGGAGATAATCCGCCGTAGAGTTCCGAACCGATAGATGACGTGCGTCTTGAAGAAATGGAGGATATTATCCGTCTTCACTTCCCTCAGTGGTACTGCTTCTGCCCATTTGGAGAAGTAGTCAGTTGTCGCCAGAATAAAACGGTGTCCCCGGGATGATGCTGGCTCAATGGGACCGACTATGTCAGCCCCCCACATTTCGAATGGCCAACTAGCCAGCGTCGGGTGCAGTGGATTCGGATGTTGGTGGATGAAGTCTCCATGGATCTGGCATGAGTGGCATTGCCTCGCATACTCGAGGCAGTCCTGGATCATCGTAGGCCAGTAATAACCCATCCGTTTAATTTTTAACTTCATCTTTGGGCCTGCTTGGTGAGAACCGCAAAGTCCGTCGTGAACTTCCTGAATGACTCTTTCTGCTTCGTCAGGTCCCAAGCATCTCAGCCATAGAGAATCAAACGATCTCTTGTACAGGGTATCGTTGACGAAAGCGAAAGATAAAGCTCGTTTCATGAGCTGATGTCTTGAGGACGCTTCTTCGGGCATTCGGTGGGATTTGAAGTAGTCTATGAAGACTTCCCTCCAGTCTTCGGCCTTCTCAGGGTCTTTTATTTGTAGGGTCATCTGCTCAGTCGTTCCCTTTTTTCCGCATGATTCCGGAGATATTTCTGCCGGGGCAAGCACTCGACGGCTTTGTACCACGATTCTGACGTCATCGAGGTTCTCGTCAGCCAGTTCTTTAGCGAGTTTAGCCAACGCGTCTGCTTTGCTGTTTTCCGTGCGCGGTATGTTCTCCAAAGTATAGGAGGGAATTTGGGTCAATAGTTGTTGCACCCTTTCGCCGTACTTTACCAACTCCGGTTTGCACGTTTGGTAGTCACCATTTACTTGACTAACGACCAGCTGAGAATCCCCGTATATGAGGAGGTCTTCAATTCCCATGTCGATGGCGATCTCGAGGCCTGCTATCAGGGCTTCGTATTCGGCTTCATTGTTTGTCCTCGGCTCTGTTAAGGAGAAGGCGAAGCGCATTATCCCTCCTTGTGGAGTTGCGAAGATGAGGCCTATCCCTGATTTGATCATTGGGATACCTCGTTTCTGTTTCTTTATGGAGGACGCTCCATCGAAATAGAGTTCCCATCGGGTGGTTCCACCGCTAATCGCATCAAATGCATGCTCGTCCGGCAAATCACAGTTCAGAGGAGAATTGGCCGGTACCGGGTGCTCGGCGAGGAAGTCGGCAATGGCCTGGCCTTTCACTGCCTTGAGAGGTTGATACGCTATCGAGAACTCCATCAAGAGCAGGGCCCACTTAGCGAGTCGTCCCGTCAATATGGCTTTCGACATCAAATATTTGAGAGGGTCCACCTTCGAAATAAGACGGACTTCATGTGCTAATGCGTAATGTCTAAGCTTTGTTATTGCGAAGATCAGGGCCAGGCAGTGCTTTTCAATGGGGGAATAGCTGCTTTCTGCCCCCAGCAGCACTCGACTTAAGTAGTAAAGTGCTCTTTCTTTCCCCTGATCGTTCTCTTGTGCCCATAATGCGTCCAAAGAACCTTCAAGGGCGGCCGTGTAAAGAATGAGAGGCTTTCCCTTCACTGGAGCAGCCAACACCGGAGGGTTCTGCAGGTACTGCTTGATCTCGTCTAGTGCACCTTGACATTTGTGATCCCAAACGAATGGGGTTCCCTTTTTCATCAGGTGGCTGTAAGGACGGTATTTGCCTGAAAGATTGGCGATAAACCGCCGGATGTATGCGAGCTTCCCTTGGAGAGACCGCAGCTGCTTGAGGGTTCTCGGCGGAGGCATTTCCATGATGGCTTTAATCTTTGACGGATCTATTTCAATACCTCGGTGTCGAATGATGAATCCCAGAAATTTGCCCGAGGAGACTCCAAACGCGCACTTGAGGGGATTCATTTTCAAATTATATTGCCGAAGGCGTTGAAATACAGTCTCCAGATGCTTTAAATGATCTTCGTATGACATGCTCTTTACTACGAGGTCATCGATATAGCACTCGACGACGTCGTGTATGAGGTCGTCGAAGATCTTCGTCATGGCCCTTTGATAGGTAGCGCCAGCCTTCTTGAGACCAAAGGGCATAACCTTGTAGCAAAATATACCCAAAGGGGTGCGGAAAGCGGTATGCTTCTGGTCTTCGGGATGCATCTTTATCTGATTGTATCCTGACGAACCATCCATAAAGGAGAAAACTTCGTGAGTTGACGTGTTATCTATCATTAGCTCGGTTACCGGCACCGGGAAATCATCCTTTGGACAGGCTTTATTGAGATCCCTGAAATCCACGCATATGCGTACTGTCCCATTCTTCTTCATTACCGGGACGATATTGGCAATCCAGTCGGGATATTGGACTTCTTGGATAAATCCAGAATCAATCAACTTCTTGACTTCGGCGTTGATGCTCATTTCAAGCTCGAGTCGCATCCTCCTTGGCGCCTGCTTGACTGGCTTGATATCTGGGGATATTGCTAATCTGTGCATAGCAATCTCCGGATCCAATCCTGGCATCTCGGAGTAGTTCCATGCGAAGCAATCTTTATGCCGTAGAAGCACGTTCTTTAACGCAGCCACCTTTTCTTCGGATAACAGCTCGCTGACAAATGTCGGTCGCGGGTCGTCTGCCGATCCCAACTCAATCTTCTTGAGGTTATCTGCAGTAGTATGTATACCGTCTTCCAGTTCTTTTGGAGCGGGCGGGAATTCTGAGATCACCTCTTCATTGCTGTTCTCAAAGCACCGGGGAAGGTCATCTACGTTCTCGGGCTCTTCTCCCAATATCGTAATCGTATAACAAGTGCGAACCCGCTCCGTGGACTGAGGTGGACCCGGTTCTGCTCTTGCGGCCTTGAGCTCATGCTTTCGCGGCGGCGTTACCTTCCAGCCGTCGGATAAAGCGAATCTACCCCGTCGGTACTGGTCCTCGACCCAGTTCTTGAAGGTGAAGCAGTCTTCGGTAGGATGTCCTATGGCTTGGTGATAAGAGCAATAACTCGGATGAGAGACCTTGCTAGCTCGCTCAGGATGTCTAGACTCTGGAAGCATGATCATGTGATGTTTTATAGTGAGGTTGAGTAATCTCTCCGTCTTGTCTCGGGGGAAGGAATACGCTCGACTCATCTTCTTTACGAGGGACAAACCCGAGCCGCTTCTTGATATATTTTCGTCTCTGCGTCGGGCCTTTCGTACAACGGATTGACGAGGATATGCGTCTCTGTCTTTTTCGGTACGCTGAGATAGACGTTGCGTCCTGGCCTTCTTGTAGATGGCCATCTCGCGGTTGTGGTCTTCCTGAGCTCTCCGACCCATTTTCCTGATAGGCTTGCTCGTTCGTTCTTCAAACGACGGACTCGGTGCTTCGATCGCGGGGTCTAGTTTTGATGAAGGGTTGGCATCTCCTGACAGGGCGTCCTCTTCTTCATCAAAGGTATATATAGGGTAGCTGCTGTGAGTCCGTTCCCGTTTTCCAGCTCTTGTGTATCCAAGCCCGAGTGTTTCCATCTTTCCGTTGGGCAATTTGCGTTGAGTCCCGGGGACATCCCAAATCTTGTTGTAAAACTGTACCTGCTGAACGGTCTGTTCTAAAGATACTCCTTGGCGCTTCAATAGCTTCTTTAATCCATTTGTGTAGTATCTAGGCAGACGGATGGGTTGGAGCCTGTCAAGTGTAGCATCCGCGCCATGCCAGATCTCTTTCTCTATTTTCGACTCTGAGGATCGGTAGAATAGGATCACCTTCTCGCCCCTTCGCCTGGGAGGGACGTAAAATGTTTGCAGGTCCTGCACGTCGTGAGCCTGAAGCGCGTCGAGGTCCTTGTAGTGTTCTCGCGGTACCATGGTGATTTGCAAACTATGGTCATCGCCAAGGGGTGCTTGTGTCGGCAGCCGATTGGAGAACACAGCGTTCACTTCGTCTTCTGAGTCACTTCCGAAGACTAATACGGGGGCGGGTGTCCCTAGGTTATTGCGTTGAGATGGCCCTGCATAAACTATCTCTTCCTCCTCTTCGGTATCGCTCCCGAAAACGGGGATGGTGGCGGCGGCTTTGTTTTCCGGCTTGCGACACTTTTCTGTGTCCTCAAAATCTGGAAAAAAGTACTTCGCATCTTCGTATTTACGGACTTCGTTCACGGAAAATGGGTTTAACTCACCTGTTACGGTATACTCGAAACCATCCTTGAAGTACTTCATACACTGATGTTGTGTAGAGGGGATGATGTTGTATTCGTGTAGCCAGGGACGACCGAGCAAGGCGTTGTAGCAGGTCTTGGCATCAATGACATGGAATTTGATGTCTGTGACGAGAAGTCCGAAGCGTAATGTTAGTATCACAGATCCGAGAGTCCGTGACGATTGTGAATCGAAACCGGAGATAATAATCTTGTCACGAGCGAGGTGTTGCACGCTCATGCAGATTTCCTTCAACACCCGAACATTAAGGAGATTGACGGAGGATCCATTGTCCACCAGGATCTTGCCTATCTTGATATCGTGGCAGTATCCGGAGACATATAGGGGCCGGTTGTGGTCGCACGTCCCGAGAAGGAGGTCTTCATCACCGAAAGTGACGTCGGCCGTATGCACTTCCTCCAGTTCATCCTTCATCTTTTCAGTGGCGAGGAAGGCTTGGAATTGCTCGGGTTCCTGTAACGCCTTAATTAGTGAGTCTCGCGCTTCTTTCGATAATAGGAGGGCATCGAGAATGCTAAGCTGAGAAGGTAGCTTCCTTAGGTGCGCGAGGATGTTATAGTCCACTTTACTCTTCCTAGGAGGGTCTTTGGCAGCCAGCTCTCTCATGACTTGGTCATCTAAAGTGATATCTTCAGTGACCTTTTCCTTTCCTTTATCCTTTCTACTCGCGGGCCCGAGATTCTTTTCTGGGAGTGTGCGATTGCGCAGCTGAATGTTCTCGCAGGCTTCCGATTTCTCCTCTTTCTCTAAAACAGATTCTTTAAAGAGAGGGCCCAGAGCCATTTCTTCATCAGAGTCGCTCCCGAAGGTGAGAACTTGTGACCCCCTGGCGTTAACCATGTAACAGTTGCCAGTCGTTCTGTTGTGCCCATCGACAGTACTTCTTCGCTCCCGACGGATCTTGCGTTTCATGCGCTTAAAATGTTGCCGGCGAGCAACATATCCTTGCCACCATATCTTAAAGGCGTCGCACTCCTCCGTGGGATGTGAGATTTTCCGATGATATGTGCAATAGTCAGGGTGCGTCTCTACCCCATTGTGTGTGTTTCCTTTCGAGGGCGGTAGCTTCATCCCCATTGACATGGCTTTGGCAAACCTTTTTCTCGTCTTGAATATCTTCTTGTCTACTTCGGATACCTTTCGCTCTGGCGGAGGTAGTTCAACTCTTCAGTTCGGTCGCCCGCATTTGGCTCTTTCCGACGTGGTCGTCTCACGCTCCTGGTCCGCTTTACATTTTAGACGAATCTCGTCTAGAAAAGCGTCGATCATTCCATCTGTTGGCCATGCACGTTCTGGTACAGGCTCTGCCTCCAGCTTTTCGGTGCCAGGAGTTTTCCCCTCATTGGTAAACGAGTGGGAGATTACGTTACAACTCGCCAGATATCCTTCGGATTCATCCGACGAGCTTTCTCCATCATCTTCCTCTTGAAAGATGTGGTTGAGAAACTCTTGCAGTGTGACAGGAGTTCGCGCCTTTTGATTGTACTCTTCCAGTGCGTCTATTTGCTTCTGCAAGTTCGTGTGCTCTTTTCCAGGCTTCACGGACTTCTTGGATCTCTTCTTATTTTTCTTCGAAGATTTTGACGATTGGGCGTGAGTATCTGGGCTCTTACCGTGGGTCTTTGTAGTCGGGCGGCGCCTTAGCATCCCTTCGATAATTTGAGGTTCAAGAGGGTCCTTCCATTCGATCGCAGGGCACGCATGAAGGTCTCTCAGCATTCTTTTGGTTTTAGTTGATAGCACGACCTCCCATGGAGCTTCTTCAATAAAAGAACATGTTGCCCCCGGTGTATCCGCTTTCCTAGGAGCATGCGGCTATGGTGGGTTCACCTTCCACTTTTCGGACAGTACAAACTTCCCCTGGAGGTACTGATCTTCAATCCATCCTTTGAAGACGAAGCAATCTTCAATCGGATGGCCTACCGTCTGATGGTAAGGGCAATAGTTAGGGTTATTCACCTCGGTGGGTTGCGGCGGTCGCCTTGGATTTGGCAGGTTTATAAGTCTGTTGCGTATTGCCAGCTCGAATAGCCGTTTCGTCTTGTCCCGTGGGAACGAGTAGGGACGCTTCATCTTCTCATTATAATACCGACGTCTTTCCTCCAGTTGATCTGTCGGTTTCGGGGCGTTAGGTTGCTTTTGGGCATTCGCAACAAATGTTGCTCTTCCTTTACCCTTGTCATTCCGAGGTTCCGACTTCGGGGTAGGTGGTCTGTGACCCATCTGGTCCATCTGAGCCAACTTGTCGATCAGGGCCTGGAAGGTGGTTGGCTTAAAGAACATCATAAACTGGGAGATAGTTGCGTGAGGGTCTAGAGTTCCCACGAACATGCCCACCGCAGGTGCTTCCTCAATGCGTTGCTCACATCTCGACCACAAATTCCGCCAGCGTATAGCGTACTGGACCCAGGTTTCGTCCGGTTTCACCCTGGCGTTAATAAGTGCAGTTATTAGAGTGCGTTCGCTGGCACTTGCAAATCGCTGAGTGAACAACAACTCCATTTCAGCGAACGTTTTGATAGAATCGTTCGGGAGTTCCGAGTACCATTCGAACGCTGTTTCTGATAAGCTGCCCACGAACTGGCGGAGCAACAATTTATCATCACCGCCGGTGTTACCGCAGAGGGCCCGAAACTGGGCGACATGTTGATGGGGATTGCCGGTCCCCTTATACACATGGAATTTTGGTATCGTATAGCCTTGCGGGTATTTAATTTGGTCGTACCAGCTCGGATACGGCCGCCCCGTTTTCACGACTTGACCAGCTGCCTCAGTAGCGTGATGAACTCGGATTTGCTGGGCTATGTAATCAGCCAAGTCAGCCTTAGAGATTGCCTCCTCCTTGGCCGTTGAGAGGGCTGGTGGTGGATTTGACGTTTCTCCTCGGTCGTCTTCAAGAACGATCGGGGGATCCTCGGCGGGTGAGTCCTGCTGGATCATCATTCCTATCACATCTTGGAAGAGAAGGCCCATCCGTTGTATGTTGGCCGCTTGTTCAGCAGCCTCTTTGGCCCTTTTCTCCAGTGTCCGGCGAAGGAATTCAGCATCGGTTTCCTCCTCTCGGCGTGCGTCTGAGGACGTTTCTGGGTTTTCTTTTGGCCCGGTGAGCGCGGCCATAGCGTTCATCATTTCTTGCAGCTTTTATTGCTGTTCCTGGGCTTTCGTCACGGATCGGGTTAGCGGTCGGTGGCCCGTAGAAGTGCGGCTTTCCTCCTTTCCAGAGGCCATGTAGACGGTGTGCACTACCATGCCCCCAGACTTAGGTCGTCTGGGCTCAGTGCTTTTAGCTGCCGTTGCATGCTGTGGGGTCTTCTCCGGCCTCCTTCTTTTATGAGTCAGTTGATCCACAGCCTTTTGGGGTTTGGCCTGGTGACCAGCTTCCGGTTGGATTTTCAGCTTCTTGTGTTGGCGGGAGAAGTTCGGATCGATGATCGAGTCCCGTGCCTGCCGCCAAACTTTATAGATTTTGGAAGACAGCCGTTGAGGAGATTGGGGCCGTTCTGGTTCCATTTCCACGACCTTTTTTAACGGGGGAGGAGACCTCTTCAGTACTGCCGTAGGGGAATTCCTTCGCACTTTATTTAGCATTTCAAAGCTGTTCCCAGTTGGAACAGCAGCATTAACCTCTGCCACCGGGGCCGATGGAGTCAACCCGGAGGGAGAGTTGCCCCCAGCCCTCCTTACTCGGCGCCAATGGCGACGTCTAGCGTGTCGAGCGGACGGTGTAGGGTTAGCGGTAAGAATGGTTTCGTCTTGCCCCCTATCTGGGTGTGGGGTCGCAGTTGGTATTAGCCTGTCAAAGACCGATGTCCTTTGGGCAGTAGGAGCGGGAGCTGAAGCCGTTAATCTTGTAAAGACCGACCTTTTGGCCGGAGAGGCTGCCTTGACGACTTCGGGGATAGGAGCGGCCACTTTCTTAGAAGCAACCTTCTCTGAAATTGCAGGCCCCGTGATGGGTTCAAAGGATTTCTGGCCCAATCTAGAGAAGACCGAGGAGTTGACGCTGGGCGACTCGTTGAGAGGAGCCGCGGCAGGGGTAAGTCGTTCAAAGACCGACTTCTTGGGAGCCTCTGTTGTCAGCACTGGAGCGGTGAAGTTTGTCGGCGGGAGCATGGTCCCAAAGAACAATCCTGTGGTGGCGCGAGTGACCTGTTCCACGGACATTGTGAATAGCGAAGCAGCTTGGGGTCCGTAGGCTATACCCCCTGGCGAGGCAGAGCGTTGGTTGCAATTGCAGTCGGAAGTAGAAGCCATCGATCCTTTGCTTTCTGCAATAAGCAAGACGCCGATTCTTAGTATCTTAAAACCCAAGGGCAACCATTAGCGAACCGCGATTGGTTCGCGAGTCACGACACACGAAGTGTGGAGTGGAAAGAGGAAAAGGTCCCACCGGGCGTGCCAGAATCTGTTCCCCTCCGAAAGACGACGCGACAGGACGTCTTGCCTGAGATTCGGGGCAGATGCTAATAGGTGCTATCCGTCCGCCTCTTCGAAGATGCCAAGTTGATTTATGGCACCACGTATCGAAGGTTTAGACGGATGCGTCCGATGTAGCAGACTTCGTCAGATTCCCCCTCGTTTGAGGGGTTTTTGATTGTGGGGACGCTCTTCCCTGCAGGCGCAAGCCCCTGCAGTTAATTACGCTACCGCGTTGCGGTAATAACTTTCTCCTTCTCCAGATGGTCACTTCGTGTCGTGGGTGTTTGCTTTGTATTTTATTGCCCGTGGATTGTTTACGGAGACTAAGTTGTGTCGTCGCCCGTAGGGCGTGGACTAGTCCAAATCCGTATTTATCTTAGATTTGGGTTTGGGGGTTTGGTTTGAGGATACGTTAGCCATATTCGAGGCTAAGATCAACTCAAACGTTTGTTAAGGATACGTTAGTCTAACTTTGTGACTAAGATCAACTTAACGGGATCGTTTAGATCCGACAAAAGAGCGTTTGGACTCTAATGTTCCAGTTTAGGGACATAGTGGTCCATGAAATGTATGGCCGTCAGGACCCGTCACCTCTCTGACGACGTTGAAGGATTACAACGACGGATGTCAGAGGAGTTCAGAGATGTACCCTCGAGCCAGAGTTAATTGGGGGGATTTATAGTCCACTCTGTTTGAAGGTTTAAGGATACGTTAGCCATCTTTGAGGCTAAGATCAACTTAAATGGGACCGTTTAGATCCGACAAAAGAGCATGCGGGGCTCTATTGTTCTAGTTTAAAGGACATTGCGGTCCATGGGTAGTTTAAGGACATTGCGGTCCATGGGTAGTTTAAGGACGTTGCGGTCCATGGGTAGTTTAAGGACATTGCGGTCCATTGTTAGTTTTAAGACATCTCGGTCAAGGTTAAGGACGTCGTAGTCCATGGTTTTGAGGACCCCACAGTCCATTGTTAGTTTTAAGACATCTCGGTCAAGGTCAAGGACGTCGTAGTCCATGGGTTTAGGGACCCTACAGTCCGGTGTGTGCTCTGGATGCTTCACACGGGTTCACTGCCGTGCTTGGCGAGGACTAGGCTCCGCTCTGGACGTTTTCCACGGGGTCAAAGAGTGACATTGTCCGCGTTCCACGTAACCAGGAATTTGCATTAGACATGAGTTTAAGGACCCCACAGTCCATATCAATGTGTGGTCGTCGGGACTCGTTACCTCTTTGAAGACATTGAGGGATTACAATGCCGAGTATCAAAGGAGTGACGAGATGTACCCTAGAACCGGAGTGGATTAAATATTCCTTGGCCCAATTTGGGGTCAAGACGAATTAATTATGTTATGAGTCCATTGGACCAATCAATCACCAATTGAGGACTTATGGCCATCTTGGGCTAAGTCCCATCAGGAGAGGCTTTGCCTCTATCCATTTAGGCCAATTGGGCCAAAGCATAGTGTTAAACACTACAGAGCAGTCAGTGTTGAACACTGGGGATGGGGTTGACAAGTTAGTGTTTAACACTAAGAGAATATTTGGTGTTAAACACCAGCAACAATGCTTTTTCAGATTAGTGTTAAACACTAAGGTAATCAGTGTTGAACACTGCAAATAAAGATCTCAGATTAGTGTTTAAACACTAAGGTAATCAGTGTTGAACACTGCAGATAAAGCTTTTTATTTAGTGTTGAACACTAAGGCCCAACAGTGTTTTAACACTAGGTTCGAGAGTTTTAATTTAGTGTTAAACACCAAGGCAAGAGGGGTCACGTGGCAGCACGTGAGAGCGCCCTCCCTTCATTTGTTCTGCTGAGATTATCGCATCTTTCAGAGCATCACGTGCTGTCACGTGATGGGCATTCAAATGCCTATGTATTGGAGCTTCTGCCGAGGGTCACGTGGGTCACGTGGGATGCTGCCTCAAAGTATTTTGTTTAGAGGCTTTGTTAATCTTTTTTCAGGAATTAAATTCCTCGAACTGTAAATTTCAGAGGAATTAAATTCTTACTTCCTTTCGAAGACTTTGTTTTCTGGAATAGAGTTTAACTCTGAATTTTCTGTGGGAATTAAATTCCTCATATACGTGAAGGGCTGAATAGGGTTAAACCCTAATAAAAGTTTTTAAGGAGTTTAAGCTTCCATCCTCTGTTAAATTATGATTAAGGGAATTAAATTCCTGCTGTTTCAACAGAACTAGGTTCTTAATTAGGGTTAAACCCTGTTTCTTTTTTGTTCTGAAGGAATTAAATTCCCATGATATAGGGTCAAGCCCTACTTTTATTTTAAAGGAATTAAATTCCTATAGTTCTGTGAGAATTAAATTCTCGTGTTTGCATTCCTTCTCCATGTTTTGGATCTGCATGGCAGGATCTCAACCCGTTGAGAATTAAATTCTCAACCTTAAGGGGAGATGTGCACTTTGCAGATCCTCCATCAAAGAGAGAAGAAATATGTTCTTCTGTTTTTTATATTATCAGAGTTAAACTCTGTTGAGAATTAAATTCTCTTTCTTTCAAAAGGCCTTCCCTTTCTTACCTAGGGTTTTTGCAGAAGATCCGAGTCTTTTCAAAGTATCAAAGCTCTTCTCCTTTTTCTTTTTCTTTTTCCCTACGCATGTATATCTCTCTCTTCCTTGGCTCCTATTTATAGGAGAAGCAGCCGAATCAATCAGTTTTTGACGAATCTTCGTTGAGATTTGATTTGCATTCATCATTCATTTTGGGCCGTTGGATTATTAGGTGAATTTTATTCACCATTGGATTTTAAATCCAGAGATTCTCCCTTGTTATTTTGGTTAGATTTAAAGGGGAAATCTTTCCAAACCCGAGATTTTCCCATAGATAGATGATATTTCATCACCTCTGAATCTTTAATTTGATTGGTTCCAGATAGTTGCTTTCCTTTGGAAAGATTTGAATTTCTCTCAGAATTTAATTCTGTTGACAAAATGGGCTTTGAAAGCCGGTCACGTGTGACCACGTGACCCATGGTCACGTGTGAGCACGTGACCCCCTTTGGAATGAGCCTTTTCCTTTCTTTTGCGCTTTGTCTTCTGATTGCTGCTAAAACGTCACGTGCTACCACGTGACCCCTGGTCACGTGTGAGCACGTGACCCCTGGTCACGTGTGAGCACGTGACCCTTGTTTGAACTCTCTTTCTTCGGTTCTTTTGGAGAACGAGTCTGCTGTCTTGAACGTCACGTGCCAACACGTGACCCTGGTCACGTGGGAACACGTGACCTCTTTTGAAGCCTTTTCTTTGACTTGATCAGGGAACTGGTGTGCCTTTGACGTTTGCATTTAAATGTCACGTGTCGCCACGTGACCCTGGTCACGTGGGAACACGTGACTCTTTCTGAAGCCCATTTTCTTCAGCGTAGTCAGTATACTGAACTTGCCTTGATGATGTTTTTAGGTGTCACGTGCCAACACGTGACCGCTAGTCACGTGTAAGCACGTGACCCTCTTCTGAAGCTTTTCTCAGAAGCTTTCCTGATTTTAAATCAGGAAACACAACAGTGTTAAACACTGGAAGTAAAGTTGTCAAATTAGTGTTAAACACTAAAAAAAAAGTTGTGATTCTCAAATTAGTGTTAAACACTAACATATAACAGTGTTAAACACTGGAAATAAGGTTTTCAAATTAGTGTTAAACACTAAAGTAAATCAGTGTTAAACACTGCAAATAGAGTTTTCAAATTAGTGTCAACACTGGGAATAGAGTTTTCAAATTAGTGTTAAACACTAAGAAAATTGGTGTTAAACACTGGGAACAAAAATCTCAGATTAGTGTTAAACACTAAGGAGAAAGAGGGGTCACGTGTGGACACGTGAGAGCGCCCTGATTCCCCTTATCTTGTTCTGCCGAAAGTATTGAATATTTTGGAGCATCACGTGCTGTCACGTGATGGGAATTTGGGTATTTGTCGGTTAAAGCTTTTGCCAAGGGGTCACGCGGTAGCACGTGAGAGCGCCCATAGCTTCTGTTTCTTTTGCTTTTTCTTTGTGTGCTTCAAGGGTCACGTGGGGCACGTGAGGCATTGCCTCAAAGTTCTTTTCTGTGGATCTTTACAGGGGTCATGTGGTAGCACGTGACTCTGGTTCTTTGCATGTTTGAAGATCTCTTTATCTTTTTAAGAATTAAATTCTTCATAGGGTTAAACCCTAACAATAACTTTAAAGGAATTAAATTCCTACTTTCTTTTAAAGAATTATATTCTTAGATAGGGTTAAACCCTAATTTCTTAGGAATTAAATTCCCCATATATGTAAAGAATTAAATTCTGGTATAGGGTGAAACCCTAGTTTCTTTTTTAAGGGAATTAAATTCTTGAGAGTTTGAGATAATTAAGTTCTCAATTAGGGTTAAACCCTAGTTCTGTCCATTTTGAAGGAATTAAATTCCTATAATATAGGGTTAAACCCTAATTTTATCCCAAAGGAATTAAATTCCTATAACTCTTGTGAGAATTAAATTCTCAAAACTCAATTTCTCCTTTATCTTTTAGATCTGCATGGCAGGATCTCAACCCAATGAGAATTAAATTCTCAATTTATGGGGAGATGTGCACTTTACAGATCTTCAACCAGAGAAAGAACTAAGTTCTTTTCTTTATAGAAGAGTTAAACTCTTTTCAGAATTAAATTCTCCTTCTGAAGCCTCTCTTTTCTTACCTAAGGTTTTTCTTTGCAGAGAATCAAATTCTTCCCCCTGGATTTTCAAGACTCCAAGGCGCTCTCTCTCTCTCTCTCTCTCTCTCTCTCTGTGTATCTCTTTATTTTTTTTAACTCTCTCCCTTAGCACCTATTCATAGGAGAAGGAAAAGAATCAATCTGTTTAGTGAATCTTTGATTGAAAGATTTGATTTGTTTATTGAGAGATTTGATTTACTTTCATCATTGATCCGGGCCTTTAAATCATTAGGTGAATTTTATTCACCGTTAGATTTTAAATCCAAAGATATTCTTTTGTTATTTCGGTTAGATTTAGGGGAAAATCTTTCCATGTCCAAGATTTTTCCATAAATTGGTGATATTTAATCACCCTCGGATTTTTAATCCAACGGTTTCACATAATTCTTCTTTATTTTAGAAAGATTTAAATGATCTTATTCAGAATTTAATTCTGTTAAACAATAAGGCTTTTAAAGCCGGTCACGTGTGGCCACGTGACCCCTGGTCACGTGTGAGCACGTGGCCCTTTGAACTTTTTCCTCTTCTTTGCTCTGTTCTTTGCCGCTGCTTAACCATCACGTGCCAACATGTGACCACTGGTCACGTACCAGCACGTGATGCCTCTTCTGAAGCTTTTCCTGATTTTAAATTAGGGAACAGTCATTGGGGCATTGAAGCTCATCGGTGGGAGCATGGTCCCGAAGAATAGTCCAGTGGTGGCTTGAGTTACCTGCTCCACTGGCAACTTGAAAAGGGAGGCCGCTCGGGTCCTGTAAGTCACTCTTCCAGCAAGGACCGAGTGAGAGTTGCAGTTGTAGTTAGTGCAGTTTGAAACCATTGATCTTTTATTTTCTGCACGAAGCAAGACACCAAATCTAAGTACCTCGAATCCATAGGCAACCACAGCAAACCGCGATTTGTTCGCGAACACGACACACGAAGTGTGGAGTGGAAAGAGGAAGAGGTCCCACCGGGCGTGCCAGAATCTGTTCCTCTCCGAATGACGGCGCGACAGGGGCGTCTGGCCTGTGATTCGTTTTCTAGCTGATGCTATTTGGTTTTATCCGTCCACCTCTCCGAAGATGCCAAGTTGATTTATGGCACCGTATATCGGAAGTTTAGACGGATGCGGCCGATATAGCAGACTTCGTCAGATTCCCCCTCATTCGAAGGGTTTTTGATTATGGAGACGCTCTTCCCTGCAAGCGCAAGCCCCTGTAGTTAATTACACTACCGCGTCGCGGTAACAACTTTCTCCTTCTCCAGATGTTCACTTTGCATCGTGGGTGTTTGTTTTGTTTGTAGTTGCCCGTGGATTGTATACGGAGACTAATTTATGTGGTCGCCCGTAGGACGTGGATTAGTCCAGATCCGTATTTTCTTAGATTTGGGTTTGGGGTTTTGGTTTAAGGACACGTTAGCCATGTTTGAGGCTAAGATCAACTTAAACGTTTGTTAAGGATACGTTAGTCTAATTTTAGACTAAGATCAACTTAACGGGATCGTTTAGATCCAACAAAAGAGCATTTGGGGGCTCGATTTCTAGTTTAAGGATATAGTGGTCCAACATTCCCATTTTGGGGACGAATATTGGTTTAAGGACACGTTACCCATATTTGAGGCTAAGATCAGCTTAAACGTTTGTTAAGGATACGTTAGTCTAATTTGAGACTAAGATCAGCTTAACAGGATCGTTTGGATCCGACAAAAGAGCATTTGGGCTCTATTGTTCTAGTTTAGGGACATAGTGGTCCATTTCCAGTTTAGGGACATGGTGGTCCATCTCCAGTTTAGGGACATGGTGGTCCATCGTTCCCATTTTGGGGACGAATATTGGTTTAAGGACGCATTAGTCCATGAGTTTAAGGACCCCACAGTCCGTAGCAATGTGTGGTTGTCGGGACCCGTCACCTCTCTGACGACGTTGAAGGATTACAACGACAAATATCAGAGGAGTTCAGAGATGTACCCTTGAACCGGGTGTAAATTGATTTGAGAGAGCGGTTGTGCTCGGTTCAATTTAATTTAAGGACTTATGGCCAGAATTGGGTTAAGTCCATTTGAAAATGTTTAACATTTTGTTCATATCTGGCCTGTTAGGCCTTTGTTTGGGCTCTGCCCATTTTAAACAATGCATGGCATTCAGATTAGGCCTGTTAGGCCTTTTAATTGGGCTCTGCCCCTTTTTCTTTAATAATGCAGAGCATTTGTTTTGGTCTGTTAGACCTTTTATTAGGCTCTGCCCCTTTTTAATAATGCAGAGCATTTATTTCTCTGACAGTGCGCCACGTGGCTTGTCAGGCGCTTTGCACCAATTAATGAGCGCAAGGCGCCAGCGCATGTGGAGGTGACACGTGTCACACTCTGGTGAGCGCAAGCGCGGTGCACTGCGCTAGTGCGCTGCTGACACGTGGCGCGCTCTGATGGCTTGCGCCAATCCAAGAGCGCAATGCTCATTTTTTAAAGCGCAAGACGCAGATTATTCTGGGGTTGACACGTGGCGTGTTCTGGTGACTTGCGCCAACCCAAGAGCGCAGAGGCTCATTTCAGAAATGCAAGGCACTGTTCCATAGCGCAAAGCGCATCTTGATCAAATTTAGATCAAAGAAAACAAGTTTTTCTTGTTCCAAAGATTTTAAGAACCAATGGTTCTGATTCTTATCAAAAGGCAATGCCTTTATATAAATCAAAAGATCTAATCATGAAGTAGATTACTTCTTTATTATTATTTTTATTGAAGATCTTGATCTTGTTCTTAGATCTTTGATCTTTTTTAGAGGAAATTAATCTTTTTATCAGAGGTTTACCTTTGATTCTCTTCGAGTTTCTTCTCAAAGTTTTTAGAGGAGTTCTGTATCTCCATCTCTGTGTATTTTAGACTTGGAGTTTAGGGGCCTTTATATAGGGCCAATTGATTTGTTAGGTTGGTTAAAGAGATCTTTCTTTGAGTGATTTAGGGATGTTTCCCCACCGTTGGATCTTTGATCCTAGGGCTTCTGTTTTACAGAAGGTAATCTTCTTGTTTTTAACAAGATTGGAAAGATCTTTCCAGAATTTTATTATTTAAATGCTGGCACAGTTGGCGCAAGCGCACTTGTGCTTGACACGTGTCGCGCAGCGCAGAGCGCAGCGCAACTGCGCTGACACGTGTCGCGCAGCGCAGAGCGCAGCGCAGAGCGCAAGTCATCTGAAGCGTTGCTTCTTTTATTATTACTTGAATTTTTAAAACAGAACTTTGCTCTGATTGGGGGAAACAGAAGCGTTGCTTCATTTCCCGCCTTGGGACTTAAACAGAGCTTTGCTCTGATTGGGGGAAACATGTGGGGACTCGAATTATTTTCAGTCCCAGCCCGGCGGCCATGCGCAGTCCAGCCAGGAGGGCCTCGTACTCTACCGCGTTGTTCGAGGCTTTGAAGCCGAACTTTAGAGAGTACTCCATTTCCGCTTCGTTCGGGCCCCGGATAATGAGGCCGACACCACAGCCTTCCTCGGTTGAGGACCCGTCGACGTAGATAATCCACTCAGGAACCGAGCCAGGCCTCTCCGCAATGGGACACTGAGTTGCAAGGGGCGGCGTGGACTCCGGTTTCTTGCTAGGGATGGTGCATTCAACGATGAAATCGGTCAGGGCCTGCGCTTTGATGGCCTGCCTCGGGCGATATTTTATGTCAAACTGAGATAGTTCCCACCTCCACTTTTCTAAGCGGCCCGAGGATTCTGGTGATGCAAAGATAGCCCCCAACGGGCGCTCGGTGAGGACGATGATGGTGTGTGCTTGGAAGTAGTGCCTAAGCTTCCTTGAGGTCACCACGAGGGCTAAGACAATCTTCTCTATGGCCGGATATCTCGTTTCTGCGTCCTTAAATACGTGGCTCACATAGTACACCGGCTTTTGCACTCCACCGACCTCCCGGACGAGCACCGAGCCTGCTGCTTGGTTGGATACCGCCAGATACAGCGACAGCTCGTCTCCTTCAGCTGGTCGGGTGAGCAGTGGTGGCATTGCGAGGTGCTTCTTCAATTGGTTGAAGGCGGCTTGGCACTCCTCCGACCACTCGAACCTCGCGATCTTCCTCAGAGCTTTAAAGAATAGGAGGCATTTCTCCCCCGGTCTGGACATGAAACGGCTCAGAGCGACGACTCGTCCCGTGAGCCGCATGATCTCGACATTGGTCTTGAGCGCGGCCATGTTGAGGATCGCGTCGATTTTCTCTGGGTTAGCTTCGATTCCACGGTGAGTGACCATGAAACCGAAGAACTTTCCCCCGGTGACTCCGAATGCGCATTTGGCGGGGTTTAGCTTCATCTTGAACTTGCAGAGCACTTCGAAGGCCTCGCCCAGTTCCCTGGCATGGTTGGCCGATGAGACGGATTTGACGAGCATGTCGTCGACGTAGACCTCCATGTTCCTGCCGATCTGTGGCTTGAACATGCGATTGACCAACCGTTGGTACGTGGCCCCGGCGTTCTTAAGGCCGAAGGGCATCACCCTGTAGCAATATACCCCCCGGTCCGTTGTGAATGTGGTTAGATCTTCATCTTCCGGATTCATATGGATCTGATTGTAGCCAGAGAAAGCATCCATGAAGCTCAACAGCTCGTGGCCGGCCGAACTGTCGACGAGCTGATCTATCCGAGAGAGCGGATAGTTGTCCTTGGGGCAGACTTTATTGAGGTCAGTGAAGTCGACGCACATGCGCCACTTCCTATTAGACTTCTTGACCAGAACCACGTTCGCTAGCCACTCCGAGTAGGGTACATTCCTGATGAAGTTGGCGACGAGAAGTCGATCGACCTCCTCCTCGATAGCTTTCTATTTGACCTGGGCGCAGCTTCGCTTTTTCTGTCTGATGGGTCGGGCAGCAGGATCGACCCCGAGCTTGTGGAAGATGATTTCGGGGTCAATCCCAGGCATGTCAGCAGGCTCCCAGGCGAAGACGTCAGAGTTATTTCTGAGGAATCTGACCAGGTCGTCTCGCTGAGTCCCCGTCAGGAGTGATCCGACGTGGACGGTTTTCTCCTCGTCCCCTTCTGTCAGGGGCACCTCGGTTAGTGGTTCGACCGGCGTCCTCCGGACCTCCTTCCGCTCGTCTCGGGTGTCTAGAGAACCCTTGATGTCGCTATTTACTTCAGCGTGTCGGTCGGCTGCTCGGACGAAACTGTTTCGGTAAGGCATACCTTCGCAACCCACTGGTTCCCGTAGACCCGACCTACCCCGTCCTGATCGAGAGGGAACTTCATCGCCAGGTGGTAGGTCGATATCTGGGTCTGGAGGGAGTTCAGCGTCGGGCGGCCGAGGAGGACGTTGTAGGCCGACGGGACATTTTCTACGATGAAGTCCACAGGCAACGTACGGGTGCGGCCGGGCTCCCTGACATTGAACTGCAGGGTGACCACCCCTTGTGCCGGGATGGAATGGTTGGTGAACCCTGAAAGGACGTGGGAGGTTGGTTTCAAGTCCGCTGGGGTGAGCCCCATGCGTAGAAAGCAGTCGTGGAAGAGGATGTCCGCCGAGCTGTCCGAGTCGACAAGTATCCGATGGACCTCGTACCGGTGGATTTGGGCCGTGATCACCAGAGGGTCGTTGTGGGGCAGGGATATGCCGTGGAGGTCCCCGTCGCCAAAGGAGATAGGCTCGTGGACCCAAGCCTTTTTGTTCGGGTGGCCGTTGGCGTTTGTTGCCGGCGTGGGGTGCCGAGTCTCGCAGGAGCTCGACTGGCCCTCTGTCGTCATGACCATAGTTCTCAATAGGCACCAGTTCCTTCCGGCATGGTCCCTTGGGCCCCGCGGTGGGGGTTCCTCGAGCTGCCTTGGCGGGCTTCGTGGGCGCGACCCCGTCGAGGGAGGGGATGCCGGTCATGCCTGGAAGCAGGCGAGTTGACCGCCATCGCCTTGGTAGGGACAGGGGGGCGACAAGGCTCGGGGAGAGGCTCTCCGACATGGGACTTCGAGGTTGAATGGGACTTCGAGACTGAATGGGAAGGGCCGAGGGGTCTGCGGCCGCCGGAGTCCGTGAGGCGGCGGTCGGCGGAGGCGTCGACGACATTCGGCGGATCTTCAGGGTGGTCGTTTGCCATGCGGACGGAGATTGGAAGGCCAACTTTGTTTTTTGTGGAGTTTCGTTTCCCACAGACGGCGCCAACTAATGGAGGTCCTTTTCGGGTCTCCCTCAGATGTTGTCTTCCATCGATCTCCCGGTGGATTTGGAAGATAATCTCCTGTTGCGTATGGGTCTCAATGGGTTTTGAGGAGATTGGTGATTTGAGGAGTTTAGCGCCGAGTACAAGTTCCGGGATGGTTTGGTACCACCGAGGACCCTCCGACAATCAAGTTAGCACTAGATCCGAGCAGAGTAATGGCTAAGTGAAATAGAAATGGCTTACTTGACCCCTCTGTGATAGGGGTTTATATAGCGGCGGCAGAACGCAGCAGCAGGCGTGAGAATCTCGCCGGCAGTTACGCTCCCAACGTCACGCCTGCGTAAAGAGCGGATCACCCATTAATGGAGATCGTGATGGCGTGGAACGTGGGGCGTTGCTGGCGGAGAATCTACGCGTGGCGAGATTTGCGGAGCGGCGGTTACGCCTGTGAGTGGTGGAATTGGTCGGCCGGAGGGATCGAAAGAGACGGCCTTGGCTAGGGAGCTCGGAGGCGAGCGAAAGGACCGAGAAGTCTTGGTCTTGTAGCAGCTCGGCGTGAGCTGAGAGGCCGAGGAGGCCAATTTGCAGGGGGCCCCGAGGAGGGCCAGCTTGTGCTTGCAGGTCGGGTACAAGGGTGGCCTGGTCGGCCCCTGTGGGCCCTTTCTTCTGAGTTCTGGGACACGTCATCTGCCACGTGTTCTGATCTTGGGGATCGCCAATATCGAGCATCATCATTGGCCTTCCCCATCAAATGGGGTCAGGTATGGTAAGGCTCCGTGAAAGGTTTGGCATGGAGTTAAATCCTAGATAAGAAAACTATGGTGCCAACCTGCTTATCGAGCTTCAAAATCCTAAGCCAAGATAACTACGAGGAACAGAAGGGCTAATCACAATCATAGAGGACCCATATCCCCCTGGCATCCCCCTGGCATCCCCCAATTCCTGGGGAAAAGCAGAGAAACAAGGGAAAGATGTTACATTTACTATCACAAATTACAATCTACTCTTGGATACACACAGGCCAAAAACCAAACCGAACATATTCCCACTGAAACTAGCACGGCCCTGTTTGGGAATGGAGTTAGGATAACCATAGTATATTTTTAAGTGGAGGTTATTTTTAAGTAGAGGTAGAGGGTATGCAAACTATGGTTTATAAACTCTAAACTCCATTAAACTATGGACATGTTTTTGTAGAGTGATTTTCGTCACCTTATTGAGATAGGAATGCACGCGCTTGTCAGGCGTATACATATTTCCCTTTGCCTGTGGCAGGCTGGAATTTATTGATCGTGGAGATCTAAATCTCCGGCAACCGCGGACTAAATTGTCATTAATTATCCCTCAATTTAATTTTGGAGCGAGAGAACCCCCGATTAAAAAATGTTCTCCTCTTTAATTATTCTCTTTTTTCGTAATTTAATTTTTTTGTCACATGTTTATTTGATTTTAGAGGTATATGACGATTTGATCGTTAAGATGTTAGAGATTTATATAAAATATATATAAATTGAAATGGTCAATTATTAGAAGTGTTGTTTTAACAGTTTTTATTGTTAAGAATTATAACAATATGTGTTTGTTAACCGTATTGTTTAACAGTTCTGATTGCGGCGTGTTCGACTGCTTATTCATGATGGCATTGATTGAGGGTCGAGAGATAGCGGATGCCTTGGAGAGAGAAAGTTCTAAGCAGTGGCGGCCGATACTTGCGGAAAATTTTTTATTAGCGGACGAGAAAGAAATGGTTTGATAATGTTTCAGTTTTTTTCTGAAATTTGAACTCTTTGTTATTCGTGGATGTAATCATCTATTTGTATTTGGTTGATATTCGCCGATATTGTTACTTATTTTATGAATGATAACAAATTGGTTAGATATTACTGGCTTTTCTTCGCCGCTGTTGGCCAATGAAGAGTATTATGTAATAAATGTAAAAAATTGTTGACGTATTTATTTTAATATCGCCGATATTGTGAATGATATTTTTATTGATATTATCAGTTTTATATAACCTATGTTGGTTGCTACTGTGTTATAAATGATATTTTATTGATTTTATCAGTTTTATATAGCCGATTTTGACCGATATTGTATTATGAATGATATTTTTGTTGATATTATTGGTTTTATATAGCCGATATTGATTTATTTTTGCTGATGAAGTATTTTTGCTGATGTCAAAAATTGTTGATGTATTTTTAATGATGTTAAAGGTTACAGGCAGCTGCTTAGAAGTTACATGCAATTGGTTAAAAATTTCATGCAAGTGTTCAGAAGTTATAGGCAACTGCTTAGAAATTACAGGCAATTGCTTAGAAATTACATGCAGCTTATTAGAAGTTATTCTTAGAAATTACAGGCAACTTATTAGAAGTTACATGCAACTGCTTAGAAGTTAAATGCAGTTTATTAGAAGTTACAGGAAAGTGCTTAGAAATTACAGGCGCAGGTGCTTAGAAGTTACATGCGGCTTATTAGAAATTACAGGCAAGTGCTTAAAAATTACATATGGTTTATTAGAAGTTTCAGGTAAGTGCTTATAACATGCAAATTATTAAAAGTTACATGCGGCTTATTAAAAATTACATGCAGCTTATTAGAAATTATATGCAACTGCTTAGAAATTACATACAGTTTATTAGAAGTTACAGACAGGTTATTAGAAATTATATGCAGCTGCTTAGAAGTTACACCCAACTTATTAGAAGTTACATGCAACTGCTTTGAAGTTACATATAGTTTATTAGAAATTACAAGCAAATTATTAGAAATTTCAGACAACTGCTTAGAAGTTACATACATCTTATTAAAAGTTACAAGCAACTGCTTAGAAGGTACATGCAGCTTATTAAAAATTACATGCAAGTTATTAAATGTTACATACAATTGTTTAGAAGTTACGACCAACTGTTTAGAAATTACATGCTGCTTATTAGAAATTACAGACAAGTTATTATAAGTTAAATGAAAATGGAGTAAATAAGAGAAGGATAATGGAGAAAATGAAAGAAATAATTGTAGTTCAGTTGGCTAATAAGATTGTTTCTTTTAGGGGGTTAGTGAATTTGGAGGGAAAATGGTTTGGTTAGAGCGTTTAATGTTCAGTTCTTTGAGGAAAAATTAATAAAACTCAACTCAAGTTAGAATTTAGAGGCAATCTGATAGAACTTACATGCAACTACAATATCAGAATTTTTGCTCAAAAATTCCCAGCTGTCGACTTGTATTTGGACACATGGGTCTATAAGGGCATTTTTGGGATATACTAAAATACCCACTCTTGTGAGTTTGTGATGGAAAAATGGATGAGTTCAGAGGTTTTTAACATGTTCAAAAGGTCCAGGGACTTTTCGACAGGTTTTACTTGGGACGAGGGGTTTTCAATAATTTACCCTAGAAAATATTATATTGAAAATGTTTTTTTTTTTCATTTTAAGTTTTAGGGTTTTTGAGAAGGAAATAAGATTGGATTTGGTAAATTTTAAGGGCTAAAAATTCAATAGGTTTAAACAAGACAAAGTTAGAATAAAGACCGTCAAAGAGTCTGAACACAGCAACTTAAGATATAGAATGATTATGATTAAAAGTAAATACAAGATTGGAGGGGCTTATATAATAATAAGAAAATTTACTTTGTGATTTCATAGCTGGTGTCCTTTTTCCCCAATAAATCGTACGATCGATTCTATATTATTAAATCAAAATGGTGATCAGTAACAGTTATCTTATGCTTGCAAAAAAAAGAAAGAGGTAATCTGCCTCCCACTTATGAGAAGAAGTTTGCTTTTGGAAGGCGGAATGAAAGATTTTCGGAATCCTTACATTTTCGGGAATGGGATGACCGTGTATCTAATTCCAAAGAATCTTGTATTAACGTGCTTGAAATATTTTAATCATTTCCGGTTCTACGTAACAATGCCTATTTGCGAATATTGAAAATGGTTAATCGGCAGCGGGCCGGCGACAGACTACGGTCGGCCGGCAACGAACGTCCGATTGGCGGTGGGCCAGCCGATGAGTAATCGGCGATGACCGGCGACCGGCCGGCGGCAAACGGCCAAACGGCAGTGGACCGGACAGCAGACGACCGACGATGGGCTGCGGGGCCGGGCGGTCGGTGGGTGGCAATAGAGGCCAGCGGCGGATAGTCATGGCTCTTTTCATATTATGCAGGAATATTTCATGGTAATCTTGGATAGACATGTTTTTATATTTCTGGAAATACCGTTTATACCTAAACAAGTACGGTAATATTTCATGATAATCTAAGATTATCACATAGATTACCACCGCCTAAGCGCACTCTAAAGATAAAAACAACTCATGACAGCAATTGATCAAGTAGAAAGACGAGGACTAAAGTGGAATAAATAGAAAAAGAAGAGGTAGCGATTATTGGTCTGTTTGAGCAGGCTAAACCAAAACAAATTTTTTGTCTAGTCAGGGCCTTGAAGGGTCAGGGCCTTGAAGGTTTACAATTTTCAAGCCCACAAATTTTCTTCAAAACAGTTACCGGCCCAGTGGAGCCGAGTCAACGTCATTGTCAACCGATCCGTACCAAAAATTCCCATGGTCGGAGTTTTATCAATGGCGCTGGATCGAGAGAGAAGACAACGAAGAGTAAAAAGAGGAGAGAGAAAGAGAGAGAGATGACCACTCTACTTTCTCTCTCATCCTCCTCCTCTACTTACATATACAGCAATTGCTATCCTCTCCATTTCAGTGGCCTACCTTCTTCTCCTTCTAGGGTTAGGGTTTTGAGCGGAGGCGCAGAGAAATTCCGGCACATCTCCGATTTTGGTAAGTGGCTTGGATTCCGATTCAATCGTTAACTCTGTTGATGCCGCTTATTAATCCTTTGTTAAAATCATTACAATCACCTTCAATCGAATCTCAAATCTTATATACATAATAGATCTGCTTGGATTGCTTGGTTCTTGTTAATGTTCAAGTTTTTCTTTGTTACGTTTTAAATTGTGTACAACTATGTTATGATAATATTAGAAAATGCGGAAGAGCATTTGTCATAAAGAATTCATTTTTCATACTTGTAGCATGCACCAAAGAAGTTTCTTGGAATATCATTTTTGCTGTCATGTTGGTCATAATGAAGAATCGAATAAACATGCATCATCTGTTCTCCATCTCGGTACAATTCATCTACATTGGAGCGATTGTTGAAAAGCAACATTGGAAACTTTTGGATCTGTTTTCCTCCCTTGTACCATTTTTTAGATGAATCTGAAAGAGCATGGTAGTTATACGTAGAACTCATAAAAGATGCAAGCTTATGTTATGGTTGCATAGATCACATTGGTGTAATCTGATGTCTCATATTATGCAAAGTTTTCATTAAACATCTAATAACAATCAGATGCATGATTTAGTCACATATAGTTTTACTACGACGATGCCCGAACAGGTGTTATTATTTTGGCTCTTTGAAACAACATAGAGTCATTCTCTGAATGCATAGATGCCGGTTTAAGGCTGATGCATCTTAACTTTGTATTTTTGATAAACTTATAGTTCATGTTTTAAATTATGAGATTTTATGCTTAAAAATGATGGTGGATGTTGGTGGGGGTGGGTGTCAACTATCAAGTTTAGAACATGAACCGGGATCTAGGAAATAGGGATCGTACTTGGATTTTTTAATTTCCCTGTAGGATTCTTCCTGCATCACTTGTTGGTATTACACTATAACTTCCGATAGGCTTGTACCAAATTAGTATGTATGCCCTCCTTGAATACTTCATTTATCATTCTTGGTTCATTCAATGATAACTCCAACAAATGCTGCCATGTAATGAATTATATAAAGCTTATTTATTCTTACTTTCTTAGGCTCACGAAAGTTACTAAAGCAAAATAGGAATTCAGCCACAAGGCTAGAAGCCACTTTATCTCGCTGAACTATGCTGAATATTCTCCCATTCCCCCCAACTCGCTGCCATGACCTTTTAACGATTGTAATAACTTGGCGATGTGGGCGAAATGACTCTTCCCTTGATTGTCTTCTTCCTCTTTGCTTTCCTTAAATCCTAATCTGAATCCGCTTCATCATCTTCTTGATTTTCTTACTCTTCGCTTTTCTCATCATCATCAATGGATGAAAGCATTTGTTGGGGAAAAAATCACGTGTGTGGATGTAAGAATATTTAAATTAAACGAATATTATTTACACCAATGTTGTGAGCAACGAAATATTATGATGATTGGTAATAAATATCTATGAATAAGATTAGCGAGGCTCAATTTAGATGATTTTAAGTGGAAGAAACAGATGTCTGAGTTACCCATGAGAAGTAAAACAAGAGTCATCAGACTCATTACAACAAAACATAAGAAGAGTGCCTAAACAATTCAGAATAGGGTTAGCATTTCTGCATCCAATAGTTCCCTCCTTTGTAAAGTGGAGAAGGCTGTCATTATCAGGGTGCATTTGTAGTGACGACAACATTGGAGGGGAGGGGTCTCATGGAAGTCACAAGTGTGGTTTAGCTCCGTTCATCATTAAGGTAGAGAAGAGATAGGGGTAGAGAGGAAGCAAGTGATGGAAGAAATTAAAAGAATTAAAAGGAAGATGGGAGCATTTTAGTATATAAAGTTTAAATCATGACATGCTTGTCATGTGCTATGGGAACTAACAGCAAGATGACGGATGGCTGTTTAGTGGGAGAAGTTAAAAAAAGATTTATGAAATGATGCCGTAAGTTGAAATTCTATGGGAATGAGTATGAAACCCAAAAATGTATTTGTTAGATTAGTAAAATCTAGCAAATAAATAATCTGTAATATCATTTGTTGTCAAGAGAATCATAGGGTGCGTAGTGCACTAGTAAACAAAATCAGGATTAAGCTGTGTGTGATATTTACATTTTCTTCACAGTATGGGGATATTATTATGTTTGTTTTCAGTCTCAGATCTAAACAAGATTGAATTGAATCATCATTTGCAATTAGCGTAGTTAGAACAAGTGTCTTGGCATTCTTCTAAGCAACTTATCTGTTTGACTTTCCATATCATATCATGTTAACCATGTTCCTAGTATGTGCTCTGCACCTTCAACAAAAAATGTTAGTAAAGGCATATATGCAAAATAAATGGATTATCAGAAGTACATTTCTTTAAAGGTCCTCATGCTACAAATTTACATTTGTTGAAGGGTTATCTGCAGAAAGGAATGCCCATATGACATTCAATTGGGTACTTAAGATTGCAAACCTTGTAATAGTAAAGATAATTCGATTATTGCATTTCTCTTCATAGGAGTTTGCAAGGCGAGTCAAGCCGTTGACTTATTTCCATCTGTTTACCCTGAAAAAATCGTGGTACGAGATGCCCGCCTTGAGGACTGTTGGGAAGTGGCAGACACTCACTGCAGCTCTTTCTTTCCGGACTATACTTTTCCTGTAGATTTGGTTTTGAGAATTGACCGGTTTGTGGCACTGCTTTCGGGATTTTCGGTACCTCCAGGTTGCACACGGGCATGCCTTGTTGCTGCCACTACCAACTCAGGGAATGATAATTTATGTATTGGAGACGAGGACATCAAGGTTGGAGGATTTGAAGGAAAGTTCAACATTAACAGGAGGGCCGTGTCGGGAATCTTGACAGTAGATACGGTTGCGGATTTCCTACCTAGAAAAGGACCATTCCGGCAAAGAAGGTAAATTATACAGTAGTGATGTAATATAGTTCTCATTTGCATTTGCTAGATTTTGTTTTCACATTCACATTAGGTTTATATGAGAAACATAGGAGGAATTTTTTTTTTTGTTTGGTGGTCAAAAGTTACCTCTCCGCTAGTTTTTTTATTATCAGCACCATGTGATCTTCACGGGCTACAACTTAAATACACCAAATTTCATGTGGTTTCTATGCCATGCTCCTTCCCCTTTTGATTTAATGATGGGCAATGTTCTATTATTGGTAAGCCATTACTTCTACAACTACAACAATTTGATGCAAGGGCAAATAATATTGAAATTTATTTATAACATGATCAGCCAATCATTTAAAAAAATAATAAAGAGTTGAATTTTGACCGTGATAGAAATAATTTTGCATTTGATCTCACCTTATATCCATTAACCTTGGATTATAAATATAAATAAATATATTCTGGCATAGCAGGTGATAGATCCCAGTCTCCAGTCTGAAACTTGATCTAGGGGGCATGTTGCATCACCTAATGTAAAGGTAGGTGTTTTCACTTGAGGTAGCAAATTTTTAGGGCGTTGATCTTTCTTATGAGATCAGACTTGGGCATGTTGGATGTTTTAATGCTTGCTACGTGCTGCCTCCTATTGATTTAATACACCAAAGTTTCACTAGATTTCTTCAGTACCACTCACATAGCCTCTATCTGCTTGTTACTTCTAAATCCTGTTTATGCTGGAAAACTAGAGACTTGGTAGTTATTATGCATTTGACACATATATTTATTGTGTACTATTATCAGATTTGTGTTTTCAGTTAGGACGCCATAGGTGGTGATAAATGGTTTGCGTTCGCATTTTATTTTATTTTATTGTATTTTATTTTTGCCTTCTGCTGTCACCATGTTTGATTCAACAAAATCTTTAATTTTCTCATGCGATCTTTTTAAAGGTTCGTGCTTGTGAGTTTGGCCCCATTATCAGTATACTAATTTTTGTATTTTCCACATTCTTTGGGGTGGATACAAGACAGATCTAGAATTCTATCAAATAGTTAAGATGTGAAAAATACTCATAACTCGTAAGGATTTTAGGTTAAGACCTTTTCCGGAAAAAAAAATCATGAGAATTTTAAGCCCCTTCACCATATAATAATGCTTGCTCAACTTCAAAGAAGATATAATCTCTTGTAAATTATTTTCTAATTTGTCATATAATATAATAGATATGGATCATTTTCGCTAAACTCTGAAGTTGTGTTGAAGGTTGAGTTGAGACATATTTACTTTCCAACAATTAGCTCCAAAGGCTTGCATTTATGACACAGAATTACCTTTTTACAGAACTGGAATAGCTTACGTATCAAATGTTGCGGTACGCGAGACAGACAGAAGAAAGGGGATCGCAAAAATGCTAATGGTAAAGGCTGAGGCCAAAGCTCGAAGCTGGGGTTGCCGTTCCATTGCACTACACTGTGATCCAAACAACCTGGCCGCTGTCAGACTCTACAAAGGCCAGGGTTTCAAAATCATTAAGGTGCCAAAGCAAGCTAAATGGCCTGAACCCAAAACCGTGCCAGGAATGGAGTTTGACTTCATGATGAAACTATTATAACCCCATTGGAACAGCCTCTTGATGTATTTATACACAACTCGAAGCTGTAATTTATGGATAATGTATATTGTTCATGTATAACAATAGAATGTAATGGAAGCAATAATGTGTCGACCAGTTGTAGATGCTTGTGTATAATTTAAGGAATGAATTTGTGTTACTGTTATGGTGGTCCAAAAGATGCATGTGCTTCCTTAGCTTTCCTGCTATGGGTTGTACCCTTAGGCGTGTAATGTGCATGTTTACTTTCAGTTAGCCAAGAGATGATTCTTATGATCCCTAGACAGGGAAAGGAAACATAATTGTCTTGACCGATAATTAGCATATCGCTCAGTGATATTTCGATGTGGCTGCGCTCCTCCAAATGTGTTTTCAGCATAGTTTGCGTCTAACTGTAAGAAATTGGTCTCTTACCTGTGTTCTCTTGTACATATTTCTATAGGGTATGTTTTCTGTTCAAAAATGACAAGAAAAACATTCCATAACTGCAATACCTCTGGCTGGCTGAAGGAATAGAAAATACTTTCTTGGTACTCATTTTACAACAGAAAACAACGGCTGCCTTTCTTGGTACTCATTTTACAACAGGTCAACAAAAGAAGCGCTTAATGTCATGTCAGAAGATCGACGAGCATCCAGCCAGGATTCTCTAGAAGAGAAAAGAAATGTTAAAGGAATTTTTTTTGGATAAATTCACTGTATGGAGTATATATTCAACTCGAAATACATCTATCCAAAGACTCCGCTCGTAAGGTATCGATTAAATTAAAAGGGTAATTAAGACATGCATTTTGCTTTTATCTGAGGCTAAATTTGAACAATATAACATTGCTAGAACCAAGTGAGCTCTCATGAGCATATAATACAATAATAAATTATTACTGAACCGTTCTAAGACATATTTTTGTAAAATAAACTTCTAACTCCCCCACACACAAAAAACCACCACCTCCTTCAAAAACAAAAAGGCAGTGCACCACATGTGCATGGGGAAAACAACTGCAGCAGTTGAACTCAAGCCTCATCTTCAAGCAAACTCTGCCAGCTGCCACAACCTCCGGGTCCCCAAGCCCTATCCTTCCACAATCTATCCACCTCCTCAAAGCTCAGGCCCTTCGTCTCTGGCACATAAACCGCCACAAACACGAACGCGAGCACCGAAATCCCCGAGATCACTAAAAACGTCATTGACGTCCCAATCAAATTCACAATCGACAAAAATGTCTGCGCCACAATCAAATTTGATACCCAGTTCACCGTCGCAGACATCCCCCCGCAAACCCCGCGATAATTCTCCGGATAGATTTCTGAATTAACCGCCCATGGCACGGGGCCCATGCCTGGGGAAAAGAACACTATGTATAGGCCAAGGCCTAAAACCGAGAGCCAACCAATGTGGAGAGAGAATGCAAGGGCAAGAATGAGGAGAGAGAGGAAGACACCAGCTAAGCTGCTGAGGGCGAGCATGCGGCGGCCACAGCGATCAATAAGGAGGATGCCAACGACGGTGCCAGCCGCATTTGTGGCGGCGACGACGAGGGAAAGAACGAGAGCAAGCTGTTTGGAGGAGAAGCCGGCCATTTGGACGATAGTTGGGCTGTAGTACATCACAGTGTTGATTCCCACGAATTGCTGAAATGCCTATGGAGAAAATATATTTTTAGATGTGATTAGTAAGAAAATAATGGTGCAAATATGTCATCTGTCGAACTGTTAAGGACCTGTTTAGGTTTTGGAGTTAGGATACCTGAGTTTATTTGTTAAGTGTGCGGTACAGGTTATGCAAACTCTAGTTTTCAAGGCCCTAGCTTCACTTAAAATTTAACTTTAATGGGTTGTTTTAAACTCCAAAATTGGTGTTTTCTTCTCAATGCTTGGAGTTTAGAAAAAGAGATTTGATTAAAGATTTTTCAACTCTGGTTATCTCAACTTCGGATGGTTATCTAAACTCAGTTAGAATGTTGGGGTGGTGACAGACCCTAAGAATTTCTAAAGAACTCAGATATCATTTGTTTTATGATCATTAGAGTCAGGGCATGAAATTCCAAAGTTATGATGATAAGTAAGAACTATAATTTTATCTTCAACATACCCCCACAAGTTGGGTGACTTTTTATGGGTCAGAAAACAGAATTTTTGGCAAGGATATATTTATTTTATTCTGCTTTATTGTAAATGAGCATCAGGTGGTGACAGACCTTGTTGCTCTTATACCATCTTTAAGCCCCTGTTGCTGTACTGCAATTCCAAAGTTACGGTGAGGTTTTCAGGATATTATATTATTCTAACAAGGTAAGTTTGAATTGTGTACAATTAGCTAATAGGAGTACCCTTTATACCCCAACATTCTGGAGTACTTCATTTAATTACTGTCGTGCTCCTACTGGAGAATATTATGAACATGAGAGGAAATTTGCATAATCATAGCTGAACAGTTGACATCCTTCAGATTCTTGTAGATACAGTTGAATATTCTTTAAAAATGGTAAAAATGTAATAGCTTTGCTACAGGAATTTATTCAAACTTAGAAGCACGAAAATTTTAGTTGCTATGCTTATTTAAATGAATCTGAATAAATTTCAGTTGGCGAATTTTACATGTGACACTAAGCTCAGGTTACTAGGTAAATATTTAACTGGAAGAAGCAATAAAAACTGAGAAATAGGCCACAAAAGTGTTCACAGATTAGCAATTAAATGTCTCAGCTTAAAGTGGCTCGACAAGAGGGGAATTTTGAAAATATTAAAATATGTCAATAATGAAAATTATGTTAATAAACTCTTTAGACGCATTATGAAATATGCTACTAAAAATTTCATTGTGCTACATATGCTTGAGAAGCTACCTGAAGACCAGCTCCAGCGAAGAAAGCAAGCCTCGTCTCCTTGGATCTAAAAACATCAAGGTATCCAACAGTAGTCTTTGAACAGACATTTAGTTCTGATGCACTGGAAAGAATATCAATCTCTTCATTCAGACGATCGGAGTCATAGATTTTTGAAAGTATGGCAATAGCCTGAGCTTTCTCATTCTGCACATGGAAGGAACATACAGATTCAAAAATTAAGTTCTAGAAACATATTAAAACGAAACATAGAACCTTCAATATAAGTATATAACTTATATGAAAAATGCAAACCTTGTGAAATAGCCAGCGTGGCGATTCAGGCAAAAGTAGCATTAGGAAAAATTGAATAATGGCTGGCACAGCAGCAACTCCAAGCATCCAGCGCCATGTCCCCCCTACCTGTTATAGAGTATAACAAGTTAGGAATGAAGTTTCAGAGGCAGTTGTTTTTGGTTTTCATAAGTAGGCAAAGCTGTATAACATAAGTTCTGCAACCATTATAACAATATTGAGACAATAAAAAAGATAAACTTTCAGTTCAGGCTCAGAATTGAATTAGTAAGAAGGATGCATATGTCAGGGATTCTGGAAGCTAATCAAATCGTGTGAAGTTATTGCTTGTTCACAATATCGCAAAATAAGCGATGGATCACAGGAATCGTTCATATTAATAGATAATTCAAAGCTAGAAGATCCTCAGTTTATCGTCTCCATCTCTAGCATCTTATAAACTATTCTAGTTAACCATGCATGTACCCTAAATGTAGTTAAAATAAATTCAATCAAGAAGATCCTCACTCACAAGCTTTCAAAAGTATAAGAACATCAAAGTTGTTAATATTCATTTCCTGCACGCTTCATACCTGAAGCAAATACTAGTATACACAACTCTTGCTGGTTAAGATTGCTAGCTAATAGCGACAAGCTTTTCCTGTCATTTAAAAGTTCAAAATGACACAAACAGATCTGGCCTTTCTGAAAAGTATGTAGTATGTGTTACTGACGGTTAAAAAAGCAGGTAGTAGAATAGAACATGAACCCATATTTGGTCCCAAAAAAAACCCCATTGACAAACTTTATCACAATTAAACTAAAATTAATAGCTGCAAATATAACTATAATGAAATAACATGCAGATCATTAATGTCTATGGCTAAGTACACACATAACATCTAACATAATGAGATCAATCTGTCAGCTTAATTATGAAAAGTTTTTTTTTCCAGTCATGGCAGGCTGAACAATATGACATGCAAAGTTCACAATGGATTCAACAGAGTCAAATTACCAAGTGGCAATGTAGCTGCAATACCATTGTAACAAGCTAAAGCAGAATAAATGATAAAAGACTAACACTACAAGAAACAGTGGCTTTTATCGACAGGAGCCCAAATTCGAAGCTGGACTCCCGTCGAATTAGCCTGTCCATATTTGAAAATTTGTTGACTTTGGTCCCGTCTAAATGGGTGTTGACCAAAGTCAACAACCTTATCCCGATTTCAGTCCCCCCCCCCCAAATCAATGCCCTGCTCCAAAAAAATCCCGAACTCCTCGCCATCGCCTCTGAAAATCCCCAATTTCCCCTCCGTTCCAAAAAAATCGCCGCCCCGCCTCTTCCTCGTTGACCTCCTCATCATCACCGTCGATCTCCCCTGCTCCTCGTCAACCCCGAGCCCGAGGCCAATTACCCCTCCTCCCACCCCTTCACCGAGCACTCCCTCCTCTTCACCGAGCACCTCCTTCACTGAGCACCCCCTTCACCAGCCATCCCTCCTCTGACCGGATCTACATCTAAGCTTCCCTCCTATGCGGACATCGTCCACTGGATCTACTTCGACGTGAAATCGGCGAAGAATTAAGTGAATTAATTTTATTAAATTCAATTTTCAAAGTTTATTTGTTATGTAATTTTAGTTAATTTCGTTATATTAGAAGATTTGTGTAGAAATGTCAAGAAAAAGTAATTGGCAAATTTGTGTAGAAATCTCGATATACAATGGTATCCAGTACACCGCCTACGCCCTTTAATTCTTAACTATATACCAAAGCTTGATTAAGCCACCAATTAAACATTAATTAAACTGATGATATTGAAACGATAACTATCAAAACCAATCTAATTATATGCATGATAATAACAAAAAGTAAAACCAATACATATCGTCATCGAGTATCTCACATTGATAAAATATCGTGCCTTATAAACCATCTATCAGTTACATACGTACGGTTATCTTCGTGACATAAAAATACGCATGGATTGTCAAGCTCGAACGTTAATCGTTCTTCGTTGACAACTATTACGTAGTTTATACGACGAGAAAACTAGTCATACTATAACCGATAGATTTGTCCCGTTTTGGACAAGTTAAGAATGTATAATGTATACACTTCCTTGCATACTTATACTTTCATTCGTTTCGAGATGTGTTTCGTCGATATCTTTCCGCGGTTCTCCGTGTACAAATATAGCTGAGATGATCATTTCAATACTGATAATATTAAGATGTTTATCTCTTCTATTGCAGTGTACTCAGAGAACAGCGGAGATGTGCTGCTAAAATTTTCTTGATGCGAATGAAAACACAAGTGCAAAGGTGATATGCATTATATATTCTTAGTGGGATAGAAACCTTACCCCCGACAGCTGTTACTCTCGACATCCAATATAGAACCGTTAATATCGTGAACTATCTGAAAATGTTTATTCTGATATAATAAATAATCGTGAACTATCTTAAGTTTTACGTGCCGGACAAAAATGGATAAAACTTGGATAAATAAGACCTAGCTTAAATTTCGTAATGGTGTTGAAGAGTTTATGCAATTCTTGTTGAGAGTAGGTAGTCGTAGACCTGTCCCTGTAGAAGGTGTTGTAACCGCAAAAGGGATAGTCAAGAAGCGGTTCGCATGCATATACTTGCTAATGAATTCAGTCAAGTTTATATTTTCTGACACTTGCATGGAAAGATCATAGACTATAGAATCCCTGCATATCGTCCGTTGCAGCTTGCTAACCCTCCTATGAGAACCCCAACAACCACTAGTTAAATGATATAACGGACGAGTTGTGTGATGGCATGCATGATGATACCACTTCGGATGATGCGGTTCCAGATGACGAATCTGCGAAGATTTTTAAGTATGGAGGATGCTAAGAAATCTCTTTACGAGGGTGCGACAATGACGAAATTGGGTTGGACGGTTCACATGTTTTATCTTAAATGCAAAAGTTTATGAAGGAACATGTCGGTCGATAATTTCTAAAGATAGAGGAGGCTTATCCGAATTCCGATCTCCCTGCCAATTTTCAAGAGATAAAGAAGATTGACAATATCGGTTTCCGTTATCAAAAAATCGATGTATGTCCAAATGACTGCATGTTATTCACGACAGATGATGACTAGAATTTAAATAAGTGTAGAAAGGCGTTTGAGGACGTAAAGAATATCAATGTTTTCGGTAAGAAGCATAATCATACTATTCCAAATGAGAGATCAAAAAACTAGAGAAATAGATATATATTTAATGATTTGTCGTATTGGCGATTTCTTAATTTTCATCATAACTTAGGTGTCATGCACATTGAGAAGGATGTCTGCGAGCTCTTGTTGGGTATCTTGCTGAATGCCAAATTCAAGGACAGAGACACACTTGCGATACGACAATGGTTTGCTACAAGGAATTTATGACCAGAATTGCATACAATTGCGAAAGGGAATGGTAAATAAACCGATTTCACCAGCAAAGTACACGATGTCTGATAATGAAAAGCCGAGTTTTCTTAAGGTACTTAAACAAGTAAAGGTACCATATGCATATTCTGCGAGCATCAGTAAATGTGAAAACTTGAAAAAGAAAACTCTCGTCGGCCTGAAGAGTCATGACTGTCATATGGTCATGTAACAATTGTTGCCCATTGCTATTAGGATGTTACCAGATAACGACGTTGTATCAGTATTTTAGAAAGTTATGCGCCAAAGATTACTCGGCAAATGATTTTAGAACCCTGGAGAATAAGATAACTCACATCTTTTGTAGAATGGGGATGTTTCCACCTTCTATTTTCATCGTAAAGTTGCATTTCACGGTTCACCTTAATCAAGAGGCACGTTTAGATGGTCCCGTGAACTATCAGTGGATGTATCCGTTCGAGAGGTAAAACTAATTTAATAATTCTTTACTGTTTATAATAATTCGAATATTTATAAAGCGAATTGAATTTGTTTGAATCCTCGGGTTCATGCACAAAGTAAAACGGTATATCCATAACAGGAGTCGGCCTGAAGGGTTGATTGCTACTCGCCAAGGAATATATAACGTTTTGTTCTATATATCTAAAGGGTGTTGAGACTGCATTAACATGCCAAGACGTAATGAGGATTTGGTCAACAATATACCCGTAATATCCATCTTCCGAACCAATGAAAAGGAACTGGGAAAAGTAAAGTCATATCACATTGCGTCTTAGCAGCTCGGCATGATTCACCGTTACATTTTATTCAACTGTTCAGAGATGAGCAGTTTTATCGGGTATGTATTTATTAGTTTTTCCTTAACATAAATTTAAAAAACCAGTCAAAATTAAGTATTTATTTCGATATATGCAACATTTGAAATGCTCAATACCGTTCATCTACTAAACGATCTCAGCAATGGAATATCGATAAGGAGCGACATACACAATTTCCCGCTTGGTTGAAAACATGTGTAAGCTTTAAACTATACAAACTTAACTATAACTCATGTTGACACACACACAAGTGAATGCTAGTGCATGCTCGGCTGGACACGGGATTCTAGTGCTCGTCTTGTCCGCGTTTCTTCTATCGACTCCAAAGTCGGTACTTCTTCATCTTCTTTTTCCTCACCACAAATCACATCCACCAAGATGGACGGTTCTCCATCGAATTTCAATAACACCACTCTGCCACCACCCGCAGGTACGCAGAATCTACCGCGTATATCTCTCCAAGAGAGATGTTACCCTATACGTGGTCCTCTTTCTACTTGTTTTTCCATTCCATCAGCCAATGGGGATAATTTCGAAATCAAACCACACTATATCAATGTTTTGCCTAAATTTCACGGTCTAGAGTCTGAAAACGCATACGTTGTTATCACCAAATTCGAAAATACATGTGCTATGATGGGCACTTCACAACTTTCTGTCGATACTATGCGTTTACGTCTTCTCCCGTTTACTTTGTGCGATTTAGCCGAAAAGTGGATTTATAACACACCCGCACACTCTATTTCCAATTGGGATGAATTCGTTATAGCATTCCTTAAGAAATTTTATCCCAATCATAAGACCGCCCGTGTTAGGAGTGAAATCAACCAGTTTTCCCAGCTTCCCAATGAACCATTTTGGCAATGCTTTGAACGGTTCAAGGATTTGCTTGTCCAATGTCCTTATCATGGAATCCATATATGGGATCTGTGCCGAATTATATATGAAGGCGTTAATCCAACGACAAAACAGATGCTTGAAACCATGTGTCAAGGCAATTTCATATCTAAAGACGATAGTGAAGCTTGGAAATTTTTGAAAGATTTTGCTGAAAACACTTTGCAATGGGAAAGCGTTAGTTTATCATCTAGGGGTGGTATCCATCAACTTGATGTTTCCATTACCGTAAAAGCCAAAATGACAGCAATGCAGAAGAAACTCGAAGCTATGGAAAACAAAGATTTATTAGCCTCCCTAAACCAGGTGACGCTTCCTAAAACCGTGTGTAGATACTGTTCCGATCCATCACATTTGACGGAAGAATGTCCTTTGAATTCTCCGTTTCAAGGTCAAGAACACACTAATGCTGCTTTTCAGGAAAGACCTAGAAACGATCCTTATTCTTCCACATATAATCAAGGTTGGAGAAATCATCCTAATTTTGCTTGGAATCAACACCAAACTCGAAATACGGTTTCAAACCAAAATAACTTTCAAAGGGTTCCTCCACAGCAGCAGCAACCACCACAAAATCAGCACCCCTTTCAACCACAAACTTTTCAAAATCCAGCCAACAATTCTGCACCTTATAATAATTCTTTCCAAACGGCCTATACTGAAAACTCCTCTTCACTCGAACGAGCCTTGGATTTGTTTATGAAACATTCCATACAAATGCCGGCTGATATAAGGTCTTTTATCGATACCATAAAGGACTCCGCCTAGCACGATGAGAGTATAAAAGCGGTTGAAGCACAAATTGCACAGTTAAATACTGCGATGAGTGCTACAGAGAAAGGGAAACTTCCAGCTCAACCCCTACCAAATCCTGGCTACTCGCATCATAATGTGAATGCCATCACCATGTTGAGATCTGGAAGAGTGATGAATAACCAAGTGTGAACAGGTTGATAATGATGAATCAATCAATGATACCCGGCTTCCACTTCCACTTCCACTTCTTACCCTATTTCATCTACTCACCCTTCTTGCGAGCCTATTCTCCGTTTTCCTCAAGGCTCGAACCGTCCGCCCAACTCATTGACACAACCTGAAACGATCCCCACTCCAATTCTGGGATCCGTTCTACCCAAACAAACCACACGAGCTTCTCCACAAATATTGAACCTAACTATTATTGATAAAGCTCCTTATCCAAATAGGTTGAGGGCCAACAAACCTAACGCACAAATGGAGAAGATTATGGAAATATTTAAACAGGTTAACATAAATATCCCTTTCCTAAATGCTATCCAACAAGTTTCGGCATATGCAAAAATACTTAAGGACTTATGCACTAGGAAGAGAAAGACTCAAGTGCCGAAAAAAGTGTTCATGACGAGTAATGTTAGCACAGCTTTTACCCATCAGTTACCAAAGAAACGTAAGGACCCTGGCTGTCTTACAATCTCTATTTCTATTGGAGGTAAAAATATTAATCATGCTTTACTCGACCTTGGCGCTAGTGTTAACCTGCTTCCTTACTCTGTCTATGAGCAGTTAGATATTGGAGAGTTGAAACCTGCCCACAGCACTTTCCAGATGGCAGATCGATCTATCACCAAACCCAGGGATGAGCTAGAGGATGTGTTGATAAAAGTCGGGGATTTATATTCCCTGTGGACTTTATTGTTCTAGATACACAACCTGTAGCGAACCCACGGAACCAGATTCCGGTGATTCTCGGTCGACCTTTCTTAGCCACTTCCAATGCTGCCATTAATTGTCGTAACGGCTCTATAAACTTAACCTTCGGAAAAATGACAATTGAGCTTAATATTTAGAAGCTAAGAAGTCAACCATTTGAACCTTCTGCTCAGTTATTTGATGTCTGTTATGTCCACGAGATAGCTCCCGAAAGCCGCAAGGTTGATGAACTTTGCTTTGATGATCTCGACGACATTAATACATCATTGTTTGATCTTGCACATTATCATAGTGAGGACACTTTTGACGAGGCCACCCCCGAGTTTGAACCTTTTGACTCATCATAAAAGTCAGTAGCACTTTCCGAGTCAATATCCTACACAGGTTATGAACTTCTTCGAGAATCCGAATGTCATTCCCTTACCCCACCTTCTATTCTATCTCCGCTTACATTAGATTTCAAACTGTTACCTTCTCACCTTAAATATGCATATTTAGATGAGAATGAGTTTTTGCCCGTGATCATATCCGTTTCTCTAACTTTAGAGCAAGAGGACGCTCTTTTAACGGTCTTGAGATCAAATTGGCAAGCATTTGGTTGGACAATGGCAGACATCAAAGGGATTAGATTCTTGATTGTTGAACATCATATACATTTGATGGATGAAACCAAACCAACCAGAGACCCACAAAGACGGTTGAATCCCGTCATGAAGAAGGCGGTAAAGAAAGAAATCGTCAAGTATCTTGATAGTGGTATAATTTACCCAATCTCTGATAGCCAATGGGTAAATTCTATTCATGTGGTCCCTAAAATGTCTGGCATCACGGTCATAACCAATGAGGCTAATGAATTGATCCAAACACGCACCCAAACTGGGTGGCGTGTATGTATTGATTATAAAAAACTCAATGCCGCAACGAGGAAAAATCACTTCTCTCTGCCTTTCATCGACCAGATGTTGGAACGATTAGCTAGACATGAATATTATTGTTTCATGGAAGGATACTCTGGCTATAACCAGGTCCCTATCGCCAAGAAAGATCAAGATAAAACAACATTTACTTGTCCTTTCGGTACCTTTGCTTATAGGCGCATGCCCTTTGGGTTATGCAATGCTTCCGCTACATTTCAGCGGTATATGATGGGGATATTCTCAGACATGGTCGAGAATTTTCTAGAGATTTTCATGGACGATTTTTCTATATTTGGGGACTCATTTGAGGATTGCCTATATCATCTTGACGCAGTTCTTACCCGCTGTAAGGATAAGAATTTAACTTTGTATAACACCCTAGTTTAGTTATACTATGCCTGATTTGATTAATTTATATATTGGTTGGCTCTGTCACGTGCCGATCGCAGCGCACTCCGGGAAGCGGGGCATGACACTTTGAATTGGGAAAAATGTCATTTCATGGTCCAAGAAAGTATCGTGCTTGGACATGTCATTTCACGAAAAGGCATTGAGGTAGACAGAGTTAAAATAGATGTCATCCATAACCTCCCGCATCCCAAATGCGTCAAGAATATACGATCTTTCCTTAGTCATGTAGGATTTTATAGGAGATTCATTAAGGATTTTAGCAAAATTGCTAGACCCTTAACTCTTCTTTTGACCAAGGATACAACATTTCACTTCGATTCAGACTGTGATGCTGCATTTGACTCGCTCAAAAGATCTCTCACTACAGCCCTTGTTTTATCATCTCCTGATTGGAACTACCTGTTTGAGCTTATGTGCGATACATCAGATTTTGCTGCTGGTGCAGTCTTAAGACAGCACATTGATAAGATGCCACATACAATTTATTATGCAAGTAAGACCTTGAATGATGCCTAAATTAATTATACAACTACCGAGAAAGAACTCTTGACAGTTGTATTTGCATTAGAAAAATTCAGGTCTTACTTGATTAGCTCACCGATTGTGGTTTACATCGATCACTCCGCCCTAAAACATCTTTTATCTAAGAAGGATACTAAGGCCAGGTTAATTCGTCGGATCCTATTATTACAAGAATTTGATCTTGTCATACGAGATAAGAAAGGATGTGAAAACGTAGCAGCCGACCATCTTTCACGCATCTTTTCTTCACCTACCGTGACCTTACCAATAAACGACTCTTTTCCTGACGAACAGCCCTTGAATGTATCCTGCGAACCTTGGTTTATGGATATTGTGAATTATCTGGCAACAAGACTTATTCCCAGCGAATGGTCTAAACAAGACAATCACCGATTTTTATCCCAAGTAAAGCATTTTTACTGGGATGAACCTTATTTGTTTAAGTATTGTCTTGACCAAATTATTCGCAGATGTGTTTCTAATGATGAATTCAAGAGTATTTTGTATTTTTGTCATGATCAGGCATGTGGTGGTCACTTCAGTCCACATAAAACGGCGGAGAAAGTTTTGCAATGTAGTTTTTACTGGCCTACATTATTCAAAGATGCATTTAAACATTACAAAACTTGTCCACGGTGTCAACACACGGGTAGGATTTCTCGAAACAATGAGATACCGCTCCAACCTATCTTGGTTATGGAAATTTTCGACGTTTGGGTTATTGATTTTATAGATCCTTTTCCCAACACTTTTGGGAATTTATATATCTCGTTAGCGGTTAATTACGTCTCAAAATGGGTCGAAGCAATACCACGTTACACTAATAACAACAAGGTTGTTATTAAGTTCCTTAAAGAAAATATCTTTTCGCGATTTAGACACCCTCGCGCTATAATTAGCGACAATGGGACGCATTTCTGTAATCGGTTTTTCGAGACTTTTATGCGGAAATATTTAATCAACCATAAACTTTCTACGCCCTATCATCCCCAAACGAGCGGGCAAGCTGAGATTTCCAATAGGCAAATCAAACAAATTTTGGAGAAGACAGTTTCTAAAAACTGGAAAGATTGGTCAACCAAATTGACGGATACTCTTTGAGCATTTCGTACCGCTTATAAGACTGATCTTGGTATGTCTCCTTACCGACCAGTGTTTGGAAAGACTTACCACCTTCCTGTCGAGATCGAACATAAAGCAATGTGGGCTATTAAAGAACTTAACTTCGATTTAAATCAAGCCTGCAACTTTCGGAAGCTGCAATTAAATGAGCTAAGCGAACTCCGCGATGAAGCTTACGATAATGCGGTGATAGTAAAGAACCGGACTAAGCTATTTCACGATAAAAAAATTTTGAGAAAAACTTTTATCCTGGAACAACAAATCCTTCTTTACGATTCCCGTCTCTATTTTCATGCGGGTAAGTTAAGATCTCGTTGGAAAGGACCATTTGTGGTGCGGTATGTATACCCGCACGGAGCAGTTGAAGTTGAAAATATTAAAAACGGTTGTATTTTTAAAGTAAATGGGCATAGATTAAAACCGTATTTTTCCACTGACCCCACGGAGAAGCTTCTGTTTTTACAGGAGCCGATTTATCATAACTAAATTTTCTCCGCCTCACCTCCATGTCTCGATAAAATTGTCTCATCATAAGAATGGAGGTGAGTTAAAAAGGACTTAATTGAATATTTATATGATTAAAGATACGTTTGGGGGAGATTTTCACGTCCATATGTTTTTGCCCCCGTTAATAAATTTTCCTTCCAAGTTTACAGGTTTTTGAAATTTAAAAGATGACAACAGTGAGGACACTGCTGTAAACAGGTTTAGGGAGGTTTGTGGTTATTTACGCATTACGTTGCATTACATTTTGCATAAGCACAAAAATTTTAAAAATTTTCTTTTATAATGAAAGATTAGAAAGTGAAAAATTGCATTTAAAAGATTGGAAAAGTTTTAAAAAACCAAGAAAGTTAGATGTTTTCTTAAACAAAACTAGTAATAAGTAGTTATAAGCCGTTGTCACAAGGGTTAGTAAGATGAAGAAAGTCACTAATCTAAGAATAAAAATAAGTCTGAAAAATAGTTTCTATTCTGAAAGTCAAACATTTGAACATCGATACCCTACTATACGCACTTACACACGTCTTGAAACTCGGGATAGTAGATGATACCTTGAAATGCTCTTGTCTAAAATCCAAAGTACGAAAAAATAATAAATGAAGCATAAAAGTATAAAAGGGTGAAGAAAAATGAACATTGGTTTTGTAATCATCAAGGCAGCATAAAAAAAATAGCGAGAGTGCTTCATCACCTAGTGCCTTACACCAACTGGTTTAAGAGTCACTGCTAAGCCTTAGGTGTTGCAAGACGAGAAAATTGCTAATTACGCCTGATAAGTGAGCACATTTAGTAATCGGTCGGTTAGTACCTCAAGAAATATTAACGGTCGTATGAAGAATGTATGAGCAATTCCATCTAAAATATTCATCGATTAAAAAGTACTGAGGTAGATGGACAAGAGTATGAGTGTAACACCCTAGTTCATTTATACCAGTTCTATTTTGGGATTTCTTTATTTATGGCTAGTCTTGATTTATTGTGTTTTGGGTGTGAATAGTGTATTGGTATCTGTATTTGCATCCGACCTGACCCGCTTGCTGGAAACCCGTCTTGATTCCTGTTTATGATTTATCCCAGCTATTTATGGGGATCCGTGCACTTTCATATTTTTTTATATACTGCATACTGGAATTATATCTGGCATCTGCATTTTTTTAATATAACATTTAAAGTCGAATAAAATATTTTAAAAATATCTAGAATGGCTTGCATCATACCCCTGACCCTGTGGTAGCATCCGCACCTCGTGTTCTCGTCCCGTTCAGTAAAACGGACTCGTTTGGATGGTTACGTGCACGCTACGTGCATCCGTTCTTGGGGGTATGCTTTTTCGTTATCCGGATATCCTGTTTTGATTTTGGTTGACACGCATATTATCCGTATTTTAAAAGTGGGGTGTTTTGGATTATTTTTGTATTAGCCAAAATCTCAAATTTTAAACTAATATTTACTCTTACTGTTAACACTATTCGTATATCTTTTTTAGTTTTAATTTTTTTCTTTAAAAGATTTTTACTGTTTCTCTCCCCCTCCCTCTCTCGTGACTCTCTCTGTCTCTCCTGCTTTTATATATATATATATATATATATATATATATATATATATATATATATATTCTTTAACCCTATTTTTTATTCCCACCCACGTTCTTTCCTCATCTTCTTCTTCTTCTTTCTTGCGCGCCGCCTTTCGCGAATGCGAGAACCTTACTCGCGCTCATCGCCCGCGCTCGCCTTCTCCCCGGCCTCGACCTCCTCCCTCTTCTTCCCTTCTCCTCCTCTGCAAACCTCGTCACCACTGCAACCCAGACCCACGACGACGGGAACGCACGCCTCACACGATCTCGTCACTGTCCTCGCCTCACGTCGTCGACCATCCCCTCACTGTCGTCTTCTCCTTCTCTTCTTTATCCCCTCACCTTCTCTCCCTGTTGCGAACCCAACCTTCACCGCGCCTGCAACCTCACCCTAGCCTCGCCTGCTCCTCTCCGGAGCTCGCCTCCCCGTCAACCACCTCGTCCTCGCCACCACTTCTTCATCCCCCTTCTCTCAACCCGACACCACCCTCACCCGAGCACCATGAACCCGACACCCCTGCACCCAACTCGAGCCCCTGCAACCCTCTTCGTCGGAGCTCGCCTCGCCGCCGACCACCCTCGTCGGCCTTCCCTCGCCTTTACACCTCATCGAACACCTCTTCCCGACTCTCCTTCCTGCACACCCGCAACCCTACAGCCACCTAGAGCCCCACTGCCCCATCTCCGGAAAACCGTCGGTTGCACCTCGCCGTCGACGATCCATCGTCATCGTTACCCCATCGCCTCTGTCCCAGAACCCCAAGCCAACTCCAGAGCACCCACAACCCCAGAACACCAGCCTTTCCTCCTCCTCCTCTCTTCTCTTGCTTTCTTGATTCTTGATTCCGGTCATCGCCTGCGCCGTGGCCGTCACCGACGATCCGAGCAACCCAGTGGACGTTCCCAGCCAGCGTGGTCACCTTCTTGCTTTGCCTGGTTCTGTCCCGTGTGTGCGCGTGTACATTGCGACGTTTACCCGACGTCGGACGCAGCATACGCATCCCGTCGTGAGATCCGATCAGGCAAGTTTATCTTGCTACATGCTATGTCTATATATTTTCATTTAAATTAATAAAAATATTACATGTTATTTCATTGTGCATCCATATTACAATTTTACAGTTTTTCGATACTCGTATGCAACCATACCGTTATTTACATATCTAGTCGCATGCAAGTTTATCTTGCTACATGCCATGTTATATATTTTGCGTTCATATGAATAAAAATATCACATATTGATTATATTGTACATCCATATTGATGTTTACTGTTTTCGGATACCAGTGTGCATCCGTATCATTTATTATATGTATAGTTGCATCTACAGATCATATTATTTCATGTTAATGTTATATTAGCACCCCATACTTGATAATGTGCATCCTATATAGTCATGAAGTTGCAGATGAAATCCCTGATAGATATTTGTGCATCCGTGTTTTACTGTGCATCCGTACTTTTATCGTGCACCCGTACTTGCTACAGTTTTATTATGAGCATCTGTTTGATACCTATGCACTACCTGTCACGACCTGATACACCACTACTTGATATGTTACCTGATCCTGTTTCTAATGCCGACAATCTTGACATGTTGTCCTGACGGACGTATCCTATTGTCTGCATAGACAAACCTGTACCTGCTTGATCCTGTGTTGGCATTAGCTCCAGATTTATCAATACCTGAATTGAACACATAACACTGGAGGCATGGGAAAATCAAAAGTGTAACTGAAGTGTAGCTTAAAAGGGTATTACTTGATCCGTGGTCCCAGGGGATAACGGGACAGAATCATTCGTGATTCTTACTTGATCCATGGTCCCGGGGGATAACGGGACAGAGTCATTCATGACTCCCACTACCTGATCCGTGGTCCCGGAGGATAACGGGACATATTCTTTGAGTTACATGGAGGAGTACACTAATTGATTTCAAACAAACTTTCGAATAGATAACCCAGTAGCACAGTTTAGATTACTCACTGCACTTCACATGCACGTATACACTTCGCTGTTGCATATCCATGTTTACTGGGTATATTCATGCCTGCATATCTCGTGTATCCTGTTATTTTATTATTGTTGATATTATGACGCACTGACGTCTGGGTTCTGCATGGCCCAGATCCTCTATCTCTTTCGCAGGCTGATCAGGAGTACTTCGACCGTCAGGCCGAGCAGTGAGGATCCTATTAGTATCCAGTTTAGTTTTATTTCCGTACTTTCATTTCCTAATGTGAGCCCGTATTTGGGAGGTACTTACCAGATGTTTTTGTTTATTAGATTTATTGCTTCCGCATATTATTTCTTGACCCGTGTATTCTGGCATAGGGACATGTACTAGATAGTTTATTTTATTTTACTGTTCTTGATATCTTATAGACAGCCGTAATATGGCTGTGGAGGGATGTTTCCTAGCCACAGGTAGCATGGTTGGCTATGTCACGTGCCGATCTTAGCACACTCTGGGAAGCGGGACGTGACAATGATAGCTTGAATTGAATTCTCCGAGTGTAGGGATATCTTTTACACACACTAGGGTATATGATCGGTGTTTGGAGGAAAGGTAGGGATGAAGAATAAAGGCGGTGTTTTGTTGAGGAATGATGTGATTTCTAACATCTTTTCATGACTATTAAGATAGGGTTCATGACAACCGAAAAGCTAGTGTAGTTGAAAACTCTGATTTTCAAGTTTTTCTTTTATAATTCTTATCTTTATATGTAGCTTTCACAGTCTTTCTTTTATTATAAGATTTTGTGGGTGCAATCCGTTACAAACCCTCAGGAGACAACACTCCTCCTACTAGAGGCACCTAAAGGTTTAAAAGCTTGTTGGACGTGCTCAGTGCAATCGTGTTGCCTACGAAAGTGTGATAGTTAATTTTTCTTTTTCTTTTCTCCTTCTCCTGAATAAAAGAAGTTTGCTCGGGACGATCAAAGTCAAGTTTGGGGGAATTTGTTCAGTCGAAAATATTGCAATTTTTAACATAACAATTTCATCACTTTTCTAATCATCTAAGGGTGTTTGTTATAAATATAACACATATTACAAGATATCTGAAAAATATCAATTACCATGTGTTATACATTATAATCAACATTTTTGAAGGAAATTGTATGTTTATTATTCCACGCATAATATTGTATATCTCTAACATTCTTCATTGAGATCTTGTGCAAAAATTAGCCCAGATCAGATATCGGAATCAGAAATTCGCCGATAAAATACAGGAAATCAAAGAGTTAAATTTTGGCAGAGATTCAGTAGAGAGAAGAAGATTCCAGATATCACAAAAAGACCAACAAATCAACAGAAGAAGACCAAAGAAATTTGAAGCAATGAAGACACCAATCGACCGCGGAAACGCGGCCGAGTCAGGCCGAGTCGCCGCGGATCCGCGGACGAGTCAGGGGATCGAAGATCGATATTTCTCCAGAAGCTTCTCTGTAACGTCCTAGCTTATTGGGAACGCTTCGTTGTAACAACTTTGTTCTGGAAACTTCTATATAATAATCTAGCTTGTTGAGAAAGCTTGATAACTACTAACTTATTCTAGAAGCCTCCTTATAACAACCTAGCTTATGGGGGAAGCTTGATTAGGGGCTATAAAAAGGACCTAAAGCCTACATTAAAAAGATTGTTGAATTTTAGTACACATTTTGTACACAATTACAAAAACAATTTAGATCCAATTTCAAGAACCATCAAATCTCAAGATCAAGAATCATCGAGAAGTTCATCAAGCGATTCAACAAAAGATCTTTTACGCGAAGCCGATCGTCATCAAGAGCACGTGATCCTCGATAGATACAAGACTCACGGTGATCGAGCAAAGCGAAGATCGACGGAGAAATTATCTCTTCAAGGGAGTGATCGAGAGCTATTCTTCTTGTAATCTTGAATTGGAGAAGTTGTAATTTGAAGTTGAATAATAAAGGTGATCATTACTTTTAGTCTCGCTTTCTTTAAATTTTCGTATTATGAAATCTCTATTTGTTGATTCTTCTATTTTCATAATGCTGAGTAAATCTCCGCTTGCTAAGGATTCGAAGGAATTTGGTAGATCATATGGTGAGAGAATTCTATATTCATCTTAAGTCTTATGGAGATTATAAACTTTAGCAAAAAGAATCATTGATGTCCAAATTGTGAGCGAGATCAATTTATTGAGAATTTCGTCACAATTTGGGGATTAGATTGATGATCCTTCTTGTTAAAAGCTAAGATAAGAATGGTAATCAATGAAAGGACAAAGGGCAATGAAGGAGAAACCCTCAGGAGATCCTTAATTCTCATTTTTAGCCATCAATCTAGTGTTAATTCTACCAATAGATAAGATGAATCATTTTTTTAATAGTCATCCATGGCTACCAATTCCGTTCGAATCCTACAAGCCTTCTACAATTTTCTTGATAACTAAATCTTGAACATTTTCTTGAATTTTCTTTCTTAAAAACAATTTCTTGAATTTCTTGAAACTATTACTTCAATCAACTCATGAAACAATTTCTTGATTTTCTTTACTAGTTCTTTCGACTCAACTAAAGCAAGAATTTACGAATCCCGGAGGATGACCCGTACACACTAACGCTTGCTACACGCGACACCGTTATTGATTGCGGTTATTATACGACTAAAACATTACATCACTTCTTTAGTACTATATCTTTTCTTTAAAATCAAAGCAGTGGAATCAAATGATCAATCACCTGACATTCCCTTATTCTTTACTCAGACTTATGACAATCATAAGAAAAAGTGGAACCAACGTTCCCCGGCTCAGTATAATAAACGGGTTCGGTCAATACATCCATATTATTATCTTGATTAAGACGTGTTATTGGTCACTACCTGGAGAGAGAGAAGGAAACGCATTAGCGTGCGCTCTTAGCAAAGATTAGATTGGTTATTATCTTATCTAATCAAGATTGCTCCCACTGTTTTTATCAAATCTTCATTTAAACCATAAAAGGTAAGATTAGCCGGGATTAATTACACCCTATAAATTCGCCAATCAGTCAGCCAGGCAGGAATTAGTACTCCGAGAGAGTCTCCTCATGCTTTCGCATTGAACTAATTAAATAATCTCATTTCCGCAGAGACATAAACCCGTTAACACCTTTCTTAGACACCTATTGGATCAGCTAATTGTAAAGTGAAAAACTCTCTCAGGAGTAACTCTTACTCGCGTGGGTATCGGGATCCAACTATCTTATAGAACGTATGCAATCTCATTGCAAATTTCAACACTTGAAATTCCCAATATCTGTTTTTACCCCTAGCAGCTTATGACCTTAACAAGGTCAACAAATCATAAGCACTGACCAAGTTCAACCCGTCATTTCGTGATTGAATTAAACCCACTCGTACGACCCTTAACAAGGTCAACAAAGCCGTACGACTACCCTAATCCAATCGCATCATATGCGGCAGATAAACACTAATCAGTTACCGACACTACGCCTTGACAAGGTCAACAAACGCAGCACGAATACTAAATAGCACTTATTTGAAATGACGAAGGGCTACAACTAGTTTTGAAGAAAACTTTTAACGTAATGAACTTGATATCGTTGTAGAATCTAGTGATTTGAAAAGGAGTATTTTTTTGTAGTTTTGCTAAAGAGGTCACTCCCGGTGAAGAGATCACGGATCTTTGCTCATCGAATGAGGTGCTGGATATTCATCAAGGAATACTACTATACAAAGCAAGAACTAGAGAAGTTATAAAAATAAAACCGAGTGGGTTGTAGTATTTGCTAGTTTTGCTAAAGAAGTCACTCCCGGTGAAGGGATCTCAGCTCTTTCCTCATCGAATGAGGTGCCGGATATTTATCAAGAAATACCACTATGCAAAGCAAGAACTAAACCTACCTTTTTAAAATTTTGATTCTAAAATATCTGTAAGTTTCTTTTATTTTCATTAATCTTATTAATGAAGTCTCATCATTTATGTTTCCCTAAACATCACAAAAAAGAATCGAAAATAAAATATACGCTTATGCCATCCGCATTCGCCATGGGACCGCGTCATGCACCGTTAGGTTACTTAACTAACGGCAGAGCGGGGGCTGGACAAGCACGGGTGCAAAACATAAGCAACGTTTATTATATATATCATATATATAGCATTCGTCTCACGCGGTTATATGATCACATCACAAAACCAAGCAACAGAAGTCAACATATGAAATATTGGATATACTAGGAGGTCCGTGTTTTAAATTAAGCCAATAATAAAAAACACGGATTTCATGGTCGTGATGAATAGCCAAACCCATATCCCTAGACCCCTACTAGAGCGGCAAGCAACCCTGCCAATTCTAGAGTTAGGAGACTCGGGCTCGACTCTTCGAGATGGTCTCCCACTAGACTTTAGAACCCGGTTACTTGTGTTCCCCGCTTTGGGTCTATTTTAATGTGGAAAAGTAAATAATATATATCAATGGTGACATCATTCTCAACCCGGAAGTATCCCAATAAAAGAATATTACACACAATTTTTACATAAATGAAAATTGAAAAACTCTCATCTCACATAAAAAAAACGGCTATTCAATCACGACGATCCAATATAACATATCACAGTAACATATAACATCACATGTTATCAACGTAAGTAAATATGCGTATCCCGAATATCGTTGACATATGGCAACGAGATTTAGGATACCCCACATATTACACTTACGGTCGCAGAAAAGAAATGAAAAATTACAATAATTAGAATCCGCATTTTCTTAAACATCATAAACGCGGAATATCTCATATTCCGAATTTCATGTCTAACCTATAAACCTTGCATTTTAGTCTCAATTCGAACACTTTTCAATAACTTAGTCAGGTAATTCAACAAGATTCCCGACTACCTGATCGAATACTCGTCGGAAACTTTAGTAGATAGCTGCACCCCCGATGCCGTCGACCAAGTGCACTTAGGCGGAACGTCATGACCGCGAGCACCCGAGTGGATGCTTTTGGCAACGGGGTTGTAACAGCCCTATTTGGATGCAGTAGTTCAAGATTTATTGAGATTCTTTTTTCTTAATTTTAGAACTTTTTGTTGGCTGCTATTATATTTTTATATTTTGAATTTTTACCATAAACAATTTTGATATGAAAAATCTTCAGTTTTTATATTATATATAATATTTTCTTAGTAGCAGCAAAACAATATTTTGCGTATTTTAAAATTCCTAAATTGATATTAATATTTAGGTTGCATACATATATTACCTTGGCTAACTTCTGTTTACTGTTAATATGAGAACAAGAAAATCTGTGCCGAATCTTTAAATACAATCAATTGAAGATATGTATCTATATATATATTTATAAAAAAAATTTATATATACCAATCAAAATATCTCTCTCATACTCGCATCTCTCTCCCTCCGTCTGCTCCTCAAATTTCCTTTTTCATCACCCGACCCCCTCCTCTCGCCACCATCACTGCCACAAACCCCGACCCCTCTTCTCGCCACTATCACCGCCACAAACCCCGATCCCCTCCTCTCACCCCACCATCGCTGCCCTCACCGTCGCCACCATCTCCCGCCGCCGCAACCCTCGACTCCCGCTCCTCACTCGCCGACCCTCGCCTCCATCTCCCGTCACCTTCGCCCTCGTCCTCATCCCACCGACGCCGCCTCCATCCCTCGTCGCGGCCACAAACCTCAATCCTCTCATTTCATCCCATCACCATCGCCGTCGTCCCCTTTGCACCACCATCTCCGACTCCACCACAACCCCCATCGACCTGCACAGAACCCTCAACGTCGCCGCAGCCCTCGTCTTCGCCTCGCAGCTGCTCCCATCTCCAGATCCGAGTGCTCTCGACTCGACCCAGGACCCATCCGAAGCCTAGCTTAATACCATCACCATCCTCTGTAAGTTTCCTTGATCCCTACTCAAAAATAATAAATAAATAAAATGATAAGGAAAACAGTAAACATTGAAAGGAAGGGAAAATTTAGAATTAAAATCCTAAGTTGATATGATTGCGTTGGTCGTGTGGTAGTATTTATGAGAATATTTATGGTTTAACCGATGATAAATTTATCTAGGCAGAGCATATAACTCAAATCCCAAGTCGAATTTTAGCTGAAATCGTGTCTCGCATCTTCGTACATCGTTTTCCGTGATCGTTATTCTCAGACAAGTACTCTTGCTCTTTCTTTTAGTCGATGCAACATCGGCGATTCTCTAAATTAGTTCTTAACCTATGCAAGTTTGGATATTATAGGAAAGAGCTTTCTTTCACAGTTTTATCATCTGTCCTTATCGGAACACTTGCTGATATATTGCTGCTGTAAACTTGCAACTACAAATTTCATTATAAATTAGGTGCAATTTAGTTGTACAAAATATTGCTAAATATTCCCCATAAAGTATGAGTGATTATAGGCATACTGATTTTAAATGTTATAGCTTAGCTAGGATTGAGAATATCTGAATACACAATTAATGATTTTGTAGTTCTCAGTCTTCAAGACTCAATGGCCTAGGTTGGTGTTTTATGTAGCCCAAACCAATTTACAGGCTTGGAGCTGAATAATGAAATGAATAGTTAATTGGAATCATATAGAAGAAAACATATGGGCATAGAAGTTACGAACTTTTTCTAAGGCTAATGGTCACATGAATTTTTCTCTCCATCGAGCTATACTTGAAAACAATTTCTTTTGCTAATTACCAACTGCTGCTCGCTTCTTCCTTATGTGATGCTATGACATGATTACCATGCACAAGAATCCTTTTACATGCTTTATACACATTCGAGACTCATGTTGATTTACATGTATAAAACACCTTGATTTGACATGCCTATTCATGATCCTTGTTATTTATATTAAAACGGAATCATTAATTGGAATGCTGAACTACATGCCATGACATTACTATTCACCAGTTTTATTTCCATACAATTACCATACCACAAGTTCATGTCCTTTCAGCATTCTTAATTAGTGATCTAGTCATTACCATAGTAGTTATAAATACGCGGGTGTTGGGGTAGTTTGAGTGTGCGTTCGTACAACAGGATCTCAGGAGTCCCATGCCGGTAGCTCGTACCGGGCTATATCGGTTTCATGTTTACAGCTCGTACCGGGCTATATCGGTCTCATGTTTACAGCTCGTACAGGGCTATATCGGTCTCATGTTTACAGCTCGTACCGGGCTATATCGGTCGCTTGTTCATTCCATAGTTGAGCCCGTTTTTCCTAGCCCCTGGGGCACCACTCTTAGGTTGGGAATATTCCTGCAGAGGTTGACGCACACACTCGAACTTACGATAGAGTAGTTTACCTTTTAGTGACCAGTTAGGTTATGACATAACCTCTTTACCTGTTTGTTCATAGTAGTAATGTATATATTTATATACATTTGTTTTTACTTGTGCACACGGGCTTTACTATATTCACTTATTCATGTTATCATACCATACACATACCTTATACGTTCAGTACTTGCTGGGATATTCTGACATCCCTGAGATTTGCCATCTCAGGTTTAGAGACAGATTTTCAGGCCAAGCAGGACCGCAGCGACTACCAGGACTTTGCTGAAAATCAGTAACCCGTAGGTTTATTTTCCTTTTCAGTTAGTTTTTAGCATGTGCGCCCTTATGGGACATTAAGACTTATGTATCTCTTTTGGATCTTATTTTATTTCCGAACCTATTGTATTGGATCTTTAATTGCATCAATTATCTAGTGGACCCATTTTTAGGATTTCTTGTGGTTTCGTTGCAGCATGATTATCAGTATTATTCCTTTTGGTATTGGATTTTATTTTTGACAAGTTAATCTTGACAGCCTTATGTGACTATGGAAGGATTTTTCCTTACCGTAGGTAGCACGGCTGGCCTTCGTCGCTCTCCGTATTCCGTATTTTGGGAAGCGGGGCGTGACAGGGGTTCTCCTAAAGTCACTTGGTCGGGACTATGGGGCATGGCTACCTAATAAAGTTATCTGGCGAGTATCCGCGTACGATACGTGATTGCAACGGAGTTTCGATCCGAATCGAAACTTCGTGGCAATCGATCAATAGAGACTAACATGCTAGATTTACAACCAAACTAGTTTTCACAAAACTAATTTAATGTGGATTCCAACTACTGTATCACATATCAAACTTAAACCCGAAACGATATAAAAGTTACGACTACGAAACACTCCGAATAGCCCTAATAGAAAAGTTAACATCACATGCAAACTGAGCTAATCAAACATAACCTGAAACCCTAAAACCAAGAGATAAGAACACCATACAAAATCCAAAACCCAACTCACTGGAAAAACCGGCCATGCCGATTTTTTTGCCTATTTGGCCGGCCAAAAAGTAACATTTGGGGCTCGTTTTTGTACGGTGTTCTGATTACATCATATGTAGCATTCTGCAGTTGTTTAAAAAAATTTCCGACACCATTTCAAAATCGACAGAAACTTGGGGTTTCGGTTAACTGTTTCGGAGTTGTTTCGGTTTCGGAGTTTAACTAACATCATCTAATCTTCTAGCTTTGGCTCTGATACCATGAAGGTGTTTATTACCACCACCACTGGGTTTTACTAATATCAAGCATGTCGTTTTTAAAAATTTTGGGATGCTAATTAACACTAACCTAGAATCTAAACTAAATGATTAGGGTTTTAGCTTGATATAAAGAAAACTATATTAAGAGAAAGAGGTTACAACCTTTATAAACCGTGTCCTTCTCTTCTCAAGCTACGTGTAGTAGTCCACGCGACTCCACTAGGCTCCACTTGAAGTTGGATCGAGCTTCCTTTGCGATCTTCATGCCAAAGATGATCCACCCGAAACTCCGCTAATCCAAGCTTCCTCTTCACTAAACTCTTTAGTGAAGTAAACACACTACACTTAATTGCTAATCAAGTGTAGGATGGTGAAGTAGGGGTTTTATTTGCTCACTGAGGTTCTCACAAGCTCAAGGTTTCACAACTCATGTGAGGGATTGAACTTGGAGAAAATGATGAGGAAGATGAAGAGAGCAAGGAGCTCAAGTAAGGAAAAATAACTCAAGTGTTGTGTAGAATGAAGAATGGCTCATCAATATACCTCACTCATTGAAGTATCCATAATTTCCAAATAAACAATTGGAACCATACTTCAATAGTGAGTTAAGACCAATATAATAATCATCAAAGCCATGCTTCACCATTTCACAAAAGTCTTCCCATTTTCCACCTCTTTTTCTATTTTCTAAAAATAGAAAATCAACCATGCTTCATATAATATATATATATATATATATATATATATATATATATAAAGATAAGCAAATAATTAGTGAGCAATAATATTAGTTAATATATAATTATATCAAATATAAATATATATCATATTATTAAATCAACACTTGATTTAATAATCCGGTTATATCACATATAACCAACTAATATCATTTATCTGTATATCACATTATTAAATCAACACTTGATTCAATAATCCGGTTATATCACATATAACCTAACTGATATCAAATAACCGTCAGATTAGAATACGGTATCATATACTTGTATTTAATCAGGCCCCTGCATATATCAGCATATATGCCCTACTTCGTTTCGCCTGAACTAGGAAACTTCAGTATGGGGCTCTAAAAAGTCGTCAATACGCCAGCAGTAGGTAATGATCACATCAGTTACCCACAAGGCGTCAGCGGTACTAGCTGGCCGTAACGGCTACTCAGGTATTGAGCGAATAGAAGATCAACAAACAATCTTGTCCAAACTCCCATGAAGCATATAAGTAACACTTACCGTACAGTCCGGTCTCTTCGTCTGATATATCGCATATCGAGTCTAGGGGTAGAATCGTCAGACCTCAATAACTAGATAAGTCATGCAAATGTATGACTCATAACAGTTCGAGAAACTACTGATAACACATACTGGTAAATCTCATCAGCAGCCCTGGCCGGGGACTTCCTGTTATAGCCAATCGAGTATAGCGCAACATCAACTCCCTATACCGGGAGAGGCGAAACCCCTCATGTCGCTCATTGCCTCCATGTGACTTGAGACTGTACCTAAAATCCACATGTTTGCACTACTCCTTTGAGCCGTGGTAGAGAGGAAATCAAAGCACAGTGGGAACCACACAAGACTCTATGACAATCTCGGGTCTACAGACCAATCTGTACCAGTATCACCATAGAACTGCTATCTGACGTTAGGTATAGTACCATCTAAGAGTTCTCGGCGAGTTATGTTCGCTATACCCATTCTCTAATGAGCACATGTGTACAATCTTTGATGTCAAACACCAATGGTTATGTGATCAACTATCGCCCCCATACAGGGTCAAGAAACGTACATACTAATCTACTCTGGAATATCAATGTCCTGTCTCGATATTCCCTCGATTAGGAACAATTGAAGAATGTGCTTGTGGACTACCCAAATCCCAGTACCGCATCATAGTCCTGGTAGTCAAGTCAACATCCTAAGTGTTTTATCAACATGTATATGAGAGACAATATAATAATACCAGCGAACATATTAAGATAAAGGCAACCAGATAGCATACTATCATGTCGAGCAAGAAAATCCACTATATATATGTCCAAGCATCCATTATATCATATAATAATGGCCTATAGGGCATACATATTCCTAACAATTCCAGTACACTGCCATAGTGATGGTTCTTTATAATTTCTTGTGACTAAATATAAATATCTATATGATCAAACAAAAGCAAAGATCCGACTTACTCATCAACTTGGAAAAAGGTCGTGTGCTTGCTTTGTTTTGGTAAAACCCCATGAGCCCAAGCAGTGATACAAAACCAGCTAGTATCATTCACTACAAGCCAAGGATATTGTTAATGATGATATGTAGCCAACTCAAAACACATTTGGGATAATCAATTCAGAAAATAATTGAGAGAAGAATAATCTTATTGGCTTATCTGAAAAGTAATAGTCCATACATATATTTATAGAGTTATAGATCACCTCTCCTACCAAACATATACTAACTAATCAAACTGATAACTGAATATAATAACTAAATATATTTCCATAATAATATTCAAAACACTCTCCACAAGCTGAAGCGTAAATGTCAATCATGCTAAGTTTGGACAGAAGACGAGCGAAAACCGGTCGAGAAAGAACTTTGGTAAGAATATTTGCTAGTTGAGTTGCAGAGGAAACATACTGAAGTGCAACCACCTTATCTGTTACTTTATCACGAATGAAGTGACAATCTATCTCGATATGTTTGGTTCGCTCATGAAAAACTGGATTCTCGGCAATGTGAATTGCGGCCTTATTATCACATAAGAATGTAGTCGGAAGAAAAGAAGGAACTTCAAGATCTGCCAATAGGGAAGTAAGTCATACTAACTCAGCAACTATACGAGCCATAGATCTATACTCAGTCTCTTCAGAAGAACGAGCAACTACATTTTGTTTCTTACTTTTCCATGTAACTAGGTTTCCTTCCAAGAAAACACAATAGCCACTCGTGGAACGACGATCGTCAACAGATCCAACAAAGTCAGCATCTGCAAAGGCTGTGAGCGACACCATAGATAATGATTTGTAAAGAAGACCATATTCTAGAGAACCTTTTATATATCTGAGAATATGCTTGACTGCCTTAAGGTGAGAGGTCAAAAAATTCTGCATATATTGACTCACTGTGCTAATGGCAAAGGCAATGTCTGGCTGAGTGACAGTAAGGTAAATAAGCTTCCCAACTAGACGTCGATATCGTCCTGGACCAGGTAGTAAAGGTCCGAAGGAGAGCTTAATCAAGATAGCTTGACTAAGGAATCCACAGGGGTATTTGCTAGTTTACATCCTAGAAATTCTGTCTCGGATAGAAGATTAAGTGCATACTTGTGCTGAGAGAGCTGCAATCTACCAGAATTCTGTAATACTTCAATTCCAAGGAAATATATAAGTGGCCCAAGGTCCTTGGTATGAAAATGTGAAGCCTAATGTTTTTTCACCTTGAAGATACCAGTAGAATCATCTCCAGTAATGAGAATATCATCAATATACACCAACACAATTACCCTACCCTGGGGACGATAATGTGTAAAAAGATATATGTCAACGCGATTACATTTGAAACCAATCTGTCGTAAAATCATGCTAAATTTTTCAAACCAAACACATGATGACCGCTTCAGTCCATATAACGATTTATGTAGAAGACAAACCATACTCCCCGGTCGCTCAAAACCAGAAGGGTGCTGCATATAAATAATTTCTGATAGATAGCCATTAAGAAAAACATTCTTCACATCAAGCTGATGAAGATGTCATGCCTTAAGAACCGCTACGAATGTAAGAACACAAACCGATGGTAATTTAGTAATTGGTGAGAAAGTCTCAACATAATCCAAACCATACTGCTTAATAAATCTTTTGGCTATCAATCGAGTTTTGAGACGGTCAGTCGTCCCATCTGGATTTTGCTTGACAGTAAAGACCCATCGACAGCCGACAACCTTCTTATCTGAAGGCCGAGATACCAATTTCAAAGTCTGATTAGAGCGTAATGCGGCAATCTTCTCAAACATAGCTGCATGCCAACCTGGGTTGAACAGAGGAAGAAATAGCGATGGCAGAAAAGGAAGAAACAAACTGACGAGCAAATGGGGTCAGTCTGTGATAGGAATTAGAAATCGGATGTGCACTAGTACAGGAACGCTTACCCTTACTTAAGGTAATAGGAAGAGAGAGAGATTCGGAAGGCAGCGGTGGTGGAGATTCAGAACAGTAGACTGTATTGGAGTACCTGCAGAAGCATCGTTGGAAGAATCATTGGTGGAAGGTAGCTGGACAACTTTCTTACGATGGTGGTACACCTGTGGATAAGAGACTACTGGCTGATCACTATGGAGCACAGCTTGAATAGATGAATCAAGCTCTGAGAAAGGTATGTATGGAACCGGAATAGTAGAAATAGGTTCCTTAACAGGGGTGGAAAATAGGCTTGACCTTCTAAGAAAGTCCACATAAAGTTCAAACTTTGGATGTGGCATGGTTAAAACAAACATACCTTTTTTGGGATCGAGAGTAACCTATAAACACCATACGTGTAGCTCTAAGATCAAGTTTGTCAATATGATGACCGAGAACATGGGAATAACATAGACAACCAAACATCTTAGGAGGAATGGGAAAATGCTTGCCCTGTGGAAACAAAATAAAGAAAGAAGACGGGTTGCCTAGGACCGCTATAACACCCTAGTACAGTCATACGATATTAATTGATATTTTAAATCTTGTTTTATATTTTATCTTTTTGGTTTGCGATTGATTCGAATAGTAGAAGTGGTTACTCGATCCGACTCGCATGTGTGAAACTCATTGTGATGATAGGTTATATTTTATTTAATATTTATCAGTAAACCAAATCCATGAGAATCTAATATAACTGATATTTCTATTATCAAAATTATATGCACATATCTTGGTAGTCACAAGTTAAGGATAATCTATGTTTGTTAACTGCCATCATATGATTAAGCATCTCATATCTTATTTTTTGGCTTTTATCTATTACGTTAAAATCTCATGAAATCTAGATACCAAATATTTCTTAGATTCAAATATATTTATATCTTTTTTGATCTTAAATAAGGGGTATACGTTATTTAAATAATATTCTTGCATTATGGTTAAAAAGATTACGTATATGTATTATTTTCCAAAATATAATAACCGTGAGATTTTGTTAGAGACGGATAGAAGTTTGGTATTATCTTTTACACACTAGTATTTATTTTAAACTATAATATATATAACTAAACATATATTATACTATATATATATAATACTATATTATATTTTATATTTAGAAAAGAAAAAAAACCTCTCTCGTCTCCCTGTTCTCTCTCCATCATCCCTCGTCCCGAGCCCTAACTCACGCAACACTCACCGCACCTCCCTCCTCATCTCACCGTCGACCTCACCCTTTCCTCATCTCGTCGTCATCCTCATCTTCATCAACCCCTCCTCCCTCATCTCACCCAGAACCCGAGCACCACCCATCATCATCATCATCATCGACACCTTTCATCTTCACCGGAGTCGATCCCATTTGTGCACCGCTACCTCCATCTTGCATCCTCTCGCCTTTGATCATAACCCAACCATCCGTTTCATCGAACATCCACCCACGTCGCCAAACACCACCTCCACAGCAACCCATCGCAGCGAAAACCCTCATCGTCGCTGATCTCAAACCCGAGCCCTCTGCAGTCCATAGCACGAGCAGACAACTCCTAACGATGTCTCATCGTCGCAATTGCCTAAACTCAGGCTGAGACTTTGATTGCGTCGTGTTTTACGTTGTTGTGTTCATAGTGTGGATATCCATTTGTCGTCGTATTTATACCGATCGAGCCAAGTTTTAACTTGCAACATACTAGTTTCATTATACTTACCTATATATATTTATAATGTTGCAAATTATTATCAATATACCATTTTATAAAGAAAATCCGTATTTTATTATTTATTAACACTATCACGTGTGTAGTTACAATTGATAAAGTTATGCGAAATTACATATATATGTGGACTTAATATGGTTTAATTTATACGGTTTAATTTATTTAATCGTAAAACGTTATTACAAATACAGTTAGATATATATTTAAACAAGTAATAATGAATATCAAATTCATTACAACTAGATAACCATGACCATTATATTCTTACTTTTATTATGATTTGTTATACGATTGGATACATCACATGTTTAATACACAATACCTGACATGTGGCGACACGTTATCTTGCCATTGTTGTAGCTGTATTGTTTATACTCGTTATTTGTAATATTTACCGATACCAACAATATTGAATTATTATCATGATTGACCTAACTTGTTATTTTGCGAGACAAGATCTGCACATGATTGTCTCGGTATTAGTATTAGATAGACATTATATTGATACCTAACTTGAACATGAAATCTGGAGAAAGGGGGAAATCAAGAATGCAACCGAAACATGACTTAAAAGTATATTATTGTTACCGTGATTCCAAGAGTGCACGGAATCACCATTGTTTATTGTACCGTAGTCTCGTGGGGAATGAACGGAATATATTGTACCGTTGTCCCGTGTGGAATGAACAGGATATATACTGTTGAGTTACGATGAGAATTATATTAATTGGTTTCAAATACTTTTCAGATAGATAATCTAGAAACACAGATTTTAGAATATACATAATATACCTATAGTCTACTGATATATCACATGTGATTGTTTTGTTTATAATTATACCTCATTTCGCATATAACACCCTATATAATACTTTGCTCAGTTTATTATTATGAGATTTACGACGCATTGACGTCTGGGTTTTGCATGGCCCAGTTCCTTTAACTTTATCGTAGGAAGATTGAGAATATTTTGACAGGCAAGCTGGGAAATGAGGAGTTTCGTTGATTAGTTTAGTAGTGATTAGTTTTATTTTATTTTCTAATTATGGTTTTAACGTTGTGATCCTATAAGGGACGAGATTAGGATATTATTTCTTATTGGATTTTTATTCGTTTCCTCTACCCTTCTTGTTATTATTTTATTGTGCCAGTTGGACATGTGATAGTTAGATTTTATTTGCTGTTCTTATATCTGATTTACAGCCGTCATGTGACTATGGAAGGATATTTTCTCGCCATAGATAGCATGGTTGTCTTTGTCACGTACTGTATTCACGTATTTTTGGGAAGCGGGGCGTGAAACGAAGAAGGCATGCGATTGATATAAAAGCAGGCGGCTAAAACTGCAAAATTCCACAATTGTTTAGGAACATGCATATGTAAGAGAAGAGAATAAGCCACCTCAAGTAAATATCGGTTCTTTCGTTCAGCAATCCCATTTTGCTAAGGAGTATAAGAACACGAAGTTTGGTGCAATATTCCCTGTATCTTACAAAATGCAGTAAAGTCCGTGCTAATATACTCCTTAGCATTGTCTGAACGAAGAACCTTAAACGAAACACCAATTTAATTAGAGATCTCAGCAACAAATGTTTTAAACATTGACAAAAACTCAGACCTATTATGCAGAATGCAGAAGATACAGCAAAGTCATGCGTAAATGATCATCAATAAATGTAACAAAATATTTATAACCATACACTAGGAAATTTAAAGGGTCCCCAAATTTCAGAGTGAACTAAAGCAAATGGGTAAATCATGTCTCTTATTAACCGGAGAGAAAAATGAGCGATGATGCTTCCTAAGAACACAAGACTCACAACTAAATTCTGATAAACTGATAGAAGATAATATGGTACGTAAAGACGAAAGGGTGGTGACCAAGTCTCCGGTGCCACTGGATAGTAGAAACAGCTGCAGATGCACTCGGAAAATGATCAACGTAATACAGTCCATTCTTCCCATGCCCCCACCAATCCATTGCTTCATCAGAAGATCTTGTATCACAAAGTAAAATGGATAAAAAGTTACTGAGCAGCTGGAATCATTTGTAAGCTGACAAATGAAAGCAGGTTTTGTTTTAAAGATGGCACAATTAAAGCATTTTTAAAGTGTAAAGATGAAATAAATGATAAATCAGTGGAACCAGAAACATGTGTAGTATTACCATCAGCCGTGGAAATAAGCTTGTGAGAACTAGAAGCAAGATCAGATGGTTCATTACGAGATATGTGATGTGAGATGCCGGAATCGGCTACCTACGAACCAGAATGAGCAAGTAAAGATATACTTGACGGAGTGGAAAGGTTGGCAGGAGCTATAGAAGAGAATAGACGACGTAACTAGCCTTACTCGTCATTGGATAAAGATACCTATCCGGCAAAAGCAGAAGGTTGATCAGTAGCTGTCAGTATGGATGTCTGACGAGCGGTAGGTGCATCATCAGGATAGCCATTTTTCTCCCAACACCAGTCATTCTGATGATTAGTGCCGCTGCAATGAGTACAATAGAGGCCAGATCGGCCACGACCACATCCATCGGCCACGACCACATCCACGGAAACTGCGACCATTAGCAGTCAAAAAGGGACGACCTCATGATGCCCCATGGCCACCAGAGATAGAATCAGAAGAACTACGACCAGACTGAATGTAGGTCCCATGTCCACGGTCTTAAGTAAGTGCGGTCGAGACAGGCTCGGTAGATGGGGAAGAGAATGTGGGCACACGATAAATGTTCGACATGATGCTCGTCAATGATGGAAAACCACTGAGAGAAAGAATGTGGGAGCGGACGCCCTCAAAGCTAGGTGGTAGTCGAACTAAGAGTAACGTGCCAACAAGAGACGCGCGTTGTTTGCGAGTGGCAACAGGGTCAGTGAAGATAGGCTGATGGATATTCCACTGGTCAAAAAGTCCACTGAAGAGAGCACCAAAATCTTGAATATTTTCTTCTAGATTGGTCGTAGTAGGCGTGGAAAATATCATAGAGCTTCTGCAAGTTATCTTCAGACAAGTACAGAGAACGAAGGTGTATCCATGCTTCCTTTGCAGTTTTAGAGACATAATAGACGTATAGTAGCGAGAATTCATAGAGTTAGACAACCAAACAATTACCTTGTTATCATTCTCGAATCAGACATCAAAGTTGGAATCTTTGGAATCAAGAGGAGCATCCGTCAAGTGGCGGTGAAGACCTTTGTTCAAAACTCGTTCCACAGCACTAAACCCTTGAAGGTAGTTATTTGCGCCGGTAAGAGAGATCGTAGTCAAACGAAGATCCGTTTTGAAATCAACGGACGACATCGAGGCTGAGTTAACTTTATCATCATTAGAATCCATGGCAAAAGGCCCTGAAAAAGATCTCGAGAGAGAAGAAAGGTTATGTAACTCAACAACAACAATATATATATATATATATATACACACACACATATACCGAGCAAGCTGAGGTAATTGATCTAATAGATCATGGAGAAGAAAAGGTGTCCAAGAGTATAGGAAGCAGTCACGTGGGTTTTGTAAGCTGAAGTTAAAAGAATATGATGTAGCAGAGGCTTCTAGGGTTGCTAGAAGAAAGTTGAGTTAGACAAGGGTGCTAGGTGGGATGTTGGGGGAAATCGAGTGAGACAAGGGTGATGCGAGGGTTCGGGGGGGAATCGAGGCACATGAAGGTCGTAGGGGGCGATTAAGGCAAGCGAGTGTTGCTGAGGGGCAAGCAATGCATGCGAGGCCAATCGAGGGTCCTGGGGGAGAATCAAGGGAGGAAAGGGTGCTGGGGGAGAATCAAGGGAGAATCAAGGGAGGAAAGGGTGCTGGGGGAGAATCAAGGGAGGTGAGGATGCTGTTTGGTTGCTGTCGAAGGTGGAGGGGGGCGAAGGCTGGAGATAGAGGAAATGGGTTTTTTGTTTCTTTCCCAATTATTTTCAGTTATCAGGGCTCTGATACCATGAAAATAATTGAAAAAAGAATAATCTTATTGGCTTATCTATAGAGTAATAGTCCATGCATATATTTATAGAGAGTTACAGATCACCTCTCCTAAAAAACATATAATAACTAAGCAAGCTGATAACTGAATATAATAACTAAATATATTTCCATAACAATCTTCATAACAAATTCCATATTATGTTTCCATGCATATATTTATAGAGAGTTACAGACCACCTCTCCTAAAAAACATATAATAACTATAACTGAATATAATAACTAAATAAATTTCGATAACAATCTTCGTAACAAATTCCATATTATGTTAGTATCTTTGGGTATTGAATCCCGCTAACCATTTTACTAATCATAGCTCTGATCTACACAATAATTTTGGACCAGTGTCAATTTAGAAAAGAAAAGAAAATTACAAAAGAAGTCAGTTGTCTTATATCAATTACTCAGTGATCACTATCATCATTCAATCAGGAGAACATTGACATAAATTATTTTAGACATTTCAAATAAAAAAGTTACATATTAATGATTATGAGTCTATGACCAATCATAACTGATATGATATTGTTATTGTGGAGTCAAAAAAATTATTATTAACTTCCAAGATATAAATACTTATATAAAGTATTTAATAAATACTTATATAGTATTTAATCGAAGAAATATGTCAAATGATCAAGAGTTTGATCAAACCCGACCTAAAATTAATGCACGTGACATTCTGAACAAGTTAAAAACTTGTTTTATAGGAGTGGGGCCCCATATATAGGGCAAACCCCCTTTAACAATTCAAAAGAATTGTTTTTGAGGGGCTCCTGACATCGGGAACCCGCCAACATTGGTACCTCTCCCGTCATCGGGAGGCTCCATTTTGGAGGGTCCCGGCCCACTTAGCCAAGCAGTGTTGAGGCCCTCTGAAAATAGGCATCCATGCCAATTTTCAAGGGAGAGTGGGGGTTATTCATTTTCACTCACCATAAGAACGTGGGGGAGTGGTGCTATAATCATTCACACTCCCCAGAGAAGTATATATACTTCTCAAACCGAGGAAAATAGAGGATAGATTTCTTTTTTTGCAGACCTGGTGAGAAAACTTGCTAAGTTTCTCTCGTTTGTTTCAGAAGGAGAAGGTGAGGCACATAGGAATGGAATGTACATTCCTCTCTCCTAATACTCTCTCTGATGAAGGATCAATAAAGATCCATGAAAACTTCTACAAGTTTTCATCCCCAATGAAGAAGGCCTAACAGCCATGGCCATGAGTTCTCCGTTTCTTCAATAAAGAAAAAGATATGATTCTCATAACATGAACATACATGTTCTTGACAAACATGAACTGAACCTAGAACATGGGTTATCCCATGTTCTGCATATAAATGAAATAGGCCATTCTATTTCTTTCACACATTTGAAACAGGGTTGATGATCATATCTTCTCATGAATAACATATAGCTTCAAAAGTATTAGATTTTTTATATATATTTAAGAATGAATGGGCAATTATATATATTTTATTTATGAGTGTACACAGGTTTTTGATATAAGTGGGTTCCAACAATAAGACTCAAGCATTGTTAAGGTTTGGCTTATCTTATATCTTATGTCTATGTATCTCTCATAGTTATTCCAATATGGGACTATTTTAATCCACACATCTCAAAAAAAAAGAAATCTTTTTTATTCCCTAAACACACATATATGTATGTATAGGCAAAATCATGTTCATACTCGAGATATGTAAATCATATCTTCATAAATTGAATACAGTGTTAAAACATTGTATTCTTTATATATAGAAAATGGTTTAAATCCATGTTCTGTCTTTTGAACACAATCCATATGTTCATACATTTGCACAAACATTATAAAGGTGATAAAATACATCATTTTTAATTGTGCAGTGAGTTCAACATAATGAATTTTCATTTTTGGGAAGTCCTGTAAGAAGAACTTCCCTATCTTGGCCAAAATGAGTCATAGGAAGCCCCAAATTGGGCTTCCTAACCCTTGTCAAGACCCGTCCCGATGTAAGGATGTCCCCATTTTTACAATCTGTGCATGAAACATGCACATGTTATGTTTCTTTGATATATAGAGGCCCCATATAGAGTAGCCCTATTTTTATCACTTTGCCATGATGTGGCCCCCACATTGGGTAATGCGTGTGCGTCAATTTAACATTAAAATACCCCAAGTAGAATTTTAAGCTTCTAAATTGAAGTTTCCATGTATATTTTACATTCATTTTGTAATTTTGATGTAATTTACATTCAAAACATGTATGATATGAATGAAATGGATAAAAATACAATATTCATTTGTTTATGCTTGTGGTCTGCACATACTATACATATATGCATGTAATCCTTGCTTAAATGATGTGATTTTAAGCAACTTAATATGGTATCCAGTCTAGGTTTTTCCTGAGACAATAGGGTATAATTAACTATAAGTGTTTACGCCTATAGGAAGTCTAGAACCCCAGGGCCTTCTGGTCAAATTTTAAAACTCAAATACTTATTTTGTTTAATTCCCTACCTATTTTAAACGTTCGCTCGTTAGAGTTCCTAAAGAGGGTAAACATATATCAAAGGAAATGATGCAATGATAGGAAAATATGAATCTAACCTCGGTGAAAGCAAGATTTACAAGATAGGAGAGGAACTGTCCACCAGTGATCATGAGCACATTTGTGCTAACAAGCCCACCCCTAATTTCTGAAGGGGATGCTTCGGCTATATACACTGGGGCAGTAACAGAAGCTAATCCAACACCGAGACCAACGAGGAGCCTTCCAAATATAAGCACATAAGGGTTCGGTGCAGCACACATAACCAAAGAACCGAATGCAAAGATTACATCAGCAACAAGGGTAGCTTTCTTTCGCCCATAGGCATCATTCACCCACCCACCCCAAGCAGCACCAATAATAGCTCCTACTAGTGCCATGCTTACAATTGTTTCCTGCAAGCATATAAATTTTCAGTGAGACAATAGGAGGAACTCATGTCTGAAACAAGGAATTATTTTCCCTTATGAAATGTCAATGGTTTAAAAAACCATGAAGACCTCCATAGCTGGTAGGATAAAAACTTATATGAGCCTAAGTCTACCTGTATGAAACTGCTCTCGTTAACCAATGGAAAATCATCTTTGATGTACAGGAGTGCACCCGAAATAACACCTGAAAGTCAGGAACCACCATTAATGAGCGATCTTTAGTACCTTAAATTTGAATTAGAATTTTAAAAACAAGAACTGTATGTGCATTCTGTAACAGGTTAATTAAAGGGATTCTTTGATCCCAACAAGCACGATAGCAATTACCAAATGGCCAATTTGGCAATTTCAGTTGACATGAGAACTATCTATGACTGTTTTCGTCGTATCTCTATCAGAAACCTTCAACTAGCAGAATAAAAATGATTTTTTGTATAACCCCGCATGTCAATAATATAGAATAGATATAGACAAACACTGCATCCATATCCATCTATAATAACTGCTAAAACAACAACAATTTTGCGATAAACCTAATTATCCAAAAACAATTAATTTTTTTTGGCTAACTAAACAATTTTTTTGCCTCAATTCACTTTTGAGAGTTCTCAATTTATGTTTCTTAAAGCCCTCGCTATTTAAACCAAAACTCCAAAGTTCTAGGCAGCGGTTAAGGAAAGAAGTTAAAACTTAACATTGATCGCCTATTATTCGGGGCCAAAATCTAGGCTTTTCACAAGGATGCTTAATAGAAATGAACATTTATCTATATTTGAACAAATAATCACAAATATTTAATATCTCAATTACCAAAAAAAACAGCTTGCTGTGCTAATTACTCATTTAATAATGCACCAACTTGAATTTCATAAGATTAAGTGAGAATTCAATACCATTTTGGCCAACAAAATCAAAAGGAATATATCTCCTTGGACCACACAATAAAGCATTCTCCCTACCTCTCTGTCTCCACATAGATAAGCATTGCACTTCATAAGTAAGTCGCTTTATCATAATTCATGTATATTATATTTTTTTTTACCTTAAACAACACCAAGCTTAAATATCTTCTATATTATAATGCAAATGGACTTGATTAGATTCACCATTCTCCATTTTTTTAAAACAAAGAAAAAAGAGAAAATTTCTCCATTCTTAAGGTGTCCACATCATCAAGAAAAGGACAACACAATAATAAAATATTCTTCATTTGAATTCTAAAAATTCAAGCCCTAAAAAGATAAGATAAAAGAACTTTCTGGACAGAGTTTTACCCTAGTATATTTCAACTTTCTAGTTTTTTCTTAAAGTTACATTTTTACTTGAATGCCTTTCTTATTTAAAGTTATTCAATGCACATCCACTAAACCGTGTAGTATTGCCTTTCTAGAAGTTTCCATAGCCTTGCATTTTTATTTTGAATTTTGTAAATTATCTTTTAATAATTTTTTGCAATATATTTGATAACTCAAACAAGACGCGTTATTGACATTCAAATTTACGTTTTTCTGCAAAAACTAACTGAAAGAACTTTGAAGAAACCATTCATTTAACTAAGAGTATGATACTATCGCTTCACAATTTCAATTACAAATACCATATAGTTGTGTGAATTAATACATGCAACGCACGTGCAGAAAACTAGTCCATATAATGAAAACACAGTCTCCATTTATCATCTCTGAATAATTAAAATTATAGATATGCTGAAACTAAATGATTGCAAATGTTTAAGAACCACAATTACCGCAAAAAATATAAACCTAACCCTACTCGTAGCCAGTTAATGATGCCTCAACTTGAATGTAATAAGATTGGGTGAGAATTCAATGCAGCTTTGCCTAACAAAATCAAAAGTAACCGAACAAAATCAAAGAATAGAATTCAGGCAAAACCCTGCCTCTAGATCATCAAATGAAACAGAAACTAGAGTGGGGAAAAGAAATAAATAATCCAAAAAAAGATGATAAATTTACAAGATGAGCAAGTACCTGTATCGTAACCGAACAAAAGGCCGCCGATTCCAGCGGTAGCAGCTAATCCGAAAACATAACCGTTGCTAAAATACGACAAGCTCCGCCTGGGCGTTGCATCCAAATTCGACCCCGAGCTGCTCGGCATCGTCAAAATCGTCATCTTTTTTCAATTAATCTCTCTCTTTCCCTCAAAACCCTAAAAAAAGAAAATTTGAAATCGCAATCTTAAAAGATAAAGAGAGAGAATTGAGGGAGAAATGAGATCGAGACTCCTGTATTTAAAGCGAGAGAGAGTCGGGGCCACTAGAGGTCGTTTATTACCATTTTCTTTTATTTTATTTTTTTCTGTTTTTGCTCCTTTGTAATGGGGGAGGGGAGACGATGTTCGATCCTTCTGGATTCGAGCGAGTTTTTTACACGGTATCCAAAACAAATTGAAGGGGAGGGGCTTTTCTATAAATACCATCTGCAAAAGTGTAAATTATCAAAGGTTGAGGGCGTTGGATAGATAGATGATGAGGGCATGTTTCTGTTTGGATAGCAATTAATAGGTGGCTGACACGTCGGGTGGTATTATCAGCAAGCAGATAACTTCATTATTATATTTTATTAGGGTGAATTGTGGGGGGAAAAAACGCCGCTTTTTTCCGCCGTCAAAAACCCCGACCTCGAAATGGTAATCAAAATCCGTGGAAATTTTTCCTACTGTATCTAAATAGTAGTCTGTTGTATCTAACCAATTCATACAAACTATTTAGATATCGCAGGAAACGATTTAAATATTACAGGCAGCTGCTTAGTTATTGTTGGTTACTGCTTAGCTATTGCAGTAAACTAGATATACCAGAAAACTTCTAGATATCACAGGTAAGAGGTTTTTTGATAACTAAAAATCCTTTTGGGAGGGTTTTGGCTGCAGTTTGGAGGTCAAGGGTTTGATAACAGAAAAAAGTGCTTAGGTTTTTTTTACAATTTATCTTATTTTTAATTTTTATCTTGCTTAATTTTTGTTAAGAAAAAGGGTGGTGAATAGTTCTGTTTGATTATGGCTCGGTGACAATTGTCAGTGTTCACAATTAATGGGTATCTTGAATTTTTTTGGCTCGTAAGATTCTAGGGTTTTTTTTAAAAATCTATTAATTATACACGTGAAAAAACACACAGCATATTCTTTTGAAATTTCAGAAGGGGGTGTTATAAATAATTGTCAAAAAGGACACTAAATTTTATGGCACACCAACAAAAAGATGAAAACTGGTAGGCCAATGCTAATAATATTCCAATGTTAAAAGAATCCCAAGTATAAAAGGACCCCTCAAATTGATTATTTGTTAGCTTAAATGTTTAAATGTCGTAAATGGCAAGAAATATTTTAGAAAATATGCTTATGATAGAAAAATTATTAATAGATATTTCCATGATCAATTATCAATTTGGCTCCCAAGTTAGAAAGTTTCATGAGTCTTTCTGAAGAGTAGCGTGCTTGCAATAGCTTAATAGTCAAGGCCCGTTTGGCTGGGGGGTTTTTGAGCTCCCAAAATCTTTTTTGGAGCTAAAAAACACTTTTGAAGGAAAAATACCAAGGTGACCCCTAAAAGCTCTTTTGGAGGTAAAGAAGAAGAGGGAAATCTTTTTTTTATGCTAATAAATGAAGCTCTGGGAAAAAGCTTTTCATAAAAAAAAATTATTCCTGTCATCTCCTCACCATCACCATCCAGCCTGACCCTTGATTTTTCTCCCCATCATCTCTCCGGTTCGAAAACCCATGCGATCGAGACGATCGAGACCCCCGGATCGAAGCTTTAAAAGATAATGATGACGAAGAACCCTAGACGATTGAGACTCCTGAGCTCGACGCGATCATCGAGAGGTTGATCGACAAGATCCAAGTTTTGAGCTTCATGGATCAGACGATCAAAGCCTCCCTGCTTCGATGAAGAATCCATAGATCGAGAGAATGAATCTCAAATGTTTTTATAAAGATATTTTGATCTTTGTGAATTTTTCGAAAGTAAATTGTATATTGAAAAAATTTATGTTTTCTTTCACCTATTTCTCTCGGATATATGAAAAGGAATGCCCTTTATGGTCATTTAAACAATTAATAGCACTTCTGCAACCCGTAACAAAATTTTGAACTAAACAGTTTTTCAAATCAAAAAGCACATTTTATAGCAGCACTTTTGCCTAAAATGTTTTCTTCAGCAGCACTTTTGCTAAAAACTCTTTTCGCAACAGCCCAACCAAACGGCCTAGTTCTCATAAGTTTTAAGTCAATCTTATACGGTATACTTTGACCGCAATATTTTTACTCATTTTCTATGTATCACCACAGAATTTATATTATTCTAACAAAAACAAATAACAATCGGGCATCTAATAAGATGGGGTAATATACTATTCCAGTTAACGGGACACCAGTGTTTTTTTTTGTTTTTTTTTTTTTAATACAAGAGAGAGAAAATTTACAAACTAAAAAATAGTAGAAAAGGGAGTGGGAATAGGGCGATTGAAATTCAAAAAGCCAACTTAAAATTCTAAAAACAAAACCTTCTTTGTACCAACATATGCCCATATTTCAAAACAAAGTAGAACCAACAAACACGGTAAATCAATGATCTTGACAGACGCTACCAAATAAGAAAACAATATATTTAGTTGATTCTAATTCAAAATAGAATTTGCTAATCAGGAAGATAATCAAACCTGTCATATTGAACCTATGGACGATTACCTTGTGGATATCTCAAATTGACTAAATTTGGATTTGAAACCTTTATCACCATATAAAAGAGGATTTCTTTTTATAAGAGAGACAGTCAGGATACACAGTTATATCCTTCATCCTTCCGTATCAACATAAAAAAATCAACCAGTGTAGTAATAGATACTCTAAGTGTAATATAATATTTATTAACATGGCTATAAGAAATAAAGGGTAAATTGACCAAAAAAACAAAAAAAAAAAAACAGGTTTTCGACTGACGAAAAATCCCCAGCCTCGAAGCGCTTGTCTAAAATCCTCCTGAAAAGTTTTCAGTTGCCAAAAAGTCTCTTGTCTGTGGTATCTGTATAGTTGTCTTCTATATCTAGTTATTATGCGATATCATGTAGTTGCTTGCGATATCTACGCAGTTTGCATGTGATATGCACGAACTATACATACACCGCATGAAAAATTCTAGGTTTGTTGTGAATTGTTTCGAGGCCGAGGGGTTTTGTCAGCGTGGAAACCTGCTTGGAGGGTTTTGACAATTTAACCAAAAATAATGAAAAGTCACTTGACACCTTAGTATTATCAGGGTTTTATAGGTTGCTTGAGAATTGAAGTAAAGTCCTGAATTTCTTTTTCGCATCAACAAATTTGGACACGTTACTGAATCAGAACTCTGGCATGAGTACCAAAAACTTAGCACATTTTACTATCCAAAAAGTGCATACGATGTTTCGCCGAAAAATGTGTCTCCTCAACGACCGAGGTCGACTTGACACGTGGCTAAGTGGGCCTCAAGTATGCGGCTCACGAAGAAACCGGGCCCACCATCTCGTCCTTTTAGCTCCAGATGTGTGGTCCAAAATATGCAATACGTTTTAGTGTGGTTCCCATCTAATTTTGTTATTTAGCAGCGGTTGTTTTTAATTGTTAAGCATGAGACGCATGTGAAAAAAAGGCAGAAGTGGGTCCCACTTGAGACAATTGGGGGCCAAGTGATGACGTAGTATTTGATTTTGCTTCGCTTTCATCCACAATAGAACATGCGACGTAAAATTAGAAAGGATATACCAATGAAAGTAGCTATCTATAAAATTAAATATAGAGGGGGTTAGGAACAATTTTCAATTTCAAGATCGTAGCTGTATGAATGCCTTCTTTCAAGGAAGGAAGGAGGTAAGAGAGAGAGAGATGATGGAGAACCCCAAGATTTGAGAAAAATTACAGAAATTTTAACAATTTTTTGAGTTTCTTCATGAAAATGACAATATACAACATGGCATCCCTCGACTCTAGCGATAATAGTAAAGATTCAAAGAAAAGAGATATTTTCTTTCTTGGCTAAACTTATTATTATTACAGGAACTATCCACATATCCCATGAGTTCGAGAGATAATAGCAAGGCACTAGTACCAAAATGGCTTGTCCTACAGATAATAAAATCCGTAGGGACAGTTAACGAATGTCCCTACAGATTACTCCGTAGGGACAACTAATGCCCCTATGGATATGATCGTAGGGGCATATATAAATAAAAAAATCTGTTAAAATTTAACTTATGCAGTTGCCCTTACGGTGCCGCAAGATAAGATCCTAGGGATATATCCGCAGGGACAAATTTCAAGATTAAAAAAAAATAAAAACCAAAAGTTATCCTCTCCGTCGCCACATTATACCCTAATTCCCCAATCCTCCCAAAATTTCCCCGCGCGCACTCGTCGTCTCCTCCCTCATCGCCTCCGACTTCCTTACGTCGCCTCCTCCCTCATCGTCTTCTTCGACCTCCAACGACCTCCAACGCCGCCTCCGTCACCTCCAGCGCCGTCCTCTTCCTCGATGCCGAGCTCCTCTCCGGCTTCCTCGTCACTGTCGAAATCGTCAACCAGTTAGTTAATTTATTGCTCAATTAAAAATTTTATTTTCATAAATTGAATTTGATAAGTATGGATTTAATTTGGGGATTTTGAATTGTGGCGGTGGCTGTGGAGGTCGGTGGTTGTGGCTGTGGCGGCGGTTGTGCATTAAGGATGTAGGTGGCAGTGGTGGCGGCGGTGGTTGTGGTAGTGATGGTTTGGGGATGTGGGTGGTGGTGGGTGACGGCGGCTGTGGTGGCTGCGCTGTAATTAGGTCTATGGCTAGGGTTAATTAGGTCTAGAGTTAGGATTAAGATAATTAGGGTTAATTAGGTCTAGGGTTAGGGTTAAGAGAATTAGGGTAAGAATTAAGGGTGAAGGTTATAATTAGGATATTTTAGTGTTAGTGGAAGGGTATGTGTGTGTGTTTGTGATATATATTATGATGTGTGTGTGTGTGTGTTTATGATAATGTTGATGAAGATATATGTATGTGTGTGTGAGAGATAATATTGACGATGATATGTGTGTGTTGTTCACCGCCGGAAGACGGAACGAGACGTTGGGACGTCTGGCCTGAATTCTGGGGACAGATACTATTTGTATTTATCCGTCCACCTCTCCGAAAATACCAAGTTGATTTATGGCACCGTATATCGGAGGTTTGGATAGATGCGACCGTTGTAGTAAACTTTTGTTGGATATAGTGCCCTCAGAGTCAATTATTGGATCACAGGCACGTGATTGCAATGATTGAGGGAGGACCTATACCGGTAGGACAGTCTTACTCAAGATGATAGTATGCTATCTGGTTTACCTTTATCATCGTGTACTGCTTTAGGTGACCTTAGAGGTCACTATTACACATTGATAGAGCCCTTAGGATTCTTGCTTGACGACCAGCAGTATGATGGCGATCATATACGTGGGAGCTGGGGTCTATAAGCACATCCTTAAAAGGTCCCTAGTCGTGGGAGTTTCGAGACAGGGCATCGATACTCCAGAGTAGACTAGTGTATACAGTCGAGACCCCGACGAGGGGCGGTGGCCGGTCTCACAAGCCACTGGTGTCAGTTGGTTCACCTAAGATGTATACATGTGCTCATTGGGTTATGAATACACCGGACAGGACTCGCCGGGAACATGCTAGTTGGTATCATACCTGACGTCAGATAGCAGTTCTCTGGTGACATGTGTACAGGTTAGTTCATCGACCTGAGATCGTCATTTGTCTCGTGTGAGTTCCCACTGTGCTTTGATTACTATCCTACCACGGCTCAAAGGAATCATGCAAACGGGTTTTAGTTGGGTACAGTCCCGAGCCACATGGAAGCAGTGAGCGGATCGGCAGGGGTTCGTCTCTCCCGGTATTGGGGGTGAGGTCGCGCTGTGTTTAGGAGAGCCATTACACGAAGTCCTTGGCCAAGGCAGGAGATTTACTGGTAGGTATTCCAGTAGTATCTCAGGTGTTCTGGGCTACACTCCAACACGACTTGTACCGCTTTTGGGGGTTTGACTTTTACCAACCCCCTAGGCCCGACATGCGATGCTCATAGACGAACGGACCGGATTGTACGGATATTGTCGCTGACAGGCTCAGTAGGGTGTCAGGATGAGTTCGCTCATCGACCTCCCTTTTGGTCAATACCTGGTAGCTCGTTACGTATGGCTAATACCTCTGACGTGCTAGTGGTTAAATCCACAGCCAAAGTATTGACGAGTCTTTAGAGTCCCCCACAGACAGTTTCTCAAGTTTCGGGCGAAACGCTGTAGAGGCCGTATGGATTTATGGCAGGGTTCGAACGTACGCGTGCACTTGTGCACGTGTCATGGTTCGGACGGATAATACTAGCGGGATTTGGTTTAAGCCGGATCCTATTATTTTACAGTGTAGATTTTGTCTCATTGCATTTGTATTCGGTCGGAATATAAATGCGGGTATGTATATACAGTCGCTGAGTTTTCCTGTACTTTATTACGGGATCGCTTTTTTTGAAGTTGCCAGTTTACATTCCGTTTCGGCCATTTTTTCTTTATTCTTTCCTTGGCTAAATTTTCCATGGAGGGGCTTATTTGCAAATGTGCAAATTAGCAAAGTGGAGGGGGTTTTTTGTGATGGAGGGTTCATGAGATTTCTAGAAGCTCCTTGATGAGATTGATTTATTTTGTGCATCATGATTTACTTTATGGAGATGGGATTGATTAGGAAATGAGTGTGATGTTTTGAGGTGGGTTTTTGTTGCTTTTTTCCTTATGCTCACCCACCTTTTCTTCTGCTCACCCCCTTCATATTTCCCATGCCAATTTTGGGCCGGCCACTAGAGGAGGCACCCCATTCATTTTGTGTGTGAGGATTTTTCATCTCATTTGGCTCACATAAAATCCCTTAGCTCCATTTTCAAAGTTCATCTCAAAAGATTTTTCCTCCACCTCCATTGTGGCAACTTCATTAACCATTGAGACAAACCGTTCTACACTCATTATACAGCAATCTTGGACACGTCGGTTTGCCAACTTCGTGTCCGAGTTGCTTCGGTTCAGAGGTGAGAGCCCGTAAAAAGACTCGGTGATGTGGTGCCCTTTCCGACGAGGAGATCGAGACCGGAGATGCCGCGAGGAGATCGGGATGGTGGCCAAAGACTGAAGGACACGGATCGCTCGGTATAGCTCTCTACCCTTTTTCCAGTTAGCTAGTAGTAGGTTAATGGTCTGATCCGGGTTTATAGTCCGCGGTAGCGCCGGTTTTAAAGTTAAGAAAAATTTTCGTTTCCGCATTTTGGCCTCGGAAAGACGGCCGGGGCGCTACCGTAGACTTACATGGTATCAGAGCCACACCATCAACCTTTTCTAGCTTGCTCTAACGTGTTTAGAACTTCGGTCGAACAAAAATTCCAAAAACCGCATTTTCAAGTCACAGTTTCTGTCGAAATTTTTCTGTGGTCAAAAAATTATTTGGTGTATTGCAGAATTTCGTGCAGGGTTTTTTAAGAATTCTGACAAAATTTGGTAGCACGTGGCTACAGTAACGCCGCGGAACCGCGGCCATACCCTTGTTTTGGCCGCGGTTCCGCCGTAGGAAAGACTGTTCATTGCACCAAATTTTGAACAGAGGTCTCTGACTTGGAAAAGGGGTTTTTGGTATATTCTGTTTGGGCCCAGATTTATTTTGAGTGCTACAGTTGTGCTTGGGGCCCACTTCGGGAAATTTAGTCGATCGAAAATTTTAAACATGTTAGTTCACAGTATTTACATTATATCTGCGACCGTGAATGTCATTTGATCGGTAAATCCTGTCTAATTGCTATAGCCCTTTTAGACGGATTTGCGGACGTGACATTCACGTTGATGTTCTGTGTTGTGCTGTGATATTACGGATTTGTCGTTGTGGATAGCCTGGATGCAATGGTAGTACAGTTTGGTTGTATATGTACATTTGATATTGCGGGGCGAGCGTCCGACATGTGGACTGTCGTCATTGCCTGTTTGTATATTATTCTTTTGGGGCACGACCGGGCTGAGGTCAATGTACCCGTTGTATATTTTACTTTCTGTACTAGGATTACCCCGCGGTGGGGTGCACGAATAGCCGGGTTCCAGAGGGCAACGGGCCCGCATCTCATGGCTTTGAGACGGAGGGTGATTTACTCTAGAATTGGCGGGTTATTCGCCGCACTCGTAGGGGGTACAGGTTGACCCAAGGAGGGGTGCTCAAGTTACCGGATTCCGTGAAGTTCTGGGTGGTCCATTCACGTTGTTGAAGGGGGCTGCCTCGCTTCAGGTTTTGGCGGGTAACTTGCCGCGCCCGTAGGGGTCTAGGATTTCATTGCACAGGCTATCCACACGACCAGGGGAACGTCGGGTTTCAGTAGCGGCTCTATGAAACCCGGGATCCCAGATTATCTGTATTGTTCTGTGATACTTATTACATTTCTGTGATGTTGCATTTTATCACGCCTTGAGCGAATATTATATATTGATATATATACTAGTAGATGTTGTATATGTTTTTCACCCGCGCTAGTCCTGTCCCCGCTCTGTCGTTAGTTAAGTAACCTAACGGGTGATGACGGGACCCAGTGGCGAATGCGGATGGCATATACGTACATCATATTTTCGTTCTTTTGTGGTGTGATTAATTGATGGGACTGCATTGATTCGGATCAATGCAAGCTAAACAAACCTATTCTGATGTTGTTGGAACATTTTTCAAAAAAAAGTTGTTATTGCAAGGATATTCTCTTTTGTTTTGCACAGTGGTATTCGGTTATGAATATCCAGCACCTCAGTCGACGAGGCAAGGGCCGAGATCCCTTCACCGGGAGTGACCCCTTGGACAGAAGTTTGCGTCAGGGTAATAACTTCACTATAGTCGATTGCTTTTTGCTTTGCATCGTGGTATTCAGTTGGAATATCCTGCACCTCATTCTATGGGGAAAGAGCCGAGATCCCTTCACCGGGAGTGACCTCTTTAGCAAAGGTTTTCGCTACTATATTTTTATAAAAAGCTATCCGGTTCCTTCAACGATATCAAGTTCATTACGTTAAAGGTTTTTCGCCAAAAACCATTCGTAGCCCTCCGTCATTTCAGACGGGTAGCACGTAGTATTCATGCTATGTTTGTTGGCTTTCGTCAAGGCATAGTGAATGGTAGCTGCTTGTTACCTTTCTGCTGCATAGATAGATGCGTTGGTTAGGGACAGTCGTACAGCCTTGTTGACCTTCGTCAAGGGCTTGTACGGGTGGGTTCAAATTAACCTGGACAATGACAGGTAGAACTTGACATGTGACTTATGATTTGTTGACCTTCGTCAAGGTCATAAGAACATGGGGTAAAAATCACATCGGGAGTTTCTAAAGAAACTGAAACTTGCCAGATATGCGCATACCTTCTGAAGTGTGATAACGTGAGTGGATTCCATCACGTTATCATGCGATGATAGTTGTTCCCCTCCGAATGGCGGCGTACAAGACTGCGATGTCTTGGCACTGAGACTCGGGGCAGATGCTAATTGGTGCTATCCGTCCACCTCTCCGAAGATGCTAAGTTGATTTATGGCACCATGTATCGAAGGTTTAGACGGATGCGTCCGATGTAGCAGACTTCGTCAGATTCCCCCTCGTTTGAGGGGTTTTTGATTGTGGGGACGCTCTTCCCTGCAGGCGCAAGCCCCTGCAGTTAATTACTCTACCGCATTGCGGTAACAACTTTCTCCTTCTCCAGATGGTCACTTCGTGTCGTGGGTGTTTGTTTTGTGTTTTGTTGCCCGTGGATTGTTTACGGAGACTGAGTTATGTCGTCGCCCGTAGGGCGTGGACTAGTCCAAATCCGTATTATCTTAGATTTGGGTTTGGGGGTTTGGTTTGAGGATACGTCAGCCATACTTGAGGCTAAGATCAACTCAAACGTTTGTTAAGGATACGTTAGTCTAACTTTGAGACTAAGATCAACTTAACGGGATCGTTTAGATCCGACAAAAGAGCATGCGGGGCTCTATTGTTCTAGTTTAAGGACATTGCGGTCCATCGTATGTATGGCCGTCGGGACCCGTCACCTCTCTGACGACGTTGAAGGATTACAACGACGGATGTCAGAGGAGTTCAGGGATGTACCCTCGAGCCAGAGTTAATTGGGGGGATTCATAGTCCAGTCTGTTTGAAGGTTTAAGGATACGTTAGCCATCTTTAAGGCTAAGATCAACTTAAACGGAACCGTTTAGATCCGACAAAAGAGCATGCGGGGCTCTATTGTTCCAGTTTAAGGACATAGCGGTCCATTGCTAGTTTAAGGACATTGCGGTCCGTAGGTAGTTTAAGGACATTGCGGTCCATAGGTAGTTTAAGGACATTGCGGTCCATTGTTAGTTTTAAGACATCTCGGTCAAGGTTAAGGACGTCGTAGTCCATGGGTTTAAGGACCTCACAGTCCGTTGTTAGTTTTAAGACATCTCGGTCGAGGTTAAGGACGTCGTAGTCCATGGGTTTAAGGACCCCACAGTCCGTTGTTAGTTTTAAGACATCTCGGTCAAGGTTAAGGACGTCGTAGTCCATGGGTTTAAGGACCCCACAGTCCGTATCAATATGTGGTCATCGGGACCCGTCACCTCTTTGAAGACGTTGAGGGATTACAACGCCAAGTATCAAAGGAGTGAAGAGATGTACCCTGGAACCGGAGTGGATTAAATAGTCTTTGGCCCAATTTGGGATCAAGACCAATTGATTATGTTATGAGCCCATTAGCCCAGTTAATCACGAATTGAGGACTTATGGCCATCTTGGGCTAAGTCCAATCATGTCTGGAATATTGACTTCCTGTTGGTCCCTTGAAGGAGAGGCTTTGCCTCTATCCACTCGGCCAATTGGGCCAGTGTCTAGTGTTAAACACTAAAGACGAATCAGTGTTGAACACTGGGAATAAGATTGATAAGTTAGTGTTTCAACACTAAAAGATAGTTGGTGTTAAACACTAGCAACCAAGCTTTCAAATTATCATAAACACTAAAACAGATCAGTGTTGAACACTGGCAATGGAGATCTCAGATTAGTGTTAAATACTAAGGTAATCAGTGTTGAACACTGCGAATAAAGTTCTTTGATTAGTGTTGAACACTAGGGTCCAACAGTGTTTCAATACTGGATTCGAGAGTTCCAATTTAGTGTTGAACACTAAGGCAAGAGGGGTCACGTGGCAACACGTGAGGGCGCCCTACCTTCATTTATTCTGCTGAGATTATCGCATCACGTGTCCTCACGTGAAGGGCATTTAAATGCTTATATGTTAAAGCTTCTGCCGAGGGTCACGTGGGTCACGTGGGGTGCTGCCTCAAAGGGGCTTTCTGTAGATCTCTTGGGGGGGTCACGTGGTGACACGTGACCCTGCCTCTATGTATGTTGTTTAGAGGATATGTTAATCTTTTCCAGGAATTAAATTCCTCGTAGGGTTAAACCCTGACAGTAATTTCAGAGGAATTAAATTCCTATTTCCTTTTGAAGATTTATATTTTGAATAGATTTGGACTCTGAATTTTCCGTAGGAATTAAATTCTTCATATATGTGAAGAACTGAATAGGGTTAAACCCTAATAAAAGCTTTTAAGGAATTAAATTCTCACTCTCTGTTAAATTATGATCAAGGGAATTAAATCCCCGCTGTTCCAACAGAACTAGGTTCTTAATTAGGGTTAAACCCTGTTTCTTTTTGTTCTGAAGGAATTAAATTCCCATAACACAGGGTCAAGCCCTAGTTTTATTTTAAAGGAATTAAATTCCTATAGTTCTGTGAGAATTAAATTCTCGTGCTTCCATTCCCTCTCTATGTTTTGGATCTGCATGGCAGGATCTCAACCCATTGAGAATTAAATTCTCAGATTCAAGGGGAGATGTGCACTTTGCAGATCCTCTATCAAAGAGAGAAGAAATATATTCTTCCGTTTTATTTATCAGAGTTAAACTCTGTTGAGAATTAAATTCTCCTTTCTTTCAAGGAGCCTTCCCTTTCTTACCTAGGGTTTTCTTTTGCAGAAGATCCAAGTTCCTCGAAGTATCAAGGCTCTCTCTCCCTTTCTTCCCTCTGCGTATATATATTTTTTTTTTGTCTCTTGGCTCCTATTTATAGGAGAAGCAGCCGAGTCAATTAGTTTTTTACGAATCTTCATTGAGAGATTTGATTTGCATCTATCATTCGTTCTGGACCTTTGGATTATTAGGTGAATTTTATTCACCATTGGATTTCAAGTCCCGGGATTCTCCTTTGTTATTTCGGTTAGATTTAAAGGGGAAATCTTTCCAAACTCGAGATTTTCCCATAAATAGATGATATTTAATCACCTCTGAACCTTTAATTTAATTGTTTCTAGATAGTCGCTTTCCTTTGGAAGGATTTGAATCTCCTTCAGAATTTAATTCTGTTAACAAAATGGGCTTTGAAAGCCGGTCACGTGTGACCACGTGACCCATGGTCACGTGTGGGCACGTGACCCCTTTTGGAATGAGCCTTCTTCTTTCTTTCTGCGCTTTGCTTTCTGTTCTCTGTTTAGCTGTCACATGCCACCACGTGACAACTGGTCACGTGTGAGCACATGACCCTGGCATGGAGCCTTCTTCTCGATTTAACCGGAGAATGAGCCTGATGTTTTGAGTGTCACGTGCCAACACGTGACCCCTGGTCACTTGGGAGCACGTGACCTCTTTTGAAGCTTTTTCCTTGATTTGATCAGGGAACCGATGTGCCTTTGAATCCGCTTTAAAATGTCACGTGCCAACACGTGACCCTGGTCACGTGGGAGCACGTGAACCTTTCTGAAGCCCTTTTCTTTGATGTAGTCAGGAAGCTGAATCTGCCTTGTCGATACTTTTAGGTGTCGTGTGCCCACACGTGACTGCTGGTCACGTGTAAGCACGTGACCCTTTTCTAAAGCTTTTTCCATATGCTTTTCTGATTTTAAATCAGGAAACAAATGCCCCCACAGCGTTGTTCTCACGTGTCTACACGTGAATGCAACGCTGTCACCTTTTGTGACCGTTGGATTCCTTTAGGGATTTGGGGAGATGAAGCGTTTCCATCGCCTTCTATAAATACCACCGTCTCTTCCGAGGAGCCTTCACTTTGCTCATCTTCTTCTTCTGAGAACTTTTTCCTTGAGAATTTAATTCTCGCTTCCAGAGCTTAGTTCTCTGTCTTGAAACAATCTTCAGAGTTTAACTCTGTTCGAAAAGAATTCTTTTCCTCAGGTAATGTTCTTGGACAAACGATGGACCTTCACATTCCTCTGGATTTTAAATCCAAAACAAGGGTTTTTACCCTTTTTTCTTCATGTTTTTCCATAAGAACATGAAACCGCTTAACCTTCAAACTGTAGATCTTTTAGGGTTTAGATAATCTTTGGGGAGATGATGATGGCGTTTCAACTCCATGGAATTTAATTTCATCCAAAAATGTTTCTGGGAATTTAATTCCCTTTTCTTAGTAAGGAATTTTAATTCCAATGAAGAACTCGATTTCTTCACACGGAGGCTTCCTGGGGTCTCTTGGCCCGAGGTTGTTCTTCTGCAATTAATGCAATGGGAGTTTTGTAATGATTCTCATGACTTTTACTTCAGGTATCATGGATGCCCATCTGTATAGTCTTGACGAGATCATTTTCTACGGGAATATTCGTGCGCTGGGCCGCAGTCAGAACCAGGAGTTCACCGATGCTCAGTGTGCCGAGATCATGAGCCGCTTTGACGAGTACAACCATCGTCTACTCCCCCGTCGCTCTTCTCTTCTGAGGCTGATCGTGCTGGCGATCCGGGAGGCACTTCCTCTCTTTTGCACCGGCATACCGCTCGGGGCCTTGGACACTGCCGAGGATAAGGTGCATTCGGTGTACCTTATGGGCTTGATCTCAAAGAGGAGGCGAGATCACCTCATCGATCTTTTGCACCAGGCGTTCCAGCAATCGTCCATACTTGCTGCCTATCGGAGGGTGGAGGACATTCGTGAGGACCCCGACGCTTGCGACCGCGAGAGGAAGCATACTCGGGAGGTTCGAAGTGCTTGGAGAATTTTGGACAAAGTTAATCTCGAGTTTCTCAACCCATGCCCCGCGTCTGAAGCCTTGCCATTGTAAAAGTTTTCTTTTTATTTTGTATGACCTTCTTGAAGTCTGGATGATAAGTTCTATTGTGTTTTTGTATGTTTGCATGCTTTTTTGTGGGATTTTATCATTTCACTATTGTTGTTGCTGGTGCTTTTAATATGCATGGTGCTATTCTATTTTCTAGTGCACGTCAAATCTGGGCCTTACGTGTTCCGCACGTGGGATCATTTGATGGGACTGTTCACAAAATTTTCCATGCCGCATCTTTAGCGCGCAGTATCAGATGCAGAAAAGGAGCCTTGGAAATAGTTCCATCTCCTTGATTTTCGATGCCTTTCCTTTTTTTTTTGGGCCTTGGAAACAGCTTTCGCATGCAAGATTTTTCGCGCATAGCACTTAATGCACCTCTTTATATCTGAGGCAATGGCCTTCCTTTTCTCTTCATAGAGAACTTTTATTCCCATTTTGACGCGATTCAATTTGAGAATAACTAAGTGCCATGGCCTGCAATCGTTTACACGCCCGTCGACAGCCATGGGAAGTGCCTATCGAGGGGATGATTCCTCGCTTTGCTGCACGATTGGTGGACCCTCTCCTGACCGACGACGAATGTGACTCAGCGGCATACGAGCTCTCGACTCGCAGGGGGTCCCCTCTTCCAATGGGCTCTCTCTGGCTCCGAATGATTCTTGCTGTTGTGCTTGCCGACGTCCCTCCTCACCCGGCGGAGATGACCCTAGCGATGCTCGATGCGGCTGAAGAAAAGCTCGAGGGCTTTCATGAAGCGTGCCTGATTACTCAGGCTTTGAAAGATCGCTCAGTTCATCTTTTGAGCGAAATAAGAGCCCGACGGGCTGTTATGTCTGCTTTTGCAGATGGCCATGGTGCCAATCGATGGGGAGCGACTTCTCGCGAGAACCGTCGCTTTGATGTGTTGGAGAGAGCAGAGAGAGATGGAGAACCTTGTTCTTTGTTTTGTTAACCCTTGTATTTCTGATCCCTTGTTTGGTGATCTTTTCCCACCAATGTAGTGTGTTTGAATCAACGTACTCCTTTAATCATTGGTGGTTTGTATGCTTTCTGTTGAATTTTCATGCTTGTCAGATAGTCGTACGTGTGTCTTGCTTGCGTAAATGAGCCGTTTGTTTTTCTTTAATTACGAGCACCATCGTTACGTTGCATGCACATCAGTGCCTCAGGCAACATTTCCTTTTAAACATTCGTACAGTTGCAAATGCGTGCCTGATAGGATACAGATCAGAAACTTTCCACGTTATCTCCCGTATCGGGTGGTTTGCGCTGGCTTTAGATCGAGTATTGTTTGTTGAAGGGAGGTTTATACATGAAGACATGTTCTTCTCTTCAATGGTGTGTCCCCTTTTTATTGAATGTATTCTGCGGATATTCTATCTTGATCTCCTTGCAGGACAGCGATGGCTCAGGGTTCAGGGTTGAGATCTGCTTTCTAAGGCTTTTGCATCTTATGAGCCACGAGGGTCTCATAAAGAGTTTTTCTCCCTACAAGTCGAGAGGATCCCATAGGTGTAAGTTCTTCTTAGAGATCGTGAGGATTCTTAAGCGGGTTTTCCCTTGAGAGTCGTAAGGATCTCACAAGGGAGTTTTTTCTTCCTTACAAGTCGTGAGGACCTGCAAGTGCTGGATGTGGTCATCCTTATCCGTGTTTCACGGGGTCAGATGCTGCTCCAGGTATCGTAGTTTAAAGACGTCGCGGTCAAGGTTAAGGACCTCATAGTCCGTGGATTTAGGGACTCCACCGTCCGCTGTTAGTTTTAAGACATCACGGTCAAGGTTAAGGACCTCATAGTCCATGGATTTAGGGACTCCACAGTCCGATGTTAGTTTTAAGACATCGCGGTCAAGGTTAAGGACCTCATAGTCCGTGGATTTAGGGACTCCACAGTCCGATGTTAGTTTTAAGACATCGCGGTCAAGGTTAAGGACCTCATAGTCCGTGGATTTAGGGACTCCACAGTCCGGTGTTTGGTTGCAGGGACCCGTCACCTCTTTGAAGACGTTGAGGAATTACAACGCCAGGTATCAAAGGAGTGAAGAGATGTACCCTTAAACCAAGGCAGAATCCGTAGGGAATCGGGATGGTTGATCGTTAGTTTTAAGACATCACGGTCGAGGTTAAGGACGTCATAGTTCGTGGATTTTAAGGACTCCACAGTCCGGTATTTGCTCTGGATGCTTCACACGGGTTCACTGCCGTGCTTGGCGAGGACCAGGCTCCGCTCTGGATGCTTTACACGGGTTCACTGCCGTGCTCTGCGAGGACCAGGATCCGCTCTGGACGTTTTCCACGGGGTCAAAGAGTGACATTATCCGCGTTCCACGTAACCAGGAATTTTGCACTAGATGCTTCACACGGGTTCACTGCCGTGCTCGGCGAGGACTAGGCTCCGCTCTGGACGTTTTCCACGGGGTCAAAGAGTGACATTATCCGCGTTCCACGTGACCAGGAATTTTGCACTAGATGCTTCACACGGGTTCACTGCCGCGCTCGGCGAGGACTAGGCTCCGCTCTGGATGCTTCACACGGGTTCACTGCCGTGCTCTGCGAGGACCAGGATCCGCTCGGGACGTTTTCCACGGGGTCAAAGAGTGACATTATCCGCGTTCCACGTAACCAGGAATTTTGCACTAGATGCTTCACACGGGTTCACTGCCGTGCTCGGCGAGGACTAGGCTCCGCTCTGGATGCATCACACGGGGTCAAAGAGTGACATTATCCGCGTTCCACGTGACCAGGAATTTTGCACTAGATGCTTCACACGGGTTCACTGCCGTGCTCGGCGAGGACTAGGCTCCGCTCTGGACGTTTTCCACGGGGTCAAAGAGTGACATTATCCGCGTTCCACATGACCAGGAATTTTGCACTAGATGCTTCACACGGGTTCACTGCGGCGCTCGGCGAGGACTAGGCTCCGCTCTGGATGCTTTATACGGGTTCACTGCCGTGCTCTGCGAGGACCAGGATCCGCTCTGGACGTTTTCCACGGGGTCAAAGAGTGACATTATCCGCGTTCCACGTAACCAGGAATTTTGCACTAGATGCTTCACACGGGTTCACTGCCGTGCTCGGCGAGGACTAGGCTCCGCTCTGGACGTTTTCCACGGGGTCAAAGAGTGACATTATCCTCGTTCCACGTGACCAGGAATTTTGCACTAGATGCTTCACACGGGTTCACTGCCGCGCTCGGCGAGGACTAGGCTCCGCTCTGGATGCTTCACACGGGTTCACTGCCGTGCTCTGTGAGGACCAGGATCCGCTCTGGACGTTTTCCATGGGGTCAAAGAGTGACATTATCCGCGTTCCACGTAACCAGGAATTTTGCACTAGATGCTTCACACGGGTTCACTGCCGTGCTCGGCGAGGACTAGGCTCCGCTCAGGACGTTTTCCACGGGGTCAAAGAGTGACATTATCTGCGTTCCACGTGGCCAGGAATTTTGCACTAGATGCTTCACACGGGTTCACTGCCGCGCTCGGCGAGGACTAGGCTCCACTCTGGATGCTTCACACGGGTTCACTGCCGTGCTCTGCGAGGACCAGGATCCGCTCTGGACGTTTTCCACGGGGTCAAAGAGTGACATTATCCGCGTTCCACGTAACCAGGAATTTTGCACTAGATGCTTCACACGGGTTCACTGCCGCGCTCGGCGAGGACTAGGCTCCGCTCTGGATGCTTCACACGGGTTCACTGTCGTGCTCTGCGAGGACCAGGATCCACTCTGGACGTTTTCCACGGGGTCAAAGAGTGACATTATCCGCGTTCCACGTAACCAGGAATTTTGCTGATTGTATCCGCATTTCACGGGATGGAGGTTTGACTGTTGGCGATATGTATACCACCGAGCCATGGAACTGGGAGTTGCCGCTGTTCCGCTTAGCTTGAGGTTGTGTCTGTTGTTACGAGACGAGTGTTGGGATGATCTCTAGTTCGCTTGTGGCCCGTCGAGATTTAGCTTCTTTCATTGGTGAAACCTGGGGGAGGGAGGTATGTTCCCTTTTTGTTTATGCCATTGGATTGTATACAGGGTGTGATGGAACATCACCTGTAAGGCATACATTTTATTTTTATTTTATTTCTTTTTCCGCGATGCTCTATCGTTTCAGCTTTTATATCGTGAAGGTCGCGATTGCCCCATCATTTCGGCTATTTTTCGCGGTGCCCAATCATTTCGGCTATTTATTTATTTTCTACTCGCTGCTTTTTATTGCGAGTTGCCCCATCGTTTCGGCTATTTTTCATGCATACATTTTTACTTGCTGCTTTTTATTGCAAGTTGCCCCATCATTTTGGCTATTTCGTAGGCATGTGTGGCTTGCTAGCTTTTTCGCCGCAAGCTTGGATTTTAGACACCGATTTCGGCAACAGCACCGCTGCAACTGGGATGTTGCCAGGAGCGAATCATCATTTGCCTCTGTCGATATTGAACAAAGGTGGCTTAGTAAACAGGGTTAAGGGTCCTGTCGACCAAGGCTTTTGACTTCATGAGCCGTAAGGGTCTCACAAAGGTATTTCTCCCTACAAGTCGTGAGGATCTTGCAGGTGTATTTTCTCCTTAGGGATCGTGAGGATTCCTAAGTGTATATTCCTCTGCAAGTCGTAAGGATCCTACAAGAGGGCTTTCTCCTTATGGGTCGAGAGGACCTATAAGGGTTTGCTCATCATATGGGCATATCCATAGTCACGGGTGGGACTTTGCTGGGGAAATGTTTTTTCGCGCCCGTGGATTGTATACAAGGGTCAGTATTGAGCCTCTTGTAGGGCAATATCGAAGGTTGTGGAGGATTTGCTTAAGAACAGGTTTAGGTTTCTGTAACTTAAGACTTTCAAATCTCATGAGCCGTGAGGGTCCCATAAGAGAATTCTCCTTGCGAGTCGTGAGGATCTCGTAAGTGTATTTTCTCCTTAGGAATTGTGAGGATCCCTAAGTGTGTTGCTCCTTTGTGAGTCGTAAGGATCTCACGCAGGTGGTTTCTCCTTACAAGGTCGAGAGGACCCTACAAGTGTCTTTTAACGAGGTTGCGCCCTTTCGGGTTTTCACAAACACTCGCGGGTAGTCCTGCTGTTTTTACTCACGGAGCCTTTTCGGGTTTTCATCCTTGCCCATTTTGCTTATGGACATACCGTTTTTTTTATTCTTTTTCACTTTTTTTTACAAGGTCGCGCCCTTTCGGGTTTTCACGAACACTTGCCGGCAGCCCTGTTGTTTTTACTCACGGAGCCCTTTCGGGTTTTCATCCGTGCCCATTTTGCTTATGGACATACCATTTTTTTAATTCTTTTTCATATATTTTTTTTATTTTTTTTTCTTTCTCTCTCCTTTTTTTTATCTCGTCAGCTTAAAGATACTGCTGTAGTAGTTTTAGGGACGTTTCGGTCCGTCGTTAGTTTAAAGACGTTTCGGTCCGTCGATAGTTTAAGGACGTTTCGGTCCGTCGTTAGTTTAAGGACGTTTTGGTCCGTCGTTAGTTTAAGGACGTTTCGGTCCGTCGCTATGGGAAGGCCGGCTGCTGCTTGTAAAGTCTGAGCCTAGGAAGATAGTGAGTGGACATAGTCGTCGTCATCTATCATTTACCCAGGCTGTGGCTTATTAAGCGTAGTATTTCTTTAAGAAGCGGCCGTTTATTGGCCTGAAAGGCCTTTCACCGTGCATGTCCATGAGTAAGTAGGCTCCACCCTGGTAGACCTTGTCTATGATGTACGGGCCTTCATAGTTTGGCTCAAATTTTCCTCGCTTGGCACGATTGGGGATCATAGGTCTTTTGACCACTAGTACGAGTTCGCCTTGGCGGAATGTCCTCGGCCTGGTCAATCTTTCGTACGAGCGCGTCATCTTTGCTTTGTAGGCCTCTAGATGTTGTTGCGCTATGAGCCGGCTTTCGTCGAGGGCATCAAGCTCCTCAAGCCGAAGGTGAGCATTTTCTTCGTTCGTCAGCTCGTGGTGGACTGCTACTCGTAGAGAGGGTAATTCTATCTCGAGGGGGAGCACTGCTTCCGTCCCAAATACCAACGCGTACGGCGTTGTGTTCGTGGCCGTCTTGAATGTAGTTCGATAAGCCCAAAGGGCTTCTTGCAGCCTTTCGTGCCAGTCTTTCTTATTCTTGGAAACGGTCTTTTTTATGATCTTCGTCAAGGTCTTATTGAAGGCCTCGGCCAGACCGTTAGCTCATGGATTGTAAACCGAAGAATATCTCCAGTCTATATTGTGCTGCTGTGCGAAGCGGCTAATCTTATGGCTTCGGTAGGCCGGCCCATTATCGGAGATAATCCGCCGTGGAGTTCCGAACCGATAGATAACGTGCGTCTTGAAGAAATGGAGGATATTCTCCGTCTTCACTTCCCTCAGTGGTACTGCTTCTGCCCATTTGGAGAAGTAATCAGTTGTCGCCAGGATAAAACGGTGTCCCCAGGATGATGCTGGCTCAATGGGGCCGACTATGTCAGTCCCCCATATTTCGAACGGCCAGCTAGCCACCGTTGGGTGCAGTGGATTCGGATGTTGGTGGATGAAGTCTCCATGAATCTGGCATGAGTGGCATTGCTTCGCATACTCGAGGCAGTCCTGGATCATCGTGGGCCAGTAGTAACCCATTCGTTTAATTTTTAATTTCATCTTTGGGCCTGCTTGGTGAGAACCGCAAAGTCCGTCATGAACTTCCTGAATGACTCTTTCTGCTTCGTCAGGTCCTAAGCATCTCAGCCATAGAGAATCAAACGATCTCTTGTATAGAATATCGTTGACGAAAGCGAAAGATAGAGCTCGTTTCATGAGCTGATGTCTTGAGGACGCTTCTTTGGGCATTCGGTGGGACTTAAAGTAGTCTATGAAGACTTCCCTCCAGTCTTCGGCCTTCTCATGGTCTTTTATTTGTAGGGTCGTTCGCTCAGTCGCTCCCTTCTCCTTATATAATTCCGGAGGTATTTCTGCCGGGGCGAGCACTCGACGGCTTTGTTCCACGATTCTGACGTCATCGAGGTTCTCGTCAGCCAGTTCTTTAGCAAGTTTAGCCAACGCGTCTGCTTTGCTGTTTTCCGCGCGCGGTATGTTCTCCAAAATATAGGAGGGAATTTGGGTCAACAGTTGTTGCACCTTCTCGCCGTACTTCACCAACTCCGGTTTGCACGTTTGGTAGTCACCTTTTACTTGACTAACGACCACTTGAGAATCCCCGTATATAAGGAGATCTTCAATTCCCAGGTCGATGGCGATTTCGAGGCCTGCTATCAGAGCTTCGTATTCAGCTTCATTGTTTGTCCTCGGCTCTGTTAAGGAGAAGGCGAAGCGCATTATCCCTCCTTGTGGAGTTGCAAAGACGAGGCCTATCCCCGATTTGGTCATTGGGATACCTTGTTTCTGTTTCTTTACGGAGGACGCTCCATTGAAATAGAGTTCCCATCGGGCGCTACCGCCGCCAATCGCATCAAATGCATGCTCGTCCGGCAAATCACAGTTCAGAGGAGAATCGGCCGGTATCGGGTGCTCAGCGAGGAAATCGGCAATGGCCTCCTTTCATTGCCTTGAGAGGTTGATACGTTATCGAGAACTCCATCAAGAGCAGGGCCCACTTAGCGAGTCGTCTCGTCAATATGGCTTTTGACATCAAGTACTTAAGGGGATCCACTTTTGAAATGAGACGGACTTCATGTGCCAACGCATAGTGCCTGAGCTTTGTTATCGCGAAGATTAACGCCAAGCAATGTTTTCAATGGGAGAGTAGTTGCTTTCTGCCCCCAGTAAAACTCGACTTAAGTATTAGAGTGCTCTCTCTTTCCCCTGATCGTTCTCTTGTGCCTATAATGCGCCTAAAGAACCTACGAGGGCGGTTGTATAAAGAATGAGGGGTTTTCCCTTGACCGGCGCAGCTAACACCGGCGGGTTCTGCAGGTACTGCTTGATTTCATCTAGCGCGCTCTGGCACTTTTGGTTCCAGACAAACGGGGTTCCCTTCTTCATCAGGTGACTGTAAGGACGGTACTTGCCTGACAGGTTGGCGATAAACCGCCGGATATACGCGAGCTTCCCCTGGAGAGACCGCAGCTATTTGAGAGTCCTTGGGGGTGGCATTTCCATGATCGCCTTGATCTTTGACGGATCTATTTCAATACCTCGGTGTCGAACGATGAATCCCAGAAATTTGCCCGAGGAGACTCCAAACGCGCATTTGAGGGGATTCATTTTCAAATTATATTGCCGAAGGCGTCGAAATACAGTCTCCAGATGCTTTAAATGATCTTCGTATGACATGCTCTTTACTACGAGGTCATCGATATAGCACTCGACGACGTCGTGTATGAGGTCATCAAAGATCTTTGTCATGGCCCTTTGATAGGTAGCGCCGGCGTTCTTTAGACCAAAGGGCATAACCCTGTAGCAGAATATACCCAAAGGGGTCCGGAAAGCGGTGTGCTTCTGGTCTTCGGGATGCATTTTTATCTGATTGTATCCTGATGAACCGTCCATAAAGGAGAAAACCTCGTGAGTGGATGTGTTATCTATCATTAGCTCGGTTACTGGTACTGGGAAATCGTCCTTTGGACAGGCTTTATTGAGATCCCTGAAATCCACGCATATGCGTACCGTCCCATTCTTCTTCATTACCGGGACGATATTGGCGATCCAGTCGGGATATTGGACTTCTTGGATAAATCCAGAATCGATCAGCTTCTTGACTTCGGCGTTGATGCTCATCTCAAGCTCGAGTCGCATCCTCCTTGGCGCCTACTTGACTGGCTTGATATCTGGGGATATTGCTAATTTATGCACAGCAATCTCCGGATCTAATCCTGGCATCTCGGAGTAGTTCCACGCGAAGCAGTCTTTATGCCGTAGAAGCACGTTCTTTAACGCAGCCACCCTTTCTTCGGATAGCAGCTCGCTGACAAATGTCGGTCGCGGGTCGTCTGCCGATCCCAACTCAATCTTCTTGAGGTTATCTGCAGTAGTATGTATACCATCTTCCAGTTCTTTCGGAGCGGGCGGAAATTCTGAGATCACCTCATCATCGCTGTTCTCAAAGCACCGGGGAAGGTCATCTACGTTCTTGGGCTCTTCTCTTAATATCGTAATCGTATAACAGGTGCGAACCCGCTCCCCGGACTGAGGTGGACCCGGTTCTGCTCTTGCGGCCTTGGGTTCATGCTTTTGTGGCGGCGTTACCCTCCAGCCGTCGGATAAAGCGAATCTGCCCTGTTGGTACTGGTCCTCGACCCAGTTCTTGAAGGTGAAGTAGTCTTCGGTAGGATGTCCTATGGCTCCGTGATAAGAGCAATAGCTCAGATGAGAAGCCTCGTTAGCTTGCTCAGGATGTCTAGACTCTGGAAGCGCGATCATTTGATGTTTTATAGGAGCTTGAGTAACTTCTCCGTCTTGTCTCGGTGGAAGGAGTACGCTCGACTCATCTTCTTCATGAGGGACAAATCTGAGCCGTGCAACACCCGACCACGTAACCCTCTAATCCTGCGTCGTTGTTGTCGGCTCCTCTTTCCGCTTCTTGATTTATTTCCGTCTCTGCGTCGGGCCTTTCGTACAACGGATTGACGAGGATGAGCGTCTTTGTCTTTTGCAGCCTGTTGAAATAGACGTTGCATCCTGGCCTTCTCGTAGATGGCCATTTCGCGGTTGTGGTCTTCCCGAGCTTTTTGACCCACTTTCCTGATAGGCTTGCCCATTCGTTTTTCAAACGACAGACTCGGCGCTTCAATCGCGGGGTCTAGTTTTGATGAGGGGTTGGCATCTCCCGACGAGGCGTCCTCTTCTTCATCAAAGGTATATATGGCGTAGCTACTGTGGGCCCGTTCCCGTTTTCCGGCTCTTGCGTATCCTAGCCCGAGTATTTCTATTTTCCCGTTGGGCAATTTGCGTTGAGTCCCGGGGACATCCCAAATCCTGTTGTAGAACCGAGACTGCCGAACAGTCTGTTTTAAGGGTACTCCTTGGCGCTTCAATAGCTTCTTTAATCCATTTGTATAGTATCTGGGCAGACGGATGGGTTGGAGCCTGTCAAGTGTAGCATCCGCGCCATGCCAGATCTCTTTCTCTATTTTCGACTCTGAGGATCGGTAGAATAGGATCACCTTCTCACCCCTTTGCCTGGGAGGGACGTAAAATGTTTGCAGGTCCTGCACATTGTGAGCCTGAAGCGTGTCGAGATCCTTGTAGTGTTCTTGCGGTACCATGGTGATTTGCAAACTACGGTCATCGCCAGGGGGTGCTTGTATTGACAGCCGATTGGAGAACACAGCATTAACTTCATCTTCTGAATCACTTCCGAAGACTAACATGGGGGCGGGCGTCCCCAGGTTTTTGCGTTGAGATGGCCCTGCATAAACTATCTCTTCCTCTTCTTCGGTATCGCTCCCGAAAACAGGGATGGTGGCGGCAGTTTTGTTCTCTGGGTTGCGACAGCTTTCTGTATCCTCGAAATCTGGCAAAAAGTACTTCGCATCTTCGTATTTGCGGACTTCGTTCACGGAAAATGGGTTCAACTCACCTGTTACGGTATACTCGAAACCATCCTTAAAGTACTTCATACACTGATGTTGTGTAGAAGGGATGATGTTGTATTCGTGTAACCAAGGACGACCGAGCAAGGCGTTGTAGCAGGTCTTGGCGTCAATGACATAGAATTTGATGTCTGTGACGAGAAGTCCAAAGCGTAATGTTAGTATCACAGATCCGAGAGTCCGTGACGATTGTGAATCGAAACCGGAGATAGTAATTTTGTCACGAGCGAGGTGTTGCACACTCATGCAGATTTCCTTCAACACCCGAACATTAAGGAGGTTGACGGAGGATCCATTATCCACCAGGATCTTGCCTATCTTGATGTCATGGCAGTATCCGGAGACATATAGGGGACGGTTGTGGTCGCACGTCCCGAGAAGGAGGTCTTCATCACCGAAAGTGATGTCGGCCGTATGCACTTCCTCCAGTTCATCCTTCATCTTTTCAGTGGCGAGGAAGGCTTGGAATTGCTCAGGTTCTTGTAACGCCTTAATTAGTGAGTCTCGCGCTTCTTTTGATAATAAGAGGGCATCGAGAATGCTAAGCTGAGAAGGTAGCTTCCTTAGGTGCGCGAGGATGTTATAGTCCACCTTACCCTTCCTAGGAGGGTCTTTGGCAGCCAGCTCTCTCATGACTTGGTCATCTAAAGTGATATCTTCAGTGACATTTTCCTTTCCCTTATCCTTTCTACTTACGGGCCCGAGATTCTTTTCTGGGAGTGTGCGATTGCGCAGCTGAATGTTCTCGCAGATCTCCGATTTCTCCTCTTTCCCTAAAACGGATTCTTTGAAGAGAGGGCCCAGAGCCATTTCTTCATCAGAGTCGCTTCCAAAGGTGAGAACTTGTGAACCCCTGGCATTAACCATGTAACAGTTGCCAGTAGTTCTGTTGTGCCCATCGACGGTACTTCTTCGCTCCCGACGGATCTTGCGTTTCATGCGCTTAAAATGTTGCCGATGAGCAACATATCCTTGCCACCATATCTTAAAAGCATCGCACTCTTCAATGGGGTGCGAAATCTTCCGATGATATGCGCAATAATTAGGGTGCCTCTCCGCCCCCTCGAATGTGTTTTCTTTCGAGGGTGGCAGCTGTAGGGTTCCTAGGCACCCTAATTAGGTCTCACAAGGCATCGATCATGCCAAATTAAAATTTTAAGGGTGCCGAGAGACCCGACTACGGATCGTCGGCTAGAAGTTTAGGCGAAAAAGCTAACTAGTTAACACTTAACTAAGAGAATACGGAAATACAACCTTTGTAGATCCGGTGCTCCACCTCCATAGCTCCGCAACGAAGTCCCCTCGCTGTCCAAATGAATTCCCGGGCTCTAGCGTCGGCTTCGTCGGAGAAATGGCGAGCTAGGTCGTCGATGTCCATGCCGAAGATGATCTACGTCGAAGCATCGCAAGATCAAGCTCTCACTTCACCAAGTTATGAAACTTGTGAAGAAAACACACTCTACTACTTGGCAAGAGGTAGAGGATGAAGAAATAGGAAGTGGGTAGACTTTAGATTTGGATTTCTCACTCTTTTTCTCACTTTGCCATTAAAGCTTTCAAGCTTTTTCTTGAAGTGAAGAAGAAGAAGATGATGATGAATATGATAAGTGTTAATTAAAATAGAAACGAAAAACAAACCTTATCATATTCAAACCATGGTTTAGTGTAGAGAATGAATCATGGTTAAATGGAATGGTTAGGTTTAAGGATGAGACAAAAATGGTGACTTGGTCAAAGTATTCATGAAGCTTCATGAAAGAACAAAGAATGCCACCATTTTATCATTTCCTTTTCTTTTTCCAAAAGAATAAATAAATGAATAAAATGAATAAGGAAAAAGTAAACCCTAACCATTTCATTAACCAAGGTTTAATTCTTTACACTTAACCAAAAGGCATGCATCATCAAACATGATACAAGCAAGTGCACAAAATCATATCGCATATGCAATGCGCACATCCGAGTGAGAAAATCTATCTTAAGTGAACCGATACTAGTTAATGCAAAGTAATATATCAAATATATAATTATGCATTAAATCATTAAATCAACACTTGATTCAATGATCCGGTCATGTCGCACACAACCGACTAGTATACAATGTATCGGCTTATCGAATCAATCCTTGATTCGATAACTAGGTTATATCGCATACAACCATTCGACACATTCATCGCGAGAATGAAATACGGTATCACATACACGGATTATTCTCGGTCCCGCACATATCTCATATGCGCTCCTATTCCGTTTCTCTTGAGCCAGGAAACCTCTGTGTAGGACTCTAAAGACTCGTCAATACGCCGGCAGCAGATGATGATCATATCAAACACCCACAAGCCGCAAGCGGTCTGCTAAACGTAACGGCCACCCGGGTATTGAGCGATCTGAAGATCGACGAGCAAGCCCGCTCACACTCCAGTGAATCCAACCAGTAACACTACCGTACAGTCCGGTCTGATCGTCTGATATGTCGCATATCTCGCCTAGGGGTGGTAAACGTCAGACCCCAATAGCTCAATAAGTCGTGTCGATATGAGGTCTATAACACTTCGAGAAACTACCGATAATACTTACCAGTAAATCTCAGCAACCCTGGCCAGGGATTTCCTGTTATAGCCAATCGAACACAGCGCAACATCAACCCCCTATACCGGGAGAGACGAATCCTCTCCTATCGCTCATTGCCTCCATGTGACTCGGGACTGTACCCAAAAACCACCGTTTTGCACGCCCTCTTGGACGTGGTAAGATGGAAATCAAAGCACAGTGGGAACCACACAAGACTCTATGACGATCTCGGGTCAACAGACTACTCTGTACCAGTGTCACCAGAGAACTGCCATCTGACGTGAGGTATAATACCATCTGGGAGTTCTCGGCGAGTCCGTCCAGTGTACCCAGTCTCTACTGAGCACCCGTATATCATCTCTGATGTCAAACACCAATGGATATGGGATCATCCATCGCCCATCTGTATGGGTCGAGAAGGTATACGCTAGTCTACTCTGGTATATCGATGCCTCGTCTCGATACACCCACGACTAGGGACTTTGAAGGATGTACTTATGGACTACCATGTCCCCACTAGTTTGATCCGCATCATAGTCCAGGTAGTCAAGTACACATCCTAAGGGCTTTACCAACATGTAACAGAGAGACAATCAGTGAACACGTTAAGGTAAAGTTCAACCAGATAGCATACTATCATGTCGAGTAAGAAAGTCCTCACTATATATGTCCCAGCATCCACTACAATATACATCCTATGTATAGTAATGGCCTCTAGGGCATACATATAACTAACAAACGAATACTAAACAGGATTTATCTGAAAAGACGGAGGGCTACGACAGGTTTTTCTGAAAACCTATTGCGTAATGAACTTGATATCGTTGTAGAATCAAAAGACAAACCGAGTGTGTAGCATCTGCCAGTTATTGCTAAAGGAGTCACTCCCGGTGAAGGGATCTCGGTCCTTTCCTCATCGAATAAGGTGCATGATATATCACATATACCGCTGTGCAAAGCAAGAACTGTAGCTACCTCTTTTATTTTGAAATTCGATTCTACAACATCTTAGGTTTCTTTTATTTCATTAATTATATTAATGAAGTCCCATCATTTAAATACCTAAACATCACAGATAAATACGACGTACACTTCTGCCATCCGCATTCGCCTCGGTGTCCCCTCGTGCACCGTTAGGTTAGGTAACTAACGGCAGAGCGGGGCAGGGCTAGCGCGGGTGTAAAACATAAGTAACGCCTATATAATATATCATATATACTATATACTGTATCTATCACAGAATATCTCATGATCACATCACAGATATCGCAGCAGAAGAAACATATGAAATATTGGATATACTAGGACGTCCGTGTTTTCAATACGAGCCAGTATAAAACACGGATTCCACGGTCGCGATGAATAGCCAAACCCACACCCCTAGACCCCTACGAGAGCGGCAAGCAACCCTACCAATTCTAGAGTTAGGAGACCCGGACTCGACTCCTCGAGTTGGTCTCCCACTGGACTCCAGAACCCGGTTACTTGTGCCCTCCTCCTTGGGTCTATCCTAGTGCGGAAAAGTAAATAATATACAAACGGTGACAACTTCCGCAACCTGGAAGCGCCCCAATAAAAGAATATTACATACAAGTTTTTACATGAATGAAAATGAAAAACACCCATCTCACATAAAAACCCCCGGCTATTCAAACACGACTATCCAATATAACATATCCAGCAACACATAACATCACATGTCATCAACGTAAGTAAATATGCGTACCCCAATTGTCATATAGTGGTATCAAAGCCTAGCTAGAGCCTTAGGCGAAGTCTAGACGGAGTTTGAAGTCCGAACGAACCCGAAACCCCGATTCCCAAGAGCTCTCTGGACATTCTCTGAAATCTGGGAATTTTTGATATTAAAAAGGCTTAAAAAATTCACCAAAGAATTCTAAGAATTACTGTGTAAAACGTTTCCCATGAACAGTTCAATGAGCCGCGGAAGCGCGGCAGAAGCATGGATTCTGCCGCGGTTCCGCGGCCATATAGTGACGTCAGCCATGTTTCACTGCACAGTAATACCTGATAAATTCTGGTGAGTTTTCTGGGTATTTTTAAATTGATTTAAGGGTTGAGTGCTCTGGGGTTATATTGGGAATCGACGATTCGATCGGAATATCAAACTTTGTCTAAGTGTTTTTCCAGATAACTGTAGAATATGTTAAAAAGTTTGACCGGATACAAATACCCAACTTTTCCCCTGCCGGAAAAATTCCAAGTGCTGGATTTTTCTGTGGTTAAAAGACGTTCGAAGTAGTGCAAGTAACGCGATGGTCCCTCTAGAAGACAACAAATCTTAACTCGATTATGTGACCGTCTTGAACTGCCCTTTGAACCTTCGGGTTTGGGGCAGTACGGCGTGCCAGATGTGAGGCGTTTGCTTGACCCTTCTACGGCTGGACCGTTGGTACTGAGGCATGAAGTGAATGTCTTTGAACCTATTTCATGTGTTGATCGGTGTCGGGAAAACTTGGGTGTTCGACTGTTCGATCGGAAAGTTTAACATTTTCTGTTTATCTGGAATGTGATACAATAATTGGAATTCACAAACAGTTATGAGATAACTGAATGAATGTTATAAATTTAGCAGTTTAGTCCCATATGATATTGAAAAGAGTTTTCGATAATAAGACTAAAATGCGGGGTTTATAACTGTTAGGCATGTGATGTCTAAAGAGGTTGCGGATTCCAATTGTTGTAGTTTTACACTTTCTTTTCTGTGACCGTAAGTGTAGTATGTTCATATCGCCGGTTTCGTTGCTATACGTCTACGACAATTGGGACCTCTTCCAGCTCTACCACTTTGCCACTAATTTCTTTTTCAAGAAATTCCTTTTCTAAAAAGGTGGCATGTTGAGCATATCAGTTTGAGTTTGAGTTTGTGTATCGGGATTAACTCGTTTAAAATATGGTCTCTTGACAAGGTCAAAATCAAGTCTCTCCGTCTGATATGTCGCATATCAATTCTAGATTTCAGAGAATGATACCACTGTAGGATAACATCACATGTCAGCAGAAGAGATTAGTGGTCATGAGGTAGAACTGGAAGAGGTTCCAGCTGCAGAAGCTACAACAGAAGATCTGGTGGAACCAGAGGATTCCGTAGTTCCCGATGAACCCCAGCCACTCCGCCGATCTAGTAGGGTTCCTCGCCAACCTGAGAGATACTACGGTTTTCTCATGGATGGTGGAAGCGAGGATTGCATCATGGAGGATGATGACCCAACTAGCTTCGAGCAGGCCATCACGAGTAGGGACTCTGTGAAATGGCTGAATGCAATGCGGTCCGAGATGGAATCCATGTACACCAACAAAGTATGGACTTTGGAAGTTGCTCCTGAAGGGGTAAAACCCATTGGGAGCAAGTGGATCTTCAAGAAGAAACTTGGTGTAGATGGGAAAGTAGAGACTTTCAAAGCTAGACTTGTAGCAAAAGGTTTTCGTCAAAGACCGGGTGTGGACTATGACGAAACCTTTTCTCCAGTAGCTATGCTTAAATCCATCCGGATCATGCTTGCCATCGCTGCATATCATGACTACGAAATCTGGCAAATGGATGTTAAGACCGCCTTTCTAAATGGTGATTTAGAAGAGTGCGTGAACATGATTCAGCCAGAGGGCTTCGTAGATAGTGGGAGCAGTGGGAAGGTGTGCAAGCTGCTTAAATCCATTTATGGATTAAAGCAAGCATCGCGGAGTTGGAACATCTGCTTTGACGTCGTTATCAAAGAGTTTGATTTCGTCAAAAATCTAGATGAACCTTGTGTTTACAAGAAGGTGGCAGGGAGTAAGGTTGTCTTCCTCGTATTGTACGTGGACGACATACTCTTGATAGGAAATGATATTCCTATACTGCAATCGGTTAAGCTCTTCTTATCACAGAGATTCTCAATGAAAGATCTTGGTGATGCCTCCTGCATATTGGGAATCAGGATATATAAAGATAGATCCAAACGGATATTGGGATTGTCCCAATCCTGGTACATTGACACCATACTAAAGAGGTTTAGTATGGAAGAATCCAAGCGTGGGAACTTACCCACGATCTCTGGAGTCACTCTCTCCAAAGAGATGTCTCCTAAGACTGATTTGGAGAGAGCTCGCATGCAAGGGATACCCTATGCTTCGGCTGTAGGCTCTATCATGTATGCGATGATGTGTACCAGACCCGATGTTGCATACTCACTAAGTATAGTGAGCATGTATCAAGCTGATCCTGGAGAGAGTCACTGGACAGCTGTGAAGAGCATTCTCAAGTACTTACGAAGGACTAAAGAGATGCTCTTGGTGTATGGTAATGGAGAACTCCAAGTGGAGTCCTTTACCGATTCCAGCTTCCAGAGTGATAAGGACGACTCTAAGTCGCAGTCGGGTTTTGTCTTTACCCTTTACGGAGGGGCGGTTAGCTGGAAGAGTTCCAAGCAGGAAACCGTGACAGACTCGACGATGGAGGCTGAATACATCGCTGCCAACGATGCTGCTAAAGAAGCTGTTTGGATCAAGAAGTTCATTACTGAACTTGGAGTGGTTCCATCCATTGAACATCCAATACCTTTGTATTGCGATAACAATGGAGCAGTGGCTTTGGCCAAGGAACCCAGGTCCCATCAGAGATCCAGGCATATTCTGAGGCGGTATCACCTGATCCGGGAGATAGTTGATCGCCGGGAGATCGAGGTCAGGAGGGTTGATACGAAGAACAACACGGCGGATCCACTCACGAAGGCCATTCCCCAGATACAGTTTGAGAGACTCTTCGGGATGCTCGGTATGAGATACTACAGCAGCTGGCCCTAGTGCAAGTGGGAGATTGTTAGTTGTATGTATGCCCTAGAGGCCAGTATTGTACAGATTATGTATATTATATTGGATGCTTGGACATATATAGAGATGACTTTCTTGCTCGACATGATAGTATGCTATCTGGTTGCTCTTTATCTTAACATGTACACTAGTCTCTTTATACTGTCTTATAGTTACATGTTGGTAAAGCTCTTAGGATGTGTACTTGACTACCTGGACTATGATGCAGATCATACTAGTGGGGACATGGTAGTCTATAAGTACATCCTTCAAAGTCCCTAGTCGTGGGTGTATCGAGACGGGGCATCGATATACCAGAGTAGACTAGCGTATACGCTTCTCGACCTATGTGATGGGCGATGGATGATCCCATATCCATTGGTGTTTGACATCAGAGATGGTATACGGGTGCTCAGTGGAGACTGGGTACACTGGACGGACTCGCCGAGAACTCCCAGATGGTATTATACCTCACGTCAGATGGCAGTTCTCAGGTGACACTTGTACAGGTTAGTCTGTAGACCCGAGATCGTCATAGAGTCTTGTGTGATTCCCACTGTGCTTTGATCTCCACCTTACCACGTCCATGAGGGCGTGCAAAACGGTGGTCTTTGGGTACAGTCCCGAGTCACATGGAGGCAATGAGCGATAGGAGGGGTTTCGTCTCTCCCGGTATTGGGGGTTGATGTTGCGCTGTGCTCGATTGGCCGTAACAGGGAAGTCCCTGGCCAGGGCTGATCAGAGATTTGCTGGTAAGTGTTACCAGTAGTTTCTCGACCCGTTACGAGCCTCACATCGGCACGACTTATCGGGTTATTGGGGTCTGACGTTTACCACCCCTAGACTTGATATGCGACATATCAGACGAAGAGACCGGACTGTACGGTAAGTGTTACTGGTCGGATTCGCAGGAGTGTGAGCGGACTAGCTCATCAATCTTCTGATCGCTCAATACCCGGGTGGCCGTTACGTTTAGCAGACCGCTTGCGGCTTGTGGGTGCATGATATGATCATCATCTGCTACCGGCGTATTGACGAGTCTTTAGAGTCCTACACAGAGGTTTCCTGGTTCAAGCGAAACGAAATAGGAGTGCATATGAGATATGTGCGGGACCGAGAATAATGCGTGTATGTGATACCGTATTTGATTCTCGCGATTAATGTTTCGATTGGTTGTATATGATATAACCTAGTTATCGAATCGAAGATCGATTCGATAAGTCGATACATTGAAACTAGTCGGTTATGTGCGACATGACCGGATCATTGAATCAAGTGTTGATTTAATGATTTAATGTATAATTATATATTTGATATATTACTTTGCATTAACTAGTATTGGTTCACTTTAAACGGATTTTTCTCACTTGATTTACACATTGTATATGTGATATACTTTTGTGCCCTTATATGTATCATGTTTGATGATGCATGTAGTTTTGGCTTTGTGTAAAGAATGCAACCATGGTTATGAGAGTGGTTAGGGTTTAAGATTTATTCTCTTATTATTAAATCCATTTATTATTTATTAAATGGATTTATGGAAACAAAAGGGTTTCATTTTATCATGAAGTGTGGTGAAGCTTCATGAAGCTTTTAGTAATGATGCCATTTTGTCTCCTTGCTTAAACCTAACCACTCCCACTAACCATGGTCAATTCTCTACACTTGACCATGGTTAGAAGATGATAAGAATTCATTTATTATTCATTTTAGAAATAACTTATCATAAGAATTCTATCATCTTCTTCTTCTTCTCAAAGTGAGAAACCTTGGTGCCATTAATGGCAACTTGTGATCTAGAGTGAGAAATCCAAATCTAAAGTGAACCCATCTCCTATTTCTTCATCCTCTACCTCTTGCCAAGTGGTTTTGGGTGTTTTCTTCACAAGTTTCACAAGTTTGTGAAGTCGGAGCTTGAACTAGTGCAACCTCGACGTAGATCGTCTTTGACACGAAGCCGACGACCTTGCTCGCCCGATTTTCCGATGAAGCCGACGAATGAGTCGAGGATTCACGATGGACAGCGAGAGCATGACCACGTGGAGCTAAGGAGGTGGAAATCCGGATCTACAAAGGTTGTAGCATCTAACCTATAGTTAAATAGTTAACTAGTTTTCCGTTTCGCCTAAATATCTAGTAAACGATCCGTGTTAGGGTTTCTCGGCTTCCATAATTTTAGAAATTGGCATGGTTGATGCCTTGTGAGACTTCATTAGGATGCCTAGGAACCCTACAGTGGTTTCATTCCCATCGACATGGCTTTGGCAAACCTTTTCCTCGTCTTGAATATATTTTTATCCACATCGGGTGTCTTTTGATCTGGCGGGAGTGTTTTAACTCTTTCGTTTAGCCACTTGCGTTTCGCTCCTTCCGATGCAGCCATCTCACGCTCCTGATCGACTTTACTTTTCAAATGAATCTCTTCTAGAAAGGTGTCGATCATTTCATCTGTTGACCATACAAGTTCTGGCTCAGGCTGTGCCCCCAGTTTCTCAGTGCCAGGAATTTTCTCATCGTCCGTAGGCGAGTGGGAAATCACATGACAACTCGCTACATATCCCTCGGACTCATCCGACGAGCTTTCTCCATCATCTTCCTCTTGAAAGACGTGGTCGAGGAACTCTTGCAGTGTGACGGGAGTCCGCGCCTTTTGATTGTACTCCTCCACCGCATCAATCTGTTTCTGCAAATCCGTGCGCTTGTCTCCAGGCTTCACGGGCTTTTTGGATTTCTTCTTCTTTTTCTTCGAAGATTTTGACGGTTGGGCGTGAGTACTTGGGCCATCACCACCGCTCTTTATAGTTGGACGCGGCTTCAGCATCCCTCTGATAATTTGAGGTTCAAGCGGGTTCTTCCATTCGACCGCCGGGCACGCATGAAGATCACTCAACATCCTTTTGGTTTTAGTTGATAACATGACCTCCCATGGAGCTTCTTCAATAAAGGAACAAGTTGCCCTCGGTGTATCTGCTTTCTTGGGAGTATGCGGCTGTGGCGGGTTCACCTTCCACTTTTCGGACAGCGCAAACTTTCCCTGGAGGTATTGATCTTCAATCCATCCTTTGAAGATGAAGCAGTCCTCAATCGGATGGCTTACCGTTTGATGGTAAGGGCAGTAGTTGGGGTTATTCACCTCAGTGGGTTGTGGCGGTCGCCTCGGATTTGGCAAGTTTATAAGCCTGTTGCGTACTGCCAGCTCGAATAACCGTTTCGTCTTATCCCACGGGAATGAGTAGGGGCGCTTCATTTTCTCTTTATAATACCGCCATCTTTCTTCCAGCTGATCCGCCAGCTTTAGGGCACTGGGTTGCTGCTGTGCGTTCGCAACGAAGGTTGCCTTCCCTTTACCCTTGCCATTCCGAGGTTCTGGCTTCGGGGGAGGCGGTCTATGACCCATCTGGTCCATCTGAGCCAACTTGTCGATTAAAGCCTGGAATGCGGTTGGCTTAAAGAACATCATAAACTGGGAGATAGTTGCGTGGGGGTCTAGGGTTCCCACGAACATGCCCACTGCGGGTGCCTCCTCAATGCGTTGTTCACATCTCGACCACAAGTTCCGCCAGCGTATAGCATACTGGACCCAGGTTTCGCCTGGTTTTACCCTGGCGTTAATCAGTGCAGTTATTGGAGTGCGTTCGCTGGCACTTGCGAATCGCTGAGTGAATAACAACTCCATTTCAATGAACGTTTTGATAGAATTGTTCGGGAGTTCCGAATACCATTCGAACGCAGTTTCTGATAAGCTGCCCACGAACTGGCGGAGCAACAGTTTATCATCACCGCCGGTGTTACCGCAGAGGGCCCGGAACTAGGCGACATGTTGATGGGGGTTGCCGGTCCCCTTGTACACGTGGAATTTTAGTATCGTATAGCCTTTCGGGTATTTGATTTGGTCGTACCAGCTTGGATACGGCCGCCCCGTTTTTACGACTTGACCAGCTGCCTCAGTCGCGTGATGAACCCGGATTTGCTGGGCTATGTAGTCAACCAAGTTAGCCTTAGAGATTGCCTCCTCCTTGGCCGTTGAGAGGGCTGGTGGTGGATTTGACGTTTCTCCTCGGTCGTCTTCAAGAACGATTGGGGGATCCTCGGCGGGTAAGTCCTGCTGGATCATCATTCCTATCATATCTTGGAAGAGAAGGCCCATACGTTGTATGTTGGCCGCTTGTTCAGCAGCCTCTTTGTCCTTTTTCTCCAGTATCCGGCGAAGGAATTCAGCGTCGGTTTCTTCCTCCTGGCGCGCGTCTGGGGACGTTTCTGGGCTTTCTTTTGGCCCGGTAAGTGCGGCTATAGCATTCATCATTTTCTGAAGCTTTTGTTGCTGCTCCTGGGCTTTCATCACGGATCGGGTTAGCGGTCGGTGGCCCGTAGAAGTGCGGCTTTCCTTTTTTCCAGAGGCCATGTAAACAGTGTGCACCACCATGCCCCCAGACTTAGGGCGTCTGGGCTCAGTGCTTTTAGTCGTCGTTGCATGCTGGGGGGTCTTCTCTGGCCTCCTCCTTTTATGAGCCATGGAGGTTGAGGGGGCCGTTGAGGTGGGCGTCCAGACAGCCTTTTGGGGTTTAGCCTGGTGACCAGCTTCCGGTTGGATTTTCAGCTTCTTGTGCTGGCGGGAGAAGTTTGGATCGATGATCGAGTCTCGGGCCTGCCGCCAAACCTTATAGATTTTGGAAGACAGCCGTTGAGGAGATCGGGGCTGTTCTGGTTTTATTTCCACAACCTTTTTTAATGGGGGAGGAGACCTCTTCAGCACTGCAGTAGGAGAATTCCTTCGCACCTTATTTAGCATTTCGAAGCTGTTCCCAGTTGGAATAGCAGTATTAACTTCTGCCACCGGGGCTGATGGAATCAACCCGGAGGGGGAGTTGCCCCCAGCCTTCCTTACTCGGCCCCAATGGCGACGTCGAGCGTGTCGAGCGGACGGCGTAGGGTCAGCGGTAAGAATGGTTTCGTCTTGCCCCCTGTCTGGGTGGGGGGTCGCCGTTGGTATTAGCCTGTCAAAGACCGATGTCCTTTGGGCAGCAGGAGCGGGAGCTGAAGCCGTCAATCTTGTAAAGACCGACCTTTTGGCCGGAGAAGCCGCCTTGACGATTTCGGGGGCAGGAGCGGCCACTTTCTTAGAAGCAGCCTTCTCTGAGATTGTAGGCCCCATGATGAGTTCGCAGGATTTCTGGCCCAATCTAGAGAAGACCGAGGCGTTGACGTCGGGCGACTCGTTGAGAGGAGCCGCGGCAGGGGTAAGACGATCAAAGACCGACTTCTTGAGAGCTTCCGTTGTCAGCACTGGAGCGGTGAAGCTTGTCGGCGGGAGCATGGTCCCAAAGAACAATCCTGTGGTGGCGCGAGTGACCTGTTCCACGGGCATTGTGAATAGCGAAGCAGCTTGGGGTCCGTAGGCTATACCTCCTGGCGAGGCAGAGCGTTGGTTGCAATTGCAGTCCAAGCAGTTGGAGAATTTCGCAGAAGTAGAAGCCATCGATCCTTTGCTTTCTGCAAGACGCCAAGTTTTAGTATCTTGAAACCCAAGGGCAACCATTAGCGAACCGCGATTGGTTCGCGAGTCACGACACACGAAGTGTGGAGTGGAAAGAGGAAAAGGTCCCACCGGGCGTGCCAGAATCTGTTCCCCTCCGAATGGCGGCGCACAAGACTGCGATGTCTTGGCACTGAGACTCGGGGCAGATGCTAATTGGTGCTATCCGTCCACATCTCCGAAGATGCCAAGTTGATTTATGGCACCATGTATCGAAGGTTTAGACGGATGCGTCCGATATAGCAGACTTCGTCAGATTCCCCCTCGTTTGAGGGGTTTTTGATTGTGGGGACGCTCTTCCCTGCAGGCGCAAGCCCCTGCAGTTAATTACGCTACCGCATTGCGGTAACAACTTTCTCCTTCTCCAGATGGTCACTTCGTGTCGTGGGTGTTTGTTTTGTGTTTTGTTGCCCGTGGATTGTTTACGGAGACTGAGTTATGTCGTCGCCCGTAGGGCGTGGATCAGTCCAAATCCGTATTATCTTAGATTTGGGTTTGGGGGTTTGGTTTGAGGATACGTCAGCCATACTTGAGGCTAAGATCAACTCAAACATTTGTTAAGGATACGTTAGTCTAACTTTGAGACTAAGATCAACTTAACGGGATCGTTTAGATCCGACAAAAGAGCATGCAGGGCTCTATTGTTCTAGTTTAAGGACATTGCGGTCCATCGTATGTATGGCCGTCGGGACCCATCACCTCTCTGACGACGTTGAAGGATTACAACGACGGATGTCAGAGGAGTTCAGGGATGTACCCTCGAGCCAGAGTTAATTGGGGGGATTCATAGTCCAGTCTGTTTGAAGGTTTAAGGAAACGTTAGCCATCTTTAAGGCTAAGATCAACTTAAACGGAACCGTTTAGATCCGACAAAAGAGCATGCGGGGCTCTATTGTTCCAGTTTAAGGACATAGTGGTCCATTGCTAGTTTAAGGACATTGCGGTCCGTAGGTAGTTTAAGGACATTGCGGTCCATAGGTAGTTTAAGGACATTGCGGTCCATTGTTAGTTTTAAGACATCTCGGTTAAGGTTAAGGACGTCGTAGTCCATGGTTTAAGGATCCCACAGTCCATTGTTAGTTTTAAGACATCTCGGTCGAGGTTAAGGACGTCGTAGTCCATGGGTTTAAGGACCCCACAGTCCGTTGTTAGTTTTAAGACATCTCGGTCAAGGTTAAGGACGTCGTAGTCCATGGGTTTAAGGACCCTACAGTCCGTTGTTAGTTTTAAGACATCTCGGTCAAGGTTAAGGACGTCGTAGTCCATGGGTTTAAGGACCCCACAGTCCGTATCAATATGTGGTCATCGGGACCCGTCACCTCTTTGAAGACGTTGAGGGATTACAACGCCAAGTATCAAAGGAGTGAAGAGATGTACCCTGGAACCGGAGTGGATTAAATAGTCTTTAGCCCAATTTGGGATCAAGACCAATTGATTATGTTATGAGCCCATTAGCCCAGTTAATTACGAATTGAGGACTTATGGCCATCTTGGGCTAAGTCCAATCATGTCTGGAATATTGACTTCCTGTTGGTCCCTTGAAGGAGAGGCTTTGCCTCTATCCATTCGGCCAATTGGGCCAGTGTCTAGTGTTAAACACTAAAGACGAATCAGTGTTGAACACTGGGAATAAGATTGATAAGTTAGTGTTTCAACACTAAAAGATAGTTGGTGTTAAACACCAACAACCAGGCTTTCAAAGTATCATAAACACTAAAACAGATCAGTGTTGAACACTGGCAATGGAGATCTCAGATTAGTGTTAAATACTAAGGTAATCAGTGTTGAACACTGCGAATAAAGTTCTTTGATTAGTGTTGAACACTAGAGCCCAACAGTGTTTCAATACTGGATTCGAGAGTTCCAATTTAGTGTTGAACACTAAGGCAAGAGGGGTCACGTGGCAACACGTGAGGGCGCCCTCCCTTCATTTATTCTGCTGAGATTATCGCATCACGTGCCCTCATGTGAAGGGGATTTAAATGCTTATATGTTAAAGCTTCTGCCGAGGGTCACGTGGGTCACGTGGGGTGCTGCCTCAAAGGGGCTTTTTGTAGATCTCTTGGGGGGGTCACGTGGTGACACGTGACCCTGCCTCTATGTATGTTGTTTAGAGGATCTGTTAATCTTTTCCAGGAATTAAATTCCTCGTAGGGTTAAACCCTGACAGTAATTTCAGAGGAATTAAATTCCTACTTCCTTTTGAAGATTTATATTCTGAATAGATTTGGACTCTGAATTTTCCGTAAGAATTAAATTCTTCATATATGTGAAGAACTGAATAGGGTTAAACCCTAATAAAAGCTTTTAAGGAATTAAATTCTCACTCTCTGTTAAATTATGATCAAGGGAATTAAATCCCCGCTGTTCCAACAGAACTAGGTTCTTAATTAGGGTTAAACCCTGTTTCTTTTTGTTCTGAAGGAATTAAATTCCCATAACACAGGGTCAAGCCCTAGTTTTATTTTAAAGGAATTAAATTCCTATAGTTCTGTGAGATTTAAATTCTCGTGCTTCCATTCCCTCTCTATGTTTTGGATCTGCATGGCAGGATCTCAACCCATTGAGAATTAAATTCTCAGATTCAAGGGGAGATGTGCACTTTGCAGATCCTCTATCAAAGAGAGAAGAAATATATTCTTCCGTTTTATATATCAGAGTTAAACTCTGTTGAGAATTAAATTCTCCTTTCTTTCAAGGAGCCTTCCCTTTCTTACCTAGGGTTTTCTTTTGCAGAAGATCCAAGTTCCTCGAAGTATCAAGGCTCTCTCTCCCTTTCTTCCCTCTGCGTATATATATATTTTTTGTGTCTCTTGGCTCCTATTTATAGGAGAAGCAGCCGAGTCAATTAGTTTTTTACGAATCTTCATTGAGAGATTTGATTTGCATCCATCATTCGTTCTGGACCTTTGGATTATTAGGTGAATTTTATTCACCTTTGGATTTCAAGTCCCGGGATTCTCCTTTGTTATTTCGGTTAGATTTAAAGGGGAAATCTTTCCAAACTCGAGATTTTCCCATAAATAGGTGATATTTAATCACCTCTGAACCTTTAATTTAATTGTTTCTAGATAGTCGCTTTCCTTTGGAAGGATTTGAATCTCCTTCAGAATTTAATTCTGTTAACAAAATGGGCTTTGAAAGCCGGTCACGGGTGACCACGTGACCCATGGTCACGCGTGGGCACGTGACCCCCTTTGGAATGAGCCTTCTTCTTTCTTTCTGCGCTTTGCTTTCTGTTCTCTGTTTAGCTGTCACGTGCCACCACGTGACAACTGGTCACGTGTGAGCACGTGACCCTGGCATGGAGCCTTCTTCTCGATTTAACCGGAGAATGAGCCTGATGTTTTGAGTGTCACGTGCCAACACGTGACCCCTGGTCACGTGGGAGCACGTGACCTCTTTTGAAGCTTTTTCCTTGATTTGATCAGGGAACCGATGTGCCTTTGAATCCGCTTTAAAATGTCACGTGCCAACACGTGACCCTGGTCACGTGGGAGCACGTGACCCTTCTGAAGCCCTTTTCTTTGATGTAGTCAGGAAGCTGAATCTGCCTTGTCGATACTTTTAGGTGTCGCGTGCCCACACGTGACTGCTGATCACGTGTAAGCACGTGACCCTTTTCTGAAGCTTTTCCCATAAGCTTTTCTGATTTTAAATCAGGAAACAATAGTTGGATCCCGATTCCCACTGATGAGTTGGTTTACTTCTCGGGTGATCCCGACTAATTCTTCTTTCAGGTTTGGAGGAGAATTTGAGGTTACAGTGGGAGGTTTCCTGATTAGATAAAGTGATAACCATTCTGATCTAGGTTAGAGTGCACGCTGAGTGTTTCTTTTCTCTCTCTCTTTGGCAGCGACCATGACCCGACCCTTGACTATGACTCAGTGGCTAAGATTAACCGAACTTTCTTAAAACACTGGCTTTTGGATTGTCAGAGTTGCATATCTCATTGCCACTCCTACTCTTATCCTTTTCTCCAGAACACCCCGTATTACTATGAACATCCACTTCCATTGGATAAAACCATCGTATGGTTATATACGAACCCGAAGGAACTTGTTCCAGATTCGATGATGGTTTCTGGTTCTGGAGAAAACGAATAGGACTATTCAATTGTCTTTTCCTTTTACCTTCTCTCAGGTTATGAGTGCTTCTTGGATTAGGACGGTACACCTATTATGCTAATTGGATAGTCTTCTTCCAAACCATAGGCAGGTGCCGAAAGGTAGGGAAGAAAGAAAACCATTTAGCCTAACGAAGGTGTACAGAAGGTAATAAGTTAAGACAAATAAAGGGATTAGTAATAGGGCAAAGTAAATTGCGACTGCTATTCACAACCAAACCAGGTATTTCTTCGCCAATCCTACATCACCTTTGTATTTCTCCGGAACACCCCGTATCACTACGAAGATCCACAGTTATTTGGATACTCCATCGTATGGTTATATACAAACTCGAAGGGATTTGTTCCAGTTCGGGGATGGATTCTGGTTCGGGAGAAATAGGAATAAGGTTATATTCAGTTGTCTTTTATCTTTAGCTTCTCTCGGGTTGCGAGTGCTCCTAGGATTAGGAGAGTACACCCATTATGCTTATTGGATAGTCTTCATCCAAACCATAGGCTGGTGCCGAACGGTAAGGAAGGAAGAAAACCATTTGGCCTAAAGGGGTGTACAGAAGGTAATGACTAAAGACATATAAAGGGATTTGGAGAGATGGCAAAGAAATATACGGTTACAGTTGTAAATCTGGATAATGGAAGAGGCATTACTAGGAATACCCCGATACCCCTACGAAACATTTCAATGTTTCAGTTTCACTGTGTACTGTTAAAAGAAAACTGATTTCCCAATTAGAACTTACTCCTGGGTATGTATTTACCAGATGTGATTCTCACATCTGTATAGTTTTACAGATGATGAGTGGGAGTAAATTATTGGGAATTAGGTGATTATCCTCATTATATCGGGATTCGTTGTAATTGGTGATATTTGAGGAAATCACCTGGGTTGTTTACCGGACGGCAAAATTTGGTTTTGAATATCCGTTGTAATGCACCAATTTCAAATTGATATATCTGTACGTTTATTTTTATAAAGTGAGATATAACTGTTTGAAATTATGTCTATGACATTTACCTATATCAGTGGATGGTTAGGTAAGGAGCATTAAACAGCGGTGTAATTCTTCTTAACCATAAGTACAGTTTTCAACCTACGATACACAGGGAATGAGTTGTTAGACTCAGGGGACTTATACAGAGTATTGTATGTTGTCCAGTGTCCATGAGGACAGAGGGGTTGGTACTCGTACTATATTCTGTTCACTTATGACTTCTCTAGTTCTTAGACATGTGTTTCGTAGAAATGCAGGGTCTTAGTTTTGAGAAGTTATAGGTATAAGAATAAAGTAGAGAACCAGATGGTGCAAGTATCAGGATTTTTCAAGGTGATCGAAGATGTAGATACTTATGTATGGTATTCAGTTGATAGTAATGATTAAGAGAACTTGCTTCTCTTTCAGATTACTCATAATTGGAAGCATTCCTAAGTTGAGTAATGCTAATCGGGCTCTCTCCATTTAGTTGACATGCACTGGAGACAGTTGTATGATTTGAATTTGGTTCCAATTAAATCAGTGCCTCTTTTTCTTTATTGGATATATAATAGTTCATATCTTAACAATGTTAAGGTACGGGGAGTTGTCCGGCTTATGCTTAAAACCAGACTCTGGATAACTCAAGGCACGTTTCTGTAATGGCTGTTTGTGGGTTGACCCGGGCTATGACGAGGGTTAACTTTCTACCATCTGGAAGATCAATAGTGATATTGTTCTTGACTCGCCACAGTTTTAGTAAAATTGACTTTTTCAGAAAACAGTAGTGGGAGTATGGTAGAACTGGAAGTGATTCCAGAACCGCAAACGATTACTGAAAATTTGATAAGAACCTAAAGATTCAATCTGATTTGACATTCCATTGGCCACTCCGCAGATATGGTGGGTAATCTCAGGCACTCGAGAGGTACTTCGGTATGCTCAAAGACGGTGACAGGGAGGTTCTTGTTTACCCAGACTTGCCATTGCTGTTGTTCCAGACTGTGAGACCCGGCAGGAGGATGAGTATAGCGTCATTCTAAACTAGCTTTAGAAGTACACGTGTATATGACTCTGCCAGAGGGTTGGCGTAGTCAGTGGGAGCAGCGGAAGCATAGTGGACAAGTAGCTTATGTCTATTTATGGACTAAAGCAGATATAGCGGAGATGGATCAGAATAGGGGATGGATCTGTTAAGAAGGTAGCAGGGTGTGATGTCCCAGTATTTGGATGACATACACAGAGTAGGAAGTAAAATTCCTACTACGATCGGTTATACTTTGGTTGTCACACAGTGGTTTCTTCACATAGGATATAGATGTAATATCAGACATTTTGGTAACTAGATCTATGGTTTTAGATCTAGATTTGGGTAGTTTCCCAATCAGGGTACTTAGACAGCATTCTAAAGGTATTTAGAATGGACGACTCCAGGTATGGTAGTGTACCTGCAGGTGATGGAGTCACCCTCTCTAAAGGTGTCTTACAGACTAAAGGGGAGAGGGATGTGCATGATTGGCAGATCACTTGCTTAGGCAATTGAGTCAATCATGAGATGTCAAGTACCACACCAGATATTGTTTTTGCACGAGATGCAGTAAGTTGATATTAATCCTATCCTGGAGAGACATTCGGAAGCAGTTTTAGAACATAAGTGGATATTCTATGGATATGATAACAACAGCCTCCTTCGGGAGACGGTTATCATTCCAGGCTTCCAAGGTGACCTGGATGACAGAGTGACTGTCAGAGTTATAGTTTTCCCTCTGACGAGGGGCAGTAGTTTGGACAGATGGTCCAAGCGGATACTGAGGGGGGTATGGCGCAGGATACTGATTAAGTTCAGCTGACGATACAGTCTAAGAAGTTTGAATTTGGAGTTCATTTATGAACTAGGTCCCATCAGATATCCAGACATATTCTAAGACAGGTATTGCTCATTTCGGGAGATGGTTTTCTCCGCGAACTTGAGATAAAGAGAGCGATAGAAAGAAACATCAGGGCGGATCCACTCACTGAGGCTATTCCTCGAACGCAATAGTTTATCAAACGGGTTTTGTGAAACTGATTAGTAAAGGAGTTGGGTGTTCGGTATTACACGGGCTGTAAGTATACGGCATCGCAATAATTAGCCTTGAGTGCAAGTGGGAGATTGTTGGATATAGTGCCCTCAGAGTCAATTATTGGATCACAGGCACGTGTTGCAATGATTGAGGGAGGAGCTATACCGGTAGGACAGTCTTACTCAAGATGATAGTATGCTATCTGGTTTACCTTTATCATCGTGTACTGCTTTAGGTGACCTTAGAGGTTACTATTACACATTGATAGAGCCCTTAGGATTCTTGCTTGACGGCCAGCAGTATGATGGCGATCATATACGTGGGAGCTGGGGTCTATAAGCACATCCTTAAAAAGTCCCTAGTCGTGGGAGTTTTCGAGACAGGGCATCGATACTCCAGAGTAGACTAGTGTATACAGTCGAGACCCCGATGAGGGGCGGTGGCCGGTCTCACAAGCCACTGGTGTCAGTTGGTTCACCTAAGATATATACAGGTGCTCATTGGGTTATGAGTACACCGGACAGGACTCGCCGGGAACATGCTAGTTGGTATTATACCTGACGTCAGATAGCAGTTCCCTGGTGACATGTGTACAGGTTAGTTCATCGACCTGAGATCGTCATTTGTCTCGTGTGAGTTCCCACTGTGCTTTGATTACTACCCTACCACGGCTCAAAGGAGTCGTGCAAACAGGTTTTAGTTGGGTACAGTCCCGAGCCACATGGAGGCAGTGAGAGGATCGACAGGGGTTCGTCTCTCCCGGTATTGGGGGTGAGGTCGCGCTGTGTCTAGGAGAGCCATTACACGAAGTCCTTGGCCAAGGCAGGAGATTTACTGGTAGGTATTCCAGTAGTATCTCAGGGTGTTCTGGGCTACACTCCGACACGACTTGTACCGCTTTTGGGGGTCTGACTTTTACCAACCCCCTAGGCCCGACATGCGATGCTCATAGACGAACGGACCGGACTGTACGGATATTGTCACTGACAGGCTCAGTACGGTGTCAGGATGAGTTCGCTCATCGACCTCCCTTTTGGTCAATACCTGGTAGCCCATTACGTACGGCTAATACCTCTGACATGCTAGTGGTTAAATCCACAGCCAAAGATTGACGAGTCTTTAGAGTCCCCCACAGACAGTTTCTCAAGTTTCGGACGAAACGCTGTAGAGGCCGTATGGATTTATGGCAGGGTTCGAACGTACGCGTGCACTTGTACACGTGTCATGGTTCGGACGGATAATACTAGCGGGATTTGGTTTAAGCCGGATCCTAGTATTTTACAGTGTTGATTTTGTCTCATTGCATTTGTATTCGGTCGGAATACAAATGCGGGTATGTATATACAGTCACGGGGTTTTCCTGTAATTTATTACGGGATCGCTTTTTTTGAAGTTGCCAGTTTGCATTCCGTTTCGGCCATTTTTCCTTTATTCTTTCCTTGGCTGAATTTTCCATGGAGGAGCTTATTTGAAAATATGCAAATTAGCAAAGTGGAGGGTTTTTTTTGTGATGGAGGGTTCATGAGATTTCTAGAAGCTCCTTGATGAGATTGATTTATTTTGTGCATCATGATTTGCTTTATGGAGATGGGATTTGATTAGGAAATAAGTGTGATGTTTTGAGGTGGGTTTTTGTTGCTTTTTCCTTATACTCACTCACCTTTTCTTGTGCTCACCCCCTTCATATTTCCCATGCTAATTTTGGCCGGCCACTAGAGGAGGCACCCCATTCATTTTGTGTGTGAGGATTTTTTCATCTCATTTGGCTCACACAAAATCCCTTAGCTCCATTTTCAAAGTTCATCTCAAAAGATTTTTCCTCCACCTCCATTGTGGCAACTTCATTAACCCCTTGAGACAAACCGTTCTACACTCATTCTACAGCAATCTTGGACACGTCGGCTTGCCAACTTCGTGTCCGAATTGCCTCGGTTCAGAGGTGGGAGCCCGTAAAAAGACTCGGTGATGTGGTCCCTTTCCGACGAGGAGATCGAGACCGGAGATGCCGTGAGGAGATCGGGATGGTGGCCAAAGACTGAAGGACACGGATCGCTCGGTATAGCTCTCTACCCTTTCTCCAGTTAGCTAGTAGTAGGTTAATGGTCTGATCCGGGTTTATAGTCCGCGGCAGCGCCGGTTTTCAAGTTAAGAAAAATTTTCGTTTCCGCATTTTGGCCTCGGAAAGACGGCCGGGGCGCTACCGTAGACTTACAACTTTATCAGATTCGCCCTCATTTTATGAGGGGTTATTGATTGTGGGGACGCTCTTCCCTGCAGGCGCAAGCCCCTGCAGTTAATTGCGTTACCACATTGCGATAACCACTTTCTCCTGCTCCGGAAGTTCACTCCGTGTTGTGTATGTTTTTGTTTGTTTTGGTTGTCCGTGGATTGTATACGGAGACTAGTTTGTGTCATCGCCCGTAGGGCGCGATTAGTCCAAATTCGTATATTTTAGATTTGGGCTTAGCTTTATTTAAGGACCGTTAATCTGGTTTGAGATTAAGGTCAACTTAAATATGTGAGCATTTGGGCTCAATTTGTTCCTGCTAAAAATGCGTTAGTCTAATTTAAGAGTAAGATCAACTTAGCAAAATTTCAAGAATCATTTTTATTTAAGATCCAGCAATAGAGCATTTGAGCTCAGCTGCAAGAAAAATTCAGAGACTTAACCAATTTGGGCTAAGTCTACTTAGCGTTTTGTTTTATTCAAAAGTGCTAAGCACTTATTTAGGCTCTGTTTGTTCAGCGCTTTTTTTCATGTAAAGGTGCTAAATACTTATTTAAGCTCTGACGCTCATATGTATATCATGTAAAGTATTTAGTTATGGACGCTACCCAATAAATGTTGAGCGCTTTTTGTATTTTTGACTAAATGTGAAGTGCTAAGTACTTTTTATAGCGTCCACGTGAGGTGCACGTGCGGTGCTGGGCGCTGCCTAATCAGTATTAAGCACTCAGCCATTTTGGTTGCATATAAGTGCTAAGCACTTTTTGTAGGGCGCCCACGTGAGGAGCACGTGCGGCGCTGGGCGCTGGCCAATCAGTGCTAAGCACTTAGCTGCTTCGGTTGTATAGGGAGTGCTGAGCACTTTTATTCAGCGCCCACGTGTGTTTCACGTGAGGCGCTGGCTTTCTGTTTTGGACGCCCGTGTGTTTTCCACGTGAGGCGCTGGACGCTGTTATAAGGGGACGCCCACGTGAGGCGCTAATCTTTTTTCCTTTTTTAGAGATTAAATATCTGTTAATGGCATTTTGACCATTAATGGTCACCAAGATCTTTGTTTTTTTGAAGATCTGGGATCGATTTTTTCTTTAAGAACTATGTTCTTTTATAGATTCCTTTTTCCTTTTGTTTTTTCTTTTGGACCTAGTTCTTTTTTGAATCTTTGATTCTCAAGAACAAGATCTTCCCGATGAGAATTAAATTCTCAACTTATGTGAGACTTGTCTTGTGGATCTCAGATCCAGAGAAAGAACTAAGTTCTTTAAAAATGGTTAAACCTTTAGATGTAATAGAGATATTTTGATCTCTTTTTTTTATTTAGGATTTTGAGAAGGAAGGTTTTCTTCTTTGAGAATTGAATTCTCTGTTCTTTTTGAGAGCTCCCTGTATTTTTTCTGTCCCCCCTCTGTCTCATCTGTGATAGTCGTTCCTTTTTTGAGACTTGAAGTCTCGGGTCCTTTATATAGTGGAGGCAAATTGTTAACTAATTTTGAGAAAATCTCTCATTGAGAGATTTCAATTGATTTAATTGGATTCAAAATTGATTTGGGGAATTTTACCGACCGTTGGATTTTTGATCCAAGAACTTATGTTTTACAGAATATGATTTGGGAAATATTTTCCCCTATACGGAATTTATTCTGTAAAAAGGTGATTTTTTAATCACCATTGGATTCTCAATCCAAGAGTTCTCTATTTTACATAGAGCAATCTTTCTTGTTTAGGAAGATTGAGAGAATATATTCCAAAATAGATTTTTATTCTATAATTGAATTTTTGATCCAACCGAGAATATCTTTCTTATTTTAGAAAAATTTGGGAAATATTTTTCTCCAAATAGAATTTAATTCTGTATTTTGATGATTTATCATCTCTGTTGAATTTTTGATCCAACAGCTCTGTTTAACAGAAAGTATTGTAGAATTTTATTTCTACCTGGGCGTCGGCGCTCACGTGTTATGCACGTAGGCTCTACTTAAGAATTTAACTCTTATAATAGGTATTTATGTGCTTTGCACATTGGCGCCCGCGTGAGGAACACGTGCGGCGCCATCTAAGAGTTTAACTCTTATGCAATGAACTCTTATGTGCTTTGCACATTGGCGCCCTCGTGAGGAGCACGTTCGGCGCCATCTAAGAGTTTAACTTTTATGAACTTTTCTGTGCTTTGCACATTGGCGCCCGCGTGAGGAGCACGTGCGGCGCCATCTAAGAGTTTAACTTTTATGAACTCTTCAGTGCTTTGCACATTGGTGTCCGCGTGAGGAGCACGTGAGGCGCCACCATAAGATTTAATCCTTTAAGTTTGGCTCTGACGCTGGCGCCCTCGTGGAGAGCACGTGAGGCGCTGCCTCATTAGATTCAACAGAGTTTTGCTCTTTTATTTGGTTAAATATTGGGGAAACAAATGCCCCCACCGGTGTTCTCACGTGGCTTACACGTGGGTGCAATGGTGTCACCTTTTCCACCGTTCGATCTCCCGTGGAGTTGAACCGTCCCTCATATCTTATAAATAGGGCCTTTGGCCCTTGAGATGACTGCCGTTTCGTCATCTTCCATCTTCCTCCTTGAGAGTTTAATTCTCCTCTCAGTGCTTAGATCTCTGCCAAAAAAACTCTTAGAGTTTAAACTCTGTTTAAGAAAATTGATAGACCATTTTTCTCTTAAAAGAGACTCTTTTTGTCTTGGATTTTTAACCCATTAACAAAGCTTGGCTATTTTTCTTGAAATGATCTCTTAGAGATCGTAAAAACTTTATTTTAGGTATACCGTTGGTTTCAGAGATCTTAAGGTTTTACCCTGTTACTGACTTTGATCTTTGAGGGTTGTTTGGGTTTTAATTCCATTTCCCGTAGGGATTTCTGGGATTTAATCCCATTAGAGAAATTTAATTTTGGATTATTCTACAGAGCTTAGCTCTGAGAAAATTTCTTTTTTAAGAAATTCTTTTGGGAATTTTATTCCCCTTTTATTTCTTTCTTCGGTTCTTTTTGCAGATTTGAATCTGCTGTAGAACTTGTTTTTCGAGGGAGTTTAACTCCACGGTTCAATGAAATCTTTCATTAAATGAGAATCTTTTCGGATTCTTATACTGAGTGCCTGCCTCATCATTGATGGGGCATCACCTTGATTTTGTGAGGGCCGCTTTTTTTTAGATTGTAATGATTTTGGTATTTTGATTGCTAACCCTTTACTGGTTTTTCTTTTCAGATACTATGCCTTCTCATTTGTATGAACTTGAAGAGATTATCTCTTATGAGGATATTCTCATCCAAGGCTGCTGCCAGGGCCAAGTGTTTACTGACGCCCAGTGCGCGAAAGTGATGCGTCGCTTCGACAATTACAACGGTTGATTGCTCCCTCGCTGTTCTGCTCTCTTGAAGATTGTCGTTGGGTCGATTTAGGAAGTAGTTCTCGAGCTTGATGAGGCTATGCCGCTCGAGGCACTTGATGAGGCTGAAGACAAGGTGGATTCAGTGTATCTGATGAGCCTGATTTCAAAGAAGCGAAGAGATGATCTTGTCACTGTTTTGCATCGCGTCTTCCAACAGAAGGCAATAATATCCGCGTACCAAAGGATGGATGACATCAGCGGGGATCCTGATGCTTGCATTCGTGAGAAAATGCATAAGAAAATGGTCAACGAAGCTAGAAGCGCTTTACTCAAACTTGCCTCTAAGTTCATGAATCCGTGTTTGGGATTCAGCGTCTTACCATTGTAATTTTTTTATTTGCTTTTTTTCCATCAATGTATAAATTTCTTCGAAGTATGAATGACAAAGTTCCCATTTTCTTTATGCCAATGCTTATATGTGCCTCACGTGAGGTGTAGTTATAAAAAAGAACTAGTGCCGGCGTTCACATGTCATGCGCATGAGGCACTGCTACGATATTTAGTCCTAAACTGGCGCCGGCGCTCACATGTTATGCACGTGAGGCGCCGCTACAGGTTCTAATCCTGTAAAGAATCGGTGCCGACGTTCACGTGTCATGCATGTGAGGTGCTGCTGAGGGAGTCGTTTCACCTTCTTGCTCTGATTTCCACGAGTCAACATTTTCTTTTCCCATGCCATTTTTGTCAGGACTTGGAAATAGTTCCACCATGCACAACATTTTCTGTGCCTAAACTTGAATGCTTCTCTTTATAATCTGAATCTATGTTTTCCTCTTTCTTCACAAATAGAGAACCATTTTTAACAAACCAAGAGTTATGGCTTGCAATCGTCCGCATGCTCGTCGGCAACCATGGGAAGTTTCTATCGAGGGAATTGTTTCCCATTTCGCTGCGCGATTAGTGGATCCCGTTCTCACTGATGACCAGTGTGACATGGTGATGCACGAGCTTCTGGCTCGTAGGGGCTCTCCTCTTCCTGTCGGTTCCATTTGGCTCCGAATGATCTTCGCGTCCGTGCTTGTTGACATCCCCCCATCCAGCGGAGATGACTCCTGCGATACTCGACGCAACGGATGATAAGATCGAGGGCTTTTATGAGGCGTATTTGATTTCCCAGCCTCTGAAGGACCGCTCTGTTCAGTTGCTAAGTCAGATGCGGACTCGACGGGCCGTCATGTCTGCCTTCGCTGATAGGCATGGCGCTGACCAATGGGGAGCGACCCCTTACGAAGATCGCCGCTTCGACATGGTAGAGAAGGCGGAGAGGGAGTTAGAGAATTTTGTTTATTGTTTTATTAATCCCTGTATCTCTGATCCCATATTTGGTGATCTTTTTCTGTGGAACAAATAAATAAAAAATTTGTTGACCGCTGAACGTTTCATCCCCAGCACATATTCATGTGGGCATTTTGCCTTTGCACGTATACTTTGTATTTTAAGCTTTAGAAGTTTCTGATGCATGCATATAGACATATGTGAGTACTGGATTGATGTGAACAAATTCTTCGTCCTGCCACCTCGCTCACGGTGGTATACCCGTGAGTGAAGCGTCGTCATCCATGATTAACTCAAGTCTTGATCCTTAAGGAATGTAATACTGAGCCCCGAGGCCTATGAGTTGCGTTAATCTGTTTCTTAATGTCTTAATTTAGCGCCAATTAGTTTATTTACTCGTTTCGGAGTTTGTAGTTTATTTACTCATTTCGGAGTCTCTAGTATATGTACTCTTTTCGGAGTTTGTAGTTTATTAACTCATTTCGGAGTTTGTAGTTTATTCACTCGTTTCGGAGTTTGTAGTTTATTCACTCATTTCGGAGTTTCTAGTTTATGTACTCGTTTCGGAGTATGTAGTTTATTCACTCGTTTCGGAGTTTCTAGTTTATGTACTCGTTTCGGAGTTTGTAGTTTATTCACTCATTTCAGAATTTCTAGTTTACGTACTCGTTTCGGAGTTTGTAGTTTATGAACTCGTTTCGGAGTTTCTTTAGTTTACCTCCCTTGGGTTTACAGGAAAACTTGTCCTAACGTTATATGCAGATAACCTCCATTCTTTACGACAGAGGTCCGTTAGGTTTGTGGTACTAGGGTTTTAGTCCATGGTACCGTCGCGTTGGCTGATGTATTCCTCGATATGCGGTCTTTAAGCCATTGTTCGAGTAGCCCCATGTCTGTCGTATCTCTGATCCCTCCAGGGGCTGGACAAGACGTCTTCAAGTTATCTCCTTAGGTCATATTACCGTCGGAAGAGAAAACGATAGGAATTTGCTATGACGCTTTTTACTTGAGGTTAGGCTCAGCTTTGCGCCCCGAAGAGTCATAACCACTCTGCTCTGGTGTGGGATTATCTCCAATAGTCTTTTAGGCTTTATATGAGTTGCCTTCAAGATTTGAATATACTGTTGTTTCATTTTTTTCTTGACGATATCACGCCGATTCTTTGCTGAAGTAAGGTAGACATCTGTAAAACTTCTATGCTGTATGTACTGCAATTGAAATCCAGAGTTAGGAATATACCATTGCCCTATTTTCATTTGATAGCCGCATTCGCATCCTGCTAAAATAGGGGGAACATCGGGATGGTCTCTAGGTTGTATATGTGCTGTCGAGACTTGGAGTTTAGGATTTTTTCGTTACTCCATTTTTGGTTTCGACCTTTGGGTCTTTTGTTGACGTTGCGTCTGCACTGAAAAGGAACGCCGGGATAGTCTCTAGGTTGTATATGAACCGTCAAGACTTAGAGTTAGGATTTTACCATGGCTCCATTTTTGTTTCGACCCTTGGGTCTTTTGTTGATGCTGCATCTGCATCCTGCTGGAATGAGAAGAATGTCGAGCTGATCTCTAGGCTGTGTTAGTTATATGTATGCCCTAGAGGCCATTACTGTACATAGGATGTATATTGTAGTGGATGCTGGGACATATATAGGGAGGACTTTCTTGCTCGACATGATAGTATGCTATCTGGTTACCCTTTACCTTAACGTGTATGCTGATTGTCTCTCTGTTACATGTTGGTAAAGCCCTTAGGATCTGTACTTGACTACCTGGACTATGATGCGGATCATACTAGTGGGGACATGGTAGTCCATAAGTACATCCTTCAAACTCCCTAGTCGTGGGTGTATCGAGACGGGGCATCGATATACCAGAGTAGACTAGCGTGTACCTTCTCGACCCATACAGATGGGCGATGGATGATCCCATATCCATCGGTGTTTGACATCAGAGGAGATATACGGGTGCTCAGTAGAGACTGGGTACACTGGACGGACTCGCCGAGAACTCCCAGATGGTATTATACCTCACGTCAGATGGCAGTTCTCTGGTGACACTGGTACAGAGTAGTCTGTTGACCCGAGATCGTCATAGAGTCTTGTGTGGTTCCCACTGTGCTTTGATTTCCATCTTACCACGTCCAAGAGGGCGTGCAAAACGGTGGATTTTGGGTACAGTCCCGAGTCACATGGAGGCAATGAGCGATAGGAGGGGATTCGTCTCTCTCGGTATAGGGAGTTGATGTTGCGCTGTGTTCGATTGGCTATAACAGGAAATCCCTGGCCAGGGTTGCTGAGATTTACTGGTAAGTGTTACCAGTAGTTTCTCTAACAGTTATAGACCTCATATCGACACGACTTATCGAGCTATTGGGGTCTGACGTTTACCACCCCTAGGCGAGATATGCGACATATCAGACGATCAGACCGGACTGTACGGTAGTGTTACTGGTCGGATTCACTGGAGTGTGAGCGGGCTTGCTCGTCGATCTTCAGATCGCTCAATACCCGGGTGGCCGTTACGTTTAGCAGACCGCTTGCGGCTTGTGGGTGTTTGATATGATCATCGCCTGCTGCCGGCGTATTGACGAGTCTTTAGAGTCCTACACAGAGGTTTCCTGGCTCAAGCGAAACGAAATAGGAGCTCATATAAGATATGTGCGGGACCGAGAATAATGCGTGTATGTGATACCGTATTCTATTCTCGCGATAAATGTATCGAATGGTTGTATGCGATATAACCTAGTTATCGATTCAAGCGTTGATTCGATAAGCCGATATATTGTATACTAGTCGGTTGTGTGCGACATAACCGGATCATTGAATCAAGTGTTGATTTAATGATTTAATGCATATTTATATATTTGATATATTACTTTGCATCAACTAGTATCGGTTTACTTAAGATGGATTTTCTCACTCGGGTGTGTGCATTACATAGGCGATATGATTTTGTGCACTTGCTTGTATCATGTTTGATGATGCATGCTTTTTGGTTAAGTGTAAAGTATTAAACCTTGGTTAATAAATGGTTAGGGTTTATAATTTAGTTATTCATTTATCTTATTTAGTTATCCATTTATTTTTGATAAATGAATAAAAGAAAGAGAAAAGGATGGTGGCTTCTTTTGTTGTTTTGTTAAAGCTTCATGAAGCTTTGACTTAGTCCACTATTCTTATCTCATCCTTAACCCTAACCATACCACTCAACCATGATTAATTCTCTACACTAAACCATGGTTCTAAGATGATAAGAATGTATTATTCTTTTCTTTTTAGAATTATCTTATCATAAGCTTCTTCTTCTTCTTCCTTGACTTCAAGAAGAAAAGCTTCACCTCCATCAATGGTGATTGATGCATTTGAGTGATAAATCCAATTCTAAAGTTAACCCACTTCCTATTTCTTCATCCTCTACCTCTTGCCAAGTAGTAGAGTGTGTTTACTCCACAAGTTTCATGACTTGGGGAAGTTGTGAGCTTGATCTAGCGATGCCTCGACGTAGATCATCTTCGGCATGGACATCGACGACCTAGCTTGCTCATTCTCCGACGAAGCCGATCCTAGAGCCCGGATTTGATTTGGACAGCGGAGAGGACCTCATTGCGGAGCCGTGGAGGTGGAGCACCGGATCTACAAAGGTTGTATTTCCGTTAAACTTTTAGTTAAGTGTTAACTAGTTCAATGTTCTCCTAGACATCTAGTTATCGATCCGTAGTTTAGGGTTTGTAGGCACCATAATTTTTGAATTTGCCATGGTTGATGGCTTGGGAGACCTCACTAGTGTGCCTAGGAACCCTACAGTGGTATCAGAGCCTAGCTAGAGCCTTAGGCGAAGTCTAGACGGAAATTGAAGTCCGAACGAACCCGAAACCCCGATTCAAACATGCTCTCTGTCCAATTTTTAAAATCTGGTCTTTTTCCACATTAAAAATATCTAGAATATCAAGCAGGGTTCACTGTGAAATACTGTGCAAAACTGAGCTGTAACGCCGTCATCACGGCGCGGAACCGCGGCCTAAGGCCACGTGGAGCGGCGCTTCCGCGGCGAGACTGTACAATCGTTGATTTTTCTTTGCACAGTAATTCCTATTTTCTATAGATGGATTTTCTGGGAATTTTTAATATTTGTTCAAGAGATGAATTTTCTGAGTTGATTTGGGGATTCGGTATTTCGATCGGGGTATCAAATTTTGTCTGTGTGGCTTTCCGGATAAATTTTAGAATATGTTAAAAAGTTCGACCGGATATAAATACCCAATTTTTCCCCTGTCGGGAAATTTCCAAGTGTTGGATTTTTCCGTAGTTTAACGACGTTCTAAGTAGTGCAAGTAACGCGATGGTCCCTCTAGAAGACACAAACCTTAACTCGATTATGTGACCGTCTTGAACTGCCCTTTGAACCTTCGGGTTTGGGGAGTACAGCGTGCCACATGTGAGGCGTTGGCTTGACCCTTCTACGGCTGGATCGTTGGTACTGAGGTACGAACGGAATGTTGTTAGACTTGTTTCATGTGTTGATCAGTTTCGGGAAAACTTGGGTGTTCGATTGTTCGATCGAAAAGTTTGACATTTTCTGTTTATCTGGAATGGGATACAATAATTGGAATTCACAAGTAGTTATGAGATAACTGAATGAATGTTATAAACATAGCACTTTAGTCTCCCTTGATCGGTTGCCACGGAATTTTGATGTGATCAAAAGTCCGTCGCAATCACGTAGCGTACGCGGATACTCGCCGGGTAAACTTAATAGACAGCCTCACTCCATAGCCCCGACCAAGTGACTGTAGGAGAACCCCGTCGCCGAAAGCATCCGTCCGGGTGCTCCCGGTAACGGTGTTCCGCCTTGGTGCACTTCGTCGACGGTATCGGGGGTGCGGCCGTCTACTGAAGTTTGCGACGAGCATTCGATCAGGATGTCGGGAATCTTGTTGAATTCCCCGACTTGATATTGAAAAGTGTTTTCGATAATGAGACTAAAATGCGGGGTTTATAATTGTTAGGCATGCGATGTCTAAGTAATTCATTTGGTCAGGCATGTGATGTCTGAGGTGGTTGCGGATTCCAACTGTTGTAGTTTTACACTTTCTTTTCTGTGACCGTAAGTGTAATATGTGATATCGCCGGTTTCGTTGCTATATGTCAACGACAATTGGGATGCGCATATTTACTTACGTTGATGACATGTGATGTTATGTGTTGCTGGATATGATATATTGGATCGTCGTGTTTGAATAGCCGGGGGTTTTTATATGAGATGAGTGTTTTTCATTTTCATTCATGTAAAAACTTGTATGTAATATTCTTTTATTGGGGCGCTTCCAGGTTGCGGAAGTAGTCACCGTTTGTATATTATTTACATTTCCGCACTAGGATAGACCCAAGGTGGAGGGCACAAGTAACCGGGTTCTGGGGTCCAGTGGGAGACCAACTCGAGGAGTCGAGTCCGGGTTTCCTAACTCCAGAATTGGTAGGGTTGCTTGCCGCTCTCGTAGGGGTCTAGGGGTGTGGGTTTGGCTATTCATAATGACCGTGGAATCCGTGTTTTATACTGGCTCGTATTGAAAACACGGACGTCCTAGTATATCCAATATTTCATATGTTTCTTCTGCTGCGATATCTGTGATGTGATCATGTGATGTTCTTTGATAGATACAGTATATAGTATATATGATATATTATATAGATGTTACTTATGTTTTACACCCGCGCTAGCCCTGCCCTGCTCTGTCGTTAGTTACCTAACCTAACGGTGCACGAGGGGACATCGAGGCGAATACGGATGGCATAAGTGTACGTCATATCTATCTGTGATGTTTAGGTACTTAAATGATGGGACTTCATTAATGTGATTAATGAAATAAAAGAAACCTAAAGATGTTGTAGAATTGAATTTCAAAATAAAACAGGTAGCTACAGTTTTTGCTTTGCACAGCGGTATATGAGATATATCCTGCACCTTATTCGATAAGGAAAGGACCGAGATCCCTTCACCGGGAGTGACTCCTTTAGCAATAACTGGCAGATGCTACACACTCGGTTTGTCTTTTGATTGCTTTTAAGTGTTTTTTCTTTGCACAGTGATATATATGATATATCCCGCACCTCATTCGACGAGGAAAGGACCGACGATCCCTTCACCGGGAGTGACTCCTTTAGCAAAACTAGAAAAGCCTCAAAAACACTCCATTTCAAAATTCATTCGATCCTACAACGATATCAAGTTCATTACGCAATAGGTTTTCAGAAAAACCTGTCGTAGCCCTCCGTCATTTCAGATAAGTAGTAGTTAGTATTCGTGCTACGTTTGTTGGCCTGCGTCAAGGCGTAGTGTGCGGTAGCTAACTGGTGCTTATCTGCATAAGCATATGATGTGATTGGATTAGGGTAGTCGTGCGACTTTGTTGGCCTGCGTCAAGGGTCGTGCGGGTGGGTTTAATTCAACCAGGAAATGACGGGTTGAACTTGACTAGCGCACTATGGTTTGTTGGCCTGCGTCAAGGTCATAGGATGCTAGGGGAAAAATATTATCGGGAATTTCAAGTGTTGAAATTTGCAATGAGATTGCATACCTTCTATGAGATAGTTGGATCTCGATACCCGCTGCGAGTAAGAGTTACTCCTGGGAGAGTTTTATACATTACAATTAGCCGATCAAGTAGGTGTCTAGAAAGGTGTCAACGGGGTTACGCCTCTGGGAAAACGAGGTTTACAGTAATTAGGTTCGTGCGAAAGCACGGGGGACCTCCCTCAAAGTACCGACACTGGCCTGGCTGAAAGATTGGCGAACTTGTAGTGTGTAATTAATCCCGGCTAGTCTTTCCTTTTAGGGTTTGAAGGAAGATTTGATAAAAAGCAGTGGGAGCCATCCTGATTAGATAAAATAATAACCAATCTATTCTTGCAAGAGCGTACGCTGAGTGTTTTCTTCTCTCTCTCTCCAGGTAGCGACCATATCACGCCTTAATCAAGATAATAAAACGGATTATTGACCGAACCCGCTTGTTATACTGAGCTGGGGAACGTTGGTCCCGCTCCAACTTATAATTGTTATAAGACAGAGCAGGAAATAGGGGATTACCAGAATTCCCGTGCCGCCCAAACGAAGAGAGTGCATGCTGATGCATCATCTTCGGGTATGTTCATTACAGAGAACTGTTTCTCAGTATCCTTTACGTCCTGGGTATGTGATACCAGATCAGGATCCCAGATATGTAATCTGTTACATAGGGCTACAGAAAGGTAGAGAACTGAGAACGGGTGATAAGTTTCATGAGGCAGAAAACGGGGCAAGAGTTGCAGCCAAGTCTGTTGGTCACTGTCACCCTGTATTACAATACATTGATTCTGAACGAATGTTATTAGATACCGAACCTGATATACAAAATCATATCTGTCTCTTTATTAGTAAAGAAATGATAAAATTTTGTATTGTTGGATAATGTTTTGAACATTTCCTATATCAAAAGTTGATCGGTTCAGGCACGTTATCTAAAAGCATTGATGTTCTAAATCAAACTACAGTTCTAAGTATACAGAACACACACAAGAGGAAGAGTTCAGAAATGAATGAATCCTACTTGAGGCATTGTAGACTAGGTCAGATCAATGTGACCCGACTAGCTAGAGTTACATATAGATGCATTTTTAAATCAGTTTGAATTTACATCTTGTGAAACTCGCCAGTCATGTCACAAAGATATAATGACACTAGCTCTGTTTATTGGAAACAGAGAAAGAGTTAGTGAACTCTTGGGATGATACATGTTGATGTATGTAGGTCCCCAGTCTACACATGCCAGGACCGGTTCTTTATACTTCATTACGTTCTCTGATGATCTCTTTAGATTCAGACATATGTTCTTGTTGAAACACAAGTCCGAACCTTTTGAGATATTCACAGAATATAAGTTAGAAGTAGAGAACCAAAATACGGGTATAAGTATTATGTCCTTTGATGTGATCAAGGAGGAGAATACTTGAGCACGAAAATCCTGGACTATTTTAAAGGAGAATGAGATTCTCTCTCAGCATTACTCCTCTGTATACACCATAGCACGATGGTGTATCGGGGCGGAGCAATCACACCTTATGTGATATGGTGTGCTCTATGATGAGTACTACTGAGTTTCCTATTTCCTTTTGGGAGTTATGCACTTATGAAGTTGCATACCTATTGAATAGGGTTCCAATCAAATCAGTTGCCTACCACTCCATATGAGATATGGAAAGGGAAGAACCCATGTCTTAAGTTAGTTAAGATTTGGGGTTGTCCGGCCTATGTTTAAAAGCAAAATCCGGACAAGCTCGAGGCAAAAACTGTAATGTAGAACTGGAAATGTTCCAGCTATACGAACAACAGCAGATGATTTGATAGAACCAAAGGATTCAGTAGATTCCAACGAACCTCAGCCTCTCCGCCGATCTAGTAGGGTTCCTCACCCACCTGAGAGATACTTCGGTTTCTCTATGACAGTGGGAGCGAGGATTGCATCATGAGATGATGACCCAACTAGTTTCGAGCTGGCCATCAAGAGTGTGACTCTGTAAGAATGGCTGGATGCTTAGCGATCTGAGATGGAATCCTTATACTCCAGCAAAGTATGGACTTTAGTTGCTATATCTGAAGGGTTAAATCCCCATCAGGAGCAAGTATATCTTGAGAAGATTACTTGGTGTACATGGAAAAGTTGAGACTTTCAAAGCTAGAATTGTTAAAGGTTTTCGTCATCGACCAGGCGTGGATAATGATGAAACCTTTTCCAGTAGCTATGCTTAAGTCCATCCAGATCCTACTTGTCACGGCTACATACCATGACTGCGATATCTGGTGGTTGGGTGTCTTGACTGCTTTTCTAAATGATGATTTAGAAGAGAGTGTCTATAAGTACACAGCCAGAGGGCCTCGTAGACAGTAGGAGCAGCGGAAACGTGTGCAAGATGCTTTATAGGATAAAGCAGGCATCGCGGAGTTGGAACATCTGTTTTGATGAAGTGGTCAAAGAGTTTGACATCATCAAAATGGTAGATGAACCTTGTATATACAAAAAGGTAGTAGGGAGTATGGTGACGATCCTCGTAGAGTACGTGGATGACATACTCTTGATAAGAAAGGAGTTTCTTATGCTACGCTCGATCAATCTCCGCTTATCACAAAGATTCTCCGTATAGGATTAAAGTGATACCTACTAACTCCTGGATTTTGGATCTATGAGATAGATCTAAATGGATGTTAGGATTCTCACTAGTTGTAGTGAGATGGTATCAATCGATCTTGGGGAGAATCACTGGAAGTGTTCCAGGGTGATAAAGACGACTGAATGTCAGTCACAGGCATTGTCTTTACCCTCAGTAAATGGACGGTATGTTGGAAGAGTTCCAAGCTAGATACCGTGACATACTAGACGATAAAGGCACGATACATCGCTACTTAAGATGCTACCAAAGAGGCTGTTTGGGTGTATATTGGTTCATGAGATGAACTATGTTCCTACCATTGTGAGACAATGGAGTTATGGCTTATGCCAAGGAACACCGGTCCCATCAGTGATCCAGACATATTCTAAGACAGTATCACTTGATCATGGAGATGGTTGATCTCCAGGGTGATTGAGGTTTGGAGAGTAGACTCAGAGGACAACACAGCGGATCCACTCACGAAGGCCTGTTCCCAGAGAGAGACTTTTATGGGATGGTTGAGTATGAGATACTGCAACCACTGCTACAGATGGCCCTAGTGCAAGTGGGAGATTGTTAGTTATATGTATGCCCTAGAGGCCATTACTGTACATAGGATGTATATTGTAGTGGATGCTGGGACATATATAGGGAGGACTTTCTTGCTCGACATGATAGTATGCTATCTGGTTACCCTTTACCTTAACGTGTATGCTGATTGTCTCTCTGTTACATGTTGGTGAAGCCCTTAGGATCTGTACTTGACTACCTGGACTATGATGCGGATCATACTAGTAGGGACATGGTAGTCCATAAGTACATCCTTCAAACTCCCTAGTCGTGGGTGTATCGAGATGGGGCATCGATATACCAGAGTAGACTAGCGTGTACCTTCTCGACCCATACAGATGGGCGATGGATGATCCCATATCCATCGGTGTTTGACATCAGAGGAGATATACGGGTGCTCAGTAGAGACTGGGTACACTGGACGGACTCGCCGAGAACTCCCAGATGGTATTATACCTCACGTCAGATGGCAGTTCTCTGGTGACACTGGTACAGAGTAGTCTGTTGACCCGAGATCGTCATAGAGTCTTGTGTGGTTCCCACTGTGCTTTGATTTCCATCTTACCACGTCCAAGAGGGCGTGCAAAACGGTGGTTTTTGGGTACAGTCCCGAGTCACATGGAGGCAATGAGCGATAGGAGGGGATTCGTCTCTCCCGGTATAGGGAGTTGATGTTGCGCTGTGTTCGATTGGCTATAACAGGAAATCCCTGGCCAGGGTTGCTGAGATTTACTGGTAAGTGTTACCAGTAGTTTCTCTAACAGTTATAGACCTCATATCGACACGACTTATCGAGCTATTGGGGTCTGACGTTTACCACCCCTAGGCGAGATATGCGACATATCAGACGATCAGACCGGACTGTACGGTAGTGTTACTGGTCGGATTCACTGGAGTGTGAGCGGGCTTGCTCGTCGATCTTCAGATCGCTCAATACCCGGGTGGCCGTTACGTTTAGCAGACCGCTTGCGGCTTGTGGGTGTTTGATATGATCATCGCCTGCTGCCGGCGTATTGACGAGTCTTTAGAGTCCTACACAGAGGTTTCCTGGCTCAAGCGAAACGAAATAGGAGCGCATATGAGATATGTGAGGGACCGAGAATAATACTTGTATGTGATACCGTATTCTATTCTCGCGATAAATGTATCGAATGGTTGTATGCGATATAACCTAGTTATCGATTCAAGCGTTGATTCGATAAGCCGATATATCGTATACTAGTCGGTTGTGTGCGACATAACCGGATCATTGAATCAAGTGTTGATTTAATGATTTAATGCATATTTATATATTTGATATATTACTTTGCATCAACTAGTATCGGTTTACTTAAGATGGATTTTCTCACTCGGGTGTGCGCATTACATAGGCGATATGATTTTGTGCACTTGCTTGTATCATGTTTGATGATGCATGCTTTTTGGTTAAGTGTAAAGTATTAAACCTTGGTTAATAAATGGTTAGGGTTTATAATTTAGTTATTCATTTATCTTATTTAGTTATCCATTTATTTTTGATAAATGAATAAAAGAAAGAGAAAAGGATGGTGGCTTCTTTTGTTGTTTTGTTAAAGCTTCATGAAGCTTTGACTTAGTCCACTATTCTTATCTCATCCTTAACCCTAACCATACCACTCAACCATGATTAATTCTCTACACTAAACCATGGTTCTAAGATGATAAGAATGTATTATTCTTTTCTTTTTAGAATTATCTTATCATAAGCTTCTTCTTCTTCTTCCTTGACTTCAAGAAGAAAAGCTTCACCTCCATCAATGGTGATTGATGCATTTGAGTGATAAATCCAATTCTAAAGTTAACCCACTTCCTATTTCTTCATCCTCTACCTCTTGCCAAGTAGTAGAGTGTGTTTACTTCACAAGTTTCATGACTTGGGGAAGTTGTGAGCTTGATCTAGCGATGCCTCGACGTAGATCATCTTCGGCATGGACATCGACGACCTAGCTTGCTCATTCTCCGACGAAGCCGATCCTAGAGCCCGGATTTGATTTGGACAGCGGAGATGACCTCATTGCGGAGCCGTGGAGGTGGAGCACCGGATCTACAAAGGTTGTATTTCCGTTAAACTTTTAGTTAAGTGTTAACTAGTTCAATGTTCGCCTAGACATCTAGTTATCGATCCGTAGTTTAGGGTTTGTAGGCACCATAATTTTTGAAATTGCCATGGTTGATGGCTTGGGAGACCTCACTAGTGTGCCTAAGAACCCTACAGGCTGTAGATATTGCCGTCAAGATCTGGCTCTCCCTTTTACGGAGCCTGGTGGGAAAGTATGGTTCCTTTTCTTTCATTTGTACTCATGGATTGTATACAATAGTCAATATGGACATACTTGCAAAGTAGAGAAAATTTTATTTTATTTTATTTTTTATTGCCGCGACACTCTATCTTTTCAGCTTTTCATATCGCAAAAGTCGCGATTGCCCAATCATTTCGGCTATTTTTCACGGTGCCTAATCATTTCGGCTATTTTTTTTTATATTTTTACTCGCTGCTTTTTATTGCGAGTTGCCTAAACATTTCAGCTGTTTTATATGCATATATTTTTTTACTCGCTGATTTTTATTACGAATTTCCCCATCATTTCGGCTATTTCATATGCATTTTTTTTGCTATTCGCGGCTGTTTTTACTGCGAGTTTGGAATTCGATACCAACTTTGGCATTAGCATCGCTACGACTGGAATATTGCCAGGAGCGAATCATTATTTGCCGTGAAAGGACTTGGAGTTTAACGCCTGTTTAGGCATCAATATCGCTACAACTGAGATATTGCCAGGAGCGACTCATCATTTGCATTTATTGATTTGAACTAAGGTGGTTTAACAAGCAGGGTTAGAATCCTATCGACTAAGGCTTTTTGACTTTATGAGCCGTAAGGGTCTCATAAAGGTATTTTTCCCTACGAGTCGAGAGGATCTTGTAAGTGTACTTTCTTCTTAGGAGTCGTGGGGATTCAGAAGTGTATTTTCTCTTGTGAGTCGTAAGGATCTTGCAAGAGTGTTTTCCTTATAAGTCAAGAGGACTTACAAGTTTCGTTCACCATATGGGGGACATTTCTCATCATTGGTGGAACTTGGTTGGGGAATGTTTATTCGTGCCCGTGGATTGTATACAAGGATAAATATTGGACCACCTGTAGGGCAACTTGGGGGATATGACGGCTTAAGAACAGGTTCAGATCCCTGTAGCTTAAGATTTTAAATCTTATTAGCCGTAAGGATCTCATAAGAGGAATTCTCCTTACGAGTCGTGAGGATCTCGCAAGTGTAATTTCTCCTTAGGAATCATGAGGATTCCTAAGTGTGTTGCTCCTTTGTGAGTCGTAAGGATCTCACGCAGGTATTTTCTCCTCACAAGGTCGAGAGGATTTTGCAAGTGCACATGAATTTTTTATTTTACAAGTTTAAGCCCTTTTCGGGTTTTCACAAACTCGCCGGCAGTCCTGCTGTTTTTACTCACGGCGCTCTTTCGGGTTTTCATCCGTACCCATTTTGCTTGTGGACATACCATTTTTTTCCTTTTTTTAATTTTTATTATTATTTTTTTAAAATGGCGAAACTCTCGAAAGTAGCTTTGTCGCAGGTGACCCACCTGTTTGCCGGTGGGTTTTGAGGGTGGCTCATTGCTGGATTAGCTATGTAACCAGTGAGACCCGCGTTGCAATCTTTCCTGCTAAGACTTCGATTGCAATATAGATTCCAAGGGAATGTATCGCCGTATTTGGGGCGATGTACTAGTTTAGGGACGTTCTGGTCCATTATCGCTATGTTTGAGGCGAAATTTTAGTTTAGAGACTTTTCGGTCCAATGTCGCCATATTTGAGGCGAAGTTCTAGTTTAGGGACATCTCGGTCCTTTGTCGCCATATTTGAGGCGAATTTCTAGTTTAAGGACATCTCGGTCCTTTATTGGTTTAGGGACATCTCGGTCCGATGTCGTCATGTTTGAAGCGGATAATTAGTTTAAGGACTTCTCGGTCCTATATCGCCATATTTGAGGCGAGGTTCTAGTTTAGGAACATCTCGGTCCGTTATCGCCATATTTGAGGCGAATTTCTAGTTTAAGGACATCTCGGTCCTATATTTCCATATTTGAGGCGAGGTTCTAGTTTAAGCACATCTCTGTCCTTTATCGCTATGTTTGAGGCGACGGAGCTTCTTTGCATACCACTCTTAGAGTTTCGACTCAGGAAGATAGCGAGCGGACACAAGCCTCGTCATCTATCATAGACTTAAGTCGTGACTCGTTAAGCGTAGTATTTTTTGAGAAATCGGCTGTTTGTTGGCCGGAAGGTTCTTTCGCCATGTATATCCATGAGCAGATAGGCTCCACCTTGATAGACTTTGTCTATGATGTACGGGCCTTCATAGTTCGGCTCGAATTTCCCCCGTTTTGCACAATTGGGGATCATTGGTCTTTTGAAGACTAGCACGAGTTCGTCTTGGCGGAATATTTTCGTCCTGGTCAGTCTTTCATATGACCGTGTCATTCTTGCCTTATAAGCCTCCAGATTTTGCTGTGCTATAAAGCGAGTTTCGTCGAGAGCATTGAGCTCCTCAAGCCGAAGATGAGAATTTTCTTCATCTGTCGGGCCTTCATAGTTCGGCTCGAATTTCTCCCGTTTTGCACAATTGGGGATCATTGGTCCTTTAAAGATTAGCACGAGTTCGTCTTGGCGGAATGTTTTCGGCCTGGTCAGTCTTTCATATGACCGTGTCATTCTTGCCTTATAAGCTTCCAGATTTTGCTGTGCTATAAAACGAGTTTCGTCAAGAGCATCGAGCTCTTCAAGCCAAAGATGAGCATTTTCTTCATCTGTCAGCTCGTATCGAACCGATACTCGTAGAGAAGGAAGTTCTATTTTCAGGGGAAACACTGCTTCCGTGCCGAATACCAATGCGTATGGTGTTTTATTTGTCGCTGTTTTGAACGTTGTTCGGTACGCCCAGAGAGCTTCATGCAACCTTTCGTGCCAGTCTCTCTTGTTTCTGGACACCGTTTCTTTATAATCTTCGTCAAGGTCTTTTTGAAAGATTCAGCTAGATCGTTGGCCTGAGAATTATAGACTGAAGAGTATCTCCAATCTATTTTATCTGTTGTGCGCAGCGGCTGATTTTATGACTTCTATAAGCTGGCCCATTATCCTAGATAATTCTTCGCGGAGTGCCGAACTGATAGATGACATGGGTTCTAAAGAAATGGAGGATATTCTCCGTCTTCACCTCCCTTAGTGGTACTGCTTCTGCCCACTTAGAAAAGTAGTCGGTCGTTGCCAGTATGAACCGATGTCCTTTGGACGATACTGGTTCAATGGGGACAATTATATCGGTTCCCCACATTTCGAACAGCCAGCTAGCTACTGTTGGGTGTAGCGGATTTGGATATTGGTGGATGAAGTCCCCATGAATTTGGCACGAGTGACACTGCTTCGCATATTCGAGGCAGTCCCGAATCATTGTGGGCTAGTAATAACTCATTCTTTTGATCTTCAGCTTTGGCCCAGCTTGGTGAGAACCGCAGAGTCCATCGTGAGTTTCTTGGACGACTTTCTTTGCTTCTTCCGGCCCCAGGAATCTTAGCCACAGACAGTTGAATGATCTCTTATATAGAGTATCATTGACGAAGGCGAAGGACAAAGATCGTTTCATGAGTTGATGTCTAGACGACGCATTTTTGGGCGTTCATTGAGATTTGAAGTAGTCTATGAAGACTTCCCTCCAATCGTTGACCTTTTCTTTGCTCCTTATTTGAAGGGTTACTTGTCCGGTCGTTTCTTTTCCTTCAGATGGCTCTGTTAAGTCTCCCGAAGATATTTCTGTTGGGGCAAGGATCCTACGGCTTTGCACAATGATCTTTACGTCATCGAGGTCTTCATCGGCCAGTTCCTTAGCCAATTTGGCCAATGCATCCGCCTTACTGTTTTCTGCACGCGGTATACTCTCCAGGATGTAGGAGGGGATTTGTGTCAGCAGTTGCTGCACTCTTTCACCATACTTTATCAGCTCTGGCTTGCACGTCTGATAGTCGCCATTTACTTGGCTAACAATCAGTTGGGAGTCTCTATATATGAGGAGGTCTTTGATTCCCATGTCGATAGCGATCTCAAGGCCTTCTATTAAAACTTCATATTCAGTTTCGTTATTAATCCTTGGCTCCGTTAAGGAGAGGGCGTAACGCAATATCCTTCCTTGCGGATCACAAAGATAAGTCCCACCCCGGCTTTGATTATGAGGATGTTTTGCTTTCGCCGTTTCATGGAAGATGCTCCATCGAAGTAGAGTTCCCATTTGGAATTATTTTCTTCCTTCTCTCCTTCGATTATGTCGAACTCATGTTCATCCGGCAACTCAAAATTTAAGGGGGAGTCAGCTGGTATCGGATGCTCAACGAGAAAGTCGGCAATGGCCTGGCATTTCACTGCTTTGAGGGGTTGATACGTTATCGAGAACTCCATCAGGAGGAGGGCCCATTTGGCAAGCCTTCCTGTTAGTATGGCCATTGACATCAGATATTTGAGAGGATCCACCTTTGATATGAGATGGACCTCATGTGCCAAGGCGTAATGTCTGAGCTTCGTTATCGCGAAGATCAGTGCCTGGCAATGCTTTTCAATGGGGGTGCAGTTGTTTTCTGTCCCCAGGAAAACTCGACTCAAATAGTACTGAGCTCTCTCCTTTCCCTGATCATTCTCTTGTGCCCATAGCGCGTTTAGAGAGCCCTTAAGGGCTGTTGTATATAGGATAAGGGGTTTTCCCTTAACCGGAGTGGCCAATACCGTCAGATTTTGCAGATATTGCTTGATTTCGTTTAGTGCATTTTGACACTTTTGATCCTAGACGAATGGGGTTCCCTTCTTCATTAAATGACCGCAGGGACGGCATTTTCCGGAGAGGTTAGTTATGAATCGCCGGATATATGCGAGCTTTCCTTGAAGAGATCGCAATTGTTTGAGAGTTCTTGGCATGGGCATTTCCATAATCATCTTGATCTTTGAGGGATCGATTTCGATACCCCGATACCGTATGATGAATTCTAGGAATTTGCCTGAGGAAACTCCAAACGCGCATTTTAGAGTATTCATCTTCAGATTATACTTCCGAAGACGTCGGAACACTATTTTTAGACGTTCCCAATGTTCTTTATGAGATATGCTTTTAACCACAAGGTCGTTGATGTAGCATTCGACGATCTCATGGATGAGGTCATCGAAGATCTTTGTCATGGCCCTCTGGTAGGTAGCGCCAGCGTTTTTCAGACTGAAGGGCATCACCTTATATCAAAATATACCTAGCGGAGTCCGGAAGGCGGTATGCTTTTGATCTTCAGGATGCATTTTTATTTGATTGTATCCTGAAGATCCATCCTTGAAGGAGAAGACCTCATGGGTAGACGTGTTATCGATCATCAGCTCGGTAACAGGTACTGGGAAGTTATCCTTCGGGCAAGTTTTGTTGAGGTCCCGAAAGTCCACGCAGATGCGCACCATTCCATTTTTCTTCATCACCGGAACGATGTTGGCGATCCAGTCAGGATATTGAATTTCTTGGATGAAACCAAAGTCAATTAGTTTCTTGACTTCAGCATTTATACTCATCTTAGGTTTGAGCTGCATTCTTCTTGGCGCCTGTTTGACTGGCTTTATGTCTGGCGATATGGCCAGTTTATGTACTGCCACCTTTAGATCTAGACCCGGCATCTCGGAACAGTTCCATGCGAACCAGTCTTTATATTGCATGAGCACGTCTTTTAACATGGCTACTTGTTTTTCAGATAGTAGCTCACTGACGAATGTCGGCCTCGGATCATTTTCTGTCCCTAAATCAATTTTCCTTAGGTTGTCCGCCGTAGTATGTATCCCATCTTCCAGCTCTCTTGGTGCCGGTGGAAACTCGGAGATCACCTCGTCGTCTTCATTTGCGAAGCACATGGGGAGGTCATCCATAGTCTCATGCTCTCCTCCCTTTGGGAGTGTTATCATGTGGCAAGTACGAGTTTGCTTCCATTTTTTGTATTGAGCAGGTCCTATCCTCATGGTATAGGTCCTCTTTGGCTCATGCTTTTGCAGCGGGGTTACCCTTCAACTGTCGGATAAAACGAACCTGCCTTGTTGATACTAGTCTTCTACCCAGTCATTGAAGGTGAAACAATCTTCAAGGGGATGGCCTATTGCTCGGTGGTAGGAGCAATAATCCGGATGACGGACTTCGTTTATTTGTTCGGGATGCCGAGACTTTGGGAGTGTCATCATTTGATGCTTCATGACAAGGTTAAATATTTTCTTCGTCTTGACTTGGGGGAAAGAGTATTCTCGACCCATCTTCTTTATAAAGGACGGGTTCCAACCGAGTTTTTCTTGATAGCATGGTTTCTTAGATCCGCCTAGTTGTTTGTGAACGTTGTTTGCACTCTTTATCCTATTTTTGCTCTATTTCGGGATTTTTTTCCATTTGCAAGAACATACAGTGGGCTGGGGATAAAGGGTGTTGTAGTGCTGCGTCCTGGCTTTTTTTTATAAATGGCCATTTCACGGCTATGATTATCTCGGCTCTTTTGACAGGCTTCTTTTATTAGCTTGTCATTTGTTCTTCGAGCGACGAACTAAATGTTCTTAGAGCGGGATTTCTCTCTGTTTCAACATCATGACCAATTGGAAGAGCATTTTCCTCTTCTCTGGAGCTGTTGTCACGCCCCGCTTCCCCGTGTACGATAAGGAGACATGACTGGCCCGCCACGCATTTACTCAGAAGCAAATACGCTAAGCGTAAATAAGCAATATGATAAAGTACACAAGAAAATGACAATAGATGTAAATGAACAAAAACTTTTATTGATTAAACATTCTTTATAATACAACTGGAAAGTAAAATACAATACTGGAAAGCGATTCCAAAACAATGGCATGAACATAAAAGTAAAAGTGAGTACAAGTGAAGTCTAGTGGTCGTGTTGCTCAGTGGTCTGCTCCAAGTGCTCCTGGTTGGTCTCGAACTCCTCAGAGTCATGTCCTCCTGACAACATTCCAAAGAAAGAAGAGAAATAGGAATGTCGTCAGCGAACAATCGCTCAATAAGTCCCAAAGAGAGAGAGAATTAGAATAGACAGATAAGAGGATGTAACTGGTATAATATTTGATTGTTACGCTAACGCAGTTGTTTTTAACTTGGTACAGAATATGCCAGTGTATACAAGAGGAGTCCAACTTACATCATGGACTATGGTAACCCGTAGTATAAGGCCCCGTCGACAAAACCACGGAACAACGGCAATGGATGTATAGTTACGTCTTTTAATGACCATCTCGTGCCACTTTTAACACATTCTGTGCCAGTTCACCCCTTTAAAACCCCGTAATGTATTATGTATTGATGTATATTGTTTTTTTAATAGATGTACGACTTGCCGAAACCATGATCTCAGAAGTTCATATAAATGGAAAGGATATAAACGGATAGTCATGTAAATAGAGTATATCCATGGTTCGGTCCGGTCGAGTCATGTTGATATTGATTGTATTCTGGTATAAACGGATTCATGTTGAATTGGAGTTATACTTGAATCATATTCAAGGATAGATTGATTGTTTGATTTCAGATTAGACTGAGACTCTGTCCGAGTCAGACACTTTAAAACGAATTGAAGTCCTAGATTAGTTTTGGAGTTATCGGTAACTGCTGCACATGGACGGCAGGATTTGTGTCTTTTTCCAAGACAATTACCGTATTGATAACACTGTTTTTAGTTTGTCTACCTTAGATAGGCAAGCACCCATATTCTCCGGCTCCCTGAGGCTCAAGATAACTGGTCCCACTTAAACCTATGTTTACTAGGGTCCTTATTGTAAATTAATATAACTTAAGAGGGTTTTATGAAAAATAGTTTTGATATATTTTCAAAATAAATCTCAAGTATTTATTTATCGTCTTTAGGGTTTTCATAGTTGTAATTTTTATAAAACGAAATATTTTAGTGGATATAAATCTAACTTTGAAAAGTATATGGTATTTTCTTGTAATTTGACTTGTATTGAATGTGATGGCATTTTCATGATCTTTTGTGATTCTTTTCTTTTGATTAGAAAACATGGAATATATATTATATTTAAAATAGATATTTTGATAATATTTGTATATATATAATTATAAAAAAATAGAATTTATTTATTAAATAGAAATCACGTTTTCTTAAAAATTGTAATAAGAATTCCATCGAGATCGAATGCTCCGTGAGGAGGTCTGCATCTCGCTCTACTAGTCCCGAGGACGTGCGATAACCTGCACCATCCCGATCGGGTTCCCCAAAATGGGTTGTAGAGATTTATTTGCAAGGAATAAACATTTAGTTTAAATGTTTATTGTGAGGTGTAAAGTGTGAGTGTGAGTTTTGGCTTTGATGCATTGATTCATGCTTGCTCACTTGGTGATTCATAGTGCCACATGGGTGTGACTCATGGTGGGACATGGGATGACTCATGCAAGATATTTCTAGTGAGGTTTGGGAGTTATTATGAGAGCAAGGCAGATATTTTCTCGGGTAAGGATTTTCTTGATGCTTGCTTACAATAATAACACACAACACTCACTAAAATGAGCAGACACATTTTCTTGAGTTGCTTTTTCCTTTGAGTTCACACTTCTTCACCTCATGGCTTCTTCTTCAATCTCCACCTAAACCCTCATGTTGGGTTACGGCAGTGCCCCGGCCATCAATCCGTGGCCAAACGCGGAACAAAAACTTTAAAAAATCCGGCGCTAACGGAACCCAAATCGATGGATCTACCATTAACCCTATACTGGTGCTATGAAAGGAGTTTAGAGAGGTTATACCGATCGATCCGTGTCCTTCGGTCTTCAACCTCTGTCCCAAGCTCCCCGCGGCTTCCTCGATCAAGTTCGATCTCCGGTCTCCCTCGTCGAAGATGATCCACGTCGAGGATTAGTAATACGGGCTCCTGCCTCAAAACCGAAGCAACTCGGCTATCTAATTTGCTAACCTAGATAGCCAAGATGAAATAGAGAGAGTGTGTGTGAATACTTTGTCTCAAAACACCCAAGAATTCTCAACTCATGAAAGGGTATGGGTGGAGGTTGAAGAAGATGCCATTGGAGGAAAGTGTGAGCTCAAGTAGTGGCCAAGTGAAGAAATGGGCTTGCTGCTCTTTTTCTAGTGTTGTGTTATGTGATATTGTTGTGAGGAAGCAACTAAAGAAAGCTACAAACAAAAGAGCTGCCTTCACCCCAACAAATATTTCACACACAAACAAAACAATCCCATGACTCAATACCATGAGTCACAAGTGCACATCCTACATCAATGCACAAGCCAAAACTTAACCTCACATTTTCCACACAATAAATATTAAACTAAATGTTTAAAGCAAGAAAAGAAATGGCAAGCTCAAAAGTAAACTCGTAACGAATTACAAGAATACCCCTCATCCGTATATACATACCCGCATCGGTATTCCGACTGAATACAAATACAACGAGACGAAAATAATCCAAAAATATAATAGTAGGATCCAGCTTAAACCAAAACCCACTAGTATTATCCATCTGATCTTGATCCGTGCACAAGTGCACATATATGATCGAACCCTACCATAAAAACATACGGCCTCTACAACGTTTCGCCCGAACCAGGGAAACCCTCTATGTGGGACTCTAAAGACTCGTTAATACGCTGGCAGCGGGTTTAACCACAAGCACGTCAGTGGCACTAGCTGTACATAACGGCTACCCAGGTATTGAGCGAAAGGGAGGGCGACGAGCAAACTCATCTTGAAACCCTATTGAGCCTGACAGTGACAATATCCGTACAGTCCAGTCCGTTCGTCTATGAGTATCGCATATTGAGTCTAAGGGGTGGATAAAATCAGACCCTTAATAACTTGACATTTAGTGTCGGCATGAGACCTATCACCAACTGAGAAACTGTCACGCCCCGCTTCCCAAAATACGGAATACGAGGGGTAGACAAGGCCAGCCATGCTCCTACGGTCAAGGAAATGTCCTGCCGTAGTCACACTTCGGCTTCTAGTTTTTTATGGTAAACGGTAAATGATGTGCAGGTAATGAGAAATGCAGTAACTGGAATAAAACAGTAAAATGAACTGACCTGATGGGAAACAAAAGATATAACTCTGGATAGCTAAACAAGATGTCCGCGAAGTACGTCTAGTCCTGGTCCAGGCTAAATCTTCTCCTCACACTGAGCATGCATACTCAGGTCGTCAGAGCGACAAAATAGCAATATAATATATATAAAATCATGTGACAATTCTTACAATAGTAATAGATATGCGAAACAGTAAATTAATGACAGCATGAATATGAATGTGCAGTAATCAATGCAGCGGAGCAGTAAAGCAGTAGAACGATATGTCACGTATGTCAATCACAGTATATAAGGTATATAAATGCCCTTATCCCTATCAGTCTCTAAGTCTCACTGTACAGGTCACTAAGCCTATCGTCAGTCCAAGTGTGAGAGTCAACCACTCGTGAGTGTCCTCCACCCAAGGGTAGAACCCAAGAGTAAGGGACCACGGGCCCAACATGTAACATGTATATCACATACCCTGTAAATCTCCATATATCTCCCTAAATATATAAGCCGGCATGGGACTCCTGAGATTCTGTTGAACTCACACTTAAACTACCCCACACCCCGTGGTCTACATCAAACGCTAACCATAACCCTAAATACTAATCGATCCGTGACAAGTCTGCGCGAGAATTGGAGGCAGGACCTCCATCAAGCACGTCCCGACTAATACCTAAGATAAATGACAGTGTCTGATGCCTTATCTGTGACACCCGTGCAAGCGCTTCCATAAGTGTCCCATACCACTTATAGTCACATGTACACGCATCCCACAGACGTCGACAATGCAGTAGAATAATAGGGTCACTGATTATGCACAAGTACGTATCACTTTCACTTATTCACGGATACACAACACTGACGTACTTGCCACAGTCATCACTAAAATCTAACACTGGGTAAATGCACGATGTCACTAGGTTATCACTGCAATGATATGAGTATGATATGATACGTAAATAGTATATGAAGCACGATTAAGGTGTCATAAAAACGGTATTCTATCACTTGCACGATTTATCGTGAAACGTACGTATATAATTTAGCGAAACGATAAACAGGTAGTAATTAGTGTGTTCATTTTTCCATCCATCGAATTTGGTTTCATGCCCATCGGGTTCCAGGATTGCTAATTATAGCCATTTCATTTTAAGCGCTCGTGTCTGGAAATCCGGTTTCAGAATCAGAAATCCATTTCGCAACGCATTTTAATCCCAGTTGGGATCAGATTTTAGCGATTCTACAGTTGGATGAATTCTAGGGTTTTCAGTAAGGTTTTCAACATAATAGACGGATCGTCAATCGCATCTGTATGTCAGGAGTTATACACTGTTTAACACTAATATGTCAGTTCTGATTCTGCTGGGACTGTTATGCGTCCCGATCTATTAAATTACAGATTAAATATCAAACGGTAACGAAACAGAATGAAACCAATTGTGTTGTCTATCTAACAGATTTACCTATAATAAGCAGTGGAGTTCCGCAATCTACGAGTTAAGGAGAGCTTGTGGTACCCATTACGGAACAGCAAGAAACAACTGGAGTCGCTCTGGACTGCAGTCCAGAGTCGCACTCCGATCCAAACATCATCACAATTTAAGTACAGGAATACCAGGAAACCAGTATAGGGTTAAAGTTCGTCGAGTCGTCGTCAATTTGATCCCTAGAGCGCATCAATCCAGTGTGTATATGATTTATGGTGAATTTAATGGTTTTCAGGTACAATAAAATTACAGTTTTACGATTAAACTTGGGGGTAGTTGTTTTAGTCATTAGCAGTCATATTATCCAACGAAATGCATACACTAAGTTCATAGCTATACGGGCCAAACTATACCATTTAGTTCCGTCAAATTTGATAAGTAATTTCATTAGGAACACACACCGAACAGTTATAACGCCTAATTGATCTAACATTATAACGTGATAATCTAAGTACTCTAAGATTGTAATTCGAGTATATAGCATGTAAGCAAGTAAAATACTTGCCTGGACACGTCACGGGATTGTACAGCAGCAAAGGTATGGAACACAGTAAGGTTGGGCCTCGGCTCGATCTTGGAGCTTGGTCTAGGCTAGGAGCTCGAGCATGGCAGCAAAGGCTTGGTTAATGGGGTCTTGACGGCGAGGGTGGTGGCCGATGACATGGAGTTGCTCGCTGTGGTGGCCGGGAGAGCGGGTGTTAGAGAGAGAGAGAAAAATTGAGAGAGATTTGAGAGAGAGGAAGTGAGTGTGAGGGACAGAGAGTGAGATAGAGATAGAGATAGAGATAGAGAGTTTAGATTGAGAGTGAGAGAGAGAGAGGTGAGGGAGAGGGAAACTGAGAGAGAGGAACTGAGAGAGGTGTGAGAGAAACCAGAGAGAGAGTGTTAGATTGAAAGTGAGAGAGAGAGGTGAGAGAGAGAGTTAGAGCGAGAGAGAGAGGGGAGTGATCGGAGTTCGGGGCTCCGGCGAGGGGAGCGGGTGAGGAACTGAAGGGGGAGAGGAGGTGCTCGGTCGACGACTAGGGTGAACGTCGGCGACAAAGGCAGGTGAGGGTGCAGTGGGGCTCGCCGTCGTCGGGGTTGGGGCTAAGCTCGGGTACAGTGCCGTGGGTGAGTGGAGGAGTTTGGTTGAAGTGGGGAGCTCGGTGGTGGTGTTTCAGCGTGAAGGCGAGGCTATGGTGATGGAGGGAGGTGGCCGGAGGTGACGGCGGCGACGTGTACGCGAGGTCGGGACTGGGTAAATGGAGGCGATGGGAAGCTCGAGGGGTGCTGTGGGTTTTGGGTTGAGTAGGAAGGAGATGAGGGAGGTGGGTGATAGGTCGTGGTCATTGCCGTCAGGGCGAGGGACGAGTGATGATGGGTACCACGAGAAGACGAGGGCGATGGTGAGTGTGGGTTCGAGGGAGAAGCGGGGAGGGAAGGAGAGAGGAAAGACGTGGAAGAGAGGGAGGTAATTATGAGAGGAGAGAGAGGCACGCGTCGCGGGGGTAACGTTCGCGAACGTTGGCACGAGGAGCGGCGGCGATGGTGGATCGAGGGAAACAGGGGAGCGGGAAATTGGGGAGGTAGCCGTTGGAGGTAGGAGGCGGGTACTGTGGAAGCGGGTCAGGTGTGAAGCGGGCGTGGGCTTGGAGAGGGGACGCGGGAGCGGGCCGGGGAAAATGGGCCAGGAAAATTTAAATAAAAAGAATTAGAGAGGAGGAGTGCCGGGCCGGGGAAAAATAAGAGTTTATTAAGGGAAAAATTAAATGGGCCGAGGAAGTAATTGGGTTATGAAAGTTAAGTTTAATTAATTAAAAGGAATGGGTTTGGATTTTAATAAGGGAAAGAATAAAGGAAAGAAAAGAGAAATTTGGGTTTTAAAGGGTTTTATTGTTAATAGAAAAATAGGGTTTAGAAGAAATAAATAAAATAAATAATTTATAACTAAGAATAAATGGAATTCTAATGTAACAGAATACAAATTTGGTATAAAAGGGCTGGGTATTACAGAAACTACCGATCATAGATCGGTAATTCTCGTCTACCCCGGCCGAAGATTTCTGGTGATGGCCACCCGTGCACACCGTGAAATCAACCCCCAATACCGGGAGAGACAAATCCCTTGACGATCCGCTCACTTTCTCTATGTGGCTCGGGACTGTACCCAACTAAAACCTGTTTGCACGACTCCTTTGAGCCGTAGTAGGGTAGTAATCAAAGCACAATGGGAACTTACACGAGACAAATGACGATCTCAGGTCGATAGACTAACCTGTACGCATGTCATCAGGGAACTGCTATCTGACAATATGTATAATACCCACTAGCATGTTTCCGGCGAGTCCGTCCGGTGTACTCATAACCTAACGAGCACCTGTATACATCTTAGGTGAACCAACTCATACCAATGACTTGTGAGACCGGCCACCATCCCTCGTCGGGGTCTCGATCTGTATACACTAGTCCACTCTTAGAGTATCGATGCCCAGTCTTGAAACTCCCACGACTAGGGACACTTTAAGGATGTGCTTATAGACCACCCAACTCTCACGTATATGATCGCCATCATACTACTGGTAGTCAAGCAAGAATCCTATAGGCTCTATCAACATGTAATAGTGATCTGTAATGTTACCTGAAGCATGTACACGATGATAAAGACAAACCAGATAGCATACTATCATCTTGAGTAAGACTATTCTACCGGTATGGGTCCTCCCTTAAATATTGCAATCACGTCCCTACGATCCAATAATTGACTTGAGGGCACTATAGCCAACAATCTCCCACTTGCACTTGAGGCTAATTATTGCGGTGTCGCATACTCACAGCCCGTGTGATACCGAACACCTAATTTTTCTACTAATCAGTTTCACAAAGCCCGTTTGTAAAACTATTGTGTTCGAGAAATAGCCTCAGTGAGTGGATCCGCTCTAATGTTTCTCTTTATGTCTCTCTTTATCTTAAGTTTGCGGAGAAAACCATCTCCCAAAATGAGCAATACCTGTCTTAGAATATGTTTGGATATCTGATAGGACCCAATTCACAAATGAACTCCAAATCCAGCAAACTTCTCAGACTGTATTCTCAACTGAATTTAATCAGTATCCTGCGCCATACTTCCCTCAGCATCTGCTTGGACCACCTGTCCAAATAACTGCCCCTCGTTAAGAGGGAAAATCTATAACTCTGACAGTCATTCTGTCATCCAGGTCACCTTGGAAGCCTGTAATGATAACCTTCTCCCGAAGGAGGCCGTCGTTACCAAATCCCTAGAACATCCACTTATGTTCATAAACTGCTTCCGAACGTTTCTCAAGAATTGGATTAATATATAAACTTATTGCATCTAGTGCAAAAACAATATCTGGTGTGGTACTTGACATCTCATGATTGACTCAATTGCCTAAGCAAGTGATATGCCAATCATGCACATCCCTCCCCCCTTTAGTCTGTAAGACACCTTTAGAAAGGGTGACTCCATCACCTGCAGGTACACCACCATGCCAGGAGTCGTCTATTCTAAATCACCTTTAGAATACCGTCTAAGTATCTAGATTGGGAAACTACCCAATTCTAGATCTAAAACCATAGATCCAGTAACCAGAATGCCTGATATAATATCCATATCCTATGTGGAGGAACCACTGTGTGACAACCACAGTATAACCGATCGTAGTATAATTCGAGACTAGCAAGCAAGACAATCATTGGTCTAGTTAGGGTTCGATCATTATCTTACGATGCATCAAATCGGCAACTCTCTTTAAGTAATTTTACTTCATACAAAGTGTATGTCATCCAAATACCAGGACATACCACCCTACTACCTTCTTAATAGATCCATCTCTTATTCTGATGAAGTCAAAGCCTATGACAGTCACATCAAAAATAGATGATCTATCTCCGCTATATCCTCTTTAGTTTATAAATAGACATAAGCTACTTGTCCACTATGCTTCCGCTGCTCCCACGGACTACAACAACCCTCTGGCAGAGTCATATACGCGTGCACTTCTAAAACTAGTTTAGAACGACGCTATACTCATCCTCATGCCGGGTCCCATAGTTTAGAATAACAATAATAGCAAGTCTGGGTAAACAAGAACCTCCCTGTCACCGTCTTTGAGAATACCGAAGTACTTCTCGGGTGCTGAGGTTACCCATCATATCTGCGGAGTGGCTAATGGAATGTCAAACCAGATTGAATCTTTAGGTTCTATTAAATTTTCAGTAATCGTTTGTGGTTTTGGAATCCTTTCCAGTTCTACCATACTCCCACTACTGTTTTCTGAAAAAGTCCATTTTACTAAAACTGTGGCGAGTCACGAACAATATCACTATTGATCTTCCAGATGGTAGAAAGTTAACCCTCGTCATAGCTCGGGATAACCCACAAACTGCCATATACCTTAACATCGTTAAGATATGATTCTATATATAATATAGAAACATAGGCACTGATTTAATTGGAACCAGATTCAAATCATGCAGCTGTCTCCAGTGCATGTCAACTAAATGGAGAGAGGCCGATCAGCATTACTCAACTTAGGAGTGCATCCAGATATGAGTAACCTGAAAGAGAAGCAAGTTCTCAAAACCATTACTATCAACTGAATACCAAATACAAGTATCTACATTTTCGATCACCTCGAAGAATCCTGATACTTGCAACACATAGTTCTCTACTTTATTCTTGTACTTATAACTTCTCAAAACTTAGACCTTGTATTTCTACGAAACACTTGTCTAAAACTGGAGAAGTCGCAAATAAACAGAATATAGTACGAGGACCAACCCCTTTGTCCTAATGGACACTGGACAACATACAATACTTTGTATAAGTCCCTTGAGTTGAATAACTCAAACACTGTGCATCGTGGGTTGAAAACTGTACTATGCTTAAGAAGAATTACACCGCTGTTTAATGCTCCTTACCTAACCAGCAACTGATATAGGTAAATGTCATGGACATAATTTCAAAAAGTTATATCTCACTTTATAAAATAAATCTATAGATATATCAGTTTGAAATTGGTGCATAACAACGGATATTCAAAACCAAATATTTGCCGTCAGGCAAAACCCCAGGCGATTTTCTCAAATATCACCAATTACAACGAATTCCGATATAAAGAGGATATAATCACCTAATTCCCAATAACTTACTCCCACTCATCATCTGTAAAACCATACAGATGTGAGAATCAAACCTGGTAAACACATACCCTGGAGTAAGGATCTAATTGGGAAATCAGTTTTTAATTGATAACGCATAGTGAAACTGAAACATGAAAATATTTCGAAGGGGTAGCCGGGTATTCCTAGTAATGCCTCTTCCATTATCCAGATTCATAACTGTAACCGTATATTTCCTTACCATCTCTCCAAATCGCTTTATTTGTCTTTACTCATTATCTTCTGTACACCACCCTTAGGCTAAATGGTTTTCTTCCTTCCCTACTGTTTGGCACCAGCCTATGGTTTTGAAGATGACTATCCAATAAGCGTAATAGGTGTACACTCCTAATCCTAGGAGTACTCGACTGGAGAGAAGGTAAAGATAAAGACAACTGAATAAACCTTATTCTATTTCTCCTGAACCAGAATCCATCCTCAAACTGGAACAAGTTCCTTCGAGTTCGTATGTAACTATACGATGGATTATCCAATAAATTCGGATCTTCGTAGTGATACGGGGTATTCTGGAGAAATTCAAAGGTGAAGTAGGAGTGGCGATGATATATGCGGTTTGGTCGTGAATGATAGCAGTCGCAATTTACTTTGCCTTCTTTCTACTCCCTTTATTTGTTTTTACTTATTACCTTGTGTACACCTCACTTAGGCTAATTGGTTTTCTTCCTTCCCCACCTTTCGGTACCTGCTTATGATTTGGAAGAAGACTATCCAATGAGCGCAATAGGTGTACCCTTTCCTAATCCTAGGAGCTCTCACAACCTGAGAGAAGGTAAAAGGAAAAGACAACCGAATAGTTTTATTCATTTTCTCCAGAACCAGAAACCATTCTCGAATTTGAAACAAGTTTCTTCGAGTTCGTATGTAACTATACGATGGTCATATCAAATAAACGTGGATCTTCATAGTGATACGGAATGTTCCAGAGAAAAGCAAAGGGTAAAAGTAGGAGTGGCAATGAAGTATGCAACTCTGACAATCCAAAAGTCAATGTGTTTTAAGAAGGTTTGGTTAACTTGGTTTATGAATTCTAGTCTAGGGTCGGGACATGGTCGCTGCTAAAGAGAGAGAGAGAAAAGAAACACTCAGCGTGCACTCTAACTTAGATCAGAATGGTCAATCACTTTATCTAATCAGGATGTCTCCCACTGTATTATCAAATTCTCCTCCAAACCTGAAAGAAGAATTAGTCGGGATCATCTAAAATCACCCGAGGAGTAAACCAATTCATCAGTGGAAATCAGGATCAAACTATCATCGCATGATAACCTGATGGAATCCACTCAAGTTATCACACTCCAGAAGGTATGCGCATGCCTGGCAAGTTTCCTGTATGTTTGAAACCCCCGATGTATTTCTACCCTATGCTCTTATGAACTTGACGAAGGCCAACATATCATAAGTCACATGTCAAGTTCTACCCGTCATTGTTCAGGTTAATTTAAACCTGCCTGTACACACCCTTGACGAAGGCCAAAATAGTAGTACGACTGTCCCAAACCAACGCATCTATCTATGCAACAGAAAAGTAACAAATAGCTGCCATACACTATGCCATGACGAAGGCTAACAAACATAGCATGAATACTAAGTGCTACCCGTCTGAAATGACGGAGGGCTACGAATGGTTTTTGGAAAAAAACCTTTAACGTAATGAACTGGATATCGTTAAAGGAACCGGATAGCATTTTACAAATATATAGTGGCGAAACCCTTTGCTGAAGAGGTCACTCCCGGTGAAGGGATCTCGGCTCTTTCCTCGTGGAATGAGGTGCAGGATATTCTCTACTGAATACCGCGATGTAAAGCAAAAAGTAATCGACTATAGTGAAGTTATTACCCTGACGCAAATTTCTGCCCAAGAGGTCACTCCCGGTGAAGGGATCTTGGCTCTTACCTCATCGAATGAGGTGCTATATATTCATAACTGAATACCACTGTGCAAAACAAAAGAAAACGTCCTTGTAATAACAGCTTTTGAAAATTTGTTCCAACAACATCGAATAGGTTTGTTTTCCTTGCATTGATCTGAATCAACGCAGTCCCATCAATTAATCACACCACAAAAGAACGAAAATATAATGTACGTATATGCCATCCGCATTCACCACTGGGCCCCATCATCACCCGTTAGGTTACTTAACTAACGACAGAGCGGGTGTTGGACTAGCGCGGGTGTAAAACATATACAACATATACTAATATATATATAACAATATATAATAATCGCTCCAGGCGTGATAAATGCAACATCACAGATAAGCAATAAGCATCACAGAACAATACAGATAATCTGGGAGCCCCGGGTTTCCTTTGAGCCGCAAGTGAAACCCGACGTTCCACTGGTCGTGTGGATAGCCTGTGCAATGAAAACCTAGACCCCTATGAGCGCGGTAAGTTACCCGTCAAAACCAGAAGCGAGGCAGCCCCCTTCATCAAAGTGAATGGGCCACCCAGCACTTCATGGAATCCGGTAACTTGAGTACCCCTCCTTGGGTCAACCTATACCCCTACGAGTGCGGCGAATAGCCCGCCAATTCTAGAGTGAGGCCCCCTCCTTCTCAACGCCATGAGATACAGACCCGTTGCCCTCCAAAACCCGGCTATTCGTGCACTCCATCGAGGGGTAATCCTAGTACATAAAATAAAATATATACAACGGTGAGATCGACCTCAACCCGGTCGTGCCCCAAACAAATAATATACAAACAGGTGTTTATCCCAATCAGAGCAAACCTCTATTCAAATTCCAAGGCGGGAAACGAAGCAACGCTTCTATTTCCCCAATAAGAGCAAAGCTCTTTATTGAAAATTTAAATTAAAATAAATGAAGCAACGCTTCAGATCTCCTGCGCTGCGCACAGAGCGCCACGTGTCAAAATCAGACACACCAGCGCAGGGAGCGCAGCGCCCAAGGTAGCGTACTCCATCAGAGCAAAGCTCTAAAAAAAAAAAACCTTCAGTTGCGCTGCGCTGCGCTGTGCGCTGCGCGACACATGTCAGCGCAGATGCGTACAAAAAAAAAACTTCAGTTGCGCAAGCGCAGCTGCGCTGCGCTGTGCGCTGTGCGACACGTGTCAGCGCAGCTGCGTACAAAAAAAAAACTTCAGTTGCGCAAGCGCAGCTGTGCTGCGCTGTGCGCTGCGCTGTACGCTGCGCGACACGTGTCAGCGCAGATGCACACAAAAAAAAAAAACTTCAGCTGCGCGACACGTGTCAGCGCAGCGCGACACGTGTCACGCTCTGGAGCATTTGCGCCAAGCAGAATTAAAATTCTGAGAAATCTTTTCTGTTCTTGTTAAAGCAAGAAGATTTTCTTCTGTAAAACAGAGGCCTTCGGATCAAAGATCCAACGGTGGGGAAAATTCCCCAAATCACTCAGAGAAAGATCTTTTTAACAAATTTAACTAATTTATGAGCACTATAAAAAGACCCCTAGACCTCAATTCAAAGGCATCAACATTTTCTATAAAAAAAAAGAGAGAAAGAGGACTCTGAAGAACTCCTCAAGAACAAAAAAGGTAAAGACCTTTAGAAAAAGAGAAAGTTCTCTTATGAACAGATCATAGATCTTTAATAAAAATAAAAAATAAAAAAAAATAAAGAATAGTGCTTTGCACTTTTTATGAACCTTTGGTTCCTGAAATAAAAAGAAAAACTTGTTTTTCTTTGATCTAAATTAGATCAAGGAAACGAATAGTGCTTTGCACTCCTTTTATGAACCATTGGTTCTTGAATCTAAAAGATTCTTAAATCATAGTGCCTTGCACTTGCAAACTGCGCTGTTGCGCTCCTGGATTGGCGCAAGCCACCAGAGCGCGCCACGTGTCAGCAGCGCAGGCGCAGCGCATTAGCGCAGTGCACTGCGCTTGCGCGACACGTGTCAACACTACAAGCGCTTGCGCTCTCTGATTGGCGCAAAGCGCCTGACAAATGCAATGCATTTCCTAAAAGGGCCAGGCCCAAATCAAAAAGACTAAGCAGGCCAAAATAAATTGCAAAGTAATAAAAGGGCAGAGCCTAAATAAAATTGATACTCTGCATCATTTATAAAGAACAGAGCCCAAAACAAATTGATGCTTTGCATCCTTTCTGGGCAAAGCCTAAATAAAAATAAAAAAGAAATGCAATGCAAAAGCAAATAAAATGTTGAACATTTTCAACTGGACTTAGCCCAATTTTGGCCGTAAGTCCTTAAATTAAATTGACCGAGCAAGATTGCTCTCTTAAATCAATTTACTACCGGTTCGAGGGTACATCTCCGAACTCCTCTGACACCTGTCGTTATAATCCTTCAACGACGTCAGAGAGGTGACGGGTCCCAACGACCACACGTATATGGACTGCGGGGTCCTTAAACTCGTGGACCGAAACGTCCTTAAACTAATATCGGACTGAAACGTCCTTAAACTAATATCGGACCGAAACGTCCTTAAATTAACGATGGACCACCATGTCCCTAAACTGGCATTGGACCACCATGTCCCTAAACTGGAACAATAGAGCCCAAACACTCTTTTTTCGGATCTAAACGATCCCGTTAAGTTGATCTTAGTCTCAAATTGGACTAACGTATTCTTAACAAACGATTAAGTTGATCTTAGCCTCAAATATGGCTAACGTGTCCTTAAATCAAACCTTCAAACAAACTCTAGTCCCAAATTGGACTATAGATCTCTCAACCAACTTTGGTTCAAGGGTACATCTCTGAACTCCTCTGATATTTGTCGTTGTAATCCTTCAACGTCGTCAGAGAGGTGACGGGTCCTGACAACCACACATTAATACGGACTGTGGGGTCCTTAAACTCATGGACTTATGCGTCCTTAAACCAATATCCGCCCCCAAAATGGGAATGTTGGACCACTATGTTCCTAAACTGGAACAATAGAGCCCAAACGCTCTTTTGTCGGATCTAAACGATCCCGTTAAGTTGATCTTAGTCTCAAACTGGACCAACGTATCCTTAACGAACGTTTAAGTTGATCTTAGCCTCAAATACGGCTAACGTATCCTTAAACAAAAAACCCCAAACCCAAATCTAAGTAAATACGGATTTGGACTAATCCACGTCCTACGGGCGGCGACATAAATTAGTCTCCGTATACAATCCATGGGCAACTACAAACAAAACAAACACCCACGACACGAAGTGACCAGCTGGAGAAGGAGAAAGTTGTTACCGCGATGCGGTAGCGTAATTAACTGCAGGGGCTTGCGCCTGCAGGGAAGAGCGTCCCCACAATCAAAAAACCCCTCACCGCGAGGGGGAATCTGACGAAGTCTGCTACATCGGCCGCATCCGTCTAAACCTCCGATACACGGTGCCATAAATCAACTTGGCGTCTTCGGAGAGGTGGACAGATAAAACCAAATAGCATCTGCCCCGAATCGCCAGCGTCAGGACATCGTAGTCTTGTGCGCCGCCTTTCGGACGGGAACAACAGGCAGTGGCGGCAGTCCACATATCGGATGCTCGCTCCGCGAAATCAAATGTACAAATAAAACTAAACTGTACTATCATTGCACCTACGTTATCCACCACGACGAATCCACAACAACACAGCACAACACAGAACATCAACGTGAATGTCATGTTCGCAAACCCGTCTAAAAGAACTATATCAATTAGACAAGTTGTACCGCTCTAATGACATTCGCGGTCGCAGATAGTATTGCATGTACTGTAAAACTTTAAACAGTGTTAAAAATATCGACTTCGAAATACCCCGAATAGCCCCAAATCACTAGATAAAACTATATCCAAACTGGGCTAAACAAGCAATACCAATAAACCAATATTCCAGAGACTAACACACACCCAAAATACGAAACCTAAACTTGAATGCAGGACCGGCTAGGCCGGATTTTCCACTAATGTAGCCGGGTCAATTAGGGTGGAAGTGGCTAGTATTTGGGGTGCAGTCTAGTGGTCACCATAGTAGTCTTCTGCAGTTACAAAAATAATTTTAGAAGACACAGAAAAAGGTGACAGAAACTAGAATATATCGGGTATTGTTTTGGAGTTGTTTCGGTTTCGATACTTTAAAATAATCCAAATCAACTAGTATGTGGGTAATGGGTTGGCTCTGATACCATGTTGGGTTACGGCAGCGCCCCAACCATTAATCCGTGGCTAAACGCGGAACAAAAACTTTAAAAAATCCGGCGCTAATGGAACCCAAATCGACGGATCGTACCATTAACCCTATACCAGTGTTATGAAAGGAGTTTAGAGAGGTTATACCGATCGATCCGTGTTCTTTGGTCTTCAACCTCTGTCCCAAGCTCCTTGCGGATTTCTCGATTAAGTTCGATCTCCGGTCTCTCTCGTCGAAGATGATCCACGTCGAGAATTAGTAATACGGGCTCCCGCCTCAAAACCGAAGCAACTCGGGTATCTAGTTTGCTAACCTAGATAGCCAAGATGAAGTAGAGTGTGAGTGTGAATACTTTGTCTCAAAACACCCAAGGATTCTCAACTCATGAGAGGGTATGGGTGGAGATTGAAGAAGATGCCATTGTAGGAAAGTGTGAGCTTAAGTAGTGGCTAAGTAAAGAAATGGGCTTGCTACTCTTATTCTAGTGTTGTGTTGTGTGATATTGTTGTGAGGAAGCAACTAAAGAAAGCTACAAAGAAAAGATCTACCTTCACCCCAGCAAATATCTCACACACAAACAAAACAATCCCATGACCCAATACCATGAGTCACCAAGTGCACATCCTACATCAATGCACAAGCCAAAACTTAACCTCACATTTTCCACACAATAAACATTAAACTAAATGTTTAAAGCAAGAAAAGAAATGGCAACCTCAAAAGCAAACTCGTAACGAATTACAAGAACACCCCTCATCCGTATATACATACCTGCATCCATATTCCGACTGAATACAAATACAACGAGACGAAAATAATCCAACAATATAATACTAGGATTCGCTTAAACCAAAGCCCACTGGTATTATCCGTCCGATCATGATCCGTGCATAAGTGCACGTATATGATCGAACCCTTCCATAAAACCATACGGCCTCTACAACGTTTCGTCCGAACCAGGGAAACCCTCTGTGTGGGACTCTAAAGACTCGTCAATACGCTGGTAGTGTGTTTAACCACAAGCACGTCAGTGGCATTAGCTGTACGTAACGGCTACCCAGGTATTGAGCGAAAGGGAAGCCGACGAGAAACTCATTCTGAAATCCTACTGAACCTGACAGTGACAATATCCGTACAGTCCGGGACGTTCGTCTATGAGCATCGCATATCGAGTCTACGGGGTGGATAAAGTCAGACCCCTAATAACTTGACATTTAGTGTCGGCATGAGACCTATCACCAACTGAGAAACTACCGATCCTAAATCGGTAATTCTCATCTACCCCGACCGAGGATTCCTGGTGATGGCCACCCGTGCACACCGCGACATCAACCCTCAATACCGGGAGATACGAATCCCCTGATGATCCGCTCACTGCCTCCATGTGGCTCGGGACTGTACCCAACTAAATCCTGTTTGCATGACTCTTTTGAGCCATGGTAGGGTAGTAATTAAAGTACAATGGGAACTCACACGAGACAAATGACGATCTCAGGTCGATAGACTAACCTGTACACATGTTACCAGGGAACTGCTATATGACAATAGGTATAATACCAACTAGCATGTTCCCGGCAAGTCCGTCCGGTGCACTTATAATCCAATGAGCATCTGTATACATCTTAGATGAACCAACTGACACCAATGGCTTGTGAGACCGGCCACCGCCCCTCGTCGGGGTCTCGATCCGTATACACTAGTCTACTCTTGGAGTATCGATGCCCAGTCTCGAAACTCCCACGACTAGGGACATTTTAAGGATGTGCTTATAGACCACCCAACTCTCACGTATATGATCGTCATCATACTACTGGTAGTCAAGCAAGAATCATATAGGCTCTATCAATATGTAATAGTGATCTGTAATGTCACCTGAAGCATGTACACGATGATAAAGACAAACCAGATAGCATACTATCATCTTTAGTAAGACTGTTCTATCGGTATAGGTACTCGCTCAATCATTGCAATCACGTGCCTGCGATCCAATAATTGACTTGAGGACACTATAGCCAACACTTATTTGCAAGGAATTAGTTAAAACAATTTAAAGAATACGGGTTTTGATAGTTTAAGGTATTTTAATGTAAATTGTGTTTTATCCCACAAAAATTGTTACAAAAGCCATCGTGCTATGTCAAAATGAGTATTGTGATGAGATAGGTCATTACCTCGTAAGTTTTCTAAAGGTAATATGAGCAAAACGATAAAGTAATGTCGTATGTAAACTTGAAGGTATTTTACCGTAAAAATGAAATAAAAGTTGCAATACATATTATTTTGAATTGAAACATGTTGTAAATGTTGTTTTATGTTTATTAAACAAGATATAAAGAGAGAGTTATTATGTGGTTAAGAAAAATTGAGTTTTTTAAGAAATTAGAATCGGAAGTCGGATTAACTCCACTTCCGACGAGTTTTGAAAAGAGAAGTCTTTTTAATAGAAAGAGAGGAGGGGAGAGGGGACTTACTGATTGATTATAGAGAGGGAGGTAGAGAAATATTTCGAAGGCATCGTGGAGTCGCATCGTCGCCGGATTTGTCCTGAAATGTCGTCGGAACTGACCTTGGCTAACTCCACTTGTACAACTTCTTGGACTTGGAAAATTTAGAGAGTTTTGGCAAAAAATTTTTGAATGAGGAGGGCTATGGTGTAGTATGGTATTTATAGGAGAAATTAGGGTTTAGGGTATTGAAATGAGAATTAAAAATTCATTAAAATTTAGTTTTAATGCTCATTTTAATTCTCTTGAAATGTGCAGGGAAATCAAACAAACTAGGGTTAGTGGGGTAGACCAAAGGGTGCTAGGGGGAAAAAATTGGGGCATTACCTATGGGGGGACCGGCGGCGCCGGCCCCAAGCCCTATCTCGCCGGTCGTTTTGTGTGGGTATGGGGTTGGATGAATGCTACGTGTTTGTATCTGCTTAAATATCATTTTCCACATGTTTGATTTTAGTGTGACTTTTCATTTTACATGTAGTGCACGTGCAAACTTTTGGGCTTCTAAAAGTTTAAAAGAAAAATAATAAAAATATTATGTGGCTGTGGGATTTGAACACATGGGCTATGTCACAGCAATGCAAGGTTTTACCAATAAGCCACAAGCGCTTTCTTGCTGTTCAAAAACAATTTAAAATTATAACTTGTGCTTAGGCTTAGGTGTTCCTTACTGTACTTTACAAAAAAAAATTGTACAGAAGTTTTAGGGTTGTTTCATTCTACCCTCCTTATAAAAATTTCGTCCTCGAAATTTATAAAAGGAAAGTATAACAGATTCAAGAAAAGTTTGATGACAGTGGTGGTGAAAGAAATACTGGTAGTGCATGAAAAGTAATGAGATGATGCAAGGGTTGAAAAGATTGAAGGGAATTACCAGTGTTACCTTGGTCGATAGTCCCGGCTTCTATGGCCGCTAATGTGAAAGCCTGACACCGGGGTACATTTCTCCTAGCTGGAGGCACATTCCTCTGTCCTTGGGGCATGTTTCTCTGCCCTCGAGGCATGTTCCTCATTGCCTGATGGAATTGGTGAGGAGGCTGTGCAGGAGGTCCACATGGAGGTGGAGCTTGGAGAGTAAGACGAGGTGCAGGAGCCTAGATAGCTGGCCGCTGCGGATAAGTGATGTGAGTTGGAACTGGGTTGCGTCTATAAGGACATGTTCCAATTCCATGAGTGGATGCGCCATAAACTAAGCACAGGCCTTTTGTGCGCCTACAGTCCTTCCACAGGTGTCCATCCCTCTTGCAGTAGAAACAAAAATCTAGACATGGCCGATTATTTGTTACTTCCGGTCTCCTGGGTTCAAAAGTTGGTATTGAAGAGGCTCCTCCTGCCATCTGGGTGGTAGGGCGCTTCACACCGGCAGATTGAGGTCTGCCTTTCTTCTTCACTACTGCCTCGTATCGACGGGTAGCTTTTAGAGCTAGGTCGTGGGTTAGGAAATCCCCTATAGCTAAGGCAGCTTGGATCTCCAGATCCAACCCTTGCTGAAATCGTCTAGCTCTGATCTCAGCCATCGGTATCAAGTGTGCCGCGAATCTGTTATGGTCTTGTGTTATCTGTATAGTATGTGATATTTGAAAATCGAATAATGAGACATATCTTACCTACCGAGCATTGTAAATTCAGCATCGTACTCATCCACAGATTTGGTCCATATCGAACTTTGTTGCAGGCAAATGAATTGCTGCTCCATGTCAAATCGGACAGTCTCGGGGAAATATTTCGCGTTGAACATCTCGCAAAAAGTCCTCCATTCGATCGGCTGGTCAAGACGGCTTTTTTCCGCCTTCTACCAAACTCTGGCATTGTCGGTGAGTTGCAGCTTTGCAACCCGTACCCAAGCGATCTCTGGCACTTGTGCTGCTGCCAGATCATCCTCAATGCTCTGAGCCCATTCTTCAGCTTCCAAAGTGCCCTCTTTTCCAGAAAATTGCTTCGGGAGCAATCCCCGAAATTGAAGTTCTTGATTAGTTTTGGAGTTATCGGTAACTGCTGCACATGGACGGCAGGATTTGTGTCTTTTTCCAAGACAATTACCATATTGATAACACCGTTTTTAGTTTTTCTATTTTAGATAGGCAAGCACCCATATTCTCCGGCTCCCTGAGGCTCAAGGGAACTGGTCCCGCTTAAACCTATATTTACTAGGGTCCTTATTGTAAATTAATATAACTTGAGGGTTTTTTATGAAAAACAGTTATGATATATTTTTAAAATAAATCTCAAGTATTTATTTATCGTTTTTAGGATTTTCATAGTTTTAATTTTTATAAAATGAAATATTCTAGTGGATATAAACCTAATTTTGAATAGTATATGGTATTTTCTTGTAATTCGACTTGTATAGATTGTGATGGTATTTTCATGATCTTTTGTGATTCTTTTATTTTGATTAGAAAACATAGAATATATATTATATTTAAAATAGATATTTTGATAATATATATATATATAATTATAAAAAATAGAATTTATTTATTAAATAGAAATCACGTTTTCTTAAAAATTGTAATAAGAATTCCATCGAGATTGAATGCTCTGTGAGGAGGTCTGCATCTCGCTCTACTAGTCCTGAGGACATGTGATAACCCGCACCATCCTGATCGGGTTCTCCAAAATGGGTTGTAGAGGCTCACTTACAAGGAATTAATTAAAACAATTTAAAGAATACGGGTTTTGATAGTTTAAGGTATTTTAGTGTAAATTATGTTTTGTCCCACAAAAATTGTTACAAAAACCATCGTGCTATGTCAAGATGAGTGTTGTAATGAGGTAGGTCATTACCTCGTGAGTTTTCTAAAGGTAATATGAGCAAAACGATAAAGTAATGTCGTATGTAAACTTGAAGGTATTTTACCGTAAAAATAAAATAAAAGTTCCATTACATATTATTTTGAATTGAAACTTGTTGTAAATGTTGTTTTATGTTTATTAAACCAGATATAAAAAGATGGTTATTATGTGGTTAAGAAAAATTGAGTTTTTAAAGAAATTAGAATCGGAAGTCGGATTAACTCCGCTTCCGACGAGTTTTGAAAAGAGAAGTCTTTTTAATAGAAAAAGAGGAGGGGAGAGGGGACCTACTGATTGATTATAGAGAGAGGAGGTAGAAGAATATTTCAAAGGCATCGTGGAGTCGTGTCGTCGCCGGATTTGTCCCGAAATGTCGTCGGATTTTTGACCTTGGCTAACTCCACTTGTACAACTTCTTGGACTTGGAAAATTTAGAGAGTTTTGGCAAAAGAATTCTGAATGAGGAGGGCTATGGTGTAGTGTGGTATTTATAGGAGAAATTAGGGTTTAGGGTATTGTAATGAGAATTAAAAATGCATTAATATTTGGTTTTAAGGCTCATTTTAATTCTCTGGAAATGTGCAGGGAAATCAAACAGACAAGGGTTAGTGGGGTAGGCTAAAGGGTGCTAGGGGAAAAAGTGGGGCATTACCTACGGGGGGACCGGTGGCATCGGCCCCAAGCCCTATCTCGCCGGTCGTTTTGTCTGGGTGTGGGGTTGGATGAATGCCACGTGTTGTGTCTGCTTAAATATCATTTTCCACATGTTTGATTTTAGTGTGACTTTTCATTTTACGTATAGTGCACGTGCAAACTTTTGAGCTTCTAAAAGTTTAAAAGAAAAACAATAAAAATATTATATGGCTGGGGGGATTTGAACATAGGAGTTATGTCATAGCAGTGCAAGGCTTTACCAATGAGCTACAAGTGCATTCTTGCTGTTCAAAAGCAATTTAAAATTATAACTTGTGCTCATGCTTAGGTGTTCCTTTCTGTACTTTACAAAAAAAATTTTGTATAGAAGTTTTAGGGTTGTTACAGCTGTTTATGACACAGCAGCAGTGGAACTGTTCCCATTTCTTGGACTGACTGTATCAAAGCCCGGTTGTCTCCATCTTCTCGTTGGGCTTCTTTCGCTGGGTTCCACGGATATCCCAAATCTTTTTATAGAATTGGGCTTGCCGAACAGTTTGTTCGAGGGGTACACCTTGGCACTTTAACAAGCTTTTCAATCCCTCCGCGTAGTATTTTGGCAGACGGATTGGTTGAAGCTTATCGAGTGCAAAATCGGCATCGTGCCAGACTTCTTTCTCTACTCTGGTCTCTGTAGATTGGTAGAAGACGATCGTCTTTTCACTTCTTCATCTGGGAGGGACGTAGAAAATCTGTAGTTTTTGGACGCTGTATGTATCGAGTGCATCAAGTTCCTTATAATGCCGAGACGGAGCCATTATGATTTGCAGACTCTGATCTGCTCTAGCGAGGGTTTGCACTGACGGACGGATGGAGAACACTGCGTTGGTCTCGTCGTCAGAATCTCTGTCAAAGACCAGAGTAGTGGTAGATGGTCCGGGCCTGTCTCTTTCTTTCTGGGGTTGCCCCGATTAGACTATTTCTTCATCTTCCTCGTAATCGCTCCCAAAGATCGGGACAGTGGCGACAGATTTCTTTTATCCTTCGGCTTATAACACCTTTCTGTATCTTCAAAGTCTGGTAGGAAGTACTTTGCGTCTTCATATTTCCGGACATCGTTTACAGAGAACGGATTTAGATCCCCTGTGACAGTGTATTCTAATCCATCCTTGAAATACTTCATACACTGATGTTGTGTAGAGGGGATGATGTTGTACTTATGCAACCAGGCCCTACCGAGCAAAGCGTTTTCATGCAGCGTGCGGCTACGCAGCTGAATATTCTCACAGCTCTTCTCCTCCTCTTCTTTTTTGGAGGTGGAGTCTTTGAAGAGAGGGCTAAGGGGTATTTCGTCCTCAGAATCACTCTGAAAGTAGGAACTTGGGGTTTGTCCCCTTCTGAACTGGTATCAACCATATGACAGTTGCCAGTCATTTTTCATGCTTATCTGTCGCACTCTTTTGCTGTCGACGAGCTTTGCGCTTCATCCTATTGAAGTGTTTTTGATGGGAAACATATTCTTGCCACCACTTCTTGAAGGTACTGCACCCTTCGGTGGGGTGGGTGACCCTTCGATGATATAGGCAGTAGTTTGGATGTGATGTTAGTTATATGTATGCCCTAGAGGCCATTACTGTACATGAGATGTATATTATAGTGGATGCTGGAACATATATAGGGAGGACTTTCTTGCTCGATATGATAGTGCGCTATCTGGTTGCTCTTTATCTTAACATGTACACTTATTGTCTCTCTGTATACATGTTGATAAAGCCCTTAGGATGTGTACTCGACTTCCAGGACTATGATGCAGATCATACTAGTGGGGCCTGGGTACTCCATGAGTACATCCTTCAATGTTCCTAGTCGTGGGAATATCGAGACGGGGCATCGATATTCCAGAGTAGACTAGCGTATATCTTCTCGACCCATGTGATGGGCGATGGATGATCCCATATCCATTGGTGTTTGACATCAGAGACGGTATGCGGGTGCTCAGTGGAGACTGGGTACACTGAACGGACTCGCCAAGAACTCCCAGATGGTATTATACCTCACGTCAGATGGCAGTTCTCTGGTGACACTGGTACAGCTTAGTCTGTTGACCCGAGATCGTCATAGAGTCTTGTGTGTCTCCCACTGTGCTTTGATTTCCACCCTACCACGGCTCTACTGAGGCCTGCAAACAGGTGGTTTTTGGGTACAGTCCCGATTCACATGGAGGCAATGAGCGATAGGAGGGGATTCGTCTCTCCCGGTATTGGGGGTTGATGTTGCGCTATGCTCGACTGGCCATAACTGGAAATCCCTGGCCAGGGTTGCAGTGATTTACTGGTAAGTGTTATCAGTATTTTCACGCTTGTTGTGGACCTTACATCGGCATGACTTATCAAGCTACTGGGGGTCTGACGTTTACCACCCATAGGTGAGATATGCGACATATCAGACGAACAGACCGGACTGTGCGGTAAGTGTTACTGATTGGATTCGCAGGAGTGTGAGCAGGCTTGCTCGTTGATCTTCTGATCGCTCAATACCCGGGTGGCCGTTATGTTTAGCAGACCGCTTGCGGCTTGTGGGTGATTGATATGATCACCACCTACTGCCGGCATATTGACGAGTCTTTCGAGTCCTACACAGAGGTTTCCTGGCTCAAGCGAAACGAAATAGGAGCGCATATGAGTTATGTGCGGGACCGAGAATAATACCAGTATGTGATACTGTATTCTATTCTTGCGATTTGTATCATCGGACGGTTATATGAGATATATCCGGGTTACCGAATCAAGTGTTGATTCGATATATTGATACACTAGATATTAGTCGGTTATATATGATATGACCGGATCGTTAAATCAAGTGTTGATTTAACGATTTAATGTATAATTATATATTTGATATATTACTTTGCATTAACTAGTATTTGTTCACTTAAGATTGATTTTCTCACTTGATGTGCACAAGTTGTATATGTGATATATGTTTGTGCACTAGTTTGTATCATGATTGATGATACATGCAAACTTGGGTGTGTGTATGACTTACACCATATTTAAGATAATGGTTTAGGTTTTTATTTATTTTGGTAAAACAAAATGGTGGTTTTCTTTGTCTTGGCTTGAAGCTTCATGAAGCTTTTAAGCATCTTTGACAAAGTCCACTCATTTTGTTTTGCATAAGATTTTCATTAACCAAACCATTACCTCAAACCATGGTTTAGTCTCTACAAAGGTAAACTCACCCATAGTTGCATTATGATAGACTTCACTTGATAATTCATTTTATTATTCTCATTCTTTTTCTTCTTCTTCTTCTTCTTCTTCAAGAAGAAGAAAAGCTTGCTAGAAAATTTTCAAGTGAAGAAATAGAGTGAGAAATCCAAATCTAAAGTGAACCCACTTCCTATTTTATCATCCTCTACTACTTGCTATTTAGTTTAGGGCGTTCTCTTCACAAAGTTCATGACCTAGTGAAGATGGAACTTGAGTTTGAGTCTCCTCGACGTAGATCATCTTCGGCCTCGAAGTCAACGACCTAGCCCGCTCATTTCTCCGAGGAAACCATCGCTAGAGTCCGGGATCACGATGATCGCAGCGAAGGGACGTCAACACAGAGCTTTAGAAGTGAAGGACCAGATCTACAAAGGCTGTAATCCCTTTCACTTAGTGTTAAAGTTGTTTACTTGCTAGTTTTCGCATAATCTCTAGTATACGATCTTGGTTAGGGTTGTTCGGCACGGCTAAATTTTTTTGAATCGGGCATGGTAGATGCCTTGTAGAACCTTGTTAGAGTGCCTAGTAACCCTGCAGTGGTATCAGAGCCAAGCTAGAGTTTTAGGCGAAGTCTAGACGAAGTTAAAGGTCCGATCGAACCCCGGATAACCCCGATTAAACCCTTCTCTGGACATTTTTTGAAATCGTGATTTTTTCAACATTAAAAATACTTAAAAAAATCAGCAGGCAATTATATGGAAGTCTGTGAAAAACGAAAAAGTAAGTCGATCAAAGAGCCGCAGAACCGCGGCATGCTCATGGCACCTGCGGCGGTTCCGCGGCCATACAGTCACATCATGCTTTGTATTTTGCACAGTAAAGTCCCTATAAATTTCCTGATGCTTTTGGGTATGTTTAATTCAGCTCAAGTGTTGAGTTTTCTAGGGTTGTATTGGGGACTCGTTGATTGGATCGGATAATTTAACTTTGTTAGTTTGTCCGGATAATTTTTAGAAACTGTTAAAAAGTTCGAACGGATATCAGTAACTCACTTTTTCCCCCGCCGGAAAATTTCCAAGTGTTGGATTTTTTCGTAGTTTAAGAACATTCTAAGTCATGCAAGTAACGTGATGGACCCTCTAGAAGATGGATGTTTTTTAAACTCCCCTCAAGTGTTGAGAACTATTTGGGAAATCTTGGGTGTTTGTTTTTTCGATCGGAAAGTTTAACATTGTCTATTTATCTGGAATGTGATACAATATTTGGAATCCACAAGCAGTTATGAGATAACTAAATTGAATGTTGTAAATCTAGCAGTTCAGTCTTATTTGATCGATTGCCACGGGATTTTGATGTGATCAAAAGTCCGTTGCAATCATGTAGAGTACGCGGATACTCGCCGGGTAAACTCAATAGACAACTACGCCCTATAGCCCCGACCAAGTGACTGTAGGAGAACCCCGTCTCCAAAAGCATCCGTTCGGGTGCTCGCGGCAGCGGTGTTCCGCCTTAGTGCACTTCGTCGACGGCATCCGGGGGTGCGGCCGTCTACTAAAGTTTGCGACGAGCATTCGATCAGAATGTCGGGAATCTTGTTGAATTGCCCGACTTGATATTGAAAAGAGTTTTCGATATTGAGACTAAAATGCGGGGTTTATAATAATTAGGCATTTGATATATAAGGAATTCATTTGATTAGGCATGCGATGTCTAAAGAGGTTGCGGATTCCAACTGTTGTAGTTTTACACTTTCTTTTCTGGGACCGTAAGTGTAATATGTGGTGTATCGCCGGTTTCGTTGCTATACATCAACGACAATTGGGATACGCATATTTACTTACGTTGATGATATGTGATGTTATGTGTTGCTGGATATGTTATATTGGATCGTCGCGTTTGAATAGCCTGGTTTTTTTTTATGTGAGATGAGAATTTTTCTTTTTCATTCATGTAAAATTCATTGTATGTAATATTCTTTTATTGGGGCACTTCCGGGCTGAGGATGATGTCACCATTGTATATTATTTACTTTTCCGCATTAGGATAGACCCAAGGCGGGGAGCACAAGTAACCGGGTTCTAGGGTCCAGTGGGAGACCATCTCGAGGAGTCGAGTTCGGTTCTCCTAAATCTAGAATTGGTAGGGTTGCTTGCCGCTCTCGTAGGGGTCTACGGGTGTGGGATTGGCTATTCATCATGATCGTGGAATCCGTGTTTTATATAGGCTCAAAATAAAACACTGACGTCCTAGTATATCCAATATTTCATATGATATTTTCTGCTGCGTTATCTGTGATGTGATCATGTGATATGTTCAGATAGATATTGTATATAGTATATATGATATATTATATAGAAGTTGCTTATGTTTTACACCCGCGCTAGCCCTGCCCCGCTCTGCCGTTAGTTACTTAATCTAGTGGTGCAGATGGGACATCGAGGCGAATGCGGATGGCATAAGTGTACGTTGTATTTATCTGTGATGTTTATGTGGACTTAAATGATGGGACATTCATTAATGAGATTAATGAAAGAAAATAAACCTAAATGATGTTATGGAATCGAATTTAAAAAAAAAAAAATAGGTAGCTCTAGTTGTTGCTTTGCATAGCGATGTTCCTTGTAGAACATCTAGTACCTTATTCGATAAGGAAAGAGCCGAAATCCCTTCACCGGGAGTGACCTCTTTAGCAATAACTAGCAGATGCTACAACCTTCGGTTTGTCTTTTGACTGCTTTTCTAGTTATTGCTTTGCATAGTGGTATTGTGAATATCCTGCACCTCATTCGACGAGGAAAGAGCCGAGATCCCTTTACCGGGAGTGACCTCTTTAGCGAAACTAGCAAAAGCCTAAAAAACACTCCATTTTAAACCATTTGATTCCGCAACGAGATCAAGTTCAAAGCGTTAAAGGTTTTCTTAAAAACCATCCGCAACCCTCTGTCATTTTAGGAAGTAGAGTACTTAGTATTCGTGCTGTGTTTGTTGACCTTAGTTAAGGTACAGTGTACGGTAGCTAAGTGATGTCTTCCTACACCGCATATGATGCGATTAATTAGGACAGTCGCGTGACTTTGTTGACCTTAGTTAAGGGTCATGTGGGTGGGTCTAATTAATCATGAAATGACGGGTAGAACTTGACTAGTGCTTATGATTTGTTGACCATAGTTAAGGTCATAAGTGCTAGGGGTAAAAACCTTTATCGGGAGTTTCAAGTGTTGAAATTTGCAATGAGATTGCATACATTCTATATGATAGTTGGATCCTGATACCTACTGCGAGTAATTGTTACTCCTGGAAGAGTTTTGCATTTTACAATTAGCCGATCAAGTAGGTGTCTAGAAAGGTGTCAACGGGGTTACGCCCCTGGGAAAACGAGGTTTATTTTAATTAGGTCCGTGCGAAAGCACGGGGAACCTCCCTCAAAGTACCGGCACTGGCCGGGCTGAAAGATTGGCGAACTTGTAGAGTGTAATTAATCCCGGCTAGTCTTTCCTTTAGGGTTTGAAGAAGGATTTGATAAAAACAGTGGGAGTCGTCTTAATTAGATAAAATATATAACCAATCTAATCTTGCAAGAGCGCACGCAGAGTGTTTTCTTCTCTCTCTCTCTCCAGGTAGCGACCATGTCACGCCTTAATCAAGATAAAAATATGGATGTATTGACCGAATCCGCTTGTTATACTGAGCTGGGGAACGTTGGTCCCGCTCCAACTTATAATTGTTATAAGACCGAGCAGGAAATAGGGGAATACCAGGATTCCCATGACTGCCCAAACGAAGAAAGTGCATGATGATGCATCTTCTTCGGGTATGTTTATTACAAATAACTGTTTCTCAGTATCCTTTACGTCCTGGGTATGTGATACCGGATCAGGATCCCAAATATGTAATCTGTTACATGGGCTACAGAAAGGTAGAGAACTGAGAACGGGTGATAAGTTTCATGAGATAGAAACGGTGCAAGTGTTGCAGCCAAGTCTATTGGTCACTATCACCTTGTATTACCAGAATACACTGATTCTGAACGAATGTTATTAGATACCGAACCTGACATACAACATCATATCAGTCTCTTTATTTATTAAAGAAGGATATAATTTTGTATTGTTGGATAATGTTTTGAACATTTCCTATATCAAGATTTGATCGGTATCAGGCACGTTATCTAAAAGCATATACGTTCTAAATCAGACCACAGTTCTTAACGTACAGAACACACACAAGAGGAAGAGTTCAGAAATGAACGAATCCTTCTTGAGGCATTACAGACTAGGTCATATCAATGTGACCCGACTAGCTAAGTTATATTTAGATGCATATTTAAATTAGTTTGAATTTACATCTTGTGAAACTTGCCAGTCATGTCACAAAGATAAGATGACCGTAGCTCTGTTTACTGGAAACAGAGAAAGAGTTAGTGAACTCTTGGGACTGATACATAGTGATGTATGAAGGTCCCCAGTCTACATATGCCAGGACTGGTTCTTTGTACTTCCTTACATTCACTGATGATCTCTCAAGATTCGGACACATGTTCCTGTTGAAACACATGTCTGAAGCTTTTGAGAAATTCAAAGAATATAAGTTAGAAGTAGAGAACCAAAACTGGTAGAAGTATTATGTCCTATGATGAGATCAGGGAGGAGAATACTTGTGCATGGAATTCCTGGACTATTCCAAATGAGAATGAGATTCTCTCTCAGCATTACTCCTCCGTATACACCACAGCACGTAGGTGTATCAGGGCGGAGCAATCGCACCATATTAGATATGGTGTGCTCTATGATGAGTATTACTGAGTTACCTATTTCCTTTTGGGGGTTATGCACTTGAGAAGTTTCATACCTATTGAATTGGGTTTGAATCAAATCAGTGCCTACCACTCCATATGAGATATGGTACAGGAAGAGCCCATCTCTTAAGTAAGTTAAGATTTGGGATTGTCCGGCCTATGTCAAAAGCAAAATCCGGACAAGATCGAGGCAAGGTCAGTTCTGTAGAACTGGAAGGAGTTCCAGCTATACAAACTACAGCTGATGATTTGATAGAACCAAAAGATTCAATAGTCGCCGATGAACCTCAGCCTCTCCGCCAATCTAGCAGGGCTCCTCACCTGCCTGAGAGATACTTCGGTTTCTCGATGACAGTGGGAGCGAGGATTACATCATGAGATGATGACCCAACTAGTTTTGAGCAGGCCATCAAGAGTAGGGACTCTGTAAGAATGGCTGGATGCTTAGCGATCTGAGATGGAATCCATGTACACCAACAAAGTATGGACTTTGGATGCTATATCTGAAGGGTTAAATCCCCATCAGGAGCAAGTATATCTTGAAAAGATTACTTGGTGTAGATGGAAAAGTTGAGACTTTCAAAGCTAGACTTGTTAAAGGTTTTGTCATCGACCAGGCGTGGATAACGATGAAACCTTTTCCAGTGGCTATGCTTAAGTCCATCCGGATCCTATTTGCCATTGCTACATACCATGACTACGATATCTGGTGGTTGGGTGTCATGACTATTTTTCTAAATACTTATTTAGAAGAGAACGTCTATAAGTACACAGCAAGAGGGCTTCGTAAACAGTGGGAGCAACGGAAACGTGTGCAAGATATTTTATGGGATAAAGCAGGCATCGCGGAGTTGGAACATCTATTTTGATGTAGTAGTCAAAGAGTTTGACTTCATCAAAATGGTAGATGAACCTTGTATATATATATAAAGGTAGTAGAGAGTAAGGTGAACATCCTTGTAGAGTACGTGGATGACATACTCTTGATAGGGAAGGAGTGTCCTATGCTATGCTCGGTCAATCTCCGCTTATCACAAGGATTCTCCAAATAAGATCATACTGATACCTCCTAAATCCTAGGTTTTATATCTATGAGATAAATCTAAATGGATATTAGGATTCTTACTAGGTGTAGTGTGAGATGGTATCCTGGGGAGAATCACTGGACAGCTTCCAGGGTGGTAAGGTTGACTGAATGTCAGTCACAGGTATTGTCTTTACCCTAAGTGGAGGGACAGTATGTTGGAAGTGTTCCAATATAGATACCGTGGCAAACTAGACGATAAAGGCTGGTGACATCGCTATCAAAGATACTACCAAAGAGGCAGTTTGGGTGTATATTAGTTCTTGAGATGAACTAGGTTCCTACCACTGTGTGACAATGGAAGTGTGGTTTTTACCCAGGAACCACGGTCCCATCAGTGACCCAGACATATTCCAAGGCAGTATCACCTGATCATGGAGATAGTTGATCTCCAGGGTAATCGAGGTCAGGAGAGTAGACTCAGAGGACAACACGGCGGATCCACTCACAAAGGCCTTTTCCTAGAGAGAGACTTTTAAGGGATGGTTGAGTATGAGATACTGCAACCACTGCTACAGATGGCCCTAGTGCAAGTGGGAGATTGTTAGTTATATGTATGCCCCAGAGGCCATTACTGTACATGGGATATATATTGTAGTGGATGCTGGGACATATATAGGGAGGACTTTCTTGCTCGACATGATAGTACGCTATCTGGTTGCTCTTTATCTTAACATGTACACTTATTGTCTCTCTGTATACATGTTGATAAAGCCCTTAGGATGTGTACTCGACTTCCAGGACTATGATGCAGATCATACTAGTGGGGCCTGGGTACTCCATGAGTACATCCTTCAATGTTCCTAGTCGTGGGAATATCGAGACGGGGCATCGATATTCCAGAGTAGACTAGCGTATATCTTCTCGACCCATGTGATAGGCGATGGATGATCCCATATCCATTGGTGTTTGACATCAGAGACGGTATGCGGGTGCTTAGTGGAGACTGGGTACACTGAACGGACTCGCCAAGAACTCCCAGATGGTATTATACCTCACGTCAGATGGCAGTTCTCTGGTGACACTGGTACAGCTTAGTCTGTTGACCCGAGATCGTCATAGAGTCTTGTGTGTCTCCCACTGTGCTTTGATTTCCACCCTACCATGGCTCTACTGAGGCGTGCAAACAGGTGGATTTTGGGTACAGTCCCGATTCACATGGAGGCAATGAGCGATAGGAGGGGATTCGTCTCTCCCGGTATTGGGGGTTGATGTTGCGCTATGCTCGACTGGCCATAATTGGAAATCCCTGGCCAGGGTTGCAGTGATTTACTGGTAAGTGTTATCAGTAGTTTCACGCTTGTTGTGGACCTTACATCGGCATGACTTATCAAGCTACTGGGGGTCTGACGTTTACCACCATAGGCGAGATATACGATATATCAGACGAACAGAACGGACTGTGCGGTAAGTGTTACTGATTGGATTCGCAGGAGTGTGAGCAGGCTTGCTCGTTGATCTTCTGATCGCTCAATACCCGGGTGGCCGTTACGTTTAGCAGACCGCTTGCGGCTTGTGGGTGATTGATATGATCACCACCTACTGCCGGCGTATTGACGAGTCTTTCGAGTCCTACACAGAGGTTTCCTGGCTCAAGCGAAACGAAATAGGAGCGCATATGAGTTATGTGCGGGACCGAGAATAATACCAGTATGTGATACTGTATTCTATTCTCGCGATTTGTATCATCGGACGGTTATATGAGATATATCCGGGTTACCGAATCAAGTGTTGATTCGATATATTGATACACTAGATATTAGTCGGTTATATGTGATATGACCGGATCGTTAAATCAAGTGTTGATTTAATGATTTAATGTATAATTATATATTTGATATATTACTTTGCATTAACTAGTATTTGTTCACTTAAGATTGATTTTCTCACTTGATGTGCACAAGTTGTATATGTGATATATGTTTGTGCACTAGTTTGTATCATGATTGATGATACATGCAAACTTGGGTGTGTGTATGACTTACACCATATTTAAGATAATGGTTTAGGTTTTTATTTATTTTGGTAAAACAAAATGGTGGTTTTCTTTGTCTTGGCTTGAAGCTTCATGAAGCTTTTAAGCATCTTTGACAAAGTCCACTCATTTTGTTTTGCATAAGATTTTCATTAACCAAACCATTACCTCAAACCATGGTTTAGTCTCTACAAAGGTAAACTCACCCATGGTTGCATTATGATAGACTTCACTTGATAATTCATTTTATTATTCTCATTCTTTTTCTTCTTCTTCTTCTTCTTTTTCAAGAAGAAGAAGAAAAGCTTGCTAGAAAATTTTCAAGTGAAGAAATAGAGTGAGAAATCCAAATCAAAAGTGAACCCACTTCCTATTTCATCATCCTCTACTACTTTCCATTTAGTTTAGGGTGTTCTCTTCACAAAGTTCATGACTTAGTGAAGATGGAGCTTGAGTTTGAGTCTCCTCGACGTAGATCATCTTCGGCCTCGAAGTCAACGACCTAGCCCGCTCATTTCTCCGAGAAAACCATCGCTAGAGTCCGGGATCATGATGATCACAGCGAAGGGACGTCAACACGAAGCTTTAGAAGTGAAGGACCGGATCTACAAAGGTTGTAATCCCTTTCACTTAGTGTTAAAGTTGTTTACTTGCTAGTTTTCGCTTAATCTCTAGTATACGATCTTGGTTAGGGTTGTTCGGCACGGCTAAATTTTTTTGAATCGGGCATGGTAGATGCCTTGTAGAACCTTGTTAGAGTGCCTAGTAACCCTGCATGTGAATCCTCTCCATCGAGTCATATGACCCCGGGAGCATTTCTTACGAGAGGTGGCAGCTTCATTCACATCGACAGGGTTTTAGCGAACCGCTTCTCTGCCTTGATCCTGCTCTTATTTGTCGCAGGTATGCTTTGGTTTGGTTGGAGTACTTTACGACTCCACTTTGCCGCAGCTTCTTCATCCTGACGCTGACGCTTAGCCTTTTCGTATATGGCTGTTTCGCATTTTCGGTCAGCTTTGCTTTTTCGAAAGGCTTCATTTAACAACCTATCGATCGGGTCTTCTGGCAGTTCTGGGGAATTTAGCGCCGACTCTGCCTCTATTTCCTCTGCATTGTTTTCTGACGCTGAAGGATTTTCTTCGTCATTTAACAACGAATGAGAGACCATGTGGCAACTTGCTGCATAGTCTTCGGTTTCTTCTGATGAGTCATTTTCCTCACTGTTGTCACTATCTTCGTTCTCAAGAATATGCTTGAGGAACTCTTCGAGCGTGACCAGTTTCCACGCCTTCTAGTTGTATTCCTTCAGTGCGTCGATGTACTTTTGTAGGTCCGTGCGCTTGTCGTCATACTCGACAGGCTGCATAGGCTTCCTGGTCTTCTTTTTTTTCTTTGAAGACTTTGAAGGCTTGACTTGGGGATTTTGCCCTTTGTCAACAATCTTCGGTAGGGGACACGGTTTCAGCATCCCTTCGATGACTTCGGGTTCAAGTGGGCTTTTCCACCTGACTGCCGGACATGCCTGTATATCTTTCCGCATTCTTTTGGTTTTAGCTGAAAGAACGACTTCCCATGGAGTTTCTTCCACGAGCGAGCATGATGCCCCCGGTGCATCCAATTTTTTGGGAGTGTGCTTCTGTGGTGGGTTCACCTTTTAGTTCTTAGACAGCGTGAACTTCCCCTATTGATACTGGTTTTCAACCCAGTTCTTGAAGACGTAGCAATCCTCAATTGGATGGCTCACCATTCTATGATAGGAGCAGTAGTTGGGGTTGTTGACGTCGTCGGGTTGCGGTGGACGCCGTGGGTCTGGTAATGTGATGAGTTTGTTATGCATTTCCAACTCAAATAGTTTTCTCATTTTATCACGGGGAAACGAGTAAGCGCGTCCTAGCCTTTCTTCCAGGGATAGGCGTGTACGTGCATTGTTTTGGCAAGGAGCCGGTTTTGGGCCACTTGATTTTTGTTGAGTGTTAGCAACGAAGGCCGATTTCCTTTTACCCTTGGCGTTTTGAGGGTCCTTATTTGAAGAGGAAGGCCCGTGGCCCATTTGGTCCATTTAGGCCAGTTTATCAATCAGAGCCTGGAAGGTCGTTGGTTTGAAGAAAGTCATGAACCGGGACACAGTCGTTTGAGTATCTAAGGTCCCGATGAATATGCCCATGGCAGGAGATTCTTCAATGTGTTGTTCGCACTTTGACCATAGGTTCCGCCACCGGATCGCATATTGGACCCAGGTTTCTTTTGGCTTTACCCTGGCATTGATTAATGCTGTGATCGGGATGTGCTCGCTTGCGCTGGAGAACCGATGTGTGAACAACAGTTCCATCTTTATGAATGTCCTCACGGAGTCATTTGGAAGCTCCGAGTACCATTCGAAGGCCATCTCTGACAGGATGCCAACGAACTGGCGAAGCAACAGTTTGTCGTCATCTCCAATGTTACCGCACAGAGCTCTGAACTGCGCGACGTGCTGATGTGGGTTGCCTGTCCCCTTGTACATATGGAACTTGGGGATCGTTTATCCCGGCGGGTATTTAATTTGGTCATACTAGCCTGGATACGGTCGTCCAGTTCTGACGATTTGGCCTGCAGCTTCATTAGCTTGATGAGCTCTTATTTTTTGAGCTATATAAGCATTAAGAGCAGCCTTGAAGATTGTTTCCTCCTTGGCTGCCGATAAATCCGGAAGAGGGTTCGATGTTTCCCCTCTGTCATTCTCGATGATTATCGGCGGATCCTCGGCTGGGGGTTCTGGCTGGATCATCATTCCAACCATGTCTTGGAATAAGAGAGCCATCTGCTTTATGTTAGCAGCCTACTCAGCAGCTTCCTTGTCCTTTCTTTCAAGCACCCTTCGTAAGAACTCTGTATCGGTTTCCTGCTCCTGGCGCTGTTCGGCTGTTGTGTCCGGGCTTTCTTTCTGCCCGGTAAGTGCTGCCATTCTGGTTAGCATCTTTTGGAGCTTTTGTTGTTGCTTCTGAGCTTTTGTCAGCGACCGAGTTTGCGGTCAATGACATATGGAAGCATGGCTTTCTTCTTTCTCGGAAGCCATGTAGACCATATGTACGATCATGCCCTCAGACTTGGGGCGTTTGGGTCCATCGCCTTTGGAGTTTGTAGCCGGCGGTGGGATTTTCTCTGGCCTCATCCTTTTGTGGGAGGTCGAAGTTGAAGGAGCCGTTGTAACAGGCACCTGTGTAGAAGAAGTCTTTTGCTGTATGACGGAGGGACAGTCTTTCTCTTACCGAGCCTTCAATTTCTTTGGTCGACGTGAGTAGTTTTGATCAATCACGGAGTCCTGGACTTTTCAACAGACCCTGTGAATTTGCAAGGAGGGCCGTTGATGGGGGCGCTCCGTCTTTGCCTGCACTGTGGTTTCTGCAGGCGGGGGCGATTTCTTTAGCACCGCCGTTAGGGAGTTCTTACGTACTCTACTGAGTAGATCAAAGCCGTTCCCGGTTGGAACAGCAGCGTCAACTTCTACCATTGGAGCTGGTGGGGTAAGTCCAGAGGGGGAGTTACCCTCCAGCTTTCCTCACTCGGCGCCAGTGACAACGTCGAGCATGTCTTGCAGACGAGGCCGCCTCAGATTTGAAAGAGGCTTCTTCGTGCCCCTGGCTTTGCTGAGGGGCTGCTGTTGGCGTCAACCTGTTGAAGACCGACGTCCTGATTGAAGTTTAGGAAGGGTCGGCCAATCTTTCGAAGACCGACTTTCTGGTAGGGGAAGTACTTTTGATGACTTCACCTATAGCAGGAGTTGGGAGGGCTATCCGTTTTGGGGCAGCCCTTTCAGGTATCATGAGCATCTTTACAGGCCTGTTTGGGTTCTTGCCCAGCCCATTGAAGACTGAGACGTCAGCATTGGATGGCCCGTTGAGAGGGGACGTTGTGGTCACCAGTCGATCGAAAGCCGACCTCTTGGGGGCTTCTTCCTGCGGCGCTGAGGCACTAAAACTCACTGGTGGGAACATAGTCCCGAAGAATAATCTACTGTTGGCTTGTGTAACTTGCCCCTCCAGTATTGAAAAGATTGAGGCCGCGTTGGGCCAATAGGTCACTCCTCTAGCTGGGGTGGAGCGAGAGTTGTTGTTGCAAGAAGTGCAGTTGGAAGCCATCGATTTTCTTCTTCCTCTGCATAGGAGCAAGACACCAAATTTTAGTACCTCAAATCCAAGGGCAACCATAGCGAACCGCGATTTTGTTCGCGAAACATGACACACGAATTGTAGAGTGGAAAGAGGAAAAGGTCCCACCGAGCGTGTCAGAATCTGTTCACCGCCGGAAGACGGACCGAGACGTTGGGACGTCTGACCTGAATTCTAGGGGCAGATGCTATTTGGATTTATCCATCCATCTCTCTGAAAATACCAAGTTGATTTATGGCACCGTATATCGGATGTTTGAACAGATGCGACCGTTGTAGCAGATTTTATCAGATTCCCCCTCATTTTATGAGGGGTTTTTAGTTGTGAGGACGCTCTTCCCTGCAGGCGCAAGCCCCTGCTGTTAATTACGTCACCACATTGCGATAACCACTTTCTCCTGCTCCGGAAGTTCACTTCGTGTTGTGTGTGTTTTTGTTTGTTTTGGTTGCCCGTGGATTGTATATGGAGAATAGTCTGTGTCGTCACCCGTAGGGCGCGGATCAGTCCAAACCCGCATATTTTAGATTTGGGTTTAGGTTTATTTAAGGATCGTTAATCTGGTTTGAGATTAAGGTCAACTTAAATGTGTGAGCATTTGGGCTCAATTTGTTCCTGCTAAGGATGCGTTAGTCTAATTTGAGAATAAAATCAAGTTAGCAAAATTTCAAGGATCATTTTTATTTAAGATCTAGCAAAAGAACATTTGAGTTCAGCTGTAAGAAAATTTCAGAGACTTAGCCAATTTGGGTTAAGTCTACTTAGCCTTTTGTTTTATCCAAAAGTGTTGAGCACTTATTTGGGCTCTGTTTGTTCAGCCCTTTTTCTGGTTAAGCTATTTAATTAACAGAATATTTTACTGTTAATTAAAGATTTGATTGCTTATTAATCAATATTTATTTCTTTTTTTAATAAGCGTCTGTTTTTAGGGAATGCGCACGTATTTGCACTTGTTGTCGATTAAGTGTGCATTGCGCCCGTATGTTGCAAGTACATGTGCGCACCTATTATTTGCGCACTTGTTGCATGTGCGCTCATGTCATATGAGTTTGTCATTAGACATGTGTGCGCGCTTACTTCTTCGCATGTTTTCGAAGCGACAAACAAGTGTCAAGCTATGTTTTATTAATTCTGCCTCGGTACTTGCCAGAATGCGAACCGTCTTTTTAAAGCCCTATAAATAGGTGTATTTTTCTTCACTCTCTTTGGAGTTGTACCCTTTTAAAGTTCTTCTTTTCTACCAGAAGTCTTTGCTTCTTTACCAATTTGGTAAGTGCGCTTGCGCATCCCTTTTAGTTTGTGCTTTTAATTTTACCTGCTCACCTTTTGGATTGGGCATTTAGCTTATTTTGCGCATCCTTTTGGGTTGCGCACTTACCCCTTTGGGTTGCGCACTTAAGATAAACCTTAAAACATTTCTTTTATTTCAAGGATATTACTTAAGTTTGGTTGAATCAACCTTTAATTTTTAATCTATTCTTTTAATGAACTGACGTCTTTCCAGTCGTTTTTCTTCCAGGTGTCATGGCCAGCCATCTTTATACGATTAGGGAGATTGTTTCCCATGCCCACGTCCGCTTTTACGAACCGGATTTCACTGACACTCAGTGTGAAGACGTACTTCGTCGTTTTGAGGCTTACAGTGGGCGAAAGCTTCATCGACGCTCTACCTTATTCCAGCTGATATTTCAAGCCATCCATGACACCATTCCTGGGATATGGATGTAATACCTCTCCCTGCTCTTGACCAAATCGCAGATAAGGTGCATTCGGTTTTCTTGATAGGGTTTATGTTACGCCCCGCTTCCCAGTAGACAGAAACAGTGACGTGGCAAGCCCGCAATATATTTATCTAAAGAAGGTCATTCCCTAAACAGATATTCTAAGCGTATTAAAACAATAATACACAATGCAAGAATAAATAGAGATTGTAAATTTTTTCAACAAATATCTTTATTTACATTCAACCTTCAATATTTACAAGTACATGAATTTCAACTGGAAAGTAAATACAATAAAGGAAATGCCTAAACATGTGGCATACATAAACTGAATAAAAAATGAAGCTTGGCTAATCCTGTGGTGCAATCCGGTTGTAGTCTTCCTCTGTGACATCCACTTCCTCCGTCTCGACCGTATCTGACGAACATTCCAAGAAAATAAGGGTGGGTGGAATGCCCGTCAGCGTACTAGCGCTCGGTAAGTCCCAAGGATAAGGTAAGAATAAAAATGACAAGTGTAGAATATATATATGACGAGTAAAAGTTTATGTTCATGGGTAAATATGTACTATAAGTCTCTATATGGCCACTATGTTAACGTTAAGTTCCAAGTGTGAATGTCAATGCAATTGTAGAAGTATTCACGAGCTCAAGAGTGGGGCCCCAGGAGTAAGGAAACACAGGCCCATTTCATGTGTTAGCATCGGGGCTCTAGGCTGTGGATGAGTCAGCCCGACTGATATTCGAGTAAAATAAAAAAGGAGGTTAATACGGGACTCCTGAAGCTCTGTTAGATTCACACAAGAAACTATCTCAAACACCCCGAGTATAAATAGTTTATAACTGTATAGTATACTTAATTAAATTGATGGATTGGTTATAACATGTCTTGATCAAAACCATAGATTGCAAAAGGTGTAGAATGAAGTCGAGTGAGTCGAGTAAAATGTGAGTCATATCAATTGTAATCTTGGTTCGAGTCAAGTTAGTTCGAGTAGATTGGGTTCGAGTTCATGTTCAAGTTTAGATTCGAGTTGGGTTAGAGTTCGAGTTCGAGTTCGAGTTCAAGTTTAGATTCGAGTTGGGTTAGAATTCGAGTTTAGATTCATGTTTGGATTCGAGTTATAGATATTTTTTGTGAATGGATTTAACTGTTGAAATCTTAAGTTCGGGAGAAATCGGCAACTGCTGCACATGGATAGCATGATCTGTGTCTTTTTCTAAGACAATTGCCATTGATAACTCTATTAAGTTGTCTAACCTGAATAGGCAAGCACTCACTTTCTCCGGCTCTCTAGGGCTTAAGAGAAATGGTACCGCTTAAACCTAAATTAATTTAGAGTCCTTAAATATTGTTTGCATATCTCGAGGGTTTTTATGAAAAGTACTTTGATATAGTTTAAAAATAAACCTCGAGGATGATTTGTAATATTTAGTGTTTTCATGAATATGTATTTTAATTGTTATGGTATTTTAGTGATAAAATCTAGCTTTTAAAATTTTATGGTACTTTTATGAAAACTACTGCTTTTGGAAACTTGTTGGTATTTTATTAAAAATTCTAATCTTTCATTTTAAAAATATTTTTCATAACTTGTTTTTATTGAAAATATGGATTCATAGTTTTGTATAATTTTCCAAAGTTTGGTTTTGTTTAGAAAAGTCGTATTTTTTAAAAACCGTATTTTTATTTCCTTTCGAGACTGAATACTCTGTGAAGTGTTCTGCATCTCGCTCTACTATCCCAAAAATGTGTGATAATCCGCACCATCCATTAACGGGTCCCCTGATGAGGGTTGTAGAGGCTTAATTGCTAAGGATTTAAAATATCGATTTGAAAGAAACCCGTTTTGAAAAATATGGTATTTTAATGTAAAATCTATTCTTTACATAAACCCTATGTTTAGAAACTCGTGCTATGAAACCATAGTGTGCGTGTGGGGTAGGTCGTTACCACGTGAAGTTTTCCTAATGGTAATTTTTAAACAATTATTGGAATAATAGTTACACTAAAGCTTATGGTATTTTAATGAAAAGTTTGTTATATGTTTGTTTCACATGAAATTTTTGTTAAACTAAAAACTAAGTGATTGTAAATAAGGTTACGACTGGTGTGAGAAACTTAGTTTGACCTATTTTGCTTAATGAGGGGAGTATAAATGTTAAAATAACATATATCGGAGTTAACTCCACTTTATCGATGTGTTTTTAGAAGATAATTTGAGATGAAAGAAATAGAGAGAAAAGGGACTTACTCATTGTGTGGTGTTAGGAAGAGGTTAAGGAAGAGAGAGGGGGTCTTGATCTTGTCAGAGAGGCTCCGTGTTGGGTTCCGGTGCCCGCGCCTCGGAAACCGCGCCATGGCGGAAGCGAAAACAAAAATTCTAGCGAACATCGGACGCTCGTAAATCCCAGGATTCAAACCATAGACCTAAACTAGGCAATCTACAAGTGCAATGGTTAAGAAAATAAACTAGCTAATCTACAAGTGTAATGGTTGAGAAAATACAACCTTGTCGTGTGTCCACCCAATTGTGGAAGACCTCTCCAAGCTCGTAGTCGCCAGGATCGCGCTTGAGAATCGACCACCCTTACCGAAGACGATCCACCCGAGGGAATCCGGAGGAGGCTCTTAACATTTTAGAAAATAAAATATTATTTTTGGAATTTAAATAGTTAAAATAATAAATTTTATAAATTGTCACGCCCCGCTTCCCAAAGTGCGCTAAGATCGGCATGTGACAGAGCCAACTATGTTACCTGTGGCTAGGAAATATCCCTCCACAGTCACATTATGTCTGTCTATAAGATATCAAGAACAGTAAAATAAAAATAAACTATCTAGTACATGTCCATATGCCAGAATAAACGAGTCAAGAAATAATATGTGGAAGCAATAAATCCACTAAACAATAACATCTGGAAAGTACGTCTCAAATACGGGCTCACATCAGGAAATGAAAGTACGACAATAAATCTAAACTAAACTAGATACTAACAGGATCCTCACTGCTCGGCCTAACGGCTGAAATACTCCTGATCAGCCTGCGAAAGAGACAGAGGCTCCGGGCCATGCAAAACCTAGACGTCAGTGCGTCACAATATCAAATAATAAAAATATGATCAGGAGGTAACAAGATATGCAGGCATGAGTATGAACAGTAATGAGTGTATAACAGTAACACGAATATGGAACAGTGAAGTGTATGTGCATGCGGTGAGTAATCTATGCTACTGGGTTAATTACTCTCAAGTCTTTGAAATCAATTTAATGAATCGTCGATGTAACTCAATAGTATCCCGTGCATGCCCGGGACCACGGTCCAGATTCTCGGGCTAAAACCGAGACGTGCCGCTAAGCACAAAACAGGAAACATGTACAGATGAATGATGTCGGTATCATCATCCCAGGACTGGCCTAGCCCCCAAAACAGATCAGTATAAGCGTCGAACTGTTGAGTTACAAGTCAGGTTTTATCATTGATTTTCCCTTACCCCCAAGATTATGTGTTCAAATCAGGTATTGATAAATCTGAAGATAATGCCAACACAGGATCAAGCAGGTACAAGTTTGTCTATGTAGACAACAGGATACGTCCATCAGGACAACAAGTCAGGATTGTTGGCATTAGTAACAGGATCAGGTATCAAGTCAAGCAATGGTGTATCGGGTCATGTCAGATGGTGCACAGTGCATCAAATGGATGCCCAACTGTAAAATGTAGCAGGTAACGAATCACGGTAAAATACGGATGCACAAGTGTTTATCAGGGATCACATCCACAACTCCATGACTACGTAGGATGCACATTATCAAGCATGGGGTGCTAACATAACGGTAACATGATATAATATGACATGGCATGCAACTAGATATATAATCAATAACACGGATACAAACGGATATCGGAGAAACGGTAAAACTGTAACATGGATGTGAAATGCAATGAACATGTAATAATTCTATACCTATGGATGTAAAATACGTTGCATAACCTGTAACGAGATAAAATTGCATGCGACTAGATATGTAATAAACGATACGGATGCGAACGGTTATTATAAAACTGTAACATATAATGCATAATTAAACGACCTGTAATACTTTTATTCATATGAATATAAATATATTAGTATAGCATGTAGCAAGATAAACTTGCCTGATCGGATCTCAATACGGGGTGCGTACGCCGTGTGCGACGTCGGTAAATGTCGTGATGCACATGCGCACATACAGAACAGAACCAGGAAAAGCAAGAATGTGACCACGCTGGCTGGGAATGTCTACTGGGTCGCCCGGATCGTCGGCAACGGGCACGGCTTTGGCGATGACCGGAATCAAGAATTCAAGAAAGAGAAAAGAGAAGGAAAAATTAAAGAAGAAGAAGAAGGAGAAGGGAGAAGAGGGGTTGGGGTCCTCTGGGTTTCTTCTGGGGTCAGAGGCGAGGCAGGGGAGACGACGACGACGATGGGTCGGAGCTCCGGCGAGTTGCAGGTGAGAGTCGCAGTGCTCGGGAATTCTTGGTATCGGGTTCGGGTGCAGGGAAGAGGTGATGTTGGGAGGTGGTGGTGATGGTGGTGATGAGGGCGGTGAAACGAGGGTGGCGGCGAGGGTACTGGGGTGACGGTGAGGGGTCGCCAGTGAAGAGGCGATGGAGGCTCGGCTGTAGACTCGGGTGTGCAGGGAAGAGGGCTTAGGGTTTGGCTTGGGGTGTTGGTGAGGAGATGGAGGCGGTGCTGGTGACGAGGGGAGGTCGACGAGGATGGTCGGCGACGACAGGGACTGCAGGCGAGGTCGGGTTCGGAGATCGGGTTCTTGGGTTGTTGCGGGGATGTGGGTTCTTCGGGTCTGAGTCTCGGGATCTTGGGGAAGAGGAAGTGAGGAGGTGGTTGAGGAGAGGAGGAGGTGAAGGGGTCAGTGGTGGTGGCGACGACGAAGCGACGGGCTCGGGCGCGGGCGCGGGTGAGCGAACATGGGTTCTCACGACGAAGCTCGCGTGAAGAAGGGATGTGATAATATGGGAAATAGGGGGTGATCGGATCCAAATTAAGATAGGTGATATATATATAGTAGAGGGGGGGGGGGGGAGGGGAGAGGCCGGTGAGATCCAAATGTTTAGATTAGGATTTAAAAAGATTTAAAATATATATTTTGTTAGGAAAATTTTTAAGCGTTTAATATATATATATATATATATATATATATATGTATTTAAAAAGAATTATATTATAAGAATATAATATTAGTTAAATCTAGATTTTGGATAATACAAACTTACTCCAAAATGTGTCCAGGTTAGGTCAAAAATTATGGTTTAAAAATACGGATCATATACGTGTCAACCAAAACCAAAATAGGATAGCCGAGTAACGAAAATGCATACCCCCAAGAACGAATACACGTAGCGTGCACATAGCTATCCAAACGAGTCTGTTTCACTGAACGGGACGAGAACACGATGTATGGATGCTACCACAGGGTCAGGGGTATCATGCATGCCATGATAGATATTTTCAAAATATTTTATTTGATTATAATTGTATTATTAAAAAATGCAGATGCCAGATATAATGCAGGTATACAGGATATAGAACATGAAAGTGCACGGATCCTCCGCACTAGCAGGGATAAACCATAAATAGGAATCAAGACGAGTTTCAAGTATGCGGGTCGGCTCGGATGCAAACACGGATACCAATTACATTTACTCGCACCCATAACACAATAAATCAAGAAATAGCCATAAATAAAGAAATACCCAAAATGGAACTGGTATAAATGAACTAGGGTGTTACATTATACCCAACTACAAAAGAATTTTGTCCTCGAAATTCCCGGAACAAGAAAAGAAAAACAAGCATGAATCTAGTAAAAGAGGTATGGAAACTTCTGTCGAATCTCATCTTCTCGTTCTCAAGTCGATTCTCCATGCGAGTGATTCCCCATGAAACAAGTACTAGAGGGATAACCTTGTTCTTGAGGACCTTTTCTCTTTGATCAACAATCGACATTGGTCGTTCTTTATAGGCAAGTCCTCCCTTACAGTCAGCTCCGAATGATCTAGTTCGTGCGTCTCATCTCGAACATACTTACGGAGTTGAGATACATGAAACACGTCATGAACACTCGCCAAAGAAGGTGGTAGCGCTAATCGATAAGCCATTTCTCCAACACGCTCAATAATCTCGAAAGGCCCCACAAATCGAGGACTAAGCTTGCCTTAACTCCCAAAACGAATCACTCCTCTAGTCGGTGATATCTTCAAGAATACAAGATCACCAACAGCGAACTCTAGAGGTCTTCTCGATGTATCTTCCCAACTCTTCTGCCGATCCTGTGCTGCCCTCGTGTGATTCCGGATAGTATTAAACTTCTCTATTGTTTGCACGATCAAATCTGGTCCTAACAATCTTCGCTCTCCAATATCGTCCCAAAGGACGGGTGAGCGACACTTGCGACTATATAACGCTTCGAATGGAGCCATCTGAATAGTCGCCTGAAAGCTGTTATTGTAAGAAAACTCCACCAATTGTAGATGATCCTCCCACGAACCCTTGAAGTCCAACATACAAGCTCTCAACATGTCTTCAAGAGTTTGGATCGTTCTCTCCGACTGGCCATCTGTCTGGGGATGATAAGCAGTGCTAAACTTTAGTCGTGTTCCCAAACTTTCCTGTAAACTCCTCCAGAAGTGCGATAAGAATCGGGTATCACGATCGGAAACGATGCTTATAGGTACTCTATGCAATCTCACAATCTCCTGCATGTACCGCTCTACTAACGATTCTGTTGACCGACCAACTCGAAATGGTATGAAATGAGCTGCCTTGGTCAATCGATCAACGATCACCCAAACTGCATTGTTTCCCTTTGGACTCCGCGGTAAAGCTGTTACGAAATCCATGGTTATATGTTCTCACTTCCATTGAGGAATCGGAAATGGTTGCAATAAATCAGCTACCCTTTGATGTTCAGCCTTAACTTGCTGACACACCAAGCACTTCGCTACAAAGCGGGCGATCTCCCTTTTCATGCATTCCCACCAGAAATGCCGTCGTAGATCACGGTACATCTTCGTGCCTCCTGGATGTACGAAATATGCGAAACTGTGTCCCACCTTCATAATTTCTTCGTGAATATCTCCTTTCGGCACACACAAACGGTTACCATATCGCAACGAACCATCTTCATGAATCAACAAGTCCGTTCGAAGCCCCGCTTCAACCTGTCCTGGAAACTTCTGCAACCTTGGATCTTGTGATTGCGCTGCTTTAATACTCTCGATCAACGACGACTGTACTTGCAGCTGCATCAACTGTCCTGAAGAATGCGGTAACATGATCTCCAACTCGAATCTCCGAAACTCTTCGATAAGTTCCTTCTGTGCAGTCAACATCCGAATTGCTGGCAACCGACTAAGCGCATCCGGTACTACATTAACTTTCCCGAGATGGTACTTAAGATCAAGGTCATAGTCAGCCATTAGCTCTAACCATCTACGCTGCCTCATGTTAAGCTCTTTCTGCGTGAACACATATTTTAGGCTTTTATGATCGGTGAATACTTCAACCCTTTCTCCCAATAAGTAGTGTCTCTAAATCTTCAAAGCGAAAATCACAGCTGCTAGTTCCAAATCATGAGTTGGGTAATTCTTCTCATGGGTCTTCAATTGTCTCGATGCGTAGGCTATAACCTTCCCATGCTGCATCAAAACACATCCCAAACCTTTTCCAGACGCGTCATTATGAATCACCAATCCTTCGGAACCGTCTGGTACGGTCAAAATAGGAGCGGTTATCAACCTTTGCTTCAACGCCTCAAAAGCTAACGCATAATTATCCGTCCATACGAACGGTACCTCCTTCCGCGTAAGCTTGGTTAAAGGCTCAGCTAAACGAGCAAAATTCTCTACGAACCTTCTGTAATATCCGGCAAGTCTAAGAAAACTTCTGATCTCTGCTATGTTCTTCGGAATCGGCCAATCTTGAACTGCTACAATCTTCTCAGGATCAACAACGATTCCATCTCCGGATACGACATGCCCCAAAAACTTCACTTCTTCAAGCCAAAACTCGCACTTGCTAATCTTTGCATACAATCTTTCATGCCTCAATGTCTACAGTGCGATCCTCAAGTATTCTGCATGCTCTTCTAGGCTCCTCGAGTAGACCAGAATATCATCGATGAACACCACTATAAACTGGTCCAAGAACGGAGAAAAGATTCAGTTCATCAAGTCCATAAATATCGCCGGTGCATTTGTGACTCCGAATAGTATCACTAAATACTCGTAATGTTCATATCGAGTTCGGAACGCAGTCTTGTAAATATCCTCTGATTTAACTCGAACTTGATGATATCCGGATCGCAAATCCAGCTTAGAGAATACCCTCGCGCCACTGAGTTTCTTGAACAATTCACCAATACGAGGGATCGGGTACTTGTTCTTAATAGTCACCCGGTTTAATTCTCGATAATCGATGCACATCCTTCTTGTGCCATCTTTCTTCTTGACTAGAAGAACTGGAGCTCCCCAAGGTGAATTGCTGCTGCGAATCCAACCCTTCTCTAGCAATTCGGTAACCTGCTTCTTTACTTCTTCTAACTTCATTGGTGCCATCAGATAGTACGCCTTTGAGATTGGCGTTGCACCCGGAACAAGATCGATCGCGAACTCCACATCTTGTTTTGGCGGTAAACCCGAGATGTCCTTGAACATGTCCATAAACTCTCGAACTACAGCTGGCGCTTCCTCCCTATCAACTTCCATCGATGAAAGAACGGTGTTTGTCGGCCAGCCCTAAACTCGACTGGCCCGACAGAACTGCTACCTCCAGCAAATACAAACTCCGGATGTTCGGAAATCTGGAAAATCACTTTCTTTGCCCTATAATCAATGTGCGCGTGGAAAGTACCGAGAAAATCCATTCCCAAGACAACATCATAACTGCCGGTATCGATCACCAAGAAATCTGCAAATAACTCCGTCCGCAGATAACAACCGAACAATCCTTGCACTCACTACTAGATATGATTTTCCCGTTCCCAGTGTGTATGTCCCAACAACAAGACAGGGTCATGCGAGAAATCGAATGTGCAACAATAAACTTGGACGACATACAACAATGGGATGCACCAGAATCGAATAATGCTAATGCGGAAAAACCATGAAAAAGTAGGATACCTGAAACGACTTCATCTGAAGCCCTGGCCTCTTCGGCCGTCAGATTAAAGGCTAGAGCTTGATTAGGTCCCTGGGTTAACTGCTTCTGCCCCTGAATCTGCCTCTGCGGCGGCTCCTGAGCATCATCCTTCAAACGAAGCTTCGACGGACAAACACTGATAGTATGGTCAGCTGACCCGCAAACCAAACAAAGTCCAAGCATCCTTCGACAATTATTTTGCACGTGTCCGGGTAGATGGAAGTAACCACAAAACATCCTTCCCTTTATCTCGGGCACGACTGGCTTCTTCATCGGTACAATGCCACGTCTGTCCACCGGGATACCTCTGTTTAAAGGAGCTCGGTTCGGCGTAAACACCGGCTTCTGTACCATGACTGCCTGCTGCTGTGTACCCTTGGTCTTCATCAATAGGCTCTGCTGTTCTCTGGCTGCCTTGAGAACTTGCGAGAAAGTGGTCAATCCCAAAGTTATAATGTGCCTCTGGATTTCCACATCCAAACCGCGCATGAACCTTCGTGCCCTATCAGCCTTGTTAACAACCAAAGGTCCAGCGAATTGACTGAGCCGTGTCCACTCAGCTGCATGCGCATCCACGAATCCGCCATTCCGCTTCAGAACGATAAATCTTTCTTCCATTTCATCCCGTGCAGTCTGCGGAAAGAACTTCTCTAAGAAACTCTGCGAGAAAGTTGCCCAACCGATCGGCTTGGGCAAACGGGTCTCTTCCACGAGCCACCACTCCCGGGCATAGTCCACCAATTGGATGCGTACAACATCCACTCTCTGGTCCTCCGGAATCTATGCTGCAATGAGCAGATTCTCCGTATCGACTAGCCACTGCTCCGCTGGCAAGGGCTCCTCCAAACCAGTGAAAGTGGACGGACCGAGTCTCCTGAAATCCGCTACGGTACCCACACGCTGTACTGGTTTGGCTGCAACAGTGTTTACGGACTGCTGGACTGCCCGCAAACCTTCCTGAAAAGCTTTGGCTTGCCGTTGATTCAGCTTGGTTTGCCGCTTCTGGTTCTCCAGCATCCTACGAATTACTCTAAGCAATGTGGCGTCATCAACACGCCTTTGGTACAACCGCAGATTCCTGTCCGCCATTATCCTGAAACTAAGACACCGAAGAGGATCAGTATGATAAACAAGATTCAAACTTGTAATAAAACATAGACTGGTAAGCAATGAAATAGAGAGAAGCAAGGAAATATAATGACCATAAAACAAGGAAGTGAATCAAGACTAGGACTCTAAGTTACTTAAATAGAGTACCGCATTGTAACCATACTGCAGTTCATAGTTACAATCACATAACTCCGTTCAAGTCGCCCAAATCCTACTATCAAAATCGAAAGAATAGGTAGGGAGAAAAAATAAGGAATCAAAAGAATTTCAAGCCGAGATGCAAAGTCATTCCATCTCGTCAAGATAAAGGGCCAAGAGAAAGATAAGATTCAAGAATGGCAAGATGGTAAAGTGGCAGGATATGTTCCTAATTGAGGGTTTTTTGACTCGTGTATTGGGTCCAATACCCAACTACAAAAGAATCAAACCTAAATAACCTAAATCCTATGTCTCTGATACCAAACAAACCCTGTCACGCCCTGCTTCCCAGAGTGCAGTAAGATCGGCACGTGACAGAGTCAACCATGCTACATGTGGTTGGGAAACATCCCTCCACAGTCACATTACGGCTGTCTATAAGATATCAAGAACAGTAAAATAAAAATAAACTATCTAGAATATGTCCATATGCCAGAATAAACGAGTCAAGAAATAATATGCGGAAGCAATAAATCCAATAAACAATAACATTTACAAAATACGTCCCAAATACGGGCTCACATCAGGAAATGAAAGTACGACAATAAATCTAAACTAAACAAGATACTAACAGGATCCTCAATGCTCGGCCTAACGGCGGAAATACTCCTGATCAGTCTGCGGAAGAGACAGAGGCTCTGGGCCATGCAAAACCCAGATGTCAGTACGTCACAATATCAAACAATAAAAATATGATCAGGAGGTAACAAGATATGCAGACATGAGTATGAATAGTAATGAGTGTATAACAGTAACACGAATATGGAACAGTGAAGTGTATGTGTACGCGGTGAGTAATCTATGCTACTGGGTTAATTACTCTCAAGTCTTTGAAATCAATTTAATGAATCGTCGATGTAACTCATTAGTATCCTGTGCATGCCCGGGACTACGGTCCAGATTCTCGGGCTGAAACCGAGACGTGCCGCTAAGCACAAAACAGGAAACATGTACAGATGAATGATGTCAGCATCATCATCTCGGGACTGGCCTAACCCCCAAAACTGATCAGTATAAGCGTCGAACTGTTGAGTTACAAGTTAGATTTCATCATTGATTTCACCTTACCCCCAAGGTTATGTGTTCAAGTTAGGTATTGATAAATCTGAAGCTAATGCCAACACAGAATCAAGCAGGTACAGGTTTGTCTGTGTAGACAACAAGATACGTTCATCAGGACAATAAGTCAGGATTGTCGGCATTACTAACAGGATTAGGTATCAAGTCAAGCAGTGATGTATCAGGTCATGTCGGGTGGTGCACAGTGTATCAAATGGATGCCCAACAGTAAAATATAGCAGGTATCGAATCACGGTAAAATACGGATGCACAAATGTTTATCAGGGATCACATCCACAACTCCATGACTACGTAGGATGCACATTATCAAGCATGGGGTGCTAACATAACGGTAACATGATATAATATGACATGGCATGCAACTAGATATACAATCAATAACAAGGATACGAACGGATATTGGAGAAGCGGTAAAATTGTAACATGGATGTGAAATGCAATGAACATGTAATAATTCTATACCTATGGATGTAAAATACATTGCATAACCTGTAACGAGATAAAATTGCATGCGACTAGATATATAAACGATACGGATGCGAACGGGTATTGTAAAACTATAACATATGATGCATAATTAAACGACTTGTAATACTTTTATTCATATGAATATAAATATATTAGTATAACATGTAGCAAGATAAACTTGCCTGATCGGATCTCAATACGGGGTGCGTAAGCCGCGTCCGGTGTCGATAAATGTCGTGATGCACACGCTCACGTACAGAACAGAACCAGGAAAAGCAAGAATGTAACCACGCTGGCTGGGAATGTCCACTGGGTTTCCCGGATCGTCGGCAATGGGCACGGCTCTGGCGATGACCGGAATCAAGAATTCAAGAAAGAGAAAAGAGAAGGAAAAGTTGAAGAAGAAGATGAAGGAGAAGGGAGAAGAGGGGTTGGGGTCCTCTGGGTTTCCTCTGGGGTCAGAAGTGAGGCAGGGGAGACGATGACGACGATGGGTCGGAGCTTCGGCGAGTTGCAGGTGAGGGTCACAGCACTCGGGAGTTCTTGGTATCAGGTTCGGGTGCAGGGAAGAGGTGATGTTGGGAGGTGGTGGTGATGGTGGTGATGAGGGCATTGAAACGAGGGTGGTGGCGAGGGTACTGGGGCGACGGTGAGGGGTCGCCGGCAAAGAGGCGATGGGGGCTCGGGTGTAGACTCGGGTGTGCAGGGAAGAGGGCTTAGGGTTTGGCTTGGGGTGCCGGTGAGGAGATGGAGGCGGTGCTAGTGACGAGGCTAGGCCGACGAGGATGGTTGGTGACGACAAGGACTGCAGGCGAGGTCGGGTTCGGAGATCGGGTTCTTGGGTTGTTGCGGGGATGAGGGTTCGTCGGGTCTGGGGCTCGGGATCTTGGGGAAGAGGAAGTGAGGAGGTGGTTGAGGAGAGGAGGAGGCGAAGGGGTCTGTGGTGGTGGTGACGACGAGGCGACGGGCGCGGGCGAGCGAACATGGGTTCTCACAACGAAGCTCGCGTGAAGAAGAGAGGTGATAATATAGGAAATAGGGGGTGATCGGATCCAAATTAAGATATGTGATATATATATATATATATATATAGTTGAGGGAGAGAGAGAGGCCGGTGAGATCCAAATGTTTAGATTAGGAGTTGAAAAGATTTAAAATATATATTTTGTTAGGAAAATTTTGAAGTGTTTAATATATATATATATATTTAAAAAGAATTATATTATAAGAATATAATATTAGTTAAATCTAGATTTTGGATAATACAAACTTACTCCAAAATATGCCCAGATTAGGTCTAAAATTACGGTTTAAAAATACGGATCATATACGTGTCAACCAAAACCAAAGTAGGATAGCCGAGTAACGAAAATGCATACCCCTAAGAACGGATACACGTAGCGTGCACGTAGCTATCCAAACGAGTCTGTTTCACTGAACAGGACGAGAACACGATGTACGGATACTACTACAAAGTCAGGGGTATCATGCAGGCCATGCTAGATATTTTAAAAATATTTTATTTGATTATAATTGTATTATTAAAAATTGCAGATGCCAGATATAATGCAGGTATACAGGATATAGAAGATGAAAGTGCACGGATCCTCCGCACTAGTAGGGATAAACCATAAATAGGAATTAAAACGGGTTTCAAGTATGCGGGTCAGGTCGGATGCAAACACGGATACCAATTACATTTACTCGCACCCAAAACACAATAAATCAAGAAATAGCCATAAATAAAGAAATACCCAAAATGGAACTGGTATAAATGAACTAGGGTGTTACATGAATATTAAAAAAAAGTATGGAAATTGGTTTTAATGAAATGTCATGATTATATATATATATATATATATATATATATATAGTTTGGAAAATATTTGGAAATTAATATGAACTATTGATTTTGAAAGTATTTATTTGATTTGGAAATTTTATAAATTATTATACAATTATTTGTATACAAGTTTAATGCTAAACTTGATTTATATTTTACAAATTATGTATTACCCTTAATTATGTATCATGACTTGCAACATAACATGTTGCAACATTTGCCCACCTTTATTGAACCATGGTTCCATTTATTTTCAAATGGTTTTGATTTTAATTAGAAAAATAAAAATAAAAGAATAAATAAAAAAATGGTGGAGACAAGGGAGCATGGGTGAGAGAGGGAGAGAGAGAGAACGAGAAAGTTCTACACTTCCCTTTGTTGTCTTCATCCTTCATCTTCATTCTATTCTTCATTCCTCATCTCCATTTTTTTCTAACTCCTCCTCCACCACCTCACTACCACCATACAACCCCCTCAATTTTTCAACAAAACCCCATACAACCTTCACAAAAATCATTCCTTATCTTACTACAAACACTATGGTAAGATCAAGTAGGGATTTTGAGCACTTTGGCCATCGTAGAAATTTCTTGGGTTGCTCTTGGAAGGTAAATTGTAACGACTTTAAAATCTTAGTACGGAAATTCTTCAGTTAATATACGGAATAGAGTTTCACAGCCTGAGTTAGAGTTATTAATTATTTTTGCTAAATAACAGCAAGAAACAACTTGTAGCTCACTGGTAAAGCCCTTGTACTGCTGTGACGTAGCCCCTGTATTTGAGCCGCATCAAACACATTATATTTTTCTGATTTTTTCTTTGTAACTTTTGGAAGCCCAAAAGTTTATATGTGCAAAACACATAAAATGAAAAGTCAGAAAAATCAAATATGTGCAAAACGGAGTAAATACTGAGCATCACACGTGGCAAGAATCCATCACCCCAACTCCCCCATTCGACTGGCTGTTTCCCCAATATATTTAACCTAATGAAAGAGTAATGCTCTTTTGAATTTAATGAGGCAGCGCCTCACGTGCTCTCCATGAGGGCGCCAACACCAGAGCCAATCTTATAAGATTAAATCTTATGGTGGCGCCTCATGTGCTCCTCACGCGGACGCCAATGTGCAAAGCACAGAAGAGTTCATAAGAGTTAAACTCTTAGATGGCACCGCATGCGGGCGCCAGTGTGCAAACCACAAGAGAATTTATTACATAAGAATCAGACTCTTATATGGTGCCGCACGTGCTCCTCACGCGGGTGCCAATGTGTAAAGCACAGGAATACCCATTATAAGAATTAAATTCTTAAGTGGCGCCCACGTGCATAACACGCGAGCGTTGGCGTCCATATAGAATTAAAATTCTACAATACTCTCTGTTAAATAGAGTCGTTGTGTCACGACCCAAAATTTGGCTGTGACCAGCACTTAGATTATATGATATCTAAACATATTGATACAATCTGAGTAAGCCAAAACCCAAGATCAAACCCTTTTTGCGGAATTTAAACAAATTTTAGTTTTTAAGTAAAAGAATGAAGTACAATTTCGAAAGGTTTTTAAATAATGGAAATGTAACAACTGATGTTAAACTTTCGACAGTAACTCTCTTTTTAATTATTAATAGAAATCCAATTTAAATTGTGTAATTAAATTGCATCCCTAGCTGGGAGCAAACAATACCAAAAAGCGGAAATCAATACTCAAAAATAGTACAACACTCAAGATGACGATTTCTATGCAAGATTTAATAAAAACATAAGTTAACATAACTAGCGATATCACCCGGTCTAAATAATATACAACATGTTTTGTTCTATGTCAAGATACATAGTCTGATGGAGTAATACTAGATCCAAAATATACATATCCAAAATAGGAGGTTACTACATATGTAACCCACCTAGCAAAAAGAGCGGTAATAGCTGACGGATGGATCTGCACTGTTGCTATGCGTCCGCACGACTCCTGCAAGGAACTATGGCACAACGGGGGTGAGTTGCCAACTCAGTGAATAAAACTAACATATATCGACTGATAATTTAAGTATGACTAACTAGATCTAATATCAAAATGATGAATATAATGAATGATAATATGTGGAAACATGACCATATACTACTAAGTTTATAAATAAAACTGAAATCTCATCAATTATTTCCAAATAAGGTTCATCCTTTTTCCGTGTCCAATATCGACACAAATCTTCTGTTTTCATCAGGCATCATTCCCCGAACGATCCTGTCATCCAATAACACCGGTCAGTATCACCTATATATCCACCGTGTTTATAACTGTCTGCGGTATCGAGTATCCTCGCTAGGCTCTCCGCCTCAAATGCGGCTTTCCTGCCCCTCGGTCTCGACCGGGTCCACCATGAATCCGACTGTATAACTCCCCCACTCAGTCAGGATAACGTGAAAATCCGCGACCGTATAGCTCCCCTACTCGGTCCGGAATAAAACCAAATCATAAAAACAACATCTCATGGTGGACATCTCATATCAACATGAAAATCACTGAATCTACTCAATAGTATATAAAAACTCAAATCCATAAATCCTCAATAATCCAATGCATCTTATATCGAAATACTAACACTTGAATATCAAATATGATATCATTTATGCAAAGTAATTACCATTTTTGATGCTAAAGGTATAGTAGGAATCGTATTTAACATAACAAATACTAAGTGTGTAGGTGACATGTTAATATCGACGAAATGTAGTGTAACATGTAGGTACGTGCATGTGCAGCATGACCCGTCGATAATTGTGCAGTGTTCTAACAATTATTAACATGACGATGTATATGTGTATATATATATATGAATCCATATGATCAACATTTATATGCAAAGGCATTTTTATTTAAACTTAACTACGGGCGTATCACGCCATCCATACAAAATCCCCCGGTAGATGTTTAGTCTACTCATCAGAATATGTTGTATTCTACTCAGAAATCACCAATCCTTTCCTTTCCTTGCGGCCTCCGAAGTTCCCGTACTCAAATCTAACATTGAATTTAACTTGTATAAGAAGCGGCTACATTCCGATATAGTGAAAACACAAAATACTAGTTTTTACGTATTAGCTATACTGAGGATGACTATTGCAACTATCTAACACTTGTACTAACTGAATTTTAACCAATCGCTGTTCGTAACAGAAAACTGAAAACGCATTACGAAACACCCGTGTCGTATTTTAGAATTTTGATCTTTTTTCAGATATTAGCTTCCAGATTTCCCATACTAAAACTTTAACTTAAACAAACAATACCAAACATATTAATCCACACACATAGACCTTTCCTAAAAACCGCAGAACCCAACTCCCCAAGAAGTCCGGCGAGATCGGAATTTTCGTGATGGTCGCTGGCCAAAATCCGAGCACTGGGGTTCGTCTTCTTATGGTTTATTCTAGGTCTAGTTTATAAGATGATGTAATTGTTTGGTTACTTTAGTTATCATCTAAACTATAGCAGATTAACACAGAGCTAAATTTTGCATAAAATACATTATTTACCGACATCCGATTTCTATACTTAAGCATTTCAGAACTAAACTTCTATAGTGTTTAAGGATTATACCTATAGAGGATTACTGGAAGATCTTCCTCCAAGATGCACAAGCTCCTAGTCCCTAACTTGAGGGTGATGGTGAAGTCCTTAGCACCAAGTTCTTTCCTCTCTTCTCTTTTCTTTTTGTGTGTTCTAAGTTTTTCCTTTTTCTTTTCTATTTTCTGATCTAAATTTAGTTTTATGACTGAACAACTTTGTATAGGATAAAGGGAGTGAGCTATGAGATGTAGGAGGAGGTGTCACCAAAAAGGAGGTGGTATAGCAAGGAAAATGGTGGGGTTTTCATGCAAAAGGGTGAGGTGTGTGCATGAGGTGTATGTGCAAGAAGGAGGTGTCTCATGGTGTTATGATATACCAAGGGTTTAAATTAATCTTAACCAATTCCTATCCCTTTTTGTATAACAACCCTTAAATAATTCTAATTTGCATAAAGAAAATAACCTTTTCATATAACCCCTCATACTTTATCATATGACACATGAAGCTAAACTTTTTACTAAAACCCATGAAATTCATTAATGTTTCAAACTTAAATTTCAATTTAATTAATTTCACACCCCTTATGAAAGTGTTTTATTTTGTTTAACTAACTTTTTAAATTAAAATTTTATTATTTAATTAATTAAATTAATTTATTATTTAAAATTTTCAAAATGTTACAATATTCCCCCCTTAAGAAAATTTGGTCCCCGAATTTAAAATTTAACTATACATACCTTCAAAAAGATGTGGAAATTTCTTCCGCATCGCATCTTCGGCCTCCCAAGTGATCTCTTCGCGATTCGTTCCTCGCCAAAAAACCTTTACAGACGGAAGTACCCTTGATCTCAGTTTCTTTGCCTGCCGGTCTAGAATAGCTACTGGCTGTACTATGTAAGATAAATCCTGCTCAAGCTGTACTATCTGATGCTGGATCGCGTGAGAAGGATCGTGAAGATACTTACGAAGCATAGATACGTGAAACACTGGATGCACATCGGGAAAACTCGGTGGAAGTGCTAAATGATAAGCTACAGCACCCATTCTCTCCAGAATCTCATAGGGTCCGACATATCTGGGGCTGAGCTTCCCCTTTTTCCCGAAACGCATCACACCCTTCATTGGAGATACACGAAGGAACACATGATCTCCCACATCAAACTCGAGTCTATGATGGTGTCGATCGGCATATGATTTCTGTCTGCACTGGGCCGCTCTCATTCTGTCCCGTATCAACTGGATCTTTTCTGTAGTCTCATGTATTATCTGCGGTCCCAAAATGCTACTCTCGCTGAGTTCCGTCCAGCAAACGGGTGATCGACACTTTCTCCCATACAAAGCTTCAAAGGGTGCCATCTAGATCGTCTCTTAAAAACTGTTGTTATAAGAGAATTCTGTCAAAGGTAAGTGACGATTCCAACTACCACCGAATTCAAGACTGTAGGCTCGAAGCATATTCTCTAGAGTCTGTATGGCCCGCTCCGACTGACCATCTGTCTGTGGGTGAAAAGTTGTACTAAAACTCAGTCGGGTACCTAGAGCCTCTTAAAGTTTCTGCCATACCCGGCTGGTAAACTGTGTACCCCTATCGGACACTATGCACGTTGGAACTCCATGCAATCGCACTATCTCATCAATGTAAATCTGAGCATACTGCGCATATCCAAACGTTGTCTTCACCGGAAGAAAGTGCGCTGACTTTGTCAATCTATCTACAATCACCCAGATGGAATCATACCCTTTGCTAGTCCTGGGTAGACCCACAATGAAATCCATGGAAATCTGCTCCCATTTCCACTCCGGAATAGGTAAGGGCTACAACTCTTCTGCCGGCCTCTGGTGCCCAGCCTTGACTTGCTGACAAGTCAAGCATCTCGAAACAAACTCCGCAACATCTCTCTTCATTCCTTCCCACCAATAGACATCCTTCAAATCATGATACATCTTGGTGGAACCAGGATGAATACTATATGATGACCGATGGGCCTCTTTTAAGATCTTACGTCTCAGTCCTTCCGAATCCGGCACATAAAGACGAGTCCCAAAACATAAACTCTACAGTCATCTATCACGAACTCAGACTCTCTACCCTGTCTAACCTGATCCATGATCTCTGACAAGCGAGAATCCGTAGGCCGGGTCTCTCTAATACGATCCAATAACTGAGGACGGGTGCGAACATGAGATAACTATCCTCCTGCGATGTGAACTTAAACTGTATACGGCTATCACACAGAATCTGCCAATCTGTCGAAGACTGTCTCTTCATGGTGCGCAAATGAAATAAGCTACCTACAGGCCTCCGACTCAAAGCATTTGCTACAACATTTGCTTTGCCCGGATGATACAGAATCTCGCAATCGTAATCCTTCACTAGTTCCATCCATCGATGCTGCCTCAGATTCAGATCCCGCTGCTGAAAAATATATTTCAAACTCTTGTGGTCTGTGAATATCTGGCATGACTTACCGTACAAGTAATGCCTCCAAATTTTCAGTGCGAATACCACAGCAGCCATCTCTAAATCATGCGTGGTGTAGTTCTGCTCGTGCCTCTTCAGCTGTCGAGACGCATAAGCGATAACCCTGCCGTGCTGCATCAACACACAGCCTAAACCCACTCGAGAGGTGTCACAATAAACAACAAAACCACCTGACCCGGAAGGTAAAAATAAGACTGGTGCAGTTGTTAAGCGAGTCTTCAACTGCTGAAAACTCTGCTCACATGCCTCCGTCCAAAGAAATGGAACCTCCTTCCTGGTCAACCCGGTCAGCGGTGCAGCGATCCGAGAAAAATCCTGCACAAATCGTCGGTAGTAACCAGCCAAACCCAAGAAACTGCGAATCTCTGTAACCGACATCGGTCTGGGCCAGTGCTGTACTGCTTCGATCTTCTTTGGATCCATACGTATACCATCTCTCGTAACTACGTGACCCATGAAATCTACATTGTGCAGCCAGAAAGCGCACTTAGAGAATTTAGTGAACAACTGATGTTCCTTCAAGGTCTACAATGTGATATGCAAACGCTGCTCGTGCTCCTCCCGGCTCCGGGAATAAATAAGAATATCATCTATGAATACAATAATAAACTGATCAAGGAATGGCCTGAAAATGCGGTTCATCATATCCATAAAAGCTGCTGGGGCATTGGTGAGCCCGAACGACATCACCACGAATTCATAATGCCCATATCGTGTGCGAAAAGCAGTCTTCGGAATATCATCTTTCCGAACTCTCAACTGGTGATATCCTAATCGCAAATCAATCTTCGAGAAATAGCCAGGTCCCTGCAGCTGATCGAATAAGTCATCTATACGAGATAGTGGATACCTATTTCGCACAGTAACACGATTCAGCTGCCTGTAGTCGATGCACAGTCTCATGCTGCCGTCCTTCTTTTTAATGAACAAGACTGGAGCTCCCCACGGTGATACACTTGGACGAACAAGTCCTCTATCCAACAACTCTTGCAACCGACCATTGAGTTCTTTCAACTCCGTCGGGGCCATCCGATAAGGTGGTATTGAAATAAGCCCCGCACCCGGAATCAAGTCGATATAAAATTCAATATCGCGATCAGGCAGTAATTCTGGTAATTCAGCAGGAAACACATCCGGAAATTCTCGCACGATTGGAACTTGGTCCAACGGGACTTCAGCGGCTCCTACGTCCTGAACAAACGCTAAGAACCCTCGATAACCCTTCTTCAAGAGCCGTCTCGCACAAAGAGCAGAAATCATGTTGGCAGGAGTTACACTACAGTCTCCCTGCACAACAAAAATCGGTTCGCCTGGAAAACAGAATCTGACCGCTTTCCCCCGACAATCTACATAAGTATGACAAGCGTCCAACCAATCCATACCAAGAAGTATATCAAAATCTAGCATATCCAGGAGAATCAAATCAACTAATGAATCCCTATCCCCAATACGTACTGAACAAGACCTGAATACATGTCGAGCTACAAAAAAATCTCCTACCGGAGTAATCACAACTAATGGTAACTCTAGCAACGACGACTCTCTCCTCAGAGAAAGTGCAAAGTGTGCAGATACGTAAGAATGCGTAGAACCGGGATCAAATAAAATATGTGCATCTAAAGAACATACTGCAAGAGTACCTGTCACAACTGCATTGGATACCTGGGCATCCTGTGGAGTCAGTGCAAAAATCCGTGCCTGGCCTCTACTCGCATCTTGTCGTCCTTTCCCTCGATCTCCTCGGCCTCTCTGAAAGCGTCCAGCAAAGCCCCGACCTCGTGGTGCAACAGCCTGGCGCATAGTGCAAAGTAGGGCCATCGAAGTAGAAGGTGGAGGGGGTAAAGCAGTCTGTGGAAAAACAGTCCCTCCCTGGGGTGTACAATCCCTCACGAAATGCCCTGGAAGTCTGCAACTAAAACATATAGATGGGGGCCTCTGATCATCGGGGTACGAACTGAATATCTGGCCCTGGGTCCAACCTCTCCCAAAACTGCGGCCTGGAAAGCGTCTGCCTCTGCCTCTGCCAAACTGCCTAGTAACTGACCCAATAGGTCTGGTCCTCTTTGGCTCCGGAACAATCACTGCCTCGCTCAGACACTCTTCTACTCGCATAGCTGCATCCATGGCCTGAGCATAAGTATCGAAGTGCTGGGAGCCGATAGCAAGAAACAACTGGGTATCCAGGCTCCTCACAAATCTCTTCACGCGATGCTCCTCCGTGGGAACTAAGTACGGAGCATAGCGCGACAACTAGGTGAACTGTAAATCATACTCCGCCACCGACACACTCATAGTCTTTCTCAATGCTTCAAAACTGCTGGCTCTAGCGTCCCTCACGCTCTGTGGAAGAAATCTGGCAAGGAAGACTCAGAAAACTTCGCCCATGTCATCGGAAGAAGACCCGCAGCTCGCCTTCTCTCCATCGACTCACACCATGTCTGTGCAAGCCCCTCTAATCGGAAACTGGTCAGCTCCACTGATCTCGCATCAGAACATCACAACGACCTGCCAATCCTGGCCATCCTATCAAGAAAGGACTGAGGATCCTCTGCTGCATCGGTCCTGGTAAACACCGGAGGTCTCAACCTCATGAACTCTGGAAGAGATACCTCCATCACTTTCGGTTCTACCAGTGCGATAGTCTGCATAGGCTGTTCTTCGGGTTCTACCATCGTCGGTGTCTGATCATGCCTCTGAATACGGGTGGCCTCTGCCAACTGTCCCACCAGGCCCAGCATGCCCTCTTCTATCCTAGTCAGTCTGTCTGGAGGAGGAGGACCAACATGCTCATCCACCGCCGTAATGTCCGGTGCGTCAGTCGTAGTCACAGGAGGATTCGCCCTAACTGCGTCCCTGGCTGCAGCACGCCTAGCTCGCGTAGCCATAGCAACTGGAACAGAAAACGAGAGTTGATAAGGCGTACGAATAGGAGCAGCAATAAAAAGAAGTCAAAGGAAGGATTAAACAAGATATATCCTAAGGTTACTTAGGCTGAGTATCATAGCGTAAATATGCCGCGGAACATATGTACGATACTCTACCCGTCCTAAATCACATACTCCATCAACCAAAGTTCATTCTATGTAACAAAACTTAAGTCTACTGACTCCAAATCTCTACTCGGATCCGTAAAGTTAATCCTAAGCTCTGATACCAACTTTGTCACGACCCAAAGTTTGGATGTGACCGGCAGTTAGATTATATGATATCTAAAGATATCGACACAATCTGAGTAAGCCAAAACCCAAGATCAAACCCTTTTTGCGGAATTTAGACAAATTTTAGTTTTTAAGTAAAAGAATGAAGTACAATGTCGAAAGGTTTTAAAATAATGAAAATGTAACAAATGATGTTAAACTTTCGACAGTACCTCTCTTTTTAATTATTAATAGAAATCCAATTTAAATTGTGTAATTAAATTGCATCCCTAGTTGGGAGCAAACAATGCCAAACAGCGGAAATCAATACTCAAAATAGTACAACACTCTAGGTGATGATTTTTATGCAAGATTTAATAAAAACATAAGTTAACATAACTAGTGATATCACTCAGTCTAAATAATATACAACATGTTTTGTTCTAAGTCAAGATACATGGTCTGATGGAGTAATACTAGATCCAAAATATACATATCGAAAATAGAAGGTTACTACATATGTAACCCACCAAGAAAAAAGAGCGGTAACAGCTGACGAATGTATCTGCACTGCTGCTATGCGTCCACACGACTCCTGCAAGGAACTATGGCATAACGGGGGTGGGTTGCCAACTTAGTGAATAAAACTAACATATATCGACTGATAATGTAAGTATGACTAACTAGATCTAATATCAAAATGATGAATATAATGAATGATAATATGTGGAAACATGACCATATACTACTAAGTTTATAAATAAAACTGAAATTTCATCAATTATTTCCAAATAAGGTCCATCCTTTTTCTATGTCCAATATCGACACAAATCTTCTGTTTTCATCAGGCATCGTTCCCCGAACGATCCTGTCATCCAATAACACCGATCAGTATCACCTATATATCCACCGTGTTTATAACTGTATGCGGTATCGAGTATCCTCGCTAGGCTCCCCGCCTCAAATGCGGCTTTCCTGCTCCTCGGTCTCGACCGGGTCCACCATGAATCCGACTGTATAGCTCCCCCACTCAGTCAGGATAACGTGAAAATCCGCGATCGTATAGCTCACCCACTCGGTCCGGAATAAAACCAAATCATATAAACAATATCTCATGGTGGACATCTCATATCAACATGAAAATCACTGAATCTACTCAATAGTATATAAAAACTCAAATCCATAAATCCTCAATAATCCAATGCATCTTATATCAAAATACTAACACTTGAATATCAAACATGATATCATTTATGCAAAGTAATTACCATTTTTGATGCTAAAGGTATAGTAGGAATCGCATTTAACATAACAAATACTAAGTGTGTAGGTGGCATGTTAATATTGATGAGGTGTAGTGTAACATGTAGGTACGTGCATGTGCAGCATGACTCGTCGATAATTGTGCAGCGTTCTAACAATTATTAACATGCCGATGTGTGTGTGTGTGTGTATATATATATATATATATATATATATATATATATATATATGAATGCATATGATCAACATTTATATGCAAAGGCATTTTTATTCAAACTTAAGTACGGGCGTATCACGTCATCCATACAAAATCCCCCGGTATATGTTTAGTCTACTCACCGGAATATGTCGTATTCTATTCAGAAATCACTAATCTCCTTTCCTTGCGGCCTCTGAAGTCCCCGTACTCAAATCTAACATTGAATTTAACTTGTATAAGAAGCGGCTACATTCCGATATAGTGAAAACACAAAATACCAGTTTTTACGTATTAGCTATACTGAGTATGACTATTGCAACTATCTAACACTTATACCAACTGAATTTTAACCAATCGCTGTTCGTAACAGAAAACTGAAAACGCGTTACGAAACACCCGTGTCGTATTTTAGAATTTTGATCCCTTTTCAGATATTAGCTTCCAGATTTTCCATACTAAAACTTTAACTTAAACAAACAATACCAAACACATTAATCTACACACATAGACCTTTCCTAAAAACCGCAGAACCCAACTCCCCAAGAAGTCCGGGGAGATCGGAATTTTCGTGATGGTTGCCGGCCAAAATCCGAGCACTCGGGTTCGTCTTCCTATGGTTTATTCTAGGTCCAGTTTATAAGATGATGTAATTGTTTGGTTACTTTAGTTATCATCTAAACTATAGCAGATTAACACAGAGCTAAATTTTGCCTAAAATACGATATTTACCGACATCCGATTTCTATACTTAAGCATTTCAGAACTAAACTTCTATAGTGTTTAAGGATTATACATACAGAGGATTGCTGGAAGATCTTCCTCCAAGATGCACAAGCTTCTAGTCCCTAGCTTGAGGGTGATGGTGAAGTCCTTAGCACCAAGCTCTTTCGTCTCTTCTCTTTTCTTTTTGTGTGTTCTAAGTTTTTCCTTTTCTTTTCTATTTTCTGATCTAAATTTAGTTTTATGACTGAACAACTTTGTATAGGATAAGGGGAGTGAGCTATGAGATGTAGGATGAGGTGTCACCAAAAAGGAGGTGGTATAGCAAGGAAAATAGTGGGGTTTTCATGCAAAAGGGTGAGGTGTGTGCATAAGGTGTATGTGCAAGAAGGAGGTGTCTCATGGTGTTATGATACACTAAGGGTTTAAATTAACCTTAACCAATTCCTATCCCTTTTTGCATAACAACCCTTAAACAATTCTAATTTGCATAAAGAAACTAACCTTTTCACATGACCCCTCATACTATATCTTATTACACATGAAGCTAAACTTTTTACTAAAACCCTTGAAATTCATTAATGTTACAAACTTAAATTTCAATTTATTTAATTTCACACTACTTATGAAAGTGTCCTATTTTGTTTCACTAACTTTTTAAATTAACATTTTATTATATAATTAATTTATTATTTAAAATTTTCAAAATGTTACACGTTGGATCAAAGATCCAACGGAGATGATAAATTATCAAAATATAGAATCAAATTCTATTGGGAGAAAATATCTCCCATATCTTTCTAAATAAGAAAGATACTCTCTGTTGGATCAATGATCCAATTTTGAAATATATTCTCTCAATTTTTCTAAATAAGAAAGATTGCTCTCTGTAAAACAGAGAACTCTTGGATTAAAAATCCAACTGTGATTAAAAAATCACCATTTTACAGAATTTTCTGTATAGGGGAAAATATTTCCCCAATCTTGTTAAAAACAAAAATCATATTATGTAAAAACAAATGTTTTTGGATCAAAGATCTAATGGTGGGTAAAATTCCCCAAATCAATTTTGAGTCCAATTAAATTAATTGGAATCTTTCAATGAGAGATTTTCTCAAAACCAATTAACAATTTGCCTTCACTATATAAACGACCCGAGACTTCAAGTCTCAACACACAGAGGGAGATAGGAAAAAACCCCGATAAGTTTTTGCAAAAATACAGTGAGCTCTTGAAAGAACAGAGAATTTAATTTTCAAAGAAGATGACTCACCTCCTTAAAACCCTAGGTAAAGAAAACACAAAGATCAAAACATCTCCTTTTGCCTATATAAGGGTTTAACCCTTCACAAGAACTTAGTTCTTTCTCTGGATCTTAGATCCACAAGACAAGTCTCCCACAAGTTGAGAATTTAATTCTCATCGGGAGGACCTTGTTCTTGAGAATCAAAGATTTAGAAAAGAATTGGGTCCAAAAGAAAAACAAAAGGAAAAAGAACCGATAAAAGAACTTAGTTCTTAATGAAAAAACCTGAACCCAGATCTTCAAAAAACGAAGATCTTGGTGATCACTAATGGTCAAAATGCCAACAGAGATTTAATCTCTAAAATAAAAAAGGGTAGGAAAAAAGACTAGCGCCTCACGTGCTCCTCAGGTGGGCGCCCCCTTTTAACAGCGTTCTAGCGCTTCATGTGAAAAACACGCGGGCGCCCAAAAAAGAAGGTCAGTGCCTCACATGAAACATACGTGGGAGCCATACAAAAAGTGCTCAGCACTCCCTATGCAGCCGAAGACAGCTAAGTGCTTAGAACTGATTGGGCAGCGCCCAGCGCCGCTCGTGCACCTCACGTGGATGCCATAAAAAGTGCTTAGCACTTCACATTTTTTCAAAATGAGTAAAAGCGCTCAACGTTTATTGGGCATCGTCCATGACTGAATACTTCACATGAAATACATGTGAGCATCAGAGCTTAAATAAGTGCTTAGCACTTTTACACGAAAGAAAAATGGCTGAACAAACAGAGCCTAAATAAATGCTTAACACTTTTGAATAAAAAAAAGGCTAAGTAGACTTAGCCCAAATTGACTAAGTGTCTGAGAATTTGTTGCAGCTAAGCCCAAATGTTCTTTTGCTGGATCTTAAATAACAATGATCCTTGAAATTTTGCTAAGTTGATCTTAGTCTCAAATTAGACTAACGCATTCTTAGTAAGAACAAATTGAGCCTAAATGCTCACATATTTAAGTCAATCTTAATCTCAAACCAGATTAACGGTCCTTAAATAAACCTAAGCCTAAATCTAAGATATATGGATTTGGACTAATCCGCGCCCTACGGGCGACGACATAAACTAGTCTCCGTATACAATCCACGGGCCACCAAAATAAACAAAAACACACACGACACGAAGTGAACTTCCGGAGCAGGAGAAAGTGGTTATCGCAATGCAGTAACGTAATTAAATCAGGGGATTGCGCCTGCAGGGAAGAGCGTCCCCACAATAAAAAAACCCTCATAAAATGAGGGGGAATCTGATAAATTCTGTTACAACGGCCGCGTCTGTCCAAACCTCCGATATATAGTTCCATAAATCAACTTGGTATCTTCGGAGAGGTGGACGGATAAATCCAAATAGCATCTGCCCCCAAGTTTAGGCAATACGATCCATCCTAGTTCGTTTCTGTTTTTAGCAGTAAACAGATTCTGGCACGCTTGGTGAGACCTTTTCCTCTTTCCACTCCACACTTCGTGTGTCGTGTTTCGCGAACAAAATCACGGTTCGCTATAGTTGCCCTTGGATTCGAGATACTAAAATTTGGTGTCTTGCTCCTGTGCAAAGAAAATTGATGGCTTCCCACTGCACTTCTTGCAATAGCAACTCTCGCTCCACCCCAGCTGGAGGACTGACCTACGGGTCCACCACAGCCTCAATCTTTTCAATGCCGGTGGGGCAAGTTACGCAAGGATGTTCTTCGGGACCATTCTCCGACCAGTGAGTTTCGGTGCCTCAGCGCCGTAGGAAGAAGCTCCCAAGTGGTAGGTCTTCGATCGACTGGCGATTACAACGGCCCTTCTCAACGGACCTTCCAAATCTGGTGTCTCGGTCTTCAACAGGCTGAGGCAAAACCCAAACGGGCCTGCAAAGAGTCTCGTGATACCTGAAGGGGATACCCCCAAAACGGATAGCCCTCCTCACTCCTGCTATGGGCGAAGTCGTCAAATGTGCTTTCCCTACCAGAAAGACGGTCTTTGAAAGATTAGCCGGCCATCCTCAAACTCTTCTAAGGACGTCAGTCCTCAACAGGCCGACACTAACAACAGCCCCTTAGCAAGGACGGGGACATGAATAAACCGCTTCCAAATCTGAGGCGGTCCCGTCTGCAAGACACGCTCGACGTCACCACTGGCGCCGAGTGAGAAAAGCTGGGGAAACAGCTCCAATGGTGGAAGTTGACACCGCTGTTCCAACCAGGAATAGCTTTGAGCAGCTCAGGACGGTACGCAAGAACTCTCCAACGGCCGTGCTAAAGAAATCGCCCCCGCCTGCATAAACCACAGTGCAGGCAAAGCCGGAGCACCTCCATCAACGGCTCTCCTCGCAAATTCATAGGGTCTGGCGAAAAGTCCAGGACTTCGTGATTGATTAAAACTACTCTCGTTGACCAAAGAAATCGAAGGCTCGACAAGAGGAAGACCACTCCTCCTTCATATAGCAAGGGGCTTCTTCTACACGGGTTCCTATTACAACGGCCCCTTCAACCTTGACCTCCAACAAAAAGATCAGGCCAGAGAAAATCCCACTGCCGGTGGTAAATCCTAAAGGTGATAGACCCAAACGTCTCAAGTCTGGGGGCATGATCGTGCATATGGTCTACATGGCTTCTGAGAAAGAGGAAAGCCATGCTTCCGTAGGTCATTGACCGCAAATTCGGTTGCTGACAAAAGTTCAGGAGCAACAACAAAAGCTCTAGGAGATGCTAACTAAAATGACAGCACTTACCGGGCAGAAAGAAAGCCCAGACACAACAGCCGACCAACGCCAGGAGCAGGAGACCTGATTGAATTGATTTTCCGATTGTGTGTGTTATGGAAAATTATGTAGAAATCACAACCAAAAATATTTTGACCGCAATGAATAACGGTGTCGAATGTAGCGCGTTAGTAAGTGCAGATCGTCCACAAGGAAAGTGTAATTGTTCGTGTTTCGAATTAGATAAATTGAAACTTTAAAGAAAAGGAAACAAGCAATTCATGATTTGTAATTGAAATTCAAGAATTAGAAAATCTAGATCTAATAACAAGAAAACGATAGAATCAAGAATTGAGAATTTGTTGATTTTCCAAACCAAATATCAAGAATCGAAATGAGGCTCGTAGGAATCGATCGGATCTATAGATGTGATAAAATCTAGCGATTACGTATTCTTATCCATCGATGAATTGATACTAGATCGATGATGATCAACGAGAATTAGGGATTTCTTGTGAAACTAGGGTTTCATCATTTATCCCTTGTTCCTTCGTCGATATCATTCACATTCTAGCCTCTAGTAAATTCAAGAATCGATCGTGGATCCCTAATTTCGAGCGATCACAATCAAGAAAGTATCGCAACGAAACTAGGTCGTCGGTTCTTCAATTTGCTAGGGTTTACAAAACTCGTAGGACTTAAGAATCGTTTTAAGATTTGTTACATCATCATTCTATTGATCGTCTCGACTCCTTTACGAGCGGAGTTTTACTCAAACATCACAACAAGAATCACAATCACAAATTGAGTTCGAATCATGATGCAAGAATTTAAAGAAAGCAAGATTAAAGAATTTCACCTTTTATTTATATCAACAATTCCGTTACAATCACTCAAGAATTACAAGAGGAAGAACTCGATCGTCGATTTGGCTTCGCTCGTCTCCTTGAGTCGCGGATCGGCTTGGATCACTTGCTCGATTGAAGATCGGCTCCGTTCCTAAAAGGTTGAAGGCTTCTCGCTTGAATGGTACTCGGGATCTTGAATTTGGTGTTGGATTTAGGATTTGGGGCTACAAGATGTGTCACTCAACTTGTAGATGGAAGAGGAGGAAGATGAATGAGGAACAACCTCAACCCCAGATCTAGGCTCTCTTTTATAGACCTCAAAACCCTAGATCTAGGATTTCAAATTTGAATTTCCCTCCAAAAGATTGTTAAAGAGATTTGAATTTCCCTCCAAAAGTTTGTTAAAAGAGCCTTCTAGAAGTAGTTTGTTAAGCCGAGCCTTCTAGATGCGCCACGTGGAGGTTCTATAATGTTCTGGAAGCTTGGGCCGTTAGCTGAGACACGTGTAGGAAATTGCAGCTTCTGATGACGTCATACCACCGCGGATCCGCGGTGCCAAGGGGGTTTGGACCGCGGATCCGCTGTCCGTTCAGGGCCTTGGTGCTTTATCTTTAAATGGTAATTCTTGGGCTGACTTATGGGCCTTTATAGAATATGTTAAATCTCATAATTAGCCTTTGATCACTTCCAGATCTTTAGCCTTTGAGTTGGCGTATTTTATCAGCACCGTTTTCACAATTTTGGCTCGGTCTCTGCAATTTCCTGCACAATTTCTCGAGACAAGAGTTGCGCTATACAAGAATGATGCGATGCCATGATAAACAGTCAATTTCCTTCAAAGTGCCAGTTTTAAGGTCAAACACATGCAATCTGGTATTTCAGGACTGTTTTGCTAATATGTGTAATATGAATACCGAACACTTCTATATGAGTTCAAATGGTAGGGAAATTGCCGTGTTAAAAATGCAGTATTTTCGACTGATCAAAACCGATACAGAGTTTCTGCGAAGGGTGCTTGAAAAAAATGACAAGGAAGCTGCTGAGCAGTATGCTAACATAAAGTAGATGGCTCTCTTGTTCCAGGATATGGTTGGAATGATGATCCGGCCAGAGTCCTCAGCCGAGGATCCGCCGATAATTATTGAGGATGACAGTGGGGAAATATCAAACCCTCTTCCGGCCTTATCGGCGGCGAAGGAGGAAACGATCTCCAAGGTTGCTCTTGATGATTTTATAGCTCAACAAATAAGAGATCATCAAGTAAATGAAGCGGCTAGCCTAACTTCAGAACTGGACGATCGTATCCTGGTATGACCAAATCAAGTACCTGCCGTGATATACAATCCCCAAGTTTCTTGTTTACAAGGGGACATGCAACCCACATCAGCACGTCGTGCAATTCAGAGCTTTGTGCGGCAATACTGGAGGCGACGACAAAGTGTTGCTTCTCCAGTTAGTTGGCATCTTGTCAGAGATGGTCTTTGAATGGTACTCGGAGCTCCCAAATGACTCCGTGAGAATATTCACAGAGATGTAGCTGCTATTCACACAGCGGTTCGCCAGCACAAGCGAGCGCACCCCAATTACAACATTAATCAATGCCAGGGTAAAGCCAGGAGAAACCTGGGTCCATTATGCGATCCGTTGGTGGAACCTATGGTCAAAGTGCAAACGGCGCATCAAAGAATCCCCCGCCGTGGGCATGTTCATTGGGACCTTAGATCGTCAAACGACTGTGTCCCAGTTTATGACGTTCTTCAAACCAACGACCTTCCAGTTTCTGATCGATAAACTGGCCCAAATGGACCAGATGGGCCATGGGCCTTTCTCCTCAAGAAAGGACCCTCGAAACGCAAAGGGTAAAGGGAAAGCGGTCTTCGTCACCAACACTTAACAACAACCGAGTGTCCCAAAACCGGCTGTTCGCCAAAATAACGCACGTCCACACCTATCGCTGGAAGAAAGGCTAGGACGCGCTTACTCGTTTCCCCACGATAAGACAAGGAGACTATTTGAATCGGCAATATGTAACAAACTCATCACGTTGCCAGACCCACGGCGTCCACCGCAACCCGGCGATGTCAACAACCCCAATTATCGCTCCTATCACAGAATGATGAGTCGCCCAAATGAGGATTGCTACGTCTTCAAGAACTGGGTTGAGAACTAGTATCAACAGGGAAAGTTCGCACTGTCTGAGAACTGGAGGGTGAACCCTCCATAGAAGCACACCCCCAAAAAGGTGGATGTGCTGGGGGCATCATGCTCGCTCGTGGAAGAAACCCCATAGGAAGCCGCTCTTTCAGCTAAAATCAAAAGAATGCTGAAAGATCTACAGGCATGTCCAACAGTCAGGTGGAAAAGCCCACTTGAACCTGAAATCATCGAAGGAATGCTGAAACAGCGTCCCGTACCGAAAATTGTTGACAAAGGGCAAAATCCCCAAGTCAAGCCTTCAAAGTCTTCGAAGAAAAAGAAGAAGACCAAGAATCCGGTGCAGCCTGCCGAGTATGACGACAAGTGCACGGACCTACAAAAATATATTGACGCGCTTGAAGAGTACAACCAGAAGGCGCGGAAACCGGTCACGCTCAAAGAGTTCCTCAAGCATATTCTTGAGAACGAAGATAGTGACAACGATAAGGAAAATGACTCATCAGAAGAAACCGAAGACTATGTAGCAAGTTGCCACATGGTCTCCCATTTGTTGTTCAATGACGAAGAAACTCTCTCAGCGTCAGAAAATAACGCAGAGGAACTGGGGGCAGAATCGGTGCTAAAATCCCCATAACTGCCAGAAGACCCGATCGATAGGCTGTTAAACCAAGCCTTTCGAAAAAACAAAGCTGACCGAGAATGCGAAACAACCATATACGAAAAGGCTAAGCGTCAGCATCAGGATGAAGAAGCTGCGGAAAGGTGGAGTTGTAAAGTACTCCAACCAAACCAAAGCATACCTGCGACAAATAAAAGCAGGATTAAGACAGAGAAGCGGTTCACCAAAGCCTTGTCAATGGGAATGATGCTGCCACCTATCGTAGGAAGCACTCCCGGGGTCATATGCCTCGACGGAGAGGATCTACATCCAAACTATTGCCTATATCATCGGAGGGTTACCTACCCCACTGAGGAATGCGGTGCCTTCAAGAAGTGGTGGCAAGGATATGTTGCCCATCAAAAACACTTCAAGAGGATGAAGCACGAAGTTTGTCGACAGCAAAAGAGTGGGACAGATGCGCGTGAAAAAAACGACTGGCAACTGTCATATGGTTGGTACCAGTTCAGAAGGGGAAAAACCCCAAGTTCTTACTTTTGGGAGCGATTCTGAGGACGAAATATCCCTCAGCCCTCTATTCAAAGATTCCACCTCCGAAAAAAAAGAGGAGGAGAATAACTGTGAGAACATTTAGCTGCGTAGCCGCACGCTGCCAGAAAAGAATATAGAACTTACAAACAAAGGTTCGAGCAAAAAAGACAAAAGGGAAAGAAAAAATCCCTGAGGAAATTACCCTCGATGGTAGAGTTGTCAAAGAACTCGCAGTAATGGACCCGTCTTAGAAAAACAAGGTGGATTACAACGTCCTGGCACATTTGAGGAAAATACCCTCACAACTGAGCATATTGGATGCTCCTCTTGTCCAAAGAGGCACGAGAGTCTTTGATCAAGGCATTACAAGAGCCCGATCAGTTCTAAGCTTTCCCCGCAGAAGAGAAGATGAAGGATGAGTTGGCGGAGGTTCACACAGCTGACATTACATTTAGTGATGAAGACCTTCTCCTCGGTACATGCAAACATAACCTCCCGTTATACGTCACCGAGTACTGCCACGATATCAAGATAGGGAAAATCCTTATCGACAACGGATCCTCCGTTAACCTTCTCAACGTGAAAGTGCTGAAGGTGATTTGCATGAACGTTCAGCACTTGGCCCAAGACAAAATTACCTTCTCCGGGTTTGACTCACAGTCATCACGGATGCTTGGGTACGTAATATTGACGTTACTCTTCAGGTTGCTCGTCACTGACATCAAATTTCATGTCATTGATGCCAAGACTTGTTATAACGCTTTGCTCGGTAGGCCTGGCTGCATGGGTACAACGTCATCCCTTCTACACAACATCAGTGTATGAAGTATTTCAAGGATGGTTTGGAATGTACCATCACAGGGGAGCTGAATCCGTTCTCCATAAACAAGGTCCGGAAATATGAAGACGCAAAATACTTCTTACCAGATTTCGAAGATACAGAAAGGTGTCATAAGCCGGAGGATAAATAGAAGTTCGTCGCCACTATCCCAATCTTTGGGAGCGATTCCGAGGAAGATGAAGAAATAGTCTACTCGGGGCAACCCTAGAAAGAAAACAACAGGCCCGGACCATCTACCCCTATTATGGTCTTTGGCAGCGACTCTGAGGATGAGGCCAACACAGCATTCTCCATCCGCCCATCGGTGCAAACCCTTGACGAAGTAGATCAGAGTTTGCAAATCATAATGGCTCCGTCTCGGCATTACAAGAAACTTGATGTGCTCCATACATACAGCGTACAAAAACTACAAACTTTCTACGTCCCTTCCAGGTGAAGAGGTGAAAAGGCGATCCTCTTCTACCAATCTACGGAGACCAAAGTAGAAAAAGAAGTCTGGCATGGTGCCGATTTTGCACTCGACAGGCTTTAATCAATCCATCTACCAAGATACTACGTAGAGGGATTGAAGAGGCTGTTAAGACGCCAAGGTGTACCCCTTGAACAAACTGTTCGACAAGCCCAATTCTACAAAAAGATTTGGGATATTCGCAACGGGATGATGGAGACAACGGGGCTCGGATACGTTTGGTCCAAGAAACGGGAGCAGTTCCACAGCTACCGCGTCATAAACAGCTCTAGCAAAGTGGAAAGCGCTCTTCCAAATAGCCGTGAAGTTGAAACAGAGCGAAATTCTACTCTAAGAACGTTAAGTCTGTCGCTCGAAGAACAAATAGACAAGCTAATAAAAAAATCTTGTCAAAAGAGCCGAGACAATTACACCGCGAAATGGCCATCTATGAAAAGGGCAGGATGCAGCGCCTCAATCGGCAATCCGTGGAGAAGGAAGACTGTAATGTTCTTCATCCCTGGACCATTGTATGTCCTCGTGAAAGGGGAAAATCCCGAAATAAAGGAAAAAACAGGGCAAAGAACGCAAACAACGTTTGAAAACAACGAAGCAGATCTTAGATGCCATGCACTCGAGAAAAACTCGATTGGAACCCATCCTTTATAAAGAAGATGGGTCGGGAATACTCTTCCCCCAAAACAAGACGAGGATAATATTCAACCTTGTCATGAAGCACCAAATGATGTCACTTCCGTAGTCTCGGTACCCTGAACAAATAAACGAGGTCCATCATCCGGATTATTGCTCCTATCACCGAGTAATAGTTCATCCACTTGAAGACTGCTTGACTTTTAAAAACTGGGTAGAAGACCAGTATCAGCAAAGCAGATTCGCTTTATCTGACAACTGGAGGGTAACCCCGCCGCAAAAGCATGAGCCAAAGAAGACTTATACCGTGTGGATAGGACTAGCTCAACCAGAAAAAGGGAAGTAGACTCGTACCTGCTATATGATAACACTCTCAAAAGAGGGAGGCTACGAGATTATGGATGACCTCCACATGTGCTTCGCAAATGAAGACGAGGATGAGGTGATCTCAGAGTTTCCACCAGCCCCAAAGGAGTTGGAAGATGGGATACACACTACGGCAGATAACATATGGAAAATTGACTTAAGGTCGGAAAAAGATCCAAGGCCAACGTTCGTCAGTGAGCTACTATCTGAAAGACAGGTAGCCACGTTGAAGGACGTGCTCATGCAATATAAAGACTGCTTCGTATGGAACTATTCCGAGATGCCGGGCCTAGATCCAAAGGTGGCGGTGCACAAACTGGCCATATTGTTGGACATAAAGCCAGTCAAACAAGCTCCAAGAAGAATGCGGCTCAAACTTAAAATGAGTATCAACGCTGAAGTCAAGAAACTAATTGACTCTGGGTTCATCCAAGAAGTTCAATACCCCGACTGGATCGCTAACATCATTCCAGTGATGAAGAAGAATGGGACGGTGCGCATCTCCGTGGACTTTCGGGACCTCAACAAAGCTTGCCCGAAGGATGACTTCCCAGTACCTGTTACTGAGCTAATGATCAATAACATGTCTACCCATGAGGCCTTCTCCTTCATGGATGGATTTTTAGGATACAATCAAATAAAAATGTATCCTGAAGACAAAAAACATACCACCTTCTAGACCCCGTTGGGCATATTCTGCTATAAGATGATGCCTTTCGGTTTAAAGAACGCTGGCGCTACCTACCAAAGGGCCATGACAAAGAGCAAATCTCATGAGGAGCATTGGGAAAACCTTAAAATAGCGTTTCGACATTTTCGGAAGTATAATCTGAAGATGACTTCTCTAAAATGCGCGTTTGGAGTCTTCTCGGGCAAATTCTTCGGATTCATCATACGGCACCGGGGTATCGAAATCGATCCCTCAAAGATCAAGACGATTATGGAAATGCCCATGCCAAGAACTCTTCGACAATTGCGATCTCTTCAAGAAAAGATCGCTTATATCCGGCAGTTAATAGCCAACCTCTTCGGAAAATGCCGTCTCTATAGTCATCTGATGAAGAAGGGGACCCCATTCATCTGGGATCGAAAGTTCCAAAATGCACTAGACGAAATCAAGCAATACCTGCAAAATCCACCGGTATTGTCCGCTCCGGTTAAGGGAAAACCCCTTATCCTATATATGAAGCCCCTTGAGGGTTCTCTAGGCGCACTATGGGCACAAGAGAGTGATCAAGGAAAGGAGAGAGATCTATACTATTTGAGTCGAGTTCCTCAAGGGGCAGAAAAAACTACTCCCCCATTGAAAAGTATTGCTTGGCATTGATCTTCGTGATAATGAAGCTTAGACATTACACCTTAGCACATAAGGTTCATCTCATATCAAAGGTGGATCCTCTCAATTATCGGATGTCAAGGGCAATACTAACAGCAAGGCTTGCCAAATAGGCCATCCTCCTGATGGAGTTCTCGATAACGTATCGACCCCTCAAAGCCGTGAAAGGCCAGACCATTGCCGACTTTCTCGCAGAGTATCCTGTTTCCCCCCAATAATAGAAGAGCAAAGCTCTATTCAAAATTTGAAAAGAGGCAGCACCTCACGTGCCTTGTACGAGGGCGCCATCGCCAAGAGTTAAAAACTCTGAGGTAGAGCCTCACGTGCCTTGCACGAGGGCGCCGGCGCCTCACGTGCCTTGCATGAGGGCGCCAGCTCCAAGAGTTAAAAACTCTGAGGTAGCGCCTCACATGCCTCACACGAGAGCGCCGGCGCCAGAACTAAAAATTCTCTGCCGTTGGATCAAAGATCCAACGGGGATGATAAATCATTAAAACACAGAATTAAATTCTGATTGAGGAAATACTCCTCATTCTTTCTAAACAAGAAAGATTACACTCTGTAAAACAGAGTACCGTTGGACTAAAGATCCAATGGTGATTAAAAATCACCAAGCTACAGAATAAGCTCTGTAGGGGAAAATATTTTCCCCAATCTTTCTAAACAAGAAAGATTACGCTCTATAAAATAGAGCACCGCTGGATTGAAGATCCAATGGTGATTAAAAATCACCAAGCTATAGAATAAGCTCTATATGAAAAATATTTTTCCAATCTTGTTAAAAACAAGAAAAATATCTTCTGTAAAACAGAAGTCCTTGGATCAAAGATACAACAGTGGATAAAATTCCCAAATCAATTAGGGATCTCTCAATGAAAGATTTCTTTAACTAAATCAACAAACTTGCCTCCACTATATAAAGGCCCTAAGATTTCAAGTCTTACACAGAGGAACCCCCCCCCATAAACTTCAAGTTTAAAAAAGAGAGCAAGCAAAAAGAAAGCTTGAAGAGAGAAGAAGGAAGAAGAACTTTCTTCAAGGTAAATAAAGATAATAGAGATCATAGTATCTCATCTGCATATCCAAGGGTTTAACCCTCATACAAGAACATAGTTCTTTCCCTGGATCTGACATCCATGAGACAAGTCTCCCACAAATAAGAATTTAATTCTCGTGGGGATGAATTTGTTCTTGGGGATTAAAGATCCAGGGGAGAACAAAAAGTCAAACTCTTTAAAAAAACGCACAAAGAAAGAAACAACGCCGAGCGCCTCACGTGCCTTTCACGTGGGCGCTGCTTAATAAAGAGTGCTTAGCACTCAGTGGTTGGCGCCTAGCGCCAAGCGCCCCACGTGCCCCTCATGTGGGCACTGCTTAATAAAGAGTGCTTAGCATTCCGTGGTCGGCGCCCAGCGCCAAGCGCCTAATGTGCCCCTCATATGGGCGCTGATCAACAAGTAGTGCCTAGCACTCCGTGGTCGGCGCCCAGCGCCAAGCGCCCCACGTACCCCTCATGTGGGCGCTGCTCAACAAGTAGTGCCTAGCACTCCGTGGTCGGTGCCCAGCGTCAAGCGCCCCACGTGCCCCTCACATGGGCGCTGCTCAACAAGTAGTGCCTAGCACTCAGTGGTTGGCGCTCAGTGCCTAGCGCCTCACATGTCCCTCACATGGGAGCCATAAAGAGTGTTTAACACTCCATAAAAAACAAAAAAAGAGGGTGAGCGTCAGAGCCCATATCAATGCTCAGCATTGTTGCACAGAAAAGGGACCGAGTCCAAACAAGTTTTTAACACTTTATTCAAAGACTGATTGGGCTGAGTCTAAATTGACCAAAAGTCCCTAATTCAGATCAGCCGAGCCCATGTGCTCACAATTTCTCCAAATTGGTCTTAGTCCAAAACACGACTGTTGATTCTCCAACGGACATTTGTTCAAGGGTACATCTTCTCACACCTCTAATAAATGTCGTTGTAATTCTTCAACGTCTTCAGAGAGGTGGTGGGTCCCGATAACCAACAATTCTTTAGTGTACTCTCGAATGGACGGACACATCCCAATACGGACCGTAATGTCCTTAAACTAGCTGTAGATCGTAATGTCCTTAAAACTAGGTGTTGACCGTAACGTCCTTAAACTAAAACGATAGAGCCCAACTGCTCTATCGCTGGATCAAAAACGATCCTGAACCCCCGTTAAGTAGATCTTAGTCCAATATCGGATTAACATATACTTAACAAATATTTAAGTCGATCTTAATCTCAAACAAGGTTAGCGATCCTTAAATCAACCCAAACTCAAATCTAAGAAAATACGGATTTGGACTAATCCACGCCCTATGGGCGACCATACAAATTAGTCTCCGTATACGATCCATGGGCAACCAAAAATAAAACAAATACACATGGCACGAAGTGACCTTCTGGAGCAGGAGAAAGTGGTTACCGCGATGCGGTAGCGTAATTAACTGCAGGGGCTTGCGCTTGCAGGGAAGAGCGTCCCCACAATCAAAAAACCCATCGCAAACAAGAGCGTCCCTACAACGGCCGCATCTGTCCAAACCTTCGATACACGGTGCCATAATCAATTTGACATCTTCGAACAGGTGGACGGATAAATCCAAATAGCATCTGCCCCCAAATTCAGGCAAGACGATCCTACGCGGTTTCGTCTCTTTTTTCGGCCGTAAACAGATTCTGGCACGCCCGGTAGGATGTTTTCCTCTTTCCACTCTACACTTCGTTTGTCGTGTTCGCGAATGAATCGCGGTTTAATATGGTTGCCTTTGGATTCGAGGTACTAAGATTTGGTGTCTTGCTCCATGCAGAAGAGATGATGACATCGATGGCTTCCAACTGCACCAACTGCAACAACAACTTCCACTCCATCCCTGCTGGAGGAGTAGCTTATGGGCCCCAAGCGGCCTCCATCTTTGCGATGCCGGTGGAACAGGTGACTCAGGCCACCACTGGATTGTTCTTTAGGACCATGATCCCGCCAACAAGCTTCAGCGCCCCGGTGCCGTTACAAGAAGCTCTGAAGAAGTCGGTCTTCGATCGGCTTGCAACTACCATGGCCCCTCTCAACGGGTCATCCAATTCCAATGCCTCAGTCTTTAACAGACTGGGCCAAAGCTCCAGTGGGCCCGTGAAGAGACCCGTAATATCTGAAGGGGTTATCTCGAAGCGGATAGCCATTCCAGCTCTGGTAAACGAAGTCATCAAAGAGGCTTCTCCCGCTAAGAGATCGGTCTTCGCAAGACTGGCCGTTCCAACTCCTGCTATGGGTGAGATCGTTACAAGTGCTTCCCTTATTCGAAAGTCAGTCTTCGACAGGTTAGACGTTCTTTCTCAACGAACGTCAGTCATCGACAGGTTGGCACAAAAAGTAGCCTCTCATCAAAGCAAGGGGTATGACAAGGTTGCTTCTACAATTGAGGTGATCCCATATGCAAGACATGCTCGACGTCGCCACTGGCGTCGAGTGAGGAAAGCTGTGGGTAGTTCCCCCTCTTGACTTACTCCACCAGCTCCAACGGTGGAAATTGACGCTGCTGTTCCAACTGGGAAAAGTTTCGAGCTGCTCAGGAGGGTGCGCAAGAACTTTCCAATTGCCATACTGAAGAGGTCTCCTCCGCCGGTTGAAAACACAACACAGGTGAAGCTGGAACTGCCTCCTCAGCAGTTGTCCTCTGTCACGACCCGAATCTTTCGACTCGTGACCGGCACTTAACCACGCAACGTCTACAGGCGTAACGCGACTAAGTAAGCCGAACCCAGAAATCAAAACCATTTAAAAGTAGTGAGTGCTGAAAACATTTAATTAAAACATTTAGAAAACCTTAAATAGTTCAATAAAATTCTTTTAAGGTTAAGTTATCATTTAAATAATTTTGGCCGCATTTCCTTTGTAAAGGTAATCCTGAAATCGGGTATAAAACAGGATATAAGTGAAAATGAGATATAATGAAATAAAGCATTCCCAAACGGGAGCAATCACGCCCAACGGCGGAAACCATCACTACAAGAGCAATATACGACGCCGTAGCGAAGAATGAGCAATAAGTAAAACATCACAGAATAATAAACTGCATATATACGGGCGTGGTACATGTCTCAGCACCGAGAAAACGCGTGGTGGATGCACCAAAATATCATATCACGAGGAACCGGGTTTTCAAATAGTGCATCTTTTCTTAAATAACCCCACGGTCCTCAAAACCAGAAATCACATGAAAATCCAACACCAATGAGTAAATCAAATGCGAGGTGCTATGTACATCAAGCCATAATATAGGTACAAGGGAGAAACCGCTTTTTAAAATGGTTTCAGTTTTCAAAGACATCATGTGGCTTCCAATTTCTATGAAAATCATATTGAATCATACATGAAATGAACTACAGCATAATGATCATGGCAATTCTACGGTGAGTGTGTGTCATGGCAATTACTAACGGTGTGTGTGTAACATGCAGATTAGTGCTCGTGCAATATGAACCGTTAGTAATAGTGCGGTGTTCTATCAATTCTAAGTTTACAATTATATAGCAGGGAATGCAGTATGCAACAACAGTATCCATGAGCAGTCAATGTAAGTAAATGCAACCTATAGCTATAAGGTCCTATCAGCCCTGACGCATAACGCCATGCGGGCGATATCCCCGTAGATGTTAAATCTACTCACCGTAGTCTCTCGCTAGGTATAGCCGACGACTTGTTTCCCCTTCTTCCTAACGTCCGTCGCACTCGCCTGTGAACCTAGAATTACACAATATATCACACATAAGCTCAAAACCATACAAACACGACATTTAAAGTTACACTAGAAACCCGTGTCGCAAACCAAGCGTGTGTGTGCGCGATACGCTAAAACGTGTGATTACGTGCCTGAAGCTAACCCGACGCGTCGCGATATGCAGAACACCCCAAACCCACACACGTAACACGCGTGTCACGAAGATTTAAACTACGGGAAATAGGGTAATAGGTCCCAGATTTTTATACAGAAATGATATTACAAAAATATATATACCAATGATCATAAAATAGTAGCAGACTCCTGCTGCCCAAGCCCCAACCCCCAACTCACCCATAACGCCGCAATTTGCGGCCAGAACACTTTTTCCGGCGGCCTGGGTAGGGAGGTGGGCCCCCGGGTTTGGTGTGTGCACTCTATACCCCATATACATGCTACTGTAATTACAGATTTAATTTAGAGCAACTAGGGTAGCAGCAGATTTAACAGAGCCCAATTTCAAGTAAAAACCCACATTTTGCACTAAAAAGAAACATTAGGGTATATTTGTGAAATCTGAAACAAACTCAAGTATAAAACCACACTAATATCACATTACTGACCTAATCAAGCCCTAAAAATGCTAATTTTAACATATCATCACAAAAACCCTTCAATAACACTAAAATTGCACAAAAAGTGATATTTTGATAGAAATACTACAAGATATGGGAAAAAGGGTGTTAAACATGAATCAATACCTTAAAAAGACCTTAAAATACCAAAAAGTCCCAGCTCTTTCCTCAAGTGTGCAGATTTACCACCAAACACCTCAAAAGCTCATTTTTCCCAAGGTTTTGTGATGAAAAAGGGTTGTTTTGTGTAGGGTTTTGTGTAGAGATCAAAGAGAAGTGAAAAGAGAAGGGAATGTGATGAATTTTGCTGGGTTTTTCTGCTGCCTCAGCAGAAATTCTACAATGAGAAAAGAGAGAGAGAAGAGAGAAGAAAAATGGTCAAAAAAGTCAATTTCTCACATAACCACCATGCTTTCATTTTCTAATCCAATTTTGATATTCAAAAAGGGTTTGACTTGCTTTTAAAATGGTGGGGATAATTTAACAACCATGCAAGAAAAGCAAAGGGTTAACATGTTATACTAAAAAAAACCTAAGTCACAAAATTGGCTAAGTGTGCAAGTGTACACTTCATAATGGAAATTTCCCAATTAGGGTAACACGACTAAATATAATTAGTAAACCCTATAATTACACATAAATATATATATATATATATAACACTTCACAACACAATTATCCCTAACCAAGAAGGAAAATACGATACTCTGGCTTTTATGGAAAAACATGCAAACTTAACGCGAACACATTCTAAACGAAATTTTGAAGTGTTACAATCTACACCCCTTAAAGAAATTCGGTCCCCGAATTTCAAAATCTAACTACACGTACCTTCAAAAAGATGGGGATACCTCTTCCTTATCTCCCTCTCGGTCTTCTTAGTGACCTCCTCGCTGCTCTGACCACGCCAAAGTACCTTGACTGACGGTATGTCCTTCGATATCAATTTCTTCACTTGTCGATCCAAAATGATCACCGGTTGCTCTGCATAGGAAAGGTCACGCTCAAGCTGGACGTCGGGTGCTGAATCGCATGCGAAGGATCATGAAGATATCTGCGGAGCATCGAAACGTGAAATACGGGGTGCACGTCTGGAAAACTTGGCGGAAGGGCTAAACGATACGCAACCGCACCAACACGCTCGAGGATCTCGAAGGGGCCCACATATCTGGGACTAAGTTTTCCCTTCTTCCCAAATCTCATCATACCTTTCATTGGGGTGACCCTCAAGAAAACATGATCACCAACAGAAAACTCAAGTCTGCGCCGACGATGGTCCGCATAAGATCTCTGCCTACTCTGGGCCGCTCTCATCCTATCACGAATCAGCTGGATCTTCACGGTCGTCTCCTCAACAATCTGTGGCCCTAAGATACTGCTCTCACTGAGCTCTGTCCAACAGGCGGGCGATCTGCATCTCCTCCCATAAAGAGCCTCAAATGGTGCCATCTGAATGGTCTCCTGGTAGCCGTTGTTGTAGGAGAACTCTATTAAGGGTAAATGATGATCCCAGCTACCTCCGAAGTCTAATACGCATGCTCTGAGCATGTCCTCGAGAGTCTGAATAGTCCGCTCTGACTGTCCATCGGTCTGCGGATGAAATGTTGTGCTGAAACTCAAGCGAGTGCCCAAAGCCTCCTGAAGCCTCTGCCATAGTCGGCTGGTAAACTGGGTGCCTCTGTCGGACACGATACATGTCGGAACTTTATGCAGTCGTACAATCTCATCAATGTAAATCTGGGCATACTGAGCAAATCTGAAAGTCGTCTTCACCGGTAGGAAGTGAGCCGCTTTCGTCAAACGATCCACGATCACCCAGATGGAGTCATACCCTCGACTAGTCCTGAGTAGACCCACAATGAAGTCTATAGATATCTGTTCCCATTTCCACTCCGGAATGGGTAACGGCTGTAGCTCTCTCGCGGGCCTCTGGTGCTCGGCCTAGAATTGCTGACAAGTCAGACATCTCGACACGAAATCTGCGATGTCCTTCTTCATTCCGTCCCACCAGTAAACACCTCTCATGTCATGGTACATCTTGGTGGAACCGGGATGAACATTGTATACCGATCGATGTGCCTCCTCAAGAATCTCACGCCGCAGTCCTTCAGCATCTGGTACGCACAGTCTAGTCCCAAATCATAGTATCCCCTGATCATCGATCACGAACTCGGAAAACCTGCCCTATCCAATCTGTGCCCTGATCTCTGAGCATCGTTCATCACTGTGCTGTGCCTCATGTATACGGTCAAGCAACTGTGGGAGTGCACGAACATGTGCAATCTGTCCTCCGATCGGCGTAAACTCGAACTGTACCCGGCTGTCGCATAAAATCTTCCAATCCGCCGACGACTGCCTCTGTACTGCGCTCAAACAGGATAGACTACCCCCGGGCCTCCTGCTCAAAGCATCTGCCACTACATTAGCCCTGCCCGGGTGATACAAGATCTCACAATCGTAGTCCTTCACTAACTCCATCCATCGGCTCTATCTAAGGTTCAGGTCTCGCTGCTGAAATATATACTTTAAACTCTTGTGATCAGTGAATATCTGGCACGTCTCGCCGTATAGGTAATGTCGCCAGATCTTAAGTGCAAAGACCACCACAGCCATCTCCAAATCGTGAGTGGGATAGTTCTGTTCATGTTTCTTCAATTGCCACGAAGCATACATGATCACCCTGTCATGCTGCATCAATACGCACCCTACCCCACTAGAGAAGCATCACAATATACCACAAATCCGCCTGATCCTGAAGGCAATGATAATACTGGCGCCGTAGTCAGTAGAGCCCGTAACTGCTGAAAACTGTGCTCACACTCCTCCGTCCAAACGAAAGGAACTCCTTTCTGGGTCAACCCGGCCAACGGTGTAGCAATACGGGAGAAGTCCTGCATGAATCGCCTGTAGTAGCCGGCCGGCCCTAGAAAGCTGCGAACCTCCGTCACTGACATGGGTCTAGGCCAACTCAGAACGGCCTCGATCTTCCTAGGGTCTACACATATACCATCTCGTGTAATCACGTGCCCCAAGAAGTCTACGCTGTCCAGCCAGAAAGCGCACTTGGAGAATTTGACGAAAAGCTGATGCTCCCTCAAGGTCTGCAGTGTAATCCGCAGGTGCTGCTCGTGCTCCTCTCTACTCCGAGAATACACCAGAATATCGTCAATGAATACAATGATGAACAGATCAAGATACGGCCGGAAAATACGGTTCATCAAGTCCATAAATACTGCTGGCGCATTGGTGAGTCCGAACGACATAACCAGAAACTCGTAATGGCCGTAGCGCGTGCGGAAAGCTGTCCTAGGAATGTCCTCCTGTCGAACCCGCAGCTGATGGTAACCTGATCGCAAATCGATCCTCGAAAAGTATCCTGCCCCCTGTAGCTAGTCGAACAAATCGTCGATACGTGGCAAAGGATATCTGTTCCGCACTGTAACCCTGTTCAGCTGGCGGTAGTCGATACACAAACGCATACTACCGTCCTTCTTCTTGACAAACAGGACTGGAGCACCCCAAGGAGAAAGACTGGGTCGAATAAGTCCCTTATCCAGCAAATCGTGCAACTGACCCTTCAATTCTCGAAGTTCCGCCGGGGCCATCCGATAAGGCGATATGGAAATAGGCCCTGTGCCAGGAACCAAATCAATACAGAAAGAAATGTCGCGCTCGGGCGGTAGCCCAGGAAGCTCGTCAGGGAACACATTAGGAAACTCGCTAACAACCGGAACCCGGTCTAACGGAACCTCTGTAGCTCTAGTATCGCAAACATAGGCGAGAAATCCCTGACATCCCTTCCTCAAAAGCTGTCCAGCGCAAAAAGAAGAAATCACACTGTGTGGGGTGGCACCATGGTCCCCCAACACAACAAAAACCGACTCGCCGGGAAAACAAAATCTGCTATCTTCTCACGGCAGTCCACAGAAGCATAGCACATGGCTAACCAATCCATGCCCAAAAGAACGTCGAAGTCCAACATCTCAAGAAGGATCAAGTCGACAGGAAACTCTCTCTCGCCAATACAGACGATACAGGATCGAAACACGTGCCTAGCGACAAACGAATCACCCACAGGAGTGGTCACAACAAGCGGCTGATTAAGCAAACCGGACTCTCTACCCAAACTCGGCACAAAGTGTGTGGATACGTACGGGTGCGTGGATCCAGGATCGAACAACATGTGTGCATCAACAGAATATACTGGAAGGATACCTGAGACCACCGCATTGGACGCCTACGCGTCCTGATGCGTCAAAGCAAAAACTCGCGCCTGTCCTCCACCTGTGACTGACTGTCCTCTGCCTCGGTCATCCCGTCCTCTCTGAGTAACTCCTCCATGTCCACGACCTCTCTGTGTATGAGTCTGACGCGGAGCAACAGTAGGAACAACAGGCAACGCCCTCTGGGGTGGTGAAGGTGGTAAGGTGACGTGCGGTGCTGCTGTCTCCCTCCAGTGTATCTCAGGACAATCTCTGACGAGGTGAAGTAGACTGCCGCATCTATAGCAACCCCGCGACGACTGCTGACTCTCCCGTGGATACGAACTAAACATCTGGCCTCGTTCCGAATCTCTGCCACTCCCCGTACCTGAACGATACCTGTCGCGGCGTCTGAATGTCTGTCTCCGTACTGATATACCAGTACGAACTCTCTTCGGCTCTGGAACTACCGAAGTTTCAGCAAGGTGCTCCTTGACTAATAGAGCTGCATCTACCGCTGCTGCATATGTCTCATAATGCTGCGCACTAATCGCAAGGAACAGTGGTGTAAGCAAGCCTCGGACAAATCTCTTGACTCACAACTCCTCGGTAGCCACTAAATACGGAGCGTAAACTGATAGCTCGGTGAACAACACATCGTACTCTGCCACTGACATCTCCGGAGTCTGGCGTAAGGACTCGAACCTGCGTGCTCTAGCATCTTTGACACTCAGTGGAAGAAAACGGGCAAGGAATAGTTCCACGAACTCTGTCCAGGTCATAGGAGGAAGACCTACTGCTCTATCTTTCTCGACTGATTCACACCATTTCTGCGCAAGACCTTCCAGGCGAAAGCTCGCGAACTCAACCCATCTCGCATCTGCGCATCTGAGGGAACGGCATATCCGAGCCATCCTATCAATGAAAGACTGTGGGTCCTCGGCTGCATCGGTGCCTGTGAAGACCGGAGGCTTCAGCCTCATAAACTCTGATAGCGATAATGTAATTACCTCCGTGGCTGCAGGGGCAACTGGCTGTACGGTAGGTACCATTGCGGTTTCTGTAACTGGTGGAGCTACCTCTGGTCGCTGCGCTCGAAGCGTCTCAACTAGCGATCCTATATCTGGCACATCTCCTGCAAACTGGATCCCACCGTCTGGCGCATCTCCTGCATACCAGCCCCTAGCGCGGCGATCTGATCTTTCACGGGAGGAACAGCCTGCTCGGGTACAACCGGTGTACTGCCCGGATCAGTCCTCGTCTCAGACGAATCGACTTGAATCTCGGCCCTCGCGGCCGCTCTCTGCGCCCTCGTAGTCTTTGGCGGCATAATGGCTGAAAGGAAAATAGGATTCGATAAGGATGCAGAAATCGAATCGCAAGAATGTATATACTCAAAAAGGAATTTAAATCAATAAGTCCTAAGGTCGCTTTGGATGAGTACCGTGTCGTGAGCATGCCGCAGAACATACGCATGCTACGCGACTCTGCTTCAGCTACCTACTCCATCATACTAGGGTCATCCTACACTCCGAAAGGTAAAAAACTACGCTTTGATACCATCTTTGTCACGACCTGAATCTTTCGACTCGTGATCGGCACTTAACCACACAACGTCTACAGGCGTAACGCGACTAAGTAAGCCGAACCCAGAAATCAAAACCATTTAAAAGTAGTGAGTGCTGAAAACATTTAGAAAACCTTAAATAGTTCAATAAAGTTCTTTTAAGGTTAAGTTGTCATTTAAATAATTTTGGCAGCATTTCCTTTGTAAAGGTAACCCCGAAATCGGGTATAAAATAGGATATAAGTGAAAATGAGATATAATGAAATAAAGAATTCCCAAACGGGAGCAATCACGCCTAACGGCGGAAATCATCACCACAAGAGCAATATACGACGCCGTAGCGAAGAATGAGCAATAAGTAAAACATCACAGAATAATAAACTGCATATATACGGGCGTCTCCCACGAGCTCGACACCAGAATACAAATAATATACATCATCGTCCTCACACTGTCTCTAAGTCAAGTACATATATGGTAGATGGAGAATACTAGATACAAAAGTGTGTACAATCAAAGTAACCAGATACCACAACCCACCTAATAGCAAAACAGCTCTCGCACCAACTGTAGTGGTATCTGTAGCCAAAAGATGTAAAGATGCAGCTTGCCGCGACTACTTTGAGGGGCAACCTGCAAATACTGTGGTACAACGGGGGTGAGTTGCCAACTCGTGAATAGAGATAACATATAAAGGTAATCACGAGCATGCACGTACTGAGCTACTCTATCATATGCCAGCAGGTAAATCTATATACGACAAGCAGTAGGTGCAATAATCATGTAAATGCTCTGTCAGGTAAAATAAATACAGGATGAGATACATGATAATCAATGCTGAGCATGGGATAAACAACATCTACACGGAATATCAATCGTGGAAAAATAATCGGTGCCCAAAACTGCATCCAAATCCCAAATAAACTCAGGCACCGGCACTCTCCTCGGCCCTCAAATCCTGTAAATCTCTGAGAATCACGAGTGCCCAACATCGGCATGTTAGTGTATATGCCCTAGAGGCCATTACTGTATCATACTAGTTTGTATATTACTTAATGGAAGCTTGGGATATTCACCTTGTATATACAATCTTGCTCAAAATAGTAGTATGCTACTTGGTTTGTTTCTACTTCAATGTGTACATGTGTTTATTTTAGTATATCGCCTATACACATTAGTGGAGCCCTTAGGATCTTTTCTTGATTACCAGCGTTGTGATGGCAGTCACACTAGTGGGGCTGGGTAATCTATAAGCACATCCTTATGCAGGTCCCTAGTCGCAGGACTATCGAGATAGGGCATCGATACTCCGGAGTAGACTAGCGCATGCGCTTCTCATCCCAGTGTGGGAGACGGTCTGTCCCACAGCCGTCGGTACGTCGTACTTGAGATAGTATGCGGGTGCTCGTTGGGTTACGAGTACACTGGACATGACTCGTCGGGAACTGACTAGTTGGTATTATGCCTATCGTCAGTTATCAGTTCCCAGGTGACATGAGTACAGCTTAGTCTGTTGACTTGACACTGTCGCTTCGCCTCGAGTGTCTTCCCACTGTACTTTGATTACTACCCTACCACGGCTCAAATGAGTCGTGCAAACAGGTGGTAGTTGGGTGCAGTCCCGAAGCACTTGGAGGCAGTGACGGTTAGACAGGATTCGTCTCTCCCGGTATTGGGGGTTGACATCGCGCTGTGTCTAGGAGAGCCATTACACGAGTAGTCCCTGGCCAGGGCAATCGAGATATACTGGTAGGCTTCCAGTGTTATCTCAGGGTATTTTGGGGTTCACTCCGACACGACTTGTACCGCTATTGGGGGACTGACGTTTACCGCCCCCTAGGCCCGCCATGCGATGTATCAGACGAACAGACCGGACTGTACAGAGATTGTCACATTCAGGCTCAGTGGGAGTTCAGATGGGTTTTCACCTCGTCAGTGTTCTTGTCGGCATCTACCTGGGGACCGTTACGCACAGCTAGTGCTGCTTGCGGTCTGTGGTTAAACCCACTGCCAGCGTAGTGTCGAGTCTTTAGAGTCCCACACAGAAAGCTATTCGCCTTTAGGCAAAAGAGTAGGGGTCGCATGGTTTTGCGACAGGTCGCATGGTTTTGCGACAGGGTTCGGTCACATCCGTGCACTTGTGCACGTACAGTGTCCGGACAGTTCACACTAGCGGGCTTTGGTTTAAGCCAGATCCTAGTGTACCTTTTGGGATTGGATTTATCCAGTATGTATTCGTGTTCCTCGGAACGCGGATGCGGGTGTGTATGCACAGTTGACGGAGAGACAGAGGCAGAGGATTCTCATTAGGATTGTTGACCGTTGACAGTTGACTATTGACTTTTTGCTCAACCCTAATGAGAATATGATATGTGATTAACAATTATATTAATTAAGTATTATGGTGACATGGTTGTTGAGGGATTGACTTTGTTGACTTGTTGACTTTGTTGACCGGTTGACTAGGCTTGACTAGTTGACCATCATGATAACTATAGCTATCATTTCATGGCAAAGACTTTTGCTTGCTTGCTCTTTTGTGCAAAATGAGTGCATGAAATGATATGGCTATGGTTGCTTAAACCATCACATAATACTTGATTGGTATGAGGTGTTATGATTGTTTTGGATTATGAGAGCCAAATGAGAAAAGTCTTCTCTCATTTTCTTTCATGCTCATTCTCTCTCTTGTTCTTGAGCTCTCATCTCCTCCTCTTGCTCTCCCTCTCTTGACTCTATGGTTCACTTGTCTCATGAGTTGAGAACCAAGAACCATAGATAAAATCCCATACAAACTCTTCTCTACTCACTCTAGTTCACAAGGTTTAGCAAACCGAGTAAACTAGTTTCTTCAAAGTTCGAAGAAGGAGCCAAAGGTTGAAGCTTTCAGGTGGATCTATCTTCGGCGCAAGGAGACGACGGGGAGAAGCCGATTCGGACGACCATCGAAGCTTGAAGACGAAGGAGTTCAAGAAAAAGAAAGGTATAACCCCTAACCGAGTAGTTAGCAACTCGTAGTTAGGTTGTTAGTTAGATGTTTAACAAAGATCCGGTTTTGAGTCCATGTTACCACCTCTAGAAAAATCGTTTTTCACCAAATTCCGCATGCCCGAAAGTACCGAGAGAGGTAGCATGGACTTACAGTGGTATCAGAGCCTAGTTAAACTCTATCTAACATGTTAGCAAAGTAGCTAGAAGATCGATCAAAGAAAAGTCACGAAACGAACCCGAGATTTTTAAGTTTCTGCCGATTTTTATTCTGTTCAAAAGTTGATAAATTTTATCTTAAAAATCGGCTCAGGCTTTTGTGTGAACACCCACCAAATTTGGTCCAACGATCGAGTCAAAGCGCCGCGGAAACGCGACGGGAGCACGCTCCCGCCGCGGTTCCGCGGCCGAGTTGACTCGGCCGAGGTCCAAGTTTGGTGCAGTGTTTTTCTGGGGTTGTTTTGGGATTTTTGCAATATATATTTTCTGCCCAGATTTTCCAGAACGAAAATTTAATTTTGGGGTCCTGAAAATCCGTATTTTTGATCGAACTTCTAAAAGACTTTAGCTGACGGGTTTTTCTGTGATGTGATATTTGTATTGAACGTCTGCTAATCGCTATATGTCGATTAGTGGGGGTTATACAAATCTGTGATCTGTAATGTTATTGGAATGTGTATATGAATTCATTGGATTGTCGCGGGTGAATAGCCGGGGGTTGTGAGACGAGAGTTTTCTTTTCTTTCAATTCATGTAAATTTGTAAATTGATATAATAATTATTTGTATAGCCGCACAACCGGGTCGGGGTTGTTGCCGTCATTGTATAATTTCTTTTTACTGTTTTTGCTCCTAGGATAGACCCATAGAGGGGGTGCACAAACTACCGGGTATGCCGAAGTGCCGAGTGGCCTACTCACGGGGATGAGGGAGGTTGCTTCGCTTCGGGTACTTGGCGGGTAGTTTGCCGCACCCGTAGGGGTCTTGGGTGGGATTTTGGCTATTCACCGCGACCGTGTAATCTGCTCTTCGTTACAGGCTCGTACGAATTGCAGGTTCCTAGTATATCTAATGTGTTCATCTGTGATCTGAAATGTCTATCATTGCAATATATCTATATATGATATTATTTAGGCGTTGCTTATGTTTTACAGCCGCGCTAGCCCAGCCCCCGCTCTGTCGTTAGTTAAGTAACCTAACGGGTAATGACGGGGCCCCGTGGCGAATGCGAATGGCATAAGCGTACGTCATATTTTGGTTGTTTTATGCAATGGTAGGATTAAATGATGGGACGCATTAAAAGAACTAATGCAAGAATATCACGCATTAAAAGAACTAATGCAAGATAATAAACCAAGTAAAAGTCGTTGGAACACTTTCGAAAAACCACTCGGTTCTTTTCAAAACCAACTTTTAAATGCGGAGTTTGAGCCACTCCTTTTAAAAGCTATCTCGTTCCATCGACTATATCAAGTTCACAACGTTCACGGTTTCGCCAAAACCATTCGTAGCCCTCCGTCGTTTCACATAAATAGTCAATAGTATTCAAGCTATGTATGTTGGCCAAAGTCAAGGCATAGTGATTGGTAGCTATTGGGTATTCATGTGTAGCATAGATATATGCGTTGGTATAGGACAGTCATACTGCCATTTTGGCCAAAGTCAAGGGTAGGTACGGGTGGATCCAAATTAACCTGGAGAATGACTGGTAGAACTTGACATGTGACTTATGATATTTTGGCCAAATTCAAGGTCATAAGAGCATGGGGCAAAAATCCACATCGGGAGTTTCATAAGTACTGAAACTTGCTAGTGTTGCATAACATTTGGAGTGTGATGATTCTGGTAGGATTCCTTCAGTTTCGTCACGCAATGATATTTGGATCCCGATCCTACTGTGAGTATATGCTACTCCTCGGGAAATTTCTCACTTAACGATCAATGCTATAAACCAAGTAGGTGTCTAGAAAGGTGTTAGCGGGGCTACGCCCCCAGGGAAAAGAGGTTATTTAATTAAGGAACTTCGCGAAAGCGTTGGAAAACCTCCCTCGAAGTACCGACACCAGCCTGGCCGAACGGTTAATCAAGTATTGTACGGTGAGATTGATCCTGACTAATTCTTCCTTTTTGGTTAGAGGAGGGATTCGAGAAACAGTGGGAGCCATCCTGTTTAGACAAACTAAAAACCACTCTAAATTTGCAAGAGCATCATGCTGAGTGTTTCTTCTTCTCTCTCCTAATTGCAGCGACCAATCGACATGACTGGACTTAAGTTACTTCTAGATAAAAACATACTGACAGGGCCAAACTACAAAGATTGGCTCAGGAATGTCAAAATGGCAATCACTTACGACAAGCTGGGGTATCTTCTTACCACCAAAGCTCCCCCTGTCCCTGGTCCCACTTCCAGCGTCGCGGATAAGGAAATCCGTAAGACTTGGGAGATTGATAGCGCGAAGGCCAAGTGCCTCGTGCTTGCCTCTATGGACAATGAACATCAGAGGAGGCACGAGAATATGGACCTGGAATCCATATTTCTTCATACAAAAGAACTGTATGGAGAGCAATCTCGTATCGCAAGATACGAAACGTCGAAAAAGTTATTTTCGGCAAGGATGGCCGTCGGATCATCAGTAGCAGAACACGTGCTTAAGATGATCGGCTACATTGAGGAGCTCGCGGACCTAGGAACCACATTGGAGAGTGAGCTCTATACGGACTTAGTTCTCCAGTCCCTTCCTTCCACTTACGCCCAGTTTATACTGAACTTCAACTTACAAGAAAAAGAAGTTGAACTTTCAGAGCTCCTCAACATGCTGAGGAGCGCAGAGGGCACCCTACAGAAAGGTAGGGAAATATCCATTTTGTTTGTAGGAGGATCATCTTCTTCTAAGTCCAAGGCGAAAGCCAAGGGAAAGAAGAAGAAAGCCCCCGCCAAACCAAGGGGCGGTGTTAGTAAAGTGGATACGAAGGGAAAGGCAAAAGCAACAAAGAAAGCGGGGAAGCTTGTGGATAAGGAAGAATGCTTCTATTGTCATAAGAAAGGACACTGGAAGAATGATTGCAGGGCCTGGAAGGCCAAAACACAGGAATTGAAGCAGGTTGCGGCTTCAGCTTCAGGTGTGTATGTTATTAAAAACTGTCTTTCAATAAACTCTACTTCCTGGGTATTGGATACCGGATCAGGATCTCATATCTGTAATTCTTTACAGGCGTTGAGAAACCGTAGGGTTTTGAAGGCAGGTGACATGACCCTCAGAGTTGCGAACGGAGCTAGCATGGATGCTAAAGCCGTGGGGGACTATCACCTGGGAATGTCAGATGGACATGTTTTGGTTTTGCGTAATTGCTTTTTTGTACCGAACGCAACTTGTAATATCATATCTGTATCTTTAGTTTCTAAAGAAGGTTATGAATTTGCGTTTGTAAGTAATGTTGTAAACATTCACCTTAATCAAGTTTTGATTGGGTCAGGTACATTAAGCAATGGTATATACGTATTAAACCAACCACAGATTTTCAATGTCCAGAATACACACAAAAGAAAGTCTCCGGAAATAAATCAGACTTTCTTATGGCATTGTAGACTGGGTCACATCAATGAGAGAAGGTTGACTAAGTTACATACAGAAGGATATTTGAATCCGTTCGAATATCAATCGTATGCCACTTGTCAATCCTGTCTCAAAGGAAAGATGTCAAAGACTCCGTTTATTGGACACGGAGTAAGAGCGAGCGAGCTCTTGGGACTTGTACACAGTGACGTGTGCGGTCCAATGTCTACACATGCGCGAAGCGGTTATTCTTACTTCATTACTTTTACGGATGACTTTTCAAGGTACGGTTATGTCTTCTTAATGAAACATAAGTCCGAAGCCTTTGGAAAGTTCCAGGAATATAAGAATGAAGCAGAAAAACAAACCGGCAAAAGTATCAAGATCCTAAGATCGGATCGAGGTGGTGAATACTTAAGTGCCGAGTTCCTGGACTATTTAAAAGAGAACGGAATTCTCTCTCAGCTTACTCCTTCATACACTCCGCAACATAACGGTGTATCGGAGAGACGGAACTGAACCCTATTGGATATGGTACGGTCCATGATGAGTAACGCTGAGTTACCGCGATCATTTTGGGGGTATGCGCTAGAATCAGCTGCATACCTTTTGAACCGAGTTCCCACTAAGACTGTGCCTACTACACCATTTGAGATGTGGTGTGGGAAGAGGCCCCATCTTAATCACATTAAGACATGGGGATGTCCAGCTTTTGTTAAAAAGCAGCATGCGGACAAGCTCGAGGCACGCTCAGTACAGTGTAGGTTCGTGGGATATCCAAAGAATTCCAAGGGATATTTCTTCTACTGCGAAGAGGAACAAAAAGTTCTTGTTTCTCGTCATGTCCACTTTCTAGAACACCAGTTCTTAGAAAAGGAAATTAATGGGAGCACAGTAGAACTGGAAGAAATTCCAGAACCACAGACTATTACTGAAAGCTTAGTGGAACCAGAGGGTTCAAAATAACAGGACATTCCTATGCCGCTCCGCAGGAGTAGTAGGCAGTCTCATCCGCCCGAGAGATACTACGGTTTTCTCATAGACGGGGATAGAGAGGATTGCATCATAGATTATGATGAGCCTACTAGCTTCCAGCAGGCCGTTCAGAGCGTTGACTCAGTAAAATGGCTGGATGCAATGCGGACAGAAATGGAGTCCATGTACACCAACAAAGTATGGACGTTGGACATTGCTCCAGACGGGGTAAAACCCATAGGATGCAAGTGGATCTTCAAAAGGAAGATTGGTGTAGATGGACAGGTTGAGACCTATAAAGCTAGACTGGTTGCAAAGGGTTTTCGTCAAAGACCTGGTTTGGACTATGACGAGACTTTTTCTCCAGTAGCTATGCTGAAATCCATTCGGATCCTTCTTGCCATTGCTGCCTTCCACGGTTATGAGATTTGGCAGATGGACGTAAAGACAGCTTTTCTAAATGGAAATTTAGAGGAGTGTGTCTATATGGACCAACCAGAGGGTTTCATTCAGAGTGGGAGCAGCGGAAAGGTGTGCAAGTTGCTTAAGTCCATTTACGGACTAAAGCAGGCATCGCGGAGTTGGAACATTTGTTTTGATGAGACGGTCAAGGAATTTGGCTTTATCAAAAATCCAGATGAACCATGCATCTATAGTAGATTTGTAGCGAGAACTGTAGTATTCCTCGTTTTATACGTGGATGACATTCTCTTAATAGGAAATGACATTCCTATGCTACAATCTGTCAAGGGGTTCTTGTCACACAGGTTCTCCATGAAAGACCTGGGTGATGCCTCATACATCCTGGGGATCCGGATCCATCGTGATAGATCCAAGAGGATATTAGGACTTTCATAGTCTAGGTACATCGACACCATACTGAAGAGATTCAGTATGGAAGATTCCAAGCGCGGTAACCTAACGGCTTGTCACGGGATCACCCTCTCTAAAGAGATGTCTCCCAAGACTGATTTGGAGAGGGATCGCATGTCTATTATACCCTACGTTTCTGCGGTAGGCTCTATAATGTATGCGATGTTCTGTACCAGACCGGATGTAGCTTATGCACTGAGTGTGGTAAGCCGGTATCAGTCAAACCCTGGGGAGAAACACTGGATAGCGGTAAAGAACATTCTCAAGTACCTAAGAAGGACTAAGGAGATGTTCTTGGTGTATGGCGGAAAAGACCTCCAGATCGAGAACTTTGCTGACTCCAGCTTCCAGAATGAAAAGGATGATTCCAAGTCCATGTCGGGTTTTGTCTTTACCCTCAATGGAGGGGCGGTGTGTTGGAAGAGTTCCAAACAGGAAATCGTTGCAGACTCGACGATGGAAGCGGAATACATCGCTGCATCTGATGCCGCAAAAGAAGCTGTCTGGATAAGGAAGTTCTTGAAAGAACTTCAGGTGGTTCCGTCCATTGTTGATCCAATACCTCTGTATTGCGACAACAACGTGGCTATAGCTTTAGCGAAGGAACCCAGGTCCCATCAGAGATCCAGACACATCTTGAGGCGGTATCACCTGATCAGGGAGATCGTAGATCGCCAGGAGATCGAGGTTCGGAGAGTCGCTTCAGAAGATAACACTGCAGATCCATTCACCAAGGCCTTGCCACAGACTCAGTTCGAGCGGCTGATCGAGATGATAGGTCTTCGATACGCCAGCACATGGCCTCAGTGCAAGTGGGAGATTGTTAGTGTATATGCCCTAGAGGCCATTACTGTATCATACTAGTTTGTATATTACTTAATGGAAGCTTGGGATATTCACCTTGTATATACAATCTTGCTCAAAATAGTAGTATGCTACTTGGTTTGTTTCTACTTCAATGTGTACATGTGTTTATTTTAGTATATTGCCTATACACATTAGTGGAGCCCTTAGGATCTTTGCTTGATTACCAGCGTTGTGATGGCAGTCACACTAGTGGGGCTGGGTAATCTATAAGCACATCCTTATGCAGGTCCCTAGTCGCAGGACTATCGAGACAGGGCATCGATACTCCGGAGTAGACTAGCGTATGCGCTTCTCATCCCAGTGTGGGAGATGGTCTGTCCCACAGCCGTCGGTACGTCGTACTTGAGATAGTATGTGGGTGCTCGTTGGGTTACGAGTACACTGGACAGGACTCGTCGGGAACTGACTAGTTGGTATTATGCCTATCGTCAGTTATCAGTTCCCAGGTGACATGAGTACAGCTTAGTCCGCTGACTTGACACTGTCACTTCGCCTCGAGTGTGTTCCCACTGTACTTTGATTACAACCCTACCACGGCTCAAAGGAGTCGTGCAAACAGGTGGTAGTTGGGTGCAGTCCCGAAGCACTTGGAGGCAGTGACGGTTAGACAGGATTCGTCTCTCTCGGTATTGGGGGTTGACATCGCGCTGTGTCTAGGAGAGCCATTACACGAGTAGTCCCTGGCCAGGGCAATCGAGATATACTGGTAGGCTTCCAGTGTTATCTCAGGGTGTTTTGGGCTTCACTCCGACACGACTTGTACCGCTATTGGGGGACTGACGTTTACCGCCCCCTAGGCCCGCCATGCGATGTATCAGACGAACAGATCGGACTGTACAGAGATTGTCACATTCAGGCTCAGTGGGAGTTCAGATGGGTTTTCACCTCGTCAGTCTTCTTGTCGGCATCTACCTGGGGACCGTTACGCACAGCTAGTGCCGCTTGCGGTCTGTGGTTAAACCCACTGCCAGCGTAGTGTCGAGTCTTTAGAGTCCCACACAGAAAGCTATTCGCCTTTAGGCAAAAGAGTAGAGGTCGCATGGTTTTGCGACAGGTCGCATGGTTTTGCGACAGGGTTCGGTCACATCCGTGCACTTGTGGACGTACAGTGTCCGGACAGTTCACACTAGCGGGCTTTGGTTTAAGCCAGATCCTAGTGTACCTTTTGGGATTAGATTTATCCAGTATGTATTCGTGTTCCTCGGAACGCGGATGCGGGTGTGTATGCACAGTTGACGGAGAGACAGAGGTAGAGGATTCTCATTAGGGTTGTTGACCGTTGACAGTTGACTATTGACTTTTTGCTCAACCCTAATGAGAATATGATATGTGATTAACAATTATATTAATTAAGTATTATGGTGACATGGTTGTTGAGGGATTGACTTTGTTGACTTGTTGACTTTTGTTGACTTGTTGACTTTGTTGACCGGTTGACTAGGCTTGACTAGTTGACCATCATGATAACTATAGCTATCATTTCATGGCAAGGACTTTTGCTTGCTTGCTCTTTTGTGCAAAATGAGTGCATGAAATGATATGGCTATTGTTGCTTAAACCATCACATAATACTTGATTGGTATGATGTGTTATGATTGTTTTGGATTATGAGAGCCAAATGAGAAAAGTCTTCTCTCATTTTCTTTCATGCTCATTCTCTCTCTTGTTCTTGAGCTCTCATCTCCTCCTCTTGCTCTCCCTCTCTTGACTCTATGGTTCACTTGTCTCATGAGTTGAGAACCAAGAACCATAGATAAAATCCCATACAAACTCTTCTCTACTCACTCTAGTTCACAAGGTTTAGCAAACCGAGTGAACTAGTTTCTTCAAAGTTCGAAGAAGGAGCCAAAGGTTGAAGCTTTTAGGTGGATCTATCTTCGGCGCAAGGAGACGACGGGGAGAAGCCGATTCGGACGACTATCGAAGCTTGAAGACGAAGGAGTTCGAGAAAAAGAAAGGTATAACCCCCTAACCGAGTAGTTAGCAACTCGTAGTTAGGTTGTTAGTTAGATGTTTAACAAAGATCCGGTTTTGAGTCCATGTTACCACCTCTAGAAAAATCGTTTTTCACCAAATTCCGCATGCCCGAAAGTACCGGGAGAGGTAGCATGGACTTACACGGCACTCAAAATATCATAAAATACTCGTGTCCAGCATCGACACGCAAATCCTCATATATCGGGCTCCGTAAGTCCGGATCAGCCCACAGGCTCCGTCTGCTGTATCGGCCCTTGGCCCCGGCAGTACGGATCATCCCGCATCCATCTCTCAACTCTGGTCAGTATCCTCCGGATAACCGCCAGGTCCAACCAATCACCGGTAGGTACTCGCCCACCTCCAGGCTCAATCGGCAAAGTCCATCGATCATCTTGCCAAGGGGAACCATACCGGGTCCACCACGAACCCGCAAACGGATCATCCAACTCCTCGAATCGGGTTTCAAGCACACGTCTCAGCACCGAGAAAACACGTGGTGGACGCACCAAAATATCATATCACGAGGAACCGGGTTTTCAAATAGTGCATCTTTTCTTAAATAACCCCACGGTCCTCAAAACCAGAAATCACATGTAAATCCAACACCAATGAGTAAATCAAATGCGATGTGCTATGTACATCAAGCCATAATATAGGTACAAAAGAGAAACCGCTTTTTAAAATAGTTCCAGTTTTCAAAGACATCATGCGGCTCCCAATTTCTATGAAAATCATATCGAATCATACATGAAATGAACTACAGCATAATAATCATGGCAATTCTACGGTGAGTGTGTGTCATGGCAATTACTAACGGTGTGTGTGTAACATGCAGATTACTGCTCCTGCAATATGAACCGTTAGTAATAGTGCGGTGTTCTATCAATTCTAAGTTTACAATTATATAGCAGGGAATGCAGTATGCAATAACAGTATCCATGAGCAGTCAATGTAAGTAAATGCAACCTATAGCTATAAGGTCCTATCAGCCCTGACGCATAACGCCATGCAGGCGATATCCCCGTAGATGTTAAATCTACTCACCATAGTCTCTCGCTAGGTATAGCCGACGACTTGTTTCCCCTTCTTCGCAGCGTCCGTCGCACTCGCCTGCGAACCTAGAATTACACAATATATCACACATAAGCTTAAAACCATACAAACACGACATTTAAAGTTACACTAGAAACCCGTGTCACAAACCAAGCGCGCGTGTGCGCGATACGCTAAAACGTGTGATTACGCGTCTGAAGCTAATCCGACGTGTTGCGATACGCAGAACACCCCAAACCCACACACGTAACACGCGTGTCGCGAAGATTTAAAATACGGGAAATAGGGTAATAGGTCCCAGATTTTTATACAAAATTGATATTACAAAAATATATATACCAATGATCATAAAATAGTAGCAGACTCCTGCTGCCCAAGCCCCAACCCCCAACTCACCCATCTGGCCGCAATTTGAGGCCAGAACACTTTTTCCGGCGGCCTGGGTAGGGAGGCGGGCCCCCGGGTTTGGTGTGTGCACTCTATACCCCATATACATGCTGCAGTAATTACAGATTTAATTTAGAGCAACTAGGGTAGCAGCAGATTTAATAGTGCCCAACATCACATTTTGCACTAAAAAGATACATTAGGGTATATCTGTGAAATCTGAAACAAACCCAAGTCTAAAACCACACTAATATCACATTACTGAGCTAATCAAGCCCTAAAAATGCTAATTTTAACATATCATCACAAAAACCCTTCAATAACACTAAAATTGCCCAAAAAGTGATATTTTGATAGAAATACTACAAGATATGGGAAAAAGGGTGTTAAACATGAATCAATACCTTAAAAAGACCTTAAAATACCAAAAAGTCCCAGCTCTTTCCTCAAGTGTGCAGATTTACCACCAAACACCTCAAAAGCTCATTTTTCCCAAGGTTTTGTGATGAAAAAGGGTTGTTTTGTGTAGGGTTTTGTGTAGAGATTAAAGAGAAGTGAAAAGAGAAGGGAATGTGATGAATTTTGCTGGGTTTTGCTGCTGCCTCAGCAGAAATTCTACAATGAGAAAAGAGAGAGAAGAGAGAAGAAAAATGGTCAAAAAAGTCAATTTCTCACCTAACCACCATGCTTTCATTTTCTAATCCAATTTTGATATTCAAAAAGGGTTTGACGTGCTTTTAAAATGGTGGGGATAATTTAACAACCATGCAAGAAAAGCAAAGGGTTAACATGTTACAAAAAAAAACCTAAGTCACAAAATTGGCTAAGTGTGCAAGTGTACACTTCATAATGGAAATTTCCCAATTAGGGTAACACGACTAAATATAATTAGTAAACCCTATAATTACACATAAATATATATATATATATATATATATATATATATATATATATATATATATATAAAACACTTCACAACACAATTATCCCTAGCCAAGAAGGAAAATACGATACTCGGGCTTTTATGGAAAAACACGCAAAATTGCTAATTAACGCGAACACATTCTAAACGAAATTTCAAAGTGTTACATCCTCCAAGATCTACAGAGTTTGGCGGAAAATTCAAGACTCTGTAATTGAGAATGTTTATTCTCGCCGGCTGAAGAAGATGAAGGCTCGGCAAGAGGAGGACCATCCCTCCGTCGTACCACGGAAGGTGTCATCTACCGATGGCGAATATCAAAGGCAGCGGACCTAAACGTCCCAAGTTTGGGGGCATGGTTGTGCATACCGTCCACATGGTATCTAGAAAAGAGGATAGTCGTGCTTCCGTGAGTCATCGACCATTCACACGGTCTGTGACTAAAGCTCACAAGCAACAACAAAAGCTTCAGGAGATGTTGACAAGAATAGCCGCATTCACTGGGCAGAAAGAAAGCCCAGAAGTATCGTCGGAACAACGCCAAGAGCTGGAGACCGACACAGAATTCCTATGGAGGATTCTTGAAAAGAAAGACAAAGAGGCCGTAGAACAAGCGGCTAATATAAAACAAATGGCGCTTCTCTTCCAAGACATGGTGGGGATGATGATCCAACCGGATCCTCCGGCCGAAGACCCTCCAATAATCATTGAAGACGGTAGAGGGGAGACATCAAACCCTCCTCCGGCTTTATCAACATCCAGGGAGGAGACGATCTCCAAAGCTACCCTTGATGACTACATAGCTCAACAAATATGAGCTCATCAAGTGAATGAAGCGACATGCCAGGTCGTTAGAACCGGGTGACCTTATCCAGGCTGGTACGACTGAATTAAGTACCCGCCAGGATATACAATCCCCAAATTCCATGTGTATAAAGGGACGAGAAATCCGCATCAGCACATTGCTCAATTCAGAGCTTTGTGTGGTAATACTGGGGGCGATGACAAACTGTTGCTTCGCCAGTTTGTTGGCAGCTTGTCGGAGACGACATTCGAATGGTACTCTGAGCTCCCAAATGACTATGTCAAGACATTTACAGAGATGGAACTACTGTTCATGCAGCGGTTCGCAAGCACAAGAGACCACACCCCAATCACAACATTAATCAACACCAGAGTGAAACCGGGAGAGACCTGGGTTCAATACGCAATACGGTGGTGTAACTTATGGTCAAAGTGTGAATAACGCATAGAAGAAGCTCCTGCTGTGGGCATGTTCGTAGGGACCCTTGATCCTCAGGCAACTATATTCCGGTTTATGATGTTCTTCAAGCCGACCACCTTCCAGGTCTTGATTGACAAACTGGCCCAAATAGACCAGATGGGCCATAGGCCTTCCTCTTCAAAGAAAGATCTTCGGAATGAAAAGGGAAAAGGGAAAATGACCTTCGTCGCCAACGCTCAACAACAACCGAGTGACCCGAAACTGGTTATTCGCCAAAACAGCAGACCGCGAGCCCTCGAAGAGAAGTTGAGACGTCCTTACTCGTTTCCCCGGGATAAAATAAGGAGACTATTTGAACTAGCGGTGCGCAACAGGCTCATCACTCTGCCGGATCCAAGACGCCCATTGCAATCGGGTGATGTCAACAATCCCAATTACTGCCCATCCACCGAATAGTAGGCCACCCAATCGAAGATTGCTACGTCTTTAAAATCTGGGTCGAAGACCAGTACCAACAGGGCAAGTTCGCGCTGTCCAAAAACTGGAAGGTAAACCCGCCGCAGCAGCACGCTCCTAAAAAGGTGGATACGCCGGGGGCATCGTGCTCATTTGTGGAAGAAGCTCCGTGGGAAGTGGTTCTTTCAGCTAAAAATAAAAGAATGCTGAAGGATCTTCAAGCATATCCAGCGATTAGGTGGAAAAGCCCGCTGGAGCCTGAAATTATTAATGGAATGCTGAAACCGCGCCCAACGCCTAAAGTTGGTAACGATGGACAAAACCTCCAGGCCAAGCCTCCGAAATCTTCAAAGAAAAAGAAGAAGGCCAAGAAGCCCGTCCAGCTCGACGACAATCGTACGGGCTTACAGAAATACATCGATGCACTGGAGTAATACAACCAAAAGGCACGGACCCAAGTCACACTGGAAGAGTTCTTCAAGCATGACCTTGAGAACGGAAATGGTAATATTGATGATGGAGACGATTCTTCGGAAGAACCCGAGAATCATGTAGCGAGTTGCCACATGATCTCTTACTTGCCGATAAATAGCGAAGAAGCTCCTGACGTAGAGAAACTGGGGGCAGATCCAGAGCCATGATCCATGGAACTGTCAGATGACCTCATCGATAAGCTGCTGAACGAAGCTCTTCAAAAGAGCAAAGCTGATCGAGAACGTGAAGCGGCCATTTACAAAAAGGCCAAGCGTCGGTGTCAGGATGAAAAAGCTCAGGTTATGAGAAGCCATAAAGTACCTCAATCGGATCAGAGTGCCCTTTCAACCAGCAAGAGCAGAATCAAGATAAGGAAGCAGTTCGCCAAAGCTCTATAATAGGAATGAAGCTGCCATCTTTCAAAGAAAATACTTCTGAGAGTATGTGCCTCGACGAACCGGATGTACATCCGAACTACTGTTTATACCATCGGAAGGTCACGCACCCTACCGAAAATTGTAATGCCTTCAAGAAGTGGTGGCAGGGATACGTTGTCCATTGATAACAATTTAAGTGAATGAAGCGTAAAGCTCATCGGGAATAGAGAAGCGTGACAAACAAGCGTGAAGGAACTGCTAGCAACTGTCATATGGTTGATGCCATCCCGACAAGAGCAAACCCTTAAGTTCTTACCTTCGGGAGCGATTCTGACGAAGAAATAGCCCTCGGCCCTCTCTTCAAGGAATCCACTTCTGAAAAAGAAGATGAGATGAAGAACTGTGAGAACATTCAGCTGCGTAACCGTACGTTGCCTGAAAAGAATCTCGAACCTTCAAACAAAGGTTCGGGCAAGAGAGACAAGGGGAAGGAAAAAGTTCCTAAGAAGATTGCCCTCGATGATAGAGTCGTCGAAGAGCTCACAACCAAAGACCCGCCTAAGAAAAACAAGGTGGATTACAATGTCCTGGCGCATCTGAGAAAGATACCCTCACAATTGAGTATCTTGGATGCCCTTCTCCTGTCTAAAGAGGCACAAGATTCCCTGATCAAGGCGTACAAGAGCCCGACCAACTTCAAGCCTTCCTAGCGGAAGAAAAGATGAAGGACAAGCTGGAAGAAGTCCACACGGCTGATATCACCTTCAGCAATGAAGACCTCCTTCTCGAAACGTGCGAGCACAACCGTCCACTGTATGTAACCGGTTATTGCCACGGCATCAAGATAGGGAAGATCGTGGTTGACAAAGGGTCCTCCGTCAACCTTCTCAATGTAAGAGTACTGAAGGGGATTTGCATGGACATTCAGCACTTGGCTCGGGATAAAATTACTATCTCCGATTTTGACTCCCAATCTTTACAAATGCTCGGGTCTGTAATACTGACATTACCCTCCGGGCTGCTCATCACTGACATCAAGTTCCATGTTATTGACGCCAAGACTTTCTATAACGCTTTGTACGGCAGGCCTTGGTTACATGAGTAAAATATCATTCCTTCTACACAACATCAATGTATGAAGTACTTCAAGGACGGCCTCGAGTACACAGTTACAGGGGAGCTGGACCCATTCTCCGTAAATGAAGTTCGCAAATATGAAAATGCCAAATACTTCTTACCAGACTTCGAAAACATGGAATGATGTCGCAAAACAGAGAATAAACAAAAATCCATCGCCGCTATCCTGATATTCGGGAGCGATACCGAAGAAGATGAAGAGATGGTCTACTCGGGACAACCCCAAGGCAATAGGCCAGGACTATATACTCCTATACTGGTATTTGGCAGCGACTCTGAGGACGAGGACAACGCAGTATTCTCCGTCCGCCCGTTAATACAGACCTTTGCTGGAGCTGACCAAAGTTTACAGATTACCCTGGTCCCGCAGCGGCATTACAAAGAACTTGATGCACATGGTACGTACAGCGTGTAAGAGCTACAGACCTTCTACGTCCCTCCTAAGCAAAGAGGTGAGAAGGCGATCCTTTTCTATCAATCCACGGAGACTAAAGTGGAGAAAGAAGTATGGTACAGTGCTGAACCCGCACTCGACAGACTTCAACCAATCCGTCTGCCCAGATACTACGCAGAGGGAATGAAAAGGCTATTGAGGCCAAGGCGTACCCTTCAAACAGACTTCTCGACAAGCCCGGTTCTATAACAAGATTTGGAACGTTCCTGGGACTCAGCAGAAGATGCCCAACAGGAGAATGAAGACAACCGACCTTGGATACGTTTTGTCCAAGAAACGGGAGCGAGTCCATGGTTGCTATGTTATAAATGAGTTCGGTGGAAAAGAGAATGCCCTTCCAGATAGCGTTGATATTGAAACAGAGCGAAATTTCGCATTACGAACATCGAGTCCGTCATTTGAAGAGCAGATTGACAAGCTAATAAGGGAAGCGGGTCAAAAGGTTCAGGATGACCACAACCACGAAATGGCCATTTACGAGAAAGCCAAGATGCAGCTTCTCACTCAGCAGTCTACGGAGGATGATGATGCCCTTCGCCCTCAGCCCGCTGTGCGTTCTTATGGCAAGGAAAAAGCCCAACGTAGCAGCAACAACAAAGCGAAGAGTGAGAATGATGTTCAAAAACAGCGAGACGGAACAAAAAGCCGTGCGATTGAGAAAAAGTCCGCTGGAATTCATCGCTGATGATGAAGATGGTTCGGGAATACTCTTTCCCTCGAGACAAGACAAGGAAAATCTTCGATCTTGTCATGAAATATCAAATGATGTCACTCCCGGAGTCCAGGCACCCCGAACGAGTAAACAAGATCCATCACCCGAATTATTGCTCCTACCACCGAGTAGTAGGACATCTGTTTGAAGACTGCTTCACCTTCAAAAACTGGGTTGAAGATCAGTATTAGCAAGGCAGGTTTGCTCTATCCGATAGTTGGAGGGTAGCCCCACTATAAAAGCATGGGCCAAAAGCAACCTACACTGCGAGGGAAAGCCTAGATCAGCATCGAGCTTGGAAACGAGCTCGTACCTGCCATGTGATAACATTCTCAAAGGAAGGTGAGCACGAGAATACGAACAACCTCTCCCAGTGCTTCGTAAATGAAGATGAGGACGAAGTGATTTCAGAATTTCCACCGGCACCAAAAGAGTTGGAAGACGGGATACACACCATAGCAGACAATCTGAGGAAAATCGACTTGGGGACGACAAACGATCCGAGACCAACGTTCGTCAGCGAGCTACTGTCTAAAGATCAGGTGGCTACACTAAAAGACGTGCTTATGAAATATAAAGATTGTTTCACATGGAACTATTCCGAGATGTCGGGATTAGATCCAGAGATAGCTGTGCATAGACTAACGATATCACCGGATGTCAAGCCGGTCAAACAGGTGCCGAGAAGAATTCGGCTCGAGCTTAAGATGAGTATCAACGCCGAAGTCAAGAAGCTAATCGACTTCATCCAGGAAGTTCAATATCCTGACTGGATCACCAACATTGTCCCAGTGATAAAGAAAAATGGGACGGTACATGTCTGCGTGGACTTTCGAGACCTCAATAAGGCTTGCCCGAAGGATGACTTCCCCATACCTGTTACCGAGCTGATGATCGATAACACGTCCACTTATGAAGTCTTCTCCTTCATGGACGGATCCTCAGGATACAACCAAATCAAGATGCATCCCGAAGACCAAAAGCACACCGCCTTCCGGACTCCGTTGGGGATATTTTGCTACAAAGTAATGCCCTTCGGTCTGATGGCGCCTCCTACTAGAGGGCTATGAAGAAGATCTTCGATGACTTCATATACGAGATTGTCGAATGTTATATCGACGACCTCGGGGTGAAAAGAAAATCGTACGAAGTGCACTGGGAGCATCTGAAGATAGTGTTCCAGTGCCTTCGGAAGTACAACCTGAAGATGAACTCTCTGAAATGCGCATTTGGAGTTTCCTCGGGCAAATTCTTGAGATTCATCGTACGAAATCGGGGTATCGAAATTGACCAGTCAAAGATCAAGGCGATTATGAAAATGTCTTCACCAAGAACTCTCAGGCAACTGCGGTCTCTCCAAGGAAAGCTCGCGTATATCCGACGGTTCATAGCTAACCTCTCCGGCGAATGCCACCCCTACAGTCATCTAATGAAAAAGGGGACCCCATTCATTTAGGATTGTAAATGCCAAAATGCACTGGATGAAATAAAGCAATATCTGCAAAACCCATCGGTACTAACCGCTCCGGTCAAGGGTAAGCCCTTCATCCTATACACAACAGCCTTTGAAGATTCTTTAGGCGCGTTATGGGCACAGGAGAACGACCAGGGGAAGGAGAGAGCTCCCTATTATTTGAGTCGAGTTCTCCTGGGGGCAGAAAATAACTACTCCCCCATCGAAAAGCATTGCCTGGCACTGATCTTTGCGGTAACGAAGCTTCGACATTATGCATTGGCATATGAGGTCCATCTCATATCAATGGTGGATCCTCTCAAATATTTGATGTCACGAGCCATGCTAACAGGATGGCTTGCCAAATAGGCTCTCCTCTTGATGGAGTTCTCGATAATATATCGACCCCTCAAGGCAATAAAAGGCCAGGCCATCGCCGACTTTCTTGCTGAACATCCGATACCTGCCGACTCTCCCTTGAACTGCGAGTTGCTGACGAACACGCGTTTGACGTAATCGACGGGGAGAAAGAAGGGAGTGGTACCCAATGGGAACTATACTTCGACGGAGTATCCTCCTTAAAGAGGCGAAAACAGAACACCCCCATGATTAAAGCCGTGGTGGGCCTTATCTTTGTGACTCCATAAGAAGGGATAATACGTTTTCCCCTTTCTTTAATGGAGCCAAGAACAAATAATGAGGCTGAGTATGAAGCTTTGATAGCAGGTCTTGAGATTGTTGTCGACATGGGCATCGAAAACCTCATCATATATGGAGACTCCCAGCTGGTTGTCAGCCAAGTAAATGGCGACTACCAGCCGTGCAAACCAGAACTGATCAGAGTGCAGCAAATGCTAATGCAAATCCCCTTCTAAACCCTGGAAAGCATACCGCGTGCGAAAAATAGCAAGATGGATGTGTTAGCCAAGCTTGCTAAAGAACTGGCCGACGAAAACCTTGATGACGTATGGATCATTGTGCAAAGCCGCCAGATTCTCACGCCAGCAGAGATATCTCCGAAGAAGTCTAAAGAGGAGGAAGTAACCAAATAGGCGGCCTTCCAATTAAAAGATGAAGAAAAGGCGAAGGATTGGAGAGAAGTCTTTATAGGCTACTTCAAATCCCATGGAACGCCCGAAGACGCGTCGTCAAGACATCAGCTCATGAAGCGAGCCCTGTCTTTCGCCTTCGTCAATGGTACTTTTTATAAGAGATCGTTCGATTGTCTGTGGCTGAGATGTCTGGGACCAGAAGAAGCAAAAAGGGTCATTCAAGAAACTCATGACGGACTTTGCGGGTCCCATCAGGCTGGGCCAAAGATAAAACTGAAGATCAGAAGAATTGGTTACTGTTGGCCTACGATGATTCAGGGCTGCCTCGAATATGCGAAGCAGTGTCACTCGTGCCAAATTCATAGGGACTTCATCCACCAGTATCCGAATCCACTACACCCAACATTGGCTAGATGGCCATTCGAAATGCGGGGAACCGATATAATCGGGCCCATCGAGCCAGCATCATCCAAGGGACATCGGTTCATATTGGCGACAACCGATTACTTCTCTAAGTGGGCAGAGGTAGTACCGTTAAGGGATGTGAAAACAGAGAACATCCTCTATTTCTTCAAGACACATGTCATCTACCGGTTCGTCACTCGGCGACGGATCATCTCGGATAATGGGCCAGCCCACAGAAACCATAAAATCAGCCACTTTGCACAGCGGCATAAAATAGATTGGAAATACTCTTCGGTCTATAATCCTCGAGCTAACGGTCTAGCTGAGGCATTCAACAAGGCCTTGACAAAGATCATAAAGAAAACGGTGTCCAGAAATAAGAAAGACTGGCATGAGAGATTGCATGAATCTCTCTGGGCATATCGGACTACATTTAAGACGGCCATGAATACAACGCCATTCGCGTTGGTATTTGGCACGGAAGCAGTACTTCCCTTGGAGATAGAGCCACCCTCTCAACGAGTAGCAGTTCAATACGAGATGGCGGATGAAGAAAATGCCCATCTTCGGCTTGAGGAGCTCGATGCCCTTGATGAAACTCGTCCCATGGCGCAGAAAAACCTAGAAGCTTACAAAGCAAGGATGACGCGCTCATACGAAAGATTGACTAGGCCGAGAACATTCCGCCAAGGCAAAATCGTGTTAGTCGTAAAAAGACCTATGATCCCCAACCGTGCTAAACGGGGGAATTCGAGCCGAACTATGAAGGCCCGTATATCATAGACAAGGTTTACCAAGGTGGGGCCTACTTGCTCATGGATATGCATGGCGAAAGACCTTTCCGGCCAATAAACGGCCGGTTCCTTAAGAAATACTACGCTTGACAAGTCACGGCTCAGGTTAATGATGGATGACGATGCTCGTGTCCGTTCGCTATCTCCCTGGGTCCAAACTCTATAAGTAGTATCCAGCGAAACCTCACCTCAAAAGAATCACGGACCACAACATCCTTAAACTAGCTGTGGACCGAGATGTCCTTAAACTAATAACAAACCGCAACGTTCTTAAACTAGCTATGGACCGAGATGTCCTTAAATTAACAATGGACCGAAATGTTCTTAAACTAACATTGGACCGAGACGTATTTAAACTAACAACTGACTGAGATGTCCCTAAACTAACAACGCCACCTCAAACACGGTGATAGTAGAATGCAAGTCCACAAGTCCCAGCGGTGAGTACTGCAACACAAATCCCACCGGCAAACAGAGCGGTCACATGCGGCGAAACTATTCTCGAGAGTTTCATCGTGCAAAAAAAGGATACGTCCACAAGCGAATTGGGCACGGATGAAAACCCGAAAGGGTGCGGTGAGTAAAAACAGCAGGACTACCGGCGAGTTTGTGAAAATCCGAAATGGCGCAATCTCGTTAAAATAAAGACACCTGCAAGGTCCTCTCGACCTTGTGAGGAGAAAATACCTGCGTGAGATTCTTATGACTCACAAGGGAGCAACACACTTAGGGATCCCCACAATTCCTAAGGAGAAATTGCACTTACGAGATCCTCACGACTCGTAAGGAGAATCCCCCTATGAGACCCTCATGGCTCGTAGGATTCAAAAAGCCTTAAGTTACAGGATCTGAACCTGTTCTTAAGCCATCATACTCCCCAAGTTGCCCTACAAACGATTCAATATCGGCCCTTGTATACAATCCACGAGCATAAATAAACATTTACCCCACCAAGTTCTACCAATGGCGCGAAATTTCCCTATTTGGCGAACGACACTTATAAGTCCTCTCGATTTATATGGAGAAAACACTCTTGTAAGATATTTACAACTTATAAGAGAACTCACACTTAAGAATCCTCACGACTCCTAGGGAGAAGACACACCTACGAGATTCTCACGACACGTAGGGAGGAACACCTTTATGAGACCCTTACGGCTCATGAAGTCAAAAGCCTTAGTCGACAGGATCTTAACCCTGTTTGCTAAGCCGCCTTTATTCAAATCGACAGAGGCAAATGATGATTCGCTCCTGGCAATGTCCCAGTGGTAGCGATGCTGATGCCTAAATCGGTATCAAATTCCAACCCCAATCACGGAAAATGATGATTAGCTCCTGGCAATATTCTAGTTGCAGCGATGCTGATGCTAAGATCTGTATCAGGTCTTGGGTTCCATACTCGCAATAAAAATCAGCGAGTAAAATAAATGCATACGAAATAGCCGAAATGATAGGGCAACCGCAACAAAAATCAGCGAGTAAAATAAATGCATATGAAATAGCCGAAATGATAGGGCAACTAGCAACAAAAATCAGCGAGTAAAATATATGCATACGAAAATAGCTGAAATAATTGGGCAACTCGCAATAAAAAGCAACGATTAAAGAAAAAGAAAAATAGCCGAAATGATTGGGCACCGCGAAAAATAGCCGAAATAATTGGGCAATCGTGGCTTTCGCGATATAAAAAGCTACAATGATAAAGCATCGCGGAAAGAAATAAAATAAAATGAAACTTTTGCCCTGCAGGTGAGATCACGTTGACCCCCGTATACAATCTATGGGCACCATATGTCCTACCAGGCTCCATCAAAGGGAAGCTAGATCTCGATGGCTACACCTACAGCCTAGAAATCAACAATGACGCTCCTTCTCGTTCCAACCAGAAGCAGATATGACGTCAACAAAATGGAGACACGACAAAGTCCCCTAGTTCCAGATCTCGACGGTTCACTGACAGCCTAGAGACTACCTCGGAGCCACAGCAAAGTCCCCTAGTTCCAAATCTCGACGGTTCACAGACAACCTAGAGACTACCTCGGAGCCACGGCAAAGTCCCATAGTTCCAAATCTCAACGGTTCACAGACAACCTAGAGACTACCTCGGAGCCATGCAAAGTCCCTAGTTCCAAGTCTCGATGACGGCATCCATAGCCTAGAGATCAACCAACAACGTTCTTCCTCCCTCCAGCAGGATACAGGCGCGACATCAACAAACGGAGCCATGGCAAAGTCCCTAAGTTCCAAATCTCGACGGTTCATAGACAACTCAGAGACAACCTCGACATTCGTCGCAATATTGCAGACTCAATGTCAACAAACAAAGCAAAGGAAGATCCCTAGCTTCAGGCTCTTGACGACAACTCAAATGAGACCTGAAAGACTATCGGAGACCATCCCACTCCAGCGCGGAGTGGTCATAACTCATCGGGGCTCCCAAACTGAGCCTAACCTCAAGTAAAAAGCGACATGGAATATCCCTAACGCTTGCTCTTCCGACGGTAATATTACCTGGAAGATTACTTGAAGATGTCTTGTCCAGCCCCCGAAGGGATCAGAGATACGACGGTCGCGGGGCTACCCGAACAGCAAGATTGCATATCGGGGAATATATCGGCCAACGCGATGGTGCGATGGGTAAAAAACCCTAGTACCACAAACCCTAAAGGACTTCTATTAGGAGGAGTTAACCGTGACGTTAGGAAACCCTTGCGAGAACTTCTCGATTTATCCCGACCCGTGAGGAAATTAGTGTCCTTACGAGAACTTCTCGATTCGTCTCGATTCGTAGGGAAAAGCTTTAGGCAATGAGGATAAGGACCTGTTTCTTAAGCACTGGGGCCCTGCAAGTCGGTCCAAGATGGACTATTGCATACTATTCATGGGCCACACTCTCCAAAGTCGAATCTCGACAAGGAGGGAAACAACTACTTACGAGTCCTCTCGACTTGTAAGCGGGAAAAATTCTCTTGTGGGATCCTTACAACTCCCAAGAGAAAACGCGCTTAGGAGTCCTCACGACTCCTAAGGAGAAAAGACACCTACGGGATCCTCTCGACTCGTAGGGAGAAAAGTCTTTATGAGACCCTCACGACTCGTAAAGTTGAAAAGTCTTAGGCGTCAGATTTGAACCTGTCTTCTAAGCTATCGCTGCCCTGTAAAGAGTTCAAGGTAGACTATCTACAAGACGCATTTGCTAAAGGGACATGCCCATATAAAATGAAGGATGTCTTTTATTCATGAATTCTAGTGAATACAAGATGCATTTCACAAAGGAATCAAAATGAATACATGTTATTCATAAACCGCAAGTTTACAGTAAAAAAAAGGGGGTATAATGACGGTTATTGAGGAGGAGGCGTATTCAACAAATCAGCAAGCCGCTCCCGCGTTTCTCTCAATCCTTTCTCGTAATCAGCCACCGCGGTCAACTCCGCTTCCACTTGAGCCCGTTTCCATAAATAGGACGAAAGCTTCCCATCGGCTTCTAGCGTGACAGCTTCATAGTCTTGCATGACCCGCTCGGCGAAGTCAAGCGTCCGCCTCAGCGTAAACCCATCCGAAATAGATTTCTGGAGACAGTCAAAAATAGCTTTTAGCTGTGCAGCATTTGCTTCAATCTGGGCGCGCAGTCGGACGGATTCGCTAGAAGCCACACCATGTTCCTTTCGTCTCAAGGTCGCTGGAAGCCACCCCTTGTTCAAAATGGTGAATGAAAGGAACACTACGCTCGATCCAAGCAGCTTGCCAAGAGTTCGAATTTAATACTTCAGAAGCTGGACGCTGGAGCTCAATCTCGTGCAGGCCAGTCTCGATCTTTCTGCGGTAATCAACCCAAGAGCCGATAAGATCTTCATCATGGAAGTTCATAAGTGTCGCTAGCATTGGGTTAACTTCGACAGCAAAATCTGTAGTTGATGTAAGGGTATCGGCGTCAAGATCTTCGACTAATTCGCTCAACATCCGACGGCTGTTTGCGGCGTCCCTGGAAGATACGCGTTTGACAAAGGGCCCTGCAGGCATCGGAATGCGGGACTCAAAGGGAACGGGAGCCAGTGCAATTGCTGCAAAATGAATTATGGTCAAATGCTGACTCAGGAAATGAAGGAAACATATGATCGATGAAGTTTATTATACCAGCTGTGACAGGCGGCAGGATGGGGAGCGTCGAAGGCACGATTGTTCTTTCACCCCCTCCCTCGACCTGTAACGCTATATCCAATATGAAGAAGGATTAGCAACAACATGTCTAAAAGAAAGGAAGAGACGTCAGTTGAAGAATATACTAACCAATACCAGGAGGCAGAATGACTTCCGACTGGAAGGAGAAATGCGGGTTCAACACTTGATATAGATGGTCGAAAAGGACTCCTGCAGAGTTGCGACAATATACTGTCAATACAAGGAGGATGGTACCCATAGTAAAACAGATAAGTCGCAAACCCATACCTTCCAATATTTGAGAGGGCACAGAAGAAAGAGAGGGGCCAGTGACCGTCAGAGCGGCAACCAGCGACACTTCTTCAGACGGCACAGCCTCGGGGTTCAACACACCCGTACTCAAGACAAAAAATATCATTAGAAGGGCTGAACAGGATTGAAAAACTTGAAAATAGTGACCCAGTGACTACCTGATAAATCATGGACCGAAACCATGACGTAGGCGTCACCGGGTGTAACGAATCCTTCACTCTCTATCGGGGGAGTAGATTCCGCGCCCATAGCTTCATCCTCTGACTCAACGAGGGCCGTCGTGATGCTTGCGATGCCCGACGATATCAAGGAGCCACAGGGAGAAAGGGCAGCGGTCTGGACAGTCCCAGATTCCAGAGAAAGGGTAGCAACTTCGGGCACTGTAACCGCCAGAGTTTCACCTGTCATCCCATCGCCAAGACTGGGCCCTGTAGAAAATGCGTATGTCAAAATTCGAAGATCCAGTTCTAGTAAAAGACTCGGCGTTACGTTACCTTGGAGAAGCTTTTCGGTTTCTTTCCGAGCCGCGCGTGCAACCTGCCTATGGGCGGTAGATAAGGCAGAAGGAACATCCACCGAAGGATTATCAGCAAGCGGAATGCTGCTTGAGCCCGCAACTATGGCCAAACCGGCATCGCGTTCCCTTGCCGCATGCTTCCTATGCTTACTTTCGATCTGAGCAGTGAGAAATGATCTCCTCAAGACCTCTGACAAGGGGACGTCGTTGTCCGAACCAAGCTCTGCCTCTGGAGCCGTTATGACGTCCATCATCGGCTGCTTTAGCAAAGCCTCCCGCGGTAACGTTAGGAGAGCTGGGGTCACAATAGCTGGCTCTGGAAGTTTTGCCGCATCGTTGCTCAGGATCGGCACTGCACTTGGAATAACTTGAGTCAAGGAAGTCCCTGCAATAAAGTAAAGGAGAGGGCCAGAGCATGAATAAAAAGAATAAGGATGTAATGAAGCGACTCAAACCAAGACCCAAAGAAGCGCGGAGCCTTTCTTCCTCCTCGAACGTCCTGAGGGAAGCTGCGAGAGCCTCTTCGGCAGAAATTGTAAGTGCACGGCGGCGCCCCGGCCGTCAATCCGAAGTCAAAATGCGGAAACGATAATTTACTTTAACTTTTGAACCGGCACCACCGCGCACAAAAATCCCGGATCGGGCCATTAAACTAATTCTAGCTAACTAAAGAACGGGGTAGAGAGATATACCGAGCGATCCGTGTCCTTTGGTCTTCTCGTCATCATTCCGATCTCCCGCGGAACCTCCGGTCTTCACCTCCTCGCCGGAAGGGCACCACATCGCCGGCTTCTTTTACGGGCTCCCACCTCTTGACCGAGGCAACTCGGGCACGAAGTTGGCGAGCCGACGTGCCCAAGAGTGCTATAGCTTAGCTGTAGAACTCTATGTCTCTTTGGGGTTGTGGAAGTTGCCATAATGCGGAGGAAATGAGATGAACTTTTTGAGATGGAGATGTGGGGATTTTACAAAGCCAAAGAGATCAAAAAATCCCCACCACAATTTTTGGACAGCCCACTTCTTGGCTTGGCCGTCGATGGCAAAAAGAATAGGGGAGAGGAAAAAGACCAAGGAGGTGTGTATCAAAATGATGCAAGAGAGAATAGGATAATCATGAAGCAAAAAGCAAGCCACACCCCCTTTCATCATAACCAATCTAATCAAGAAAAGGTCAAGTCATCATGAGTCAAAAAGTCTATGGATGGTGGAACCATCATGAACCACCAATATGCAAAGACCACCATCCACAACCCTTATTTGCACAATTGCAAATAAGCCCTCCTCTACCAAATTTCAGCCAAGAAAAGATACAAAGGAAAATGGCCGAAACGGAAAAAAAACTGGCAACTTCGGAAAACTGATCCCGTAATAAATTACAGGAAAACCCCGCTACTGTATATACAAACCCGCATTTGTATTCCGACCGAATACAAATGCAATAAGACAAAATCTACACTGTACTATACTAGGATCCGGCTTAAACCAAAGCCCGTTAGTATTATCCGTCCGATCATGATCCGTGCAATACCGCATGTATCTGATCGAGCCCTGCCATATCTCCATACGGCCTCTACAGCGTTTCGCCCGAAACTTGAGCAACTGTCTGTGGGAGACTCTAAAGACTCGTCAATACTATGGCTGTGGATTTAACCATTAGCACGTCATAGGTATTAGCCATACGTGACGGGCTACCAGCTATTGACTAAAAGGGACGTCGATGAGCGAACTCATCCTGACACCCTACTGAGCCTGTCAGTGACAATATCCGTACAGTCCGGTCCATTCGTCTATGAGCATCGCATAGCGGGTCTAGGGGGTTGGTAAAAGTCAGACCCTCAAAAGCGGTACAAGTCATGTCGGAGTGTAGCCCAGAACACCCTGAGATACTACTGGAATACCTATCAGTAAATCTCCTGCCTTGGCCAAGGACTTCGTGTAAGGGCTCTCCTAGACACAGCGCGACCTCACCTCCAATACCGGGAGAGACGAACCCCTATAGATCCGCTCACTGCCTCCATGTGGCTCGGGACTGTACCCAACTAAAACCTGTTTGCACGTCTCCTTTCAGCGTGGTAGGGTAGTAATCAAAGTACAGTGGGAACTCACACGAGACAAATGACGATCTCAGGTCGATGAACTAACCTGTACACATGTCACCAGGGAACTGCTATCTGACGTCAGGTATAAGACCAACTAGCATGTTCCCGGCGAGTCCTGTCCGGTATACTCATAACCCAATGAGCACCTGTATACATCTTAGGTGAACCAACTGACACCATTGGCTTGTGAGACCGGCCACCGCCCCTCGTCAGGGTCTCGACCGTATACACTAGTCTATTCTGGAGTATCGATGCCCTGTCTCAAACTCCCACGACTAGGGACCTTTTAAAGATGTGCTTATAGACTACCAGCTCCCATGTATATGATCACCCTCATACTGCTGGCAGTCAAGCATGAATCCTAGGGGCTCTCCTAGGGGCTCTATCAATGTGTAATAGCGACCTGTCAGGTCACCTAAAGCAGTACACGATGATAAAGATAAACTAGATAGCATACTATCATCTTGAGTAAGACTGTCCTACTGGGACAGGTCCTCCCTCAATCATTGCAATCACGTGCCTGTGATCCAATAATTGACTCTGAGGGCACTATCTCCAACAATCTCCCACTTGCACTCAAGGCTAATTATTGCGATATCGCATACTCATAGCCCTTGTGATACCGAACACCTAACTCCTCTACTAGTCAGTCTCACAAAGCTCGTTTGCGAAACTATTGCGTTCGAGGAATAGCCTCAGTGAGTGGATCCGCTGTGATGTTTCTTTCTATGTCTCTCTATATCTCAAGTTCGCGGAGAAAGCCATCTCCCGAAATGAGCAATACCTGTCTTAGAATGTGTCTGGATGTCTGATGGGACCTAGCTCATGAATGAACTCCAAATCCAAACTTCTTAGACTGTATCGTCAACTGAACTTAATCAGTATCCTGCGCCATCTTTCCCTCAGTATCCACCTGGACCACCTGTCCAGATACTGCCCCTCGTCAGAGGGAAAACTATAACTCTAACAGCCACTCTGTCATCCAGGTTACCTTGGAAGTCTGGAATGATAACTGTCTCCCGAAGGAGGATACCGTTATCATATCCCTAGAACATTCACTTATGTTCTAAAACTACTTCCGATCGTTTCTCCCGGACTGGATTAATATCCTATGTGGAGAAACCACTATGTGACAACCAAAGTATAACCGACCGTAGTATAGGAATTTCACTTCCTACTCTGTGTATGTCATCCAAATACTAGGATTTCACACCCTACTACCTTCTTAACAGATCCATCCTCTATTCTTATGAAGTCAAACCTATGACTGTCACGTCAGAAATAGATGATCTATCTCCGCTATATCTGCTTTAGTCTATAAATAGACATAAGCCACTTGTCCACCAATGCTTCCGCTGCTCCCACTGACTACGACAACCCTTTGGCAGAGTCATATACACGTACACTTCTAAAGCTAGTTTAGAATGACGCTATACTCATCCTCCTGCCGGGTCTCGCAGCCTGGAACAACAGCAATGACAAGTCTGGGTAAACAAGAACCTCCCTGCCACCGTCCTTGAGGCTACCAAAGTACCTCTCGAGTGCCTGAGGTTACCCACCATATCTGCGGAGTGGCTAATGGAATGTCAAATCAGAATGAATCTTTAGGTACTTATCAAATTTTTAGTAATCGTCTGCGGTTCTGGAATCACTTCCAGTTCTACCATACTCCCACTACTGTTTTATGAAAAAATCCATTTTTATTAAAACTGTGGCGAGTCAAGAACAATATCACTATTGATCTTCCAGATGGTAGAAAGTCAACCCTCATCGTAGCCTGGGTCAACACAAACAGCCATTACAGAAACGTGCCTTGAGTTATCCAGAGTCTGGTTTTAAGCATAAGCCGGACAACTTCCCGTACCTTAACATCGTTAAGATATGAACTGTTCTATATCCAATATAGAACCAGAGGCACTGATTTAATTGAACCAGATTCAAATCATGCAGCTGTCTCCAGTGCATGTTAACTAAATGGAAAGAGGCTGATCAGCGTTGCTCAACTTAGGAATGCTTCCAATTATGAGTAACCTGAAAGAGAGGCAAGTTCTCTTAATCATTACTATCAACTGAATACCCTACACAAGTATCTACATCTTCGATCACCTTGAAGAATCCCGATACTTGCAACACCTGGTTCTCTACTTTATTCATATATCTATAACTTCTCAAACTTCGGACCCTGTGTTTCTACGAAACACCTGTCTAAAAACTAGAGAAGTCATAAGTAAACCGAATATAGTACGAGAACCAACCCCTCTGTCCTCATGGACGCTGGACAATATACAATACTCTGTATAACTCCCTTGAGTCTAATAACTCCCTTGAGTCTAATAACTCAATCCCTGTGTGTCGTAGGTTGAAAACTGTACCTATGGTTAAGAAGAATTACATCGTTGTTTAATGCTCCTTACCTAACCATCCACTGATATAGGTAAATGTCATGGACATAATTTCAAAAAGGTATATCTCACTCTATAAAAATAGATGTACAGATATATCAATTTGAAATTGGTGCATAGCAACGGATATTCAAAACCAAATATTTGCCGTCCGGCAAACAGCCCAGGCGATTTCCTCAAATATCACCAATTACAACGAATTCCGATATATTGAGGACAATCACCTAATTCCCAATAACTTACTCCCACTCATCATCTGTAAAACCATACAGATGTGAGAATCAAACCTGGTAAATACATGCCCTGGAGCAAGTGTCTAATTGGGAAATCAGTTTTCTTTTAACAGTACACAGTGAAACTGAAACATTCAAATGTTTCGATGGGGTATCCCGGTATTCCTAGTAATGCCTCTTCCATTATCCAGATTTACAACTGTAACCGTATATTTCTTTGCCATCTCTCCAAATCCCTTTATATGTCTTTAGTCATTACCTTCTGTACACCCTCTTAGGCTAAATGGTTTTCTTCCTTCCCTACCGTTCGGCACGAGCCTATGGTTTGGAAGAAGACTATCCAATAAGCATAATGGGTGTACTGTCCTAATCCTAGGAGCACTCGCAATGCGAGAGAAGGTGAAGATAAAAGACAACCGAATAAACCTTATTCCTATTTCTCCTGAACCAGAATCCATCCCCGAACTGGAACAAGTTCCTTTCGGGTTCGTATATAACCATACGATGGAGTATCCAATAAACTGTGGATCTTCGTAGTGATACGGAGTGTCCTGGAGAAATATAAAGGTGATTTAGGATTGGCGAAGAAATATTTGGTTTGGTCGTGAATAGTAGTCGCAATTTACTTTGCCCTCTTACTAATCCCTTTCTTTGTCTTTACATAAAACCTTCTGTACACCATCGTTATGCTAATTGGTTTTCTTCATTCCCCACCGTTCGGCACCAGCCTAAGGTCTGGAAGAAGACTATCCAATTTGCGTAATAGGTGTACTATCTCCTAAACCAAGAAGTACTCGCAACCTGAGAGAAGGTAAAAGGAAAAGACAACTGAATAGTCCTATTCGTTTTCTCCAGAACCGGAAACCATCCTCGAATAAATTCCTTCGAGTTCGTATATAACCATACGATGGTTTTGTCCAATGGAAGTGGACGTTCGTAGTAATACATGGTGTCCTGGAGAAAAGGGTAAAAGTTGGAGTGGCAATGAGGTATGCAACTATGATAATCCAAAAGCCAGTGTTAAGAAGGTTCAGTCAACTTGGTCACAGAGTCATAGTCTAGGGTCGGGTCAATGGTCGCTGCCAAAGAGAGAGAGAAAAGAAACACTCTGCGTGCACTCTAACCTAGATCAGAATGGTTACCAATTTATCTAATCAGGAAACCTCCCACTGTAACGTCAAATTCTTCTCCAAACCTGAAAGAAGAATTAGTCGGGATCACCCGAGGAGTAAACCAACTCATCAGTGGGAATCGGGATCCAACTATTATCGCATGATAACGTAACGGAATCCGCTCACGTTATCACACTCCAGAAGGTATGCGCATATCTGGCAAGTTTCAGTTTCTTTTGAAACTCCCGATGTGATTTTTTCCCCATGCTTTTATGACCTTGACTTTGGCCAGCATATCATAAGTCACATGTCAAGTTCTACCCGTCATTCTCCAGGTTAATTTGAACCCACCCGTACCTACCCTTGACTTTGGTCAAAATATTAGTACGACCGTTCCAAACCAACGCATCTATCTATGCTGCATATGAATACCCAATAGCTACCAATCACTGTGCTTTGACTTTGGCTAACATACACAGCTTGAATACTTATTGCCTATCCATATGAAACGACGGAGGGCTACGAATGGTTTCTGGCGAAAACCTTTAACGTAATGAACTTGATATCGTTGAAAGAACTGGATAGCTTTATAAAAAATATAGTGGCGAAAACCTTTGCTAAAGAGGTCACTCCCGGTGAAGGGATCTCGGCTTTTCCCCCGTAGAATGAGGTGCAGGATATTCCAACTGAATACCACGATGCAAAGCAAAAGTAAACGACTATAGTGAAGTTATTGCCCTGACGCAAACTTCTGTCCAAGGGGTCACTCCCGGTGAAGGGATCTCGGCCCTTGCCTCGTCGACTGAGGTGCAGGATATTCCAACTGAATACCACTGTGCAAAACAAAAGAGAACGCCCTTGCAATAACAGCTTTTTGAAAAGTGTTCCAACAACATCAGAATAGGTTTGTTTAGCTTGCATTGATCCGAATCAACGCAATCCCATCATTTGATCACACTACAAAGAACGAAAATAATGATGTACGTATATGCCATCCGCATTCGCCACTGGGTCCCGTCATCACCCGTTAGGTTACTTAACTAACGACAGAGCGGGGACTGGACTAGCGCGGATGCAAAACATATACAACATCTACTAGTATATATATCAATATATAATATTTCGCTCAAGGCGTGATAAAATGCAATATCACAAAAATGTAATAAGCATCACAGAACAATATAGATATCTGGGATCCCCGGGTTTCACAGAGCCGCTACTGAAACCCGACGTTCCCCTGGTCGTGTGGATAGCCTATGCAATGAAATCCTAGAACCCTACGGGCGCGGCAAGTTACCCGCCAAAACCTGAAGCGAGGGAACCCCCTTCAGCAACGTGAATGGACCACCCAGCACTTCACGGAATCCGGTAACTTGGGCACCCCTCCTGGGTCAACTTTTGCCCCCTACGAGTGCGGCGAATAGCCCGCCAATTCTAGAGTGAGGCCCCCTCCGTCTCAACGCCATGAGATGCAGGCCTGTTTCCCTCTAGAACCCGGCTATCCGTGCACCGCACCTTGGGGTAATCTTAGTACAGAAAATAAAATATACATACAACGGGTACATCGACCTCACCCCGGTCGTGCCCCAAAAGAATAATATACAAACAGGCAGTGACGGCAGTCCACATGTCGGACGCTCGCCCCGCAATATCAAATGTACATACAAAAACAAAACTGTACTAACATTGCATCCAGGCTATCCCCCACGACTAATCCGCAACATCACAGCACAACACAGAATATTAACGTGAATGTCATGTTCGCAAATCCATCTAAAAGGGCTATAACAGTTAGACAGGATTTACCGATCAAGTGATATTCACGGTCGCAGATATAATGTAAATACTGTGAACTAATGTGTTTAAAATTTTTGATCGATCAAATTTTTCTAAGTGGGCCCCCAAGCACTACTGTAGCACTTAAAGAAATTCTGGACCCAAAAAGAATATTCCCAAACCCCAATTTCCCTGTTCAAAGAGCTCTGTACAAAATTGGTGCAGTAAAAGCACTGTGTCGCGGCGAAGCCACGGCCGGAACAGGGCTTTGGCCACGGTTCCACGGTCGGGATACAGTAACAACTCACCAATTTTTTACAGAACCCTTAACTTTCCCTGCACATACTTCTGCAACACACTGAAAAATTTTTCGAGCCCAAAAAATTTCGACAGAGAACTGATGCTTTTGAAAATGCGGTTTTGGAATTTTGTTCGATCGGAAATGTAAACACATTAGACCAAGCTAGAATAGGTTAATGGCGTGGCTCTGATACCAGTGTAAGTGCACGGCGGTGCCCCGGCCGTCAATCCGAGGCCAAAATGCGGAAACGATAATTTACTTTAACTTTTGAACCGGCACCACCGCGCACAAAAATCCCGGATCAGGTCATTAAACTAATTCTAGCTAACTAAAGAACGGGGTAGAGAGATATACCGAGCGATCCGTATCCTTCGATCTTCTCGTCGTCGTCCCGATCTCCCGCGGAATCTCCGGTCTTCACCTCCTCGCCGGAAGAGCACCACATCGCCGGCTTCTTTTACGGGCTCCCACCTCTTGACCGAGGCAACTCGGGCATGAAGTTGGCGAGCCGATGTGCCCAAGATTGCTGTAGGTTAACTGTAGAACTCTATGTCTCTTTGGGGTTGTGGAAGTTGCCATAATGTGGAGGAAATGAGATGAACTTTTTGAGATGGAGATGTGGGGATTTTACAAAGCCAAAGAGATCAAAAAATCCCCACCACAATTTTTGGACAGCCCACTTCTTGGCTTGTCCGGCCATGGCAAAAAGAATATGGGAGAGGAAAAAGTCCAAGGGGGGTGTGTATCAAAATGATGCAAGAGAGAATAGGATAATCATGAAGCAAAAAGCAAGCCACACCCCCTTTCATCATAACCAATCCAATCAAGAAAAGGTCAAGCCATCATGAGTAAAAAAGTCTATGGATGGTGGAACCATCATGAACCACCAATATGCAAAGACCACCCTCTACAACCTTTATTTTCACAATTGCAATAAGCCCTCCTCCACCAAATTTCAGCCAAGAAAAGATACAAAGGAAAATGGCCGAAACGGAAAACAAACTGGCAACTTCGGAAAACTGATCCCGTAATAAATTACAGGAAAACCCCGCTACTGTATATACATACCCGCATTTGTATTCCGACCGAATACAAATGTAATGAGACAAAATCTACACTGTACTATACTAGGATCCGGCTTAAACCAAAGCCCGCTAGTATTATCCGTCCGATCATGATCCGTGCAATACCGCATGTATCTGATCGAACCCTGCCATATCTCCATACGGCCTCTACAGCGTTTTGCCCGAAACTTGAGCAACTGTCTGTAGGGGACTCTAAAGACTCGTCAATACTATGGCTGTGGATTTAACCACTAGCACGTTAGAGGTATTAGCCATACGTGATGGGCTACCATCTATTGACCAAAAGGGACTCCGATGAGCGAACTCATCCTGACACCCTACTGAGCCTGTCAGTGACAATATCCGTACAGTCCGGTCCGTTCGTCTATGAGCATCGCATGGCAGGCCTAGGGGGTTGGTAAAAGTCAGACCCCCAAAAGCGGTACAAGTCGTGTCGGAGTGTAGCCTAGAACACCCTGAGATACTACTGGAATACCTATCAGTAAATCTCCTTCCTTGGCCAAGGACTTCGTGTAAGGGCTCTCCTAGACACAGCGCGACCTCACCCCCAATACCGGGAGAGACGAACCCCTGCAGATCCGCTCACTGCCTCCATGTGGCTCGGGACTGTACCCAACTAAAACTTGTTTGCACGTCTCCTTTGAGCATGGTAGGGTAGTAATCAAAGTACAGTGGGAACTCACACGAGACAAATAACGATCTCAGGTCGATGAACTAACCTGTACACATGTCACCAGGGAACTGCTATCTGACGTCAGGTATAAGACCAACTAGCATGCTCCCAGCGAGTCCTGTCCGGTGTACTCATAACCCAATAAGCACCTGTATACATCTTAGGTGAACCAACTGACACCAGTGGCTTGTGAGACCGGCCACCGCCCCTCGTCGGGATCTCGACTGTATACACTAGTCTACTCTGGAGTATCGATGCCCTGTCTCGAAACTCCCACGACTAGGGACCTTTTAAGGATGTGCTTATAGACTACCAGCTCCCACGTATATGATCGCCCTCATACTGCTGGCAGTCAAGCATGAATCCTAGGGGCTCTATCAACGTGTAATAGCGACCTGTCAAGTCACCTAAAGCAGTACACGATGATAAAGATAAACCAGATAGCATACTATCATCTTGAGTAAGACTGTCCTACTGGGATAGGTCCTCCCTCAATCATTGCAATTACGTGCCTGTGATCCAATAATTGACTCTGAGGGCACTATCTCCAACAGAAATACTAGTTGAAGAAGAAAGTGTCAATACAAACATAATAAAGAGAAAAGGGATAGACGCGGAAGAATACAGCTGAAGTATACCTGACTTCGCGATGGTGATCAACGCCGCTTCCTCGCGAGCCAGTCGCTTGGAAGCTGCGAGGGCAGGATCAGTTTCGGTCATAGGAGTGTCAAACAAACCCTCGTTACTACCATATTCGCACAAGCCCTCGCTGTAGGGAGCATGTTGCTCCTGGCCAAATATGACGTTGGTAGAAAACATCGACTTCTTCTTTCGTGAGCGAGCACCAGCGGCCGATGACAGGAGCTTGCGCTTAACGGGCATTTTTGGGCGGCGGGTCCCGATTTCCACACCAATGCCAGACTCTGAGGAAGCTACAACTACCGTTTCTACAGGAAAATGGGGTGGAGTCTTCTCAGGGAAGGCGCGCGGGACCACAACTGCAGCGGCTTCTCTTAAAGAAGGACGAACGGTGTGTAAGTCGATGTACTACACCCCAATACTTGTGGGGAGGCGGAATTTTCAAAAACAAACTTGTTAAGTGAACGAACATCGACTAACCGTTTGAATCGAAGCTAAACTATAAATAACCAAACACAAAGTGTTTCTAAACTACTGTGTTTAGGGATTATACCTAATGAACCAACTCCTTCGTCTTTAGGAACTCCTTGTTCTCCTCGGCCTTCTCGAAGTAGTAGACGATCCACCCGAGAGCAAAACTCCAAGCTTAGCCTCTAAACTTGAAGCAACTAACCTTCTTGGATTGCTAATCAAAGAAGATAGATTGAGATAGAGTGATAGTTATGGATTGTTTAGTCTTACTAACCCTTGTACTCAACTCATGAGAGGGGAGGATTAGTCTTTTGAAGAGAGAGAGCTTGAGGAGAGAGAAGGTGAGAATGATTATCAAATGAGAATAGTAAGTTATCATAATAAATATGAAGCATTCTTATTTTTGAAGAAAAGAATAATACATAATGAATAAGCATGCTTCACAAATATCTAGTGGTGATTCATTGTCATGACTCATTAAGCATTTATCATGCATTAATGATATGCATGAATCACCCCATGACTCACTAAACTCATTTAATGCAAATGACACCTAAACCTCCTTAGTCACCACTTCTAGAAGCTTCTCGTACAATTACGAGAACGCCCCTCCAATCCGCAAAAATACGGAAAAACTTTAGACTGTAAAAATCCAATAACCGGATACCAGTAACTGGCTTAAACCAAAGCCGACTGGTAAAAACTGTCCGAAAGTCGTACGCGCGTAAACGCACGTATGCGTCCGAACCCTTGTCGTAAAACCATACGACCTCTATATCGTTTCGCCTGGAATAGGAAACTCTCTGTGTGGGACTCTAGAGACTCGACTACTACGCTGGCAGTGGGTTTAACCACAGACCGCAGGCGGCACTAGCTGTACGTAACGGTCCCCAGGTAGTTGTCGATAAGAAGGCCGATGAGGAAACCCATCCGAACTCCTACTGAGTCTGATGTGACAATCTCCATACAGTCTGGTCCGTTCGTCCAAGACTATCGCATATCGGGCCTAGGGGGCGGCAAGCGTCAGTCCCCTAATAGCGGTATAAGTCGTGTCGGAGCGAAGCCCATTACACCCTGAGAAACTACTGGAACCTACCAGCAAATCTCGCTTGCCCTGGCCAGGGACTTTGCGTAATGGCTCTCTGACACAGCGCGATATCTACTCCCAATACCGGGAGGGACGAATCCTGTCTAACCGCCACTGCCTCCAAGTGCTCGGGACTGCACCCAACTGCTACCTGTTTGCACGACTCCTTTGAGCCGTGGTAGGGTAGCAATCTAAGAACAGTGGGACACACTCGAGGCGAAGTAGCAGTGTCAAGTCTGCGGACTATGCTGTACTCATGTCACCTGGGAACTGCTCACTGACGACTGGTATAAAACCAACCAACAGTTCCCTGTGAGTCCTGTCCGGTGTACCCGTAACCTAACGAGCACCTGCATACTATCTCCAGTACGACGTACTGACGGCTGTGGGACAGACCATCTCCCCAACTGGGATGAGAAGCGTACACACTAGTCTACTCCGGAGTATCGATGCTCTGTCTCGATAATCCAACGACCAGGGACCTGAATAAGGATGTGCTTGTAGACTACCCAGCCCCCACTAGTGTGACTGCCATCACAACGCTGGTAGACAAGCAAGATCCTAAGAGCTCTATCAATACGTACACTCACATATTAAGATAGAAAAACCAAGTAGCATACTACCATGTTTAGCAAGACTGTTATATACATGTGAATATCCCAAGCTTCCATTAAGTAATATACAAACTAGTATGATACAGTAATGGCCTTCTAGGCCATAAACACTAACAATCTCCCACTTGCACTAGGGCCATGTACTGGCGTATCGTAGACCAATGATCTCGAGTAGCCTCTCGAACTGAATCTGGGGTAGGGCCTTCGTGAATGGATCAGCAATGTTCTCTTCAGAAGCAACTCTCCGAACCTCGATCTCCTGACGATCAATGATCTCCCTGATCAGGTGATACCGCCTTAAGATGTGTCTGGACTTCTGATGGGACCTTGGTTCCTTCGCTAAAGCTATAGCTCCGTTGTTGTCGCAATACAGAGGTATTGGATCAACAATGGTAGGAACCACCTGAAGTTTTGTTAGGAACTTCTTCATCCAGACTGCTTCTTTTGCGGCATCGCAAGCAGCTATATACTCCGCTTCCATCATCGAGTCAACAACGGTGTCCTGCTTGGAGCTCTTCCAGCACACCGCCCCTCCATTGAGGGTAAAGACATAACCCGACATGGACTTGGAATCGTCCTTATCACTCTGGAAGCCGGAATCAGCAAAGGCCTCCAACCTGAGGTCTTTTCCGCCGTAAACCAAGAACATCTCCTTAGTCCTCCTCAGGTACTTGAGAATGTTCTTTACTGCTATCCAGTGCTTCTCCCCTTGGTCTGACTGATACCGGCTTACCACGCTCAGTGCGTAAGCTACATCTGGTCTGGTGCACAACATCGCATACATTATAGAGCCTACCACAGAAGCGTAGGGTATAATAGACATGCGTTCCCTTTCCAAATCAGTCTTGGGAGACATCTCTTTGGAAAGGGTGATTCCGTGATAAGCCGGTAGATTACCGCGCTTAGAATCTTCCATACTGAATCTTTTCAGTACAGTGTCGATATACCTGGACTGCGAAAGTCCCAACATCCTCTTGGATCTATCACGATAGATCCGGATCCCCAGAATGTACGAGGCATCACCCAGGTCTTTCATGGAGAACCTGTGTGACAAGAATCCTTTGACAGATTGTAGCATAGGAATGTCATTTCCTATCAATAGAATGTCATCCACGTACAAGACGAGGAATGCGACACTTCTTGCTACAACTTTACTATATATGCACAGTTCATCTGGATTTTTGATAAAGTCATATTCTTTGACTGTCTCATCAAAACAGATGTTCCAATTCCGCGATGCCTGCTTTAGTCCATAAATGGACTTAAACAGCTTGCATACTTTCCCGCTGCTCCCACTCTGATTGAAACCCTCTGGCTGATCCATATAGACGCACTCTTCTAAATTTTCATTCAGAAAAGCCGTCTTTACGTCCATCTGCCAGATTTCATAATCATGGAAGGCAGCAATAGCAAGAAGGACCCGAATGGATTTGAGCATAGCCACTGGAGAAAAAGTTTCGTCATAGTCCAAACCAGGTCTTTGACGAAAACCCTTTGCAACAAGTCTAGCCTTATAGGTTTCCACCTGTCCATCTACACCAATCTTTTTCTTGAAGATCCATTTGCATCCTATGGGTTTTACCCCATCTGGAGCAAAGTCCAAAGTCCATACTTTGTTGGTGTACATGGACTCCATTTCGGTCCGCATTGTATCTAGCCATCGTACCGAGTCGCCACTCTGGATGGCCTGCTGGAAGTCAGTAGGTTCATCATCATCTATGATGCAATCTTCTCTATCCCCATCTATGAGAAAACCGTAGTATCTCTCAGGCGGATGAGACGGCCTACTATTCCTGCGGAGGGGTGCGGGAATGTCCTGTTCTTCTTGAACTACCGGTTCTACCAAACTTTCAGTATTAGTTTGTGGTTCTGGAATTTCTTCCAGTTCTATTTCGCTCCCACTTGATTCCTTTTCTAAAAACTGATGTTCTAGAAAATGGGCATTACGAGAAACAAATACCTTTTGTTCCTCTGCGTAATAGAATAGATATCCCCTGGAGTTCTTTGGATATCCCACAAAACTACACTTTACTGATCGTGCCTCGAGCTTGTCCACATGCTGCTTTTTAACAAAAGCTGGACATCCCCAAATCTTTATATACTGTAGATGGGGTTTCTTCCCGCTCCACATTTGATATGGACTGGTAGGCACAGTCTTGGTAGGAACCATGTTCAAAAGATATGCCGCTGATTCTAGCGCATAACCCCAGAAAGATCGCGGTAACTCAGCATTACTCATCATGGATCGTACCATATCCACTAGGGTTCGATTCCGTCTCTCCGATACACCGTTATGCTGTGGAGTGTATGGAGGAGTAAGCTGAGAGAGAATTCCTTTCTCTTTTAGGTAACCAAGGAACTCGGCACTCAAGTATTCACCACCTCGATCAGATCTAAGTGTCTTGATACTTTTGCCGGTTTGGTTTTCTACTTCATTCTTATACTCTCGGAATTTCTCAAAAGCCTCGGATTTATGTTTCATCAGATAAATGAATCCGTATCTTGAGTAATCATCCGTGAAAGTAATGAAATAGGAAAAACCACCTCTTGCATGTATAGACATCGGACCGCATACATCGCTGTGTATGAGTCCTAAGAGCTCGCTCGCTCTTACTCCTTGTCCAGTAAATGGAGTCTTTGTCATCTTTCCTTTGAGACAGGATTGACAAGTGTCATAAGTTTGATATTCGAACGAGTCCAAATATCCTTCTTTATGCAACTTAGTCAACCTTCTCTCATTGATGTGACCCAGTCTACAATGCCATAAGAAAGCTTTATTTAAATCTGGAGACTTTCTTTTTAGTGTGTTCTGGAAATTGAAAATTTGGAGTTGGTTTAAAACATATATGCCGTTATTTAGAGTACCGGACCCAATCAAACCATGATTAAGGTGGATGTTAACAAAATCTCTTACAAACGTGAAATCATAACCTTTATTTGATAACAAGGAAACTGATATGATATTACACGTTAAGCTTGGTACAAAATAACAGTTATGCAAAACCAAAATATGTCCACTCGTCAATCCTAGGTGATAATCCCCGATGGACGCAGCTCCCACGCTAGCTCCGTTAGCAACCCTGAGGATCATATCACCTTCCTTCAGCACTCTACGGTTTCTTAGTGCCTGCAATGAATTGCAAATATGAGATCCTGATCCGGTATCCAATACCCAGGAAGTAGAGTTGATCGACAGACAATTCTCAATTACAAACACACCTGAAGTCGAAGCCACAGCTTGCTTCGGTTCCTGGTTCTTGGTGATCCACGCCTTGCAATCCTTCTTCCAGTGCCCTTTCCTGTGACAATGGAAGCACTCATCCTGGCCAACTATCGGTACTGCTATCTTTTTCTTTCCCTTCTTTCCCACCTTACTAACACCTCCTCTAGGTTTGGGTGCGGCCTTCTTCTTCCTTCCTTTGGCCCTAGCCTTGGACCCGGAAGAAGATGCACCGCCAACAAACATAGCGGGTGTTTCCTTTGCCTTCTGCAAGGTGCCCTCTGCACTCCTTAACATGTTCAGGAGTTCCGCAAGTTCAACTTCTTTTCCTTGAAGGTTGAAGTTGAGGATAAACTGGGCGTAGGTGGGAGGAAGGGACTGGAGAATAAGGTCTGTATAGAGCTCATTATCCAAAGTCGTCCCAAGGTCTGCGAGCTCTTCAATATAGCCGATCATTTTTAGGACATGTTCACCTACCGATGACCCGACAGCCAACCTCGCTCGAAACAAGTTCTTAGAGGTCTCGTGTCTTGCTATACGAGATTGCTCTCCATAAAGTTCCTTTGTATGGAGAAATATGCCATCTAGGGACATATCCTCGTGCCTCCTCTGATGTTCATTGTTCATTGAGGCAAGCATGATGCACTTGGCTCTCGCGCAATCTAAATCCCAGGTTTTGCGGATTTCCTTATCCGCATTGCTGGATTTGGGACCAGGGACAGCAGGTGCCGTAGCGGTGAGGATGTACCCCAATTTGTCATAGGTCAAAGCCATTTTGACATTCCGCAGCCAATCTTTATAGTTTGGCCATGTCAGTATATTTTTCTCTAAAAGTAACTTAAGTCCAGTCATTTTCATGGTCGCTGCAATTAAGAGAGAGAGAAGAAAACTCTTTAGCATGATGCTCATACAAGTTTAGAGTGGTTTTTAGTTTATCTAAACTGGATGGCTCCCACTGTTTCTCGAATCCTTCCTCAAACCATAAAAGAAGAATTAGCCAGGACTATTCTCACCGTACAATACTTGCTTAACCGTTCAGCCAGGCCAGTGTCGATACTTCGAGGGAGGTTTTCCAACGCTTTCGCGAAGTTCCTTAATTAAATAACCTCTTTTCTCTGGGGGCGTAACCCCGCTGACACTTTTCTGGACACCTACTAGGTTTATAGCATTGATCGTTAAGTGACGAATATCCTGATAAGTAGCATATACTCACAGTAGGATCGGGATCCAAATATCATCGTATGATAATGTTGAAGGAATCCTACCAATATTCATCAAACTCCAAATGGTATGCATCTCTTTGCAAATTTCAGTTTCTTTAGAAATTCCCGATATATATTTTTGCTCCATGCTCTTATGACCTTGGCGTTAGGTCAAAATGTCATAAGTCACATGTCAAGTTCTACCCATCATTATCTTGTCAATTTGAACCCATCCGTATATATCCTTGACGTTCGGCCAAAATGATAATACGACTGTCCCAAACTAACTCATCTATCTATGCAACAAATGAATACCCAGTAGCTACCAAACACTATGCCTTGGCGTTAGGTCAAAATACATAGCTTGAATACTACTGAATACCCAGATGAAATGACGGAGGGCTATGAATGGTTTTGGCGAAACCGTGAACGTAGTGAACTTGATATAACCGAAGGAACCTGATAGCTTTTAAAAGGAGTGGTTAAAGCTCCGCATTTAAAAATATCTGTTTTTAAAATTAACCGAGTGGTTTCTTTTAAATTGTTCCAACGATTTAAACTTTGGTTTGTTTTTCTTTGCATTATAGATAATGCGTCCCATCATTAACCTATCATTGCAGAAAACAACGAAAATACAACGTCCTCTTATGCCATCCGCATTCGCCACGGGGTCCCGTCATCACCCGTTAGGTTACTTAACTAACGACAGAGCGGGGGCTGGGCTAGCGCGGGTGTAAAACATAAGTGACGTCTAAATAGCTATCATATATATAGATATTTTACATTCGTCTGACGCAATGATATACATTCCAGAACACAGATAAACAATATTGGATTTGCAAGCAATCTGTATTTCTTTTGAGCCTGCAAGAAAAGACAGATTACACAGTTGTGATGAATAGCCGTTACCTCACCCTCGACCCCTACGGGTACGGCAAACTACCCGCCCGGCAGTTTGTGTACCCCACCTTGGGTCAGTCCTAGGAGCAAAAACAGTAAAATGAAATAATACAACGGTGGCTACAACCGCAACCTGGATGTGCCCCGCAAAAATAATATTACAACAAATTACATTTACAACAAATGAATTAAATAATAACCCATTGCATAACCCCGGCTATACACCACAACAGTCCAATACAGTTCATATGCACAAACAGATAAAACCATTACAGAAATGTGCAACCCCCTGCCAACCGACATACTAGCAGTTAGGGGAGGTTTACGAATACATTAAACAATCACAGATATAATCCAATATGCAAATACTGTACAATTTCGATCGATTAAACATCTTTAATATTGCTCCAAAAACTGCTCTGTAAACTGTAAACCTGAGCAAAATTAAAATATTCCAGAAAACACCAAATACCAGAGAGGACCCACACATGAAAAATGAGTCCATGACTCGGCAACTCGGCCGTGGAACAGCGGCGGATCAGTAGGGATCCGCCGCGCTTCAGCGGCTCTTTAGCCGATTCATGGGCTCAAATTTCATGGGTGTTCTTCTGGACCCTTTTCAAGCTTTCTGAGCAACCCTGAAAAATTTTTGGACTTCATTTAAATTTCGACAGAAACTTGACAGTTTTAGGGTTTTCCGGCTTCGTTTTTCCGTTCGAAATTCGTACAAATTTGCAATTAAGTTATTTATTGTTTAGCGAGGCTCTGATACCACTGTAAGTCGATGTACTACACCCCAATACTTGTGGGGAGGCGGAATTTTCAAAAACAAACTTGTTAAGTGAACGAACATCGACTAACCGTTTGAATCGAAGCTAAACTATAAATAACCAAACACAAAGTGTTTCTAAACTACTGTGTTTAGGGATTATACCTAATGAACCAACTCCTTCGTCTTTAGGAACTCCTTGTTCTCCTCGGCCTTCTCGAAGTAGTAGACGATCCACCCGAGAGCAAAACTCCAAGCTTAGCCTCTAAACTTGAAGCAACTAACCTTCTTGGATTGCTAATCAAAGAAGATAGATTTTGATAGAGTGATGGTTATGGATTGTTTAGTCTTACTAACCCTTGTACTCAACTCATGAGAGGGGAGGATTAGTCTTTTGAAGAGAGAGAGCTTGAGGAGAGAGAAGGTGAGAATGATTATCAAATGAGAATAGTAAGTTATCATAATAAATATGAAGCATTCTTATTTTTGAAGAAAAGAATAATACATAATGAATAAGCATGCTTCACAAATATCTAGTGGTGATTCATTGTCATGACTCATTAAGCATTTATCATGCATTAATGATATGCGTGAATCACCCCCATGACTCACTAAACTCATTTAATGCAAATGACACCTAAACCTCCTTAATCACCACTTCTAGAAGCTTCTCGTACAATTACGAGAACGCCCCTCCAATCCGCAAAAATACGGAAAAACTTTAGACTGTAAAAATCCAATAACCGGATACCAGTAACTGGCTTAAACCAAAGCCGACTGGTAAAAACTGTCCGAAAGTCGTACGCGCGTAAACGCACGTATGCGTCCGAACCCTTGTCGTAAAACCATACGACCTCTATATCGTTTCGCCTGGAATAGAAAACTCTCTGTGTGGGACTCTAGAGACTCGACTACTACGCTGGCAGTGGGTTTAACCACAGACCGCAAGCGGCACTAGCTGTACGTAACGGTCCCCAGGTAGTTGTCGATAAGAAGGCCGATGAGGAAACCCATCCGAACTCCTACTGAGTCTGATGTGACAATCTCCATACAGTCCGGTCCGTTCGTCTAAGACTATCGCATATCGGGCCTAGGGGGCGGCAAGCGTCAGTCCCCTAATAGCGGTATAAGTCGTGTCGGAGCGAAGCCCATTACACCCTGAGAAACTACTGGAACCTACCAGCAAATCTCGCTTGCCCTGGCCAGGGACTTTGCGTAATGGCTCTCTGACACAGCGCGATATCTACTCCCAATACCGGGAGGGACGAATCCTGTCTAACCGCCACTGCCTCCAAGTGCTCGGGACTGCACCCAACTGCTACCTGTTTGCACGACTCCTTTGAGCCGTGGTAGGGTAGCAATCTAAGAACAGTGGGACACACTCGAGGCGAAGTAGCAGTGTCAAGTCTGCGGACTATGCTGTACTCATGTCACCTGGGAACTGCTCACTGACGACTGGTATAAAACCAACCAACAGTTCCCTGTGAGTCCTGTCCGGTGTACCCGTAACCTAACGAGCACCTGCATACTATCTCCAGTACGACGTACTGACGGCTGTGGGACAGACCATCTCCCCAACTGGGATGAGAAGCGTACACACTAGTCTACTCCGGAGTATCGATGCTCTGTCTCGATAATCCAACGACCAGGGACCTGAATAAGGATGTGCTTGTAGACTACCCAGCCCCCACTAGTGTGACTGCCATCACAACGCTGGTAGACAAGCAAGATCCTAAGAGCTCTATCAATACGTACACTCACATATTAAGATAGAAAAACCAAGTAGCATACTACCATGTTTAGCAAGACTGTTATATACATGTGAATATCCCAAGCTTCCATTAAGTAATATACAAACTAGTATGATACAGTAATGGCCTTCTAGGGCATAAACACTAACACGGTGGTCCATCGCTTCAAAGGAACTGTCATATTACCAGCTGTGGCAGCATCCTTATGATCAAGTAATAGCCGCCTCTCTTCCCTGATAACAGCACCTGTCGCATGCTGATACCACGCCATGTAGGCATTCGAAGCTTGGCTCGCTGATAAGAAAGCTAGACCCCATGTTTAGCCGCATAAAGTGATGCAGCGCGCAGCGGATACCCTCTTCCGTAGCAACCGGCTCGGCTAAGAAAGCCTCGAGCGGGACACCCTGATCATAACTCGACTGTTGAGCAAAACGGTACGGGTTATACCTCATGAACAATGCCTAGGCGCCTTGCCTGAACACTAGAAAGCCTGGCCTGATCAAATATATGTGCAGGATTTCCCGAGCCTTCAACGTAGGAGCCCCGTCTTTGAAAGTATCACGCAGCAGTTGCACTGCCTTGGTAGATTCCTTGCCAATAGTTAAGACTCTGTCGACAAAAGTCATACTATCCCTAACCATATGCGGGCGAAGGACCAGACGTCGAGCCTCTCGCTGCGATGGATCTAATGCGGAAGCGTCAACTAGAAACATGACCCGGGGAAAGTTATAGCTGTCGGAAAAGCGGGGCCGTTTGTGTTGGCTATAGTGCCCTCAAGGCAATTATCATAGTCACAGGTATGTGATCATGATGATTGAACGAGGACCTATACCGATAAACAGTCTTACTCGAGATGATAGTATGTTATCTGGTTTGTCTTTATCATCATTTATTTGTTGATAAAGCCTTTAGGATCTTGCTTGACTTCCAGCATTGTGATAGCGATCACATACGTGGGAGCTGGGGGTCTATAAGCACATCCTTAAATGTCCCTAGTCGTGGGAGTATCGAGACTGGGCATAGATACTCCAGTGTAGACTGGTGTATACTTATCTAGACCCTGACGAGGGACGTGGCCGGTCTCACAAGCTATTGGTGTTCACCTAAGATAGTATGCAGGTGATCATTGGGTTATGAGTACACTGGACGGACTCGCCGGGAACATGCTACTTGGTATTATACCTATAGTCAGATAGCAGTTCCCTGGTGACATGTGTACAGGTTAGTCTGTCGACCTGAGATCGTCATTTGTCTTGTGTAAGTTCCCACTGTGCTTTGATTACTACCCTACCACGGCTCAAAGGAGTCGTGCAAAAAGGTTTTAGTTGGGTACAGTACCGAGCCACATGGAGGCAGTGAGCGGATCGTCGGGGATTTGTCTCTCCCGGTATTGGGGGTTGATGTCGCGCAGTGCACAGGTGGCCATCACAAGAAATCCTCGGCCGGGGTATGTGAGAACTACCGATCCAGGATCGATAGTTTCTCAGGTAGTGATGGGTTTCATACCGACACGAATTATCGCGTTGTTAGGGGTCTGACTTTATCCACCCCCCTAGACTCGATATGCGATACTTTTAGACGAACAGACCGGACTGTACGGATATTGTCACTGACAGGCTCAGTAGGGGTTCGGATGAGTTTGCTCCTCGGCCTTCCTTTCGCTCAATACCTGGGTAGCCGTTACGTACAGCTAGTGCCGCTGACATGCTTATGGTTAAACCCATTGCCAGCGTATTGACGAGTCTTTAGAGTCCCACACAAAGGGTTTTCACGGCTCAGGCGATATGGTGTAGGTAACGTATGTTGATACATACAGGTGTCCGAACAAATATGTGCACGGACTGCACAGACTTTAATCGGACGGTTGATAATACTAGCGGTTTAGGATTAAGCCAGATTGTTAAATCAAGTTTTGATTTAATAAATTACATATGTATTTATATATATGTATTCTAGTATTATTGTTCACTATTCGTTTTCTCTCTTGGCTATTCGTATTTTCGTACGAATACGCGTATGTGTATTCCGATACATATACCGGAAAGCATTCCGTATTTATACGGAATGGCTTCTAGAAGGTGCCACATCATTATTGATTTTCTTTTGAAAATCATTTTGTTCATAATGATGTGGAAAAGGTGACATGGAAAGGCATGGGTTATTTGGTCAAAGCATGGACTTTGGCATTGTAGTGATTGGTATGGTGTTTATTTGTTTATTGAAAATGAAAATGACTTTTTTGTGGGTGCATGGGAGAGGGGGCCGGCCACTAGAGGAGGGGCTTGCTCATTATTTTTGGGGATATCATTTTTGTGCTCACTCACTCTCATGCTCCCACAAAACACATAGCTATTTTCTCATGCCTTTGATCATCACCTCTACATCTTCCATGATTGTTCTATGAGCATAATTTTTGAGAGAAAATATGGTGAGACTATCCTACACTCCCCACTCTCCACTACTAGCCATTTTGAAGAGTCGGTTGGTTCACTCGGCGAACCTTAAGCTTGCGCCGTTTCCCTCGGGTGGATCATCGGAGACGAAGGAAGACCGGCGACCAAAGTCGATCCGCATCACTTGGAGCTTGGAAATGGTTGAAGACCCGAAGGACTTAGTTCATTAGGTATAACCATTCTATCTCCTTTTGTTAGATTGCTAGTTTTAGGGTTAATTGTTTCGATATTGTAAATCGGGTAATAGTAGCGCCGGGTTTTAAGAAATTTTTGTTCCGCATTTGGCCATGGTTCGATGGCCGGGGCGCTCCCACTACCCAGCAATGGTATCAGAGCCACCCATTAACTCCTACTATTTAGTTTGCACAAGCTTAAAATCTCGATCGATCAAAATTTCGAAAACTATTTTCCGTATTATCAAGTTTCTGTCGATTTCTGTAAGTGCTCCAAAAATTATTTCCAGTAGCTTAAAAATTCGTGCAGGCGATTTCATGAATGCAGAAAAAATTTGGGCTCCTGAAGCCACTAAAGCGCCGCAGAACCGCCGTACTAACCCTCTTTTGGCGGCGGTTCCGCGGCTGTTTAGTAGCGACGGGCCATGAAATTTTTACTGTAGCTCAGAACTTAAAAAAGATGATTTTTGTGATGATTTGTTTTTTGGCCCAGAATCTTTTGAGTGCTGGATTTGCTTTTGGGGCCTTTGCGGATAAATTTAGTCGATCGAAATTTTAACTGTGTAATTTTTCAGTACTTTACATTTCTATCTGTGACCGTGAATGTCATTTGATCGGTAAACCTTGTCTAATCGCTATAGTCCTTTTAGACAGGTTTGCGAATGTGACATTCACGTTGATGTTCTGTATTGTGCTGTGATGTTGCGGATTGTCGTGGTGGATAGCTTATGTGCAATGGTAGTGCAGTTCGGATTTATTTTTACATTTGATATTGCGGGGCGAGCGTCCGACATGTGGACTGCCGTCACTGCCTGTTTGTATATTATTCTATTAGGGCACGACCGGGCTGAGGTCGATGTCACCCTTGTATATTATTTTCTTTTCTGTACAAGGATTACCCTAAGGTGGGGTGCACGGATAGCCGGGTTCTAGAGGGCAACGGGCCCGCATCTCATGGCGTTGAGATGGAGGGGGCTTCACTCTAGAATTGGTGGGCTATTCGCGGCACTTGTAGGGGGTAGAGGTTGACCCAAGGAGGGGTGCTCAAATTATCGGATTCCGTGAAGTGCTGGGTGGTCCATTCACTTTGCTGAAGGGGGCTTCCTCGCTTCAGATTTTGGCGGGTAACTTGCGCGCCCGTAGGGGTCTAGGAGTTCATTACACATGCTATCCACACGACCAGGGGAACGTCGGGTTTTCAGTTGTAGCTCAATGAAAACCCGGGGCTCCCAAATTATCTGTATTGTTCTGTGATACTTATTTCTTTTCTGTGATGTTGCATTTATCATGCCAGGGACGATTGCTATATATATATACTAGTAGATCTTGTATATGTTTTGCACCCGCGCTAGCCCAGTCCCCGCTCTGTCGTTAGTTAAGTAACCTAACGGGTGATGACGGGACCCAATGGCGAATGCGGATGGCATATACGTACATTTTTTTTCGTTCTTTTCTGGTATGATTAATTGATGGGACTGTGTTGATTCTTATCAATGCAAGGAAAACAAACCTATTTATATGATGTTGGAACCAAGATTTTTAAAAAACTAAAATTACAGACGTACGCTTTTGCTTTGCATCGTGGTATTCAGTTTGGAATATCCTGCACCTCATTCGACGGGGCAAGGGCCGAGATCCCTTCATCGGGAGTGACCCCTTGGGCAGAAGTTTGCGTCAACGTAATAACTTCACTATAGTCGATAAATTTTTTCTTTGCATCGTGATATTCAGTTTGGAATATCCTGCACCTCATTCGACGGGGAAAGAGCCGAGATCCCCTCACCGGGAGTGACCTCTTTAGCAAAAGTTTTTCGCCAGTATATATATTTATGAAACCACTTGGATTCCTTCAACGATATCAAGTTCATTACGTTAAAGGTTTTTCGCCAAAAACCAGCCGTAGCCCTCCATCATTTCTTATGAGTATTATATAGTATTCGTGCTGCGTTTGTTGACCTAGTCAAGACGTAGTGTTCAGTAGCTAAGTAGTGCTTGTTTGTGGCATTTTAAATGCGATTGGTTAGGATAGTCGTGCGGCCTTGTTGACCTAGTCAAGGGCACGTGCGGGTGGGTTTAATGCAATCCAGGATAATGACGGGTTGAACTTGACTAGCAGTTTATGGTTTGTTGACCTAGTCAAGGTCATAAACCGCTTGGGGTAAAAATCATATCGGGAGTTTCAAACATACAGAAAACTTGCCAGGCATGCGCATACCTTCTAGAGTGTGGTGACTTGAGTGGCTTCCATCAAGTTATCATGCGATGATAGTTGGATCCCGATTCCCACTGATGAGTAGGATTACTCCTCGGGTGATTCCGACTAATTCTCTTTTTAGGTTTGGAGGAGAATTTGAGAAAACAGTGGGAGCCATCCAGATTAGATAAAGTGATTATCCATTCTGATCTAGGTTAGAGTGCAAGTTGAGTGTTTCTTTTCTCTCTCTCCTTGGCATCGACCATGCCCAGAACCTAGACTATGACTCAGTGACCAAGTTAACCGAACTTTCTTATAAACACTGGCTTTTGGATTGTCCTAGTTGCATACATCATTGCCACTCCTTCTTTTACCTTTTGCTTTTCTCCAGAACACTTCGTATCGCTACGTTTATCCACTTCCATTGGATAAAACCATCGTATGGTTATATACGAACTCGAAGGAACTTTTTCGAGGATGGTTTCTGGTTCTAGAGAAAAAGAATAGGACTATTCAGTTGTCTTTTCCTTTTACCTTCTCTCAGGTGGTGAGGGCTCCTAGGATTAGGAGACTGTACATCTATTACGCTTATTGGATTGTCTTCTTCCAAACCATAGGCAGGTGCCGAAAGGTAGGGAATGAAGAAAACCAATTAGCCTAAGTGAGGTGTGCAGAAGGTAATAAGTAAAGACAAATAAAGGGATTAGAAAGAGGGCAAAGTAAATTGCGACTGCTATTCACGACCAAACCAAGTCTTTCAACGCCACTCTTACTTCACCTTTGTATTTCTCCGGAACACCCCGTATCACTACGAACATCCAATCCTATTGGATAAATCCATCGTATGGTTATATATGAACTCGAAAGGAATTTTCGAGGATGGATTCTGGTTCAGGAGAAATAGGAATAAGGATTATTCAGTTGTCTTTTATCCTTACCTTCTCTCAGATTGCGAGTGCTCCTAGGATTAGGAGAGTACACCTATTATGCTTATTGGATAGTCTTCTTCCAAGCCATAGGCTGGTGCCGAACGGTAGGGAAGGAAGAAAACCACTTATCCTAACGATGGTGTACAGAAGGTAATGAGTAAATACAAATAAAGGGAATTGGAGAGATGGCAAGGAAATATACGGTTACAATCATTAATATGATAATGGAAGAGGCATTACTAGGAATACTCGGATACCCCTTCGAAACATATTCATGTTTCAGTTTCACTGTGTATTGTTAATAGAAAACTGATTTCCCAATTAGACCCTTGCTCCAGGGTATGTATTTACCATGTATGATTCTCACATTTGTATGGTTTTACAGATGATGAGTGAGAGTAAGTTATTGGGAATTAGGTGATCATCCTCATTATATCGGAATTTGTTGTAATTGGTGATATATGAGGAAATCACCTGGGTACAGTTTTCAACCTACGACGTACAGGGTTTGAAAGATTAAACTCAGGGGACTTATACAAAGTATTGTATGTTGTCCAGTGTCCATTAGGACAAAGGGGTTGGTCCTCGTACTATATTCTGTTTACTTGTGACTTCTCAAGTTTTGGACAAGTGTTTCGTAGAAGTACAAGGTCCAAGTTTGAGAAGTTATAGGTACAAGAATAAAGTAGAAAACCAGGTGTCGCAAGTATCGGGATTTTTCAAGGTGATCAAAGATGTAGATACTTGTATGAGGTATTCAATTGATAGTAATGGTTTTGAGAAACTTGTTTCTCTTTCAGCTTACTCATAATTGGACGCACTCCTAAGTTGAGTAATGCGGATTGGCCTCTCTCCATTTAGTTGACATGCTCTGGAGATAGCTGCATGATTTGAATCTGGTTCCAATTAAATTAGTGCTTTTGTTTCTATATTAGATATATATAGAATCAATTTATATCTTAACGATGTTAAGGTATAGGGAGTCGTCCGGCTGACGCTTAAAACCAGAATCCGGATAAACTCAGGGCACGTTTCAGTAGTGGCTGTTTGTGGGTTATCCCGGGCTTTGATGAGGGTTAACTTTCTACCATCTGGATGATCAATAGTGATATTGTTCATGACTCGCCACAGTTTTAGTAAAATGGACTTTTTTCAGAAAAACACTAGTGGAAGTATGGTAGAACTGGAAGTGATTCCAGAACCACAAACGATTACGGAAAATTTAATAGGACCTAAAGATTCAATCAGGATTGACATTCCATTAGCCACTCCGCAGATTTGGAGGGTTACCTCAGGCACCCGAGAGGTTCTTCGGTAGCCTCAAGAACGGTGACAGGGAGGTTCTTGTTTGACACTACTGTTGTTCCAGACTATGAGACCCGGCAGGAGGATAAGTATAGCGTCATTCTAAACTAGCTTTAGAAGTGCACATGTATATGACTCTGCCAGAGGGTTGTCGTAGTCAGTGGGAGCAGCGGAAGCGTAGTGGACAAGTAGCTTATGTCTATTTATAGACTAAAGCGGATATAGCGGAGATAAATCATCTAATTTTTGATGCGACAGTCATAGGTTTTTGACTTCATCAGAATAGAAGATGGATTTGTTAAGAAGGTAGTAGGGTGTGTGTCCTGGTATTTGGGATGACATGCACTTTATAGGAAGTGAAATTCCTATACTACGATCGGTTATACTTTGGTTGTCACACAGTAGTTTCTCCACATAGGTTTTGGATATTATATCAGACATTCTGGTTACTAGATCTATGGTTTTAGATCTAGATTTGGGTAGTTTCCCAATATGGGTACTTAGACAGTATTCTAAAAGTTTTTTTAGAATGGACGGCTCCTGTCATGGTGGTGTACCTGCAGGTGAAGGAGTCATCCTCTCTAAAGGTGTCTTACAGACTAAAGGGAGAGGGATGTGCAAGATTGACAAATCACTTGCTTAGGCAATTGATTCAATCATGACATGTCAAGTACCACACCAGATGTTGTTTTTGCACTAGATGCAATAATTTGATATATTAATCCAATCCTGGAGAAAATGATTGGAAGCAGTTAATGAACATAAGTGGCTGTTCTAGGGATTTGATAACGGCAGTCTCCTTTTGGAGACGGTTATCATTTCAGGCTTCCAAGGTGGGCAGAGTGACTGTCAGAGTTATAGTTTTCCCTCTGACGAGGGACAGTAGTTTGGACAGGTGGTCCAAGTGGATACTGAGGAAGGTGTGGCGCTGTATACTGATTAAGTTCAGTAGACAATACAGTCTAAGAAATTTGCTGGATTTAGAGTTCTTTTATGAACTGGGTCCCATTAGATATCCAGACATATTCTAAGACGGGTATTGCTCATTTCGGGAGATAGTTTTCTCCGCGAAGCTGAGATAAAGAGAGACATAGAAAGAAACACTGGAGCGGATCCACTCGCTGAGGCTATTTCTCGAACGCAATAGTTTTACAAACGAGGTTTGTGAAACTGATTAGGAGAGGAGTTGGGTGTTCGGTATCACACGGGCTTTTAGTATGCGACATCGCAATAATTAGCCTTAAGTGCAAGTGGGAGATTGTTGGTTATAGTGCCCTCAAGGAAATTATCATAGTCGCAGTTATGTGATCATGATGATTGAACGAGGACCTATACCGATAAAACAGTCTTACTCGAGATGATAGTATGCTATCTGGTTTGTCTTTATCATCATGTATATGTTGATAAAGCCCTTAGGATCTTGCTTGACTGCCAGCATTGTGATGGCGATCACATACGTGGGAGCTGGGGATCTATAAGCATATCCTTAAATGTCCCTAGTCGTGGGAGTATCGAGACTGGGCATCGATACTCTAGTGTAGACTGGTGTATACTTATCTAGACCCTGACGAGGGGCGGTGGCCGGTCTCACAAGCCATTGGTGTTCACCTAAGATAGTATGCAGGTGCTCATTGGGTTATGAGTACACTGGACGGACTCGCCGGGAACATGCTAGTTGGTATTATACCTATAGTCAGATAGCAGTTCCCTGGTGACATGTGTACAGGTTAGTCTGTTGACCTGAGATCGTCATTTGTCTCGTGTGTGTTCCCACTGTGCTTTGATTACTACCCTACCACGGCTCAAAGGAGTCGTGCAAATAGGTTTTAGTTGGGTACAGTTCCGAGCCACATGGTGGCAGTGAGCGGATCGTCGGGGATTCGTCTCTCCCGGTATTGGGGGTTGATGTCGCGCAGTGCACGGGTGGCCATCACAAGAAATCCTCGGTCGGGATATGTGAGAACTACCGATCCAGGATCGATAGTTTCTCAGGTAATGATGGGTTTCATACCGACACGAATTATTGCGTTGTTAGGGGTCTGACTTTATCCACCCCCTTAGACTCGATATGCGATACTCTTAGACAAATAGACCGGACTGTACAGATATTGTACTGACTGGCTCAGTAGGGGTTCGGATGAGTTTGCTCGTCGGCCTTCCTTTCGCTCAATACCTGGATAGCCGTTACGTACAGCTAGTGCCGCTGACATGCTTGTGATTAAACCCACTGCCAGCGTATTGACGAGTCTTTAGAGTCCCTCACAGAGTGTTTTCACGGCTCAGGCGATATGGTGTAGGTAACGTATGTTGATACATACAGGTGTCCGATTAAATATGTGCACGGACTGCACAGACTTTAATCGGACGGTTGATAATACTAGCGGCTTAGGATTAAGCCAGATTGTTAAATCAAGTTTTGATTTAATAAATTACATATGTATTTATATATATGTATTCTAGTATTATTGTTCACTATTTGTTTTCTCTCTTGGCTATTCGTATTTTCGTACGAATGCGCGTATGTGTATTCCGATACATATACCAGGAAGCATTCCGTATTTATACGGAATGGCTTCTAGAAGGTGCCACATCATTATTGATTTTCTTTTGAAAATCATTTTGTTCATAATGATGTGGAAAAGGTGACATGGAAAGGCATGGGTTATTTGGTCAAAGCATGGACTTTGGCATTGTAGTGATTGGTATGGTGTTTATTTGTTTATTGAAAATGAAAATGACTTTTTTATGGGTGCATGGGAGAGGGGGCCGGCCACTAGAGGAGGGGCTTGCTCATTATTTTTGGGGATATCATTTTTGTGCTCACTCACTCTCATGCTCCCACAAAACACATATCTATTTTCTTATGCCTTTGATCATCACCTCTACATCTTCCATGGTTGTTCTATGAGCATAATTTTTGAGAGAAAAATATGGTGAGACTATCTTACACTCCCCACTCTCCACTACTAGACGTTTTGAAGAGTCGGTTGGTTCGCTCGGCGAACCTGAAGCTTGCGCCGTTTCCTTCGGGTGGATCATCGGAGACGAAGGAAGACCGGCGACCAAAGTCGATCCGCATCACTTGGAGTTTGGAAATGGTTGAAGACCCGAAGGACTTAGTTCATTAGGTATAACCATTCTACCTCCTTTTGTTAGATTGCTAGTTTTAGGGTTAATGGTTTCGATCTTGTAAATCGGGTAATGGTAGCGCCGGGTTTTAAGAAATTTTTGTTCCGCATTTGGCCACGGTTCGATGGCCGGGGCGCTCCCACTACCCAGCAATGGTATCAGAGCCACCCATTAACCCCTACTAGCTAGTTTGTACAAGCTTAAAATCTCGATCGATCAAAATTTCGAAAACTATTTTCCGTATTATCAAGTTTCTGTCGATTTCTGTAAGTGCTCCAAAAATTATTTCCAGTAGCTTAAAAATCTGTGCAGGCGATTTCATGAATGCAGAAAAATTTGGGCTCCTGAAGCCTCTAAAGCGCCGCGGAACCGCCGCACTAACCCCCTTTTGGCGGCGGTTCCGCGGCTGTTTAGTAGCGACGGGCCATGAAATTTTTACTGTAGCTCAGAACTTATAAAATATGATTTTTGTGATGATTTGTTTTGGCCCAGAATCTTTTGAGTACTGGATTTCCTTTTAGGGCCTTTGTGGATAAATTTAGTCGATCGAAATTTTAACCGTGTAATTTTTCAGTAATTTACATTTCTATCTGTGACCGTGAATGTCGTTTGATCGGTAAACCTTGTCTAATCGCTATAGTCCTTTTAGACGGGTTTGCGAACGTGACATTCACGTTGATGTTCTGTATTGTGCTGTGATGTTGCGGATTGTCGTGGTGGATAGCTTATGTGCAATGGTAGCGCAGTTCGGATTTATTTTTACATTTGATATTGCGGGGCGAGCGTCCGACATGTGGACTGCCGTCACTGCCTGTTTGTATATTATTCTTTTGGGGCACGACCGGGCTGAGGTCGATGTCACCTTTGTATATTATTTTCTTTTCTGCACTAGGATTACCCCAAGGTGGGGTGCACGGATAGCTGGGTTCTAGAGGGCAACGGGCCCGCATCTCATGGCGTTGAGACGGAGGGGGCTTCACTCTAGAATTGGCGGGTTATTCACCACACTCGTAGGGGGTACAGGTTGACCCAAGGAGGGGTGCTCAAGTTACCGGATTCCGTGAAGTGCTGGGTGGTCCATTCACTTTGCTGAAGGGGGCTGCCACGCTTTAGGTTTTGGCGGGTAACTTGCCGCGCCCGTAGGGGTCTAGGAGTTCATTGCACCAGCTATCCACACGACCAGGGGAACGCCGGGTTTTCAGTTGTGGCTCAATGAAAACCCGGGGCTCCCAGATTTTCTGTATTATTCTTTGATGCTTATTACTTTTCTGTGATGTTGCATTTATCATGCCTAGGATGATTGTTATATATATATATATATACTCATAGATGTTGTATATGTTTTGCACCCGCGCTAGCCCAGTCACCGCTCTGTCGTTAGTTAAGTAACCTAACGGGTGATGACGGGACCCAGTGGCGAATGCGGATGGCATATACGTACATTTTTTTCGTTCTTTTCTGGTGTGATTAATTGATAGGACTGTGTTGATTCTTATCAATGCAAGGAAAACAAACCTATTTATATGATGTTTTTGGAACCAAGATTTTTAAAAAACTGACATTACAGACGTACGCTTTTGCTTTGCATCGTGGTATTCAGTTTGGAATATCCTGCACCTTATTCGACGTGGCAAGGGCCGAGATCCCTTCATCGGGAGTGACCTCTTGGGCAGAAGTTTGCGTCAACGTAATAACTTCACTATAGTCGATTAATTTTTGCTTTGCATCGTGATATTCAGTTTGGAATATCCTGCACCTCATTCGACGGGGAAAGTGCCGAGATCCCCTCACCGGGAGTGACCTCTTTAGCAAAGGTTTTTCGCCACTATATATATTTATGAAACCACTTAGATTCCTTCAACGATATCAAGTTCATTACGTTAAAGGTTTTTCGCCAAAAACCAGCCGTAGCCCTCCGTCATTTCTTATGAGTATTATTTAGTATTCGTGCTGCGTTTGTTAACCTAGTCAAGACGTAGTGTTCAGTAGCTAAGTAGTGCTTGTTTGTGGCATTTTAAATGCGATTGGTTAGGACAGTCGTGCGGCCTTGTTGACCTAGTCAAGGGCACATGCGGGTGGGTTTATTGCAATCCAGGATAATGACAGGTTGAACTTGACTAGCGGTTTATGGTTTGTTGACCTAGTCAAGGTCATAAACCGCTTGGGGTAAAAATCATATCGGGAGTTTCAAACATACAGGAAACTTGCCAGGCATGTGCATACCTTCTAGAGTGTGGTGACTTGAGTGGATTCCATCAAGTTATCATGCGATGATAGTTGGATCCCGATTCCCACTGATGAGTACGATTACTCCTCGGGTGATTCCGACTAATTCTCCTTTTAGGTTTGGAGGAGAATTTGAGAAAACAGTGGGAGCCATCCAGATTAGATAAAGTGATTATCCATTCTGATCTAGGTTAGAGTGCACGTTGAGTGTTTCTTTTCTCTCTCTCCTTGGCATCGACCATGCCCAGACCCTAGACTATGACTCAGTGACCAAGTTAACCGAACTTTCTTATAAACACTGGCTTTTGGATTGTCCTAGTTGCATACATCATTGCCACTCCTTCTTTTACCTTTTGCTTTTCTCCAGAATACCTCGTATCGCTACGTGTATCCACTTCCATTGGATAAAACTATCGTATGGTTATATACGAACTCGAATGAACTTTTTCGAGGATGGTTTCTGGTTCTAGAGAAAAAGAATATGACTATTCAGTTGTCTTTTCCTTTTACCTTCTCTCAGGTGGTGAGGGCTCCTAGGATTAGGAGACTGTACACCTATTACGCTTATTGGATGGTCTTCTTCCAAACCATAGGCAGGTGCCGAAAGGTAGGGAATGAAAAAAACCAATTAGCCTAAGTGAGTGTGCAGAAGGTAATAAGTAAAGACAAATAAAGGGATTAGAAAGAGGGCAAAGTAAATTGCGACTGCTATTCACGACCAAACCAAGTCTTTCAACGCCACTCCTACTTCACCTTTGTATTTCTCCGGAACACCCCGTATCACTACGAACATCCAATCCTATTGGATAAATCCATTGTATGGTTATATACGAACTTGAAAGGACTTTTCGAGGATGGATTCTGGTTCAGGAGAAATAGGAATAAGGATTATTCAATTGTCTTTTATCCTTACCTTCTCTCAGGTTGCGAGTGCTCCTAGGATTAGGAGAGTACACCTATTATGCTTATTGGATAGTTTTCTTCCAAACCATAGGCTGGTGCCGAACGGTAGGGAAGGAAGAAAACCACTTAGCCTAACGATGGTGTACATAAGATAATGAGTAAAGACAAATAAAGGGAATTGGAGAGACGTCAAGGAAATATACGGGTACAATCATGAATATGATAATGGAAGAGGCATTACTAAAAATACTCGGATACCCCTTTGAAACATATTCATGTTTCAGTTTCACTGTGTTGTTAATAGAAAACTGATTTCCCAATTAGACCCTTGCTCCAGGGTATGTATTTACCAGGTATGATTCTCACATCTGTATGGTTTTACAGATGATGAGTGAGAGTAAGTCATTGGGAATTAGGTGATCATCCTCATTATATCGGAATTCGTTGTAATTGGTGATATTTGAGGAAATCGCCTGGGTACAGTTTTCAATCTACGATGCACAGGGTTTGAAAGATTAAACTCAGGGGACTTATACAAAGTATTGTGTGTTTTCCAGTGTCCATTAGAACAAAGGGGTTGGTCCTCGTACTATATTCTGTTTACTTGTGACTTCTCAAGTTTTGGACAAGTGTTTCGTAGAAATACAAGGTCCAAGTTTGAGAAGTTATAGGTACAAGAATAAAGTAGAGAACCAGGTGTCGCAAGTATCGGGATTCTTCAAGGTGATCGAAGATATAGATACTTGTATGAGGTATTCAGTTGATAGTAATGGTTTTGAGAAACTTGTTTCTCTTTCAGGTTACTCATAATTGGACGCATTCCTTAGTTGAGTAATGCTGATTGGCCTCTCTCCATTTAGTTGACATGCACTGGAGATAGCTGCATGATTTGAATCTGGTTCCAATTAAATTAGTGCTTTTGTTTCTATATTAGATATATATAGAATCAATTTATATCTTAACGATGTTAAGGTATAGGGAGTCGTCCGGCTGATGCTTAAAACCAAAATCCGGATAAACTCAGGGCACGTTTCAGTAATGGCTGTTTGTGGGTTATCCCGGGCTTTGACGAGGGTTAACTTTCTACCATCTGGAAGATCAATAGTGATATTGTTCATGACTCGCCACAGTTTTAGTAAAATGTACTTTTTTCAGAAAAACACTCGTGGGAGTTTGGTAGAACTGGAAGTGATTCCAGAACCACAAACGATTATGGAAAATTTAATAGGACCTAAAGATTCAATCAGGATTGACATTCCATTAGCCACTCCGCAGATTTGGAGGGTTACATCAGGCACCCGAGAAGTACTTTGGTAGCCTCAAGAATGGTGACAGGGAGGTTCTTGTTTGACACTACTGTTGTTCCAGACTGTGAGACCCGGCAGGAGGATAAGTATAGCGTCATTCTAAACTCTGCCAGAGGGTTGTCGTTGTCAGTGGGAGCAGCAGAAGCGTAGTGGACAAGTAGCTTGTGTCTATTTATAGACTAAAGCGGATATAGCGGAGATAAATCATCTAATTTTTGATGCGACAGTCATAGGTTTTTGACTTCATCAGAATAGAAAATGGATCTGTTAAGAAGGTAGTAGGGTGTGTGTCCTGGTATTTGGGATGGCATGCACTTTATAGGAAGTGAAATTCCTATACTACGATCGGTTATACTTTGGTTGTCACACATTAGTTTCTCCACATAGGTTTTGGATATTATATCAGACATTCAGGTTACTAGATCTATGGTTTTAGATCTAGATTTGGGTAGTTTCCCAATATGGGTACTTAGACAGTATTCTAAAAGTTTTTTAGAATGGACGGCTCCTGGCATGGTGGTGTACCTGTAGGTGAAGGAGTCACCCTCTCTAAAGGTGTCTTACAGACTAAAGGGGAAAGGGATGTGCATGATTGACATATCACTTGCTTAGGCAATTGATTCAATCATGACATGTCAAGTACCACACCAGATGTTGTTTTTGCACTAGATGCAATAATTTGATATATTAATCCAATCCTGGAGAAAATGATTGGAAGCAGTTAATGAACATAAGTGGCTGTTCTAGGGATTTGATAACGGCAGCCTCCTTCTGGAGACGGTTATCATTTCAGGCTTCCAAGGTGACCTAGATGACAGAGTGACTCTCAGAGTTATAGTTTTTCCTCTGATGAGGGACAGTAGTTTGGACAGGTGGTCCAAGTGGATACTGAGGAAGGTATGGCGCTGTATACTGATTAAGTTCAGTAGACAATACAGTCTAAGAAATTTGCTGGATTTAGAGTTCTTTTATGAACTGGGTCCCATCAGATATTCCGCCATATTCTAAGACGAGTATTGCTCATTTCGGAAGATAGTTTTCTCCGCGAAGTTGAGATAAAGAGAGACATAGAAAGAAACACTGGAGCGGATCCACTCACTGAGGCTATTTCTCGAACGCAATAGTTTTACAAACGAGGTTTGTGAAACCGATTAGTAGAGGAGTTGGGTGTTCGGTATCACACGGGCTGTGAGTATGCGACATCGCAATAATTAGCCTTAAGTGCAAGTGGGAGATTGTTGGCTATACTGCCCTCAAAGCAATTATCATAGTCGCAGGTATGTGATCATGATGATTGAACGAGGACCTATACCGATAAAACAGTCTTACTCGAGATGATAGTATGCTATCTGGTTTTTCTTTATCATCATGTATATGTTGATAAAGCCCTTAGGATCTTGCTTGACTGCCAGCATTGTGATGGCGATCACATACGTGGGAGCTGGGGGTCTATAAGCACATCCTTAAATGTCCCTAGTCGTGGGAGTATCGAGACTGGGCATGGATACTCCAGTGTAGAATGGTGTATACTTATCTAGACCCTGACGAGGGGCGGTGGCCGGTCTCACAAGCCATTGGTGTTCACCTAAGATAGTATGCAGGTGCTCATTGGGTTATGAGTACACTGGACGGACTCGCCGGAAACATGCTAGTTGGTATTATACCTATAGTCAGATAGCAGTTCCCTGATGACATGTGTACAGGTTAGTCTATCGACCTGAGATCGTCATTTGTCTCGTGTGAGTTCCTACTGTGCTTTGATTACTACCCTACCATAGCTCAAAGGAGTCGTGCAAACAGGTTTTAGTTGGGTACAGTCGCGAGCTACATGGAGGCAGTGAGCGGATCGTCGGGGATTCGTCTCTCCCAGTATTGGGGGTTGATGTCGCGCAGTGCACGGGTGGCCATCACAAGAAATCCTCGGCTGGGGTATGTGAGAACTACCGATCCAGGATCGATAGTTTCTCAGGTAATGATGGGTTTCATACCGACACGAATTATCGCGTTGTTAGGGGTCTGACTTTATCCACCCCCCTAGACTCGATATGCGATACTCTTAGACGAACAGACCGGACTGTACGGATATTGTCACTGACAGGTTCAGTAGGGGTTCGGATGAGTTTGCTCGTCGGTCTTTCTTTCGCTCAATACCTGGGTAGCCGTTATGTACAGCTAGTGCCGCTGATGTGCTTGTGGTTAAACCCACTGCCAGCGTATTGACGAGTCTTTAGAGTCCCACACAGAGGGTTTTCACGGCTCAGGCGATATGGTGTAGGTAACGTATGTTGATACATACAAGTGTCCGATTAAATATGTGCACGGACTGCACAGACTTTAATCGGACGGTTGATAATACTAGCGGCTTAGGATAAAGCCAGATTGTTAAATCAAGTTTTGATTTAATAAATTACATATGTATTTATATATATGTATTCTAGTATTATTGTTCACTATTCGTTTTCTCTCTTGGCTATTCGTATTTTCGTACGAATACGCGTATGTGTATTCCGATACATATACCGGGAAGCATTCCGTATTTATACGGAATGGCTTCTAGAAGGTGCCACATCATTATTGATTTTCTTTTGAAAATCATTTTATTCATAATGATGTGGAAAAGGTGACATGGAAAGGCATGTGTTATTTGGTCAAAGTATGGACTTTGGCATTGTAGTGATTGGTATGGCGTTTATTTGTTTATTGAAAATGAAAATGACTTTTTTGTGGGTGCATGGGAGAGGGGGCCGGCCACTAGAGGAGGGCTTGCTCATTAATTTTTGGGATATCATTTTTGTGCTCACTCACTCTCATGCTCCCACAAAACACATAGCTATTTTCTCATGCCTTTGATCATCACCTCTACATCTTCCATGGTTGTTCTATGAGCATAATTTTTGAGAGAAAAATATGGTGAGACTATCCTAAACTCCTCACTCTCCACTACTAGACATTTTGAAGAGTCGGTTGGTTCGCTCGGCGAACCTGAAGCTTGCGCCGTTTCCCTCGGGTGGATCATCGGCGACGAAGGAAGACTGGCGACCAAAGTCGATCGACATCATTTGGAGCTTGGAAATGGTTGAAGACCCGAAGGACTTGGTTCATTAGGTATAACTATTCTATCTCCTTTTGTTAGATTGCTAGTTTTAGGGTTAATGGTTTCGATCTTGTAAATCGGGTAATGGTAGCCCCGGGTTTTAAGAAATTTTTGTTCCGCATTTGGCCACGGTTCGATGGACGGGGCGCTCCCACTACCCAGCAGTTTGTGGACTCCGAAAGCACCAAGCACGTGCATTTCAGCCCAAGACGTAAAGTAGTGCAGCGGAAGATGTACAGGTTTTACTCCAGGTTGAGTAGTATCCGCTGCTAAGCTCAGGCCATGGTATAGATGAGCTAGCCCCGGTATCCTAACGGCCACACGTATCCCCGCAACCATGCGGTGGGCTGGGTAAAAGACCGACAGCCTCATATAGCGAGGGTGCATCAGAAGCACGAACCAGTTCAACCACAAGCCAATAAACCCCAGGAAGAACATCTCTTCATTGACGTCTGAAGCAGCAAGCTCTGCAAAAGCGACGACCGGGGTGTCTGGAATGAAGAAGCTTCTTAAATCTGCTTCCGTCGTCGGCTGGTTATCCGTATTGAAACCAAACGGGTCGTCAAGCTTAGCGAATTTCATGGCTTGTTTTGATAAGACTGCTGGGCGAAGGAAACGGGCGATGAAATCTGTGAAGCTGACTTCGTGCCCTCCAGACTCCAGAAATAGACTCTCGTAAATGTTCAACACCTTGATCAGGCTTAGGAATCGATGTTGAATGGCATTCTCCGGGGTAAGGCCCATCACCACTGATTTGGTAGCGAAGATGTACTCGTCAGGGGGAAGTATCTCCTCGTAATGTTCCCCTCTGACGAGTAAGTCGGAGGTCTCCGAGAACTTCTCCAAGGAGATTGAAACTTCTCGATCTGATAGAAGAAATGTGTGAGTCAGTATGTTCCATTGTTCCAAGAATGCTTTGACCCACCATACAGGGGTCGTGGAATACTGGAAAAGAGACGCATAAATTGCGGGATACAACCCGAGCTTTAGCAGCAGTGATTTCTTGGCCGACAAGATGTATCGAGCCCACTGTAGATATTTGCCTGAATGGCGAGGAGTCAAGCCAATCATGTATACTTGTCCCCAAGGGCGCCACTCGCCTTGACATATGCGCCTCCCTAAAATATCCAAAGCCATTGGCGGCTGTACAGGTATTGAGGCCATAGAAGGCTAAAGGCGACCTTCTGAGGTCCAGTTGACCTCCTCTACGGCGTAATTCACTTGAGGCGAGTCGGCATAGTGAATCGCTGAAATGGGCTCTGAGGGTACTGCACAAGAAAAACTATGCCGACCCTGGATGTTTTTATTGTACCATGATCCCCATAGATGAAGATATTTCTGCTCCGGGTCGTGATCTTTAATGAGCGCGAAGACTTCCCGATCCACGGGCGCGTCAGCGAAGGCGCTCTTTGAATGAACAAAAGGAAAGGATGAATCGAAAGCCATGGTACCTGCACAAAAAAGGCGACGGTTAGTTGCCAACGCTATAATCCGAATTCTGACACTTGGTACTTTAAAATTGTGCCACACTGCAATGCAGGAGAAAGGGATCTACAAAATCAAAGTGACGGCTCATCATTGATGAGACATTCACTCATTAAGGATAGAATCCTAAAAAGATTCTCATTTAATGAGAAACTCATTGGGCCAAGGAGTTGAACTCCCTCGGGAGCAGTGCTCTACAGACAGAAATCATATCTGTCAAATGTAATTAAGAGGGGGATAAAATTCCCCAAAAATTTCTAAAGAGCTATACTCTGTAAAACCCCAAGATCTTTAAAGATCTGAAGTAAAAATCCTAGGAACTCTAAGAGTTCTTTATTAACCAGTTAAGAAACTCTAAAAAAGATTTTTTAGATCTATGATCTAAGAAGAGCAAACCTCTGTTTTCATTTAACGGGTTAAGAAACCCTAAAAAACATCTTTAAGATATGTGATCTAAGAAGAGCAATGCTTTGTTTAATGGGTTCGAGCATAATCCTTACCAAATTTTTGGACAAAGTTCTAACTCTAAAAGAGTTTTCTTGGGACGAGATCTAAGTTCTGAAAAATAGAATTAAATTCTCAGAAGAACAAAGAAGAGAAGAAGATGAATATCATTCATCTCAAGGGCCAAAGGCCCTACTTATAGGCAGGGAAAGCCGATCCAACTTCTAAGAAGATCCAACGGCAGAAAAGCTGCCACCGCTACACTCACGTGTGAGACACGTGAGCGCAACGGTGGGGGGAATTTGTTTCCCCCCCAATAATAGAAGAGCAAGGCTATGTTCAAAATTTGAAAAGAGGCAGCACCTCACGTGCCTTGCACGGGAGCGCTAGTGCCAAGAGTTAAAAACTCTGAGGCAGTGCCTCACGTGCCTTGCACGAGGGCGCCAGGGCCAAGAGTTAAAAACTCTGAGGCAGCACCTCACGTGCCCCGTACGAGAATGACAACGCCAGAACTAAAAGTTCTCTGCCGTTGGATCAAAGATCCAACGGAGATGATAAATCATTAAAACACAGAATTAAATTATGATTGAGGAAATACTCCTCAAATCTTTCTAAACAATAAAGATTACGCTCTGTAAAACAGAGCACCGTTGGATTAAAGATCCAATGGTGATTAAAAATCACCATGCTACAGAATAAGCTCTGTAGCGGAAAATATTTTTCCCAATCTTTCTAAATAATAAAGATTACGCTCTGTAAAATAAAGCATCGTTGGATTAAAGATCCAATGGTGATTAAAAATCACTAAGCTACAGAATAAGCTCTGTATGGAAAATATTTTTCCAATCTTGTTAAAAACAAGAAAAATATCTTCTGTAAAACAGAATTCCTTGGATCAAAGATCCAACGGTGGATAAAATCCCTAAATCAACTAGGGATCTTTCAATGAGAGATTTCTTTAACTAAATCAACAAACTTGCCTCCACTATATAAAGGCCCCAAGTCTTCAAGTCTTACACAGAGGAATCCCCTATAAACTTCAAGTTTAAAAAAGAGAGCAAGCAAAAAGAAAGCTTGAAGAGAGAAGAAGGAAGAAGAACTTTCTTCAAGATAAATAAAGATAATAGAGATCATAATATTTCATCTGCATATCTAAGGGTTTAACCCTCATAAAAGAACATTCTTTCCCTGTATCTGAGATCCATGAGACAAGTCTTTCACAAATGAGAATTTAATTCTCGTAGGGATAAATTCATTCTTGGGGATTGAAGATCCAGGGGAGAACAAAAAATCGAACTCTTTAGAAAAACACAAAAAGAAAGAAATAGCGCCGAGCGCCTCACATGCCTTTCTCGCGATTTGTGTCATCGGTCGGTTATATGCGATATAGTCAGGTTATCGAATCAAGTGTTGATTCGATAAAATGATACACATGATATTAGTCAGTTATATGTGATATAGCCGGATTAGTAAATCAAGTGTTGATTTGATAATCTAATGTATAATTATATATTTGATATATTAATTTATATTAACTAGTATTTGCTCACTCAAGATTGCTTTTTCTCACTTGAGAGTGCATTATATATATATGTGATATATATTTGTGCACATGATTTTGTATCATGCCAGATGATACATGAGTCATGGGTGTATGAGACTAACACCATACTCAAGATGATGTTTAGGTTATTATTTATTTTATGTAATTCAAAATTAGATGGATAATTGTCATAAGTGGAAGCTTGTAGATTGTTTGACTTTGTCCACTAATTTGTCTCACTTACGATATTTATTAACCAAACCATTATCTTAAACTAGGGTTATGTCTCTACAATGGTTAGTATATGATACTAACTCACCCATGGTTACTTATAACATTCATTCATTCTTCATTTGCTTCATCTTCTTCTTCATCTCTAAAGCTTTCTAGGTTTTGAAGAAGTGATGAAATATTGTGAGAAAAATAAATCTAAAGTGAGCCCACTTCCTACTTCATCATCCTCTAGTACTTGCCATTTAGTTTAGGGTGTTCTCTTCATAAAATTCATCACCTAGTGAAGAGGTAGCTTGGGTTTGAGTCTCCTCAACGTAGATCATCTTCGGCCTCGAAGATTTCGAGGAAGATTGTTCATTTCTCCAAGGGAACCCATACTAGAGTTCAGGAGATCTCCACTTGCAGCGAAGGGACTTCTACACGGAGCTTTAGAAGTGAAGGACCGGTCTACAAAGGTTGTATTTCTTGTTCACTACTTGTAATGGTTGATTACATGTTTATATTGTCTATTTACTCTAGCTAGATCTTAGGTTATGGTTCTTTAGCACGCTTGAAAATTAAAATTTGGCATGGTAGTTGCTGTGAAAACCCAGTAGGGTGTTAAGGAACCCCAACAGTGGTATCAAAGCCGGGCTAGAGTATTAGACGATGTTTGTTTGATTTCGAAACTGAAACTACTCCAGAACATGCAACATCGAACCCTAGTTTCTGTCGTTTTTTAAATGACCTCTAAAATTTTTTTAAACAAGTGCAGAATGTTGTATAAGACATTACTTGAACAAAGAAGAAATTTGAGCCTATTTGCTCGGAAAATGGCCGGCCACTTGAGGCTAAAAACCGGCCACCTCGGCCAAGTCCTGGTATTTTTGCCTCAAAATTTTCCTATGTTCCAGGCACTAGGGTTTGGTGTTTCAGGTGTTGTTTATTTTTTCTAAGATTTCATGTGATGCAGTCTTACTGTATAGGCAACTCGGAGTGTTTCATATTCGTAGTTTAACATTGGTTTCGGGTTTTCACATGTTATCTAGGTGAAGTTACAAAGTTCGATCGAATGTCAAAAACCCATTTTTCCAAGTTTAAGGTATTCGGAAAATCATGCAAACGATTCTGTGGACCCTCTAGAAGAATGAAACCCTAACTCGATATAATGACCATGGAACCGCTTTTGAACTTTAGGCTTTGCGGCAGTTCTACGGTGCCGTTAATGAGGCTTGGGTTTACCCTTCTACGGTTGGTCTATAGGTGTTGTGGCATGTTCTGTGTATTTTTGAACTGTGCTCAAGTGTTGAGCTCTCGGAGAATTATGGGACTTTAATTAATCGATCAAAAAGTTTAACGTCGTCCGGATATTTGTGATGGGACACAATACTTGGAATCAACAATATTTGAATTTTATAAATCTAGCAATTTAGTCTTATTTGATCGGTTGCTACGGGATTTTGATGTGATCAAAAGTCAGTCGCAATCACGTAGCGTACGCGGATACTCGCCGGATAACCTTACTAGATAGCCATGCCTCATAGCCCCGTCCAAGTAACTGTAGGAGAACACCGTTGCCAAAAGCATCCGTCCGGGTGCTCGCAGCCGCGGTGTTCCGCCTAAGTGCACTTCGTCGTCGGTATCAGGGGTGCGGCCGTCTACTAAAGTTTCCGACGAGCATTTGATCGGGATGTCGGGAATATTGTTGAATTGCCCGACTTGTTATTGAAAAGTGTTTTCAATATCGAGACTAAAATGCGGGGTTTATAATTGTTAGGCATGCGATGTCTAAGGAATTCATATTGTTAGGCATGAGATCCGGAATATAAGATATTTTGGGTTTATGTTGTCTAAGGTGGTTGCGGATTCCAATTGTTGTAGTTTTCACTTTCTTTTCTGCAACCGTAAGTGTAATATGTGGTGTATCGTTGGTTTTGTTGCTATACGTCAATGATAATTGGGATACGCATATTTACTTACGTTGATGACATGTGATGTTATGTGTTGCTGTGATATGTTATATTGAATCGTTGTGTTTGAATAGCCGGTTTTTTATGTGAGATAAGAGTTTTTCATTTTCATTTATGTAAAAACTTGTATGTAATATTCTTTTATTGGGGCACTTTCGGGTTGAGGAAGATATCACCGTTGATGTATATTATTTACTTTTCTGCATTAGGATAGACCCAAGGAAGGGAGCACAAGTAACCGGGTTCTAGAGTCCGGTGGGAGGCCATCTCGAGGAGTCGAGTCCGGGTCTCCTAACTCTAGAATTGGTAGGGTTGCTTGCCGCTCTCGTAGGGGTCTTGGGACGTGGGATTGGCTATTCATCACGACCGTGGAATCCGTGTTTTATACAGGCTTAAATTAAAACCCGGAAATCCTAGTATATCTAATATTTCGTATGTTGTTTTCTACTGCTGATATTCTGTGATGTGATCACTTTATATTTTGAGATGGATACATTATAATATATATGATATATTATAGACGTTGCTTATATTTTTCACCTGCGCTAGCCCTGCCCCGCTCTGCCGTTAGTTACCTAACTTAACGGTGCACGACGGGACTTCGTGGCAAATGCGGATTGCATAAGCGTACGTTGTATTTATCTGTGATGCTTAGGTAACTTAAATGATGGGACATTCATTAATGAGATTAATGAAAGAAAATAAATCTAAAGATATTGTAGAATCGAATTTGAAACCCACTCGGTTTTTTACGAAAAAGCAAAGTTTCAAAATGCGGAGCTTAAGCCACTCCTTTTAAAACCATTTGACTTTACAACGATATCAAGTTCAAAGCGTTAAACGTTTTCTTAAAAACCATCCGCAACCCTCCGTCATTTTAGGAAGTAGAGTACTTAGTATTCGTGCTGCGTTTGTTGACCTTATCCAAGGCGTAGTGTACGGTAGTTAAGTGATGTCTTCGTACACAGCATATGATGCGATTAATTAGGAAAATCATGTGACTTTGTTAACCTTAGCCAAGGGTCATATGGGCGGGTCTAATTAATCACGAAATGACGGGTAGAACTTGACTAGTGCTTGTAATTTGTTGAACACAGCCAAGGTCATAAGCCACTAGGGGTAAAAACCATTATCGGGGGTTTCAAGTGTTGAAATTTGCAATGAGATTGCATACCTTCTATGAGATTGTTGGATCCTGATACCCACCGTGAGTAATTGTTACTCCTGGAAGAGTTTTGCACTTTACAATTAGCTGATCAAGTAGGTGTCTAGAAAGGTGTCAACGGAGTTACGCCCCTGGGAAAACGAGGTTTATTTTAATTAGGTCCGTACGAAAGTAAGGGGAACCTCCCTCAAAGCGCTGGCACTGGCCTGGCTGAAAGATTAGCGAACTTGTAGGGTGTAATTAATCCCGGCTAGTCTTTCCTTTTAAGGTTTGAAGGAAGATTTGATAAAAACAGTGGGAGCCATCCTGATTAGATAAAATATATAACCAATCTAATCTTGCAAGAGCACACGCAGAGTGTTTTCTTCTCTCTCTCAAAGTAGCGACCGTGTCATGCCTTAATCAAGATAAAAATATGGATGGAATGACCGAACCCGCTTGTTATACTGAGTTAGGGAACGCTGGTCCCGCTCCAACTTATAATTGTTATAAGACCGAGCAGGAAATAGGGGAATACCAGGATTCCCATGCTGCCCAAACGAAGAAAGTGCATGATAGATGCATCTTCTTCTGGTGTGTTCATTACAGAGAACTGTTTCTCAGTATTCTCTACGTCCTGGGTATTTGATACCGGATCAGGATCCCGCATATGTAATCTGTTACATGGGCTGCAGAGAGGTGGAGAACTGGGAATGGGTGATATGTCTCTAAGTATAGAGAACAGTGCAATTATTGCAGCCAAGGAGTTGGCAGTTATCACCTTGTAGTACCAAATGGTAATACATTGATTCTGAACGAATGTTATTAGATACCGAACCTGATATGCAACATTATATCAGTCTTTTTATTTACTAAAGAAGGATATAATTTTGTATTGTTGGATAATATTTTGAACATTTCCTATATCAAAAGTTGATCAGTTCAGGCACGTTATCTAATAGCATATACCTTCTAAATCAAACCACAGTTCTTAACGTACAGAACACACACAAGAGGAAGAGTTCAGAAATGAATAAATCCTACTTATGACATTGTAGACTAGGTCATATCAATGCAACCCGACTAGCTAAGTTACATTAAGATGCATATTTAAATCAGTTTGAATTTACATCTTGTGAAACTTGTCAGTTATGTCACAAAGATAAGATGACCATAGCTCCGTTTACTTGAAACAGAGAAAGAGTTAGTAAACTCTTGGGACTGTTACATGATGATGTATGTGGTCCCCTGTCTACACATGCCAGGACTGATTCTTTGTACTTTATTATATTTACTGATGATCTCTCAGGATTCGGAAATGTGTTCCTATTGAAACACAAGCCTGAAGTTTTGAGAAATTCAATGAATATAAATCCGAAGTAGAGAACCAAAACGGGTATAAGTATTATGTCCTTTGATAGGATTAGGGAGGAGAATACTTGTGCATGGAATTCTTAGACTATTCTAAAGGAGAATGAGATTCTCTCTCAGCACTACTCTTCCGTATACACTATAGCACAACGATGTATCGGGGTGGAGCAATCACACCCTATTATATTTGGTACGCTCTATGATGAGTACTGCTGAGTTGCTTGTTTCCTTTTGTGGTTATGCGCTTGAAGAAGCAGCATACCTATTGAATTGGGTTCCAATCAAATCAATGCCTATCACTCCATATGAGATATGCTATGGGAAGAGCCCATCTCTTAAGCATGTTAAGATTTGGGTTGTCTGGCCCATGTCAAAAGAAAAATCCGGACAAGCTCGAGGCAACGTCAGTTCTGTAGAATTTTGTTGGATATCCCAAGCATTCGCAAGGAAATATCTTCTACCGCACCGAGAAACAAAAGGTGTTTTATTTCTCGGCATGCCACCTTTTTTAGGAAAAGGAATTTTTTAAGGAAGAAATTTATGGTCATGAGGTAGAACTGGAATATGTTCCAGCTATACAAACTACAGCTGATGATTTGGTAGAACCATAGGATTCAATAGTTCCCGACAAATCGCAGCCTCTCCACCGATCTGGTAGGGTTCCTCATCCGCCTGAGAGATACTTAGGTTTCTCGATGAAAGTGGGAGCAAGGATTGCATCATGAGATGATGACCCAACTAGTTTTGAGCAGGCCATCATGAGTGGGGACTCTGTAAGAATGGCTGGATGCTAAGCGATCTGAGATGGAATCTATATACACCAACAAAGTATGGACTTTGGTTGCTATATCTGAAGGGTTAAATCCCTATCAGGAGCAAGTATATCTTGAGAAGATTACTTGGTGTAGATGGAAAAGTTGAGAATTTCAAAGCTCCACTTATTTCAAAAGGTTCTCGTCATTGACCAGGCGTGGATAATGATGAATCCTTTTCTCCAGTGGCTATGCTTAAATCCATCCGGATCCTACTTGCCATTGCTACATACCATGACTACGATATCTGTTGGTTGGGTGTCATGACTGCTTTTCTAAATAATGATTTAGAAGAGAGCGTCTATGAGTACACAACCAGAGGGCTTCGTAGATAGTGGGAGTAGAGGAAACATGTGCAAGTTGCTTTACGGGTTAAAGCAGGCATCGCGGAGTTGGAACATCTGTTTTGATATGGTAGTCAAAGTGTTTGACTTCATCAAAATGGTAGATGAACCTTGTAAATAAAAAAAGGTTGTAGAGAGTATGGTAGTCATTCTCGTATTGCACGAAGATGACATACTCTTGATAGGGAAGGTGTTTCCTATGCTACACTCAGTCAATCTCCTCTTATCACATTGATTCTCCATAGAGGATCAAGGTGATACCTCCTAAATCCTGGGTTTTGGATCTATGAGATAGATCTAAGTGGATGTTAGGATTCTCAGTAGGTGTAGTGAGATGGTATCAATTGATCCTGGAGAGAATCACTGGATAGCTTTGGAGAACCTTCTTAAGTACGTGAGAAGCACTAAAGAATTGTTCTCGGAGTTTGGTAACGGTAAACTCCAGTGGGAGTCCTTTGCCGACTCAAGCTTTCAGGATGGTAAGGTTGACTGAAAGTCAGTCACATGCACTATCTTTACCCTCAGTGGAGGGACGGTATGTTGGAAGAGTTCCAAGCTAGATACCGGGGCGAACTAGACGATAAAGGCTGGATATATCGCTATCAACGATGCTACCAAAGAGACAGTCTGGATGTATATTTCTTCATGACATGAACTAGGTTCCCACCATTGTGTGATAATGGAAGTGTGGCTTTGGCCTAGGAACCCCGGTCCCATCAGTGACCCAGACATATTCTAAGGCAGTATCACCTGATCATGGAGATGGTTGATCCCCAAGAGATCGAGGTTAGGAGAGTAGACTCAGAGGTTAACACGGCAGATCCACTCACTGAGGCCTTTCCTGCGAGAGACTTTTATAGCATATTGGGTATGCTATACTACAACAACGGGCCTTAGTGCAAGTGGGAGATTGTTAGTTGTATGTATGCCCTAGAGGCCATTATTGTACATGAGATGTATATTATAGTGGATGCTGGGATATATATAGGGAGGACTTTCTTGCTCGACACGATAGTATGCTATCTGGTTGCTCTTTATCTTAACCTGTACATTTACTGTCTCTCTGTTACATGTTGATAAAGCCTTTATGATGTGTACTTGACTTCCAGGATTATGATGCAGATCATACTAGTGAGGCCTGGGTAGTCTATGAGTTCATCCTTCAATGTTCCTAGTCGTGGGAATATCGAGACAGGGCATCGATATTCTAGAGTAGACTAGCATATATTTTCTCGACCCATAAGATGGGCGATGGATGATCCCATATCCATTGGTGTTTGACATCAGAGATGGTATACGGGTGCTCAGTGGTGACTGGGTACACTGAACGGACTCGTCGAGAACTCCTAGATGGTATTATACCTCACGTCAGATAGCAGTTCTCTGGTGACACTGGTATAGGTTAGTCTGTTTACCCGAGATTGTCATAGTGTTTTGTGTGTCTCCTACCGTGCTTTGATTTCCACCCTACCACGGCTCTGCTGAGTTGTGCAATCAGGTGATTTTTGGGTACAATCCCGAGTCACATGGAGACAATGAGCAATAGGAGGGGATTCGTCTCTCCCGGTATTGGGGGTTGATGTTGCGCTATGCCCGATTGGTCATAACTGAAATCCCTGGCCAAGGTAGATAAGATTTACTGGTAAGTGTTATCAGTAGTTTCTCGACCCGTTATGGACCTAATATCGGCATGACTTATCAAGCTATTGGGGTCTGATGTTTACCACCCCTAGGCGAGATATGCGACATATCAGATGTACAGACCAGACTGTATGGTAGTGTTAGTGATTGGACTCACAGGAGTATGAGCATGCTTGCTTGTTGAACTTCTGATCGCTCAATACTCGGGTGGCCGTTACGTTTAGTAGGCCTCTTGCGGCTTGTGGGTGTTTGATATGATCATCACCTACTGTCGGCGTATTGACGAGTCTTTAGAGTCATACACAGAGGTTTCCTGGTTCAGGCGAAATGGAGTAGGAGCACATATGAGATATGTGCGGTATCGAGATTAATACGTGTATGTGATACCGTATTCTATTCTCACGATTTGTGTCATCGGTCGGTTATATGCGATATAGTTGGGTTATCGAATCAAGTCTTGATTCGATAAAATGATACACATGATATTAGTCGGTTATATGTGATATAGCCGGATTATTAAATCAAGTGTTGATTTGATAATCTACCGTATAATTATATATTTGATATATTAATTTACATTAATTAGTATTTGCTCACTCAAGATTGCTTTTTCTCACTTGAGTGTGCTTTAAATATATATGTGATATATATTTGTGCACATGATTTTGTATCATGCTAGATGATACATGAGTCATGGGTGTATGAGACTAACACAATACTTAAGATGATGTTTAGATTATTATTTATTTTATGTAATTCAAAATTAGATGGATAATTGTCATAAGTGGAAGCTTGTAGATTGTTTGACTTTTTCCATTAATTTTGTCTCACTTAAGATATTTATTAACCAAACCATTATCTTAAACTAGGGTTATGTCTCTACAATGGTTAGTATATGATACTAACTCACCCATGGTTACTCATAACATTCATTCATTCTTCATTTGCTTCATCTTCTTCTTCATCTCCAAAGCTTTCTAGGTTTTGAAGAAGTGATGAAATATTGTGAGAAAAATAAATCTAAAGTGAGCCCACTTCCTACTTCATCATCCTCTACTACTTGCCATTTAGTTTAGGGTGTTCTCTTCACAAAGTTCATCACCTAGTGAAGAGGTAGCTTGGGTTTGAGTCTCCTCGACGTAGATCATCTTCGACCTTGAAGACTTCGAGTAAGGTTGTTCATTTCTTTAAGGGAACCAATACTAGAGTTCGGGAGATCTCCACTTGCACCGAAGGGACTTCTACACGGAGCTTTAGAAGTGAAGGACCGGTCTACAAAGGTTGTATTCCTTGTTCATTACTTGTAATAGTTGATTACATGTTTATATTGTCTATTTACTCTAGCAAGATCCTAAGTTATGGTTCTTTAGCACTCTTGAAAATTAAAATTTAGCATGGTCGTTGCTGTGAAAACCTAGTAGGGTGCTAAGGAACCCCAACACTAATCCATGCCCTAAGGGCGACCACATAAATTAGTCTCCATACGATCCACGGGCAACCAAAAATAAAACAAACACACACGACACGAAGTGACCTTCTGGAGCAGGAAAAAGTGGTTACCGCGATGCGGTAGCGTAATTAACTGCAGGGGCTTGCGCCTGTAGAGAAGAGAGTCCCTACAATAAAAAAACCCTCACAAACGAGGGGGAATCTGACGAAGTCTGCTACAACGGCTGCATCTGTCCAAACTTTCGATACACGATGCCATGAATCAATTTGGCATCTTCGGAGAGGTGGACAGATAAATCCAAATAGCATCTGTCCCCAAATTCAGGCAAGACGATTCTACGCGGTTTCGTCTCTGTTTTCGGCGGTAAACACATCCGATACCAGCCGACTCCCCCTTAAATTATGAATTTCCGGATGAACATGCGTTCGACACAATCGAAGGAGAGAAGGAAGAGAATGATTCCCAATGAGAACTCTATTTCGATGGAGCATTTTCCATGAAAAGGCGAAAGCAAAACACCCCCATAATCAAAGCCGGCGTGGGTCTTATCTTCGTGACTCCGCAAGGAAGGATATTGCATTACACCCTTACCTTAACGAACGAAATTGAATATGAAGCTTTGATAGCAGGTCTCGAGATCACTGTCGACATGGGAACCTCATATATGGAGAGTTTCAGCTCATCGTTAGCCAAGTAAATGGTGACTATCAGACATGCAAGCCCGGGCTGATAAAGTATAGCGAAAGGGTGCAGCAACTGCTGACACAAATCCCCTCCTACATCCTGGAGAGTATACCGCGTGCAGAAAACAGCAAGGTGGATGCATTGGCCAAATTGGCTATAGAACTGGCTGATGATGACTTCGATGACGTAAAAAATCATTGTGCAAAGCCGCAGGGTTCTCACGCCAACGGATATATCTTCGGAAGATCTGATGGAGTTATCCGAAAGAAAAGAAATGATCAAATATGTAGCCCTTCAAACAGAGGACGAAGAAAAGGTCAAGAATTGGAGGGAAGTCTTCATAAACTACTTCAAATCCCAACGAACGCCTAAAAACGCGTTGTCTCAACATCAGCTCATGAAACGAGATCTGTCATTCACCTTTGTCAATGATACTCTATATAAGAGATCGTTCGATTGTCTGTGGCTAAGATGCCTGGGGACGAAGGAAGCGAAGAAATTCGTTCAAGAAATTCATGACGGACTCTACGGTTCTCACCAAGCTGGACCAAAGTTGAAGCTGAAGATCAAGAGAATGGGTTACTATTGGCCCACAATGATTCAGGACTGCCTCGAATATGCGAAGCAGTGTCACTCGTGCCAAATCCATGGGGACTTCATCCACCAACATCCAAATCCTCTACACCCAACAGTGGCTAGCTGGCCGTTCGAAATGTGGGGAACCAATATAATTGGCCCGATTGAACTGGCGTCGTCCAATGGACATCGGTTTATATTGGCAACGACCGACTACTTCTCTAAGTGGGCAGAAGCAGTACCACTAAGAGAGGTGAAGACTGAATATATCCTCCATTTCTTCAGGACACATGTCATCTATCGGTTCGGCACTCCGCGACGAATTATCTCGGATAATGGGCCAGCTTATAGAAGTCATAAAATCAGCTGCTTTTCAACATAAAATAGATTGAAGATACTTTTCAGTCTATAATTCTCGGGCCAACGGTCTAGTTGAAGCTTTCAACAAGACCTTGACAAAGATTATAAAGAAAACGGTGTCCAGAAAAAAAAGAGACTGGCACGAAAGGCTGCATGAAGCTCTCTGGGCGTACCAAACAATGTTCAAAATGGCCACGAATACAACACCATACGCGTTGGTACTCGGCATGGAAGCAGTGCTTTCCCTGAAAATAGAACCCCCCTCTTTACAAGTAGCTGTTCGATACGAGCCGACAGATGAAGAAAATGCTCATCTTCGGCTTGAGGAGCTCGATGCCCTCGACGAAACTCGCCTTATAACACAGAAAAATCTGGAGGTTTACAAGGCAAGGATGACACGGTCATATGAAAGACTGACCAGACCGAGAACATTCCGCCAAGGCGAACTCGTACTAGTCGTCAAAAGTCCAATGATCCCCAACCGTGCAAAAGGGAGGAAATTCGAGCCGGACTATGAAGGTCTGTACATCATAGACAAAGTCTACCAAGGTGGAGCCTACCTGCTCATGGATATGCATGGAGAAAGACCCTTCCGGCCAATAAACGGCCGATTCCTCAAAAAATAATACGCTTGAGGAGTCACGACTTATGTCTATGATAGATGAAGATGCTCGTGTCTGTTCGCTATCTTCCTGAGTCAGAACTCTGAGAGTAGTATGCAAAGAAATTCGCCTCAAACATGGCGACAAAGGACCGAGATGACCTTAAACTAGAAACTCGCCTCAAACATGGCGATAAAGGACCGAGATGTCCTTAAACTAGAAACCTGCCTCAAACATGGCGACAAAGGATCGAGATATTCTTAAACTAGAAACTCGCCTCAAATATGGCAATAACGGACCGAGATGTCCCTAAACTAGAACCTCGCCTCAAATATGGAGACATTGGACCGAAAAGTCTCTAAACTAAAATTTTGCCTCAAACATGGCGATAAAGGATCGTAACGTTCCTAAACTATTACATCGCCCCAAATACGACGATGCATTCCCTTGGGATATATATTATAATCGAAGTCTTAGCAGGAAAGATTGCAACTCAAGTCCTACTGGCTGCATAGCTACTTCAGCGATGAGGCCATCCCCAAAACCCACCGGCAAACAGGTGGGTCACCTGCGACGAAACTACTTTCGAGAGTTTTGCTATGGAAAAAAAATGGTATGTCCACAAGCAAAATGGGCATGGATGGCGCCGTGAGTAAAAACAGCAGGACTGCCGGCGAGTTTGTGAAAACCCGAATAGGGCGCAAACTCGTAAAATAAAAAATTCATGTGCACTTGCAAGGTCTTCTCGACATTGTGAGAAGAAAATACCTGCGTGAGATCCTTACGACTCACAAAGGAGCAACACACTTAGGAATCGTCATGATTCCTAAGGAGAAATTACACTTGCGAGATCCTCATGACTCGTAAGGAGAATTTCCCCTTATAAGACCTTCGCGGTTCATAAGATTCAAAAGCCTTAAGTTACAAGAAGCCGAACCTGTTCTTAAGCTGCCACATCCCCCAAGTTGCTCTACAGGCAGTCCAATATTGACCCATGTATACAATCCACGAGCAGGAATAAATATTCCTCCACCAAGTTCCACCAACGGCGAGAAATGTCACCATATGGTGAATGACACTTGTAAGTCCTTTCGACTTATAAGAAGAAAACCACTCTTGCAAGATCCTTACGACTTACAAGAGAAAATACCCTTAGAAATCCCCATGATTCCTAAGGAGAAAGTACACCTACGATGTCCTCATGACTTATAGGGAGAAATATCTTTATGAGACCCTTACGGCTCATAAAGTCAAAAATGCTTAGTCAACTAGATCCTAACCCTGTTTACTAAGAAACCTTTGTTCATATCAGCAAAGGCAAATGATGAATCGCTCCTGGCAATATCCCAGTCGTAGCAATTCTGATGCCTAAAAAGGTGTCAAACTCCAAGTCTTTTCACGGCAAATGATGATTCGCTCCTGGCAATATTCTAGTCGTAGCGATGCTGATGCTGAGGTTGGTATCAGATTCCAAACTTGCAATAAAAATAGCAGCGAGAAGCAAAAAATGCATATGAAATAGCCGAAATGATGTGGAAACTCGCAATAAAAATCAGCGAGTAAAAAAATATGCATATAAAAACAGCTGAAATGTTTGGGCAACTCGCAATAAAAAGCTGTGAGTGAAAATATAAAAAAATAGCCGAAATGATTGAGCACCGTGAACAAAATAGCCGAAATGACTAGGTAATCATGACTTTCACGACATAAAAAGCTGAAAAGATGGAGCATCGTGGCAATAAAAAATAAAATAAAATAAAATTTCCTTTGCCCTGCAAGTATGTCTATATTGACTCATGTATACAATCTGTGGGCACAAATGAAAGAAAGGGAACCGTACTTTCCCACCAGGCTCCGTCAAAGGGAGAGCCAAGTCTTGACGGTGCATATAAAAGCTAGAGACTATCCCGGTGTTCCTTCTCATTCCAACAGGATGCAGACGTAAGGTCAACAAAAGACCCAAGGGTCGAAACAAAAAATGAGCCATGGCAAAATCCTTGCTCTAAGTCTTGACGGTGCATATACAACCTAGAAACTATCCCGGCGTTCCTTCTTATTCCAGCAGGATGCAGACGTAACATCAACAAAAGACCTAAGGGTCGAAAAAAAAAATGGCCATGGAAAAATCTTAGTTCCAAGTCTTGAGGGTGCATAAACAACCTAGAGATTATCCTGGCGTTCCTTCTCATTCTAGCAGGATGCAGATGTGACGTCAGCAAAAGACCCAAGGGTTGAAACTAAAAATGGAGCAATGGCATATTCTTAGCTCCAAACTTCAATTGCAGTACATAGAGCTTAGAAGTCTTTCAGATGTCTACCCTACTTCAGCAAAGAATCGGCGTGACATCGTCAAAACAAAAAATGAAGCAACAACATATTCCCAGCTTCGGGTCTTGAAGGCAACTTATATAAAGCCTAAAAGACTATCGGAGATCATCCCACACCGGAGTAGAGTGGTTATGACTCATCGGGCTCCAAACTGAGCCTAACCTCAAGTAAAAAGTGTCATGGCAAATTCCTAATGTTTGCTCTTCCGACGGTAATATGACCTAAGAAGATTACTTGAAAACGTCTTGTCCAGCCCCCGAAGGGATCAGAGACACGACAGTCACGGGGCTACTCAAACAACAGATTAAAGACCTCATATCGAGCAATACATCAGTCAATGTGACGGTACCACAGACTAAAACCCTAGTACCACAAGCCTAATGGACCTCTGTCGTAAAGAATGGGGGTTATCTACATATAATGTTAGGACAAGTTTGCCCGTAAACCCAAGGGAGGTAAACTACTAACTTCGAAATGAGTACATAAACTAGAAACTCTGAAACGAGCGAATAAACTATAAACTCCGAAATGAGTACATAAACTAGAAATTCTGAAATGAGTGAATAAACTACAAACTCCGAAATGAGTAAATAAACTACAAACTCCAAAATGAGTAAATAAATTACAAACTCCGAAATGTATACATAAACTAGAAACCCCGAAACGATTGAATAAACTACAAACTCCGAAGTGAGTACATAAACTAGAAACTCCGAAATGAGTGAATAAACTACAAATTCCGAAATGAGTAAATAAACTACAAACTCCGAAATGAGTACATAAACTAAAAACTCTGAAACGAGTGAATAAACTGGAAACTCCGAAACGAGTAAATAAACTAATTGGCGCTAAATTAAGACATCAAGAAACAAAAAGACGCAACTCATAGACCTCGGGGATCGGAATTATGTTCCTGATGGATGACGACGCTTGTGTCCATCCGCTTTCAAAACTCTAAATGACATGCCAGCCCAAAACCAGCTATATATTATACTTCACTCATGGGTATACCACCGTGAGCAAGGTGGTAGAGTGAAGAATTTGTTCACATCAGTTCAATACCCACCTATATTTAGATGCATGCATCAGAAACATCTAAGGTTAAAATACAAAGTATACATGCAGAGGCAAGATGCCCACATGGATATGTATGGGGGGGCGAAACGTTCAGCGGTCAACAAATTATTTATTTATTTATTTATTTATTCTACAGAAAAAGATCACCAAATATGAAATCCGAGATACAGGGATTAGTAAAACAATAAGCAAAATTCTTTAACTCCCTCTCTGCCTTCTCTACCATGTCGAAGCGGCGATCTTCGTGAGGAATCGCTCCCTATCGATCAGCGCCATGCCCATCAGCGAAGGCGGACATGACGGCTCGCTGAGCCCGTATCTGACTTAGCAACTGAACAGAGTGGTCTTTTGATGCTGGGAAATCAAATACGCCTCATATAAGCACTCGATCTTGTCCTCCGCTGCGTCGAGCATCGCCGGAGTCATCTCTATCGGATGAGGGGGGATGTCAGTAAGCACGGACATGAAGATCATCTGGAGCCAAATGGAGCTGATAGGAAAAGGAGAGCCCCTATGAGCCAGAATCTCGTACATCATCATGTCACACTGTTCATCAGTGAGAACGGGATCCACTAATCGCGCAGCGAAACGGGGAACAATTCCCTCGATAGGTACTTCCCATGGTTGCTGACGAGCATGCGGACGATTGCAAGCCATAACTCTTGGTTTGTTAAAAATGGTTCTCTCCTAGTGAAGAAGGAGGAAAACATAGATTCAGATTATAAAGAGAAGAATTTAAGTCTAGACACAGAAAATGTTGTGCATGGTGGAACTATTTCCAAGTCCTGACAAAAAGGGCATGGGAAAAGAAAAATTTGACTCATGGAAATCAGAGCCAGAAGAAAAAATGATTCCCTCAGCAGCGCCTCACATGCATGACATGTGAACGCCAGTGCCGATTTTTCGCAGGATTAGAACCTGTAGCGGTGCCTCACGTGCATAACATGTGAGCGCCGACGCTAGTTCATGATTAAATCCTGTAGCAGCGCCTTATGCGCATGACACGTGAATGTCGGCACTAGTTTTTTTTATATATAACAACACCTCACGTGAGACACATATGAGTATTGGTGTAAAGAAAAGGGGGAGCTTTGTCATTCATACTTCGAAGAAATTTATACATTGATGATAAAAAAATTACAATGGTAAGACGCTGAATTCCGGACACGGATTCATGAACTTAGAGGTAAGTTTGAGTAAAGTGCTTCTGGTTTCGTTGACCATTTTCTTATACATTTTCTCATGAATGCAAGCATCAGGATCTGATTGGTTTAGTGAGAGTGTTTGTGTAGTAACCGCAATCAATAATGGTGTCACGTGTAGCTAGGCGAGATGAGTACGGGTCGTCCGCAGGGATGCGTGGAACTTTTAATCTTACTTTAGACGAGTTGATTAGAAATAGGGAGAATGGTTTTAAGATCTAGTTTAAATATGGATATAGATTTTATAGGGAAAAGGCTTGTAGGGTTCATATGATTTAGTAATTGATGGATGACTAATAAAGATGACTCCTTTTATCTTTTGATAGATTTAAAACTAGATAGATAGTGGTGAATGAGAATTAGGGTTCTGGGAAGAAACTAGGGTTTTCCCACTATTGACCCTTATCCCTTCATTGATCTTTATTCATGTCTAACCCTTAACAAAACAATTGTTAATCTGATTTCAAATCGCAGTAAAGACTATCAATAAATTGATAGCACGTCCGATTAGGATGTTAACGATTCTTTTGCTAAAGTTTATAAACTTCATAAGACGTAAAAGAAGTTAAAATATTTTCTCATCCATTGTTCTACCCTAATCCTATGAACACCATCCGGAAAATTACTCGCGCATGATGGAGATAGAAGAAGAAAAGAGAGAGAAGGAAATCATAATACAAGAATTAAATGCAGAAAGTAAATGCGAATAATTACAAATGATCTACCTTTATTAATCAACATTACAAGTACAAATCCTTCAATTTTAGATTATAAGAAGAAGAAATTGCTCTCGATCTCTGCCTCGTAGGAAGTAGATGTTTCGTCGATAATCACGTCGCTTTATCACATTGAATCGCTATCCTTTCGTAGATCTTTTGTTCTTTGACGGTAATTTACTTCGTGTAAAAGGTAATGATTTCTAACTTTAGCCTTCGGTCCTTTATATAGCCTGAAAGCAGAAACCCTAGATCCTAAGTATTAGGGTTTGTTGTTGCAATCCTACCCACAAAATCCCAAACTCTAACTCCACAACAATGCCGCAGATCCGCCGCGTTTAGAGGGTATTTTCTACGCAATCGTGGCCGTTTGGGGGCTTTAGGGTATCAATTTTCTGGAGCTTCTACATGTTGACACATGGAGATCTTCTAGATATATGGATTTTGGAAATATTTCCTGAGTCTCTGCCGGTAGATTCTTCGATTTTATTGGCAGATTTTTGATCCTGACGTCTTGAATATCTTGATCTCCTGACCTGAGCTAAATCTTACACAATATCTCCATGACTAATGTTAGTAATATTTGTTAGAGAGATATAATCTTAATCATTTTATATGATAATAAATCTTTAAGCAATTTGATTAAGATTATTTGATATGCATAATAAAAATATTATATAAAAATTACATGCATATATTTTCCTTCATAATGTTAATTATAATATATAAACATATGGTAAATAGTATTTTGCAGATAAACCCAAATATATTCTATATTTATAATAAAAACCTTTAAATATTTAAGAAAATGAAAGAAAATGTTATATCAAATGTGCGATATTTTCGACTGAACAGGATCCCCGCTGATGTCATCTATACTCTGGTACACGGATATTGTCGCCTTCTGTCGGAAGACGCGATGCAAAACAGAGAGAAGATTATCTCGCCGCTTCTTTGAAATTAGGCCCATCAGATATACTGAATTCACCTTATCTTCAGCATCATCAAGTGCCTCGAGCGGCATAGCCTCATCAAGCTCGGAAAGTGCTTCCCAAATCGACCCAACGACAATCTTCAAAAGAGCAGAATGGCGAGGAAGCAATCGACCGTTGTAATCGTCGAAGCGACTCATCACCTGCATGTACTGGGCGTCGGTAAACTCTTAGCCCTGGCAGCGGTCTTGGATGTGAATATCCTCATAAGAGATAATTTTTTCAAGATCATACAGATGAGAAGCCATAGTATCTGGAAAAAAAACCCAGTAAAGGGTTAGCAATCAAAATACCAAAATCATTACAATCTAGAAGAAAAAAATGGCCCCCACAAAATCAAGGTGATGCCCTATCAATGATGAAGCAGGCATTCAGTGTAAGAATTCGAAAGGATTCTCATTTAATGAAAGATTTCATTGAACAGTGGAGTTCAAGACTCTCAATGGCCTTGAAGAACGTGTTCTACAGTAGATTCAAATCTGGAAGGAGAACCCTAAAAATAAAATAAGAAAAGAGAATGAAATTCCCAAAAGAGAATTTTCAAAAGAAATGGAATTAAATTCCAAACAACCCTCAAAGATCAAAGTCACTAACAGGGTAAAATCCTAAGATCTCTGAGACCAACGGTCTACCTAAACAAAGTTTTTAAAAGATTTCTAAGAGATCGTTTCAAGAAAAAAGGCCAAGCTCTGTTAATGGGTTAAAAATCCAAGATAAAAAGAGTCTCTTTTAAGAGAAAAATGGTCATAATCCTTACAAATTTTTAATCAGAGTTAAACTCTAAGAGTTTCTTCAGGCAGAGATCTAAGCTCTGAGAAGAGAATTAAATTCTAAAGGAAGAAGAAAGAAGATGACGAAACATCAGTCATCTCAAGAGCCAAAGGCTCTATTTATAAGTCATGAAGGGACGGTTCAACCCCCCGGGAGATCGAACGGTGGAAAAGGTGACACCGTTGCACCTACATGTAAGCCACGTGAGAGAAACGGTAGGGGTATTTGTTTCCCCAATATATTTAACCTAACGAAAGAGCAAAGCTCTGTTGAATTTAATGAGGCAGCGCTTCACGTGCTCTCCATTAAGGGGCCAGCACCAGAGCCAATCCTATAAGATTAAATCCTATGGTGGTGCCTCACGTGCTCCTCACGGGAGCGCCAATGTGCAAAGCACATAAGAGTTCATAAGAGTTAAACTCTTAGATGGCGCCGCACGCTGGCGCCAGTGTGCAAAGCATACGAGAATTTATTACATAAGAATCGGACTCTTATATGGCACCGCCCGTGCTCCTCATGCGGGCGCCAATGTGAAAAGCAAAGGAATACCCATTATAAGAATCAAAATTCTCAAGTGGTGCCCAAGTGCTTAACACGCGAGCGCCGGCTGATTCGTTTGTCAAAAACTATTTCTAAACCGCAATCAAGAACGGCGTCGCTTTGCAGCTAGCCGGTGAGTACGGGTCGGTCCACAGGGATTTTGTGAATCTCCCAGTCACGCTTACGAGTTAATTCCGAAGGGTGTTCGGATTAATTATTAAATCTAAAATAATAAATAACCTAGGGCAAATATCTAGATCTACTCTTGCTAGGGCTAGGTTTAGGGATGGTTTGGAAATGTAATTAAATCTCACCGCTTTCAATACCTGAATGAAAATCTATGAGGAGTTATGGTAATTATCAATAAAGGGGATTAGATCCGTTCGGGAAGGTGTTTCTTCCTTTAGGTTCTTGTCTTTCCTTTAGAGATTCTTACCCTAACCTCCATGGAAAACACCACAACCGGGCCTTTACACTACGGTGTCATCGTTACCTCGAGGGGTAGGATGCCGTAGGGCGCGGTATGTGCATGTATGCATGGAGTCCTATTGTAAATATTTGGTGGATAAGAAAGGGATGAGAGATCTCATCTCTCAAAATCCTTCCTCAAAGCTAAACCCTAAACAAGTTCCTAGGGCATGAAATTAAATCTACCTAGGGCAAGGAATTGAAATCTACACTAGGGTAAGAAATTAAATTACTTACAGATGGATCCCTCCAATCATCCATGCAGGTTTGTCAGATCTGAATTTCTGAATGGAAAAGAAGCACCGATGCTCTCCAAAAGATTTCTAAATTTTATTCAATAAAAGGAGGCATAAGAAATTACAATGAGTAGAGTTCCTATTTATAGAGAATAGGAAACCCTAGGTTACAATTGATTTGCATGTCTACATTTACCAAAATATCCTTTGGAAGACCTAGTCAAAGTAGACTTCAAGCTTTGGTAAAATTTTATGTCTCTTTAAAAGAAAGTATTGGGCCTTGGATCTTTGGGCTTCCTTATTATTTGGTTCTTTATTAATATAGCTTCTATGTTTTTTCCAGATCTCCAGTGAATAATTGCGGTGGACTTTTAACGCTTTCGCTTTGTAATCTTGGACTTTGCATTGCCTTGTACTTTATGAATTTTATCTTTGATGCCGGCTTAATCAAGAGTCTTCTGTTTGCTGGTCAAAGTCCACTTTGGCATCGTCTTTTCATCGTTTTCACTGTTTTAGATCCAATAACCTGTAACCTGTAATATGTAGCGGACATGCGTCAAAAGCACCTGTTTATTTATAAAAAGAATAAGATGGGGAATATAATAATGCAATATTATGGTATGAATAAATACCCCCAAACTTATCTTTTGCTCATCCTCGAGCAAACTTATTTTTATTCACTAAAATCCTGACAGCACTTTCGCAGGGAAACGTGATTGCACTGAGCACGTGCAACAAGCCGTTAAACCTCTAGGTGTCCCTAGTAGGAGGAGTGTTGTCTCCTGAGGGTTTTCAGCGGATACCACCCACAAAATCCTATCAATTTGGTTTTTTCGACTTTTGTTTTCCAATTAGATTTTCTAACAAGGAATTCTATTATCGTCGACTCATAAATTATCCACCCATTTTCTTCACACTTCCTCATCATTTAACTTAAGATTATATATATCTTGCAGATCTACTTAGATTTCGGCATTTCCTAAGTTTTCCTTCTAGGGTTCCATCTCCACTTAGGAATTTCTATCAACCCTACTAAAGATACAAGTTTTATTCTTCATTCCTTTCTCTCATCTAAACTCTAATCACATACCCCTACGTGTGTGTATAAATCACCCCTACACTTGGAAATTCAAATCAAGCAATCATACCCTTGTCCGTTGTCCAAAGCACTTATTAATTGGTGAATTTTTAAATGAATTTTGCTACATATCCTTCATGCGACCGTTAATACTTCTTGAGGTACCAACGACCGATTACAAAATATGTTTGTACTTTAAAGCGTAATTCCTAGTTTTGCAACACCCAAGGCTTTTAGCAGTGACTCCCAAACCAGTTGGTCTAAGGCACTAAGTGATGAAGCACCCTCGCTAAATATTTTTTTATTTTTACAGCCTTAAATAATCACAAAAACCAGTGTCCATTTTTTTATTCTTTATTCACACCTTTTTTTTCTTTTATTTTCTTCGTACTAAGGACTTTAGACAAGAGCATTTCAAGGTCTCTTCTACTATTCCAAGTTTCAAGGTGCGTGATTGTGCAAATTATAGGGTATACATTTTCAGAATTTAGACTTAAGTTAGGAACTATTTTTCAAACTTATACTCTAATAAGAACATCAATACTTTTCCTTTTTTTTAACTTAGCCCAAGAAGTGAACCCAAAATTTGCCTATTTCTAAATAAACTACAAAGACATATACTTTCTACCGTTAAACTTTAAGGGAGGTTATTTTTAGGGTTTTTAATTTACTAAGTCTAAGATCTAGTTGTTCCTAGCCAGTTAACCTATTTGTCAAACTCAAGTCAATTGGCCAAAATTGAATACATTAATTTTTATAATTTTTGAAATTTTCAAATTTTTATGGGTTTTAAAATAAGTATGCAAATGCAAAAATATACATATGAATGCAAGGGAAGAAGACGTACCGAGCATACCCCAAACTTAAACTTGACAGTGTCCTCACTGTCATGCTACACCAAGAGGGTCAAAATGTCGGCACTCCCCTGTTTATTTATTTATAATTTTTTGAATTTTTATATTTTTTTTATAGAAAAAGAAAACAAAAAATATATATACATATATACAAAGGTTCCCCCCAAACTTAAGCTTGGCCTTACACAAGCCAAAGGTTAACACCAACCATTCAAAAATCTTATCGTGGTAATGGTCAAGTTGGTGAAATAATGGGATGTAGAAGAAAGAAATGAGAAGCACGCGAGACCGTGTGGAAAGAAGAATGGTAGAATATGGTCTCGGTGGGGGAGAAGAATGGCGAAAAGAAGAAGGAAGTGGAGTACGATCTTGAGGGTGTAAATTGAGTGAATAAATTAGCGCAATATGTGATGACCGATATGTTATAAGCGATTGCGCTAACCTATCAACCCGTCGAGAAATGGGGTCAAATCCCTCAAGATTCGCAAGAAGACATAGGTACGCCGAACTTGGTATAGGAGATGAAAGCGTAACGGTCATTTGTACGGTCGGGACAATAGGAGAGACGAAAGGGAGTGAATTAGGGATAGTATCTTTCTCACCGTAGTAAACTGTTTTGAACTTGAAAGATTCCATTAATGGTTCGAAACTACTATAATCAACCGAGTCTGATGGCTCATCTGAAAATGTAAAGGACTCAAACTCGGGCGGTGAGTCATCAGCATCGTCCGAAAAAGTGAAACACCCGTAAGTGTTATCGTCTGTGAGAATTGTGTCAGATTCAAAGGAAAAGGTTTCAAGCTTACAGTCTTCAAGCGGGGTCTGAACGATGGGAAGGAGGGAGGGTGATATAACAGTCAAAGGTTCAGGAGGATGAATTGGAAAATCAGACACATCAAACAAAAATGATTCAACCTTAATATTATCCCCAAGACTCTCCTCAATACTATCCTCAATATTTAACTCTTCCATGCCATTATCATCAAAATCTAGATGCATATGAGATTCGGGAGAAACATTTGATAACTCAGGATGATGATTTGAACATAAAAATTCAATTAAATCTACGGGTTCATCATCCGAAATATTCCCGGCGTCTATATTCTCAATCAAGTGAAAATCAATTTCTTTAGATACCTCATCAAAAACATGGATATTTATCAATTCAGGTTCTAGCTTGGAGGTGTAAAGACCGAAAGGGTTAGGTGCGGTTTCACTCGAAAGGGGTTCCTCACAATTTGGCAAATCGAACACTACAAAATCACACAACTCGTTTTTATTTTGAACTTGTGAATCATTTAAGACATTCGATGGAAAACTGGAGTTGTGGGCTTCAATTGGGTAAGGGTAGGTTTGATTTGGAAATCCTCTCACATTCTCATTCTGTCCAACCGCCTCCTCATACATTGAAAAATTTGGAGCTAGTTGGAAATTAGCTATCGGTTCAGCAGGTTGCATAAGGGCGGCCACGGACGCTTCCATATTTCTTACCATTTTGTTTGTTGCTGCGATATACGCCTCCAACGACTCTTCCAAACTAGACTTGGGTAGTAAGGGGGTTTCGGGAAAAGATTCGAAATTGTGTGGATATGCAAAACTCCCAACAGGCTGTGTAGAATCAATGTCTAGTGAAGGTGGGAAAGTCGGGTAGGACAGGTAGGAAGTGGGTGGTTGGACAGGGATAGGGTCAACATGTGGATAAAAAGGTGAGTAATCGTGCGGATCCCTAGAACTAGCTGAGTGGAGAGGGGTGAAAGATCGGCTGCGAGATTGAGCAATGTGCTCAGCAATGGACATCGGTTTAGGAGTTACAGCAGGACTTGGAAAAGTGGTATCAACATATGGAGGTGGTAAAGGTTGACTCGGTTGACACAAAGTTGGTTGAAAAGTCAAACTGTTTTTCCTAGACGCCTCTATTTGATCTTTCAAAGATATTTTTGGCAAGGAGGGATCGTTTTTAAATTGACCAAACAAATTGACGTACGACGCAAAATTAGGTTCGGGATACCAAAGTTCGGCAAGAGATTTATTATGTGGGGTACCCATGTTAGAAGAAAGAGGAAAAGAAAGAAGGTTGAGTGGTGCAAGGATTTCTCAGCGACAAAAGTTGCAAGTCTTTTTAAAAAAATTTCCTTTTATTATTTTTTTATTTGTTTTGCAAAAATTTTCGATAAAGGGCTAAGACACAAATGCAAATAACCAGAAATGCACAATCAGTCCTAGATCTAGGGTCACCTAGGTCAGCTAGACAGCTCCTAACTGTTCCAAAGGGCTAGAAATAGAACCTCAAACCGCCTCTTCACCGCCAATGCGGCCAGGTAAGTACCAGGTAAGTGGGAAGGAACCACACTGTGGGCCTAATTAAAAACCACTATCCTTTGACACATTTGCCTAGGCACCGCAAGGTCAGGTTAGGATAAACGGCCGATGCCTATACTAGTCCTCTGTCCTATTGAGCTCGAAGTCCTTAGGGCCGAGTCTAGTATTTTTTTAATTAAAGATTGGTCAATGCAAATGCTTTATGTGATTTCTGGGGTCCTGGGAAGGGTGATGAAATCCCCACCCAATCTGAATTGGTCAAAAGCCCCTTAAAATCAGTTTTAAAGATATGCAAAACAGTAAATCACTTGCAATCAAATCTTTTTTGTGAATTTCAAGGTTTGCAAGTTTTCTAATTAAAACTTTCCTTTTTCTCTTGCTCTTTATTTAGAAAGATATTTTTAGCAAAAAGATTAAGGATATGCAAATCAGAAAAGATCACTTGCAATCAATTATTATTTTAAGTATAGCGCAACGAATCCTGCATAAGATTTGTTATTTGGAAAGGAAAAGGTTTTTTTAAGCGCAAAGAATCCTGCAGGAGATTTTTCAGAAGATATATCGGAGATTTGCAGAGGAGGAGATCAGAAGACTTACAGATTTTTTTTTTACCGCGCTTCGGCCCCTGTTTTTTTTTTTAATCGACCAGGCCGCGGCGGTTCCGCGGCCAGAAGTGGTGTCCCGCGGCGGTTCCGCGGCCGGAAAGAGCCGCCGGCACTTTTTTTTTTGCTGCTGCTGTACTAGATCGCGCGGTTGACTTGTTGACTCGGTCCTCTAAATTTTTTTCTGTTCCTCTGTTGTTGCAATCTTCTGTTGATAGGATCGTCTATTTGCTGTTTTGTTTTCTGTAGATTTCCAGATCTGAATTTGTGCGTAGATCCTGCAAAATTCACACAAAGATACCCTTTCCAAAAATAACAGATGATATATTTTTATATTTTATTTGGTGTTTTTTAGATTTTTATGATTTTTTAAATTTAGATTAAGCCGAAATTGCAAAAAGGAAAATTCTACGCCATCCCCGGCAACGGCGCCATTTGATTCGTATGTCAAAAACTATTTCTAAACCGCAATCAAGAACGGCGTCGCTTTGCAGCTAGCCGGTGAGTATGGGTCGGTCCACAGGGATTTTGTGAATCTCCTAGTCATGCTTACGAGTTAATTCCGAAGGGTGTTCGGATTAATTATTAAATCTAAAAACCTAATTAACCTAGGGAAATTATCTAGATCTACTCTTGCTAGGGCTAGGTTTAGGGATGTTTTGGAAATGTAATTAAATCTCACCGCTTTCAATACCCGAATGAAGATCTATGAGGAGTTATGGTAATTATCAATAAAGGGGATTAGATCCGTTCGGGAAGGTGTTCCTTCCTCTAGGTTCTTGTCCTTCCTTTAGAGATCCTTACCCTAACCTCCATGGAAAACACCACAACCGGGCCTTTACACTACGGTGTCATCGTTACCTCGAAGGGTAGGATGCCGTAGGGCGCGGTATGTGCGTGTATGCATGGAGTCCTATTGTAAATATTTGGTGGGTAAGAAAGGGATGAGAGATCTCATCTCTCAAAATCCTTCCTCAAAGCTAAACCCTAAACAAGTTCCTAGGGCAAGAAATTAAATCTACCTAGGGCAAGGAATTGAAATCTACACCAGGGAAAGAAATTAAATTACTTACAGATGGATCCCTCCAATCATCCATGCAGATTTGTCAGATCTGAATTTCTGAATGGAAAAGAAGCATCGATGCTCTCCAAAAGATTTCTAAATTTTATTCATTAAAAGGAGGCATAAGAAATTACAATGAGTAGAGTTCCTATTTATAGAGAATAGGAAACCCTAGGTTACAATTGATTTGCATGTCTACATTTACCAAAATATCCTTAGGAAGACCTAGTCAAAGTAGACTTCAAGTTTTGGTAAAATTTTATGTCTCTTTAAAAGAAAGTATTGGGCCTTGGATCTTTGGGCTTCCTTATTATTTGGTTCTTTATTAAAATAGCTTCTATGTTTTTTTCCAGATCTCCAGTGAATAATTGCGGTGGACTTTTAACCGTTCGCGTTGTAATCTTGGACCTTGCATTGCCTTGTACTTTGTGAATTTTATCTTTGATGTCGGCTTAATCAAGAGTCTTCTGTTTGCTGGTCAAAGTCCACTTTGGCATCGTCTTTTCATCGTTTTCACTGTTTTAGATCCAAGAACCTATAATATGTAGCAGACATGCGTCAAAAGCGCCTGTTTATTTATAAAAAGAATAAGATGGGGAATATAATAATGCAATATTATGGTATGAACACCGACGTCCGGATAGAATTAAAATTCTACAATACTCTCTGTTAAACAAAACCGTTGGATCAAAGATCCAACGAGGATGATAAATCATCAAAATAAAGAATCAAATTCAATTAGGAGAAAATATCTCCTATATCTTTCTAAATAAGAAAGATACTCTCAGTTGGATCAATGATCTAATTTTGGAATATATTCTCTCAATCTTTCTAAACAAGAAAGATTGCTCTCTTTAAAACAGAGAACCCTTGGATTAAAAATCCAATGGTGATTAAAAATGACCATTTTATAGAATAAATTCTGTATAGGGGAAAATATTTCCCCAATTTTGTTAAAAACAAAAATCATATTCTGTAAAAACAGAAGTCCTTAGATCAAAGATCCAATGGTGGGTAGAATTTCCAAAATCAATTTTGAATCCAATTAAATTAATTAGAATCTTTCAATGAGAGATTTTCTAAAAACCAATTAACAATTTGCCTTCACTATAAAAAGGACCTAAGACTTCAAGTCTCAACACACAGAGGGAGATAGAAAAAACCCTGATAAGCTTCTGCAAAAATACTGTGAGCTCTTGAAAGATCAGTGAATTTAATTCTCAAAGAAGAAGACTCTCCTCCTCAAAAAACCCTAGGCAAAGAAAACACAGAGATCAAAGCATATCCTTTTGCTTATATAAGGGTTTAACCTTCACAAGAACTTAGTTATTTTTCTGGATCAGAGATCCACAAGACAAGTCTTTCACAAATTGAGAATTTAATTCTTATCGGGAGGACCTTATTCTTGATAATAAAAATTTCAGAAGAGAATTAGGTCCAAAAAAAAAAGGAAAAGAATCTATAAAAGAACTTAGTTCTTAAATAAAAAACCTGATCCTAGATCTTCAAAAAAAGAAGATCTTGATGATCATTAATGGTCAAAATGCCATTAACAGAGATTTAATTTCTAAAATAAAAATGGGGAAGGAAAAAAGACTAGCGCCTCACGTGGGCGCCCACCTTTTAACAGCGCCTAGCGCCTTACGTGAAAAACACGCGGGCATCCAAAACAGAAGGCCAGCGCCTCACGTGAAACACACTTGGGCGCCATACAAAAAGTGCTCAGCAATCCCTATGCAGCCAAAGACAGCTAAGTGCTTAGCACTGATTGGGCAGCGCCCAGCGCTGCACGTGCACCTCACGTGGATGCCATAAAAAGTGCTTAGCACTTCACATTTAGTCAAAATGACTAAAAGTACGCAACGTTTATTGGGCAGTGCACATGATTGAATGCTTCACATGACATACATATGAGCATCAGAGCACAAATAAGTGCTTAGCACTTTTACATGAAAAGAAAAGGGCTGAACAAACAGAGCTCAAATAATTGCTTAGCACTTTTGAATAAAAAAAAAAGGCTAAGTAGACTTAACCCAAATTGGCTAAGTCTTTGAGATTTTCTTGTAGCTGAGCCCAAATGCTCTTTTGCTGGATCATAAATAAAAATGATTCTTGAAATTTTGCTAAGTTGATCTTAGTCTCAAATTAGACTAACACATCCTTATCAAGAACAAATTGAGCCCAAATGCTCACACATTTAAGTTGATCTTAATTTCAAACCAGATTAACGGTCCTTAAATAAACCGAAGCCCAAATCTAAGATATACGGATTTGGACTAATCCGCGCCCTACGAGGGACGACATAAACTATTCTCCGTATACAATCCACGGGCAACCAAAACAAACAAAAATACATACGACACTAAGTGAACTTCCGGAGCAGGAGAAAGTTGTTATCGCAATGCGGTAACGTAATTAACTACATAGGCTTGCACCTATTGGGAAGAGCGTCCTCACAATAAAAAACCCCTCATAAAATAAGGGGGAATCTGATAAAGTCTGCTACAACGGCCGCGCCTGTCCAAACCTCCGATATATGGTGCCATAAATCAACTTGGTATCTTCGGAGAGGTGGGCGGATAAATCCAAATAGCATCTGCCCCCAAATTCAGGCAAGATGATCCATCACAGTTCGTCTCTGTTCTCGGCAGTAAACACCGGCCAAACCAAGAAAAAAACCGGCCTCGACGGTTGGATTTGAGCAAATGAGCTCCGGACTTTGCATACATGACCCTTCCCCTACCCCTAACCCTTCTGCACTGTTTAATTGCTCTGCAATCAATCAGAGACTTTTAATTTCAAATTTAAACCAAATTTTAATGCATTTTAATTCACCATTTTAATTCCAAAACCCTATTTCTACACTATAAATACTACCCCATACCCTATCCCTTTATCATTCTGAAAATTATAGCCAAAATTCTAAAAATTTCTCAAGTACAAGTGGAGTAGAATAGGAGTTATCAAGCGATCAAGTTCCGGCGAGGATCGAAGAAAATTCCGGCGATTCCGCGACGCCATGACGACAACCCATTCTTCTTCTGCCTTCTCTTAACCTAACTAGCTTGTAAGCCCCTTCCAATCCTCATCCTCCTTCTTTAAAAGTTTATTTTCAAAACATATGTCAGATGTGAAGTTAATACCGACATCTTCTTCTAAAACTCTATAATTCCACTTTTTCTTACATCTTTTTCATCCTTATTCTTACACCATATTTGTAATCATAAAACCAAAGCTTAGAACCAATTTTTAATCACAAATATCTTGCAAAATAACTTTAACTTAACATTTACATTAAAATACCATGAAGTTTGTATATATCATCTTTATTTGTTTTGCTTAAACACACCTTTAGAATATTCATGAGGTAACGACCTACCCCACACATACACACATGATTCCATTGCACGATATATCCTTGTAGATATATTTGTTATGAATACCATATTATAAGAAAATACCATTTACTATAAAAACGGTTTTCTTTGGAATTGTATTTTAAAATTTCTTTACAAATAAGGCTCTACAACCCTCTTTAAGAGACCCGCTATTGGATGGTGCGGATTATCGCACATTCTTGGGCTAGTAGAGTGAGATGCAGACCTCCTCACGGAGCATTCGGCCTCGAAAGGTTTTTAATACGGTTTTTAAGAAAAACGCAAATTTCTACTTAAAATAAAATTTAATTTTTAATAATTAAATAAATATTACAAAATCCATATATTTTCAAAATATAATAAACTTATATTTTTCAAATGAAAGAATTACAAGTTTTCATTAAAATACCATTAAGATACCAACAAAAGTCAAGTTTTACAATAAAATACCAAGAACTTTCCAAACTAAGCAATTATCACTAAAATACCTCAAATCCTTAAAATTTACATCCATGAAAACCCTAAACAATATAAATAACTTCTCGAGATTATTTTGAAACTATATTAAAAATATTTTTCATAAAACCCCCTCAAGTTATATAAAACAACATTTAAGGACTTTAGTAAATATAGGTGTTGGGGTAAAAAATTACACTCCGGTTGACCAAGTCAAAGTCAAAGTCAACCCCAAGTAAACGGGTCTAATCCCAGGTCAAGTGGGCCCATACCCAAGTCGAGCCCCGCGGCCAGCCTCTCCCATGCCAAAATGAAAATTATGTAATAAATTATTTTGATGTATTTTTTATGAATAAATGTAAGAAAAATGGGCAAAAGCCAAATTTTTGTAAAGTCCATGGCTCATGCGTAAAAGAAATGAGCACATGAGACATGGGATGGGCAAAATGCCATTTCGTAAAGCCCAAGGGGCTATGTGTAAATTTGTAAGCCTATATAAGGCAACATGATAATGAAATGAAATGACTTTTTCCATCCCTCTCAAAAGCTAGGGTTTGTGCCTCCTTCCCCTTTCTTAAGGTTCTAAACCTTCTTCCTCTTTTATGAATTAAATCAAGAGTTCAACTCTTTCTTTCCCAAAAATAAATAGTTTTTCACCATAAAACCCTTGAAGGGGAACTCAAATCTCCTATCAAATCTTTAAAAGGGGAGATTTTTAAGTCTCACCCCCTTTTCTTCAAGATCCAGCCAATAAATAGGAGGAAGAAGGATGCCCATCTTCAAAAATCCCACTTTGGGAAGATCCAAATCTCAAGAGAAGATCTAGGGCTCAAGCGAGAAGAAAGGAGTCCCCTTTCATCGTTTTCGAAAATATCTTGGGAGTTTAACTCCATAAAATATATATATATATATATATATATATATGTATATATATGTATATGTATATGTATATGTGTGTGTGTGTGTGTGTGTGTGTGTGTGTGTATAAAATAATAATTCTTTCCTTTTAGGAGTACAACTCCCAGTGCAGGGGCTAAGTCTCTTTGTCCTTAGTTTTTCACCATAAAACCCTTGAAGGGAAACTCAAATCTCCCATCAAATCTCTAAAAGGAGAGATTTTTAAGTCTCACCCTCCTTTTCTTCAAGATCCAGCCAATAAACAGGAGGAAGAAGGAGGCCCATCTCCAAAACTCCCAGTTTGGGAAGATCCAAATCTCAAGAGAAGGTCTAGGGCTCAAGCAAGAAGAAAGGAGTCCCCTTTCATCGTCTTCGAAAATATCTTGGGAGTTTAACTCCATAAAATATGTGTGTGTGTGTGTGTGTGTGTACATATACGTATATGTGTATATGTACATATACGTATGTGTATATGTAGATATACGTATGTGTATATGTACATATATATATATATATATATATATATAATAAATCTTTCCTTTGAGAGTACAACTCCCAGTGCAGGGCTAAATCCCTTTGTCCTCTTTTTCTGGAGTTTAACTCCAAAAGTCAATTGGGAGTACAACTCCCAGTATAGAGGTTAAGCCCTTTTTTCCCGCCGGCGCCTAGCGCCCGCTTGCCAAGCACGTGAGGCGCCGGCGCCCGGCGCCCAGCGCATAGCGCCCGCATGCCAAACACACGAGGCGCCGGCGCCCAGCGTCCTTTGGACGCTATTATCCCTTATATATATATATATATACACACACTCACTCCACAACACTTTCCACGTTATACCCTCATAAAATCTGCGAGGCCTCCGATATTTCTAAAACCCCTTAAGACACACATACGCATACTGCACATTGAGTTCGCATGACCAGTTTGACCCGTCGATCGGAGGTTCCCTCGTTCCAAAAGCGACGCGATCTTTTTGATGCCAAGTATTTTCCAAAAACCGCACACTTCGAGATGGAACATAAGTTCATTCACCTGCAACAAGGATTTATGTAGGATAAGTCAGTGGACGAGTACGATGCTGAATTCACCATGCTCAGCAGATTCGCCGTCCATCTAAATCCTACTGCAGAAATTAGAGCCAGGCATTTCTGTAGGGTTACTTAGCATGACCTCTGGGTTTCGGGAGGCATCGACCATGGCCTTTTCAAAAATTTGGCATGCTAAAGAATCCTAACCATAGAATCTTAACTAGAGAATTAGACGAAATATGCATGCAAACAACTTTACATCTAAGTGAATAGGAATACAACATTTGTAGACCAGTCCTTCACTTCAATAGCTCCGTTTAGAAGTCCCTTCTCTTCAAGTAGTGGTCTCCCAGACTTTAGTTGGACTCCACAAGGTGAAAGGAACAAGCTTGATTGATGTCTTCGGGGCCGAAGATGATGTATGTCGAGGAGACTCTAACTCAAGCTACCTCTTCACTAATTAGAAATTAATGAAGCAAACAACCTAAACTAAATGGCTATTGTAGTGTAGGTTGGTGAAGTAGGAATTTTGTTCACTTTAGATTTATTTTTCTCACTAATTTTCTTCACCTCTTAAAAACCTAAAGAGCTCTCTCTTGATGAAGAAGAAGATGAAGTCAATAATTTTATGGCAACCATGGGTGAGAAATATCTCATATAACTCATGTAGAGACTTAACCATGACTTTAGATAATGTTTGGTTAATAAATATTTAAGGTAAGACAAAATTAGTGGACTAAGTCAATGGGTCCATAAGCTTCAACCATGTGCTAATTTCCAACTAATTTTAATTTACTTTAAATAAATAAACCTTACATTATCATAAGCATGGTGTGAGTCTCATACACCCATATAGCATGTAGTAACAAGCATGACACAATAATATATATCACATATATATTAAATGAGTTCAAGTGAGAAAAAGAAATGCTTAAGTGAGCTAATATTAGTTAATGTATGTTAATATATCAAATATACAATTATACATTAAATTATTAAATCAACACTTGATTTAATAATCCAGCTATATCACATATAACTGACTAATATTATTTGTATCAACTTATCGAATCAATACTTGATTCGACAACCCGGCTATATCACATATAACCGACCGACATCACATATCGCGAGAATAGAATACGATATCACATACACGTATTAATCTCGGTCCCGTACATATCACATATGTGCTCCTACTTCGTTTCGCCTGAGCCAGGAAACCACTGTGTAAGACTCTAAAGACTCGTCAATAAGCCGGCAGTAGGTGATGATCATATCAGTCACCCATAAGCCGTCAGCGGTCCTAGCTGGACGTAACGGCTACCCGGGTATTGAGCGATCAGAAGATCAACAAGAAAGCTTTTCTAAACTCCTGCAAAGCCTGTCAGTAACACTATTGTACAGTCTGGTCTCTCCGTCTGATATGTCGCATATCTAGTCTAGGGGTGGTAAACCTCAGACCCCGGTAATTTGATAAGTCATGCCGATATGAGGCTCATAATGGGTCGAGAAACTACTGATAACACTTATCAGTAAATCTCCGTATCAACCCTGGCCAGGGACTTCCTGTTATGACCAATCAAGCACAGCGCAATATCAATCCCCAATACCGGGAGAGACGAATCCCCTCCTATCATTCATTGCCTCCATGTGACTCGGGACTGTACCCAAAAGCCACCGTTTTGCACGTTCTCTTGAACGTGGTAAGGTGGAAATCAAAGCACGGTGGGAATCACACAAGACTCTATGACGATCTCGGGTCTACAGACTAACCTGTACCAGTGTCACCAGAGAACTGCTATCTGACGCTAGGTATAATACCATTTAGGAGTTCTCGGTGAGTCATGTTCAGTGCACCCAGTCTCCATTAAGCACCCGTATACCATCTTTAATATCAAACACCAATGGATGTGGGATCATCCATCGCCCATCATATGGGTCAAGAAGCGTATACTCTAGTTTACTCTGGAATATCGATGCCCTATCTCAATACACCCTCGACTAGGAACAATTAAAGGATGAACTTGTGGAATACCCTGGCCCTACTAGTATGATCTCCATCATAGTCCTAGTAGTCAATTACACATCCTAAGGGCTTTATCAACATGTGAGAGTAAGACAGTATCACAATACAAGTCTACATGTTAAGACAAAGAGCAACCAGATAGCATATTATCATGTCGAGTAAGAAAGTCCTCTCTATATATGTCCAAGCATCCACTATAATATACAATCATGTACAATAATGGCCTCTAGGGCATACATATAACTAACAATCTCCCACTTGCACTAAGGCCAGTTGTTGTAGTATCTCATACCCAACATCCCGAAGAGCCTCTCAAATTGTATCTGGGTTATAGCCTTCGTGAATGGATCCGCCGTGTTATTATTCATGTTAACTCTCCTGACCTCGATCTCCCGGCGATCAACTATCTCCCGGATTAGGTGATACCGCCTTAGAATATGCCTGGATCACTGATGAGATCTGGGTTCCTTGGCCAAAGCTATAGCTCCATTGTTATCACAATACAAAGGTATTGGATGCTCGATGGATGGAACCACTCCAAGTTTAGTTATGAACTTCTTCATCCAGACAGCCTCTTTGGCAGCATCGTTGGCAGCGATGTATTCAGCCTCCATCGTCGTGTCTGCCACGGTTTCTTGCTTGGAACTCTTCCAATAAACCGCCCCTCCATTGAGGGTGGAGACAAAATACGAGAACGACTTAGAGTCGTCCTTATTACTCTGGAAGCTCGAGTCGGTAAAGGACTCCACTTGGAGTTCACCGTTACCATACCCCAAGAACATTTCTTTAGTACTTCTCAAGTACTTAAGAATGTTCTTCACAGCTGTCCAGTGATTTTCCTCAGGATCTGATTAATACTTACTCACTACACTTAGTGAGTATGCTACATCAGGTCTGGTACATAACATCACGTACATGTTAGAGCCTACTGCCGAAGCATAGGGTATCCCTTGCATGCGAGCTCTCTCCAAATCAATCTTGGGAGACATCTCTTTGGAAAGAGTGATTCCTGAGATCGTGGGTAAATTCCCACGCTTGGAATCTTCCATACTAAACCTCTTTAGTATGGTGTCGATGTACCTGGATTGGGACAATCCCAGTATCCGTTTAGATCTATATCTATTGTTCTTAATCCCCAGGATGTAGGAGGCATCACCCAGATCCTTTATGGAGAATCTTTGTGATAAGAAGAGCTTGACTGAGTGCAGCATAGGAATATCATTTCCTATCAAGAGTATGTCATCCACGTAAGTTCCCGCCAAAATCTTCGTCCAAGAGCTATTTGTTCCTATTTATGCCGGCTTAAGTTTTATTTATAGATATGTGTGAAACTAGGCTCATTCATATACGCACATGCACACATCAGAGGAAGAACAGGTGTTCAACGACAAAAACAAAGCATTTAATTGAACCTTTTATTCTACTGGAAATAGATTACCAAACATGGGATCGAAAGTACAGGTATTTACAAAAATATGGATAAAATTATCTAACTCCCTCTCTGCCTTCTCCACCATGACAAAGTGGCGATCTTCACGAAGAGTAGCTACCCATCGGTCAGCACCGCACCCATTAGCAAAGGCAGACGTGACGACCTACTGAGCCCGTATCTGGCTTAGCAGCCGGACAGAGCGATCCCTCAGAGCTGTGGTGATAAAAAGTGCCTCCTGGAAGCATTCGATCTTGTCTTCCATGGCGTCGAGCATTGCCGGAGTCATCTCCGCCGGAGGAGGGGGAATATCATTGATCACAAAAAAGAAAACCATCCGGAGCCAAATGGAGCCGATGGGGAGAGGTGATCATATACGAGTCAAGAGCTCGTGTAGCACCGTGTCGCATTGGTCATCCGTAAGAGTAGGGTTCTCCAAGCGCGCAGCAAAACGAGGAACAATTTCCTCAATGGGCACCTCCCATAGTTGCCGGCGAGCATGTGGGCGATTACAAGACATTACTCTCCTCTGTCAAAATGATTCTCTAAAAAGTGAGAGAGAAGTGAAGCATTGCTTCAGATTATGAAGGGAGATGATTGTTCGCGTTTTGGTATTTCTATGCGTGCTTAAATTTTTTAATTACCGCAATTAAGACGGTGTCACTTAGTAGCTAGCCGGTTGAGTACGGGTCGATTCACAGGGAGACGGAATCCTTTTCTTTATGTTCTAACGAGTTAAATCCGATAATTGGATAGGTTTTGTTTTAAGATCTATGAATGAGAATAAGTTGATAAAAAACTTGCTAGGGTTAGGATTAGGTTAGTTCGAGATAGGGATCTTCTCACATCTTTCAATGCCTTAGTTATGAATATAGGTGTTAGGGTAATCGGAAACAACGGGGATTAGCACGACTAGGAAGAAACTTACAAGTCTAAGCTAGGCTTTCCATGCTTAGTTTCTTCCTTTTGGTCCTTGTCCGTCCGTTCTTGGCTCTTAGTCCTAACCTCCAGTTTATTCAACCACAACCGGTCTAACTAGGGAATCACCGCTATCATGTAGGATAGGGTGTCGTAGTGAGCGGATTGAGCTTGAATTAAAGTGAGTCCGTATTTAAAATTATTGGGCAAAGAAAGGAGTGAGAGATATTTCCTTCTCTCAAACCTTCCTTCTCCTACCCCTAACAAGTGAGGAATTACTCACCCATTAAAAAGAGATGAAAACAAATTTTTTATATTTTTATTGAAGACCTAAATTGCAGATAATCAAAGAACAAATAAAAATTGCAGATAATAAATTACGGATAAGAAAAAAATGCAAGTTAAAATAAAAAAAAGACTTACTTTATTGATGACCTCTCAAAAACGTATTACAATGGAATTTAAATTTTAGATCTTGAAATTAAAAAGAGGTATAAAAATAAAGAGAGGCATGCCTAATTTGGTTTTAAGTTTTCCTATTTATAGATAGAAAAAACCCTAGATTACATTCTGATCCACACATGAATTTACAAAACTACCCTAAGAAAGACGGGTCAAAGCACCGACACCCTACCGACACGTGCATAACGCGGTCGCGGAACTGCGGCAGAAGTGCCTGTTTGGCCGCGGTTCCACAGCCATTTGGTGGATTCATGGGCCTATTTCTTCAGGGTTTCTTCATGTTGCTTTTATCTTCTGTTTTCTTCACTTGGTTTCTCAGAATCTCTTCAATCTCCTTCCAGATTTCCAACAGTGCAGAATGATGTGGACTTTTGCCTTGAGTTCCGTGTTGAAGTCTTGGATCTTGTGTTGCCCTTTTGCTTTGTGCATTAAAGTGTCTAAATGATTTTCCATTTGTTCCTTGAACTGGTAGGCATCATCATACGGAGTCATCTGTTGTTGGTCGTAGTCTCACATTTGTAGCGACTTTTCATGAATTTCACTGTAATGAGCTGAGAACCTGTAACCTGCAATTATTTAGCAGACATGGATCAAAAGTACCTACTTATATGCAATGTGATTAAGAATGAGCGATATAAAAATGCAAAAATCTGATATAAACAGGAGACATTTAAGTCTAGGCACAGAAAATGCTGGGCATGATGGAATTATTTCCAAGCTCTGGGAAAGAGAAGATTGACTCATGAAAAGTGGAGAAGGACGGTGAAAAGAAACCTTCAGTAATGAAGCAGCGTCTCACGTGCAAAGCACGAGAGCGCTGAGCGCCAGCGCCATGAGTCAAAAACTCTGAGGCAGCGCCTCACGTGCAAAGCCTGAGAGCGCCGAGCGCCAGCGCCATGAGTCAAAGATTCTGAGGCAGCGCCTCATGTGCAAAGCACGAGAGCGCTGAGCGCCAGCGCTAAAGAGTCAATGACTCTGAGGCAGCGCCTTACATACAAAGCATGAGAGCGCTGAGCGCCAGCGCCATGAGTCAAAGACTCTGAGGCAGCGCCTCATGTGCAAAGCACGAGAGCGCTGAGCGCCAGCGCTAAAGAGTCAAAGACTCTGAAGCAGCACATCACGTGCAAAGCACTAGAGCGCTGAGTGCCAAGCGCTAAGAGTCAAAGACTCTGAGGTAGCGCTCACGTGCAAAGCACGAGAGCGCCAAGCGCCAGAACTAAATATTCTTCACCATTGGATCGAAGATCCGACTAAGATGAATAAATCATCAAATTACAGAATAAAATTCTGTTGAGGAAATACTCCTCAAATCTTTCTAAACAGGAAAGATTGTGCTCTGTAAATTAGAGCACCATTGGATCAAAGATCTAATGGTGATTAAAAATCACCAAGATACAGAATAAGTTCTGCATGTGAAAAGATTTTTCCAATCTTGTTAAAAACAAGAAGATTGCTTTCTGTAAACAGAAGCCCTTGGATAAAAAATCCAACAGTAGAAAACATTCCCAAATCAATTAGAGAAAAAATCTCTTCAACCGATTTAACAAATCAGCCTCCCCTATATAAAGGACCGAAGACTTCAAGTCTTGAATAGGGGAACTCCCCCATAAACTTTGAGAAATTTCAAAGAGAAGAACAAGCTCTCGGAAGAAGAAGAATTCCTTCAAGGTAAATAAAACAGAGAGATAAAATCATCTCATAAGAGAAGAAGAACCTATTTCTAGATCATAGATCTATAAGACCGAGGTTTTTCACAAAAGAGATCATAATATTTCATCATAAAAAGTGAGGGGGAAGAACTAAGTTCTCGTTAGATCACAGATCTATAAGATAAAGATGAAGTCTTTCACAAAAACAGAAGAGATTGTAAAATCTTCCATTAAGATAAGAACTTAGTTCTTAGATCTATGTGAAAAAGTCTCCTATGAAGGAGAATTTAATGTAAGTCTACGTTACCCGTCCCGGTTCTTTCGGAGATGCGGAAACGGTAAAAAATGATTTTTTTAGGTGAAGGTAACATGGACTTTAGAATAGGATCTTTGCTAAACAAACACCTAGCAAACTAACTACAAGTTTAACTACTATGTTAAGGGGTTATACCTAGGTCTTGAAATCCTTCTCTTCTTGCTCCTTGGAGTGGTTGGATCGGCTCCACCTCGTCGTCTCCTTTTTGTCGAAGAAGGATCCACCCGAAAGCTTCTACCTTGAGCTCCTACCTCAACCGAGAGGAAACTAAAGTGCTTGGCTTGCTAGACTTTGTACTCTAGAGTGAGTAGAGAAGTGTTTTTAGGGTTTTATCTCAATGGATCATGTTTCTCAACTCATGAGACATGAGAGCCTTGAGAGAGAGGAAGAGGGAGAGCTTGGATGAAAGAGAATGAGAATGATAGAATGAGCTTGACTTTTTACAACCATGCTCACAAAAGAGAAAATAATCATGATAATAATAATAATTAAGTATTGTGATGGTTAGTTTCAATGGCCATTATCATTTCATGCATTTAATGCATTTTTGTAAAGAATAACAAGTAAGCAAAAGTCATAGCCATAAAATGATAATGGTCAACAAGTCCAAAATAGTCAACTGGTCAACAAAGTCAACAAGTCAACAAAAGTCAAACTTTCAACTCAACCATGGCACAATAATACTTAATTAATATTATTATTAATCATATTTCTTATTCTCATTAGGGTTTAGAAAAAGTCAACAGTCAACAATCTTAATGAGAATCCTTTGCCTCTGTCAACTGTGCATACACACCCGCATCCGTGTTCCGAGGGACACGAATACAAAGAGATAAAACCAATCCCAAAACACATACTAGGATCTGGCTTAAACCAAAGCCCGCTAGTAATAACTGCCCGGACACCAAACGTGCACAAGTGCACGGATGTGAACGAACCCTGTCGCAAAACCATGCGACCTCTACTCTGTTTTGCCCAAAGGCGAATAGATCTCTGTGTGGGACTCTAAAGACTCGACACTACGCTGGCAGTGGGTTTAACCACAGGCCACAAGTGGTACTAGCTGTACGTAACAGTCTCCAGGTAGATGCCGATAAGAAGACTGATGAGGTGAACCCATCCGAACTCCTACTGAGCTGAATGTGACAATCTCCGTACAGTCTGGTCTGTTCGTCTAAGAGTATCGCATGTTGGGCCTAGGGGGCGGTAAACGTCAGTCCCTTAATAGCGGTACAAGTCGTGTCGGAGTGTAGCCCAGAACACCCTGAGATAACAATGGAAACACTACCAGTATATCTCGCTTGCCCTGGCCAGGGACTTTGTGTAATGGCTCTCCTAGACACAGCGCGATATTAACCCCCAATATCGGGAGAGATGAATCCTGTCTAACCGTCACTGCCTCCAAGTGCTTCGGGAATGCACCCAACTACTACCTGTTTGCATGACTCATTTGAGCCATGGTAGGGTAGTAATCTAAGAACAGTGGGAACACACTTAAGGCGAAGTGACAGTATCAAGTCAGCGGACTAAGCTGTACTCATGTCACCCGGGAACTGATAACTGACGATATGTATAATACCAAACCAACAGTTCCCAGCGAGTCTCGTCCAGTGTACTCGTAACCTAACGAGCACCTGCATACTATCTCCAATACAGCGTACTGATGGCTGTGGGACAGACCATCTCCCCTCCAGGGATGAGAAGCGTATACACTAGTCTACTCTGGAGTATCGATGCCCTGTCTCGATAATCCTACGTCTAAGGACCTGTATAAGGATGTGCTCGTAGATTATCCAGCCCCCACTAGTGTGACTGCCATCACAACGCTGGTAATCAAGCAAAGATCCTAAGGGCTCCACTAATGTGTATAGGCGATATGCTAAAAGAAACACATGCGCACATTAAAGTAGAAACAAACCAAGTAGCATAATACCATTTCGAACAAGATTGTCTATACAACTGTGAATATCCCAAGCTTCCATCAAGTAATATACAAACTAGTATGATACAGTAATGGCCTCTAGGGCATATACACTAACATTTAATTCTCAGAGCACAAAACTGATCAAAATTGCCTAAACAGAGCCTCAGCGCTCCAATTGAAAAGAAGCGCCTCAACGCTCCAAGACTGGCGCACAGCGCCACAGCGCTCTTAGCGCTCAAATTAAAAAAGCGCCTCAGCGCTTCAAGACTGGCGCTCAGTGCCAAGCGCACCACGTGCTCCTCACGTATGCATTCTTTCACAAGGAGCGCTCTGCACTCATTTACCGCCGCTCAGCGCCAAGCGCACCACGTGCTCCTCACGTGTGCGGTCTTTCACAAGGAGCGCTCTGCACTTATTTACTGGCGCTCAGCGCCAAGCGCACCACATGCTCCTCATGTGTGTGCTCTTTCACAAGGAGCGCTCTGCACTTATTAACTGGCGTTCAGCGCCAAGCGCGCTACGTGCTCCTCACGTGTGCGCTATCTCACAGGAAGTGCCTTAGCGCTCTAAATCTGGCACTCAGCGCCAAGCGCGCCACGTGCTCCTCACGTGTGCGCTGAGGGAACACAAAGTGTTCTTTAAATAAAAGCCCCAGAGCTACGATGAGTACTCAACACTCAATAAAAGACAAAAAAGGTTGTCAGAACTTAAACCAATGCTCAGTATTGTTAAATGTTCAACATTTTAACTGAGTGGGCCGAGCCCAAGTTAGTCACAGACCCCTAATTTAGATTAATTGAGCCTATATGCTCATAAATCTTTTTAACAGATCTTAGTACCAAACTTGAATACAGATCTCTCAACCAATATTGGTTCAAGGGTACATCTCTTCGTACCTTTGATATATGTCGTAATTCTTCAACGCCTTTAGAGAGACGTAGGGTCCTAATAACCAATAAATTTTGGTGCATCCCAAAACGGTTAAACCAAAACCAGACTACGATGTTTTTAAACCAGACTATGATGTCCTTAAACCTTACAGACTACGATGTCTTTAAACCTTACAGACTACGATGTCTTTAAACCAGACTATGATGTCTTTAAACTTTACAGACTACGATGTCTTTAAACTTTACAGACTATGATGTCTCTAAACTCCATGGACTATGATGTCCTTAAACTTATAGACCGCAATGTCCTTAAACTAAAACAATAGAGCCCAAATGCTCTTTTGTTGGATCTAAATGATCCTGTTGAGTAGATCTTAGTCTAGAATTAGACTAACGTATCCTCAACAAATGTTTGAGTTGATCTTAACCTAAAACAAGACTAACGATCCTTAAACCTAACCCAAACCCAAATCTAAGAACATACGGATTTGGACTAATCCACGCCCTACGGGCGACAACATAAATTAGTCTCCGTATACAATCCACGGGCAACCGAAAATAAAACAAACATACATGACACGAAGTGACCATCTGGAGAAGGAGAAAGGGGTTACCACGATGCGGTAGCGTAATTAACTGCAGGGGCTTGCGCCTGCAGGGATGAGCGTCCCCACAATAAAAAAACCCCTCACAATGAGGGGGAATCTGACGAAGTCTGCTACATCGGCCGCATCCGTCTAAACCTTCGATACATGGTGCCATAAATCAACTTGGCATCTTCAGAGAGGTGGACGGATAAAACCAAATAGCATCTGCCCCTAAAATTCAGGCCAGACGTCCCAACGTCCCTGTCGCGTCTTTCGGCGGAGAACAACGTACAATATTAGGAAGACGACCTTACTCTCTGCCACATATACAAGATTCATCTACGTTTTTTACGAAGTCAAACTCTTTGACCACCACATCAAAACAGATGTTCCAACTCCGTGATGTCTGCTTCAACCCGTAGATTGATTTAAGCAGCTTGCACACCTTTCCGCTGCTCCCACTTTCCACGAATCCTTCTGGTTGAGTCATGTACACGCTCTCTTCTAAATCCCCATTTAGAAAGGCGGTCTTAACATCCATCTGCCAGATTTCGTAGTCATGGTATGCAGCGATGGCAAGTAGGATCTGGATAGACTTAAGCATAGCCACTGGAGAAAAGGTTTCATCATAATCCACACCTGAAGATGCGGCCATAAAAATAATACTACATCAATTTACATATTACATCAAATGAAAGATAAAGAAACTCTCATCTCACAAACCCCGGCTATTCATCCGCGACAATCCAACAAGTTCATATACACAAACCAACATCACAGATCACAAATATGTATAACCCCCACTAATCGACATATAGCGATTAGTAGACGTTCAATACATATATCACATCACAGAATATCCGATTAGCAAAAGTACTTAGAATTTTGATCGAAAACTTGATTTGAAACTACCCCAAGCACAAAACAGTACTCAGCAAAATCTGGGCAGAAACAAACTATCTCAAAATTCACAAAACCATCACAGAGAACAGCTGAAGAAATTTGGTGTGCGGCCGAGTCAACTCGGCCGCGGATCCGCAGCGGATCGCTTGGATCGGCCGCGGATCCGCGGTCTTCCGAGTGACTCAGGCGCCCAAATTTTTTCAGTTTTCCCAGAAAACCCTGCACGTATTTTTAAGGCCCCCTGAAAAATTTTTGGACCAGTTTTTAAAAACGACAGAAAAGTGCCTTTTTCGACGTGTTTTGCGATTTTTTCCGGCGATCGAATTTCTAACACTTTGCTAACAAGTTAGTAATAGTTTAGCGAGGCTCTGATACCAATGTAAGTCCACGTTACCCACCCCGGTTCTTACGGGGAGGCGGAATAGGTAAAAAACAAATTTTTTTCACTAGGTAACATGGACTATAGCATGAGGATCTTTGCCAAACCATTGCTAACAAATAACATGAGGTTCTATCTACTATGCTAAAGAGATTATACCTCACGAAACCGAGTCCTTCGGGTCTTCTCTCCTTTGTTCTCCTCGTCCATGCAAACTCCAAGGATCGATCCGGATCTTGGTCACCTCCGCGGCCTCCTAGAGTCGAAGACGATCCACCCGAGAGTTTGTGTTCCGAGCTCCACCTCAAGCCGAGGTAAGTAGGGTAACAAGTGTGCTATGCTTGATGTCCTAGGTGGTGTAGAAGAAGAAGATGGATTTGTTTGTCAATTTAGATCCTTATTTTCTCAACACATGAGAGCAAAGGAAAAATCTAGAGAGGAAGAAGACGGAGGAACCATGAGAGCTTTTCACTTGAAGAGAGAGAATGAGAAGAGAATAATGAATCCATAAACATTATCATTACTAATATCTTATCATGATAAAGTTGATGGCTACATTGATTTGATCATTATCATCACAAAATAAAACCAAAAGAAAAAGAAGACTCTAGATCTCACATGAAAGATCCTAGTCAACAATGGTCAAATTGTTAACAAGGTCAAGTATTGTCAAATGGTCAAAGTAATTAGCCATAACATAATTATCATTAAAAAGATTAGTAAATAATGTCCCCGCCTCATAATGGTTTTGACCGAACCAACTGTCAAAACCCTAATGAGGCACCTCCTCCTTTTTCGCTCCTCACAACCGTGCATACACACCCGCATCCGCATTCCGTAGAATGCGAATGCACAGAAGACAAAACTAATTCATCCATACAATACCGGGATCTGGCTTAAACCAAAGTCCACTAGTATTGTCTACCCGAACAGCATACGCGCATAAGTGTACGTAAGTGATCGTAGCCTTGCCGTAAAACTATACGGCCTCTGCACCTTTTGCCCAGTGCAGGGAAACTCTCTATGTGGGACTCTAAAGACTCAACACTACGCTGGCAGTGGGTTTAACCACAAACCGCAAGCGGCACTAGCTGTACGTAACGGTCCCCAGGTAGATGTCGATAGGAAGGCCGATGAGGTAAACCCATCCGAACTCCTATTGAGCCTAAATGTGACAATCACCGTACAACCCGGTCTGTTCGTCTGAGAGTATCGCATGGCGGGCCTAGGGGGGCGGTAAACTTCAGACCCCTAATAGCAGTACAAGTCGTGTCGGAGTGTAGCCCAGAACACCCTGAGAAACTACTGGAAACACTACCAGTAATTCTCGCTTGCCCTGGCCAGGGACGACTATGTGTAATGGCTCTCCTAGACACATCGCGATATCAACTCCCAATACCGGGAGAGACGATTCCTGTCTAACCGCTACTGCCTCCAAGTGCTTCGGGACTGCACCCAACTACTATCTGTTTGCACGACTCTTTTGAGCCATGGTAGGGTAGTAATCAAAGTACAGTGGGAACACACTCGAGGCGAAGTAGCAGTGTCAAGTCAACGGACTAAGATGTACTCCTATCACCTGGGAACTGTTATCTGACGATAGGTATAGTACCAACCAACAGTTCCCGACGAGTCATGTCCAGTGTACTCATAACGTAACGAGCACCCGCATACTATCTTCAGTACGACGTACTGATGGCTGTGGGACAGACCATCTCCCCTGCTGGGATGAGAAGCCCACACGCTAGTCTACTCCGGAGTATCGATGCCCCGTCTCGATAATCCTATGACTAGGGACCTGTATAAGGATGTGCTTGTAGATTACCCAGCCCCCACCAGTGTGACTGCCATCACAACGCTGGTAATCAAGAAAAGATCCTAAGGGCTCCACTAATGTGTATAGGCGACATGCTAAAAGAAACACATGCACACATTAAAGTAGACACAAACCAAGTAGCATACTACCATTTTGAGCAAGATTGTCTATACAGCTGTGAATATCCCAAGCTTCCATTAAGTAATATACAAACTAGTATGATACAGTAATGGCCTCTAGGGTATATACACTAACAATCTCCCACTTGCACTAAGGCCATGTACTGGCGTATCGAAGACCTATCATCTCGATCCGCCGCTCGAACTGAGTCTGGGGTATGGCCTTCGTGAATGGATCTGCAGTGTTATTCTCCGAATCTACTCTCTTCACCTCGATCTCCCGGCGATCTACGATCTCCCTGATCAGGTGGTACCGCCTCAAAATGTGCATGGACTTCTGATGGGACCTGGGTTCCTTCGCTAAAGGTATAGCGTTGTTGTTGTCACAATACAGCGGTATTGGATCAACAATGGTAGGAACCACCTGAAGCTCCGTGAGGAACTTCTTCATCCAGACAGCTTCCTTTGCGGCATCGCAAGAAGCTATGTACTCCGCTTCCATAGTTGAGTCAGCAACGGTTTCCTGCTTGGAGCTCTTCCAGCAAACCGCCCCTCCATTGAGGGTAAAGACATAATCCGACATGGACTTGGAGTTATCCTTGTCACTCTGGAAGCTGGAGTCAGCAAAGGCCTCGATCTGGAGGTCTTTTTCGCCATACACCAAGAACATCTCCTTAGTCCTTCTCAGGTACTTGAGAATGTTCTTTACTGCTATCCAGTGTTTCTCCCCTGGGTCCGACTGATACCGGCTTACAACGCTTAATGCGTATGCTACATCTGGTCTGGTACACAACATCGCATACATTATAGAGCCTACCGCAGATGAGTAGGGTATAGATGACATGCGAGTCCTTTCCAAATCAGTCTTGGGAGACATCATTTTGGAGAGGGTGATTCCGTGACAAGCCGGTAGATTACCGTGCTTTGAATCTTCCATACTGAATCGTTTCAGTATGGTGTCGATGTACCTGGACTGCGAAAGTCCTAACATCCTCTTAGATCTATCACGATAGATCTGGATCCCCAGAATGTAGTTGGCATCGCCCAGGTCCTTCATGGAGAACCTCTGTGACAAGAATCCTTTGACTGACTGTAGCATAGGAATATCATTTCCTATTAGGAGAATGTCATCCACGTACAAGACGAGGAATACCACAGTTCTCCCTACAATCTTACTGTAAATGCATGGTTCATCTGGATTCTTGATAAAGCCGAATTCTTGACAGTATCATCAAAGCAGATGTTCCAACTCCGCGATGCCTGCTTCAGTCCATAGATGGACTTAAGCAACTTGCACACTTTACCGCTGCTCCCACTCTGAATGAAACCCTCCGGCTGATCCATATAGACGCACTCTTCCAAATTTCCATTTAGGAAAGCCGTCTTTACGTCCATCTGCCAGATCTCATAATCGTGGAAGGCAGCAATGGCAAGAAGGATCCGAATGGATTTGAGCATAGCCACTGGAGAAAAGGTCTCGTCATAGTCCAAACCAGGTCTTTGACGAAAACCCTTTACAACAAGTCTAGCTTTATAGGTTTCAACCTGCCCATCTACACCAATCTACTTTCTGAAGATCCATTTGCAGCCTACGGGTTTTACCCCTTCTGGAGCAATGCCCAATGTCCAAACTTTGTTAGTGTACATGGACTCCATTTCGGTCCGCATTGCATCCAGCCATTTTACTGAGTCACCGCTCTGAATGGCTTGCTGGAAGCTAGTAGGCTCATCATAATCAATGGTGCAATCCTCTCTATCCCCGTCTATGACAAAATCGTAGTATCTCTCGGGCGGATGAGACTGCCTACTACTCCTGCGGAGTGGCGCTGGGATGTCCGGTTCTCCTGAAACTTCTGGTTCTTCCAAGCTTTCAGTAATAGCTTGTGGTTCTGGAATTTCTTCCAGTTCTATTGCGCTCCCACTTGTTCCTTTTTCTAAAAACTGATGTTCCAGAAAGTGGGCATGACGTGAAACAAAAATCTTTTGTTCCTCTGCATAATAGAAAAGATACCCCCTGGAGTTCTTTGGGTATCCCACAAACTTACACAGTACTGAGCGTGCCTCGAGTTTGTCCGCATGCTGCTTTTTAACAAAAGCTGGACATCCCCATATCTTCAGATATTGAAGATGAGGTTTCTTCCCACACCACATCTGATATGGTGTGGTAGGCACAGTCTTGGAGGGAACCTTGTTCAGAAGATATGTAGCTGATTCTAGTGCATAACCCCAGAAAGATCGCGGTAACTCAGCCCTACTCATCATGGAACGAAATATATCTAATAAAGTTCGATTCCGTCTTTCCGATACACCGTTGTGTTGTGGTGTGTATGGAGGAGTAAGCTGAGAGAGAATTCCATTCTCTTTTAAGTAGCCCAGAAACTCGGCACTCAAGTATTCACCACCTCGATCAGATCTCAGTGTCTTGATACTTTTTCCTGTTTGTTTTTCAACTTCATTCTTATATTCCCGAAATTTCTAAAAGGCCTCGGATTTATGCTTCATCAGGAAGACATGTCCATACCTAGAGAAATCATCCGTAAAAGTAATGAAGTATGAATAACCACTTCGCGTATGTGTAGACATTAGACCACACACGTCACTATGTATGAGTCCCAAGAGCTCGCTCGCTCTTACTCCGTGTCCAGTGAACGGAGTCTTTGTTATCTTTCCCATGAGACAAGATTCACAAGTATCATAAGACTGATACTCGAACGGATTCAAGTATCCCTCTTTATGTAACTTTGTTAACCGTGTCTCATTGATGTGACCCAGTCTACAATGCCATAAGAAAGCCTAATTTAACTCCGGAGACTTTCTTTTAAGTGTGTTCTGGACATTGAAAACCTGAGCTTGATTCAGTACGTATATTCCGTTTTCTAATGTACCTGACCCAATCAGAACTTGATTTAGGTGGATGTGGACTACATCGCTTACAAAATTAAAATCATATCCTTCCTTAGAAAGTAAGGATACAGATATGATATTACAAGTCGCACTAGGTACATACAAACAGTCACGCAGAATCAATATCTGCCCAGTTGTCAATCCAAGATGATATTCCCCTACGGATTCAGCGTCCATGCTCATTCCGTTGGCAACCCTGAGAGTCATATCACCTATCCTGATAACTCTATGGTTTCTCAGAGCCTGTAATGAATTACAGATGTGAGATCCTGATCCGGTATCTAATACCCAGGAAGTAGGGTTAATTGACATACGGTTTTCTACTACAAACACACCCGAAGCCGAAGCCACAACATGCTTCGAATCCTGCCTACTGGCTTTGCTAGTCCAGCAATCCTTCTGCCAATGTTCATTCCCGTAACAATAGGAACGTCCCTCCTTTACTACATCCAGTCCCGAAACTTTTGCCCTTCCCTTTCCTTCTACTTCCCTGGTTTCCTTCAGGGTATAAGTAGCGGGCAGAGACTGTAGAATCAAGTCAGTATTTGACCCGTTCTTCAACTTGGTCTTCAGGTCCGTGAGCTCATCAAAATAGCTGGTCTCTGTAAGGACGTTGCCCCCTACAGATGACCCGATAGCCAACCTCGCTTGAAGCAATTAGTTCGAGGTCTCATATCTTGCGATACGAGATTGCTATCCATATAAATCTTTGTTATCGAGGAAGATAAAACTAAGTCCATCTTCTCGTGCTGCCTCTGGTATGCACCATCAACTAAGGCCAATACGAGGCACTTGGCATTCACACAGTCTTTTTCCGATGTCTTACGGATATCAATATCCGCGACAGTGGAAACTGTTCCTGAGACGGCAGGGGTTTGATTATTTAAGAGGTGCCCCAGCTTGTCATGGGTAATGGACATCTGGACAGACCTTTGCCAGTCATAACAGTCAGATTCAGTCATTTTATTATCTAGATGTAACCTATGTGTGGTCACTGGGTCGCTGCAATTAAGAGAGAGAGAAGAAAACACTCAACATGATGCTCTTGCAAGTTTAGATTGGTTTTTAGTTTATCTAAACAGGATAGCTCCCACTGTTTCTCGAATCCTTCCTCAAACCATAAAAGAAGAATTAGCCGGGATCAATCTCACCGTACAATACTTGCTTAACCGTTCAGCCAGGCCAGTGTTGGTACTTCGAGGGAGGTTTTACGACGCTTTCGCGAAGTTCCTTAATTAAATAACCTCTTTTCCCTATGGGCGTAACCCCGCTAACACATTTCTAGACACCTACTTGGTTTATAGCATTGATCGTTAAGTGAAAAGTTTTCCGAGGAGTAGCGGATACTCACAGTAGGATCGAGATCCAAATATCATTGTGAGATAATGCTGAAGGAATCCTACCAACATTATCAAACTCCAAATGGTATGCAGCACTAGCAAGTTTCAGTTTCTTTAGAAACTCCCGATGTGGATTTTTGCCCCATGCTCTTATGACCTTGACGAAAGCCAACATATCATAAGTCACATGTCAAGTTCTACCCGTCATTATCCAGGTTAATTTGAACCCACCCGTACATACCCTTGACGAAGGCCAAAATAGTAGTACGACTGTCCCAAACCAACGCATCTATCTATACTACAGATAAATATTCAGCAGTTACCAATCACTATGCCTTGGCGAAGGTCAAAATACATAGCTTGAATACTACTGAATATTTAACTGAAATGACGGAGGGCTACGAATGGTTTTGGAGAAACCGTGAACGTAGTGAACTTGATATAATCGAAGGAACCTGATAGCTTTTAAAAGGAGTGGTTTAAGCTCCGCATTTTTAAAAGTTTTCTGTTTTGAAAAGAAACTGAGTGGTTTTGAAATTGTTCGAACGATTTTAACTTTAGTTTATTTTCTTGCATTAATTTAATGCGTCCCATCAATTAATCCTACCATTGCAGAAAACAACGAAAATATGACGTATGCTTATGCCATCCGCATTCGCCACGGGGCCCCGTCATCACCCGTTAGGTTACTTAACTAACGACAGAGCGGGTGCTGGACTAGCGCGGATGCAAAACATAAGCAACGCCTACTAGATATCATATATAGATATATACATTCGTCAGAAGTAATGATAGCCATTCCAGATCACAGATGAACACATTGGATATGCTAGAAATCCGGGTTTCGTTCGAGCCTGCAACGAAAGACGGATTACACGGTCGCGATGAATAGCCAAACCACACCCTAGACCCTTACGGGTGCGGCAAACTACCCGCCAAGTACCCGAAGTGAAGCAACCTCCCTCAACAACGTGAGTAGGCCACTCGGCACTTCAAAGTACCCGGTAGTTTGTGCACCCCTCCTTGGGTCTATCTCAGGAGCAAAAATAGTAAAAGAAATAATATACAATGGCGGCTACAACCTCATCCCGGATGTGCGGCCATAAAAATAATATTACATCAATTTACATATTACATCAAATGAAAGATAAAGAAACTCTTATCTCACAAACCCCGGCTATTCATCCGCGATAATCCAACAAGTTTATATACACAAACCAACATCACAGATCACAGATATGTATAACCCCCACTAATCGACGTATAGCGATTAGTAGACGTTCAATACATATATCACATCACAGAATATCCGATTAGCAAAAGTACTTAGAATTTCGATCGAAAACTTGATTTGGCACTACCCCAAGCATAACACAGTACTCAGCAAAATCTGGGTAGAAACAAACTATCTCAAAAGTCACAAAACCATCACAGAGAACAACTGAAGAAATTTGGTGCGCGGCCGAGTCAACTCGGCCGCGGATCCGTGGCGGATCGCTTGGATCGGCCGCGGATCCGCGGTCTTCCGAGTGACTCAGGCGCCCAAATTTTTTCAGTTTTCCCAGAAAACCCAGCACGTATTTTTAAGGCCCCCTGAAAAATTTTTGGACCAGTTTTTAAAAACGACAGAAAAGTGCCTTTTTCGACGTGTTTTGCGATTTTTTCCGGTGATCGAATTTCTAACACTTTGCTAACAAGTTAGTAATGGTTTAGCGAGGCTCTGATACCACTGTAAGTCCACGTTACCCACCCCGGTTCTTACGGGGAGGCGGAATAGGTAAAAAACGATTTTTTCACTAGGTAACATGGACTATAGCATGAGGATCTTTGCCAAACCATTGCTAACAAATAACATGAGGTTCTATGTACTATGCTAAAGAGATTATACTTTACGAAACCGGTCCTTCGGGTCTTCTCTCCTTTGTTCTCCTCGTCCATGCAAGCTCCAAGGATCGATCCAGATCTTGGTCACCTCCGCGGCCTCCTAGAGTCGAAGACGATCCACCCGAGAGTTTGTGTTCCGAGCTCCACCTCAAGCTGAGGTAACTAGGGCAACAAGTGTGCTATGCTTGATGTCCTAGGTGGTGTAGAAGAAGATGGATTTGTTTGTCAATTTAGATCCTTATTTTCTCAACACATGAGAGCAAAGGAAAAATCTAGAGATGAAGAAGAAGGAGGAACCATGAGAGCTTCTCACTTGAAGAGAAAGAATGAGAAGAGAATAATGAATCCATAAACATTATCATTACTAATCTCTTATCATGAAAAAGTTGATGGCTACATTGATTTGACCATTATCATCACAAAATAAAACCAAAATAAAAAGAAGACTCTAGATCTCACATGAAAGATCCTAGTCAACAATGGTCAAATTGTCAACAAAGTCAAGTATTGTCAAATGGTCAAAGCAATTAGCCATAACATAATTATCATTAAAAAGATTAGTAAATAATGTCCCCGCCTCATAATAGTTTTGACCGAACCAACTGTCAAAACCCTAATGGGTCACCTCCTCCTTCTTCGCTCCTCACAACCGTGCATACACACCCGCATCCGCATTCCGTAGAATACGAATGCACAGAAGACAAAACTAATCCATCCATACAATACCAGGATCCGGCTTAAACCAAAGCCCACTAGTATTGTCTGCCCGAACAGCATACGCGCATAAGTGTACATAAGTGATCGTAGCCTTGCCGTAAAACCATACGGCCTCTACACCTTTTGCCCAGTGCAGGAAAACTCTCTGTGTGGGACTCTAAAGACTCGACACTACACTGGCAGTGGGTTTAACCACAGACCGCAAGCAGCACTAACTGTACGTAACGGTCCCCAGGTAGATGTTGATAAGAAGGCCGATGAGGTAAACCCATCCGAACTCCTACTGAGCATAAATGTGACAATCTCCGTACAGTCTGGTCTGTTCGTCTGAGAGTATCCCATGGCGGGCCTGGGGGGCGGTAAACGTCAGACCCCTAATAGCGGTACAAGTCGTGCCGGAGTGTATCCTAGAACACCCTGAGAAACTACTGGAAACACTACCAGTAATTTTCGCTTGCCCTGGCCAGGGATGACTATGTGTAATGGCTCTCCTAGACACAGCGCGATATCAACCCCCAATACCGGGAGAGACGAATCCTGTCTAACCGCTACTGCCTCTAAGTGCTTCGGGACTGCACCCAACTACTACCTGTTTGCATGACTCCTTTGAGCCATGGTAGGGTAGTAATCAAATTACAGTGGGAACACACTCGAGGTGAAGTAGCAGTGTCAAGTCGACAGACTAAGCTGTACTCCTGTTACCTGGGAACTGTTATCTGACGATAGGTATAGTACTAACCAACAGTTCTCGACGAGTCCTATCCAGTGTACTCGTAACCTAACAAGCACCCACATACTATCTCCAGTACGACGTACTGATGGCTGTGGGACAGACCATCTCCCCTGCTGGGATGAGAAGCGCATACGCTAGTCTACTCCGGAGTATCGATGCCCCGTCTCGATAATCCTACGACTAGGGGCCTGTATAAGGATGTGCTTATAGATTACCCAGCCCCCACTAGTGTGACTGCCATCACAACGCTGGTAATCAAGCAAAGATCCTAAGGGCTCCACTAATGTGTATAGGCGATATGCTAAAAAAAACACATGCACACATTAAAGTAGAAACAAACCAAGTAGCATACTACCATTTTGAGCAAGATTGTCTATACAGCTGTGAATATCCCAAGCTTCCATTAAGTAATATACAAACTAGTATGATACAGTAATGGCCTCTAGGGCATATACACTAACATTTTCTTGTGATCCGTCATGAGTTTACTTTAGATGATGCCGTTCTTTTTATTGGACAAAACATTTAGGTTAATGTTTACAAATGGTGGAAATTGTGAGTGGATTTCATCATGAGGTGGATTTATTGTGACACATGCAATCTAGTGACTCATGGTCTCTTTATTTGTGCATATGTCACATTTTGGCTTGATTTAATGTGTTGAAATGATAAGAGGAGAGAGGGAGGGCAGCCATATGGCTTGGGTTTGCTCTTGTGTTTTTGATTATTCTAGCTCTCATTATCATTCCAACACATTAAGAAAAGAAAAGCCTCTTGTCTTTTCCTTCTTCTTCTTGCTCACAACATCCACCATGGCATCATCTTCTACCTCCACTCTAACCATCTCATGTGTTGAGAATCCTAGAGTGTCAAGAGACAAATTTATCACACACATTCTCTACTTCACCTTGGACACGTCGGCCAGCAAACTTCGTGTCCGAGTTGCTTCGGTTCGAAGCGGGAGCCCGTAAAAGGATTTATAGATGTGGTGCCCTTTCCGACGAGGAGACCAGAGATCAAGCGAGATCGGAGATACCGCAAGGAGCTAAAGATGGTGGCTAAAGACCGAAGGACACGGATCGATCGGTATAGCTTTTCTAACCCTCTTTAGATTGCTAGTTTAATGTTAATGGTTCGATCCGAGATTAAAGTCTGCATTAGCGCCAGTTTCAAGTTTATGAAAAGTTTTTGTTTCCGCATTTTGGCCTCGGATCGACGGCCGGGGCGCTACCGTAGACTTACAGTCTACAATGCCACAAGAAGGTTTCGTTCATTTCTGAACTCTTCCTCTTGTGTGTGTTCTGTACGTTAAGAACTGTGGTTTGATTTAGAATGTATATGCCATTACTTAACGGGCCTGATCCAATCAAATTTTGATTCAGGAATATGTTCATAACATTATCTTGTAATACAAAATTATATCCTTCTTTACTTAATAATGAAACTGATCTAATATTGCATATCAGGTTCGGTTTGTAATAGCATTTGTTCAGCATCAATGTATTACCATTTGGCAATACTAAGTGATATTCGCCAACTGATTTAGCTGCAACATTTGCACCATTCCCGACTCTTACAGAATGATCACCTATTCCCAGTTCTCTACCTTTCTTTAGCCCATGCAACATATTACATACATGGGATCCCGATCCGGTATATAATACCCAGGACGTAGAGTGTACTGAGAAACAGTTCTCGATAACTAACACACCCGAAGAAGATGCATCAGCAAGCTCATTCTTCATTTGGGTAGCGTGGGAATCCAGATATTCCCTTATTTCTTGCTCAGACTTATAACAATTATAAGATAGAGCAGAACCAACGTTCCCTAGCTCAAAATAACAAGCGGGTTCAGTCAATACATCCATATTATTATCTTGATTAAGTCCTGACATGGTAGCTACCTGGAGAGAGAGAGAGAGAGAGAGAGAAGAAAACACTTAGCGTATACTCTTGCAAAATTAGATTAGTTTATTATCTTATCTAATCATGATGGCTCCCACTATTTTTATCAAATCTTCATTCAAATCCTAAAAGGCAAGACTAGCCGGGATTAATTACACCCTACAAGTTCGCCAATCTTTCGGCCAGGCCAGTGTTGGTATTTTGAGGGAGGTTCTTCGTGCTTTCGCACGGACTTAATTAAAATAAATCTCATTTTCCCAAGGGCATAACCCCATTAACACATTTTTAGACACCTACTTGAACGGCTAATTGTGATGTGTAAAACTCTCCCAGGAGTAACTCTTACTCGAAGTGGGTATCGGGATCCAACTATCTCATAGAAGGTATGCAATCTCATTGCAAATTTCAACACTTGAAATTTTCGATAATATTTTGCCCTTAGCAACTTATGATCTTGGCTATGGTCAACAAATCAAAAACGCTAGTCAAGTTCAACCCGTCATTTCATGATTGAATTAAACACACTTGTACGACCCTTGTCTAAGGTCAACAAAGCCGTATGACTACCCTAACTCAATAGCATCATATGCTACAGATAAGCACTAATTAGCTACCGCACACTACGCCTTGGCTATGGTCAACAAACGTAGCACGAATACTAAAAAGTACTTATCTGAAATGACGGAGGGCTACGACAGTTTTTTAAGAAAACCTTTTGCGTAATGAACTTGATATCGTTGTAGAATCAAGTGATTTGAAAAAGAAGTGGTTTAAGCTCCGCCTTTAAAATCATGTGTTTTTCAAAATAATCCGAGTGGGTGTAGCATCTGCTAGCGTTTACCAGGTCATTCCCGGTGAAGAGATCTCGACTCTTTCCTCATCGAATGAGGTGCTGGATATTCATCAAGGAATACCGCTATGCAAAACAAGAACCAGAGCTACCTTTTTGAAAATTTGATTCTACAACATCTTTAGGTTTTTTTCTTTTCATTAATCTCATTAATGAAGTCCCATCATTTATGCTTCCTAAGCATCACAGAAGAAAAGAAAATACAACGCATGCTTATGCCATCCGCATTCACCACGGTGTCCCGTTATGCACCATTAGGTTACTTAACTAACGGCATAGCGGGACGGGACTAGCGCGGGTGCAAAACATAAGCAACGTTTATTATATATCATATATATAATAATAAAGCATTCGTCTCACACATATAAAGTGATCACATTTACAGAATATCAACAGCAGAAGACAACATATGAAATATTGGATATACTAGGATTTCCGTATTTTAAATTAAGCCAGTAAAAAACACAGATTCCACGGTTGCGATGAATAGCCAAACCCACACCCCTAGACCCCTACGAGAGCGGAAAGAAACCCTTCCAATTCTAGAGTTAGGAGACCCGGTCTCGACTTCTCGAGATGGTCTCCCACTGGACTCTAGAACCCGGTTACTTGTGCTCCCAACCTTGGGTCTATCCTAATGCGGAAAAGTAAATAATATACATCAATGGGTGACATCATCCTCAATCCCGAAGTGCCCCAATAAAAGAATATTAAATACAAGTTTTTACATAATGAAAATGAAAAACTCTCATCTCATGCAAAAACCCCTGGCTATTCAAAAGACGACGGTCCAATATAACATATCCCAGCAACACATAACATCATATGTCATCAACGTAAGTAAATATGCGTATCCCAATTGTCGTTGACATATAGCAACGAAACCGGTGATACACCACATATTACACTTACGGTCGCAGAAAAGAAAGTGAAAAACTACAAGAATTGGAATCCGCAACCACCTTAGACATCATAAACCCAATATATCATATACTTTGGATTCCATGCCTAACTAAATGAATTCCTTAGATATCATAAACCCAAAATATCACATTTTCCGAATTTCATGCCAAACAATTACAAACCCCGCATTTTAGTCTCATTATTGAAAACACTTTCCAATAACAAGTTGGGTAATTCAACAAGATTCCCGACATCCTGATCGAATGCTCGTTGGAAGCTTTAGTAAACGGTCACACCCCCGATGCCGTCAACGAAGTGCACTTAGGTGGAACACCGCGGCAGCGAGTACCCGGAGGGATGCTTTTGGCAACGGGGTTCTCCTATAGTCACTTGGTCGGGGCTATGGGGCGTGGCTATCTAGTAAGGTTACTCGGCGAGTATCGGCATACGCTACGTGATTGCGATGGACATTTGATCCATATCAAAATTCAGTGGCAACTGATCACTTGAGACTAAATTGCTAGATTTATAAAATTTAAACTAGTTTTCACAAAACTAATTTTTGTGGATTCCAAATATTGTATCACAATCACAGATAGTTAGACGATGTTAAACTTTTCGATCGAATCAACGAATTCCCAAAATTTCCCAAAGAGAGCTCAACACTTGAATACAGTTTAAAAAATACCCAGAACATGCCACAGCGCCTATAGACCTACCATAGAAGGGCCGACCCATGCCTCACTCATTGCGCCGCGGAACTGCAGCAAACCCTAGGGTTTGGCCGTGGTTCCACGGTCAAAGAGTCGAGTTTGGGTATTGTTCTTCTAGAGGGTCTCCTTCGTTGGTAGAGCCGCACCACACAGACGCAGCCTAACTATTTTACGAATCGTGAGATAGATTAGGACCATCCGTACAAGACCCAGCCGGTTCTACGTCATAGAATTACCTGCATGATATTTGAATAAATTTTAAACCTAAAAATTCCAACTTTTAGAAAATTTCCAGCGAGGGAGAAAAATGGGTATTTGATATTCGTTCGAACCTTTTAACGTCGTCAAGATTACCCAAAACAATGTTAGAATTACGACTATGAAGCACTCCGAATTGCCTTTACATAAAGAAAACATCACATGCAATCTCAGTAAAAACAAGCAACGCCTGAAACACCAAAACCCAGAGACTGGAACACCAAACCAAAACGAAGCCCAAATACTTCACCAAGACTGGCCAGGCCTGTTTTATTGCCTGTTTCACCGGGTTAAATCCAGCGAAAAGCGTTAATTTTGGTCCCGTGTTCATGTTACATCATATGAAACATTTTGCAACTGCTTAAAAAAATTTAGACACTTTGAAAAATTTGACAGAAACTAGGCTTTTTGTTTCGATGTTTCGGAATTGTTTCGGTTTCGTAATACTACAAACATCGTCTAATTCTCTAGCTTGGCTCTGATACAACTGCAGGGTTACCTAGCATGGCCACTGGGTTTCGGGAGGCATCGATCATGCCCTTTTCAAAAATTTGGCATGCTAAAGAACCCTAACCATAGAATCTTAACTAGAGAATTAGACGAAACATACATGCAAACAACTTTACATTTAAGTGAATGGGAATAAAACCTTTGTAGACCGGTCCTTCACTTCAATAGCTCCGTGTAGAAGTCCATTCGCTCCAAGTAGTGGTCTCCCGGACTCTAGTTGGACTCCACAAGGTGAAAGGAACAAGCTTGCTTGAAGTCTTCGAAGCCGAAGATGATGTACGTCGAGGAGACTCTAACTCAAGCTACCTCTTCACTGATCAGAAATTAGTTAAGCAAACAACCTAAAATAAATGGCTAATCTAGTGTAGGTTGGTGAAGTATGAATTTTGCTCACTTTAGATTTATTTTTCTCACTAATTTTCTTCACCTCTTAAAAACTTAGAAAGCTCTCTCATGATGAAGAAGAAGATGAGATCAATAATGTTATGGCAACCATGGGTGAGAAATATCTCATATAACTCATGTAGAGACTTAACCATGACTTTAGATAATGTTTAGATTAATAAATATTTAAGATAAGACAAAATTAGTGGACTAAGTCAATGGTTCCACAAGCTTCCACAAGTTTCAACCATGTGCTAATTTTCAACTAATTTTGATTTACTTTAAATAAATAAACCCCACATTATCATAAGCATGGTGTGAGTCTCATACACCCATGTAGCATGTAGTAACAAGCATGACACAATAATATATATCACATATATATTAAATGAGCTCAAGTGAGTGAATGAGCTAATATTAGTTAATGCATGTTAATATATCAAATATACAATTATACATTAAATTATTAAATCAACACTTGATTTAATAATTTGGCTATATCATATATAACCGACTAATATTATTTGTATCAATTTATCGAATCAACACTTGATTCGACAACCCGGCTATATCACATATAACCAATCGATATCATATATCGCGAGAATAGAATACGGTATTACATACACGTATTAATCTCGGTCCCGCATATATCACGTATGTGCTCCTACTTCATTTCACCTGAGCCAGGAAACCTCTGTATAGAACTCTAAAGACTCGTTGTACAATCTGGACGTAACGGCTATCCGGGTATTGAGCGATCAGCTGATCAACAAGCAAGCTTGTCTAAACTCCCGTAAAGCCTGTCAGTAACATTACCGTACAGTCTGGTCTCTTCGTCTGATATGTCACATATCTAGTCTAGGGGTGGTAAACGTCAGACCCCGGTAACTTGATAAGTCATGCCGATATGAGGATCATAATGGTTCGAGAAACTACTGATAACACTTATCAGTAAATCTCCGTATCAGCCCTGGCCAGGGACTTCCTGTTATGGCCAATCGAGCATAGTGCAACATCAACCCCCAATACTGGGAGAGACGAATCCTCTCCTATCGCTCATTGCCTCCATACGACTCGGGACTATACCCTAAAACCACCGTTTTGCACATTCTCTTGAACGTGGTAAGGTGGAAATCAAAGCACAGTGGGAATCACACAAGACTCTATGACGATCTCGGGTCTACAGACTAACCTGTAGCAGTGTCACCAGAGAACTGCTATCTGACGCTAGGTATAATACCATCTAGGAGTTCTCGGCGAGTCCTGTTCAGTGTACCCAGTCTCCAGTGAGCACCCGTATACCATCTTTGATATCAAACACCAATAGATTTGGGATCATCCATCGTCCATCATATGGGTCAAGAAGCGTATACGTTAGTCTACTCTAGAATATCAATACCCTGTCTCGATACACTCTCGACTAGGAACAATTAAAGGATGAACTTATGGACTACCCTGGCCCCACCAGTATGATCTCCATCATAGTCCTGGTAATCAAGTACACATCCTAAGGGCTTGATCAACATGTGAGAGCAAGAAAGTATCACAATACAAGTCTACATGTTAAGACAAAGAGCAACCAGGTAGCATACTATATGTCGAGCAAGAAAATCCTCTCTATATATGTCCAAGCATCCACTATAATATAAAATTATGTACAATAATGGCCTCTAGGGCATACATATAACTAACAGTTTCCAGCAAGGATTAGACCCTGAGATCCAAGCCGCCCAACCGACGGAAGAATACCTAACACATGAAGCAGCTTTGAAGTCAGCACGTCGCTATGAAGCTGTCGTTAAGAAGAAGGGAAGGCCATAGTCGGTCGATATGAAACATTCCGCAAATCATATTACTGGAGGAGACTCTTCTAGGCCAAATCTCCCAGCACCAGCTATGAGGCTAGGAGGATCATTTTCCAAGACTAAACCCAATTTCTGTATTTATTGTAAATGGACCGGACACCAAGTCAAGGATTGCCATTGAGTGAATGGTATTTGTCTGATATGTGGATCATCCTCATATACTATAGGAACTTGCCCACACAACCGAGCTGGTCCAATCCCTGCAGCTAGACCAGCTATTCAAGCTCCACCTACTCGGTTAGTTCTCCTTGCACCACCTTCACGTGAACCACCTTTACCTCGTCAGCCATCGATGTACCAACACGCACAGAGAAATGTGCAAAGACGCCATGCTTTCACCTTGACGGCTGTGGAAGCCGAAGCTATGGGTCAAGGTAACCCTGGTAAAATCCCCTCCTAACTTTTTCAGCCTTTCAAATTCTCGCATCCTATTAGTCTTTCATCTACCTAAATATTTTCATACACTTCCGGTACAATATCAGTAGTTCTTTCACACCGCTGTAATCTAATTTTCCTTGAATCTATTACAACTTCCTGGTATAAATTTCGAGGACGGAATTTTTATAAGGAGGGCAGAATGTAACGACTCTGAAATCTTAATACGGAAATTCTTCTGTTAATATACAGAATAGAGTTTCACAGCCGGAGTTGGCGTTATAAGTTACTTTTGCTAAATAATAGCAAGAAAAAACTTGTAGCTCACTGGTAAAGCCCTTGCACTGCTGTGACATAGCCCCTGTGTTCGAACCCCATCAGACACATTATATTTTTCTGATTTTTTATTTTTAACTTTTAGAAGCCCAAAAGTTTACACGTTCAAAACACATAAAAATGAAAAGTCAGAAAAATCAAATATGTGCAAAAAGGAGTTAGCACTGAGCACCACACGTGGCAAGAATCCATCACCCCAACTCCCCCATTCGACCGGCCAAACCAAGAAAAAAACCAGCCTCGACGGTTGGATTTGAGCCAATGAACTCCAGGCTTTGCACACACGACCCTTCCCCTACCCCTAACCCCTCTGCACTATTTTATTGCTCTACAATCAAACAGAGACTTTTAATTTTGCCTTTAAACCAAATTTTAATGCTTTTTAATTCACCCATTTAATTCCAAAACCCTATTTCTACACTATAAATGCTACCCCATGCCCTAGCCCTTTATCATTCTAAAAATTATAGCCAAAATTCTTAAAATTTCTCAAGTACAATTGAAGTAGAAGAGGAGTTAGCAAGCGATCAAATTCCGGCGAGGATCGAAGGAAATTCCGGCGATTCCGCGATGCCAGTTTGACGACCCATTCTTCTTCTACCTACTCTTAACCTAACTAGCTTGTAAGTCCCTTCCAATCCTCATTCCCTTCTTTAAAGTTCATTTTCAAAACATATGTCGGAAGTGGAGTTAATACCAACATTTTCTTCTAAAACCCTATAATTCCACTTTTTCTTACATTTTTCATCCATATTCTTACACCATATTTGTAATCATAAAATCAATGCTTAGAACCAATTTTTAATCACAAATATCATACAAAATAACTTTAACTTAAAATTTATATTAAAATACCATGAAGTTTGTATATATCATTTTTAATTGTTTTGCTTAAACATACCTTTAGAAAATTCATGGGGTAACGACCTACCCCTCACATACACACATGGTTCCATAGCATGATATATCCTTGTATGTATTTTTGTTACGAATACCATATTACAAGAAAATATCATTTACTATAAAAACGGTTTTCATTGGAATTGTATTTTAAAATTTCTTTGCAAATAAGCCTCTACAACTCTCTTTAGGGAACCCGCTATTGGATGGTGTGGATTATCGCACATCCTTGGCCTAGTAGAGCTAGATGCAGACCTCCTCACGGAGCATTCGGTCTCGAAATGTTTTTAATACGGTTTTTAAGAAAAACGCAATTTTCTACTTAAAATAAAAATTAATTTTTAATAATTATATAAATATTACAAAATCCATATATTTTCAAAATATAATAAATTTATATTTTTCAAATGAAAAAATTACAAGTTTTCATCAAAATACCATCAAGATACCAACAAAAGTCAAGCTTTACAATAAATTACCAAGAACTTTCCAAGCTAAACAATTATCACTAAAATACCTCAAATCCTTAAAATTCACATCCATGAAAACCCTAAACAATATAAATAACTTCTCAATATTATTTTGAAACTATATTAAAAATATTTTTCATAAAACCCGCTCGAGTTATATAAAACAATATTTAAGGACTTTAGTAAATATAGGTTTAAGCGGGATCAATTCTTTTGAGCCTGAGTGAGCCGGAGAAAGTTAGTGCTTGCCTATTTAAGTAGAAAACTTAACGGTGTTATCAATGGTAATTATCTTGGAAAAAGACACAAATCCTGCCGTCCTTATGCAGTATTTACTGATAACTCCCGAACCTATTTCAGGATCTAAACCAGTTACATGTGTCTGACTCAGTCTGAGTCTAAACCCGAATCCAAACTCAAATCAGGATACAATTCAAACATGAATCCAAAATCTAACATGAATACATGAACATGAACCTGAATACCTGAAAAATCAAACTTCAATATCAAACCTAAATACATGACTATGACTTGACTCGAACCATGAATACAACTTGACATGAATACAAGAATAGTTGATATAGAAATGAACTCTATCTTGCAACTCGATGTATTCATGGTTTCGAGCAAGGCTGGTAATTTTAACTGTAACTTATCATACACGGGGTGTTGGGATAGTTTATACGTGAATCCAACGTAATCTCAGGAGTCCCACTAGATCATGAATCCATGTCTACTAACACAAGCATGTTATCATGAGGGCCCGTGTTTCCTTGCTCCTGGATTATAGCCTGTTGAGTTTGGAATACTTCAACACTAGGTTGAAATCTCGTTACTAACCCTTGATTCGAGCATGTGGTTCCTTACCCCTGAATTACAGCCTGTTGGGTTTGAGAACACTCTTGAGAATGGTTGACATTCACCCTCGAACTTACGTTAAATTAGTGTACCCAAGGAGGGACCTGTTAAGACACTTACATTCACTGCATGTTCACCATACCTACAATTCACGGCCATGCTATAATTGTTTGCCATATTCATACTAAACAGTCATGTTTACCCACTTGTCATATATATTACCATAATTGTTCACATATATTACGATAGAATTACATGTTAAATAAACTTGTCATGTTTACATTAAGCGACATGCTGACACACCATACTTCATAATCAATTGTTCATGATATATATTTTTTCTTTATCATTACACTTTATACTTCACTACTTTCTTTGGGGGAGTTACCGAGCGAAAGTTCGCTGATGGGTATTTCACCCACCTTTGTTTTCTTGGAATGTTCGTTAGATATCGTGGAGACTGAGGAGATATACATCTCAGATTAGGAGCATGATCAGATCGCGACCCGGGCTTAGATTAGTTATCGTTTTCTCAGTTCATGTATGGCACCTGTTTAGGCATTTCCATTCTTGTATTTTCTTTTAGTTGAAATCATGTATTGTAAATTAATCAAGTTGAATGTAAATAAAGTTGTTGAATTATAAATCTTATGTTAATTTTCTTATCATTTTATATTGCTTCATTTACGCTTAGCGCATTTTTTCCGGGAAGTGACCTTGTCACTCCCCGCTTCCCAGAGTACACTAAAATGGGCACGTGACATAACCAACCATGGTACCTCTGGGTAGGAAGTATCCATCCATAGTCGCATTACGGTTGTAGAGATATCAAGAACAAAATAAAACTATCTAAAACATGTCCATAATCCAAGATAACATGAGTCAAGAATAAATAAATGCGGAAGCGAAAGATCCAATACAAAATAACTGGAATGTATGTCCTATAATGCGGGCTCACATCAGGAATAAAAATGCAGGAAAGAAAACTAACTACTGCTGACGCTCACAGCTCAGCCTGTCGGCTGAAGTACTCCTGCTCGGACTGCGACAGCGGTACAGAATGTGGGCAATGAAAAACCCAGACGTCAGCGCGTCAAGTCATCAAGTAATAACATAATAAACAGGCAATGCGAATATAAACATGAATAAGCAAGGGTACCAATAATATGAATCAGAGCAGTGCAGGGTAGTGTGCAGTGGGTAAACTAAATTGTGCTATCGGGTTCTCTGTTCTAAAGTCTTTGAAACCAAATTGATGAATCATCGATGTAACTCAATAGTATCCCGTACATACCCGGGACCACGGCCTAAATATTCTCGGCTGAAACCGAGACATGCCGCTAGGCACCAAACAGGAATGTGTACACTCAATAGTATCCCGTACATACCCGGGACCACGGCCACAATATTCTCGGCTGAAACCGAGACATGCCGCTAGGCACAAAACAGGAATGTGTACACTCAGAACAGGTAGTGAACTGTTGAGTTACAAGTCAGATTTCACCTTTGATTTCCCCATACCCCCAAGTTATATGTGTATGTCAATTCAGGTATCCCGAAATCAAGAAACTAATGCCAACACAGGATCAGGTAAACAGGTTTTTCTGGACAGACAACAGGAACGGTCCATGAGGACTACAGGTCAGGTTTGTTGGCATTAGACACAAGATCAGGTAACGGGTCAGGTCATGGTACATCAGGTCAAGTCAAGCAGTGTACGGTACCATGTCGGGTCAATCAATATGCATGTAGCAAGTCAGGTCAAGATGTAAACGATATCATAAGTGTGCTCACAATGAGTTATATAATCAAGCATGGTTATCAACAACATGATATAAGTAATGAATTAAGCAATAGGCAGATTCATTCAATTTGCAGTACAGTTATCAGTTGTGTCACAGAGATGATTTCAACATTATAAGAATGCAGTAAGACAATTATAGCCGTTTAATCATGTTACCAAGTTAAGATTTCATGGATGCAATGATATCTACATATATAGGTTCCAAGTTTTAAAGATAAAATGTTATATAACAATATTGAACATGAAAAAAAGAGAAATGATCATACCAAAGTTAAATTTATCGGTTTAGGGTGTCATTAATATATATATAAATATTTTTTAGCATGTAGCAAGGGGTACTTGCCTCGACGGGCCGCGAATCAGGAAAACGGAACGTAGAATGTCGGCGGGGAAAACTCGCGACGGGCGCACGGTTCACGGAATGAACCCAAAAGACGAACAATGGAACCACGCGGGTCGGGGTACCTCGCTGGAACGTCGGGTCACGTCGTCGGCATCGTCGGATTCTGGCTGAGGAGTGAACTGTAAATGATCAAGACACGTAAACAAGAAGAGAAAAGAAAAACAGAGAAGAAAGGAAGGAGGATCTGAGAAGGGGTGCTCACGATGATCCGTGGGACGGGTGGTGACGGTCGACCTCATCGACGGAGCTTCGGCGGTGGCCTACGACGACAACGAAAGAAGTATGCCGATCAAGAAAAAGATTAACAGAGAAGGAAAGAAGAAAGGAAAGAGGAGGGGAGGTGAAACTCACCGAAGAGTGTGCGCGAGGGTCGGGGCTACGGGGACGAGGTCTCCGGCGGCGACTCACGGCGGCGCAGACGCGCGCAGGGGGGTGTGTAGGTGGCCGCGGCTGGTGCAGGGTGCACGGGAAGAAGGGAGAGGAGGAAGGAGGTGAGTGGGTCGGTCGAGGGCGAGGAGGCGACGAGGCCGGTGTTGGTGGTGTCGGCGTTGGGCTACGGTGGCGAGGGGTACGCGGCGGTATGGTTGCTGGGGGTTGGGTTCTCGTAAAAAAGAAATGAAGAAGAGGGAAAAATATATAGAGGAGAGAGAGAAGGATGGGAAGAGAGAGAGGGAGAGAGACGGGGAGAGAGAGACGGGGAGAGAGAGGGAGAGAGATAGAGAGAGATATGGGGGCGACGGGAGAGAGAGAGGAGAGAGAAGTGGGGTCCACTGGAAAAAGAGGACGCTGATTGGCTGGGGAAAGGATTTAGTTAGAAAAATATTTAAAGAAAGATTTAAAAGTATAACAAAATATTAGATGGTTAAGTAAAATATATGCCGGTTTGAAATATTAAAATTTTGGGATTTTGGCGCAAAGTAAAACATTTCCAAATTGCGCCCGGGTCGGGTCCAAAAATTTGAAATTGAAATAATAGAATTTTAAGCGGGATCCAAAATTTAGAATGAAGTGTTTTATGATCAAAAAGCATACCCCCAAAACGGACACACGTACGTGCGCGTAGCTGTCCAAACTCGCCCGTTTCACTGAACGGGACGAGAACACGATGCACGGACGCTACCACAGGGTTAGGGGTGTCAAGCAGGCAGATGAATATTTTTAATTTTATTTTAGATGCCATAAATTTTTATATGCAGAATTGAATTAACGGGGTAAAATTACAATAAGTAACAATCAAGCAAGATAGATGAAATAAGTGCCACACTACGTTCAAACGGTAACTCAAATTAGTTGCATTGGGCTCGGGTGTTACATTATACCCAACTACAAAAGAATTTCGTCCTCGAAATTCCAAGAATACAAAGATAGATAACTACAAGAAAAGGTGAGGAAACCTCTGTCGGATTTCATCTTCTAGTTCCCAAGTGGACTCTCCATGCGAGCGATTACCCCAAGAAACAAGTACAAGTGGGATAACCTTGCTCTTAAAAACTTTTTCCCTTCGATCCATGATTTCAATCGGTCGTTCCTCAAAAGTCAAGTCTTCTCGTACTGTTAGCTCCGAATGATCCAATACGTGCGTTTCATCTCGAACATACCTACGGAGTTGAGATAAGTAAAACACATCGTGCACATTTGCCAAGGACTGCGGTAACGGCAAACGATACGCTACCTCACCAACACGCTCCAAGATCTCAAAGGGTCCAATGAATCGAGGACTAAGCTTTTCTCAACTTCCAAAATGAATCACCCCTCTGGTCGGTGATATCTTCAAGAATACCAAATCACCCACGGCGAACTCTAGAGGTCTTCTTGACGTGTCTGCCCAACTCTTCTGTCGGTCTTGTGCTGCCTTCATATGATTTCTGATGGTGTTAACCTTCTCAACTGTCTGCACAACCAAATCTGGTCCCAATAATCTTCATTCACCGACATCGTCCCAACAAACAGGTGAACGGCATTTACGACTATACAATGCTTCAAATGGAGCCATCTGGATAGTTTCCTAAAAACTGTTGTTGTAAGAAAACTCCACCAAATGTAGATGATCCTCCCAAGAACCCTTGAAGTCCAACATGCATGCTCTCAACATATCCTCAAGAGTTTGGATCGTTCTCTCCGACTGACCATCAGTTTGAGGATGATAAGCTGTGCTAAACTTCAATCGAGTCCCCAAACTTTCCTGTAAACTCCTCCAGAAGTGTGATAAGAACCGAATGTCCCGATCGAACACAATGCTCACCGGTACTCCATGCAATCTTACAATCTCTTGCATGTACCGTTCTGCCAAAGTCTCTGTTGATTGACCAACCCGGAAAGGAATGAAGTGAACTGCCTTGGTCAATCGGTCAACAATCATCCATACAGCATTGTTGCCCTTTGGACTCCGCGGTAAAGCCGTCACGAAATCCATGGTTATATGTTCCCACTTCCACTGAGGAATCGGAAGTGGTTGCAATAAACCAGCAACCCTTTGATGTTCAGCCTTAACTTGCTGACACACCAAGCACTTCGCCACAAAGCGAGCAATCTCCCGTTTCATGCCTTCCCACTAGAAATGCTGTCGAATATCTCGGTACATCTTTGTGCCTCCTGGATGTACAGAATAAGCTGAAATGTGTGCCTCCTTCATAAGCTCTTCACGAATATCCCTCTTTGGCACACACAAACGGCTACCATACCTCAACGAACCATCTTCGTGGATCAATAAATCTGTTCGTAGTCCGGCTTCAACCTGTCCTCGAAATTTTTGCAGTCTAGGGTCCTGCGATTGTGCTGCTTTAATATTCTCGATCAACAATGACTGTACTTGCAGCTGCATCAACTGTCCCGTAGAATGCGGTAGCACAACCTCCAAGTCAAATCTTCCAAAATCTGCAACGATCTCCTTCTGCGTAGTTAACACCTGAATTGCTGGTAACCGACTAAGCGCATCCGGCACGACGTTAACCTTCCCCGGATGGTACTTAAGATTAAGATCGTAGTCAGCCATCAGCTCCAACCATCTACGCTGCTTCATATTAAGCTCCTTCTGTGTGAATACATACTTCAAGCTCTTATGATCAGTAAAAACTTCGACCCTTTCGCCCAAAAGGTAGTGTCTCCAAATCTTCAAAGAGAAAATCACAGCCGCAAGTTCCAAGTCATGAGTTGGGTAATTCTTCTCATGGGTCTTTAACTGTCTCGATGCGTATGCTACCACCTTCCCATGCTGTATCAAAACACATCCCAATCATTTCCCAGATCCGTCGCTGTGAATCACCAATCCTCCGGAATTGTCTGGCACGGTCAGAATAGGGGCGGTTATCAACTTCTGCTTCAACGTCTCAAAAGCTAACGCACATTTGTCCGTCCATACAAAAGGTACCTCCTTGCGCGTAAGCTTGGTCAACGGCTCTGCCAGACGAGCAAAGTTCTCCACAAATCTCCTGTAATATCCGGCGAATCCAAGAAAACTTCTTATCTCCGCAACATTCTTTGGAATCGGCCAATCTCGCACTGCTGAAATCTTTTCTGGATCGACGGCAATTCCATTGCCAGACACAACATGCCCCAAAAACTTTACTTCTTCCAGCCAAAACTCGCACTTACTCATCTTCGCATATAACTTCTCTTGTCTCAACGTTTGCAGTGCGATCTTCAAATGTTCAGTATGCTCTTCAAAGCTCTTTGAGTCAACCAGAATATCGTCAATGAATACCACAATAAACTAATCCAAGAATGGTGAAAAGATTCGGTTCATCAAGTCCATGAATACTGCCGGCGCATTCGTTACTCCGAAGGGCATCATTAAGTATTCGTAATGTCCATACCGAGTTCGGAACGCCGTCTTGCAAATATCTTCTGCTTTCACTCGGACCTGATGATATCCGGATCGCAAATCCAGCTTCGAGAATACCCTCGCGCCACTAAGCTGCTCGAAAAGTTCGCCAATGCAAGGGATCGGGTACCTGTTCTTAATAGTCACCTGGTTTAATTCTCGATAGTCGATGCACATCCTTCTTGTGCCATCCTTCTTCTTTACTAGAAGAACTGGAGCTCCCCAAGGCGAGTTACTGCTTCGAATCCAACCTTTTTCAAGCAATTCAGCAATCTGTTTCTTGACTTCTTCCAACTCTACTGGTGCCATTGGATAATACGCTTTGGATACCGGCGCTGCACCAGGAATAAGATCAATTGCGAACTCCACGTCTCGCTTCGGCGGTAAACCCGATATATCTTCAAACACGTCCATAAAATCACGAACAACAGCCGGCTCTTCACTTAAATCAACTTCCATTGCTGCAAGAATATCATTTGTCGGCCTAGCCCTAAACTCGATTGGCCCGACAGAACTGCTTCCTCCAGTGAAGGTAAACTCAGGATGTCCGGGAATCTGGAAAATTACTTTCTTTGCCCTACAATCAATGTGAGCGTGGAAAGTGCCAAGAAAATCCATTCCCAAGACGACTTCATAGCTGCCCGTATCAATCACCAAGAAATCTGCAAAAAGCTCCCGTCCGCACACAACAACTGTACAATCCTTACATTCCCTACTAGCTATGATTTTCCCATTCCCAGTGTGTATGTCCCAGAAACTAGACAGGGCCGTGTAGTCAATCGAGTTTGTAGTTAAAAACTTGGATGACATAAAACAATGGGATGCACCAGAATCAAATAACGCTAATGCGGGAAAACCATGAACGAGTAGATTACCTGAAACAACTTCTCCTAACGCCTTAACTTCTTCTGCTGTCAAGGTAAAAGCTCGAGCCTGATTAGGTCCTTGAGTCAGGTGTTTCTGCCCCTGGAACGGTCTCTGCGGAGGCTTCTGAAAATCATCTCTCGTACGAAGCTTCGACGGATAAGCACTAACGGCGTGATCAGCCGCTCCATAAACCAAACAAAGTCCCAGCCTCCTTCGACAATCCTTTTGCATGTGGCCAGGTAAATTGCAATAGTTATAGGTCATGCTCTTACTTCGATCGACGATCACTGGCTTCTTCATGGGTGCTACACCTCGACGGTCCACTGGAATACCTCTGTGACCATGAGCTCGGTTTGGTACAAATGCTGGCTTCCTTACCGCAACTGCTGTCTGCTGCAAACTCCCTTTCATCCCAGATAAACTCTGCTGCTCTCGGGCTGCCGCAAGTACTTGTGAGAAAGTGGTCAAACCCAGGGAGACAATCTGCCTCTGGATGTCCACGTCCAAGCTGCGCATGAACCTTCGTGCCCTGTCTGCATCGTTGGCAACTACAGGTCCAGCGAATCTACTGAGTCTTGTCCATTCTGCTGCATGCACATCTACGGGTGCTCCATTCTGCTTTAGCCCGATGAATTTCTCTTCCATTTCCTCTCGAGCAGTCCGCGGGAAGAACTTCTCCAGGAAACTCTTTGAAAAATCCGCGCACTTGATCGGCTTGGGCAAGCAGTTCTCATCCACAAGCCATCATTCTCGGGCGTAGTCCACTAACTGAATGCGTACCACATCAACTCTTTTCTCATCCGGAATCTGTGCCGCAATAAGCAAATTCTCTGTGTCAACTAGCCACTGCTCTGCTGGCAACGGCTCCTCCAAACCAGTAAATGTAGACGGACCCAAACGCCAGAAATCTGTCACGGTCCCTACTCGGTCAACTGGTTTAGCTCCAACATTGTTCACAGACTGCTGAATGATCTGCAAACCTTCCTGAAACGATTCCGCTTGCTGCTGGATCAACTTGGTCCGTTTCTTTTGATTCTCCAGCATTCCTCTTATCACTCCAAACATGGCGGCTTCGTCCACACGTCTCTGGTACGTCTTCAAATTCTTACCGGCCATTTCCTGAAATCAAAACACCCAACATTAGCATGATGATAGATTCGAAATATAGATCAAGGCTAGAACTCCAAGATACTTAAATAGAGTGCCGCATTGTAACTATGCCGCTGTATCATAGCCACAATTACATAACTCCACCCAAGTCGCCTAAGTTCTAGAGATAACAAGGAATCAGGTTTCGAGTCGACATGCAAAGGAAGTTTGCACATCGTAAAAGATATAATCAGGAAGAATGTGATTCAAGAATGGTAAAACGGCAAGGTGGCAGGACATGTTTCCTAAACACGGGTATTCTGATTCGCGTATTGGGTATAATACCCAACTACAAAGAATCAACCCAACTAACCTATGGCGCTCTGATACCAAAAGAACCATCTCACGCATCGCTTCCCAGAGTACGCTAAAATGGGCACGTGACATAGCCAACCATGCTACCTGTGGGTAGGAAGTATCCATCCACAGTCACATTACGGTTGTAAAGATATCAAGAACAAAATAAAACTATCTAAAACATGTCCATAATCCAAGATAACATGAGTCAAGAATAAATAAATGCGGAAGCGAAAGATCCAATACAAAATAACTGGAATGTATGTCCTATAATGCGGGCTCACATCAGGAATAAAAATGCAGGAAAGAAAACTAACTACTGCTGACGCTCACAGCTCAGCCTGTCGGCTGAAGTACTCCTGCTCGGAATGCGACAGCGGTACAGAATCTGGGCCATGCAAAACCCAGACGTCAGTGCGTCAAGTCATCAAGTAATAACATAATAAACAGGCAATGCGAATATAAACATGAATAAGCAAGGGTAACAATAATATGAATCAGAGCAGTGCAGGGTAGTGTGCAGTGGGTAAACTAAACTGTGCTATCAGGTTCTCTGTTCTAAAGTCTTTGAAACCAAATTGATGAATCATCGATGTAACTCAATAGTATCCCGTACATACCTGGGACCACGGCCTCAATATTCTCGGCTGAAACCGAGACATGCCGCTAGGCACCAAACAGGAATGTGTACACTCAATAGTATCCCGTACATACCCGGGACCACGGCCACAATATTCTCGACTGAAACCGAGACATGCCGCTAGGCACAAAACAGGAATGTGTACACTCAGAACAGGTAGTGAACTGTTGAGTTACAAGTCAGGTTTCACCTTTTATTTTCCCATACCCCCAAGTTATATGTGTATGTCAAGTCAGGTATCCCGAAATCAAGAAACTAATGCCAACACAGGATCAGGTAAACAGGTTTGTCTGGACAGACAACATGAATGGTCCATGAGGACTACAGGTCAGGTTTGTTGGCATTAGACACAAGATCAGGTAACGGGCCAGGTCATGGTACATCAGGTCAAGTCAAGCAGTGTATGATACCATGTCGGGTCAATCAATATGCATGTAGCAAGTCAGGTCAAGATATAAACGATATCGTAAGTGTGCTCACAATGAGTTATATAATCAAGCATGGTTATCAACAACATGATATAAGTAATGAATTAAGCAATATGCAGATTCATTCAATTTGCAGTACAGTTATCAGTTGTGTCACAGACATGATTTCAACATTATAAGAATGCAGTAAGACAATTATAGCCGTTTAATCATGTTACCAAGTTAAGATTTCATGGATGTAATGATATCTACATATATAGGTTCTAAGTTTGAAAGATAAAATGTTATATAACAATATTGAACATGAAAAAAAGAGAAATGATCATACCAAAGTTAAATTTATCGGTTTAGGGTGTCATTAATATATATATAAATATTGTTTAGCATGTAGCAAGGGGTACTTGCCTCGACGGGTCGTGAATCGGGAAAACGGAATGTAGAATGTCGGTGGGGAAAACTCGCGACGGGCGCACGGTTCACGGAATGAACCCAAACGACGAACAATAGAACCACGCGGGTCGGGGTACCTCGCTGGAACGTCGGGTCACGTCGTCGGCATCGTCGGATTCCGGCCGAGGAGTGAACAGTAAATGATCAAGACACGTAAACAAGAAGAGAAAAGAAAAACAGAGAAGAAAGGAAGGAGGATCTGAGAAGGGGTGCTCACGATGATCCGTGGGACGGGTGGTGACGGTTGACCTCATCGACGGAGCTCCGGCGGTGGCCTACGACGACAACGAAAGAAGTATGCCGATCAAGAAAAAGATTAACAGAGAAGGAAAGAAGAAAGGAAAGAGGAGGGGAGGTGAAACTCACCGAGGAGTGTGCGCGAGGGTCGGGGCAACGGGGACGAGGTCACCGGCGGCGCAGACGCGCGCAGGGGGGTGTGCAGGTGGCCGCGGCTGGTGCAGGGTGCACGGGAAGAAGGGAGAGGAGGAAGGACGTGAGTGGGTCGGTCGAGGGCGAGGAGGCGACGAGGCCGGTGCTGGTGGTGTCGGCGTTGGGCTACGACGGCGAGGGGTACGCGGCGGTAGGGTTGCTGGGGGTTAGGTTCTCGTAAAAAAGAAATGAAGAAGAGGGAAAAATATATAGAGGAGAGAGAGAAGGATGGGAAGAGAGAGAGAGAGGGAGAGAGACGGGGGAGAGAGAGAGAGAGGAGAGAGAGAGAGATATATGAGAGCGACGGGAGAGAGAGAGGAGAGAGAAGTGGGGTCCACTGGAAAAAGAGGAGGCTGATTGGCTGGGGAAAGGATTTAGTTAGAAAAATATTTATAGAAAGTTTTAAAAGTATAACAAAATATTAGATGGTTAAGTAAAATATATGCCGGTTTAAAATATTAAAATTATGGGATTTTGGCGCAAAGTAAAACATTTCCAAATTGCGCCCGGATTGGGTCCAAAAATTTGAAATTGAAATAATAGAATTTTAAGAGGGATCCAAAATTTAGAATGAAGTGTTTTATGATCAAAAAGCATACCCCCAAAACGGACACACGTACGTGCGCGTAGCTGTCCAAACTCGTCCGTTTCACTGAACGGGACGAGAACACGATACACGGACGCTACCACAGGGTTAGGGGTGTCAAGCAGGCCAAGATGAATATTTTTAATTTTATTTTAGATTCCATAAATTTTTATATGCAGAATTGAATTAACGGGGTAAAATTACAATAAGTAACAATCAAGTAAGATAGATGAAATAAGTGCCACACTACGTTCAAACGGTAACTGAAATTAGTAGCATTGGGCTCGGGTGTTACAGACCTTCTCGAAATAACTACGTCACGGGCTTCGCTACGTCACCGTTTCTGTCTTTTAAAAAGCGAGGCGTGACACAAATCCTACACTTTTAGTTAAGTATTTAGTTTTCCTAGTCTCTTATAGTAATTTAGAGTTAAACTAGTGTAGGTTTATGATCTTGGTAAATTCTAAGATGAGATTTAGTGGATGTTTGGAGTTGTGGAAGTGTAATTGAGGCATAATTAGTGACTACAACCTTTTAGTGATAGAATTCTGGACCAAACTGAGATTAGAAGTCCCAAACTTGAAAATTAAGTTTTCCGATATCGGGTTTTTATGAATATGTGATAATAAATTAGGATTTGTTATAGTTCAAAGACTCTGAAAAATATTTAACAAACACAGAGAGATGTGCAGGCATATAGGAGCATACTCTAGAGACCCGAGCCTCCAGTTCCCTCTTCTGGCCGCCAAATAATGCTATTTGGCCGCAAATAGCGGCCTGACCTAGTGTAGTGGGTCCCAGGTTTGGTCCATAGCTCCTTTATCTGGTATTTAGACCTACCATATATGCAAAATGTCCTAATATCACCTAGGGTAAAATCTGGAAGTGTTTTTCCTAGTTATTGTTTTCGTTTTGCGACTTTTGTTAACTTGAGTTTTGGTATTTGAGTTTTGATTCGGTCGTTTGACGTTTGTACGTCAACGTCGAGAGTTGTTTGGTTATTCTTGCATGCGTAGACTATAGGTTCTAACCTATGTATGTCTCGTTTGCCATATCGGTTTTCGGATTTGATTTTGATGTCGATACGACATGCGTTGAACTGTAGGTACCTTCGCGTGGACTTCGGGACGACAAAGGAGAGCAAGGAGTTCATCAACTTCGGCTAAAGCAAGAATAGTAGGTGAGTAGATGTATATCTACGGGGGAAGTCGAATGGATGGCGTATAGCACCTCCGCAACCATAGAATAGGATACTTATATATAGTCGTATATATATTTCAATGTTGGATATGGATTCTTAGCTAATAGGGTTCTAGGAGACTATTGGTTAGAATAAGCGTGCTCGTAAGAAAGTATACCCTTAGCCTTATTTTTATTAGTCTTGAGCCTTGGGATATATGTTGTTACACACGCGCGCGCGCGCGCACACACACTTGGTATGATATGTGTGTGTGTGTGTGTGTGTGTGTGTGTGTGTGTGTTCTTATATATATACATATATGTGTAAGATAAGGATATGATATGTCAGATGGATTTGAGTCGATATGATTGAACATGATGTCACGAGGTTATGATATATGATTCACACCATATTATGATATGAGATATTACCCGATCTTTGGGCGATATACATGTAACATGTGATGACATGCGACTAGATGAGATAATAGAATGTACGTGACCATAGATCCGTACCCTTAAATTATGACATCGTACGACAGATTATACCGTACGAGATATGATATATATGATGATTAACCCATATTCTTGATTCGAGGATATCGTACGACGGATTATACCGTACGAGATATGATATATATGATGATTGATCCGCACTCTTGATTTGAGGATGCCGTACGAGGAACTATACCGTACGTAATATTATGAGGCTGGATCACCGACTGATGGATGTATCGACTCGGAAATGTTATAGATTTCTAATCACCTTCGACTCGGGATTAGTTTAGTCTTTTAATCACTTAAGTAGATGTTAGAATATAATTAGAGCCATACCTATTTTCAAAACTAACGAATCGTATGCATTTTCAAAGGACAAACCCAAAGGACGCTACGGAATTTCAAATGGTATCTTTTTCTCAAAAACACCGTAGCCCCTATTTTTCTAAAAACAACGATTCATAGTATTTTAAATACTATAACTGTATAGCTCGTATGTAGCTATATATTTTATATTGTTGCGTATACTGTTTACTTTTCTGCTATGCTCATATTATTCTCTTTGCATTATATATATATATATATATATATATATATGTTCTTTTCAATAGTTGTTATGACCTCGTCTGCTAGGACACATGCACCATTACCGATGATGCGCATGCTGCACGTTCACATACTCACCGGCTCACACACTCATCATCGATAATTTCCATGTCACGTATATATTAGAAACCGTTACTTCACTCGTACAACCTGATAACTTGTAGCTTAATAGTATTATTTAGCATTAATGATCTCATATTCTAGTTTAGATATTGCATTTCTTACATAGATGCCACATTCATTTAGATATACATTCTAGTTATGCACTGTAGATTGGCTCTGTGCCGGTATTCATTGTGTAACGACTCTAATTTCACTGTACTAAATTTTTTTAAAGTTAATATATAGAATGGAGTTTGCTAACCTGAGTACAAGTTATAAATTAAATTTGTTTAAGAACAGCAAGAAAGCACTTGTAGCTCATTGGTAAAGCTTTCCACTGCTGTGACATAGGCCTTGTGTTCGAATCCCATCAGCCACATATATTTTTACTGATTTTTCTTTTAAACATTTTAGAAGACCAAAACTTTACACGTGCAATACACGTAAAATGAAAATTCACAGAAAATCAAACATATGCAAAATGCTAATAACAGTGACTAGGACACGTGGCAAGAATCCAACCAACGCTTCAGTCTGGCCGGCAAGATGTGCCATAGGGCCGGCACCGCCGGGCCCTCCATAGGGGATGGTCCCCGTTCTCTGCACACATGACCCTTGGCCTACCCCCACTACCCTTGTTGTGTTTATTTTCCCTGAAAATTAACAAAGAATTAAATGAAGCTTTAAATCCAATTTTGAATGCATTTTTAATTCTTTCTTCAATTCTAAAACCGTAATTTCATCCTATAAATACAACACCATACCCTAGCCCTCTTCATTCTGAAATCTACTGCCAAAATTCTCAAAAATTCTCAAGTCCAAGAAGTGTACAAGTGGAGTTAGTCCTAGGTCAATTTCCGGCGAGGATTCGAGACGTTTCTGGTGACTCCGCGATTACACGAAGGATATCATTCTCTTCCTTTACCTCCTCTCTATTCTTTTAGCAAGTAAGTCATATCTTGCCTCTTCTCTTTCTACCATAAAAATTCTTCTTTTCAAAATTTATCGGTAAGTGGGGTTATACCGACATTCGATTCTATAATCTTTAAAATTACAATTTTTCTTAAGAATCACTCATCCATATCACTATACCTTGCTCATTAATCATGGAATAAATAATTAGAATAATTTTCATCTTAAAATACCATGTTATGTAATTTTAAATTGCTTTTATCATTTAAATACCATAAACTTTACATACGACGTCTTTTAATTATTTTTGCTTAGCATACCTTTAGAAAACCTCACGAGATAATGACCTACCTCTCACATACACACTCTTGACATAGCACGATTTTCTTGAACAATATTTTTGTGGCAAAATATGACTTTTCATCAAAATATCTTAAACTATTAAAAATCCAGATTTCTTTAAATTGTGTTACTTAATTCTTTACGATTATGCCTCTACGACCCATTTTGGGGAACCCGCTATTTGATGGTGTGGATTATGGCACATCCTCGAGACTGGTAGAGCGAGATGAAGACCTCCTCACGGAGCATACGATCTCGATAGAATTTTAATACAATTTTAAAGAAAAACGAGAATTTCTGTTTAATAATAAAAATTTATTTTTAATAATTATATAAATATTATCAAACCACCTATTTTTAAGATATCATTAAATTCCATGTTTTCTAAACAAAATAAAAGAATTACAAGTTTCATGAAAATACCATCAAGTATCAATACAAGTCAAAGTTACATTAAAATACCTTGAACTATTCAAGCTATGAATATTTTCACTAATATACCTCATTCTCTAAAATTCACCTTCATGACAATTCCAAATAACATAAATAAATAATTGAGGTTTATTTTAAAAGTATACTAAAAAATATTTTTCATAAAACTCCCCTCAAGTTATATTAAATTACAATAAGGACCCTAGTAAATATAGGTTTAAGCGGGACCAATTCTCTTGAGCCTCAGGGAGCCGGAGAAAATGGGTGCTTGACTATTTAAGGTAGAAAACTAAAACGGGGTTATTAATGGTAATTGTCTTGGAAAAAGATATAAATCCTGCTGTCTATGTGCATCAGTTACCGATAACACCAAAATCTAATTCAGGATCCAAATCTGTGTAAGTGTCTGACTCAATCTGAGTTTCAGTTTAATCTGAATACAATCCAAATATGAATCCAATCATAACTCCTATGCAATATGAATCCAATATACCAAACATGAACACTTGAACTTAAACATGAATACCAGAACAATATCAATATGACTTGACTTGACCGAACCATGGCTATGTTTTGAACTTGACAATATGACTGTCGTTTACATCCTAAATCAGTTTACATGAACAACTTATACCATGGTCTCGGCAAATCTGATAACTACAACTTAATACAATCAATACAATATACATTACGGGGTTTTAACGGGGTGGATTGGTATGGAATGTGTTAAAAGTGGCACGATGATGGTCACTAAGAGACACCTACATGAACATCCTGTGCCGTTGTCCTATGGGTTTTGACGGGGCCTTATACTTACATGTTAGCTTAGTCCACGGAGCAAGTTGGACTTTTCTCGTATACACTGGCACATTCTGTACCAAGTTACAAACAACTACGTTAGCATAACAAATACATACTTTACCTATTCTGTTCTCTTTACCCATCTATTACATTCTATCTTTTGGGACTTATCGAGTGATAGTTCGCTGACAACATTCATGTCTCTTCTTTCTTTGGAATGTTATCAGGAGGACCTGACTCTCAGGAGATCGAGCCCAGCCAGGACGACTTGGAGCAATTTACAGAGGAGGCGGACTTTTAGGTCTTACTTGTACTATTTTTCTTTTCAGTTCATATGCCATTGTTTAGGCATCGATTTCTATTATTGTACTTTACTTTTCGGTTGTATGTAAAGAATGATTATTAATAAAAAGTTGTTGTTTTATTATATCTCTTGTTATTCTTGTGTTATTCATTTATATTGCTTATTTACGCTTAACGTGTTTACTTCTGAGTAAATACGTTGCGGCTCGCCACATCTCCTTCCCCATACACTGGGAAGCGGGGCGTGACAGGTTTTGTTGGCGGCCCATGCAGGTTAGTTCTACATGGAAACCTAAGCAATATATCACAAGAATTATAAGAATCGGTAACTATACGTTCTTTACATTTCAATTCTTTGAATCTATCCTAACCCTACTTTTTTTCTCAAGGTTATGGATTCCCCAAACAACATGAGCACCAACGTGAATGGAAACACTCCACCTCCTCTACTACCACCACCTACCATAGCAGCTCCTATCAATGAGCAGACGGTATTTCTTGAGACAATTAAGAGCCTCTTGGAGGGACAGCAGCAGCAGACTGCTATCCTCTAGCACCGCCCTAAGACCGAGGCACCCGGAGTGAAGCATTTCCGGGTACTGCACCCTAATAACTTTTCTGGGAAAGAGAGCCCCCTGGAGGCAGAAGAATGGGCGCAGTCCATCGAAGACAATCTGGCGGCAGTATAAGTGCCAGAGATTGCTTGGGTAAGAGTTGCGAAGCTGCAACTCACTGATAACGCTAGAGTTTGGTGGAAAGCTGAAGAAAGACGACTCTCCCAGCCGATTGAATGGAAGACATTTCAAAACATGTTAGACACGAAATATTTTCCCGAGACTGCCCGTTTTGACATGGAACAACAGTTCATCCACTTGCAGTAAGGTTCGATATGGAATAAATCTGTGGATGAATACGATACTGAGTTTACCATGCTTAGCAGGTAAGATATATCTCAATATTCAATTTCTTGATATCACATACCACACTGTTTATACAAGACCGTAACAGGTTTGCGGCACATCTCATACCGACTGCTGAGATCAGAGCTCAAAGATTTTAGCAAGGGTTGGACCCAGATATCCAAGCTGCATTAGCTACTGGGGATTTCCCAACCCACGATCTTGCTCTGAAGGCTGCTCGAAGATATAAGGCAGTTGTAAAGAAAAAGGGCAGACCTCATTCTGCCGGTGTGAAGCGCCCTGCTACAAAAATAGCAGGAGGAGCCTCTTTCAGGCTACCATTTATACCCAGGCGACCGGGAGTAACTTTTAATCGGCCCAGTTCCGACTTTTGCTTCTACTGCAAAAGGAATGGACACCTGGCGAAGGACTGCAGGCGTGCTAACCGCCTATGCTTAGTTTGTGGCGCATCCACTCACGCCATTGGAGATTGTACCCATCGTCTCATCCCAGCTCCTACACCCTGACCAGCCCTCACCTTTCCGCAGCGTCCAGCTATCAAGACTCCTGCACCTCGTCTTGCTCTCCCAGCTCTACCTCCACATGGACCTCCTGCACAGCCTACTCGTTAGTTCCATCAGGCACAGAGGAACATGCCTCAAGGACAGAGGAACGGACAGAGTAATGTGCCTCCAGCAAGGAGGAATATACCTAGACGACAGGCTTTCACAATGACCGTGGAAGAAGCAGAAGCCACTGGCCAAGTCTTCACTGGTAACTCCCAATCTTTCAAACCTTTTTAAACCTTGTATACATCAATATATAAATCTTTCCCTATACCTAAAAATATTCCACACAACTTTGGTACAATCTTAGTAGCCTCCCTACCTGCTTTAGCGCTCTTCAATACTAGAGCATCACATTACTTTATGTTGCAACTGTTCATCCGAACTCATGCGATTCCAGTTAAACCGCTCGTATCCAGCTGGAATGTCAGTTCGGGAAACGACGTTCTAAAGGAAACTCTGGGATACGATCTGTGTCCAGTGGTCGTCTCCAGCAGAGAACTTTATACGGACTTCAAGGTGCTGGACATACCGAATTTTGATGTAGTCTTGGGTATGGACTGGCTATGAACTTTCTACGCTACTATTGACTGTCATCAAAGGAGGGTAGTGTTCAAGATTCCAAATCATCCGGTCTTTTATTTTAAGAGCGGAGACCGTACCATGGAGCCTAGCACCTACAAGGCTAAACTAAGGAAGGCAGTGATTGCAACAATACAAGCAGAAGAAGACAAGCCAAAGGTAGTTCAAGAGTTTGAGGATGTATTCCCTGAAGACATCTCAGGTTTGCCTCCCGATTGAGCTCTTGAATTCAGTATTGACTTAGTACCTGGTGCACAACCGGTGATCAAAGCACCATATCGCTTAAGTCCAGAAGGATTGAAGGAGATCCGTACTTAATTGGACAAACTTTTGAAGAAAGGATGGATTCATCCCAGTACTTCAAGTTGGGGATCTTCAGTTTTTCTTGTGAAGAAGAAGGAAGGTTCATACAAAATGTGCATAGACTACCGAGCTCTGAACGAAGTCACGATAAAGAACAAGTATCCACTATCGCGCATCGACGATCTGTTCGATCAGCTAAGTGGTTATTGTGTTTTCTCAAAACTATATTTTCTTTTGGGTTATTATCAGGTGAAGGTCAAAGAGTTTGATATTCCGAAGACGGCATTCAGGACTCGCTATGGTCATTATGAGTTTCTCGTGATGCCATTTGGAGTGACTAATGCACCAGCCATATTTATGAATCTAATAAACCAGGTTTTCCGAGAGTACCTAGACAGGTTTGTTGTTATTTTCATCGACGACTTCCTGGTGTATTCAAAGAATCGGAAAGAGCACGCTGAGCATTTACGAATTGTCCTGGAGACTTTGCGACAGCATCAACTCTATGCCAAGTACAACAAGTGCGAATTTTGGCTAGATCAAGTCAGATTTCTCGGACATATTATTTCAGGCGAAGGAATCTCTATGGATCCAGCTAAAGTATCAGCAGTAAGCAAATGGCCGACACCAAAGACAGTGAAGGACATTCGAAGTTTCTTGGGTTTAGCAGGATACTACCGAAGATTTATTGAAGGTTTTTCAAAGATTGCAGCATCCCTGACCAAGCTCACACGTAAAGATGAATCATTCGTGTGGTCAGAAGCATGTGAACAAGCTTTTGTAGAACTCAAGTCAAGATTGACATCAGCACCTATACTCGTAATACCCGACCAATCTGAAGGTTTCGTTGTGCATTGCGATGCATCCGGTAACAGATTAGGATGTGTTCTACACCAATATGAAAAGGTTGTAGCTTTTGCATCAAGACAGCTGAACATTCATGAGCGCAACTATCCAACACATGACTTGGAGTTGGCAGCCGTTATCTTTGCACTTAAGATTTGACGTTACTATCTTCTTGGAGAGCGAGTGGACATATACACTAACCACAAGAGTTTGAAGTATGTGTTTACTCAGAAGGAGTTGAATATGCGACAGAGAAGATGTCTAGAACTTATGGCGTACTTCGACATTAACCTACCATATCATCCAGGGATGGTGAATGTAGTTCCTGAAGCGCTTACTCGCCAGCCTCTATCAATGAATCTCACTGCATAATGGAAGCTTCAACAGGAATTGCACAGGATGGAGATATAAGTGGTTATACCACGTAACACTTCGTATTTGATGAACTTACAAGTTCAGTCTACTATTGTCAATCAGATCAAAGCAGCTCAAGTAAGTGATGCCAAGTTGCAAAAGATCCGAGAATAAGTAGAAAGTGGATTGCGAACAGACTTTATCATCCATGAAAACGGATCTTTGAGATATGGAAGCAGGTTGTATGTACCACAAGGTTCTGTTCGGGAAGAGTTGATGAAAGAAGCTCATAGCTCTCCTTGCTCAGTACAACCCGGTGATACAAAGATCTACGGCAACATTACTAGTGGCATGGCATGAAGTGTGAAGTAGACAGAAGCGTAGCCAAGTGTTTGGTGTGTCGGCAAGTAAAGGACGAACATCACAGAACTGCTAGTCTACTTCAACCATTACGTATCCCAGAATGGAAATGGCAACACATCACCATGGACTTCGTGACTGCACTTCCTCGCAGCACGAAAGGTAACAATGCGGTATGGGTTATTGTGGATCGACTCACCAAGTCGGCTCACTTTATTCCCTTTTGAGTTGGCCAATCTACCAAGACACTAGCAAAGAAGTGCATGGAGGTAAGCATGAATCTAATATAAGATTTAACCTTAAGATATACTATTTCTGATACCCATGAACTCATGCAGGAGATCATGAGATTACATGGAGTACCAGTTTGCATCATCTCCGATCGTGACACCAGATTTCGATCGCAGTTTTGACAGAGTCTGCAAGCTAGCCTGGGAACGAGTCTGAACTTTAACACAGCTTACCATCCATAAACAGATGGACAGTTTGAGCGAACGATTTAGATCCTTGAAGACATGCTAAGAGCTTGTATGTTGGACTTCAGAGGATCGTGGGAAGATCACCTGCATCTTGTGGAGTTTTCATACAACAACAGCTACTAGGCAAGTATTGGAATGACACCATCTGCAGCGCTCTATGGAAAGAAGTTTCGTTCACCACTAAGTTGGGACGACATCGGAGATAGGAAACTCCTTGGACCAGAGATGATTGTGGCAACTGTGGACATAGTTCAAACGATCAGGGAAAGAATGCGCATAGCCCAAGACAGATAGAAGCACAGGGCTAATGCAAAGCGACATCATCTGGAGTTCCAATCGGGAGATTATGTGTTCTTAAAGATCTCTCCAAATCGTGGAGTAATTCTCTTTGGCAAGATGGGTAAGCTTAGTCCCAGATATATTATACCGTTCGACATACTCGAACGAGTCGAAGAAGTGGCATATCGTTTGGTACTTCCACCCTCATTGGAAGGAGTGCACAATGTGTTCCACATATCCCAGCTTCGAAGATATGTGAGCGACCCCAGCCACATCTTTGATCACTCTGAGCTCACTGTATAGACAAATCTATCTTGTGAGCAGCAACCCGTTGAAATCCTGGACCGAAAGGTAAAGTCACTAAGGAACAAGGAAGCAAACTTCATCCGAGTGATGTGGAGAAAAGATTCACCAGGAGAATCAACGTGGGAACGTCAGGATGACATGCATTCAAGATACCCTTTCTTATTTGTAAATTAGTCCTTATATAATTATAAATTTTGAGGACAAAATTTTTGTAAAAAGGGTAGAATGTAACGACTCCAATTTCACTGTACCAATTTTTTTTAAAGTTAATGTACAAAATGGAGTTTTCTAACCTGAGTACAAGTTATAAATTTAAATTTTTTAAGAATAGCAAGAAAGCACTTGTAGCTCATTGGTAAAGCCTTCACTGCTGTGACATAGCCCATGTGTTCGAATCCCATCAGCCACATATATTTTTACTGATTTTTTAAAAAACTTTTTAGAAGCCCAAAAGTTTACACGTGCAATACATGTGAAATAAAAAGTCAGAGAAAATCAAACATGTGCAAAATGCTAATAACAGCGACTAGGACACGTGGCAAGAATCCAAGAACCCAAGCTTCAGTTTGGCTGGCAAGATGCGCCATAGGGCCGGCACTGCCGGGCCCCCCATAAGGGATGGTCCTCGTTCTATGCACACATGACTCTTGGCCTACCCCCACTATCCCTGTTCTGTTTATTTTCCCTGAGAATTACCATAGAATTAAAATGAAGCTTTAAATCCAATTTTTATTGCATTTTTAATTCTTTCTTCAATTCCAAAACCCCAATTTCATCCTATAAATACAACCCCATACCCTAGCCCTCTTCATTCTGAAATCTATCGCCAAAATTCTAAAAAATTCTCAAGTCCAAGAAGAGTACAACTGCAGTTAGCCCTAGGACAATTTTCGGCGAGGATTCAAGACGTTTCCGGCGAATCCGTGACTATACGAAGGCTACCATTCTCTTCCTCTACCTTCCCTCTATTCTTTTAGCAAGTAAGTCTCATCTTCTCTCTTCTCTTTCTACCATAAAATTTTTTTCCAAAACTTGTCGGTAAGTGGAGTTATACCGACATTGTACTTTACTTTTCAGTTGTATGTAAAGATTGATTATCAATAAAAAGTTGTTTTATTACATCTCTTGTTATTCTTGTTTATTCATTTATATTGCTTATTTACACTTAACGTGTTTACTTCTGAGTAAATATGTCGCGGTCCACCACGTCTCCTTCCCCGTACACTGGAAAATGGGGCGTGACACATTGTTTCATTATTGGCTCATATTTACGAGATTTTGGTTTTCATGAGATTTCTGGATTCGGGAAACCGCATGTGAATTTTGAAAACTTATAATCATTTGAAAATAAAATTGCGGTTTTCCTTGATACGATGTGTGGCGTCTATCATGAGTTTTCTCGGTTCTGAGCTATATGTATACTCGATTCGAAGAGAGAGGAGGCACCGTCTGCGGATACATGGTGAACTCGGTGCGATATCCCGGTGCAAGAAGATCGTATAGAGAGACGTTGAACCCGGCAGGGGAGCACTATCGACCGGTGATAGTTTGGCTTGGCGGATATCTGGAGGATACCGACCTGAGTCATTAGATCAGATGGATATGAGGGCTGATCCGATAAAACGACGCCCGAGATATAAGGATTATGTGTTGCTGCTAGACACGGTTTTCATAATGTTTTCGAGTGTCGATGCTGGGCACTCAGGTTTTATCATGATTTAGTGTGTCGTTGCTGGATACACATTGGATGATGCATTTATACATGATACACATGACATGTTACCACTTTATGACACGGACACGAGTACATTGGTATTATACTTATGCTTATACTATTATCCTTGTACCGCTCGACGTCATTATATTATTGTTGTTGTATTGTATGACCTAGGAGATCGTCATACATTCGATTACTACCCGGTGATGTCTTTTACTTAGGAGTTGGCAACTCTCCCCCGTTGTGCCACAGTTTTCTTACAGGTTGACCACACAGGTTCCGTAGCGGCTTTGCTGGCACACCGTTTTTTTCTGGGTGATTACTTAGTAGGTAAGGTACACTTGCATCGTGACCACCATTGTACTTGTATATTTATTCGGTTGTATCTAGTTAAAAGATCCATTAACCAGACTATATATATTTGGTAGACTTAGAAACCACGGTTTGTATATTCTTTCAGACTTAGAGTCACGCTCATGTATCTATTCTTATTTCTGGTTTTCTTGATGATGTTTTGGTTTCTTTATTTTCTTTCTGTGTTTGATCTTCTCCTTTGGCGTCGTATACCTGTATTTGTGTGCTGTTTCCGCCAATTTGGCGAAGAGCTAGCTCCCGTTTGGGGATGCTTATTATTATTGCTTGTATTATTTTCAAATTAAAATTTATAAAGGTGGTGCTGCCCAAATTTCAAATGACGAAAATGTTTTAACTGAAGTATATAATCCACTTGTGTTTCATATAATATTACTTATGTTTTTAAAGAAAGAACCTGATTTCATTAAACCTTTATTTCAAAACTTCACCTCCACTATTTTCCCTAAAGATTTAGATTTCTGGGTTTTTGGCTTACTTGGATTATGTGGGGTTCTATAGACTTCACGTGATTCAAGTGCCAGTCGCATGCCTTTTCCACGTCATGACAATAACCGACGATCCGGACTCGCTAGGTCTGGATGGTCGGTGATGTAGGAATACTTCACTAAATTTCTCTCTTTTTTATCTTAAGCTCATGAGAGCAAGAGAAGGAAGAAGAAGGAGAAGAGGAGAGCAACCATGGAGCATCCATAGAGTAAAGGAGAAGAGGAGAGCAACCATGGAGCATCCATAGAGTATGAGCAAGTGAGGAATGAAGCATGAAGTAACAAGATGATAGAATCTCCTCATCAAGTCAAACTCATGAAAATGAGAATGGTTACATATATCCCACCATGCATCAATAGAGCACATTAAATGCTAGAACCATATCTATCACCATGCTTCATTAAACCATATCTCCACCTTATTTCCCATTTAATTTTCTAAAAAATAAAATCAAATATGAGGTATCCTTCTTTTAGAAGCATTCCCGTATAAATACGGAATACTTCACCTGATATGTATTGCTACATATATGCGTATCCGTATAAAAATACGGATAGCGCCAAAGAGAGAAAATAAATAGTGAACAATAATACTAAAATATATGTATCAAAATACATATATATAAATTATTAAATCGGATCTCGATTTAATAATCCAGCTTAATTCTAAGCCGGCTAGTATTATCAACCGCCCGATTAAAGTCCGTATATCGCGTACACGTATTTAATCGGATCCCCGCACACGCCAATGTACGGCTTCTACATCTGTCGCCTGAACCGGGAAAATTCTCTGTGTGGGATTCTAAAGACTCGATAATACGCTGGCAGTGGGTTTAACCACAAGCATGTCAGCGGCACTAGCTGTATGTAACGTCTACCTAGGTACTTGTCGAAAGGGGGGTCGACAATCAAGTGTGCCCTTACCCTACTGAGCCTAAATGTGATAATCTCCATACAGTCCGGTCTCTTCGTCAAAGAGTATCGCATATCGGGTCTAGGGGGTGGATAACGTCAGACCCATACTAACCCGATAAGTCATGTCTGAGTTAAGCTCATCACCAATAGAGATACTACTGATAAACTATCAGTAAATCTCATCCACTGTGGCCACGGATTTCTGGTGATAGCCAACTAAAAACAGCGCGACATCGACTTCTAACACCAAGAGAGATGAATCCCTGACAGTCGACCACTGCCTCCATATGGCTCGGGACTGTAACCAACTAAAACCTGTTTGCAAGACTCCTTTGAGCCGTGGTAGGGTAGTAATCAAAGTACAGTGGGAACTCACATAAGACAAATGATGAATTCAGGTCAAAAGTCTAACCTGTACTCATGCTACCTGAGAACTTCTATCTGACGATAGATATAATACCATCTAGAAGTTCTCGGCGAGTTCGTCCAGTGTACTCACCTCCAGTGAGCACTTGTATACTATTTTAGGTGACACAACACCAATGGCTTGTAAGACCGGCCACCGCCTTTCGTCGGGGTCTAGAATCGTATACACTAGTATAATCCGGAATATCGATGCCCAGTCTCGATACTCCCACGACTAGAGACATTTAAGGATGTGCTTATGGACAACCTAGCTCTTACATATACGATCGCCATCATAATATTGGTTGTCAAGAAACAATCTTACAGGTTTCATCAATGATGAAGACAAACTAGATAGCACACTATCATTTTGTGTAAGACTGCAATATCTGTATAGGTCCTCCCTCAATCATTATATTCACCTACTTGCGATCACAATAATTGCCTTAAGGATATTTTATCCAACAATCTTTCACTTGCACTTAAGGCCAATTATTGCGGTATCACGTACCCACAGCTCGTGTGCTACCGAATACCCAACTTCTCTACTAATCAGTTTCGCAAACCACATTTGTGAAACTTAATTTGTTCGAGAAATAGTCTTAGTGAGTGAATCTAATATAATATTTCAACTTCATCTCTCTATATCTAAACTTTGCGGAGATTAACAATCTCCCAAACTGAGCGATACTCCGCCTCAAGAATTTGTCTGGATACTTGATGGGACCAAGTTCATCAATGAACAACTCCTATCCAACAAACTTCTTGGGCTGTATTCTCTGTTGAGTCATAACCAATCCTGATCCATGATTACCTCAGTATCCTTATTGGAACACTATCCAATCTACTGATCCTTAGAAGAGGCTAAACTCAAAACTCTGACAGCATCTCTGTCATCCACGTCATCTTGGAAGCTTGAACTAATAACCGCCTCCCAGAGGAGGCTGTCGTTATCTTATACCAAGAATATGCACTTATGTTCATGATAGCTTCCCTTTGTTTCTCGAGGATTGGATTAATATATATTTGTTGCAACTAGTGCAAAAGCAATATCTGGTGTTGTACATAACATTACATGATTGACTCAATTGCCTAAGTAAATGATATGTCATTCATGCCTGTCCCTCTCTTCATCAATCTAGAAGACATCCCTTTTAGAGAGGGTGGCTCCATCACCTGCGGGTACACCACCACGCCAGAAGTCGTCCATTCTAAAATACTTTTAGAATGCTGTCCAAGTATGCGATTGGAAAATTTCCCAAATCTAGATCTAAAACCAGAATCCCTGATATATTATCTATCTGGTTTTGTATAAGACATTGCATGATTGACTCAATTGCCTAAGCAAATGATATGTCATTCATACCAGTCCCTCTTTTTATCAGTCTAGAAAACATCTCTTTAGAGAGGGCGACTCCATCACTTGCGGGTACACTACCATGCCAGGAGTCATCCATTCTAAAATACTTTCAGAATGCTGTCTAAGTACCCAATTTGGGAATCATCCCAAATCGAGATCTAGTCACCAGAATTCCTGATATACTATCCATATCTAATGTGGAGAAAACACTGTGTAACAACCAAAGTTTGACCGATTGTACTACAGGAACATCTCTTCATATCTGGAGTATGTCATCCAAATCTCAGGACAGTACTCCCTACATCCTTTTTACTATATTCATCTTTTGTTTTGATGAAGTAAATTATCTTGACTATCACATCAAAACAGACGATCTTTCTCCGCTATCCATGCTTCAATCTACGAATAGACATAAGCAACTTGCACACCTTCCGCTTCTCCCACTGACTACGATAACCCTCTGGCAGAGTCATATACATGTGCATTTCTAAAATCCCATTTGGAAAGATATTATAGTCATCTACCTACCAGATATCGTAACCATAAACTGCATCAGCACTAAATCATATCCATATAAACTTCAGCGTAAACACAGAAGTAAAAGTCACGTCACAATCCACAACGGGTATTTAATGAAGACTCTTTACAACAAGTTTAGCCTTATTAGGTTAGTACCTTTCCACCTGCACAGATCTCGAAAGATCTACTTGCTCCTAATGGGTTTTACCCCTTCAGGAGCACCCAGCAAAAGTCCAAAATCTATGATTTGCTGAAGTGCGTAGAGTTCATCTTGGGTAATTTGCGATGTTACTCGCATGACCCGAACATGGCTAACCAACCATGGACAACATCTTCAAACTCTAAGCTGAAAAAAAAGGAAAGAAAAGAAGGAGCTAATCTTCTGACGAGCGGAACGGTTAACGAGTGAAGCGAGGGTCCCGAGCGGAAAGGCATAGCCGCTAAGGCCCCCCGCTTGAGGGGGCGCCTCAAGGACTAAGAGTTCAGAGTTCAGAGTTTGAGTTCGAGTTAACCAAGCCTAAGTAGTAACAACGCTTATAAGAATACAGAGCTTCCCTTCCTTACAGGTTTGAGTTGTTGAACAAAACCACTAAGACTTTAAGCAAGTAAACTAAGTGAGAGAGCTGAGGAGCCTTCGCGAGTGAACGGAGATATCGACATGCACTTCTTACAGGGACCTTTCTATCTTACCCGTTAGAGTAAGCAAGTATGAACTACCTTCAGGTATGAACCGGTCTCATCTCTCTTCTTCCCTTCCTTTAGTTGGAGCTAACAGGGCTAGGTAGCTTCCTTTCCTTCCTCACCAAGTAGTCTCGACCCGCCTATTTCGTTCTACACCTAACTTGAGGAAGCGGTCCGCTCGTGGGCAGGAATGAGACCACTCTACTGGTGAATGAACTGGGGGAGAAAGAAAGGAGAGGGAAGGCTATGGTATCTGGTGAGTAATTAGCCGTCATAGTCTAGCAGACTAGTTTTCAACATAAATTCCACTGGTAAGATAAATAATTCAAGAAAAGAAGATAACTGTTCACTTCCCCACCATTCTTGTAACCGTCACCTGTAATCGATTTGATAAATACTGATAACTCTCGGATGAAAACCCTGGTCACCTGGAAGTTACCACTTCCTATGATCTGCTGATAACAAGTTGGGGGAATAGCAGTGCCAAGTCATATTTGTATGGACTTTAGCATAGACACTGAATTAAGAGTCTCATCACAATCCACAACGGGTATTTGATGAAAACCATTTGCAACATGGCTAGCTTTATTAGGTTGGTACCTTTCTACTTACACAGACCTCGAAAGATCTACTTGCTCCTAATGGGTTTTATCCTTTCAGGAGCGCCCAGCAAAATCCAAAATCCATGATATGCTGAACTGCGTAGAGTCCATCTTGCATACGAAGTATCTGATCACCTGGAAGTTACCATTTTCTATGACCTACTGATAACTAGTAAGGACATCATCACCATGATGCTGACTTCCCTGTCACCGTCTATGAGAGAACCGAAGTACCTCTCAGGTGGCTGAGCTCACCTACTTAATCTACGGAGTGGCTAATATTTTGTCAAGTCCAATTGAATTCTTAGGTTCTACTAAATTTTCGGTAACCGTTTGTCGTTCTGGAATTACTTCCAATTCTACTATACTCCCACTAGTTTCTTTTACAAAAAGATCCTTTTATAAAATGGTGGCGAGTCAAGAACAATGTAACTATTGATCTTGAAAATGGTAGAAACAAAATTCTAGCGAATGCTTGGGATAATCCACAAACCGCCATTACCGAAGCGTGCCTCGAGTTTGTTTGGACTCTACTTTTAAACAGAAACCGGATAACTCCATATCTTAACAAGCTCAAGATATGCAACCATTCTATATCCATATATAATCAAGGCACTAATTTAGATGGAACCAGATTCAAAATGTCATGTAGCTATTTCCAGTGCATATTACCTAATGGAAAAGGGCCAATACAACATTACTTATCATGGAGCGCGTCCACAGATGAGTAACCTATGAGAGAATCAAGTTCTCGATATTACTATGATGGAATACCTAGCATAAGTATCTACATCTTCGATCACCTCGAAAGATCCCGATACTTCCAATGTATGGTTCTCTAATTTATTCTTATACCTGCAAACTTCTCAAAATCTTTGGACCTTGTATTACTACGAACGCGTATTTAAAACCAGAGAACTCATAGGTAATCCTAAATGAAGTAAGAGTACCAACCCCTTGTCCTGAAGGACACTGGACAACATACATTTTCATGTATAAGTCCCAAAAGTATACCAACTCAAATTCTGTGTTTTGTAAATTGAAAACTGTATCTTGGTTAAGAATGTCTTACACCATTATTCAATGCACCTTATCCTTAACTGACAATGATAAATGTTTACAACACAATTTTCAAAATGTATATCTCACTTTATAAAAATAAAGGTACATATATTTCATTTTAAAATTTGGTGCATAATAACGATTATTCGAAATCAAATATTTGCCGTTAGGCAAAAGCCAGGCGATTTAATCCAATACCACCAATTGCAACGAGTTCCGATATTTAGGATTAAATCACCCATTTCCCAATATTCTACTCCTACTCATCATCTATAACACCGTACAGATGTGAGATCCAAATCTGGTAAATACATACCTTGGAGTCAGAATTAATTGGGAAAACGGTTCTCTATTACGTGTACACAGAAAAACCGAAACATGAAAATGTTTCATAGGGGATGGTCATGTATTTCTAGTAATGCCTTTTCCATTATCCAGACTCATGGTAGTAGTCGCAATTTCCTTTGCGTTCACTTCAATCCATTTATATGTCTCTACATCTTACCTTCTGCACATCGATCCTGTGCTAACTGGTTTTCTTCCTTCGCTACCTTTCGTCACTAGAATGAGGTTTGGAAGAAGACTATCCAATATGCGTAACAGGTGTACTTTCATAATACAAGGAGCTCTCGCAACCTGAGAGAAGGTAAAGGGAAGAGACAACCGAATAATCCTATTCAATTTCTTTAGAACCTGTGGCCATTCTCGATTGAAGTAACTTCTTCAAGTTCTTATGTAACTATACGATGGCCATTCCAAACAATATGAATATGTTAGTTATATGTATGCCCTAGAGGCATTATTGTACATGATTTTATATTATAATGGATGCTTGGACATATATAGAGAGGACTTTCTTACTTGACATGATAATATGCTATCTGGTTACTCTTTATCTTAACATGTACACTTGTATCATTATACTGTTTCTCCGTTACATGTTGATAAATCCCTTAGGATGTATACTTGATTACCAAGACTATGATGCAGATTATACTAGTGGGGCCACGGTAGTCCACAAGTTCATCCTTTAATTGTTCCTAGTCGAGAGAGTATCGAGACAGGGCATCAATATTCCAGAGTAGACTAGTATGTACGTTTCTTGACCCTGTATGGGGCGATGGATGATCCTACATTCATTGGTGTTTGACATCAAAGATTGTACACATGTGCTCATTGGAGAATGGATACACCGAACAGGATTCGTCGATAACTCCTAGATGGTATTATTCCTATCGTCAGATAGCAGTTCTTTGGTGACACTGGTACAGATTAGTCTGTAGATCCGAGATCGTCATAGAGTCTTGTGATTCCCACTGTGCTTTTATTTCCTCCCTACCACGCTTAAGAGAGCATGCAAACAGGTGGATTTTGGGTTCAGTCCTGAGTCACATGGAGGCAATGAGCGATAGGAGGGGTTTCGTATCTTTCGGTATTGGGAGTTGATGTTGCGCTATGCTTGATTGGCTATAACAGGAAGTCCCTGGCTAGGGCTGATGATGAGATTTACTGGTAAGTGTTATCAGTAGTTTCTCAACCCGTTATGAGCCTCGCATCGGCATGACTTATCAAGTTATTAGGGTCTAACGTTTACCATCCCTAGACTCGATATGCAATATATCAGATGAAGAGACCGGACTGTATGGTGGTGTTACTTATTGGATTCACGGGAGTTTAGACAAGCTTGCTTGTTGATCTTCTGATCGCTCAATACCTGGATAGCCGTTACGTCCAGCTAGTACGGCTGACGGCTTGTGGATGACTGATATAATCATTACCTACTGCTGGCGTATTGACGAGTATTTAGAGTCATATACAGAGGTTTCCTAGCTCAATAGAAATGAAGTAGGGCATATATGTGATATGTGCGGGACCGAGATTAATACGTGTATGTGATACAGTATTCTAATCTCGCGATATATGTTATATGTGATATAACCGGATTATTGAATCAAGCGTTGATTCAATAATTTATTATATATACATTTGATATACATATAAATGATATTAGTCGGTTGTATGTTATATAGATGGATTATTAAATCAAGTGTTGATTTTATAATTTAATATATAATTATATATTTATATTAATATATATCAACTAATATTATCTCACTTAAGAATTTCTTTTCTACAAATACATATAAATATATATGAGATATATATTAATTATTTACTATTATGTCATGCTAGATGATACATTGGACATGGATGTATGAGACTCATACCAAACTAAAGATAATTTGGGTAATTAATTATTAAGGGAAAAATCAAAATTAGGTGGAAATTAGCATGACTAAAGATGCTTGTGGAAGCATGTAGAAGCCTTGAATTAGTCCACTAATTTTGTTTTACTCTAGATATTTATTAACCCAACCATTATCTTTAGCCATGGTTAAATCTCTACAAATATCAATTGAGATATTTTTCCACCAAGAGTTCATTACTTGTTCATTTTTCTTCATCTCCTTCTTTGCTCTCTAGCTTTGAGTGAGGTGAAGAAAGAAAGAGAGAAAAATAATTCTAAAGTGAGCAAAATTCCTACTTCATCAATCTATACCAAACTAGCCATTTAGTATACGTTGTTTACTTCACTAATCCCTCAATTAGTGAAGAGGTAGCTTGATTTAGAGATTCTTCAACGTAGATCATCTTCGGTCTCGAAGATCCTTAAGCAAGCTCGTTCCTTTCGCCTAGTGGAGCCTGAGAAGAGTTCGGGGACCACTATTTGGAGCTAAAGGACTACTACACGGAGCTTTAGAACTGAGAGACCGGTCTACAAAGGTTGTATTCCTTATTCACTTAGTGTAAAGTTTGTTTACATGCTTTATAAAACCCTAATTCTCTAGTTCGATTCTATGTTTGTGTTCCTTAGCACTCTAGATTTTTTAAAATTGCATACTCGATACTTGCTAAAACCTAGTGGTCAAGCTAAGAAACCCCAACATGGTATCAGAGCCAAGCTAGAGCATTAGGAGTGGTCTAGGCGAAGTTAAAGTGTTCGATCGACTTTTCGAAACCCTAAAATCTGGGTTTCTGGAAATTTTTTCAGAAGTTAGAATTTTTGAAATTAAAAATATGCAAAAAATTGTGCAGGATTTTCTATGGATCCCAAAGAAGAACGAGCACCCAACTCGACCAAACGGCCGCGCAACCGCAGCAAGACCATGGGTTTAGCCACGGGTCCGCGGCACAGTTGGTGAGGCAGGGACTCCCCCTTCTTGTGCTGCTCCGTAGGTACATTTTGCACTTTTTGGGTATTTTTAACTGAGACTCAAGTGTTGAGGTCTCTGAAATTTGTGGGTGTTTGATGAATTGATCGAAATGTTTAACATCGTCTAGTATATATGTGATTTGTGATACAATATTTGCAATCCACAATAATTAGTTTTGTAAAAACTAATTAGTGTTTTGTAAATCTAGCAATTTAGTCTCTTTTGATCGGTTGCCACGGGGTTTTGAATCGGATCAAAACTCCATCGCAATCTCGTATAGTACGCGAATGCTCGCCGCGTAACGCTACTAGATAGCCACGTCCCATAGCCCCGACCAAGTGACTGTAGGAGAACCCCGTTGTCAAAAGTATCTGTTCCGGTGCTCACGGCCGCAGTGTTCCGCCTAAATGCACTTCGTCGATGGCATCGGGGGTGTGGCGGTCTACTAATATTTCCGATGAGTATTCGATCATTCGTTAGGAATCTTGTTGAATTGCCTGACTGGTTATTGAAAAGTGTTTTCAATTTGAGACTAAAATGCCAGGTTTATAGTTTTAGGCATGAAATCTGGAGTATGAGATATTCCGGGTTTATGATGTCTAAGGTGGTTGTGGATTCTAATTATTGTAGTTTTCATTTCTTTTCCCCGACCGTAAGTGTAATATGTGGTGTATCGCCGGTTTCGTTTCTATACGTCAACGACAATTGAGATACGCATATTTACTTATATTGATGACATGTGATGTTATGTGTTGCTGTGATATGTTATATTAGATCGTCGTGTTTGAATAGCTGGGGGTTTTTGCGTGAGATGAGAGTTTTTACATTTTCATTCATGTAAATATTTGTATGTAATATTCTTTTATTGGGACACTTCCGGGTTGAGGATGATATCACCATTGATGTATATTATTTACTTTTCCGCATTATGACAGACCCAAGGCGGAGAGCAAAAGTAACCGGGTTTTTAAGTCCAGTGGGAGACTATCTCGAGGAGTCGAGGCCGAGTCTCCTAACTCTAGAATTGGCAGGGTTTCTTGCCGCTCTCGAAGGGGTCTAGGGATATGGGTTTGGCTATTCATCACGACCGCAGAATTCATGTTTTTTACTGGTTTGATTTAAAACACGGACCTCCTAATATATTCTATATTTCATATGTTGGCTTCTGCTGCAATGTTCTGTAATGAGATCATATAACTGCATGAGACAAATGCTTTATGTTATATATATGATATATAATAAACGTTGCTTATGTTTTGCATCGGCGCTAGTCCTTCCCCCGCTCTGCCGTTAGTTAAGTAACCTAACAGTGCATGATGGGACCCCATGGCGAATGTGGATGGCATAAGCATACATTCTATTTTCGTTACTTCTGTGATGTTTAGGAAACATAAATGATGGGACTTCATTAATGCGATTAATGAAAAGAAAGAAACCTAAAAATGTTGTAGAATCAAATTTTTCAAAAAGGTAGCTCTAGTTCTTACTTGCATAGTGGTATTCCTTGATGAATATCCAGTACCTCATTCGATGAGGAAAGAGCTGAGATCCCATCACCGGGAATGACCTCTTTAGCGAAAGCTAGCAGATGCTATACCCACTCGGTTTATTTTGAAAACACATTATTTTAAAAGCGGAGTTTAAACCACTCCTTTTCAAATCATTCGATTCTACAACGATATCAAGTTCATTACGCAAAAGGTTTTCTTAAAAACCAGTCGTAGTCCTCCGCCATTTCAGATAAGTGCTATTTAGTATTCGTGTTACGTTTGTTGGCCTTCATCAAGGCGTAGTGTGCGGTAACTGATTAGTGCTTATCTGCTGCATATGATGTGATTGGATTAGGGTAGTCGTACGACTTTGTTGGCCTTCGTCAAGGGTCGTGCGGGTGGATTTAATTCAATCACGAAATGTACGGGTTGAACTTGACTAGCGGCCTATGGTTTGTTGGCCTTCGTCAAGGTCATAGGACGTTAGGGACAAAAGATATTGGAAATTTCAAGTGTTGAAATTTGCAATGAGATTGCATACCTTCTATGAGATAGTTGGATCTCGATACCCACTGTGAGTAAGAGTTACTCCTGTGAGAGTTTTGTACTTTACAATTAGCTGATCAAGTATGTGTCTAAGAAAGGTGTTAACGGGATTATGCCCCTGCGGAAATGAGATTATTTAATTAGTTCTATGCGAAAACATGGGGAGACTCCCTCGGAGTTCCAATACCTGTCTGGCTGAACGATTGGCGAAATTGTAGGGTGTAATTAATCCCAGCTAGTCTTACCTTTTAGGGTTTGAAGGAAGATTTGATAAAAATAGTGGGAGCCATCGTGATTAGATAAAATAATAACCAATCTAATCTTGCAAGAGCGCATGTATTTTTTTCTTCTCTCTTTCCTGGTAGCGACCATGACATGCCTTTATCAAGATAATAATATGGATATATTGACCGAACCCGCTTGTTATACTGAGCTGGGGAACGTTGGTTCCGCTCTACCTTATAACTGTTATAAGTCTGAGCAGGAAATAGGGGAATACCTGGATTCCCATGCGACCCGAGCGAGGAATGAGCATGTTGATGCATCTTCTTCGGGTGTGTTCGTTACCAAGAATTGTTTCTCAGTTTGTTCTACGTCCTAGGTATTAGATACCAGATCAAGTCCCACATTTGTAATATGTTACATGGGCTAAAGAAAGGTAGACAACTTGGAATAGGCGATGATTCTCTCCTAGTAGGGAATGGTGCAAGGGTTGCAGCCAAAGCAGTTGGCGAATATCACCTAGTATTACCAGAAGGTAATACATTGATTTTGAACAACTGTTATTACGTACCCAAAATGTTGTACAATTTAATATCAGTTTCTTTCTTAGATAAAGAAGGATATAACTTTGTAGTAGAGAAAAATGTTATGAACATTTTCCTGAATCAAGTGTTGATTGGGTTTGGTAAGTTAAGTAACGGTTTATACGTTCTGAATCAAAATACAGTTCTTAACATACAGTACACACACAAGAGGAAAAGTTCAGAAATGAATGAATCCTTCTTATGTCATTGTAGACTAGGTCATATCAATGCAACACGACCAGCTAAGTTACATAAGGATGAAATTTGAACTTGTTCGAATTTACATCTTATGAAACTTGCGAGTCATGTCTCAAAGGTAAAATGACCAAATGTCATGACCCAAATTTAGACACGTGACCGGCACTTAAACCACGTGACATTAACAGGCGTACGCAATTTAAGTAAGCCAAACCCCAGAAATCTAAACCACCAAAAGGAATAAGTGATGAAAAACATTGTTAAAAACCTTCGGGAATCTCAAGTAAAAACCTTTAAACTTAAGTTCACTTTCTTAAAAATTTGAGCAGCACCTCCTTTATAAAAACTAGCCTAAAAAACGGGTACAATATAGAATATAAATAAAGCATCCCCAAACGGGAGCAAATCATGCCCAACGGCGGAAACAACCACCACAAGCATATATACGACGCCATAGCGAAGAAATTTAAATGAAAACAGCATAAGGAGGTAAAACTACATAACAAAGACCGGCTCCTATGAGCACGGCACCCAAAGTCATAAAATAATACAATATCGATCCTCACAACTCGTCTCGAAGTCAAATACATGAAGGTGGTAGATGGAGAGTACTAGATACAAAAGATAAACAATGAACATCATCGGATAACCGAAAAACCCACCTATAGCTGTAACGACTCTAAAATTCCTATATCTTCGTATTAATAAAATACTGTATTTGTATATTTTTATTTCTATATTATTAGTTATATTTAATCCCTTCATCTATTTTTCGCATATAAGTATTTTCTAAAACTCATTTCTTTTTACCCAAACTTATTCTTTAAGCCCAATTCCATTCTTTTCATTCCCAATCTCTTAAGCCCAAAAATCCCACTTTCTTTTCAAGTACCCGCATATATTTAATTCTAATTAAATATGTGCATGGAAAACCTTGTAGCTCATTGGTAAGACCTTGCACTGCTGAACCAAGCCGCCAGAGTTCAAATCCCATACCCCACATTATTTTTAATTTTGTTTTATTTTGAATCTTTAGAATACCAAGGGTTTACACGTGCATATCTCATAAAAACCCCACTACACCGTGAAATGTAACTGTACTAGAGGATAGACCAACCGTCGGGGGACGATTCCGGCCACCTAACTCGGCCGGAATCGGCCAACTCGGCCGGCGAACCGGCCGACTCAGGCCGCCGGCCGAGTCACGGCCGAGTCGACTGATTCCTGCGACGACCCCAACACAAAAAATGTGTCTTTTGGTCTCCCCTGTACACCTGCAAAAATTTTTCCTCGGACCATTTCCAGAGCTCTTTTAAAACCCCAATTACTCCACTTTAAATACATTTTATTACATTTATCACACTTTTTTTCATTTTAACATTTCACCTACCCTAACCCTAGCCTAACCCTATAAATACAACCCCTAAACACTACCCCCTCACCCTAAAATTCTGAGCAAACTCTTAAGAAATTTCCTAGAACCCTAGTGTGCATTTGAAGTGAATAATGAGGCGAAGCTTCGGCGAAATTTCCGTCGACAACCCTAGGAGTCCCCGGGGACGAAAATGCGCACCGGAAACTACGTCCACTCCCTCTCCCTCTCCTCTTTGAGCTAAACCCGTAAGTCCCACCTTCCCCCTTCTCTACTCTTTCTGAAATTGCTATTTCCATTTTACCGTACTTTTTCATTAAAATACCATATAGTTTCATTTTCGACATTTGAACATCATAAATTTGCTATACCTTTAAGTAGATCATGAGGTAATGACCTATCTTCTCACAACACTCATATATAACATAGCACAATACCTTTCGGGAACATAGAATACGGAAAACGAAACATTACAAATAAATACCATTACTATTAAAACCGTTTTCTAAAAGATTAGTATTTTACACAAATCTTTGCAAAGCGCCGCTACAACCCATTTTGGGGAACCCGACTGGGATGGTACAGATTATCGCACATCCCTGGGCTTAGTAGTACGAGATGCAGACCTCCGCAAGGAGCATTCGGTCTCGAGAGATTAAAATACGACATCTTAAGAAAATGAGATTTTTAGAAATATAATATATATATTAAAATTATTTTTATATAATTATGTATATATGTAACATTAAAATATCTATTTTGAAATAATATAAATATTCCAACTCTTTTCAAAAATCACAAGAATCACTTTACATTAATATACCATGAATTCCATACAAGATCAATATTACAATTTAATACCATATATTATGAAAATAGGTTTATTCACTAGAAATATCACAATTATAAAATCTACATTCATGATAACTTTAAAGACGATAACTAAATACTTGGGGAGTATTTTGAAAAATTATACAAAAGTATTTTTACTTAAAACCCCCTGAAGTTTTATAAATTACCCTAAAGACCCTAGTAAACATAGGTTTAAGCGGGACCAATCTCTTGAGCCTCAGAGAGCCGGAGAAGTGGGTGTTTGCCTATCTACGGTAGACAACTTAACAACGGTGTTATCAATACGGTAATCGTCTTTGAAAAAGACACAAATCCTGCCGCCCATGTGCAGCGGTTACCGATAACATCAAAACCATCATGACTTTTAATTACCTTTCTAATTGTCTGACTCAGACTGAGTCTCATTAATAAACTGACTTGAATAGGATTCAAGTACAATCTACAATTTACAATATTATAATTCAACATGAATTCATGAATCCATTTATCAATCTATACAACTTGACCGAACCGAACCATGGATATATATCCATTTACATGATTATCCAGTTACATCTATTTATATGATTATACAGTTACATCCGTTTACTGATATCATGGTTTTGGTAAAGTCATCCAATTATACAATCAATACAGTTTACAATACAAGACAATACAATACAACAATACAATCAAAACACTACGGGGTTTAAGGGGTAGATTGGTACGGAATGTGTTAGAAGTGGCACGATACAGTAAGATTTAATACACCTAACCTGAATCCAGTTGTTGTTGTACCATGGCATAAACGGTTCCTTGTACTTCCATTTGCCCTAGTCTCTAGCATATAGAGACTCCTCTCGTATACACTGGCATTCTTCTGTACCAAGGTACAAACAACAGCGTTAACACCACTTTATAACAATATAATACAACTTTAAAAGCTGCCTTCTTATTCTGTCTATTTTATTTATCCCTTATCTTTGGGACCTACCGAGCGATTTTTTCGCTGACGACATTCTCTTTCTTTCTTTTTTGAATGTCGTCAGGAGATCTGGACATTCCTGAGATCGAGCCCACTACTGAAGACTTGGACCAATTCAGTGAAGACCTCGAGCTTTAGTTCATTGTAAACTTTCATTTCAGTACCTTTTCATTTCTGTTATGCCATTGTTTAGGCTTTGCTTTATTTCAGTTGTATTTACTTTCCATGCATTATACAGAAAGTGTGAATAAATAAAGTTGTTGTTTTATTATATCTTGTCTCTTGTGCATTTACTTTTATATTGCTTAGATACGCTTAGCGTATTTACATCGTAGTAAATACGTAGCGGCCTCGTCGCGTCCTCTGCCCGTATATTAGGAAGCGGGGCGTGACATTAGCAAAAGGCCTCACAGCCAACCGTAGCGGTATCCTCAAAAGTAGAGATAATATGAAGCCCTGCCGCGACTACTCTGAGGGTCAGACCTGCAAAACACTGTGGCACAACGGGGGTTAGTTACCAACTCGTGAATAGTAAATAACATCATACTGTAATCGTAAGTATGCACGAACATCGATAATCTATCACATGAAATCTGATAGCATAAATATGGCAATATGGATATGCAACAATTATGATCAAGGTACTCCATCAGGTACAAATATATGAAGCAATGCATATCAAATAAATGCTGAGTATGGGATACAACATAACATCATCAATGAATCATCATCGTGGAAAATCCTGGTGTCTATCAATGACACCCCAAATCCCAATACCTCAGGTGTCGTCACTCAGATCGGCCCTAAATCTGTAAATCTCATGGAACCTGAGTGTCCAACATCGACACTCGAAACATCATAAAATACTCGTGTCCAGCATCGACACGTAAATACTCATCTCTCAGGCGCCGCATACCCAGATCGGCCCTCAATATATCTCATGTCATAACTCCCGCACGGTATCTCCGGATAACCGTCGGGTTCCATACTATCACTGGTAGGTAGTGCTCCTCTGCCAGGCTCACCGCCTAACAATATGAGACTTCTTGCCCCAGGTACCTCACCGGGTCCACCATGTACCCGCAGACGGTTCCCCTTCGCTCCTCGAATCGGGTATCTGACACAAGTCTCAGAACCGAGAAAACTCATGGTGGACGCATCGAAATATCATATCAAGAGAAACCGGGTTTTCAAAATAATACATAATTTCTTGAAATATCCCCACAGTTCTCAAGTCCATAAATCACATGAAATCCATATCTCAATGCATAAATCCATGAAATCTGATATATGCAATATAAAACAGCAATATGAGCATATTAAGGGAAAACCGCTCTTTTAAATGAATCCAGTTTTAAAATATATTATGCGGTTCCCAAATCGTCCGAAATCAAGTGCAGCATCATATGAGGTGTACATGTAACTATAGTAAGACATGTGTATCTACATGTAAGCATGTATGTATGATGCATTTCATACGCGCAATAACACAATAATCAACGTCTCAATATCAATGACAATACAATACCACATATGGGTATATGTAGCTATAGTAAGGTATGTGGGTGTACATGTAAGTATGTATGCATGATGTAAATGTAGCTATAGCAAGATATGTGTTGCGCGTGTCATGGCAATTACCAACGGTGTGGGTGTAGCATACAATTTAGTGCTCGTACAACATGAACCGTCAGTAATGGTGCAGTGTCCAATAGGTACCAAGTCAAGGCTCAACAAGTAATAATATGCAATGATGCTCATGCGCAATCAACTCATATGCGTATAAACATGCAGCTATAATATCATATCCAGCCCTGACGCATAACGTCATACGGGCGATTTCCACGTAGATGTTAAATCTACTCACCGATGGTCTCGAGTTAAGAAAATCCAACCACCTGCTTCCCTTTCTTCGCAGCGTCCGAAATCCCCGCTTGCGATCCTAAAATTTCACAAACACAACACAAAAGGCTAAATATTCTGCGTTGACACAAAGACAACGAAACACAAGGATAACGTCCACAAGATATACACACTGTTCACTTAGTGCACAAAACGCGTACGACATCGGCATAACCTCAGCTAGGAACGCTAAACGACACAAACACCAAGCTTAGACCCTGATCGTACCGATCGCGCATTCACAATACAATATATATCATGGAAGATAAAATATATAACATCGCAACGTTAATAGAAACCCACACCTAATTTAACCGAAAACCTAGTAAGCATCTTTTAAACATTTTAGCTCAAATCTAGTAGTTTAAACAATTTTAGCGATCACAATCATCACGTAGTAGCTTAATTAAGTCACACAAATCTTTACTACAATTTTAATCTCATCCAAATAAGATTTAGTAAAAGTTAGTTTGCAATTAAGCTTAATTAGACAATTAGGAAAATAACAATTAACAATCTCGCAACTAGGTTAAATTTTCTAAGTCTAAACTTCTCAATTAACCATTTCAAACAATCAAAACCCTAACTTGATCTTCATAACTCTTTCTAGAAATCCAAAACATGCTAATTAAAGTTTTATTTAAACACCTAATAACTAGATTAAGGTATTTAAACAACAACTAAACCTTAGGGTTAGGATTTTATACCTCAAACTTGATTCAAAAACTTGCAACTAGACTTCCAAAATAGTCTCCAGAATGCTAACTTTCATAAAGATCCAAGCTTGATTAAGGCTAAAGAATAATGTGTATGGATTTGTTTTAGAGTTTGTGGGATTTTTTGTTGATTTTTGATGAATTATTGGAGCTTTTAAAAGGTAAATGGAGTGGGGAAAAAGAATGGGCAGCAACGTGGGTGCTCGGCCAAGACAAGAAAAGAGGAAGGTTGTGGAAGTGTGTGGAAGGAAACTAGGTTAAAACATCATTAAAGCTTAGTAATAAACATTAATTTATGCCACCTCTTAATTCTTTAATTAAAATTTTCATTAAACCTTCAAAATATCTAGATATTTCCAAGATATTTTGCAAACAAGACAAAATGCTTAAATCTTGTGATTAAGTTGGCATGGATTCACATTAGCATAATTAACCCAATCCAAAATGTAATTAACACTAATTAAGTGTATAATTAAAAGATTATAATAATATTTTAATTAAGGAAAAATATTTAAGTGAACTAAAATTTATAAGTGACTAAGTAAATACCGCATACTAGCAATTTCCTAGTTAAACTAGGTGCAGTTATGTTTATACTGAAAAATGATCACTTCTAGGTTTTTACGGAAAACACAATTTATTTTACCTATTATCGGAAAATTCGCCTAAACGATTTCTAAAAAGTTACACCAAAACTCTGTTTACTGGACACGGAGAAAGAGCTACTGAACTTTTATGGCTGATACATAGTGATGTATGCGGTCTTATGTCTACATATGCCAGGAATGGTTCTTCATACTTCATTACATTCATAGATGATCTCTCAAGATTCGGACATGTGTTCCTGTTGATACATAAGTCTGAACCTTTTGAGAAATTTAAGGAATATAAGAGCGAAGTAGAGAACCAAACAGGTAAAAGTATTAAAATCTTTCGATCTAACCGGGGAGGAGAATACTTAAGCACGGAGTTCCTGGATTATTTAAAAGATAATAGGATTCTCTCTCATCTTACTCCTCCGTATACACCACAGCACAATGGTGTATCGGAGCGAAGGAACCACATCCTATTAGATATGGTGCGCTCTATGATGAGTACTGCTGAGTTACCTATTTCCTTTTGGGGTTATGCGCTTGAGACGGCTGCATACCTATTGAATCAAGTTCTATCTAAATCTATGCCAAAAACACCATATGAGATATGGAGTGGAAAGAGACCATATCTTAAACGAGTTAAGATACGTGGTTATCCGGTCTATGTCAAAAAGCAAAATCCGGACAAACTCGAGGCCCGATCAGTTCTTTCCAAGTTTGTGGGATATCCAAAGAATTCATAAGGATATATCTTCTACTATACTGAGGAACAAATGGTGTTTGTTTCTCAATATGCCACCTTTTTAGAAAAGAAATTTCTTATAAAAGAAATTAGTAGTCATGAGGTAGAATTGGAAGAAGTTCCAGTTGCACAAATTACAACTGATGATTTGGTGCAACCGGAGTATTCGATAGTCTCTAACGAACCTTAGCCACTTCGCTGATCTAATAGGGTTCCTCATCCATCTGAGAGATACTACGGTTTTCTCGTAGACGGTGGGAGCGAGGATTGCATCATGGAAGATGATGACCCAACTAGTTTCAAGCAGGCCATCACGAGTAGGGACTCTGTGAAATGGTTGGATGCAATGCGATCTGAGATAGAATCCATGTACACCTACAAAGTATGGACTTTGGAAGTTTCTCCTGAAGGGGTAAAACCCATCGGGAGTAAGTGGATGTAACAACCCTAAAAATTCTGTACAACTTTCTGTACAAATTTTTTCAAAAATACAGAAAGATGTACTTTTGCCTGAGCACAAGTTATAACTTTGATTTGCTTTTTAATAGCTAGAAGGAGCTTGTAGCTCATTGGTAAGACCTTGCACTGCTGAACCAAAGCACCAGAGTTCAAATCCCATCACCCACATTATTTTTAATTAGTTTTCTTTTGAATTTGTAGAAGCCCAAGAGCCTACACGTGCATAACTCGTAAAAAAATAAAAGTCGCATATAAAACAAACTGTCTCAGGGAGTAGACCAACCGACGACGGACTCAGGGGACCCCCGACCCGGCCTGACTCGGTCAGATCGAGTCGCCGGCGGCGGCGACTTGGCCGGCGGTGGCGGCCGAGTCGGCTCCGATGCGGAGTCGTCCAACATGAAAGTTGTGCCTCTTCAACTCCTCATCACTCCTGCATACTTTAATTTCTTGGATCGTTTCCATAACTCTTAAAAAATCCATTACACCATTTTAATGCATTTTTAATACAAATTTCAATACAACCTTTCACCTACCCTAACCCTAGCTTTACCCTATAAATATCAACCCTAAACACACACCCCTCACTCACAAACTCTGTCCAAAACTCTCATGAAAACTCTATATAATTTTAGTGTGCATTTGGAGTTAGCAAAGGGCGAAGCTCCGACGAAATTCCGACGACGACCCTAGGAGCTCCCGGCGACGAAACGATGCACCGGCGAATCTTACTTCCTCCTCATCCTCTTCTCTAACCTAACAACAAGTAATTCCCTTCTCCCTCTTCACCTCGCTATTCTAAAAACACGTATTTCTAAAACCCGACGGAATCGGAGTTAATCCGATTTCCGATTCAGTTTTTCCTAAAAATCCAACCTTCTCTTAAATACAAACATACCAAACCCTTACATGTTGACTATTAATCATTAACAAACATGTTGAGCAAGTTTCATGGAAATATATTTCATTTTGTAACTTTTACCGCTCTTTTTCAGTAAAATACCATGTAGTTTAGTTTCTATTTTAAAATATCATAAATCTTGCTATACCTTTAGATAGATCACGAGGTAATGACCTACCTTTTCACAACACACATATGAAATATAGCACAATACCTTTCGGGAACATAGAATATAGGAAAACGAAACTTTACATATAAATACTACTAGCTATTAAAACCGTTTTCTACAAGATTATGTATTTTTATAAATCTTTGCAAAGCGCCGCTACAACCCATTTTGGGGAACCCGACTGGGATGGTGCGGATTATCACACATCTCTGGGTTTAGCAGTGCGAGATGCAGACCTCCGCAAGGAGCATTCGGTCTCGAGAGATTTAAAATACGAATATCTTAAGAAAATGAGATTTCTAGAAAATAATAAATTAAAATTATTTTATATAAAATATATATGCATATATGTATTATCCAAATACCTATTTTTGATATGATATAAATACCAACCTTTCTAAATCAAAAGAATCACTTTACATTAAAATACCATGAATTCCATACAAGTTCAATATTACAATTAAATACCCTATATTATGAAATTAGGTTATTTTCACTAGAAATATCACAAATATAAAATCTAAATCTATGAAAACTCTAAAGACGATAATTAAATAGTTGGGGTGTATTTTGAAAATTATACAAAAGTATTTTTACATAAAACCCCCATAAGTTCTATAAATTACCCTAAGGACCTTAGTAAATATAGGTTTAAACGGGACCAATGTCTTGAGCCTCAGGGAGCCGGAGAAGTGGGTGCTTTCCTATTTAAGGTAGGAAACTTAACAACGGTGTTATCAACATGGTAATCGTCTTTGAAAAAGACACAAATCCTGCTGCCCATGTGCAGCGGCTACCGATAACATCAAAACCTAATTCAGGACTTCAATTTCTTTTCTAATTGTTCTGACTCAGACTGAGTCTTATTATAATAATCTGACTTGAGTATGATTCAAGTACAATCTACAATATTACAATTCAACATGAATCCATGATTCCATATATTCAATATATTCAATCTATATTGACCGAACCGAACCATGGATATACTTCTATTTACATGATTCTCCAGTTACATCCACGATTCTCCAGTCACATCCATTTACTGATATCATGGTTTCGGCAAGTCATCCAATTATACAATCTATATATTACAATTCAATTACAAGTTACAATACAAACAATACAAACAAGACATCGCGGGGTTTAAGGGGTAGATTGGTACGGAAAGTGTTAGAAGTGGCACGAGACTGTAAGATTTAAGACACCTAACCTGTATTTCCGTTGCTGTTGTACCGTGGCATAAACGGTTCCTTATACTACACGTGCCTCTAGTCTATGGCATATAGAGACTCCTCTCGTATACACTGGCATTCTTCTGTACCAAGCTACAAACAATAGCGTTAACACTAATACAATATAATATAACTTTAAAAGCTACTTTCTCTCTCTGTCTATTCTATTTCTCCCTTACCTTTGGGACTTACCGAGCGATTGTTCACTGATGACATTCCTTCTCTTTCTTCTTTGGAATGTTGTCAGGTGATCTGGATACCCAGGAGATCGAGCATACTAGCGAGGACTTAGATCATCTTGCCTACGACCCAGAGCTCTAGCTTCATTGTACACATTTTTATTTCAGTACTTTTCATTTCTGTTATGCCACTGTAGGCATTGCTTTCATTCAGACGTATTTACTTTTCCATGCATTGTACAAAATAATGTTAATAAATAAAGTTGTTGTTTCATTACAATTGTCTCTTGTGTACATTTCTTTTATATTGCTTAGATATACTTAGCGTATTTACTTTGGAGTAAATACGTAGCGGCCAGTCGCGTCCTCTGCCCGTATACAGGGAAGCGGGGCATGATAATAGATCTTGAGAAGATAATTGGTGTAGATGGAAAAGTTGAGACTTTCAAAGCTAGACTTGTAGCAAAAGGTTTTCGTCAACGACCAGGTGTGGATTATGATGAAACCTTTTTCTCCAGTGGCTATGCTTAAGTCTATCCGGATCCTACTTGCCATCGCTGGATACCATAACTACAAAATCTGGCAGATGGTGTTGGGAATAAGTATGCCCTAGAGGCCATTATTGTATGATATAGTGGATGCTTGGACATATGTATAGAGGGCTTTCTTGCTCGACATGATAGTATGCTATCTGGTTACCTTTATCTTAACATGTTGACTGGTATTGATATACTGTCTTACTCTCACATGTTGATAAAGCCCTTAGGATATGTACTTGACTACCGGGACTATGATAGAGATCATACTAGTGGGGCCAAGGTAGTCTACAAGTACATCCTTTAATTGTTCCTAGTCGAGAGAATATCGAAACAGGGCATCGATATTCCAGAGTAGACTAGCGTATACGCTTCTTGACCCATATGATGGGCGATGGATGATCCCATATTCATTGGTGTTTGAAATCAGAGATGGTATATGGGTGCTCAGTGGAGACTGGGTTCACTGAACGGACTCGCCGAGGACTCCAAGTTGGTAATATACCTATCGTCAGATAGCAGTCCTCTGGTGACACTGGTACATGTTAGTCTGTAGACTCGAGATTGTCATTGAGTCTTGTGTGGCTCCCACTGTGCTTTGATTTCCTCCCTACCACGGCTCAAAGGAGTCGTACAAACAGGTGGATTTTGGGTACAGTCCCGAGTCGTATGGAGACGATGAGCAATAGGAGGGGTTTCGTCTCTCCCGGTATAGGGAGTTGATGTTGCGCTATGTCGATTGGCTATGACTGGAAGTCCCTAGCCAGGGCTGCGCCGAGGTTTACTAGTAAGTGTTACCAGTAGTTTCTCGAACCGTTATAGGCCAAACATCGATATGACTTATCACGTTACTGGGGTCTGACGTTTACCACCCCTAGACATGATATGCGGCATATCAGACGAAGAGACCGGACTGTACGGGAGTGTCACGGATAGGCTTCATGGAGACTATGGACGAGCTTGCTTGTTGATCTTCATATCGCTCAATACCCGGGTAGCCGTTACGTCCAGCTAGTACCGCTGACAGCATGTAGGTGACTGATGTGATCATCACCTACTGCTGGCGTATTGACGAGTCTTTAGAGTCCCACACAGAAGTTTCCTGGTTCAAGCGAAACGAAGTAGGACACATATGTGACATGCGTGTGGGCCCGATTAAATACATGTATGTGATACCGTATTGTAATCTGGCAGTTATCTGTTATCAAGTTAGGTTATATGCGATATAACCAGATTATCGAATCAAGTGTTGATTTGATAATGTGATGTACAGATAAATGATATTAGCCGGTCGTATACGATATAACCGGATTATTAGATCAAATGTTGATTTAATAATGTGATATAAATTATATGTGATATAATTATATATTAACTAATATCATTAGCTCACTAATTATTCATCATTAAATATATATATTATATAATAATGAAGCGTGGCATTTATATTTCTATTTTGTGAAAATAGAAATGAGGTGAAAAATGAAGCATGGTTGCAAGCATGGGATTATCTTTTGTTTATTCTTCTTGACTCACTATTCAAGCATGGTTGCAATTTTATATTGCATAATTCCATACTTGAATGAGTGAGGGGTCAAGGCTTGGCTTTCATTCTTGCTCATTCCAAAAAAAACTCTTAGCTATTCTCCATTTTTGCTCTCATGCTCATCTTCATCTTCTTCTTAATGCCTTCAAAAATCCACACTCTCACATGTGATGTGAACCATGGATTTTTGATTGCATTTGAGAGCTTCTAACATCCCCTACTTCATCATCCTAGTGTAGATTAGCACTCTATACTAGTGTGTTCTTACACTAAAGGAGTTTAGTGTAGTGGTAGCGTGAATTATTAGGAGCTTCGTGGTGGATCGTCTTCGGCGCGAAGATCACCGGAGGAAGCCCGTTCGATATCTAAAAAGATTCCTAGTGGAGTCGCGGGACTACTACAAGGAGCAAGTAAAGTGAAGGACTTGATTCTACCAAGGTATAATCATCTTCCTTCTCTTTAGTTTACATATTATCTTAGGTAAAACCCTAACACTCTAGTTAAAGATCTTGTTCGTCTAACCTGGCACCAAGAAATTTTTGAATTTAGTATGGTAGATACTTGTTAAACCTCATTGTGGTGATAGGGTAGTCCTTCATAGTATCAGAGCCAAACTAGAACATCGGGGTAGGTCGTTACGATGTTAATGAGTTCAATCGGTTTTCGGAATACGGATTTTCACATGTTTCTGTCGATTTTTTCAAATGTTGGAATTTATGAAATTAAAAATATCCAAAACAATCATGCAGGCTTTTTTATGGAGTCTCAAGAAATTTGGTGCCCTAATTCTTCTAAAGTGCCACGGAACCGCCGCACAAACGCTTGTTTAGCCGCGGTTCCGCCGCTACTTTGGGGAATTAAGGGACCCTGTTTCTTGTCCTGCTCCATGTTTAAATATTGCACTTTCTGGGTATTTTTAACTGTGATTCTCAAGTTGTTGAGTTCTCTGGATTTTTTTAAACCGATCGAAATATTTAGTATCGTATAGATCTAGATGATATGTGATACAATTGTTAGAATTTGGTTTATTAGTTTTGTGAAAACTAGTAAAGTATATAGTATATTGTAAATCTAGTATATTAGTCTCGGTTAATCGGCTGCCATGAAGTTTTGATTCAGATCAAAACTCCGTCGCAATCAAGTATTGTACGCGAACACTCGCCGGGCAACTCTAGTAGACAGCCACGCCCCATAGCCGCGACCAAGTGACTGTAGGAGAACCCCGTTGCCAAAAAGCACCCACTCGGGTGCTCGCGGCCACGGTGTTCCGCCTTAGTGCACTTCGTTGACGGTATCGGGGGTGCGGCCATCTACTAAAATTTCCGACGAGTATTCGATAATGTAGTCGGGAATCTTGTTGAATTACCCGACTAAGATAATTGAAAAGTGTTTTCAATTTGAGACTAAAATACAAGGTTTACAATTTAGGCATGAAATCCGGAATATGCGATATTCCGGGTTTATGATGTCTAAGGATATACAGATTCTAATTATTGTAGTTTTACAGTTTCTTTTCTGCGACCGTAAGTGTAATATGTGGGGTATCCCAAATCTCGTTGCTATATGTCAACGGAATTTGGAATACGCATATTTACTTACGTTGATGACATATGATGTCATATGCTGCCGATATGTCTTATTGGATCGTCGTGAAAGAATAGCCGGGGGTTTTATGTAAGATGAGAGTTTTCATTTTCATTCATGTAAAATTTGTATGTAATATTCTTTTATTGGGGCACTTCTGGGATGAGAATGTTGTCACCTGTTGTATATTATTTACTTTTCCGCATTAGGATAGACCCAAGGTAGGGAGCACAAGTAATCGGGTTCTAGAGTCCAGTGGGAGACCATCTCAAGGAGTTGGGACCGGGTCTCCTAACTCTAGAATTAGCAGGGTTACTTGCCGCTCTCGTAAGGGTCTATGGGATGTGGGTTTGTCTATTCTTCACGACCGTGGAATCCGTGTTTTATATTACTGGCTAAATTTAAAACACGGACATCCTAGTATATCCAATATTTCATATGTTTATCTTCTGCTGCTGTGTTCTGTGATGTTGATCATATAACTGCGTGAGATGAATGTAATATTATATATATGATATATAATAAACGTTGCTTATGGCGCTAGTCCAGCCCCCGCTCTGCCGGTAATTAAATAACCTAACGGTGCATGACGGGGCCCCATGGCGAATGCGGATGGCATAAGCGTACGTTCTATTTTCGTTTCATTTCTCTGTGATGTTTAGGGAAGCATTAAATGACGGGACTTCATTAATGCGATTAATGAAAAGAAAGAAACCTAAAAGATGTTGTAGAATCAAATTTTCAAAAAGGATAGCTCTAGTTTTTGCTTTGCATGGTGATATTCTTTTATGAATATCCAGCACCTCATTCGATGAGGAAAGAGCCGAGATCCCTTCACCGGGAGTGACCTCTTTAGCGAAACTAGCAAATGCTACAACCCATGCGGTTTTTTTTAACACTTCTCTAATTCTTGCTTTGCATAGTAGTATTCTTGAACATCCAGCACCTTATTCGATGAGGAAAGAGCCAAGATCTCTTCACCGGGAGTGACCTCTTTAGCGAAGCTAGAAAAGCCTAAAAAACACTCTTTTTCAAAATCACTAGATTCTACAACGATATCAAGTTCATTGTGCTCATGGTTTTCTTAAAAATCTGCGTAGCTTTCTGTCATTTCAGATAAGTAGTATTTAGTATTCGTGCTACGTTTGTTGGCTTTCGTCAAGGCGTAGTGTGCGGTAGCTATTTATTGCTTATCTGCTACATATGATGCGATTGGATTGGAGTAGTCGTACGACTTTATTGGCTTTCGTCAAGGGTTGTGCGGGTGGGTTTAATTCAATCAGGAAATGTACGGGTTGAACTTTACTAGCGGACTATGGTTTGTTGGCTTTCGTCAGGGTCATAGGACGCTAAGGGTAAAAACATTATCGGGAATTTCAAGTGTTGAAATTTGCAATGAGATTGCATACCTTCTATATGATAGTTGGATCCCGATACCTACTGCGAGTAAGCGTTACTCCTGGGAGAGTTTTGCACTTTGCAATTAGCCGATCAAGTAGGTGTCAAGAAAGGTGTCTATGGGGTTATGCCTCTGGGAAAACGAGGTTTATTTTAATTAGGTCTGTGTGAAAGCACGGGGAACCTTCCTCAAAGTACCGGCACTGGCCTGGTCGAACGATTAGCGAACTTGTAGGGTGTAACTAATCCCGGCTAATCTTACCATTTATGGTTTGAAGGAAGATTTGATAAAAACGGTAGGAGCCATCCTGATTAGATAAGATAATAACCAATCTAATCTTGCAAAGAGCGCACGCAAAGTGATTATCCTTCTCTCTTTCCTGGTTGCGACGATTGACACGCCTTAATCAAGATAATAATATGGATGTATTGACCGAACCTAATTATTATACTGGGCTAGGTTCTGCTCTTCCTTATAATTGTTATAAGTCTGAGTAAGGAATGGGGAATATCAGGATTCCCGCGCCACCCATACGAAGAAACAACATGTTGATGCGTTGTCTTCAAGTGTGTTCGTAACCTAGAACTGTTTCTCAGTTATCTCTACATTCTGGGTATTTGATACCGGAACAGGATCCCATACATATAAATTGTTACATGGGCTATAGATAGGTGGAGAAACTGGGAAAAGGTGATATGTCTCTAGTAGTAAAGAATGGTGCAATTGTTGCAGCCAAAGCAGTTGGCAGATATCACCTGGTGTTACCAACTGATAATACATTGATTCTTAACAACTGTTATTTCGTACCAATAAATATTGTGAATATTTTTCCTAAATCAAGTGTTGATTGGGTAAGGTATGTTGTATAACAGTGTACATGTTCTGAATCAAACTATAGTTCTAAACGTACAGAACACACAAACAAAAGGAACAGTTCAGAAATGAACGAAGTCTTCTTATGGAATTGTAGACTGGGTCATTTCGATGAAACAAGACTAGCTGAAGTTCCATAAGGATGCATATTTGAATCCGTTTGAATTTACATCTTATGAAACTTGTCAGTCATGTCTCAAAAACAAGATGACCAAATCTCCGTTTACTTGAAACAGAGAATGAGCTACTGAACTCTTGGACAGATACATGATGATGTATACGGTCCTATGTCTACACATGCAAGGATTGGTTCTGCATATTTTATTGCATTCACCAATGTTCTCTCAAGATACGGACATATGTTCTTAATGAAACACAAAACTGAATCTTTTGAGAATTTCAAGGAATATAAGTCCGAAGAAGGGAACCAGATGGGTAAAGTTATTCAACTCCATAAGATATGATCGGGGAGAAGAATACTGGGGCACGGAAGTCCGAGACTATTTAATAGAGAATGGGATTCTCTCTCAGCTTACTCCTTCGAATGCACCACAGCACAATGGAATTTCGGGGCGGAGGAATCACACCCTATTAGATAAGGTGTGCTCTATGATGAGTAATACCGAGTTACCTATTTTATTTTGGGTTTTTGCACTTGCTGAAGTTGCATACCTATTGAATAGAGTTTCGACCAAATCCGTTGCTTACCACTCCATATAAGATATGGAATGGGAAGAGACCATCTCTTAAATGAGTTAAGATATAGGGTTGTCCGGCCTGTGTTAAAAGCAAAATCCGGACAAGCTCGAGGCAAGTTCAGTTCTGTGCAAGTTTGTAGGATATCCCAAACATTCGCGAGGGAATATCTTCTACCACACCAAGGAACAAAAGGTGTTTGTTTCTTGGAATGCCACTTTTTTGGAAAAGGAATTTCTTGTGAAGAAATTAGTGGCAATGAGGTAGAAATGAAAATAGTTCCAGCTATAAAAATAAATACTGACAATTTGGTGGAACCAGAGGATTCAATAGTCCCCAATGAACCCAAACCACTCCGCTGATCTAGTAGGGTTCCTTATCCACCTGAGAGATACTACGGTTTTCTCGTAGACGGTGCGAGCGAGGATTGCATCATGGAAAATGATGACCCAAATAGTTTCGAGCAGGCCATCACAAGTAGAGACTATGTGAAATGGCTGGATGCTATGCGATCTGAGATGGAATCCATGTACACCAACAAAGTATTGACTTTGGATGTTGCTCCTGAAGAGGTAAAACCCATCGGGAATAAGAGGATCTTTGAGAAAGATTCTTGGTGTAGATGGAAAAGTTGAGACTTTCAAAGCTAGATTTGTAGTAAAAGTTTTTCATCAAACGATCAAGTGTTGATAATGATGAAACCTTTTCTACTTTTGCTATGCTTAAGTCCATCAGGATCCTACTTGCCGTTGCTGCATACCATGACTATGATATCTGGCAGTTGGGTGTCAAAACCGCTTTTCTAAATGGTGATTTAGAAGAGAGTGTGTTCATGACACGGCCAGAATGCTTCGTAGACAGTGGGAGCAGCGGAAACATGCGCAAGCTGCTTAAATCCACTTACGGGTTAAAGCAGGCATCGCGGAGATGGAACGTCTATTTTGATGAAGATATAAAAGAGTTTGACTTCATCGAAAATATAGATGGACCATGTATATATAAGAAGGTTGTGGAGAGAAAGGCGGTCTTTCTCGTATTGTACGTGGATAACTTACTCTTGATAGCAAACGTTGTTCCTATGCTACACTCGGTCAAACTCCACTTATCACACATGTTCTCCATGAAAGATCTAAGTGATGACTTCTATATACTGGGGATATAGATCTATAGAGATAGATCTATACGGATGCTGGGATTGTCCCAATCCAGGTATATAGACACCATACTAAAGGGGTTTAGTATGGATGATTCTAAACGTAGCAATTTTTCTGCTTGCTAAAGAATCACTCTCTCCAAAAAGATGTCTTCACAGAATGATTTGGAGAGGGCTCGCATGCAAAAGATACCCTGTGTTTCAGCATACGGGTCAATCATGCATACGATGTTATATACCAAACTAGATGTAATTTACTCACTAGGTGTAGTGAGCGGGTATCAATCAGATCCTCAGGAAAATAACTGGACAGCTGTGAAGAACATTCTTAAGTGCTTGAGAAGCACTAAACAGATGTTCTTGGTGTATGGTAACGGTGAACTCCCTCCGGAGTCCTTTACCGATTCAAGCTTCCAGTGTGGTAAGGATGATTGATAGTCAGTCTCGGGTTCTGCCTTTACCCTTGGTGGAGGGAAGGTATGTTGGAAGAGTTCCAAGCTATATACCGTGGTAGACTCGTTGATAGAGGCTATTGACATCGCTACTAATTATACTGTCAAAGAGGCTGTCTGGATATAGAGGTTCATGTAGTGAACTTGGTTCCTACCATTGAGCGTCCAGTACCTGTGTATTGCGATGACAATGGAGTTGTAGCTTTGGCCTAGGAACGCCGGTCCCGTCAGCGATCCAGACATATTCTTAGACAGTATCACCTGATCAGGGAGATAGTTGATCTCCGGGAGATCGAGGATAGGAGAGTTGACATTGAGGATAACACAGCGGATCCACTCACTAAGGCCTTTCCCCAGATGCTTATTGAGAGACATTCTGGGATGTTGGGTATGAGATACTACAACAACTGGCCTTAGTGCAAGTGGGAGATTGTTGGGAATATGTATGCCCTAGATGCCATTATTGTATGATATAGTGGATACTTGGACATATGTATAGAGGACTTTCTTGCTCGACATGATAGTATGTTATCTGGTTACCTTTATCTTAACATGTTGACTGCTATTGATATACTGTCTTGCTCTCACATGTTGATAAAGCCCTTAGGATATGTACTTGACTACCAGGACTATGATAGAGATCATACTAGTGGGGCCAGAATAGTCTACAAGTACATCCTTTAATTGTTCCTAGTCGAGGGAATATCGAGACAGGGCATCGATGTTCCAGAGTAGACTAGTGTATATGCTTCTTGACCCATATGATGGGCGATGGATGATCCCACATCCATTGGTGTTTGACATCAGAGATGGTATACGGGTGCTCAGTGGAGACTGGGTTCACTGAACGCACTCGCCGAGGACTCCTAGTTGGTAGTATACCTATCGTCAGATAGCAGTCCTCTGGTGACACTGGTACAGGTTATACTGTAGACCCCAGATCGTCATTGAGTATTGTGTGGCTCCCACTGTGCTTTGATTTCCTCCCTACCACGGCTCAAAGGAGTCATGCAAACAGGTAGATTTTGGGTACAGTCCCGAGTCGCATGGAGACGATGAGCGATAAGAGGGTTTCGTCTCTCCCGGTATAGGGAGTTGATGTTGCGCTATGTCGATTGGCTATGACTGGAAGTCTCTGGCCAGGGCTGCTGCCGAGGTTTACTGGTAAGTGTTACCAATAGTTCCTCGAACCATTATAGGCCAAACATCGACATGACTTATCACATTACTGGGGGTCTGACGTTTACCACCCCTAGACATAATATGCGACATATCAGACAAAGAGACCGGACTGTACGGGAGTGTCACTAATAGGCTTCATGGAGACTGTGGATGAGCTTGCTTGTTGATCTTTATATCGCTCAATACCCGGATAGCCGTTACGTCCAACTAGTACCGCTGACGGCTTGTAGGTGACTGATGTGATCATCACCTACTGCTGGCATATTGATGAGTCTTTAGAGTCCCACACAGAAGTTTCCTTGTTCAAGCGAAACGAAGTAGGACACATATGTGATATGTGTGTGGGCCCGATTAAATACGTGTATGTGATACCGTATTGTAATCTGGCAGTTATCTGTTATCAAGTTAGGTTATATGTGATATAACTAGATTATCGAATCAAGTGTTGATTTGATAATGTGATGTACAGATAAATGATATTAGCCGGTCGTATATAATATAACCCGATTATTAGATCAAATGTTGATTTAATAATGTGATATAAATTATATGTGATATAATTATAAATTAACTAATATCATTAGCTCATTAATTATTCTTCATTAAATATATATTAATATATATGATATATATATATATATATATATATATATATATATATAATAATGAAGCATGTCATTTATATTTCTACTTTGTGAAAATAGAAATGAGGTGTAAAATGAAGCATGGTTGCAAGCATGGGATTATCTTTTGTTTATTCTTCTTGACTCACTATTCAAGCATGGTTGCAATTTTATATTGCATAATTCCATGCTTGAATGAGTGAGGGGTCAAGGCTTGACTTTCATTCTTGCTCATTCCAAAAAAACACTTAGCCATTCACCATTCTTGCTCTCATGCTCATCATCATCTTCTTCTTCATGCCTTCATAAATCCACACCCTCACATGCGATGTGAACCATGGATTTTTGATTGCATTTGTGAGTTTCTAACATCCCCTACATCATCATCCTAGTGTAGATTAGCACTCTACACTAGTGTGTTCTTACACTAAAGGAGTTTAGTGTAGTGGTAGCTTGAACTAGTAGGAGCTTCGTGGTAGATCGTCTTCGACGTGAAGATCACCGGAGGAAGCCCGTTCGATATCTCAAAAGATGCCTAGTGGAGTCGCGGGACTACTACAAGGAGTAAGTGAAGTGAAGGACTTGATTCTACCAAGGTATAATCATCTTCCTTATCTTTAGTTTACATATCATCTTAGGTAAAACCCTAACACTCTAGTTAAAGATCTCGTTTGTCTAACCTAGCACCAAGAAATTTTTGAATTTGGCATGTAGATGCTTGTTAAACCTCATTATGGTGCTAGGGTAGTCCTTCAGATGGACGTCAAGACCGCTTTTCTAAATGGTGATTTAGAAGAGACCGTGTACATGATACTGCCAGAGGGCTTCGTAGATAGTGGGAGCAGCGGAAATGTGTGCAAGTTGCTTAAATCAATCCACGGATTAAAGAAGGCATCGCGGAGTTGAAACACCTGTTTTGATTTGGTAGTCAAAGAGTTTGACTTCATCAAATATGTAGATGAACCTTGTATATACAAGAAGGTTGTCTTCTTCGTATTGTACATGGATGACATACTCTTGATAGGAAACGATGTTCTTATGCTATACTCGTTCAAGCTCTTCTTATCATAAAGGTTCTCCATGAAGGATCTGGGTGATGCCTCTTACATCCTGGGGAGAAACACTGGACAACTATGAAGAACATTCTTAAGTACTTGAGAAGGACTAAAGAAATGTTCTTGGTGTAAGGTCACGGTGAACTCTATGTCGAGTCATTATCACGTCCCGCTTTCCGGTATACGGCGAAGGGGACGCGACGAGGCCGCTACGTATTTACTGTGAAGTAAATACGCTAAACGTATCTAAGAAATATAAAAGTAAATGCACAAGAGACAAGATAGAATAAAACAACAACTTTATTTATTCACATTCATTCTGTACAATATATGGAAAGTAAATACAACTGAAATAAAGCAATGCCTAAACAATGTCAGAAATGAAAAGTGCTGAAATGGAAAGTGTACATTGAATTAGAGCTCGGGGTCTTCACTGAATTGGTCCAAGTCTTCACTCGTGGGCTCGATCTCTGACGTGTCCAGATCACCTGACGACATTCAAAGAAGAAAGAAAGAGAATGTCGTCAGCGAACAAATCGCTCGGTAAGTCCCAAAGATAAGGGAGAAGTAGAATAGACAGAATAAGAAGGTAGTTTTTAAAGTTGTAGTATATTGTTATAATATTGTGTTAACGCTATTGTTTGTAGCTTGGTACAGAAGGATGCCAGTGTATACGAGAGGGGTCTCTGTATGCTAGTGACCAGGGCAAACGGAATATAGAGTTCAAGGCTCCGTCGATAATACCACGGAACAACGGCATGGCTGTAATTACATCTTAAATCGTGCAGTCTCGTGCCACTTTTAATACCTTCCGTACCAGTCTACCCCTTAAACCCCGTGTTATCTTGATTGTATTATTTGTATTGTAATTGTATTGTAACTTGAATTGTATTATAATGTAGATTGTATAATTGGATGACTTACTGAAACCATGATATCAGTAAACAGATGTAACTATAGAATCAGGTAAATGGATGTAACCGGAGAATCATGTAAATGGAATGTATATCTATGGTTCGGTTCGGTCAAATTGTATAGATTGATAGATTGAATATATGGAATAATGGATTCGTTTTGAATTGTAATATTGTAGATTGTAGATTGTAGATTGTACTTGAATCATATTCAAGTCAGATTATAAAGAGACTCATCTGAGTCAGACAATTAGAAAAATAAATTGAAGTCCTGATTGTTTTGATGTTATCGGTAACCGCTGCACATGGGCGGCAGGATTTTTGTCTTTTTCAAAGACGATTACCGTGTTGATAACACCGTTGTTAAGTTGTCTACCTTAAATAGGCAAGCACCCACTTCTCCGGCTCCCTGAGGCTCAAGAGATTGGTCCCGCTTAAACCTATGTTTACTAGGGTCCTTAGTGTAATTTACAGAACTTGAGAGGGGTTTTATGTAAAAATACTTTTATATACTTTTCAAAATACACTCCAAGTATTCATTAATCGTCTTTAGAGTTGTAATGAATGTAGATTTTATATTGTGATATTTCTAGTGAAAATATCCTAATTTCATAATAAAGGGTATTTATTTGTAATATTAACTTGTATGGAATTCATGGTATTTTAATGTAAAATGATTCTTGTGATTTTTTAAAAGAGTTGAATATTTATAATATTTCAAAATAGATATCTTAATGTTACATATATATATAATTATATAAAAATAATTTTAATATATATTTTATATGTCTAAAAATCTCATTTTTTTAAGATATCGTATTTTAAATCTTTCGAGACCGAATGCTCCTTGCGGAGGTCTGCATCTCGCACTACTAAGCCCAGAGATGTGCGATAATCCGCACCATCCCAGTCGGGTTCCCCAAAATGTGTTGTAGCGGCGCTTTGCAAAGATTTGTGTAAAATATAATCTTTTAGAAAACGGTTTTAATAGTAATGGTATTTATTTGAAATGTTTCGTTTTCCCGTATTCTATGTTCCCGAAAGGTATTGTGCTATATTGCATATGAGTGTGTGAGGAGATAGGTCACTACCTCGTGATCTATTTAAAGGTATAGCAAGTTTGTGATATTCAAATGTCGAAAATGAAACTATATGATATTTTAATGAAAAAGTACGGTAAAATGGAAATAACACTTTCTTTTGATATGGAATTTGTTCAATATGATTAGTTAGTGTTTAATAGTCAACGTGTAATGGTTAAACAAGATTGTATTAAAGGAAAAGTGAGATTTTAGGAAGAACCGAATCGGAAATCGGATTTGCTCAAATTCCGTCGGTTTTAGAATTTCGTATTTTCAGAAAAAGTAGAGAAGGGGGAAGGTGGGACTTACGGGTTTAGTTAACAGAAGAGAGGAAGGGGAGAGAAGAGGATTCGACGGAATCGGCCGACTCGGCCGTGACTCGGTCGGAGGCCTGAGTTGGCCGAGTCGAGGCCGAGTTGGACGATTTCCGGCCGAGTCAGGCGGCCGGAACCCCCCCGACGGTTCATATATCCTTTGGTAATGTTACATTTTTGGGTGTAGTGGGGTTTTTGTGAGATATGCACGTGTAAACCCTTGGTATTCTAAAGGTTTAAAAAAATCAATATTAAAAATTATGTGGGGTATGGAATTTGAACTCTGGTGGCTTGGTTCAGCAGTGCAAGGTAATACCAATGAGCTACAAGCTCCTTCTTGTAATTAATTAACAAAATAAGTATTTAACTTGTGCTCAGGCCAAAGTACCCCTTTCTTTAAATTTTGAAAAATTTGCACAGAAAGTTGTACAGGGAATTTGGGGTTGTTACAGTCATTTACCGATTCGAGCTTTCAGAGTGATAAGGATGACTATAAGTCGTTCTCTGGGTTTGTCTTTACCTTCAGTGGAGGGACTGTATGTTGGAAGAGTTCCAAGCTAGATACCGTAGCAGACTCGACGATGAAGGCTGAATACATCGCTGCTAACGATGCCGCCAAAGAGGCCGTCTGGATGAAGAAGTTCATAACAGAACATGATGTGGTTCCATCCATAGAGCATCCAATATCTTTGTATTGTGATAACAATGGAGCTATGGATTTAGCCAAGGAACCTAGGTCCCATCAGCGATCCAGACATATTCTGAGGCGGTATCACCTGATCCAGAAGATAGTTGATCGCCGGGAGATCAAGGTCAGGAGAGTTGACACGAAGAACAACACAAAAGATCCACTCACGAAGGCCATTCCCCAGATACAATTTGAGAGACTCTTTGGGATGTTGGGTATGAGATACTACAACAACTGGCCTTAGTGCAAGTGGGAAATTGTTAGTTATATGTATGTCCTAAATGCTATTATTGTACATGATTGTATATTATAATGGATGCTTGGACATATATAGAGAGGACTTTCTTGCTTGACATGATAGTATGCTATCTGGTTACTCTTTATCCTAAAAATATACACTCGTATCATTATACCGTCTCTCCGTTACATGTTGATAAAGCCCTTAGGATGTGTACTTGACTACTAGGACTTTGATGCAGATCATACTAGTGGGGCCAGGGTAGTCCACAAGTTCATCCTTTAATTGTTCCTAGTCGAGGGAGTATCGAGACAAGGCATCGATATTCCAGAATAGACTAGTGTGTACGTTTCTTGACCCTGTATGGGGCGATGGATGATCCCATATCCATTGGTGTTTGACATCAAAGATCGTACGCATGTGCTCATTGGAGAATGGGTACACCGAATAGGACTCGCCAAGAACTCCTAGATGGTATTATACCTATCGTCAGATAGCAGTTCTCTGGTGACACTGGTACAGGTTAGTCTGTAGACCTGAGATCGTCATAGATTCTTATGTGATTCCCTCTATGCTTTGATTTCCTCCCTACCATGCTCAAGAGAGCGTGCAAACAGGTGGATTTTGGGTACAGTCCCGAATTACATGGAGGCAATGAGCGATAGGAGGGGTTTCATCTCTCCCAGTATTGAGAGTTGATGTTGCGCTATGCTCGATTGGCTATAACAGGAAGTCCCTGGCCAGGACTGATGATGAGATTTACTGGTAAGTGTTATCAGTAGTTTCTCGACCCATTATGAGCCTCACATCGGAGTGACTTATCAAGTTATTGGGGTCTGACGTTTACCACCCCAAGACTCGATATGCGACATATCAGACGAAGAGACCGCACTGTACGGTAGTGTTACTTACTGGATCCACGGGAGTTTGGACAAGCTTACTTGTTGATTTTCTGATCGCTCAATACTTGGGTAGCCGTTACGTCCAACTAGTACCGTTGACGGCTTGTGGGTGACTGATATGACCATTACCTACTGCTGGCGTATTGATGAGTCGATAGAGTCATACACAGAGGTTTCCTAGCTCAAGCGAAACGAAGTAGGGCACATATGTGATATGTGCAGGACCAAGATTAATACGTGTATGTGATACAGTATTCTAATCTCGCAATATAGATATATGTGATATAACCGGATTATTGAATCAAGTGTTGATTCAATAATTTGTTATATATACATTCGATATACATATAAATGATATTAGTGGGTTGTATGTGATATAGCCGGATTATTAAATAAAGTGTTGATTTAATAATTTAATATATAATTATATATTTATATTAATATATATTAACTAATATTAGCTCACTTAAGAATTTCTTTTCTACAAATACATATAAATATATATGAGATATATATTAATGTATTTACTATTTTGTCATGCTAGATGATATATTGGACATGGGTGTATGAGACTCATACCAAACTAAAGATAATTTGGGTGATTAATTATTAAGGGAAAAATCAAAATTCGGTGGAAATTAGTATGGCTAAAGATACTTGTGGAAGCATGTGGAAGCCTTGACTTAGTCCACTAATTTTGTTTTACTTTAGATATTTATTAACTCAACCATTATCTTTAGCCATTGTTAAGTCACTACAAATGTCAATTGAGATATTTTTCCACCAAGGGTTCATCACTTGTTCATTATTCTTCTTCTCCTTCTTTGCTCTCTAGCTTTGATTGAGATGAAGAAAGAAAGAAAGAGAGAAAAATAATTCTAAACTTAGCAAAATTCCTACTTCATCAATCTATACCAAACTAGTCATTTAGTATAGGTTGTTTACTTCACTAATCCCTTAATTAGTGAATAGGTAGCTTGAGTTAGAGATTCTTTGACGTAAATCATCTTCGACCTCGAAGATCCTTAAGCAAACTCATTCCTTTCTCCTAGTGGAGCCTAAGAAGAGTTCGGGGATCACTACTTGGAGCTAAGGGACTACTACATGGAGCTTTAGAAGTAAAGGACCGGTCTACAAATGTTGTATTCCTTGTTCACTTGGTGTAAAGTTTGTTTACATGCTTTATAAACCCTTAATTCTCTAGTTCGATTCTAGGTTTGTGTTCCTTAGCACTCTAGATTTTTTAAAATTGCATACTCAATGCTTGCTAAAACCTAGTGCTCGTGCTAAGAAACCCCAATAGGATCATCGTAATGATATGATGTGTTACGAAGAAATGCAAAGGGTAAAGTTGGAGTGGCAGGGATATATGTGACTTTTTCGCGAATCAAGACAAGCCAAAGCCAAGGGTGTAAAAAGGTTCGGTCAAATTGGTTAATGAGTTTTTAAGGTAAGTGATGGGTTACTGTACCAGAGAGAGTGAAAAGAAACACTCAGCGTGCACTCTATCAAGATTAGATTGGTTTTCACTTTATCTAATCAGGATGGCTCCCACTGTATTCTCGAATCCTCCTTCAAACACTAAAAGGAGAACTAGTCTGGATTATTTACACTTTACAAGTTCGCTGACGGTTCAGCCAGGCCAATGTTGGTACTCCGAGGGAGATCTCCTATGCTTTCGCATGGACCTAATTAATTACCTCATTTCCGCAGAGGCGTAACCTCGTTAACACTTTCTAGACACCTAATAGGTTAGCTAATTGTAAAGTGAAAAATCTTCTGAGGAGTAATACATACTCATCAGTGGGAATCAGGACCCAACTATCATCATGTGATAACCTGACGGAATCCACTCAAGTCACCGCACTCCAGAAGGTATGCGCATGCCTGGAAAGTTTCTCGTATGTTTGAAACTCCCGATATGGTTTTTGCCCCTAGGACCCAAGTGACCTTGACTAAAGATCTAAATGCCAAAGGGTCCTAGTCATGTTCTACTCGTCATTATCTTGATTGCATTAGACCCACCCACATGACACCTGACTAAAGATCAAACTATCACACAACTGTCCTAACCAAGCGAATTACCATGCAAAAGAAAAGCATTACATAGCTATCGAACACTACGCCTAGACTAAAGATCGAAATACGTAGCACGGATACTAAGCAATACTAATCTGAAATGACAGAGAGCTACGGCTGGTTTTTGGCGCGAAACCTTTAACGTAATGAACTTGATATCGTTGAATGAACTTGAGTGGCTTTGAAATGGAGTTGCTTAAGCTCCGCTTTTTAAAATTAGTAACATAAATCTTTGCTTAACAGCGAACTTCTAATGAAAGGATCAAGGCTCTTCCCATATAGGATGAGGTGCGGAATATTTCTAACCGAATACCTCTATGCAAAGCAAAAGAATACGACCATAAGTTTTGAAGAAAACCGAATAGTTTTAAAATTGGTTTCGAAAACATCATTTAGGTTTATTTTTCCTTGCATTATTCAGATAATGCATTCCCGTCATTTTATATTTCCAAGCCACAAAAGAAACAACCAAAATAACATGCTTTTTATATGCCATCCGCATTCGCCACGGGGCCCCGTCATGCACCGTTAGGTTACTTAACTAACGACAGAGCGAGGGTAGGACTAGCACGGATGCAAAACATATAGAAGTATCTACTGAATATATATATCAACATCACAGGCAGATAATACTCATCATAGGCAGATAAAAATCATCACAAGAATGCGAACAACAATATGGAATAGCGGATAATCTAGGAGCCCTGCGTTTCATTTGAACCATAAATGAGACGCGGCGTTCTTCAGTCGTGTGGATAGCCAGCGCAATGAAGATCCTAGACCCATACGAGTGCGGCAAGTTACCCGCCAAACCCCGAAGTGAGGCAACCCCTATCAACAAAGTGAATGGGCCACTCTGCACTTCACGAAATCAGGTAACTTGAGCACCACTCCATAGGTCAACCCATACCCCCTACGAGTGCGGAGAATAGCCTGCTAATTCTAGAGTAAGCCTCCCCGGTCTCAACGCCATGAGATGCGGGCCCGTTGCCCTCTAGAACCCGGCTATTCAAGCACTCCTCCGTGTGGTAATCCTAGTACAGAAAATAAAATATATATACAACGGCGACATCGACTTTAACCCGGTCGTGCCCCAATAAAAGAATATACAAACTGGCAGTGACGGCAGTCCATATGTCGGACGCTTGCCCTGCAGTAATCAATATACAAATGAATCTGAACTGTACATCTAACATTGCACACAAGGCTATCCATCACGACAATCCATCCATAATATCAGTACAACACAGAACATCAACGTGAATATCATGTTCGTAAACCTGTCTGATTGTACATATAGCAACCAGTCGGATTGTACCGCTCTTTAATATTCACGGTCGTAGAAACTAAAATATGCACCGATAAACACAAATTCAAAATTTTGATCGATTAAAACTTTCCGCATTGGCCCCAAGTACAAACCAGCACTCAAACAAATCTGGGCAAAAACCATATGTCCCAAAAATCATATTTCAATATTCTAGAGTGTTAGAAGAAATTTGGAGCACGATGGCCACATTTCGACCGCGGAACCACGGCCAATACGCATGTAAGGCGGCGGTTCCGTGGCCGTATGTTGGGCTCATGTGCCCAAATTTCTTTAGGGCCTCTTAAAATGCCTGTATGTAATTTTAAGGTAATCTAAATGATTTTTTGAACAACTTTCAAATTCGGATAGCGGGCATGATAATGGAAATGTGATTCGGAAAATTTCATCGATCGAGACTTTAAACTTGTGCAAACTAGCTAGTAAAGGTTTATGGAGTAGCTCTGATACCATGTTGGGTTCCGGTGCCCGTGACTCGGAAACCGCAGCCGAGGCGGAAATGAAAACAAAAATTCTAGTGAACACCGGACGCCCGTAAAACCTAGGATTCGAACTATAGACCTAAACTAGCTAATCTACAAGTACAATGGTTGAGAAAATACAACCTTTGTCGTGTGTCCAACCAATTATGGAAGACCTCTCCAAGCTCGTAACCGCCGGGATCACGCTTGAGAATTGACCACCCTTGCCGAAGACGATCCACCCGAGGGAATCCGGAAGAGGCTCTAACTGATGATCTAGACTCGCTAGGTTTGGATGGTTGGTGATGTAGGAATACTTCACTAAATTTCTCTCTCTTTTTATCTTAAGCTCATGAGAGCAAGAGAAGAAAGAAGAAGAGGAGGAGGAGGAGATCAACCATAGATCATCCATGGAGTATGAGCAAGTGAGGAATGAAGCATGAAGCAAAAAGATTATAGAATCTCCTCATCAAGTCAAACTCATGAAAATGAGAATGGCTACATATATCCCACCATCCATCAATAGTGCACAATAAATGCTAGAACTATATCTATCACCATGCTTCATTAAACCATACCTCCACCTCATTTCCCATTTAATTTTCTAAAACATAAAATCAAATATGAGGTGTCCTTCTTCTAGAAGCATTCCTGTATAAATACGGAATACTTTACCTGGTATATGTATCGCTACATATACGCGTATCCGTATAAAAATACGGATAGAACCAAAGAGAGAAAATAAATAGGGAACAATAATACTAAAATATATGTATCAAAATACATATATATAAATTATTAAATCAAATCCCGATTTAATAATCTGGCTTAATTCTAAGCCGGCTAGTATTATCAACCACCCGATTAAAGACCGTGTATCGCGTACACGTATTTAATCGTACCCCTGCACGAACCAATGTACGGCTCCTATATCTGTCGCCTAAACCGGAAAAACCCTCTGTGTGGGACTCTAAAGACTCGATAATACGCTGGCAGTGGGTTTAACTATAAGCATGTCAGCGGCACTAGCTGTACGTAACGGCTACCCAGGTACTTGTCGAAAGGGGGATCGACAATCAAGTGCGTCCTTACCCTACTGACCCTGAATATGACAATCTCCATACAGTCCGGTCTCTTCGTCAAAGAGTATCGCATATCGGGTCTAGGGGTGGATAACGTCAGACCCCTACTGACTCAATAAGTCGTGTCTGAGTTAAGCTCATCACCAATAGAGATATTACTGATTAACTATCAGTAAATCTCATCCACCGTGGCTACGGATTTTTGGTGATAGCCAACTAAACACAGCGCGACATCGACTCCTAATACCAGGAGAGACGAATCCCTGACAGTCGACCACTACCTCCATATGGCTCGGGACTGTACCCAACTAAAACCTATTTGCACGACTTCTTTGAGCCGTGGTAGGGTAGTAATCAAAATATAATGGGAATTCACACAAGAAAAATGATGACTTCAGGTCAAATGACTAACTTGTTGTACTCATGCCACCTGAGAACTTCTATCTGACGGTAGATATAATACCTTTTAAAAGTTCTCGGCGATTCTGTCCAGTGTACTCACCTCCAGTGAGCACCTGTATACTAGCTTTGGTGACACAACACCAATGGCTAGTGAGACCGGCCACCGCCCCTTGTCGGGGTCTAGAAGTGTATACACTAGTCTACTCCAGAATATCGATGCCCAATCTCGATACTCCTATGACTAGGGACATTTAAGGATGTGCTTATGGAAAACTCATATATGATCGCTATCATAATGTTGGTTGTCAAGCAACAATCCTACGTGCTACATCAATGATGAAGACAAACCAGATAGCACACTATCATCTCGAGTAAGACTGTTATACATGTATGGGTCCTCCCTCAATCATCATAATCACCTACTTACGATCACAATAATTGCCATGAGGGCACTATATCCAACACTCAGGTCATCAAAATTTGCTCGCTACTCCCTTTGGCTTGCTTAACTCTACTTGAATAGCCTCAACCCTTCTTGAACTTAGAGAATTTGAAAGAAGTTTTTCAGAATAAAGGAGAGCTAGGGCATGGGGTGGTATTTATTGGGTAAAAATGAGAGAGGGTGTAGAATAAAAATGAATTAAAATGGATTTAATGGTGTTAATTAAGGATTTGAAGAATTTCTATTTGATTGCAGGAAAATCAAACAGTGCATGGGAGTTGAGGGAAGATGAAGAGACGAGTGTGCAAAGCACGGAGTCATTTGGACCCATCAGGGCTGTCAGCAGTGGCCAAATGAGAGGAATGGGTGGTCGGATCTTGAGGTCTTTCCTCGAGATTCGTGCCACGTGTCAAGTTTGATGTTTACTCCTCTTTGCGCCTGTTTGATTTTTCTGAAACTTTTCATTTCTCCGTGAATTGCATGTGCAACTTTTGGACTTCCAAAAAATTAAAAAGAAAAATATTTAAAAATAATTGGGATTGATGGGAATCGAACGCACAGACTATGTCACAGTAGTATAGAGGCTTAACCAGTAGGCTACAAGCTGTTTCTTGCTTTTATTAAACAAAAATGACTTATAACTCCTATACAGGCTGAAATACCCTCTTCTATACATTTAAACAAATAATTATGTACAGGTATTTCAGAGTCGTTACATTTTACCCTCCTTATAAAAATTTCTTCCTCGAAATTTACATATAGACTAATTTTCAAAAAAGTAAGGGTGTCGTCTACGCATATCTTCTTCTCTTTCCTAAGTTGAATCTCCTGGCGAATCCTTTCTCCACATCACTCGGACCAAGTTCACCTCCCTGTTTCACAATGTCTTCACCTTTCGGTCCACGATCTCAACTGGTTGTTGCTCGCAGGTTATGTCAGTCTGTACCGTGAGCTCTTAGTGATCAAGTATATGGATGGGGTCACTCACATATCGTCATAGCTGGGATATGTGGAACACATTGTGCACTCCTTCCAATTAGAGCAGTAGTGCCAAGCGGTACGCCCCTTCTCCAACTCGTTCGAGTATGTCAAACGGTCCTATATATCTTGGACCGAGTTTACCCCTATTATCAAAACGTATCAATCCTTTGTTTGAAGAGATTTTCAGGAATACATGCTCTCCGGGTTGGAACTCCAGATGTCAACGCTTTGCATCTGCCCAATGCATCTGTTAGGCTTAGGGTATGCGCATCTTTTCCCTAATCGTATGCACTACAGCTACAATTGCCACGATCATCTCTGGACTAAGGAGTTCACGATCTCCCATGTCGTCCCAACTCAGCGGGGAACGACACTTCCGTCCATAGAGTGCTGCGAATGGTGTCATCCTAATACTTTCCTGATAGCTGTTGTTGTATGAAAACTCTACAAGGTGTAGGTGATCTTCCCACGAACCTCCAAAGTCTAACATACAGGCTCTCAGCATGTCTTCTAGAATCTGAATTATTCGCTTGGACTGTCCGTCTATTTGTGGATGGTACGCCATGCGGAAATTCAAACTTATTCCCAGGCTAGTTTGCAGACTCTGCCAAAACTGTGATCGGAATCTATCACGATCGGAGACGATGCAGACAGATACTCTATGTAATCTCACGATCTCCTATATTATTTTATGGGTACCAAGATAAGTAGGGTACATCTTGAAGGTATAAATCTTACTTTAGATTTTTACTCACCACCATGTACTTCCTTACCAACGTCTTAGTTGACTGGCTAACTCTGAATGGAAGAAAGTGAGTTGACTTGGTGAGTTGATCCACAATAACCCAAATTGCATCATTACCTTTCGTGCTGTGAGGGTGAGCAGTCACGAAGTTCATGGTAATGTGCTGCCATTTCCATTCTGAGATTGGTAACGGCTGAAGTAGACCATCAGTTCTATGATGTTCAGCCTTCACTTGCTGACACACCAAACACTTAGCTACGCTCCTTACTACTTCGTGCTTCACTTCATGTCACCAATAGTGTTGTTGTAGATCCTTGTACATCTTTATACCATCGGGGTGTACCGAATACGGAGAGCTGCGAGCTTCTTTCATCAATTCTTCTCGAACAAGTCCAACCGGCACGCATAAACGGCTTCCATATCGCAAGGATCCATCTTCGTGGATGATGAAGTCAGTTCAATGTCCACCTTCTACTTGTTCTCAGATCCTTTGTAGCTTGGTATCATTTGCTTGAGCTGCCTTAATCTGATTTACAAGAGTGGACTGGACTTGTAAGTTCATCAAAGATGAAGCGTTACCTGGCACAACTATTTCAATCTCCAATCCATGCAGTTCTTGTTGTATTCTCCACTGAGCGGTGAGGTTCATTGCTAATGGCTAGCGACTAAGTGTATGAGGAACTGCGTTCACCTTCCCAGGACGATACTGTAGGTTGGTGTCGAAGTTCGCTATGAGTTCTAGCCATCTTCTCTGCCGCATGTTAAGTTCCTTCTGAGTAAATACATACTTCAGAATCTTATGGTCAGTGTATATATCCACTCGTTCTCCCAAAAGATAGTGGCGCCAAATCTTGAGTGTGAAAACTACTGCTGCCAGTTCCAGATCATGTGTTGGATTGTTGCGTTCATGAACTTTTAATTGCCTTGATGCAAAAACCACAACTTTTCCATGCTGGTGTAGAACACATCCTAATCCTTTACCGGACGCATTATAATGCATATCGAATCCGCCAGATTGATCAGAGATTTACAAGAGCCTTCTTACATGCTTCTGACCACACGAATGCTTCGTCTTTATGTGTGAGCTTGGTCATGGGTGCTCGATCTTTGAGAATCCTTCAATAAATCATCTGTAGTATCTTGCTAAGCCCAAGAAACTTCTTATATTTTTAACCTTCTTTGGTGGCGGCCACCCGCTGACAGCTGACACCTTAGCTGGATTCACCGAGATTCCTTCGTCTGAAACGATATGTCCGAGAAATCCGACTTGATCTATCCAAAATTCACATTTGTTGTACTTAGTGTAGAGCTGATGTTGTCGTAATGTCTCCAGAACAATCCGTAAGTGCTCGATGTGCTCTTTTTGATTCCTTGAATACACCAGGATGTCGTTTATGAAGATAACAACAAACCTGTCTAAGTACTCTCAGAAAACTTGGTTCATCAAGTTCATAAAGATGGCAGGTGCATTAGTCACTCCAAATGGCATTACGAAATATTTTGATCGGGTTAATTTGGAGCCACGGCCAAAAGAATTCCATAACCCTAAAGTCTGCTCACTTGAAATTTCAAAAAACCAAATTTCAAGAGCTCCCCGACACAAAAATCCCTTATTTGTGCAAAAAATCGAATTCTGAAAAACCCAAATAGAGCCCGACGAGGAACTCGGGTTCGATCCATAAGGTCCCTAGAGGGTATTAGCGAAACCACCAAACCAAGACCACCACTTGGTGGTCTCGGTTTGGGGCATTAACCAAACCCTCGAGGGTACTCAGGGACACCCCCCGAGCTTCCTTGGGGATCTCGGTTCGAACCGATAAACCCGGGGCTCAAGTAAATTGCAAAAATGAGAGTTTTTCATGCATGCAATTTTCTAAAAAAATAGTTTTGTAAAAATTGGGTTTATAAATCAATTTGGCCACAAATTGCAATTAATAGTAAATGATCGGCTCCGATACCATGTTGGGAATCGACGCTAGGGTCGCAGCACTTGCAGACCCGGCGGAAGCATAAAACAAATATTTAACAAGGCACAACATCAATTCCTGACGCAAAATAAAGTATTTACTAATAATTGCAACAAATAAAGAGATTTAGAAAGGGAAAGAGAGCTACAACCTTTGTAGCGTGTCCACACAATCGTAGAAGACTTAAGTTAGACTCCGTTGCCATTGGAACGAGCTTGCAAGCCAATCTTCTCTCCAAAAATTTTCCACATCGAGAAAACCCCAACTCAAGTTTCAACTCCACCAAAAACATGCTTCAATTGAAGTAACTAGATCCAATACTTTACTAATATTTTAGATGAAGAGATGTAGAAAGCTCACACTTATTTTTCCTCTCATTTTCTCTCTTTTTAGCTCTCATTCTACACTTAGAATTTTGAGGAGAGAGAAGAGCATGAAGAGATTGAGGAGGAGAGAGAATGGTTCATAATTTTTAACAAAACATTTTTCATTAAACAATTTACCATACCTCTCTACATTATACTCATTTGTTTAATATTAAATAGAAATGAGTTGTTTCTATGTTAATATTTATTGCAAACAAGGTGTCCCTTCTAGATGTTTATATTTGCATATAACATCTAATATACGTATCATATACACAGTATATGTGTCATGATAGGAAAAGACACGTGACCGGCATAAGGATCACGTGAAGTCCGGTGGACCCCACCGTAACCTAAGTAAACCAAAATCAGGAATCTAAACCATATATAAAAGAAATAGATAATATAATATAAAAAAATGGAGGTGAAGTTTTAAGAAAAGTTTTATAAAAAGAAGTAAAACTTGTTTTGGAAAGATGTTTAAAAAACGGACAGCGTCTCCTTTGTAAATTTTGAATAAAAACCATGTATAACGATAAAATATAAATGCATCCCCACATAGGAGCTAGCTCGACGCCCACATGGCGGAGGCATAATCCACGCAGAAAAATACGACGCCTAAAGGCGAAGAATAATAAGCGGAAAGCAATAAACATTATATATCAATAGTTCGACTACTACAACAATACAACGTCTAAGGTCTCGGGCAAATACACCCGACTTGGTTAATGGAGTACTTCTAGACACAGTAATAGATACAAGCCAAATACCTAAACGAATAATAACCCACCCAGCTCAAAATACACAAATACGCAACCACGCCCAAAAAGCTGAAATGCGCCAACAAGCCGCTACTACTCCGAGCGGTCAGTCCTGTCACGCCCCGCTTTCCAAAATACATAAATTCGGGAACGTAATAAAGCCAACATGCTGCCTACGGTAAGGAAATATTCATCTGTAGTCACATTACGGCTGTTAATCAGTAATCAAGAACAATAATCTAACCATCTATCTCTAAACATGTCCAATAACTAAATGAACGATAACAGGAAACAGTAGCTGAAGCAATAAAGATCCTAGAAAATAAAAGAATACCTAAACCATCAATAAGAGGTGTATCAGTGAAATGGTTCTCACTGATCGGCATTTTTCTCGAAATACTCATGATCCTCCTGTGCTAAACTTAAAAGATCTGGGCCATGTCAAACCCAGACGTCACTGCGTCATAAATATCATAATAATATAATCAGTGTGAAATATAGTGTATGATGTGCAAAAACTCGACGTCAAGAATAGAAACAATAAGCAATAGCAGGAGCATGTGATGTAACAAGCAAGATGTAATAGGTCAATAATATCGTGTGTATCTTATGGGTCCATGTCGCTAAGTTATCTATCTTACAGGTATTTGAAATCAATTAATGTAATCATCCATGTAACTCAACAGTATATATCACGTTATCCTCAGGGACCACGGACGCAAGATATATCCCGTTACCCTTCGGAACCACGGATGCAAGATGTATGAATCAAGAATGATTATTCCGTTACCCCCGGAATCATGGACGCAAGTAATATCATCTTGAGTTACAATTCAGTTACATTCTTGATTTTCCTATTTCCCCAGGTTTCATGTTCTTGTCAGGTATAAATAATATCGACCTAATACCAACACATGACAGGTACAAGATATGTCCATCATAACAACAAGTCAGGTCAATCAAGTCAAGTCAGGGTTGGCATTGATAAATATTACGACGAATAGGTACTAGCATGACAACGGTAACAGTAACAGGATGGCAGGGTACAAATCATGAATTAATGTACATGCATGTCAGGGATGATGTAATCAATCAGGTAAGATGTCTATATCACAATCACATATCACAATCAAGTCATGATATACAACAGGCAATATAGTTGTAATCGAATATCGGTAAACACTAACGGATATAGATTAACAAGCATGTCATGTTTAAGGTTAGTTATATGATCAAATCAACTATTACTTGTTTATGATATTATTCTGACTGGATTAAAAATAGTATTTTGTCATGACTCTTGAATATTGTTAACTAGACATAACAATATAAATTAAACCTATAGTTATCAAATATTGTTAATTAGATATATCCACATGAAAATACTAGTACTCCATATGTGCAGTAAAACAAAGATATATGTAGTTAACTTGATAGTTGCAACCCTAAATTGCTAAGTTAATTATATGATCGATACTACGGTCAACGATATTATTATATTTAAATAATATGATAGTGTATAGAAAGACCCAATCTTTCAATACTAGCATGTTAGAGAAAGTAACGAATACTTGCCTCGAGACGAAATGCGATAAAAGAACATTGAAGGAAACACGATGAACGACTCCCAAAAGACCCAAGCTTGACTTTGGCCTGACTTGTCCTTGGCTCTGGCTTGGGTTAGGGCTTGGCTAAGTTAACGAGATGGAGTTCAAGTGCTCGACTAGGCTTCCACAGGCTGAGAAAAAAGCTTCTGTCGACGATGGGATGTTGCTTGGATGGTGGGAACACAGATGAAGATGAGCTTGTTGGAGTTACTGGTGGTCATGGCGATAGGTTCTTGGTGCTTTGGGAGTTTGGGTTTGGCCATGGATGGGGTTTGGTGATGAGTTTGGATGTTATGGCTTAAATAGAAGAAGAAGAGGATATAATCAGAGAAAGAGATTAATATAAATAGGCTTGTAAAAATATATATAGTTATATAGAAATAGAGAGAGATGAATTGCTATGATGATGAAAGAGATTATTGGGTTAACATAGGAGTTGTGTATAGTTTAGATGAGGAAATATTTGGTCAGGAGAGGGATTATTTGCTTATAGGAGAGAGAAAAGATTTGTATGAATATATGTATATAAAGGCAAACTGTTAATTAAGCTAACCTTGTTAAAACCATCACACAAAATATATCGTAACAATATAAATCCCTGTGGCTACACGTCTAATGTTGGACCAACATACTACCATACCATAAAATACATATGTCAACTTATTAGAGCTATCAAATAAAATATCTTTTATTTAAAACTATCATAATAACATATTTCCAATCACTTGATATGTAACAAAGAAATATACTATATTAGATAAGATATTATTAGATTGGAAAACAATTATTAAAATAACAATTATTATTTATTTAACTAGATAACCGTCATATATCTATGGTTAGAGAAAAATCTAGCCAATATATATTGTATGCAAAACACTTAAGATAAATTTAGCAATCAAATACTAAACTCTACCATCTCTATCTAACAACTAGATAGCCATCACGACAAAATATATATTAAACTCTAAACAATAAATTAAATAGTTTTATTAAAGAAAAATAATAAACTTATACTATCATGATATTGTACACCTGTTCTAGGGTGTTACATTATACACAACTACAAAAGAATTTCATTTTCGAAATTCATGAGAACGAAAAGAACAAGAATGGAAACAAGGACAAGATAAAACAGTCTCATACTCACCGACTAATAACAAAGAAAGGACAAGATCAATAAAAACTCGGATTCACGGAAATAAGTTAGGGAAAATCATGTACGTAAAGTAATATGGAAGCACGTTGTAGAGTGTTTTTCGTCGCCCTATTGAGATAGAAAATATGCGTCACTTGTCAGGCGTATTACAGATTCCCCCTGCCTGGGGTAGGCCGAAGTTTATTAATTATGGGAATCCGAATCTCCGGCAGCCGCGGACTAAGCCGCTATTAATTACCCCTCGCGATTGGAGCGAGGGAACCTCCGATTGACGGATAAAACTAGTCATGCGAACTCAATGTGTGGTGTGCATATGTTATGTTTTGAAGGGTTTTGGGTATATCGGAGACCTCGCTGAGTTTACAGAGGATATGTTTTGAGTGTGGAGTGTATGGGAAAAATAGAGGTAAGTGAGATGGCACGCAGGTGCTGGGCGCCAGCGGTTCACATGCCTGGCGTGTGGGCGCTGAGCGTCAGCGGTTCACCCCCTGCATGTATGTAACACCTTAGAATGCGATTAGTGTTAATTAAACGATAATGAGGGTTTTTAGTAAAAAATTAACCAAAATAGTTTTCACATATTTTATAAAAATTAATTAATATTTTATTATTATTTGTTTTGGCTTGCACACACTTGTGCATGTTAACTTGGAGGTTAATTAGTGTTAACCATGCTTAAGTGGCCATGGCACCCTAAATTAATTTCATAACATGTTAACCTTGCACTTAATATTTTAGTAAGGGTTTGGATTGGGTTGAATTGAGAGAAGGAGGGACAAAGAGGGTTGACAATGGAAATGATGAGGCATGGCAAGTATAGGGTGCATTTAATGAGGAGAGAGAATGGGCATGGCTCATCTTCTAACCTCATAGCCTCATTTTATTCACATTCCACTCTCACACTTTCATTTTCCCTTAAACCTCATACACTCTCATTTCGTCTTCTCCTTCTCATTTTCCCCATCCCCTCAACTGAAACCTAACCATTTCATCACAAACCCAAGCAAAATCACCACTAAACCTTACTAAAACCCTTCACAAGCCTAGTTAAGCCACTAAAGATGACTTGGAGCATGGAAAGCTAGGGGTTTTGAGCAAGTGTGGAAAGGTAGTGATCTCTAACTGTTAATTAGGTCCTTATAATGTTGTGTTGCTTAGTAAGCTGTTGTTTAGAATACTAAAGTTATAGTTTTGTGCACATATCGTATTTTTAGGGTTATTTTGAGGTCACTGTGATCTGCTATCACCACGAATTGTTACTGTAAAATCCAGGAATGCAGTAGTGTCGTGTTAGAGGCCCTGAGTGTTCACCTGAAACCCTGACCCCACCATTCACTGTTCACCAGAGAGAATTAGGCAAATTCTGGCGTCGCCGATTTTGAAGGGACTGGGGAGTTGTGGTTTTGAAGGTAGCTGTCTGTATGCTATCCTAGGTGTTTGGTACTGCTTGATTTTTATGTTTAGACTGTAATCAAAATCTGGGAACACTTTGCTAAATTCTAGTGTTTCGACTACGCGCGTTACGATATTCAACACGGTTCGCGTTCTTGGTGTAGGTTGCTGCACTTAGGTTTGTTTTAGAATGTCGCTACACTCCTTAGCCACTAAGTGAACACTTGAGAGTGTGTTGAAGTCGGTGCATCGTTCAAAACGTAGTTTTTATGTATTATTGAACAATTTCTAAGTTGCACTTGCTATGTTTTGTGTGATATTAAGAGCGAGTGCAGGGACTTCAGACACTACAAAGAAGGAAAAGCAGGTGGTTGGATTTACCTAGCTCGGGATCATCGGTGAGTAGATTTAACATCTACGGAGAAATCGCCCGTATGGCGTTAAGCATCGAGGGCTAGATTTGATGTTATAGCCACATGTTTATATGCATATGAGTTGATTGTGCATGTGAATCATTTGCATACCATTACTTGTTGTACCTTGACTTAGTACCTATTGAACACTGCACCATTACTGACGGTTCATGTTGCACGAGCACTAAATTGTATGCTACAGACACACCGTTGGTAATTGCCATGACACATACAACATATATACATATAAGGTACTGCATTCGTTATTGAATTGAGACGTTGATTCTTGTTCTATTGCGCATATGAAATGCATCATGCATACATACTTACATGCATGCACACATGCCTTGCTATAGCTACATATACACCGTTATATGATGTTGCGTTTGACTTTGGAGAAATTGGGAACCGCATGATATTTAAAAACTTGATTCATTTAAAAGAGCGGTTTTCCCTTGATATGCTCATATTACTATTCTATGTTGCATACATCATATTTCATGGATTTACGCATTGAGATACGGATTTCATGTGATTTATGGATTTGAGAACCGTGGTGATATTTTAAGAAAATATGCATTGTTTTGAAAACCCAGTTTCTCTTGATATGATATTTCGATGCGTCCACCATGAGTTTTCTCGGTTCTGATACTTGTGTTAGAAACCCGATTCGAGAAGATGGATGATTCGTTTGCGGGTTCATGGTGGACCCAGTATGGTATCCCGGGGCAAGAAAGGTATGTTGTGTAGTAGACGATGAGCCTGGCAGAGGGACTACTACCTACCGGTGATAGTTTGGACCCGGCGGTTATCCGGAGGATACCGACCGGAGTTGTGAGATGGATATGGGCCGATCCGGACTGACGGAGCCCGTGGGCCGATCCGGACTGACGGAGCCCGTGGGCCGATCCGGACTGACGGATCCCGAGTATGTGGATTTACGTGTCGATGTTGGACATGGGTTTTTCATGATGTTTCGAGTGTCGATGTTGGGCACTCAGGTTCCATGTGATTTACGGATATGAGGGCTGATCATAGTGACGGCGCCTGAGGTACTTGGGATTTGGGGTGTCGTTGATGGACACCGGGATTTTCCACGATGATGATTGATTGATGATGTTATATTTTATCCCACACTTAGGATTATTTGATATGCATTGTTTCATGTAGTTGTAGTACCCTGATAGTGTATCTTGATCATGATTGTTGCATATCCATATTGCCATACTTATGCTATTAGACTACATGTGATAGCTTATCGCTGTTCGTGCATACCTGCGATTATCTGTATGATGTTACTTACTATTCATAAGTTGGCAACTCACCCCCGCTGTGCCACAGTGTTTTGCAGGCTTGACCCTCAAAGTAGTCGCGACAGGGCTCCCTATTGTATCTATTTCAGCGGATACCGCTGCGGTTGGCTGTGAGGACTTTTGCTGTAGGTGGGTTTGCGGTTATCCGATTATATCCATTGTATATCTCATTGTATCTAGCACTCTCCATCTACCACTTTCATGTATTGAGTTAGAGACGAGTTGTGAGGACCGATATTGTATATTTTGTTACTCTTGGTGTCGTGCTCGTGTGAGCCGGCCTTTTCTTATGTTACTTTATCTCTTTTACGTTGTTTTCATTTTATTTTCTATTTCTTCGCTACAGCGTCGTATATATGCTTGTGGTGGTTGTTTTTCGCCTTAGGGTATGGTTTGTTCCCGTTTGGGGATACTTTATTTATATCCTATGTTTGTACCCGTTTCGGGGCTACTTTTACAAAGGAGGTGCTGCCGAAATTTTTAAGAAAATAAACTTAAGTTTTAAGATTTTACTTGAGATTTCCAAATGTTTTTAAAAATGTTTTTATCACTTACTTCTTTATATGGTTTAGATTTCTGGGTTTTCGGCTTATTTAAATTGCGTTACTCCTGTTGAAGTCACGTGGTTTAAGTGCTGGTCACGTGTCTAACTTTAGGTCGTGACAAAGTTGGTATCAGAGTGCTGGGTTTTACCTTTCGAAGTGTATGATGACCTTGGTATGATGGAGTAGGTAGTTTAAGCAGAGTGACGTATCGTGTGTATGTTCCGCGGCATACTTACGACACGATACTCCGCCTAAATGACCTTATCACTTGTTGGTTGAAATTCCTTCCGTGATTATATACATCCTTGTGATTCGATTTCTGTGTTCTTATCGAATCCTATTTTCATTTCCATCCATTATGCCACCGAAGACTGCGACGGCGCAGAGAGCGGCTGTGAGAGCCGAGGTCAGGGTAGGCTCGTCAGAGACGAGGACTATCCAAGGTAGTACGCCCGTTTTACATGAGCTGGTTGATCCACCTTTGCTAGATTGTATTACTAGGTTAGAGGCCGGTATGTAGGATTTGCACCAGATGATGGGGTCGTTGGTTGAGGCCAGTCGAGCGCAGAGACAGGAGGTTGTCCTACCTATCACGGGGACCGTGATGATGCCTACTGTTCAGGCAGTCGTACCTACAGCTACGGAGGTTATCACTGTATCACTATCTGAGTTCATGAGGCTGAAGCCTCCGTTTTTCATCGGCACCGACGCAGCTAAGGTTCCGCAGTCGTTTATTGATCGGATGGCCAGGATATGTCGTTCGCTAAAATGCTCCGACGCGAGATGGGTAGAGTTTGTGAGTTTTCATCTGGAGGGTCTTTCCCAGACCTGGTGCGAGCCTTTAGAGAGGGGCAGAGCCACAGGTCTTTCTCCTATGACCTGGGCTGTGTTCGTGACGGTTTTTCTTGCCTGTTTTCTTCTACAGAGCGTTAGGGATGCTCGAGCTCGCAGTTTTGAGTCGTTACGCCAGACTCCGGGTATGACGGTGGCAGAGTACGATGTTCAGTTTACCCTGCTATCTGTGTATGCTTCATATTTGGTAGACACTGAGGAGATGCGGATCAAGTGATTTGTGCGAGGCCTGCTTATCTAGTTGTTCCTCGCTATCAGCACCCAGCATTGTGACACATATGCAGCCGTAGTGGAGGCGACCCTACTGGTTGAGGAGCGTCTTTCCGGGACTTCGGTCATTTCAGAACCGAAAAGGGTTCGTACTGGTGTATCAGCATGGAGACAGATGTATAGACTCCACGACAGATTTCGTTCAGGTCATGGGAGTAGCAAAGGCTTAGGACGAGGCCAGTTGTTTAGCTCTTATCCCCAGGAGGGTCAGCAGTCATCGTCTGGATGTTTCTGGTGCGGAAGTTTTTATCATCGCGTCAGAGATTGTACTGAGCCACGTGAGGACGAGACAGCCGTATCACATGTTACCTTACCACCTTCTCCACCTCAGAGAGCGTTGCCTCTTACGCCTATTGTTGCTCCGCGTCAGACTTATGCTCAGAGAGGTCATGGTCGCCGAGGGTTTTTTCAGAGAGGACGGGGTAGCAGAGGCAGAGGACAGCCAGTCGCCGGTAGAGGGCAGGCTCGAGTATTTGCTTTGACTCATCATGATGCGCAGGCGTCTAATGCAGTGGTTTCAGGTACTCTTTCAGTATGTTCATTTGATGCGCACGTATTGTTTGATCCGGGATCTACGCACACGTATGTTTCTACACACTCCGTGCCAAGGTTGGGCCGAGAGCCGTGTTTGCTAGATCAGCCACTTGTCGTGATTACTCCTGTTGGCGAGTCGTTTGTTGCACGACACGTATTTCGGTCGTGTGTCGTTCGTATTGGAGACAAAGATTCGTCCGTCGACTTGATCCTTCTTGAGATGTTAGACTTCGACGTTCTTCTGGGCATGGACTGGTTAGCTACTTTCTATGCGTCCGTGGACAACCGTGAAAAGACAGTCAGGTTTTGTTTTCCGGGCGAGTCAGTTCTTATTGTGCGGGGGGACCGTGGTGCCAACCCTCACAGCTTGATTTTAGCCCTTTGCGATAATCGGCTTTTGAGGAGAGGATGTTGGGGATTCTTATCTTTCATTCGTGATACCGGAGCCATGGTAGATGTTCCTCCAATCACAGCAAAGTTCTGTTCAAATTCTAAGACTGGAAATGAAGCAACGCTTCTGCTTCCCCCAATCAGAGAAAAGCTCTGTTTAGAAATCTAAGAGTCAAAAATTGAAGCAACGCTTCAAATCCTGCACTCTGCGCTGCGCACCACGTGTCTGACACAGGCGCGCTGGCACAGTTGCGCTGCTCGCCACGTGTCTGACACAGGCGCGCTGGCGCAGTTGCGCTGCTCGCCACGTGTCTGACACAGGCGCGCTAGCGCAGTTGCGCTGCGCTCTGCGCTGCGCGTCACGTGTCAAGCACGGATGCGCTAGTGCAAGGCGTGCTGCGCGCCACGTGTCAAAACACGAATGCGCTAGCGCTACGTAATTGCGCTGCGCACCCCAAATTAGAGCAAAACTCTGTTTCCAAGATTGGAAAGCGAAGCAACGCTTCATGATTATGCAGCGCATAAACATCTTACAAAGGAATAACAAAGAATTAAAAAAAACAAGAGAACACTTAATAGATAATAAAATACTTAATTAAAACATTTATTTATTAATACATTTAAAAAAGGTCACCAAATAAGGAATCAGTGGCACAAGGGTGAACAAAACAATAAACAAAATTTTCTAACTCCCTCACCGCCTTCTCCAGCATATCAAAACGACGATTTTCACGAGGAGTGGCTCCCCACCGATTGGCGCCGTTTTCATCCGCAAAAGCAGACATGATAGCCCGCCGGGCTCTTATTTGGCTCAACAGGTGAACCGAGAAATCTTTCAGAGCCTGAGTAATCATGCACGCCTCATGGAAACACTCGAGCTTGTCTTCAGCCGCATCGAGCATCGCCAGGGTCATCTCCGCTGGGTGAGGGGGGATATCATCAAGCACGGCAAAAAGAATCATCCGGAGCTAGATGGATCCCATTGGAAGAGGGGACCCCTTACGGATTACAAGTTCATACTTCACCGCATCACACTCGGCATCTGTGAAAGAAGGATCCACCAAACGCGCAGCAAACCGAGGAACAATATCCTCAATGGGTACTTCCCACGGCTGTCTACGAGTATGGGGACGGTTACAAGCCATAGTTGAGAAAGTTCTTTGGGGATGAGAAAGGGAAGAAGCTTTGCTTCAAGTTATAAAGACGAAGCACATAAAATTTTGTGCACAATGGAACTATTTCCGAAATTGGGAAGTGAAAGATTCTTGGGAATATAAGTTTGACTTAAAAGGAAGGTGAAAAGACACCTCTGTTAAAGCAACGCTTCAGATCCAGCGCTCTGCTGAAGCAACACTTCAGACCCAGCGCGCTGCGCGCCACGTATCAAGCACGGGTGCGCTAGCGCAGTTGCGGTGCGCTCTGCGCTGCGCGCCACGTGTCCAACGTAGGTGCGCCAGCGCTGGAAACAAAATTCCCACCGTTGGATCAAAGGATCTAATAATAATGATAAATCATTAATTAACTAGAATTAAATTCTGTTAAGGAAAGATTTCTTAAAATCTTTCCAAACAATAAGATTGTGCTTTAAGCACCGCTGGATCAATGATCCAATGGTAAATAATGAATTACCAAAAAATAGAACAAATTCTGCATGGAAAGATTTTTCAATCTTATTAAGAACAAGAAGATTGCCTTCTGTAAAACAGAAGCCCTAGGATCAAAGATCCAATGCTGGGGAAATATCCCCAAATCAATCAGAGAAAGATCTCTTTAAATGATTTAACAAATCAATTGACTCTATAAAAAGACCCCTAGACTTCAAGTCTCCAGATACAAAAAGAGCAATAGAAAAACCCTCTGCAAACTTTGAGAAGAACTCAAAAAGAAAGAAAGGCAAGCCTTTGAAGAAAGAAGATCATTTCTTCATCTTTAAAGGTAAAAACAATTAATTCTTGAACAACAAAGATGAAAACATCTCATAAAAAGAAGAATCCTCTTCTAAAAAGATCTTAGATCTATAAAAAAGACCGAGATCTTTGATTAAACATAAAGGATTCAAAGATCCAATCCTTAAAATAAAGAAGTATTTTACTTCATTCACAGATCTTTTGATCTATAAAGGCAGAGCCTTTTGATAAGAACAAGAACTTTGGTTCTTGGATCTTGAGGTAAAGCCTCCTTAGAAGAACATAAGTTTGTTCTTTGATCTTAATATTGATCAAAATGCGCTTTGCGCTACTAGAAAGTGCTTTGCACTCTTGAACTGCGCCTTTGCACTCTTTGGATCGGCGCTCAGCGCCAAAACATGCCAAGTGTCAACCACATACACAGTTTGCGCTTTACGCTCCTGAAACAGAGCACTGCGCTCTTGGGCTGGCGCTCAGCACCAAGTTCGCCACGTGTCCTTCGCTGGCGCACCCATAAACTGGCGCAGCGCACTTATGAATCAAAAGCGCAATGTGCTAACAAACTAGCGCTTAGCGCTAAGCGACACGCGTCCTCCTCATGTGCGCTAACCAACAGAAGCACAATGCGCTCTTTAAATGGCGCAAAGCGCCTGACGCGCCACGTGGCACACTGTTAGAACACCACTTTGTTTCTGATAAATTCTATGCATTTAATTTCAGACAAAATGTCAGAGCCCACTGCTTGGCATTATTGGAAAGGGCCGAGCCAAAATAAAGCCTTAATAATAGCTAACCCAGAAATAAAATGTTAAAACATTTTTAACTGGACTTAGCCCAATTCTGGCCATAAAACCTCAATTCAAATTGAACTGAGCACACCTGCTCTTCCAATCAATTTGCACCCGGTTCGAGGGTACATCTCTTCACTCGTTTGATATATGTCGTTGTAATCTCTCAACGTCGTCAGAGAGGTGACGGGTCCCGACAACCACACATTACTACGGACTGTGGGGTCCTTAAATCCATGGACTATGATGTCCTTAACCTCGACCGTGATGTCTTAAAACTAACGTCGGACCGTGGAGTCCTTAAATCCACGGACTATGATGTCCTTAACCTCGACCGTGATGTCTTAAAACTAACGTCGGACTGTGGAGTCCTTAAATCCACGGACTATGATGTCCTTAACCTCGACCGTGATGTCTTAAAACTAACAACGGATTGTGGAGTCCTTAAATCTACGGACTATGATGTCCTTAAACTCGACCGTGATGTCTTAAAACTAATATCGGACTGTGAGGTCCTTAAACTCATAGACTATGATGTCCTTAACCTCGACCGAGATGTCTTAAAACTAATATCGGACTGTGAGGTCCTTAAACTCACGGATTATGATGTCCTTAACCTCGACCGCGATGTCTTAAAACTAACAATGGACCGTAATGTCCTTAAACTAATTATCGACCGTAATGTCACTAAACAAAACAACAGAGCCCAATTGCTCTTTTGTCGGATCTAAACGATCCCGTTAAGTTGATCTTAGTCTAGAATTAGACTAACGTGTCCTTAAAAAACGTTTAAGTTCGTCTTAACCTTAAATAAGGCTAACGTATTCTTAAACACAACCCCCGAAACCCAAATATAAGAAAGATACAGATTTGGACTAGTCCACGCCCTACGGGCGACAACATAACTTAGTCTCCGTATACAATCCACGGACAACCAAACACAAAACAAACACTCACGACACGAAGTGACCATATGGAGAAGGAGAAAGTTGTTACCGCGATGCAGTAGCGTAATTAACTGCAGAGGCTTGCGCCTGCAGGGAAGAGCGTCCCCACAATAAAAAACCCCTCAAACGAGGGGGAATCTGACGAACTCTGCTACATCGGCCGCATCCGTTTAAACCTTCGATACTTGGTTCCATAAATCAACTTGGCATCTTCGGAGAGGTGGACGGATAGCCACCAATTAGCATCTGCCCCCAGATTCCGGCAAGACGTCCAGTCTTCCCGGCTTCCGGTGGTGAACAGATTCTGGCACGCCCGGTGGGACCTTTTCTTCTTTCAACTCCACATTTCGTGTGTCGTGTTCACGAACCAATCGCGGTTTGTTAATGGTTGCCCTTGGGTTTCAAGTTACTAAGATTTGGTTTCTTGCTTGGCGCAGAAAGAAAGCAAAACAGCAATGGCATCAACTTGCGTAAAGTGCTCCAACTGCAGCTGCAACTCGCGTTCTGCCTCAACTGGAGGCATAACTGTAAGTCTACGGTAGTGCCCTGGCCGTCTACAGACGCCAAATGCGGAATAAAAAACTTTTAACTGGCGCTATCGCATACTTTAACCCGGATCTTCCATTATTGCTAAACTAACAAACTGTAAAGAGTGTAGAAAGGTTATACCGAACGATCCGAGTCCTTCGTTCTTTAACAATCATCCCACACTCCGTTGCGGCTGCTCCAATCTCGTCGATCTCCGATCTGCTCGTCCAGGTGGCACCACGTCAACGATTCTTTAAACGGGCTCCCGCCTCTGACTCGAGGCAACTCGGTCGTCAAGTTTGCTAAAAGAGACGACCAAGATTGATGTAGAGAATGAGTAGAAGACTTTGTCTTGTTCCATCCAAAGCTATGGACGAACGGTTAATGAAGTTGCCAATTGATTTGGGTGATGGAATGAAATGAGCAATGAAATTTCCATACACCTCAAAATCTATCATAATGTTTTACCAAATGAAACATCAAGTGAGAGAGAGGGGGGAGGGGAAGGGGCCGGCCATATATATAAAGAGGAGGGGGGGTGAGTGTAGGAAGAGGGAGGTGACCACAAGAACAAATATCATGTGTGAACATAATTAATGAAAAAGATGAATCACTAACCTAGTCACCTTGCATTAATTGAACCATTAAATGCAACCAATGAAAAAATAACACCACTCTAACCTAGTCACCACCTTCTAGATGCTTCTAGAAACTTCCACACTCATCTCAAGAAAAGATAAATCCGTCTTTAACCGAATGTTAAAAGACGGCCGATAGAAAACTGGAAACTGGCAACTTCCAAAAGTGATCCTGAAACAAATTTCAGGATAACCCCGTAACTGTATAAATATACCCGCATTTGTATTACGACCGAATACAAATGCAACTGAGACAATGATATTATATCTACTCAATATAATACTCAGATCCGGCTTAAACCAAACCCGAACAGTATCACCTGCCCGAAATCTGACACGTGCGTAAACGCACGTGCATTTTCCGAACCCTGCCATAAAACCATACGGCCTCTACAACGTTTCGCCCGAACTTAGGAAACTGTCTGTGGGGGACTCTGATGACTCGTTAGTACCCTGACAGTGGGTTTAACCACAAACCGTCAGCGGCACAAGCTATGCGTAACGGCTGCCCATGGACTGACCTCAAGGGAGGCCGATGAGCGAACTCATCCGGAAACCCTACTGAGCCTAACAGTGATAATGTATATACAGTCCGGTCCGTTCGTCAATGAGTATCACATATCTGCCTATGGGGCTAGTAACGTCAGACCCCCAATAGCAGTATAAGTCGTGTCGGAGTGTAGCCCAATAACACCCTGGGATACTACTGGAGTACCTACCAGTAAATCTCCTGCCACGGCCGTGGGCTTTGTGTAATGGCTCTCCTAGACACAGCACGACCTCACCCCCAATACCGGGAGAGACGAATCCCCTGCCGATCCGCTCACATGCCTCCATGTGGCTAGGGAGTGTACCCAAAAACTACCTGTTTGCACGACTCCTTTGAGCCGTGGAAGGGTAGAAATCAAAGCACAGTGGGAACTCACACGAGACAAATGACGACCTCAGGTCGATGAACTAACCTGTACACATGTCACCAGGGAACTGCTATCTGACGATAGGTATAGTACTAATTAGCAGATTCCCGGCGAGTCCTGTCCGGTGTACTCATAACCCAATGAGCACCTGTATACATCTTAGGAGATCCAACTGACACCAGTGGCTTGTGAGACCGGCCACCGCCCCTCGTCGGGGTCTCGACTGTATACACTAGTCTACTCCGGAGTATCGATGCCCTATCTCGAAACTCCCACGACTAGGGACCACAATTAAGGATATGCATATAAACTACCCAACTCTCACGTATATGATCGCCATCATACTGTTGGTAGTAAAGCAAGATCCTAAGGGCTCTATCAAAGTGTAACATGTAATCAGTCACCTGAACATGTACACAACTGAAAAAGGCAAACCAGATAGCATACTATCATCTCGAGTAAGACTGTCCTACTGGTATAGGTCCTCCGCAATCATTGCAATCACGTATCTACGATCCAATAATTGACTCTGAGGGCACTATCTCTAATAATAACATACGGGCTCCAAGCGGCTTCCCTATTCACGATACCCGTGGAATAGGTCACTCGAGCCACCACGGGATTGTTTTTCGGGACCATGCTCCCGCCAGCGAGCTTCACCACCCCTGCGCCAACACCGGAGGCTCCCAAGAAGTCGGTCTTCGATCGGCTTACAGCTAATGCGGCCCCTCTCAACGGGTCGTCCAGCTCCAACACCTCGGTCTTCTTCAGATTGGGCCAAAATTCCTGTGGGCCCACAATGAAGCCTGCATCTCAAGAAAAGGTTATTCCGAAGAGAGTAGCCAACCCTGCTCCTGAAGTCATCAAGGCGACTTCTCCTGCCAAGGGGTCAGTCTTTACAAGACTGACTGTCCCAACTCCCACTCCCGCTCCTGCTACTCAAAGGGCATCGGTCTTCAACAGGCTGACACCAGCAACAGCCCCTCACCTAAACAGGGGGCAAGACGAAGCCATCCCCATCACAGAGCCAACTCCATTAGCTCGACATGCTCGACGTCGCCATTGGCGCCGAGTGAGGAAGGCTGGGGGCAATTCCCCCTCTAGGCTAACTCCACCAGCCCCAACGGCGGAAATTAATGCTACTGTTCCAACCAGGAACAGCTTCGAGCTGCTGAATAAGGTGCGTCGGAATTCTCCTACCGCCGTACTGAAAAGATCTCCTCCTCCGGTGGAGAATGTTGCGGAAGCCAAGCTAGAACAGTCCCCTCAGCGGCTGTCCTCCAAGATCTACAAAGTCTGGCGGCAGGTTCGGGACTCGGTGATTGATCCAAATTTCTCCCGCCAGCAGAAGAAGCAGAAGGTCCGACAGGAAGAAAGCCGTCCTGCCAAGCCACGAAAAGCTATCTGGGTGCCCACTGCGACGGCCCCCTCAACTTTGACCGCTCATGAGAAGAGAAGGCCGGAGAAAATCCCCATGCCCGCGATAAATGTCAAAGGCACTGAGCCCAAACGCCCTAAATCTGGGAGCATGGTGGTGCATACCGTCTACATGGCATCCGAGAAAGAGGATAGCCGCGCTTCTACGGGCTACCGACCACTCACTCGATCCATCACAAGAGCCTAGGAACAGCAACAACAGAAGCTTCAGGAGATGCTGACTGCCATGGCCGCACTTACCGGGCCAAAAGAAAGCCCGGAGGCGTCATCGGAACAACGTCACGAACACGAGACTGATGCTGAATTCCTTCGGAGAATGCTCGAAAAGAAGGACAAGGAGGCTGCGGAACAAGCGGCCAATGTAAAGAAAATGGCTCTTTTGTTGCAAGACATGGTGGGTTTGATGATCCAGCAGGACCCTCCAGTTGAGGACCCTCCGATTATCCTCGAAGACGACAGAGGAGAAACGTCGAATCCACCTCCGGCTCTTTCAACAGCCAAAGAGGAAACTATCTCCAATGCTGCCCTGGATGACTATATTGCTCAGCAAATAAGAGTTCACCAGGAAAATGAGGCAGCCGGCCAAGTTGTCAAGATTGAGCGACCATATCCGGGTTAGTATGATCAGATAAAATACCCGCCGGGCTACACGATATCGAAATTCCATGTCTACAAGGGGACAGGCAATCCCCATCAACATGTCGCCCAGTTCAGGGCTCTTTGTGGCAACACCGGCGGCGATGATAAGCTCTTACTTCGCCAATTCGTCGGCAGCTTATCGGACACGACGTTTGAGTGGTACTCCGAGCTCCCAAATGACTCCGTCAAAACTTTCGCAGAGATGGAGTTTCTATTCACCCAGCGATTCGCCAGCGCCAGCGAATGCACCCCAATAACGGCGTTGATCAATGCAAGGGTGAAACCGGGTGAAACTTGGGTTCAATACGCAATCCGATGGCGGAACCTGTGGTCGAAGTGCGAACAGCGCATCGAAGAAGCACCAGCGGTGGGCATGTTCGTGGGCACCCTAGACCCTCATGCAACTATTTCACAGTTCATGATGTTCTTTAAACTGACCACGTTCCAGGCTTTAATCGATAAGCTAGCCCAGATGGATAAAATGGGTCACAGACCGTCTCCCCCGAAGCCGGAACCGCAGAACGACAAGGGTAAAGGGAAGGCGACCTTCGTTGCGAACACCCAACAGCAGCCCAGTGCCCAAAAGCTAGCAGATCAACTGGAAGAAAGACGGCGCTATTATAATGAGAAAATGAAGCGTCCTTACTCATTCTCACGGGACAAAATGAAGAGGTTGTTCGAGCTGGCGGTGCGCAACAGGCTTATCAATTTGCCGAATCCCAGGCGACCACCGCAACCCAGTGAAGTGAATAATCCCAATTACTGCCCTTACCACCAAACGGTAAGCCATCCGATCGAAGATTGCTTTGTCTTTAAGGGATGGATCGAGGATCAGTACCTACAAGGCAAGTTTGCGCTGTCTGAGAAGTGGAAAGTGAACCCACCACAACCGCACACTTCTTAGAAGACGGACACACCGGGGGCAACGTACTCTTTTGTTGAAGAAGCCCCATGGGAGGTCGTGCTTTTAGCCAAAACCAAAAGGATGCTGAATGATCTCCAGACATGCCCGGCGATTAGGTGGAAAAATCCGTTGGAACCTGAGGTCATCGAGGGGATGCTGAAGCCGCGCCCAACTCCAAAGGTTGGTGGTGATAGTCAAAGTGTTCGTGCTCAGCCGTCGAAATCTTCGAAAAAGAAGAAGAAATCCAAAAGGCCCGTGAAGCCAGGCGACAAGTGCACAGACCTGTAGAAACAGATCGACGCGTTGGAAGAGTATAACCAGAAGGCGCGGACTCCAATCATGCTCTAAGAGTTCCTCAGCCACGTTCTTGAAAACGAAGATGATAGAGAAGAATCGTCGGACGAATCTGAGGAGTACATGGCAAGTTGTCACGTAATCTCTCACTCGTCAACGGAAAATGAAGAAGCTCCTTGCACAGAGAGACCGGGGGCAGGTCCCGAGCCGAAACTCCTATGGCCGTCAGACGAAATGATCGACACCTTCCTGAGTGAAATTCATTTGAAAAGTAAAGCCGTTCGGGAGCGTGAGATGGGCATATTTGAAAAAGCCAAACGCCGGCGACTGGACGAAAGAGTAGAGGCACTCCCGCCGAATCAAGGAACATCCGTCGCGGATAAAAACAAGTTCACGACGAGGAAAAAGTTTGCTAAAGCCATATCAATGGGAATGAAGCTACCACCCTCTGAAGGAAACACTCCTGGTGAAACAGAAACACATCTTAGCTACTGCTCATATCATCGAAAGATTTCGCACCCTACCGAAGAGTGCGACGCTTTTAAAGATGGTGGCAGGGATATGTTGCTCACCGGCAACATTTTAAGCGGATGAAACGCAAAAATCTTCGGGAGCAAAGAAGTGCGACCGAGGAGCATGAAAGAACTACCGGTAATTGTCGCGTGATTAATGCTAGGGGATCACAAGTTCTCACATTCGGGAGCGACTCTGACGAGGAAATGGCTCCTGACCCTCTCTTTAAAGAGTCCACTTTGGGAAAAGAGGAAGAACTGAAGGCTTGCGAAAATATACAGCTCTGGAATTGTACACTTCCAGAAAAGAATCTCGGACCCGCGAACAGAAAAGATAAAGGAAAAGAGAAGGTCTCTGAAGATATCGCCCTAGATGACCAAGTCATGAAAGAGCTGACCGCCAAGGACTCGTCAAGAAAAAGTAAGATGGACTACAACGTTCTGGCACACTTGAGAAAGTTACCCTCGCAGCTCAACATTCTCGACGCCCTTCTACTATCCAAAGAAGCGAGAGATTCACTGATCAAGGCGCTACAAGAGCAAGAGCAATTCCAAGCTTTTCTCGCCGAAAAAAAGATGAAGGACGAGCCGGAGGAAGTACACACAGCCGATATCACCTTCGGCGACGAAGACCTCCTCCTTGGGACGTGCGAGCACAACCGTCCCTTCTATGCCTCAGGATACTGCCACGATATAAAGATAGGCAAAATCCCGGTCGACAATGGGTCTTCCGTCAATTTTCTTAACGTGCGAGTGTTGAAGGAAATCTGCATGAGCGTCCAGCATCTCGCTCGTAATAAAATCACTATCTCTGGTTTCAACTCCCAGTCATCACGGACTCTCGGGTCTGTGATACTGACACTGCGCTTCGGGTTACTTGTCACAGATATTAAATTTCATGTCATCGACGCCAAGACCTGCTATAATGGTTTGCTCGGCCAGCCTTGGTTACACGAGTACAACATCATCCTTTCTACACGACATCAGTGTATGAAATACTTCAAGGATGGTCTCGAGTATACTGTGACAGGAGAGTTAAACCCATTCTCCGTGAATGAAGTCCGCAAGTACGAAGATGCAAAATACTTCTTACCAGACTTTGAAGACACAGAGAGATGTCACAAACCGGAGAACAAAGCTATCACCACCATTCCTGTCTTCGGGAGTGATACAGAGGAAGAGGAAGAGATAGTTTATCCAGGCCCACCCCAGAACAATGAGCCAGGACCGTCCGCTCCTATATTGATCTTTGGCAGCGACTCGGAAGATGAGGTCCATGCTATATTCTCCGATCGGCCGCCAAAACAAGCATTCGCTGGTGATAATCAGAGTTTGCAAATTACCATGATTCCGCGGGAGCATTACAAAGATCTCGACGCGCTTGATACATACAGTGTGGAAGAGCTGCAAACGTTCTATGTCCCTCCCAGGCGAGAAGGTGAGCAGGCAATCCTATTCTACCGATCCACGGAAACAAGAGTGGAGAAAGAAGTTTGGCATGGCGCGGATTCTACACTTGACAGGCTCCATCCCATCCGTCTGCCTAGATATTACACAGAAGGCTTGAAAAGGCTATTGAAGTGCCAAGGGATACTCTTCAAACAGAACGCTCGAAAAGCTAAGTTCTATGACAGGATCTGGAACGTTCCCGGAACTCAGCGCAAGTTGCCCAACGGGAGAATGGAAGCGATCGGGCTTGGATATGTTCGGTCCAAGAAACGGGAGCTACTCCGTGACTGCTATGTCGTATATGACTTTAATGAAGAAGGAGATGCTCAATGGGAGAGTGCTAACCCTGAACCGGAAAGAGCCCCCGATGTGAAAATGCCCAGTCCGTCGTTCGAAGAACAAATAGACAAGCTTATAAAGGAAGCTAGTCAAAAAGTTCGAGACGACCATAATAGCGAAATGGTCATCTACGAGAAAGCCAGGACACAATGCCTTCTTCAACAGGCTGCGAAAGATGAAAATGCTCCTCCCTGTCAACCTGTCGTACAAAAGGCTCGATGCAGAGGCAGAAACAAGTCAAAGAGCGGAAAAAGCGTTCGACAGCGACAAAGCGGGACCAAGAAGTCACGCGATCGGGAATCGAACGGTCCGGATTTGTCCCTTATGAAGAAGATGAGTCAAGCATACTCTTTTCCTCAAGACAAGAATACTTGATCTTGCCATAAGGCATCAAATGCTTACACTTCCGGAGTCCAAACACCCCGAGCAAACAGGCGAAGTCTCTCACCCGGACTATTGCTCTTATCACTAAGCAATAAGACACCCTCTCGAAGATTGCTTCACCTTCAAGAACTGGGTCGAAGATCAATATCAACAAGGCAGATTCGCTCTATCCAGCAGCTGGAGGATAACCCCGCCGCAGAAGCATGAACCTAAATCCACGAGAGTAGAACCAGATCAACATCGATCTCGGAAGCGAGCTCGTACTTGTCATATGATAACGATATCAAAAGAAGAACCTGAGAATATGGATGAACTCCCTTGGTGCTTCGAAAACAATGATGATGAGGTAATCTTAGAATTTCCACCGGTGCCAAAAGAGCTGGAAGATAGAATACATACCATTGCAGATAACCTCAAGAAAATTGATTTGGGGATGACAAGTGACCCGCGACCAACATTCGTCAGTGAGTTGCTTTCTGAGGAAAGGGTAGCTGCACTAAAAGACGTGCTTATGCAGCATAAGGATTGCTTTGCATGGAACTATTCCAAGATGCCAGGACTAGATCCAGAGATTGCTGTCCACAAACTGGCCATATCCCCGGACGTCAAGCCAATCAAACAAGCACTGAGAAGAATGCGGCTCGAGCTTGAGATGAGCATCAACGCCGAGGTCAAGAAGCTAATCGACTCCGGCTTCATCCAAAAAGTTCAGTATCCTGACTAGATCGCCAACATCGTCCCGGTGATGAAGAAGAATGGGACGGTGCGCATATGTGTAGACTTTCGGGATCTCAACAAAGCTTGCCCGAAAGACGACTTCCCAGTACCGGTTACCGAGCTAATGATAGACAATACGTCCACCCACGAGGTTTTCTCCTTCATGGATGGCTCGTCAGGATACAATCAGATAAAGATGCATCCCGAGGACCAGAAGCACACCGCTTTCCGGACCCCTTTGGGTATATTCTGCTACAAGGTGATGCCCTTCGGTCTAAAGAACGCCAGCGCCACCTACTAGAGGGCCATGACGAAGATTTTCGATGACCTCATACATGAAATCGTCGAATGCTATATCGACGACCTTATGGTGAAAAGCAAATCATACGAGGAGCATTTAGGGCATCTAAAGATCGTGTTTCAACGCCTCCGGCAATATAACTTGAAGATGAACCCTCTCAAATGTGCGTTCGGTGTTTCTTCAGGAAAATTCCTAGCGTTCGTCGTCCGACACAGAGGCATCGAGATAGATCCGTCGAAGATCAAGGCGATCAAGGAGATGCCCCCGCCAAGGACTCTCAAGCAATTGCGGTCTCTCCATGGGAAGCTCGCGTATATCCGGCGATTTATAGCCAATCTTTCAGGCAAGTGCCGCCCTTACAGTCACCTGATGAAGAAGGGAACCCCGTTCGTCTGGGATCATAAATGCCAAAGCACGCTGGATGAAATCAATCAATACCTACAGAATCCGCCAGTGCTGGCCGCTCCGGTCAAGGGAAAGCCCCTTATTTTTTATAGAACAGCCCTCGAAGGTTCCTTAAGCGCATTATGGGCACAAGAGAACGACCAAAAGAAGGAGAGAGCCCTCTACTATTTGAGTCGAGTTCTACTGGGGGCAGAAAGCAATTATTCCCCCATTGAAAAACACTGCCTGGCGTTGATCTTCGTGACAACGAAGCTCAGACACTATGCGTTGGCGCATGAAGTTCGTCTCATATCAAAGGTGGACCCTCTCAAATATTTGATGTCAAAGGCCATATTGACAGGTCGGCTCGCTAAATGGGCCTTGCTCTTAATGAAGTTCGCAATAACTTATCAGCCTCTTAAGGCAGTGAAAGGCCAGGCCATCGCCGATTTCCTCGCCGAACATCTGATACCGGCCGATTCTCCCTTGAATTGCGAATTGCCAGACGAACATGCGTTTGATGCGATCGACGGTGGTGATACCCGATGGGAACTTTATTTTGATGGAGCGTCTTCCATGAAGAATTGCAAACAGAACACGCCCATAATCAAATTAGAGGTAGGCCTTATCTTCGTAACCCCACAAGGAGGGATAATGCGCTTTGCTTTCTCCTTAACAGAGCCGAGGACAAACAATGAAGCCGAGTATGAAGCTTTGATAGCAGGCCTCAAGATCGCCATCAACATGGGAATTGAAAACCTCTCATATACGGAGACTCCCAACTGGTCTTTAGTCAAGTAAACGGCGACTACCAGACGTGCAAACCAGAGTTGGTAAAGTACGGCGAAAGAGTGCAGCAACTGCTGACTCAAATTCCTTCCTACACCTTGGAAAGCATACCGCGTGCGGAAAATAGCAAAGCGGATGCATTAGCCAAGCTCGCTAAAGAACTGGCAGACGAGAACCTCAATGACGTGAGGATCGTTGTGCAAAGCCGTCAGGTTCTTGCACCGGCAGAAATATCTCCGGGGTTGCCGAAAGAAAAAGGAGCGACTGAGCAAATGGCTATGCAAATAAAAGACCAAGAAACGGTTGAGGATTGGAGAGAAGTCTTCATAGACTACTTCAAATCCCGTCGAACGCCTAAAGATGCGTCCTCAAAACATCAACTCATGAAGCGAGCCTTATCTTTTACCTTCGTCAATGACACTCTGTACAAGAGATCATTTGATTTTCTGTGGTTAAGATGCCTGGGACCTGAAGAGGCAAAAAGAGTCGTCCAAGAAACTCATGACGGACTTTGCGGTTCTCGCCAAGCAGGCCCGAAGATGAAGTTGAAGATTAAACGGATGGGCTATTACTGGCCCACGATGATCTAGGACTGCCTCGAGTATGCGAAGCAATGCCACTCGTGCCAGATACATGGGGACTTTATCCATCAGCATCGGTGGCTAGCTGGCCGTTCGAAATGTGGGGAACTGACATAATCGGCCCCATCGAGCTAGCATCGTCCAGAGGACATCGATTTATTTTGGCGACAACTGATTACTTCTCCAAATGGGCAGAAGCAGTACTGCTAAGGTAGGTGAAGACGGAGAATATCCTCCATTTCTTCAAGACGCACGTCATTTATCGGTTTGGCACTCCGCGACAGATTATCTCCGATAATGGACCAGCCTACAGAAGCCACAAGATCAGCCGTTTCGCACAACAGCATATAATAGACTGGAGATACTCCTCAGTTTATAATCCCCGAGCCAACGGTCTAGCTGAAGCTTTTAATAAGACCCTGACAAAGATCGTGAAAAAGACGGTGTCCAGAAATAAAAAGGACTGGCACGAGAGACTGCATGAAGCTCTCTGGGCGTATCGAACTACATTCAAGACGGCCACGAACACAACGCCGTACGCGTTGGTATTCGGTACAGAAGCGGTACTCCCCCTCAAGATAGAGTTACCCTCTCTACGAGTGGCAATCCATTATGAGCTAACGGACGAAGAGAATGCTCACCTTCGGCTTGAGGAGCTTGATGCCCTTGATGAAACCCGACTCATAGCGCAATAAAATCTGGAGGCTTATAAGGCAAAGATGACGCGCTATTACGAAAGATTGACTAGGCCGAGGACATTCCGCCAAGGCGAACTCGTACTAGTGGTCAAAAGACCTATGATCCCCAATCGCGCCAAGCGAGGAAAATTCGAGCCGAACTATGAAGGCCCGTATATCATAGAAAAGGTCTACCAGGATGGAGCCTACCTACTCATGGACATGCATGGTGAAAGACCTCTCAGGCCAATAAACGGTCGCTTCCTGAAGAAGTACTATGCTTGACGAGTCACGGCCTAGGTCAATGATAGATGACGACGACTATGTCCGCTCACTATCTTCCTAAGCCTAAACTCTATAAGTAGTAACCGGCTTACTTTAGAATCGATCGAAACGTCCTTAAACTAACAACAGACCGAAACGTCCTTAAACTAACAACGGACCGAAAAGTCCTAAAACTAGCTATTGACCGAGATGTCGAGAAACTACGGCGGATTGCAGCATCCCAAAGCTGATAAAAAAACGGTATGTCCATAAGCAAAATGGACACGGATGAAAACCCGAAAGGGCTCCGTGAGTAAAAACAGCAGGGCTACCGGCGAGTCTTGTGAAAACCCGAAAGGGCGCAACCTCGTTAGAATAAAAAAAAAGAAAGAAAAAAAAAGAATTAAAAAAAAAAGAAAACGGTATGTCCATAAGCAAAATGGGCACGGATGAAAACCCGAAAGGGCTCCGTAAGTAAAAACAGCAGGGCTACCGGCGAGTGTTTGTGAAAACCCGAAAGAGCGCAACCTCGTTAAAAGACACTTACAGGATCCTCTCGACCTTGTGAGGAGAAATCACCCGCGTGAGATCCTTACGACTCACAAGGGAGCAACACACTTAGGGATCCCCACGATTCCTAAGGAGAAATTACACTTGCGAGATCCTCAGGACTCGTAAGAAGAATCCTCTTATGAGACCCTCACGGCTCATAAGATTTGAAAGTCTTAAGCTACATAGACCTGAACCTGTTCTTAAGCAACCCCCACAACCCTCAATACTGCCCTACAAGCGGTGCAACACTGACCCTTGTATACAATCCACTGGCGCAAATAAACATTTTCCTAACCAAGTCCCATCCGTGACTAGGGATATGTTCGCACGGTGAACAACCCTTGTGAGTCCTCTCGACTTATAAAGAGGAAAACTCTCTTGTAAGATCCTTACGACCTACAAGAAGCCATACACTTAGGAGTCCTCACGACTCCTAAGGAGAAAACACACCTACGAGATCATCACGACTTGTAGGGAGAAATACCTTTGTGAGACCCTTACGACTCATGAAGTCAAAAGCCTTAGTCGACAGAATCCTAACCCTGTTTACTAAGCCACCTTTGTTCGACATCGACAGAGGCAAATGATGATTCACTCATGGCAATATCCCAGTTGTAGCGGTGCTGATGCTGAAATCGGTGTCTAATCCCAAGCTTGCGGCAAAAATCTAGCAAGCCACACATGCATACGAAATAGCCGAAATGATGGGGCAACTTGCAATAAAAAGCAGCAAGTAAAAAATGTATGCATGCAAAATAGCCAAAATGATTGGGCAACTCGCAATAAAAAGCAGCGGGTAAAAATAAAATAATAGCCGAAATGATTGGGCACCGCAAAACAAATAGCCGAAATGATGGGGCAATCGCGACCTTCGCGATATAAAAGCTGAAATGATAGAGCATCGCGGAAAGAAATAAAAAATGATGAATAAAAATGAAATTTATGCCCTACAGGTGATATTACATCAATCCCTGTATACAATCCAGGGGCGCAAACAAAGAAGGAATTACACTCCTCCTCCCCAGGTTTCATCACAAGAAGAAGCCAAATCTCGATGGGTCACGGATAGCCTAGAGATCATCTCAACATTCATCTCATTGCAGCAGACACAACATCAAGCAAAGTGGAACAGCGGCAACTCCCAGTCCCATGACTCGGCGGTGTACAGATGACCGAGAGTCAAATTCCGACTCCGCGAAATACGGATAAAGTCAACCCTTCCTGGCTACGTAGAACACGGATTATGTCACTTCTGGCCCCGTAGAAAACGTCCAGGGCGGATCCTGGTCCTCGCAGAGCATGGCAGTGAACCCGTGTGAAGCATCCAGAGCGGAGCCTAGTCCTCGCCGAACACGGCAGTGAACCCATAGGAAGCATCTAGAGCAAAATTCCTGGTTACGTGGAACGCGGATAACGTCACTTCTGACCCCGTGGAAAACGTCCAGAGCGGATCCTGGTCCTCGCAGAGCACGGCAGTGAACCCATGTCAAGCATCCAGAGCGGAGCCTAGTCCTCGCCGAACACGGCAGTGAACCCGTGGGAAGCATCTAGAGCAAAATTCCTGGTCACATGGAACGCGGATAACGTCATTTCTGACCCCGTGGAAAACGTCCACAGCGGATCCTGGTCCTCGCAGAGCATGGCAGTGAACCCGTGTGAAGCATCCAGAGCGGATCCTAGTCCTTGCGGAATACGGCAGTGAACCCGTGGGAAGCATCTAGAGCAAAATTCCTGGTCACGTGGAACACGGATAACGTCACTTCTGACCCCGTGGAAAATGCCAAGAGTGGATCCTGGTCCTCGCAGAGCACGGCAGTGAACCCGTGTGAAGCATCCAGAGTGGAGCCTAGTCCTCGCCGAACACGGCAGTGAACCCGTGGGAAGTATCTAGAGCAAAATTCCTGGTTACGTAGAACGCAGATAACGTCACTTCTGACCCCGTAGAAAACGTCCAGAGCGGATCCTGGTCCTCGCAGAACACGACAGTGAACCCGTGTGAAGCATCCAGAGCGGAGCCTAGTCCTCGCCGAACACGGCAGTGAACCCGTGGGAAGCATTTAGAGCATGTTAGTTATATGTATGCCCTAGAGGCCATTACTGTACATGAGATGTATATTGTAGTGGATTCTGGGACATATATAGGTAGGACTTTCTTGCTCGACAAGATAGTACGCTATCTGGTTGCTCTTTATCTTAACATGTATACTTGCTGTCTCTCTATTACATGTTGATAAAGCCCTTAGGATGTATGCTCGACTTCCAGGACTATGATGTACATCATACTAGTGGGGCCTGGGTAGTCAATGAGTACATCCTTCAATGTTCCTAGTCGTGGGAATATCGAGACGGGGCATCGATATTCCAGAGTAGACTAGCGTATATCTTCTCGACCCAAGTGATGGGCGATGGATGATCCCATATCCATTGGTGTTTGACATCAGAGATGGTATGCGGGTGCTCAGTGGTGACTGGGTACACTGAACGGACTCGTCGAGAACTCCCAGATGGTATTATACCTCAAGTCAGATGGTCATTCTATGGTGACACTGGTACAGCTTAGTCTGTTCACTCGAGATCGTCATAGAGTCTTGTGTGTCTCCCACTGTGCTTTGATTTCCACCCTACCACGGCTCTACCGAGTCGTGCAAACAGGTAGTTTTTGGGTACAGTCCCGATTCACATGGAGGCAATGAGCGATAGGAGGGGATTCGTCTCTCCCGGTATTGAGGGTTGATGTTGCGCTATGCTCGACTGGCCATAACTGGAAATCCCTGGCCAGGGTTGCACTGATTTACTGGTAAGTGTTATGAGTAGTTTCGTGCTTGTTATGGACCTTACATCGGCATGACTTATCAAGCTACTGGGGTCTGACGTTTACCACCCCTAGGCGAGATATGCGACATATCAGACGAACAGACCGGACTGTGCGGTAAGTGTTACTGGTTGGATTCGCAGGAGTGTGAGCGGGCTTGCTCGTTGATCTTCTGATCGCTCAATACCCGGGTGGCCGTTACGTTTAGCAGACCGCTTGCGGCTTGTGGGTGATTGATATGATCATCACCTACTGCCGGCGTATTGACGAGTCTTTAGAGTCCTACACAGAGGTTTTCTGGCTCAAGCGAAACGAAATAGGAGCGCATATGAGATATGCGCGGGACCGAAAATAATACCAGTATGTGATACTGAATTCTATTCTCGCGATTTGTATCATCGGACGGTTATATATGATATAGCCGGGTTACCGAATCAAGTGTTGATTCGATACATTGATACACTTGATATTAGTCGGTTATATGCAGTATGACTGGATCGTTAAATCAAGTGTTGATTTAATGATTTAATGTATAATTATATATTTGATATATTACTTTACATTGACTAGTATTGGTTCACTTAAGATTGATTTTCTCACTTGATGCGCACAAGTTGTATATGTGATATATGTTTGTGCACTAGTTTGTATCATATTTGATGATACATGCAAACTTGGGTGTGTGTATTCTTTTGCACCTTGTTTAGGTTAATGGTTAGGGTTTTATTTATTTTATTTATTTATTTTTGGAAAAAAATAAAATGGTGGCTTTCTTTGTTTTTATGCTTGAAGTTTCATGAAGCTTTTTAAGCATCTTTGAAAAGTCTAACCATTTTTTTTATGCTTTGACATAACCATTACCTAAACCCTAGTTTACTCTCTACAAGAGTTAACTCACCCATGGTTGCTATATGATAGACTTCACTTGATTTTTTATTTCATATAATTCTTTTTCATTTTCCTTCTTCTTCTTCTTCTTCATGAAGAAGAAAACTTTTTCTAGAAAAATTCCAAGTGAAGAAATCAAGTGAGAAAACCAAATCCAAAGTGAACCCACTTCCTATTTCTTCATCCTCTACAACTTGCCATATAGTAGAGTGTGTTATCTTCACAAGTTTCATGACCTAGTGAAGATGGAGCTTGAGTTTGAGTCGCCTCGACGTAGATCATCTTCGTCATCGAAGTCAACGACCTAGCCCGCTTATTTCTCCGACGAAACCATCGCTAGAGTCTGGGATCCCGATGATCGCAGCGAAGGGACGTCGTCACGGAGCTTTAGAAGTGTAGGACCGGATCTACAAAGGTTGTAGTCCCTTTCACTTGTAGTTAAAGTTGTTAACTTGCATGTTTTTCGCCTTACCTCTAGTTACGATCTAGCATTAGGATTTCTCGGCACATGTAAAATTTTATTTTGGCATGGTTGATGCGTTGTGGAACCTCTTGAGTGTGCCTAGGAACCCTACAGTGGTATCAGAGCCTAAATAGAGCTTTAGGCGAAGTGTAGACTAAGTTAGAAACCCGATCGAACCCCGAAACCCCAATCAAAACCCTTCTCTGTACATTTTTCAAAACAGTGAATTTTTGTGAATTAAAAATGCTCAGAAAATAGAGCAGGAAATTCTAAGAACAACTGAAGAAAACAACAACCTAAAGCTACAGTGGCGCCGCGGAACCGCGGCCCTAACCTGCCTTTGGCGGCGGTTCCGCGGCTGTCTGTGATGATTAGGCAGTACATTTTCTACAGTTATCTCTGTAGGTGATTCTTATGTCTTCTGAGGATTTTTAATTTGCACTGAACAGTTGAGTTTTCTCGGTTGTTTTGGGGACTCGATATTTCGATCGGATTGTTTAACTTTGTTTTTGTTTTTCCGGGTAATTTTAGAACATATTAAAAAGTTCGACCGGATGTAAATAACTCACTTTTTCCCCTGCCGGAAAATTTCCAAGTGTTGGATTTTTCCGAAGTTTAAGAATGTTCTAAGTAGTGCAAGTAACTCGATGGACCCTCTAGAAGACAACAAACCTTAACTCGATTATGTGACCGTCTTGAACTGCCCTTTGAATCTTAGGGTTTAGGGCAGTACGACGTGCCACGTGTGAGGCGTTGGCTTGACCCTTCTACGGCTGGACCGTTGGTACTGTGGCATGAAGTGAATGTTTTTAAACTTATTTCATGTGTTGAGCTGTTTCGGGAAAACTTGGGTGTTTGATTATTCGATCGGAAAGTTTAACATTGTCTATTTATCTGGAATGTGATACAATATTTGGAATCCACAAATAGTTATCAGATAACTGATTTGGATATTATAAACATAGCAGTTTAGTCTCACTTGATCGGGTGCCACGGAATTTTGATGTGATCAAAAGTCCGTCGCAATCACGTTGCGTACGCGAATACTCGCTGGGTAAACTTAATAGACAGCTACACCCCATAGCCCCGACCAAGTGACTGTAGGAGAACCCCGTCGCCAAAAAGGATCCGTTTGGGTGCTTGCGGCAGCGGTGTTCCGCCTTAATGCACTTCGTCGACGGTATCGGGGGTGCGGCCGTCTACTAAAGTTTGCGACGAGCATTCGTTCTGGAAGTCGGGAATCTTGTTGAATTTCCCGACTTAATATTGAAAAGAGTTTTCGATAATGAGACTAAAATGCGGGGTTTATTATTGTTAGGCATGCGATGTCTAAGGAATTCATTTGGTTAGGCATGCGATGTCTATGCAGGTTGCGGATTCCAACTGTTGTAGTTTTACACTTTCTTTTCTGCGACCGTAAGTGTAATATGTGATATCGCCGGTTTCGTTGCTATATGTCAACGACAATTGGGATGCGCATATTTACTTACGTTGATGACATGTGATGTTATATGTTGCTGGATATGTTATATTGGATCGTCGTGTTTGAATAGCCGGGGGTTTTTATGAGATGAGTGTTTTTCTTTTTCATTCATGTAAATAAACTTGTATGTAATATTCTTTTATTGGGGCACTTCCGGGTTGACGTTGATGTCACCATTGTATATTATTTACTTTTCCGCATTCGGATAGTGTTAGTGTATATGCCCTAAAGGCCATTACTGTATCATACTAGTTTCTATATTACTTAATGGAAGCTTGGGATATTCACATTGTATAAACAATCTTGCTCAATATAGTAGTATGCTACTTGGTTTGTTTCTACTTCAATGTGTACATGTGTTTATTTTAGTATATCACCTATACACATTAGTGGAGCCTTTAGGATCTTTGCTTGATTACCAGCGTTGTGATGGCAGTCACACTAGTGGAGGCTGGGTAATCTATAAGCACATCCTTATGCAGGTCCCTAGTCGCAGGACTATCGAGACAGGGCATCGATACTCCGGAGTAGACTAGCGTATGCGCTTCTCATCCCAGTGTGGGAGATGGTCTGTCCCACAGCCATCAGTACGTCGTACTGGAGATAGTATACGGGTGCTCGTTAGGTTACGAGTACACTGGACAGGACTCGTCGGGAACTGACCGGTTGGTATTATACCTATCGTCAGTTATCAGTTCCCAGGTGACATGAGTACAGCTTAGTCCGCTGGCTTGACACTATCACTTCGCCTCGAATGTGTTCCCACTGTACTTTGATTACTACCCTACCACGGCTCAAAGGAGTCGTGCAAACAGGTGGTAGTTGGGTGCAGTCCCGAAGCACTTGGAGGCAGTGACGGTTAGACAGGATTCGTCTCTCCCGGTATTGGGGGTTGACATCGCGCTGTGTCTAGAAGAGCCATTACATGAGTAGTCCCTGGCCAGGGCAATCGAGATATACTGGTAGGCTTCCAGTGTTATCTCAGGGTGTTTTGGGCTTCACTCCGACACGACTTGTACCGCTATTAGGGGACTGACGTTTACCGCCCCTAGGCCCGCCATGCGATGTATCAGACGAACAGATCGGACTGTACGGAGATTGTCACATTCAGGCTCAGTAGGAGTTCAGATGGGTTTCACCTCGTCAGTCTTCTTGTCGGCATCTACCTGGGGACCGTTACGCACAGCTAGTGCCGCTTGCGGTCTGTGGTTAAACCCACTGCCAGCGTAGTGTCGAGTCTTTAGAGTCCCACACAGAAAGCTATTCGCCCTTAGGCAAAAGAGTAGAGGTCGCATGGTTTTGCGACAGGTCGCATGGTTTTGCGGCAGGGTTCGGTCACATCCGTGCACTTATGCACGTACAGTGTCTGGACAGTTTACACTAGCGGGCTTTGGTTTAAGCCAGATCGTAGTGTACGTATTGGGATTGGATTTATCCAGTATGTATTCGTGTTCCTCGGGACGCGGATGCGGGTGTGTATGCACAGTTGACGGAGAGACAGATGCAGAGGATTCTCATTAGGGTTGTTGACCATTGACTGTTGAATATTGACTTTTTGGTCAACCCTTGACTTTTTGGTCAACCCTAATGAGAATATGATATATGATTAACAATAATATTAATTAAGTATTGTGGTGACATGGTTGTTGAGGGGTTGACTTTGTTGACTTGTTGACTTTGTTGACCGGTTGACTAGGTTGGACTAGTTGACCATCATGATCACAATGGCTATCATTTCATGGCAAAGACTTTTTACTTGCTTGTTTCTCTTGTGAGAAATGAGTGCATGAAATGATTTAGCCATTTTAACTTGAACCATTTTACACAATACTTGATTATTATTTTTGTGATGATGGTTTTGGATTATGAGAGCCAAGAGAGAAAAGTCTTCCATCATTCTATCATTCTCATTCTCTCTCTTGTTCTTGAGCTCTCATCTCCTTCCTCTTGCTCTCCCTCTCTTAGTCTATGGTTCACTTGTCTCATGTGTTGAGAACCAAGAACCATAGAGAAAATCCCAACACACTCTTCTCTACTCATTCTAGTTCATAGGGTTTGGCAAACCAAGTGAACTAGTTTCTTCAAAGACCGAAGAAGAAGCCAAAGGTAGAAGCTTTTGAGGTGGATCTATCTTCGGCGCAAGGAGACGACGGAGTGAAGCCGATCCGGACAACCATCGATGCTGGAAGACGAAGGAGATCAAGAAAGAAAGGTATAACCCCCTAACCGAGTAGTTAACAACTCCTAGTTAGGTTGTTAGTTAAATGTTTAACAAAGATCCGGTTTTGAGTCCATGTTACCACCTCTAGAAAAAAAAAATTTCACCAAATTCCGCATGCCCGAAAGTACCGGGAGAGGTAGCATGGACTTACAGATAGACCCAAGGAGGGGAGCACAAGTAACCGGGTTCTAGGGTCCAGTGGGAGACCATCTCGAGGAGTCGAGTTCGGGTCTCCTAACTCTAGAATTGGTAGGGTTGCTTGCCGCTCTCGTAGGGGTCTAGGGGTGTGGGATTGGCTATTCATCACGACCGTGGAATCCGTGTTTTATACATGCTCAAAATAAAACACGGACGTCCTAGTATATCCAATATTTCATATGATATTTTCTGCTGCGTTATCTATGATGTGATCATGTGATTTGTTCAGATGGATACTGTATATACTATATATGATATATTATATAGACGCTGCTTATGTTTTACACCTGCGCTAGCCCTGCCCCGCTCAGCCGTTAGTTACCTAACCTAACGGTGCAGACGGGACATCGAGGCGAATGCGGATGGCATAAGCGTACGTTGTATTTATGTGTGATGTTTAGGTGGACTTAAATGATGGGACATTCATTAATGAGATTAATGAAAGAAAATAAACCTAAAAGATGTTGTGGAATCGAATTTCAAAAATAAAACAGGTAGCTACAGTTCTTGCTTTGCATCGCGGTGTTCCTTGTAGAACATCCTGCACCTTATTCGATAAGGAAAGGGCCGAGATCCCTTCACCGGGAGTGACCCCTTTAGCAATAACTGGCAAATGCTACAACCCTCGGTTTGTCTTTTGATTGCTTCTATAGTTTTGCTTTGCACAGCGGTATATATGATATATCCTGCATCTTATTCGATGAGGAAAGGGCCGACGATCCTTTCACCGGGAGTGACCCCTTTAGCAAAACTAGAAAAGCCTAAAAAACACTCCATTTAAAAACCATTTGATTCCGCAACGAGATCAAGTTCAAAACGTTAAAGGTTTTCATAAAAACCATCCGCAACCCTCCATCATTTTAGGAAGTAGAGTACTTAGTATTCGTGTTGTGTTTGTTGACCATGCACAGTGTACGGTAGCTAAGTGATGTCTTCCTACACCGCATATGATGCGATTAGTTAGGATAGTCATGTGGCTTTGTTGACCTTAGCCAAGGGTCATGTGGGTGGGTCTAATTAATCACGAAATGACGGGTAGAACTTGACTAGTGCTTATGATTTGTTGACCTTAGCCAAGGTCATAGGTGCTAGGGGTAAAAACCATTATCGGGAGTTTCAAGTGTTGAAATTTGCAATGAGATTGCATACCTTCTATATGATAGTCGGATCCTGATACCCACTGCGAGTAATTGTTACTCCTGGGAGAGTTTTGCACTTTACAATTAGCCGATCAAGTAGGTGTCTAGAAAGGTGTCAACGGGGTTACGCCTCTGGGAAAACGAGGTTTACTTTAATTAGGTCCGTGCGAAAGCACGGGGAACCTCCCTCAAAGTACCGGCACTGGCCTGGCTGAAAGATTGGCGAACTTGTAGAGTGTAATTAATCCCGGCTAGTCTTTCCTTTTAGGGTTTGAAGGAAGATTTGATAAAAAACAGTGGGAGCCATCCTGATTAGATAAAATAAATAACCAATCTAATCTGCAAGAGCGCATGCAGAGTGTTTTCTTCTCTCTCTCTTCAGGTAGCGACCATGTCATGCCTTAATCAAGATAATAAAATGGATGTATTGACCGAACCCTCTTGTTATACTGGGCTGGAAAACGTTGGTCCCGCTCCAACTTATAATTGTTATAAGACCGAGCAGGAATTAGGGGAATACCAGGATTCCCATGCCGCCCAAACGAAGAAAGTGCATGAGATGCATCTCCTTCGGGTGTGTTCATTACAAAGAACTGTTTCTCAGTATCCTCTACGTCCTGGGTATTAGATACCGGATCAGAATCCCAGATATGTAATCTGTTACATAGGGCTACAGAAAGGTAGAAAACTGAGAACGGGTGATAAGTTTCATGAGACAAAAAACGGTGCAAGTGTTGCAGTCAAGTCTGTTGGTCACTATCACCCTGTATTACCAAAATACACTGATTCTGAACGAATGTTATTAGATACCGAACCTGATATACAACATCATATCAGTCTCTTTATTAGTAAAGAAAGGATATAATTTTGTATTGTTGGATAATGTTTTGAACATTTCCTATATCAAGAGTTGATCGGTTCAGGCACGTTATCTAAAAGCATTGACGTTCTAAATCAAACTACGGTTCTTAGTATATAGAACACACACGAGAGGAAGAGTTCAGAAATGAACGAATTCTTCTTGAGGCATTGTAGACTAGGTCATATCAATGCGACCCGACTAGCTAAGTTACATTTAGATGCATATTTAAATCAGTTTAAATTTACATCTTATGAAACTTGCCAGTCATGTCACAAAGATAAGATGACCATAGCTCCGTTTACTTGAAACAGAGAAAGAGTTAGTGAACTCTTGGTACTGATACATAGTGATGTATAGAGGTCCCCAGTCTAGTTATGCCAAGACTGGTTCTTTGTACTTCCTTACATTCACTGATGATCTCTCAAGATTCGGACACATGTTCCTGTTGGAACACATGTCTGAAGCTTTTGAGAAATTCAATGAATATAAGTTAGAAGTAGAGAACCAAATACAGGTATAAGTATTATGTCCTATGATGAGATCAGGGAAGAGAATACTTGTGCATGGAATTCTTGGACTATTCTAAAGGAGAATGAGATTCTCTCTCAGTGTTACTCCTCTGCATACACCACAGCACAACGGTGTATCGGGGCGGAGCAATCACACCCTATATGATATAGTGCGCTCTATGATGAGTACTACTGAGTTACCTATTTCCTTTTGGGGGTTGTGCACTTGAGAAGCTACATATCTATTGAATAGGGTTCCAATCAAATCAGTGCCTACCACTCCATATGAGATATGGTATGGGAAGAGCCCATCTGTTAAGTAAGTTAAGATTTGGGATTGTCCGGCCTATGTCAAAAGCAAAATCCGGACAAGATCGAGGGAAGGTCAGTTCTGTAGAACTAGAAAGGTTCCAGCTATACAAACTGCAGCTGATGATTTGATAGAACCAAAGGATTCGATAGTCTTCGACGAACCTCAGCCTCTCCGCCGATCTGGTAGGGTTCCTCATTCGCCTGAGAGATACTTCGGTTTCTCGATGACAGTGGGAGCGGGGATTGCATCATGAGATGATGACCCAACTAGTTTCGAGCAGGCCATCGAGAGTAGGGACTCTGTAAGAATGGCTGGATGCTTAGCGATCTGAGATGGAATCCATGTACACCAACAAAGTATGGACTTTGGATGCTGTATCTGAAGGGTTAAATCCCCATCAGGAGCAAGTATATCTTGAGAAGATTACTTGGTGTAGATGGAAAAGTTGAGACTTTCAAAGATAGACTTTTTAAAGGTTTTCGTCATCGACCAGGCGTGGACAGTGATGAAACCTTTTCTAGTGCCTATGCTTAAGTCCATCCGGATCCTACTTGCCATTGCTACATACCATGACTACGATATCTGGTGGTTGGGTGCCATGACTGCTTTTCTAAATAATGATTTATAAGAGAACGTCTATAAGTACACAGCCAGAGGGCTTCGTAAATAGTGGGAGCAGCGGAAACGTGTGCAAGTTTCTTTACAGAATAAAGCAGGCATCGCATAGTTGGAACGTCTGTTTTGATGTGGTAGTCAAAGAGTTTGACTTCATCAAAATGGTAGATGAACCTTGTATATACAAAAGGGGTAGTAGAGAGTAAGGTGGTCATCCTCGTATTGTACGTGGACAACATACTCTTGATAGGAAAATAGTTTCTTATGCTACGCATGGTCAATCTTCTCTTATCACAAGGATTCTCCAATAGGATGAAGGTGATACTCTTAAATCCAGGGATTTGGATCTATGAGATAGATCTAAATGGATGTTAGGGTTCTCACTAGGTTTAGTGATACAGTATCAATCGATCCTGGGGAGAATCACTGGAAAGGTTCCAGGGTGATAAGGACGGCTGAATGTCAGTCGCAGGCATTGTCTTTTCCCTTTATGGAGGGACGGTATGTTGGAAAAGTTCCAAGCGAGATACCATGGCAAACTAGACGATAAAGGCTGGTGACATCGCTATCAAATATACTACCAAAGAGGAAGTCGGGTGTATATTAGTTCATGAGATGAACTAGGTTCCTACCATTGTGTGACAATGGAAGTGTGGCTTTGGCCCAGGAACCCCGGTCCCATCAGTGACCCAGACATATTCTGAGGCAGCATCACCTGATCATGGAGATAGTTGATCTCCAGGGCGATCGAGGTTAGGAGAATAGACTCAGAGGACAACACGGCGGATCCACTCACAAAGGCCTTTTCCCTGAGAGAAACTTATATGGGATGGTTGAGTATGTGATACTGCAACCACTGCTACAGATGGCCCTAGTGCAAGTGGGATATTGTTAGTTATATGTATGCCCTACAGGCCATTACTGTACATGAGATGTATATTGTAGTGGATGCTGGGACATATATAGGTAGGACTTTCTTGCTCGACATGATAGTACGCTATCTGGTTGCTCTTTATCTTAACATGTATACTTGCTGTCTCTCTATTACATGTTGATAAAGCCCTTAGGATGTATGCTCGACTTCCAGGACTATGATGTAGATCATACTAGTGGGGCCTGGGTAGTCAATGAGTACATCCTTCAATGTTCCTAGTCGTGGGAATATCGAGACGGGGCATCGATATTCCAGACTATACTAGCGTATATCTTATCGACCCATGTGATGGGCGATGGATGATCCCATATCCATTGGTGTTTGACATCAGAGATGGTATGCGGGTGCTCAGTGGTGACTGGGTACACTGAACGGACTCGCCGAGAACTCCCAGATGGTATTATACCTCACGTCAGATGGCAGTTCTATGGTGACACTGGTACAGCTTAGTCTGTTCACTCGAGATGGTCATAGAGTCTTGTGTGTCTCCCACTGTGCTTTGATTTCCACCCTACCACGGCTCTACTGAGTCGTGCAAATAGGTGGTTTTGGGTACGGTCCCGATTCACATGGAGGCAATAAGCGATAGGAGGGGATTCGTCTCTTCGGGTATTGGGGGTTGATGTTGCGCTATGCTCGACTGGCCATAACTGGAAATCCCTGGCCAGGGTTGCACTGATTTACTGGTAAGTGTTATCAGTAGTTTCGTGCTTGTTATGGACATTACATCGGCATGACTTATCAATCTACTGGGGTCTGACGTTTACCACCCCTAGACGAGATATGCGACATATCAGACGAACAGACCGGACTGTGCGGTAAGTGTTACTGGTTGGATTCGCAGGAGTGTGAGCGGGCTTGCTCGTTGATCTTCTGATCGCTCAATACTCAGGTGGCCGTTACGTTTAGCAGACCGCTTGCGGCTTGTGGGTGATTGATATGATCATCACCTACTGCCGGCGTATTGACGAGTCCTTAGAGTCCTACACAGAGGTTTCCTGGCTCAAGCGAAACGAAATAGGAGCGCATATGAGATATGCGCGGGACCGAGAATAATACCAGTATGTGATACTGAATTCTATTCTCGCGATTTGTATCATCGGACGGTTATATATGATATAGCCGGGTTACCGAATCAAGTGTTGATTCGATACATTGATACACTTGATATTAGTCGGTTATATGCAGTATGAACGGATCATTAAATCAAGTGTTGATTTAATGATTTAATGTCTAATTATATATTTGATATATTACTTTACATTAACTAGTATTGGTTCACTTAAGATTGATTTTCTCACTTGATGTGCACAAGTTGTATATGTGATATATGTTTGTGCACTAGTTTGTATCATGTTTGATGATACATGCAAACTTGGGTGTGTGTATTCTTTTGCACCTTGTTTAGGTTAATGGTTAGGGTTTTATTTATTTTATTTATTTATTTTTGGCAAAAAAATAAAATGGTGGCTTTCTTTGTTTTTATGCTTGAAGCTTCATGAAGCTTTTTAAGCATCTTTGAAAAGTCTAACCATTTTGTTTTATGCTTTGACCTAACCATTACCTAAACCTTAGTTTACTCTCTACAAGAGTTAACTCACCCATGGTTGCTATATGATAGACTTCACTTGATTTTTTATTTCATATAATTCTTTTTCATTTTCCTTCTTCTTCTTCTTCTTCATGAAGAAGAAAACCTTTTCTAGAAAAATTCCAAGTGAGAAAACCAAATGCAAATTAAACCCACTTTCTATTTCTTCATCCTCTACAACTTGCCATGTAATAGAGTGTGTTATCTTCACAAGTTTCATGACCTAGTGAAGATGGAGCTTGAGTTTGAGTCGCCTCGACGTAGATCATCTTCGGCATCGAAGTCAACGACCTAGCCCGCTTATTTCTCCGACGAAACCATCGCTAGAGTCCGGGATCCCGATGATCGCAGCGAAGGGACGTCATCACGGAGCTTTGGAAGTGGAGGACCGGATCTACAAAGGTTGTAGTCCCTTTCACTTATAGTTAAAGTTGTTAACTTGCATGTTTTTCGCCTTACCTCTAGTAACGATCTAGCATTAGGGTTTCTCGGCACATGTAAAATTTGATTTTGGCATGGTTGATGCATTGTGGAACCTCTTGAGTGTGCCTAGGAACCCTACAGAGAAAAATTCCTGGTCACGTGGAACGCGGATAACGTCACTTCTGACCCCGTGGAAAACATCCAGAGCGGATCCTGCTCCTCGCAGAGCACGGCAGTGAACCCGTGTGAAGCATCCAGAGCGGAGCCTAGTCCTCGCCGAACACGGCAGTGAACCCATGGGAAGCATCTAGAGCAAAATTCCTGGTCACGTGGAACACGGATAACGTCACTTCTGACCCCATGGAAAACGTCCAGAGCGGAGCCTGGTCCTCGCCAAATACGGCAGTGAACCCGTGGGAAGCATAAAAAGCAAACATCGGACTGTGAGGTCCTTAAACTCACGGACTATGATGTCCTTAACCTTGACCGTGATGTCTTAAAACTAACAACATCGGACTGTGAGATCCTTAAACTCACGGACTATGATGTCCTTAACCTTGACCATGATGTCTTAAAACTAACAACATCGGACTGTGAGGTCCTTAAACTCACGGACTATGATGTCCTTAACCTTGACCGTGATGTCTTAAAACTAACAACATTTGACTGTGGGGTCTTTAAACTCACGGACTATGACGTCCTTAACCTCGACCGTGATGTCTTAAAACTAACAATGGACCGTGATGTCCTTAAACTAATTTTAACTTGGTTCAAGGGTACATCTCTTCATTCCTTTGACATTTGTCATTGTAATTCCTCAACAACTTCAAAGAGGTGATGGGTCCCGACAACCATATATTTCACGGACTATGGGGTCCTTAAATCCACGGACTATGATGTCCTTAACCTCGACCGTGATGTCTTAAAACTAACATCGGACCGTGAGGTCCTTAAACTCACGGACTATGATGTCCTTAACCTCGACCGTGATGTCTTAAAACTAATATCGGACTGCGAGGTCCTTAAACTCACGGACTATGATGTCCTTAACCTCGACCGCTATGCCTTTAAACTACGGTACCCTGGAAAACGTCCAGAGCGGAGCCTGGTCCTCGCCAAACACGGCAGTGAACCCGTGGGAAGCATCCAGAGCAACCCTTAACTCCGTGAAATGCGGATGAGGACAGTCCTACCCATCACTTGCGGGTCCTCACGACTCGTAAGGAAGTAAATTCTCTTGTGAGATCTTTACGACTTTCAAGAGAAAACGCACTTAGGAATCCTTACGATTCTTAAGGAGAAATTACACCTACGGGATCCTTTCGACTGGTAGGGAGAAAATTCTTTATGAGACCCTCACGGCTCATAAAGTTGAAAAGTCTTAGGTGACAGATCTTAACCCTGTTTTCTAAGCCATCACCACTCTACAAGGAATCCAAGACTGACAGTTATATACTTGCTAAAATCACATGGAAACAACACAGCAAAGAGAAGAAGGCAACAAGGAGAACATCTGATCTGCACTTAATTAAGCGTTCGAGGCACACCCCATCCATGCAATAGCAAAAGATTCAGAACATGAAATAAAACACGCTAAAATGAGAAATTGGCCATTCATATTGCAAAAAGGTTCTTACAATTATGAAAGCAATGAACAAAGACATTACTAAAGTAATTACAATAGCAAAACCTCAAATCCAAGACATGGATTGAGGAACTCAAAAGTGACCTTGTCCAGAATTTTCTAAGCCTGGCGAACCATCCTAGTGTGCTTTCTTTGGCGATCACAAACGTCGGGATCCCCACGAATGTCCTCCACCCTCCGATAGGCAGCAAGTATGGCAGACTGTTGAAAAGCCTGGTGCAGGAGATCGACAAGATTGTTTCGCCGTCTCTTCGAGATTAGGTTCATCAGATACACCGAGTGCACCTTATCTTCAGCGGCATCCAATGCTCTAAGTGGCACGCCGGTACAGAATAGAGGGAGCGCTTCCCAGATCGCTCCCACAATAAGCTTCAGAAGAGGGGAACGCCGAGGAAGCAGTTGACCATTATATGCGTCAAAGCGACTCATAATTTCGGCACACTCATTTGTGAATTCTCGATTCTGAGAACGGCCGAGTCGGGGGATGTCTCCGTAAGAGATAATCTCTTCGAGATCATACATGTGAGCGTCCATTACTCCTGTAAAAGAAAATCAGTAAAGATCAGCAGACAGACGGAATAAGCAATTTCTTATTCAAAATAGGCACATGGAGTTAAACTCCTCGAGAGCAATGCTCTGTAGACAGGAGTGACACTTATCAAAATCAATTATGAAAGGAAGTTAAAGAAGGCCCCCGAGAACATTGAGAGCTTTGCTCTAAGAAGATGATATAATTCATCAAAAATAAAAATTCCATCTTAAATCTTCAAGATCCATGAAAAACTCTCGAGAGTTCTTCTACATGATTTGAAATGAGCAAAGCTCCATTAATGAAATAAGGGATCACAATAAAATTCCTTTTAAAGAGCAGAGCTCTATTAATAGAACCCTAATAGGGTTCTCTTTAGTTCCCTTTAAATCTCTTTAGACCTATAGAGAAAAGCTCTGCTAAATAAAACCCTAAATGGGTTTTCTTTAGATCAAAGATCTATAAAGAGCAAAGCTCTGTTAATGGGTAAAACCCTGGTTTATTAAAGTTTTAAACTATACCTATGTTTTGGAAGAGTTTTACTCTTGAAAAGTTCTTAAAACTGAAGAGCAGGGCTCTGAATAAGAGAAAATTCTCAAGAAAGAGGATGAAAATCATCAAAGGGACCAAAGGTCCTATTTATAGGCATTGAGAGCCGTTTCAACTCCCCAAAAGTTGATCCAACGACGGAGATGCCACCACCGCTGCACTCACGTTTGGGGTCACGTAAGCGCAACGGTGGGGGGCATTTGTTTCCCCAAATCAGAGCAAAGCTCTGTTCAAATTCCAACACTGGAAATGAAGCGACGCTTCTGTTTCCCCCAATCAGAGCAAAGCTCTGTTTAGAAATCTAAGAGTCAAAAATTGAAGCAATACTTCAAATCCTGCGCTCTGCGCTGCGCGCCACGTGTCTGACACAGGCGCGTTGGCGCAGTTGCGCTGCTCGCCACGTGTCTGACACAGGCGCGTTGGCGCAGTTGCGCTGCGCGCAACGTGTCAAGCACAGGTGCGCTAGCGCAAGACGCGCTGCGCGCTACGTGTCAAAACACGAATGGGCTAGCGCTAGCGCAATTGTGCTGCGCACCCCAAATTAGAGCAAAGCTCTGTTTCCAAGATTAGACAGTGAAGCAACGCTTCATGATTATGCAGCGCATAAATATCTTACAAAGGAATAACAAAGAATTAAAAAAAAAAAGAACACTTAACAGATAATAAAATACTTAATTAAAACATCTATTTATTATTAGATTTTAAAAAGGTCACCAAACAAGGGATCAGTGGCACAAGGGTGAACAAAACAATAAACAAAATTTTCTAACTCCCTCGCCGCCTTCTCCAGCACATCAAAACGACGATTTTCACGAGGAGTGGCTCCCTACCGATTGGCGCCGTGTTCGCAAAAGCAGACATGATAGCCCGCCGGGCTCTTATTTGGCTCAACAGGTGAACCGAGCAATCTTTCAGAGCCTGAGTAATCAGACACGCCTCATGGAAACACTCGAGCTTGTCTTCAGCCGCATCGAGCATCGCCAGGGTCATCTCCGCTGGGTGAGGGGGGATGTCATCAAGCACGGCAAAAAGAATCATTCGGAGCCAGATGGATCCCATTGGAAGAGGGGACCCCTTACGGATCACAAGTTCGTACTTCACCGCATCACACTCGGCATCCGTGAGAGAAGGATCCACCAAGCGCGCAGCAAACCGAGGAACAGTATCCTCAATGGGCACTTCCCACGGCTGTCTACAAGCATGGGGGTGGTTACAAGCCATAGTTGAGAAAGTTCTTTGGGGATGAGAAAGGGAAGAAGCTTTGCTTCGAGTTATAAAGACGAAACACATAAAATTTTGTGCACAATGGAACTATTTCCAAAATTGGGAAGTGAAAGATTCTCGGGAATATACGTTTGACTTAAAAGGAAGGTGAAAAGACACCTCTGTTGAAGCAACGCTTCAGATCCAGCGCTCTGCTGAAGCAACGCTTCAGACCCAGCGCTCTGCGCGCTGCGCGCCACATGTCAAGCATGGGTGCGCTAGCGCAGTTGCGCTGTGCGCCACGTGTCCAACGTAGGTGCGCCAGCGCTGGAATTAAAATTCCCACCGTTGGATCAAAGGATCTAATAATAATGATAAATTATTAATTAACTAGAATTAAATTCTGTTAAGGAAATATTTCTTAAAATCTTTCCAAACAATAAGATTGTGCTTTAAGCACCGCTAGATCAATGATCCAATGGTAAATAATGAATTACCAAAAAACAGAACAAATTCTGCATGGAAAGATTTTCCAATCTTGTTAAAAACAAGAAGATTGCCTTCTGTAAAACAGAAGCCCTATGATCAAAAATCCAATGGTAGGGAAACATCCCTGAATCAATCAGAGAATGATCTCTTTAAATGATTTAACAAATCAATAGGCCCTATAAAAAGACCCCTAGAATTCAAGTCTCCAGATACAAAAAGAGCAATAGAAAAACCCTCTGCAAACTTTGAGAAGAACTCAAAAAGAAAGAAAGGCAAGCCTTTAAAGAAAGAAGATCATTTCTTCATCTTTAAAGGTAAAAACAATTAATTCTTAAACAATAGAGATGAAAACATCTCAAAAAAAGAAGAATCCTCTTCTAAAAAGATCTTAGATCTATAAAAAAGACCGAGATCTTTGATTAAACATAAAGGATTCAAAGATCCAATCCTTACAATAAAGAAGTATATTACTTCATTCACAGATCTTTTGATCTATAAAGGCAGAGCCTTTTGATAAGAAAAAGAACTTTGGTTCTTGGATCTTGAGGCAAAGCCTCCTTAGAAGAACATAAGTTTGTTCTTTGATCTTAATACTGATCAAAATGCGCTTTGCGCTACTAGAAAGTGCTTTGCACTCTTGAACTGCGCCTTTGTGCTCCTTGGATCGGCGCTCAGCGCCAAAACATGCCAAGTGTCAACCACAGACACAATTTGCGCTTTGCGCTCCTGAAACAGAGCACTGCGCTCTTGGGCTGGCGCTCAGCGCCAAGCGCGCCATGTGTCCTTCGCTGGCACACCCATAAACTGGCGCAGCGCACTTATGAGTCAAAAGCGCAATACGCTAACAAACTAGTGCTTAGCGCTAAGCGGCACACGTCCTCCTCATGTGCGCTAACCAACAGAAGCGCAATGCGCTCTTTAAATGGCGCAAAGCGCCTGACGCGCCACGTGGCACACTGTCAGAACACCACTTTGTTTCTGATAAATGCTATGCATTTAATTCCAGACAAAATGTCAGAGCCCACTACTTGGCATTATTGGAAAGGGCCGAGCCCAAATAAAGGCTTAATAATAGCCAACCCAGAAATAAAATATCAAAACATTTTTAACTGGACTTAGCCTAATTCTGGCCATAAGTCCTCAATTCAAATTGAACCGAGCACGCCTGCTCGTCCAATCAATTTACACCCGGTTCGAGGGTACATCTCTTCACTCCTTTGATATATGTCGTTGTAATCCCTCAACATCGTCAGAGAGGTGACAGGTCCCAACAACCACACATTACTACGGACTGTGGGGTCCTTAAATCCACGGACTATGATGTCCTTAACCTCGACCGTGATGTCTTAAAACTAACGTCGGACTGTGGAGTCCTTAAATCCACGAACTATGATGTCCTTAACCTCGACCGTGATGTCTTAAAACTAACGTCGGACTGTGGAGTCCTTAAATCCACGGACTATGATGTCCTTAACCTCGACCGTGATGTCTTAAAACTAACGACGTACTGTGGAGTCCTTAAATCCATGGACTATGATGTCCTTAACCTTGACCGTGATGTCTTAAAACTAATATCGGACTGTGAGGTCCTTAAACTCATGGACAATGATGTCCTTAACCTCGACCGAGATGTCTTAAAACTAATATCGGACTGTGAGGTCCTTAAACTCACGGACTATGATGTCCTTAATCTCGACCGTGATGTCTTAAAACTAACAATGGACCGTAATGTCCTTAAACTAATTATCGACCGTAATGTCACTAAACAAAACAACAGAGCCCAATTGCTCTTTTGTCGGATCTAAACGATCCCGTTAAGTTGATCTTAGTCTAGAATTAGATTAACGTATCCTTAACAAATGTTTAAGTTGGTCTTAGCCTCAAATAAGGCTAGCGTATCCGTAAACACAACCCCCCTAAACCCAAATCTAAGAAAGATACGGATTTGGACTAGTCCACGCCCTACGGGAGACAACATAACTTAGTCTTCGTATACAATCCACGGGCAACCAAACACAAAACAAACACCCACGACACGAAATGGCCATATGGAGAAGGAGAAAGTTGTTACCGCGATGCGGTAGCATAATTAACTGCAGGGGCTTGCGCCTGCAGGGAAGAGCGTCCCCACAATCAAAAAACCCCCAAACGAGGGGTAATCTGACGAAGTCTACTACATCGGCCGCATCCGTTTAAACCTTCGATACATGGTGCCATAAATCAACTTGGCATCTTCGGAGAGGTGGACGGATAGCACCAATTAACATCTGCTCCCAGATTCAGGCAAGACGTCCAGTCTTCCTGGCTTTCGGCGGTGAACAGTAGATTTGTTGGACCGGGTTCCTATTGTGAGAGAGTTTCCCGACGTATTTCCCGATAAGTTACATGGATTGCCGCCGGAGCGTGAGATTGAGTTTTGCATTGATTTGATCCCCGGCACGGGGCCTATTTCTATACCGCCTTACCGGATGGCCCCGGCGGAGCCTAAGGATCAGCTGCAAGAGTTGCTAGATAGGGGACTTGTGCGTCTGAATGTTTCGCCTTGGGGAGCTTCTGTTCGGTTCGTCAAGAAGAAGGACGGCAGTTTGAGGTTGTGCATTGATTATCGTCAATTGAACCGAGTTACAGTGCAGAATAGATATCCATTACCTTGGATTGACGATTTGTTTGATCAGCTCCAGGGTGCTGGACATTTTTCTAAGATTGATTTGAGATCGGGTTATCATCAGTTGCGGGTTCGGAATGATGACATTCCGAAGACTGCTTTTCGTACATGCTACAGGCATTATGAGTTTTTGGTGATGTCGTTCGGACTCACCAATGCCCCGGCAGCTTTCATGGATTTAATGAACCGGATTTTCAGGCCATTCTTCGACTAGTTTATTATTATGTTTGTTGATGACATTCTGGTTTATTCTAAGAGTCGAGAGGAGCATGAGCATCACTTGAGGATTGCTTTGCAGACATTGAGAGAGCACCGGCTGTTTTCTAAATTCTCGAAGTGTGACTTCTGGCTTGATAGTGTTGACTTCCTGGGTTATGTGGTTACGGGAGATGGTATTCGTGTGGACCTGAGGAAGATCGAGGACGTACAGCTTTTGCCCAGACCTGTATCAGTGACAGAGGTCCGTAGCTTTTTGAGCTTAGCCGGTTATTACCGCCGTTTCGTGCAGGACATCTCGAGTATCGCTGCACCGCTGACCGGACTGACCAGGAAGGGGGTTCCATTTCTTTGGACTGAGGTATGCAAGCTGAGTTTTCAGTAGTTGAAGACTCGATTGATGACTGCACCAGTTTTATCTTTGCCTTCTAGATCGGGCGGCTTTATCGTTTACTGTGATGCTTCTCGAGTGGAGCTCGGTTGTGTATTGATGCAGCATGATAGAGTTATCGCTTATGCTTCCCGGCAGTTGAAGAAGCACGAGCAGAATTATCCCACTCATGATCTTGAGATGGACGCGGTGGTCTTCGCGCTTAAGATTTGGAGACACTACTTATACAGGGAGTTGTGTCAAATTTTCATGGACCACCAGAGCTTAAAGTACATCTTCCATCAGCGGGATATGAATTTGAGACAGTGCCGTTGGATGGAGCTCGTGAAGGATTATGATTGTGAGATCTTTTATCACTCGGGCAAGGCGAATGTGGTAGCTGATGCTTTGAGTCGTAGGCCTGGAGGTAGCTTGTCCCAGTTGAGCGCAGTTCAGAGACAGTCTTCTGCAGATTGGCAGATCTTGTGCAACAGCAGAGTACAGTTTGAGTTTACTTCCACTAGGGGACAACTTGCTCACGTCCACGCCCGTCCACTTCTACTTGATCGTATTCGTGAGGCACAGCCCGACAATGCCCATTTTTCTGAGATTCTTGAGCATATTCGGCAAGGTAGAGATTTGGAGTTCTTGATTGATGACCAGGGTGTGCTATGTTTTGGGACTCGTTTGTGTGTACCTGATACCGATGGGTTGAGACGTGAGATCCTAGAGCAGGCACATCAATCAGCTTATAGTGTTCACCCAGGTTCTACCAAGATGTATCATGACTTGAGGGATATCTACTGGTGGGCAGGGATGAAGAGTGATGTTTCAGATATCGTTTCGAGGTGCCTGACTTGTCAGCAAGTCAAGGCTGAGCATCAGAGACCGGCAGGAGAATTGCAGCCTTTACCCGTTCCGGAGTGGAAATGGGAACAGATCTCTATGAATTTCGTTGTAGGTCTACCCAGGTCTAGTCGAGGGTATGACTCCATTTGGGTGATTGTTGACCGGTTGACGAAAATGGCTCACTTCCTTCCAGTGAAGTGCTCAGTATGCTCAGTTGTACATTGATGAGATTATGCGTTTGCATGGCATTCCCACATGCATCGTATCTGACAGGGGCACCCAGTTCACTAGCCGTCTTTAGCAGAAGCTTCAGGAAGCTTTGGGTACCCAATTGAGTTTTAGCACCGCTTTCCATCCGCAGACCGATGGTCAGTCAGAGCGGACTATACAGACTCTGGAGGATATACTTCGTGCTTGCGTGCTTGATTTTAGTGGCAGTTAGGATCGTCATTTGCCGTTGATAGAGTTCTCCTACAATAACAGTTATCAAGAGACAATTCAGATGGCGCCTTTTGAGGTTTTGTATGGTAGAAAGTGTCGATCGCCAGTCTATTGGACAGAACTCAGCGAGAGCAGGATATTGGGACCCCAGCTAGTTCAAGAGACTACGGAGAAGATCCAGTTGATTCAGGATAGGATGGGAGCATCCCAGTGAAGACAAAAGTCTTATGCCGACAGTCGTCGTCGCAGGCGCAGAGGGGGATCATGTATTCCTACAGATTTCTCCGATGAAGGGCGTTATGAGATTTGGAAAGAAAGGGAATCTTAGTCCCAGATTTGTAGATCCTTTTGAAATCCTTGAGCGAGTTGGTACCGTTGCCTATCGTTTGACACTTCCGCCCAGTTTTCTAGATGTTCAACCCGTATTCCATGTATCGATGCTTCGCAAGTATCTTCATGGCCCTTCTCACATGATTCAGCACCGGACCGTTCAGCTAGAACGCGATCTTTCGTTCACCGAGCAACCGGTAGTTATATTGGATCGGCAGGTGAAGAAACTTCGGTCAAAGGTCTTGCCATCTGTGAAGGTTCTTTGGCATGGCCCGAATAGTGAAGAGGTCACTTGGGAGGCCAAGAGCAAGATGCGGAAAAAATTCCCTCATCTCTTTGAAGGTACGTATAGTAAGATTTTTAAATTCGGGGACCGAATTTCTTTAAGGGGGGAAGATTGTAATACTTTAGAATGCGATTAGTATTAATTAAGCGATAATGCGGGCTTTTAGTAAAAAGTTAACCAAAATAGTTTTCACATATTTTATAAAAATTAATTAATATTTTATTATTATTTGTTTTGGCTTTCACACACTTGTGCATGTTAACTTGGGGGTTAATTAGTGTTAACCATGCTTAAGTAGCCATGGTACCCTAAATTAATTCCATGCCATGTTAACCTTGCAATTAATATTTTAGTAAGGGTTTGGATTGGATTGACTTGAGAGAGAGAATGAGAGAGAGGGTTGACAATGGAAATGATAAGGCAAAGCAAGCATGGGGTGCATTTAATGAGGAGAGAGAATGGACATGGCTCATCTTCTAACCTCACACCCTCATTTTCTTCACATCCCACTCTCACACTCTCATTTTCCCTTAACCCTCATACACTCTCATTTCGTCTTCTCCTTCTCATTTTCCCCATCCCCTCAACTGAACCATAACCATTTCATCACAAACCTAAGCTAAATCACCACTAAACCTCACTAAAACCCTTTACAAGCCTAGTTAAGCCACTAAAGATGACTTGGAGAATGGAAAGCTAGGGTTTTTGTGCAAGTGTGAAAAGGTAGTGATCTCTAACTATTAATTATGTCCTTATAATATTGTGTTGCTTAGTAGTTGTTGTTTAGAACATTAAAGTTATAGTTTTGTGCACATATCGTATTTTTAGTGTTATTTTGGGGTCACTGTAATCTGCTATCACCACGAATTGTTACTGTAAAATCTAGCAATGTAGTAGTGTCGTGTTAGAGGCCCTGAATGTTCACCTGAAACCCTGACCCCACCATTCACTGTTCACCCGGCGAGAATTAGGCAAATTCTGGCGTCGCCGGTTTTGTAGGGGACTGGGGGGTTGTGGTTTTGAGGGTAGCTGTCTATATGCTATCCTAGGTGTTTGGTACTGCTTGATTTTTATGTTTAGACTATAGTCAAAATATGGGAACACTTTGCTAAATTCTAATATTTCGACTACACGCGTTACGATATCCGACACTGTTCGCGTTCTTAGTGTAGCTTGCTGCACTTAGGATTGTTTTAGAATGTCACTACACTCGTTAGCCACTAAGCGAACACTTGAGAGTGTGTTGGAGTTGGTGCGTCGTTCAAAACGTAGTTTGTATATATTATTGAACGATTTCTAAGTTGCACTTGCTATGTTTTGTGTGATATTAGGAGCGAGTACGGGGACTTCAGACGCTACAAAGAAGGGAAAGCTGGTGGTTGGATTTACCTAGCTCGTGATCATTGGTGAGTAGATTTAATATCTACGGGGAAATCGCCCGTATGGCGTTAAGCGTTGAGGGCTAGATTTGATGTTATAGCCGCATGATTATATGCATATGAGTTGATAGTGCATGAGCATCATTTTCATACCATTACTTGTTGTACCTTGACTTAGTACCTATTGGACACTGCACCATTACCGACGGTTCATGTTGCACGATTACTAAATTGTATGCTACACACACACCGTTAGTAATTGCCATAACACGCACAACATATATACATATGTGGTACTGCATCCGTTATTGACATTGAAACGTTGATTCTTGTTCTATTGCGCATATGAAATGCATCATGCATACATACCTACATGCATGCACACATTCCTTGCTACAGCTACATATACACCGTTATATGATGTTATGTTTGATTTTGGAGAAATTGGGAACCGCATGATATTTAAAAACTTGATTCATTTAAAAGAGTGGTTTTCTCTTGATTTGCTCATATTACTGTTCTATGTTGCATACATCATATTTCATGGATTAACGCATTGAGATACGGAGTTCATGTGATTTATGGATTTGAGAACCGTGGTGATATTTTAAGAAAATATGCATTGTTTTGAAAACCCGGTTTCTCTTGATATGATATTTCGATGTGTCCACCATGAGTTTTCTCGGTTCTGAGACTTGCGTTAGAAACCCGATTCTAGGAGATGGATGATCCGTTTATGGGTTTATGGTAGACCCGGTATGGTACCCCGGGGCAAGAAAGGTTTGTTGTGCAGAAGACGATGAGCCTGGCAAAAGGACGACTACCTACCAGTGATAGTTCGGACCCGGCGGTTATCCGGAGGATATCGACCGTAGTCGTGAGATGCCGTGGGCCGATCCGGACTGATGGAGCCCGTGGGCCGATCCGGACTGATGGAGCCCGAGTATGTGGATTTACGTGTCGATGTTGGACACAGGTTTTTCATGATATTTCGAGTGTCGATGTTGGGCACTCAGGTTCCATGAGATTTACGAATATGAGGGCTGATCAGAGTGACGGCGCCTGAGCTACTTGGGATTTGGGGTGTCGTTGATGGACACCGGGATTTTCCACGATGATGATTCATTGATGATGTTATATTTTATCCCACACTCAGGATTATTTGATATGGATTGTTTCATGTAGTTGTAGTACCCTGATGGTGTACCTTGATCATGATTGTTGCATATCCATATTGCCATATGTTCATAATAGAATATTGCATTTAATACCGCCCATTCTTATGCTCGTTTGTTTATAGGTAGGTACTCTTGAGCCATGTTTGCTAGTTAATTGCAGGATACAGGTTCTCAGCCCTAAACAGTAAAATTCATGGAAAAGCATGACAAATTCCGGATTACTGCCAACCACAGATAAAACACGGGTCTCCGCTCTCTATCCGTATGTTGCCGCACACCAGTTTAAGAGACAAAATGGCAAATCAATGTCCTTTTCATGCACAAAGCTCAATGTCAACGCAAGATCCAACATATCTACGCGGAGCTCAAGAAAATCATGGCAAAAGATCCACATCAAATCACCTTTTGATCTGCTGAAAATCTGTAAGAAATGTGAAGGGATTCTGAGAAAAGTACTATACCACACTGAAGAGGACTACAAACCAGGGAAAACGACGAAAATTGAAGGCCCAACTCCCTAATAAGGCCGCGGTTCCGCGGCATAAGCGCGCTTAGGCCACGGAACCGCGGCCATTATGACTCGGCAGTGGGTCATCTTCTGGTGGCATTTTTGTAACATCATGTTGTGCCTGAAAGTTGCCCTAGGTTCTCTGTTTCCTGCCTATAAATAACCCAGAACTTGCTAAGCCATAGATGTTCTTTTCATGCCCTCTTTTTGTTAGTTTGTAGTTTAACTTCTTCTTCTTCTTCATCTTTCCTCCATTAAATTGTTGTAAGAGCTTTTGAGTGGATGTTAAATGAAGATGAGGGTTATTTTGTATCATTCTTTTGCTTAGCTTCCCCCTTGAGCTCTCTAGCTCAACTTGATCTTGCAACCTCTTAAGTGAGCTTGCAAGTTTAAGTTTTGGTCATTGATCTCAAGGGGTTGTATCATTTTGGAATCAATAATGTTCTCTCTTTTGTGCTTCATTCTCCATGAGTTCTTTGCCTTTTCTTGATCTTGCAACCTCTTAATTGAGCTTGCAAGTTTAAGATTTGGTTATTGAACCCATATCTTGTTTTGGGGTCTATGGTTCCTAGTTTCATTTCTTGCTCATTTACTTTCTTGCACTTTAATACTTGCTTTACTTTCATGCACTTAAATTCCATGCACTTTTAATTACTTGCTTGTAATCTTTTCTTTTCTTTGTTTATCTTTTCTTTTGCTCTTTTTGGTTCGTTTTGTGAATGGTTGTAATATGTTGTTGTTAAGAATAAATACAATATTGTAAGTTAAGGTTTCTTTCCTCATTTTCTTTTCCCGTTATTTTTCTTTGAACTCCGCCCAAACGTTACGCAAGCGCTCCGTTAGGCACCCTACCCAACCAAGGTAATGGTGATTCCTAACCGCGACCGGTTCCGTTCGGTTTGGCCGGAGACGAAAGCAAGAGACAAGAACAGAAGGACAAGGGTAAATAAGCCGGATTCCACGAATACCGTGCTTAAATCCCCTAATCCACGTTGTTGCCGATTGCTCTAGCTTCAATTGGTCAAGACACGGCTCAAAGGTTTTGAGTGCGGATTTCCTTAGCTTACACTTTCGTATCTTTTTCTTAACGACTTTATACTTGCATATAACACTTAGGATAGAATTGAACAAACATATACACATTCTTTATTGCTTATAATACTTGCATATAACCCTTCCGAATCAAGCCTACCCGTTTCAACTTGAATCCCATAACTCCGGTTTTGAATGTCTATCTAGTGTTCCAAACGATTCATTGATTAAAGATAGAACCGATAATGAGTTGTTTGACTTTGTAGTGTTTGATTTGCCCGATTGTGAAGGGTCCCTTTTGAGTGAAACCACACCCAATCCTTTTGACCTCTACACCTCCATCTTAGAACCAGAATCGATTGAAATCCATGCTTTTGATGAGGTGTCTAAGAATTTTGATTTTCACTTGATTGAGGATATTGACGCTGGGAATATTTTGGATGATGAACCCATAGATTTGGCTGAGTTTTTCTCTTCAATTCATCATCCCGAGTCATTAAAAGTTTTTCCCGAACCCCATATGCGTCTGGATTTTGAGGATAAATGCATGGATGTGCTGAATCTTGAGGAAAATTTTGAGGATATTTTTGAGGATGAATCAGTTTTGTTTGATGAGTCGGATTTTCCAATTCATCCTGTCCCTGTCATTGACTGTGTACACCCTCCTGAACCTTTACCTAATACCCTTCCTCAATCACTTCCCTCCATACTTTCCATCATTCCGACCTTGCAAGAAACCGTATCATTTTCACTTCCTGTGTCTGGTTTACCAAGTCCGGCGTACCCATGGTTTCTCATGAATCTTGAGGGATTTGACCCAATTTCTCGCCATATTGATAGATTAGTACAATCCATCTTTTCACATCGATCATTACAGATTGTACTAATTTATTCAATCCATTTCCACCCTCAAGTTCGTATTCCACTTCTTTCTCCCTTCCGCCATTCTTCTTCTCATATACCGAGACCGTATCCCGCTTCTATCTCCATACGGTCTCGCGTATTCTCCATTTCTTACCTCTCCACCTTCTTTCACCAACCAGCACATTATAGAGATAAAATCTTTGAATGGTTGGTGTTAACTTTTGGCCTGTGTAAGGCCTTGTATAGATTGATACTATTCTCTTTCCCCCCTATTCCTGAACTTCAACGCTTAATAGTGGAAACATTGTTTTACTTAAGTTTGGGGGGGACTCCTTTTTTGTATATATTTTTTGTTTTCCTTTTTTGTTTTGTATATAATTTGTTTTTAGGGAGAGCACCGACAATTTTGACCATCTTCGTGTAGCCTGACAGTGGGGCACTATCAAGTTTAAGTTTGGGGGTGTGCTCGGTAAGCTTTCTTCCTTCGCATTCATTTGTATATTTTTCATTTGCATACTTTATTAAAAACCCACAAAAAAATCGAAAATTTTTGCAAAAATATAAAAACTTTGTCGTCAAGTTAGCTAATAGGGTAACTTAGATTTTATTCTGAAAGCTTAGTTGATATTAAAAATAACTAAATCTTAAGCTTAGGAATTGAAAACCCTAAAAATAACCCTCATTCTGTTTAAACTTGGTGATTATACGTCCTTACAGTTTTTTTGAGAAATAGGTAATCTTGAGTTCAGTTCTTGAGTTAAGTTAAGATGAGGGGAAAGTATTGAAGCGTTACTGAAGGATAAGTCTGAAAAATAGTTTCTTTTCTTGAGTTCAAATTCAGAAAGTATATACCCTACAACTGCACTTACACGCACCTTGAAACTTGAGATAGTAGAGGATACCTAGAAATACTCTTGCCTGAAAACCTAGTATGAAAGAAAAAACGGTATTTAAAGCTAAACACCAAAAGAGCATTATTGAAAAATATATCCGGTCTTGAAAAAGAAAAAGAAAAAAAGAAAAAGAAAAAAAGAAAAAGAAAAATAGAATAAAGTCAAGACTTGGAAACTGCTATTTACGCTTTAAAGCTCACACATTCAGTAATCGGCCGTTAGTGCCTCATGAAGCATTAATAGTCGCATGAAAGGTGTGCAAGCAAATCCGTCCATCCTTAATGAAAAGAAGTAATATTAGGTATTAGGGCAAGGGTATTATAGCTTGAATTGAATTCTTGAGTGTAGGGGTGCAAATATACACACACGTAGGGGTATACAATCGATGTTTGGATAAAAGATAGAAATGAAGAATAAGACTTACGTTTTCTGTAAAGTTGATAAAAATCCCTGATTTGAGACCACACTTAAAGAAGGAAAACTCAGGAGACTTGTGTTAGAAACCCGATTCGAGGAGATGGATGATCCGTTTGCGGGTTTATGGTAGACCCGGTATGGTACCCCAGGGCAAGAAAGTTTTATTGTGCAGAAGACGATGAGCCTGGCAGAGGGACGACTACCTACCAGTGATAGTTTGGACTCGGCGGTTATCCGGAGGATATCGACCGTAGTCGTGAGATGGATATAGGATAATTTGGATTGACGGAGCCCGTGGGCCGATCCGGACCGATGGAGCCCGAGTATGTGGATTTATGTGTCGATATTGGACACGGGTTTTTCATGATATTTCGAGTGTCGATGTTGGGCACTCAGGTTCCATGAGATTTACGAATATGAGGGCTGATCAGAGTGACGGCACCTGAGCTACTTGGGATTTGGGGTGTCGTTGATGGACACCGGGATTTTCCACGATGATGATTCATTGATGATGTTATATCTTATCCCATACTCAGGATTATTTGATATGGATTGTTTCATGTAGTTGTAGTACCCTGATGGTGTACCTTGATCATGATTGTTGCATATCCATATTGCCATATGTTCATACCAGAATATTGCATTTAATACCGCCCATTCTTATGCCCGTTTGTTTATAGGTAGGTACTCTTAAGCCGTGTTTGCTAGTTAATTGCAGGATACAGGTTCTCAGCCCTAAACAGTGAAATTCATGGAAAAACACGACAAATTCTGGATTACTGCTAACCACAGATAAAACACGGGTCTCCGCTCTCTATCTGTATGTTGCCGCACACCAGTTTAAGCGAAAAAATGGCAAATCAATGTCATTTTCATGCACAAAGCTCAATGTCAACAAAAAATCCAACGTATCTATGCGGAGCTCAAGAAAATCATGGCAAAAGATCCACATCAAATCACCTTTTGATCTACTGAAAATCTGTAAGAAATGTGAAGGGATTCTGAGAAAAGTACTATACCACACTGAAGAGGACTACAAACCAGGGAAAACGACGAAAATTGAAGGCCCAACTCCCTGATAAGGCCGCGGTTCCGCGGCCATTATGACTCGGCAGTGGGTCATCTTCTGGGGGCATTTTTGTAACTTCATGTTGTGCCTGAAAGTTGCCCTAGGTTCTCTGTTTCCTGCCTATAAATAACCCAGAACTTGCCAAGCCATAGATGTTCTTTTCATGCCCTCTTTTTGTTAGTTTTTAGTTTAACTTCTTCTTCTTCATCTTTCCTCCATTAAATTGTTGTGAGAGCTTTTGAGTGGATGTTAAATGAAGATGAGGGTTATTTTGTATCATTTTTTTGCTTAGTTTCCCCCTTGAGCTCTCTACCTCAACTTGATCTTGCAACCTCTTAAGTGAGCTTGCAAGTTTAAGCTTTGGTCATTGATCTCAAGAGGTTGTATCATTTTGGAATCAATAATGTTCTCTCTTTTATGCTTCATTCTCCATGAGTTCTTTACCTTTTCTTGATCTTGCAACCTCTTAATTGAGCTTGCAAGTTTAAGATTTGGTTATTGAACCCATGTCTTGTTTTGGGGTCTATGGTTCCTAGTTTCATTTCTTGCTCATTTACTTTCTTGCACTTTAATACTTGCTTTACTTTGATGCACTTAAATTCCATACACTTTTAATTACTTGCTTGTAATCTTTTCTTTTCTTTGTTTATCTTTTCTTTTGCTCTTTTTGGTTCGTTTTGTGAATGGTTGTAATATGTTGTTGTTAAGAATAAATACAATATTGTAAGTTAAGCTTTCTTTCCTCATTTCCTTTTCCCGTTATTTTCCTTTGAACTCCGTCCAAACGTTACGCAAGCGCTCCGTTAGGTACCCTACCCTACCAAGGTAACGGTGATTCCTAACCGCGACCGGTTGCGTTCGGTTTGCCCGGAGGTGAAAGCAAGAGACAAGAACGGAAGGACAAGGGTAAATAAGCCGGATTCCACGAATACCGTGCTTAAATCCCCTAATCCACGTTGTTGCCGATTGCTCTAGCTTCAATTGGCCAAGACTCGGCTCAAAGGTTTTGAGTGCGGATTTCCTTAGCTTACACTTTCGTATCTTTTTCTTAACGACTTTATACTTGCATGTAACACTTAGGATAGAGTTGAACAAACATATACACATTCTTTATTGACCCGTCTAAGACTCGAATGGACATACAACCATCTCCCTGTGGACCGACCCGTGCTCAACCGGCTAGCTGCGAAGCGACACTGTCCTGATCGCGGTTATAACTTTAGAACTTTGAACATCCGACATGCCAAAAGCGTGCGATCACCATACTTATACTATTAGATTGCATATGATAGCTTATCGTTGTTCGTGTATACCTGTGATTATCTGTATGATGTTACTTACTATTCATGAGTTGGCAACTCACCCCCGTTGTGCCACAGTGTTTTGCAGGCTTGACCCTCAGAGTATTCGCGACAGGGCTCCCTATTGTATCTATTTCAGCGGATACCGCTACGGTTGGCTGTAAGGCATTTTTGCTGTAGGTGGGTTTGCGTTTATCCGATTATATCCATTGTATATCTCATTGTATCTAGTGCTCTCCATCTACCATTTTCATGTATTGACTTAGAGACGAGTTGTGAGGACCGATATTGTATATTTTGTTACTCTGGGTGTCGTGCTCGTGTGAGCCGGCCTTTTCTTATGTTGCTTTATCTCTTTTACGTTGTTTTCATTTTATTGTCTATTTCTTCGCTACGGCGTTGTATATATGCTTGTGGTGGTTGTTTTTCTCCGTAAGGTATTGTTTGCTCCCGTTTGGGGATGCTTTATTTATATACTATGTTTGTACCCGTTTCGGGGCTACTTTTACAAAGGAGCTGCTGCCGAAATTTGTAAGAAAATAAACTTAAGCTTTAAGAATTTACTTGAGATTTCCAAATGTTTTTGACAATGTTTTTATCACTTACTTCTTTATATGGTTTAGATTTCTGGGTTTTCGGCTTACGTAAATTGCGTTACGCATGTTGACGTCACGTGGTTTAAGTGCCGGTCACGTGTCTAACTTTGGGTCGTGACAATTTGGGTGCTGGGCACCCGCGGAAAAAGAGACTTAGCCCCTGAACCGGGAGTTGAACTCCCGAGTGACTTTTGGAGTTAAACTTTTAAAAAAAGGATCTTTTGTAGAGTTAAACTCCTAAAAGATCTGGATTTTAAGGGTTCAACTTTTAGATCTTGGAGTTGAGCTTCTCAAACATTGGTTTGGAGTTTAACTTCTAAAGAAGAGATTCGTGTTCGGAGTTAGACTCCTAAGAGATTTTCGGAGATGATGAAAGGGGCCCTTTTCTTCTTTCTTAAGCCCTGGATCTTCTCTTGAATCTTGGATCTTCCCAAAATGAGATTTTTGGAGATGGGTCTCCTTCTTCCTCCTCCATATCGGCTGGATCTTGGAAAAAAGGGGTGAGACTTAAAAATCTCTCCTTTTAGAGATTTGATGGGAGATCTGAGCTCCCCTTCAAAGATTTTATGGTGAAAAAACCATTTCTTTTTGGAAAAGGTAAACTCTTGATTTAATTCAAAAAAATAAGAAGGTTTAAAACCTTGAGGAAAGAGAAGGAGGCACAAAACCCAAGAATTTTTTAGAGAATGAAAGTTGTTATTGATTTTCTTATCATGTTTGTCTTTTATAGGCTACACACTTTCCCATGGGCTTTTCTAAAAAGCACTTGTGCTTTCCCATGCCTCATATGCTTATTTCTTTTTACACATAAACCATAGGGTTAACAAAATTTTGGTTTTGTGCTTATTTTTCATGCATTTATTTCTAAAAATTGCATTTAAAATAATTTATTGTATCTTTTTTGGTATGGAGCCGGCCCCTTCCATGCTTGGTCTTGACTTGGGCTTGGGTCCACTTGGCTTGATCTTGGGCCCGCTTAATTGGGTTCGGGCCCACTTGACTGGGGGTTGACTGAATTTGACTTGGTCAACCGGGGTGTAATTTTTGACCCCAACAAAGTGCCCCCATTAATAAATGCACACCGCGTGTATGTGTTGTATGCATGAAATTGATGGATCTTGTTCTATATAGAGATTGATTTGGTTTGGTCCCCTGTGGAGGGTCGATGCTGCCTTTTTAGCAACTTGGATGGTCAGTGCTACCATTTTTGCGACTTGGACGGTCAGTGCTGCCATTTTTGTGACTTGGATGGTCGGTGCTCCCTTTTTTGCGACTTGGACTATCGGTGCTGCCCTTTTAATGACGTAGACAGTCGGTGCTGCCCTTTTAGCGATGTGGACGGTCAAAGCTTCCATTTTTGCAATTTGGACGGTCGATACTTGATTTGACTTGCTCCACGTCTTGTGGTGTCAGGGTTTGGATTTGACTTGCTTCGCTCCTTGCGGTATCGGGATTTAATTTGACATGCTCCGCTTTCTGCGGTGTCGGGGTTGAAGTTGACTTACTCCGCTTCTTGCGGTGTTGGGATTTAATTTAATTTGCTCCGCTTTCTGCAGTGTCATGGTTGAAGTTGACTTAATCCTCTTTTGCGATGGATTGATTTGTTTCTGAAGTGGAGCTTGATTCCACCGAGGAGGTGATTGGTTGACTTGTTTGATTTGATTTATTTTGGAAGGTCTCTACCCGTCCAGCGGGACTTTTCAGCTTAGAAGTGCTACCAGATGGGACATTGATTTGATCTGTTTGATTTCTGCCTTATTTGGCGGGACTTTTGAATTTAAGAGGAACTTGGAATTTGGATTCTGTTTAGCATCAGTATTGCTACACTGGAATAATTCCAGGGGCAACTCATCATTTGTCCCGGGAGGACGTAGGATTTAGTTTTTAGGTCAGCATCAGCACCGCTAACAATGAAATGTAGTGTCAGGAGCGACTCATCCTTTGCCATTGGGAAAACTTGGGATTTGGATTTTAGGTCGGCATCGGCACCGCTAATACTAAAGTGTAATGCCAGGCGCGACGTTGCCCGTTGGGGAGCGATGGCTTAGGAGACATGTTTAGACCCCTATCACCTAAGGCTTTTCAATTTTATGAGCCGTAAGGATCTCATAAATGCATTTTCTTCCCGCTAGTCGAGAGGATCTCGCAGGTGTATTTTCTTTCTAGAAATCATGGGGATTCCTAAGTGTGTTGATCCTTTATGAGTCGTAAGGATCTCACGCGGGGATTTTCCTCACAAGGTCGAGAGGACTTTACGAGTGTATTTCATCTCTTTTAACGAGTTTGTGCCCTTTCTGGTTTTCACAAACTCACCAGCAGTCCTACTATTTTACTCGCGGAGCCCTTTCGAGTTTTCATCCGTGACCGTTTTGTTTGTGGACATACCTTTCTTTTCCTTCTTTTTATTCTTCTTTTTTTCTTCTTTTTTATGCTTCATTGCCGGTAGGACTTCAGATGTAGTCTCGCCGGTAGGACTTAGGAGAGATAGGGGTCATTTGCGCCCATGGATTTATACAGTTTTACAGGATGTATGATCCAGACCGTAAGGTTGGTATGCTCAATTGCCAACTATTTAGAGAATTCACGCGTAGTATTTCTTGAGCCATTGATGGGTGGCATAGGCCTTTCTCCTTCGGCATTTATCAACTGGTAGTATCCTCCATCAAAAACTTTCTCGATGACGTATGGTCTTTCTCAGTTTGGGTCTAATTTTCCCTTAGCATCTCGATTGGGGATTATCGGTCTTTTGAGGACCAACACTAATTCTCCTTTCTTAAAAGCATGGAGATGGGTCATCTTATCATAGGCCCACGACATTTAGGGTTGGTACATCTCCAGATTTTGCTGTACCGCGAACCTCTTTTCTTCGAAGGCGTCGAGCTCTTCGAGCCGAAGGAGGACGTTTTCCTCCTCCGTCAACTCATGCTGGACGACCATTCTTAAGCATGGATCTTCGACTTTGAGGGGGAGGATCGACTCCACTCTGAAGAGTAATGAGTATAGATTGGACCGAGTTGGAGTGCGATGTGTGACAAGGTATGCCCACAATGCCTCGTGGAGCTTGAGACTCCAGTCTCTTTTGTTGGCTGAAGCATTTTTCTTCAGGAGCATACATAGAGTTTTATTGAAGGAATCGGCTAGCCCATTGGCTCTTGGATTATAGATGGAGGAATACCTCTAGTCTATGTTATGCTGTGCGGCAAATCTTGAGATTTTGAAGCCCTTGAAAGAAGGCACGATCATAGAAATGATTTTTCTAGGTGTACCGAAGCAGTATAGAATATTATACTGAAAGAACGTCAGAATATCTTCTTTCTTGACTTCCTTTAGCGGTGCAGCTTCAGCCCACCAGGAGAAGTAGTCAGTTGCGGCCAATAAGAACCGGTGGCTTTTGAATAACGAAGGATCAATCTGGCCAACTATGTTGGTGCCCCGTTCATCTCAGAAAACTGCATTTTAATACCACTCATTCATTATCTATTTTGTTATATATCGGTACTATTAACCAGTGACTGCTAGTAAATATAGATTACAGGTATCCATGACATAATACTGGAAACACACTCAAAATCACGGATATACTGTTTTTGAGCCGACACTGCAACCGGAACTGCAAACCGATCGATATCCAAAGAGTTCTTTTGCAACAAATAAATGTGTACACAATTTTGGTCCAACACGATACAAGTGTGCACGTAAACTCTTTGGCTCATGGACCATGGTGGGGCTGCCCATGGCAAAAGTGGGCACAAGTGAAGTGATGTGTAATAAATGCTAAAAGTTGTGATTGGATTTAAATCGTCAAGTTTTTTTCCAAGGCTACTGAGTATAACCAAATAGACAAATCAAACAATACCAGTGGAATTGTCAAGAGAATATAAGACCACCACACCAACACGAGCCAAATTGGTCGGACCAAGCCCGGCGAGATACTCAATAAAACCGGCACTACCGGTCCATTGTTTCCCAATGCGCTCCATTTTTCTTCTGTCCATCCCTTGTTGTCACATCATCCTTATTATATTGTTTGTTTAATCTTATTTTGGGCCTATAAATACAGATCAATGAACAAGGAAAAGGGGACTCATAGATTCATACTTGATATACTTTTGGACTCTTTGTTTCTCTTTTCTATTTTATTTTAATTCTTGTACATAGCTAGTTCACCTTGAGTGCTTTGCCTTCTCTTGATCTTGCAAGCTCTTTATTGAGCTTGCAAGTTTAAGTTTTGGTTATTGAACTCAAGATTTGTATCATCACTTGAAATTAATAAAGCTTTCATTTTTAGGTTCTTAGTATTTTTTATCTATTTTACTTACTTGCAATTTATTTCTTGCCATTTACTTACTTGCAATATTATGTTATTCCTTTTATTTCATTTCATTTGCACTTTCTTTTTATTGTTTTGATGGTTTGTGAATAATGGTGTTGTTAGGAAAAAGAATGATATTGTAAGTTAAGATTTTCTTTGCTCATTTCCTTTGCCTGATATTTTCCAATTAAACTCCGTCCAAACCTTACGCAAGCGCTCCGTTAGGCACCCTACCCTACCAAGATATCGGTGATCCTTAACCGTGACCGGTTGCGTTCGGTTTGGCTGGAGGCGAAAATCAAGAGACAAGAACGGACGGACAAGGGTCAATAAGCCAGATTTCATAAATACTGTGCTTAAGCACTCTAATCCACGCTGTTGCCGATTGCTCAAGCTTCAATGGTCAAGCTCGGCTCAAAGGATTGAGTACGGATTTTCCTAAATCACACTAACCTATCTATTCCTAAAAAACTTATACTTGGATATACAAACACATAGGTTAGAAACGAACAATTCCGACCCTCACATTAGCTCGTCATAACAAGAACGCAAAAACGCACCGTCTCCCTGCGGACAACCCGTACTCATCACGGCTAGCTACACGCGACGTTGTCTTGATTGCGGTTAACTTTAGAATTTAAATACGGCGCACGAAAGTGCGCGCGACTAATCAAATGACGTCGTTGCCGGGGAGACGGTAACGTTTTTGTTCTTGTTATTTCAGGTTAATCTCTGTATATCCTGTTTTTAAATCTAACACCATTCTAAAAACAAAACAAAAAATAAAAAACTTTCAAAAAAAACCAAAACAAAAATTAACAATTCTAACGTTTTGCTCTCTGGATTTTTGACCTGCTACCATTCTGGGGCTAATTAAAAAAGTTAAACAATAACATTGAGACACTAGTAGAACAATTAGACCACAGAAAAAATTTGGAGCCCCAATTCATCAACTCGCCTGGCGGCTTCCTCCAAATCCCCGGCACCGCCGGATTTTTCACCTCCTTGTGCTCCAAAATTTTTCTCTGTGCTCCAGTGTTCTATTATCATCCCAATTTTATTGTTTGATTTTTTTAATTATATATGTGCAGGAATTTGGACATTCATATCACTTTTTCGCACTAATAATCCGTTTTTCCGACATTTGCAGATTTTGACGGATTTGCGAACCGCGATCGTGTGGAGCAAAGTGTACATTCAAAATTAAGGTGATTACGAAGTACATTGCCCAAGATCCGGGTAGTTTGACTCGCGCAAGCGAACTTTTCAAGCTAACCGGATTCAATTCAACGCGGGTTTCTTAACCTGAAAACTTATTGGTACGTATTTCCTAACACCTTCTTCTCAAATCTGATGCATCCAATATACTATCTTTGCATGATTCTTTTCAAGTTCACTGTCAAACGCCAAAAATGACTAACCCGTATTTGTTGCAGTGATGTGCATAAACATAAAAAAACAATTGTTTGACGTTTTGAATTTATTCATTGATTTGCGCATTGCATCCATTAATACGGACTTAAGGACAAGCGAACCCCACAATATACGGTAAAGGATTTCATCACGTTTTCCATGGCCCAAAAATCATGAAATTGAGCATAACGTTTACCGATTAAAATTTTAAAAGAAACTAGACTTTAAGCCTTTAAGGACTTCGCGTTCATTAGGAGAAGTCAACTGCGTTTCGAACACCTCTTAATGGTATATCGTTCACGGGGTGTCCAGAAAAGTGTTCACGGCGAAACCGCTAAAAGAGAAAGGGTTATCTAATTAAGGAATTTCGCGAAAGCGTTGGAAAACCTCCCATTATCTCTGCACTTACCTGACCTCGTGATCAGTATATCTTGAGCCCGTTTCTCGACACAGTTTTACTTCAACAATCAAGTTCTTGAGCAGGTCTAGTTGACCTAAGTGAACCCTAGACCGATTAGGTGTGTGGTATTGTGTCGTGATTTTTTTTTTTTGTATATTTCATACTTTTGTTGATAACTAATATATAAAATAAAATAAAATAAAATAAAATACTCACATTCTTTTTCCTCTCCTCTTCTTCTTCTTTTTCTCTTCATATCATGGGTATCCCACATAGATCAACTCTTGCCGAACTATGGTACCCACAACCAGACATTACTTCCTACGGTTCTTACTTTGGTCGAACTTCAAACGATCCTTCCATGCCCAAAATCTCTTTGAAAGATTGGATGGACGCATTTAGTATAAACAACCGGACTCCGCAATCCACTTTGTATCAACCGTTTCAACCTCCCCCACGTTCTTACGTTGATACCCCTTTTGAGAGTCATGTTCCGACACCAAGACCGATGTCTATTGCTAACCGAATTGAAAAATATCGTAGCCAATCTTTCACTCCTTTCACCACTTCTAATTCTTTTGATCAACAATTCCAATCACCTTCTTATCATAACGTTGATCTTAATCATGTCCAACCATTCAATTCTTACCAATCCTACCCGACTTTTACACCTTCCCTAGACATGGCTTTTGAACAGCCTTTTGGGAGTTTCAAGTATCCAAACGAGTTTGAATTTTTTACTGAAACCCCTTCACAGCCCATGTCTAGTCTAGAACGGTCATTGGAAGAATTTCAGGTAGTGTCATGCCAACAAATGATGGATTTGAATGCGTCCATGGCCGCCCTCATACAACCTAACGATCCGGCAGCTAGTTTCCAACTAGCTCCAAATTTTTCAATGTTTGATGAGGCGATAGGACAGATTAAGAATTTGAGTAGTGAGAGTGAGCAGTACACCCTTCTAAATCAAACCTACCCGTTCCAAATTGAATTCCACAACTCCGGTTTCAAAAGTCTATCGAGTGTCCCAAATAAATCACAAATTGAAGATAGAATGTTTGATGAGTTGTGCCACTTTGTAGTGTTTGATTTACCCGATTGTGAATGGTCCATTTCAAGTGAAACCAATCCAATCCTTTTGATCTCTATACCTCCACTCTAGAATCTGAATTAATTGAAACCCATGCTTTTGATGAGGTGTTTGAGAAAATTGATTTTCACTTGATTGAGGATATTGACGCTGGGAATATTTTGGATGATGAACCCACAGATTTGGATGAGTTTTTCTCACCAATTCATCTTGTCCTTTCACTTCCGTGGGACATCATCCTGAATCATTAACTGTTTTTCCCGAACTTCATATGCGTCTAGATATTGATGATAAATGCATGGATGGGTTAATTTTTTAGGAGAATATTGAGGAATTTTTTTAGGATGAACCAGTTTTACATGATGAGTCGGATTTTCCAATTCATCCTATCCCTTTCATTGACTGTGTACACCTTCCAGAACATTTAACCGATCCCATTCCTCGATCACTTCCCTCCATCCTTTTCATCGTTCCTACTTCGCAAGACACCGTATCACTTTCATTTTCTGTGTCTGGTTTACCAAGTTCGGTCTACCCATGTTTTCTCACGAATCTTGAGAGGTTTGACCCCATTTCTCAACGGGTTGATAAATTAGTACAATCACTTTTAACACATCTGTCATTACAAATTGTACTAATTTATTCACTCCATTTTCACCCTCAAGATCATATTCCATTTCTTTTTGCCTTCCGCCATTCTTCTCCTCCACCGAGACCGTATCCTGCTTCCATCCCCATACGGCGCTGCGTATTCTCTATTTTTTTCCTCCCCACATTCTTTAACCAACCTGCACATTATAGCGATAGAATTTTTGAATGGTTGGTGCTAAGTTTTGGCCTGTGTAAGGCCTTGTATAGATTAAAACCATTCCCTCCCCTAACCTTGAACTTCAACATTTAACAGTGGCAACACTGTTTCACTTAAGTTTTAGGGTGGATCTTTTTGTGTATATATTTTTGGTTTGCTTTTTGTTTTGTATAAAATATATATATATATATATATAATAATAATAAAAAATAAAAACAGGGGAGCGCCGACAATTTTAACCCTCTTGGTGTGGCCTGACAGTGAGGGCACTGTCAAGTTTAAGTTTGGGGGTCTGCTCGGTATGCTTTCTACCTTCGCATTCATATGTATATTTTGCATTTGCATACTTATTTTAAAACCCATAAAAATCAAAAAAATTTACAAAAATATAAAAATTTTGTCGTCAAATTAGCTAATAGGGTAACTTAGATTTTTATTCCGAAAGTTTAGTTGATACGTTAGAAATAACTAAATCCTTGGCTTAGGAATTGAAAACCTTAAAAATAACCCTCCTTCTATTTAACCTTTGTAATTATACGCCCTTGCAGTTTTTTTTAGAAGTAGGTGATCTTGAGTTCAGTTCTTGAGTTAAGTCGAGATGAAGAGAAAGTATTGAAAGCTTTACTGAAGAATAAGTCTGAAAAATAGTTTCTATTCTCGAGTCCAAATTTAGAAAGTATATACCCTACAAACTGCACATACACGCACATTGAAACTTAGGATAGTAAAGGATACCTAGAAATACTCTTGCCTGAAAACCTAGTATGAAAGAAAAAACAGTATTTAAAGCTAACCACCAAAAGAGCATCATTGAAAAATATATCCGGTCTTGAAGAAGAAAAAAACATAAAAAAATAAATAAAGTCAAGACCTGAAAACTGCTATTTACATTTTAAGCTCACACATTCAGTAATCGGCTGTTAGTGCCTCAAGAAGCATTAATAGTCGCATAAAAGGTGTGTGAGCAAAACCGTTCATCATTAACGAAAAGAAGTAGTATTAGGCATTAAGGAAAGGGTACTATAGCTTGAATTGAATTCTTAAGTGTAAGGGTGAAATTTTACACACACAAAGGAGTATACATTCAATGTTTGGAGGAAAGATAGGAATAAAGAATAAGACTTATGTTTTCCGTAAAGAAGATAAAAATCCTTGATTGGAGACCGTACTTTAGAAAGAAAACTCAAGAGAAGCCGAGATCTTTCTAAACTATAAAAACGTATAGGATCTGAGGTTGAATAAATAGGAGGCGTGAAACATAAGGGTTGAATATTTCTAACTTAGGATGATAGAATTTCTAATCTAGATATTAAATTGTGGGAGTAGAATCGACGTTAACTTGTGAAACTGGCTTGACAGGATTTTGTGGATGTAATCCGCTGAAAACCCTCAAGAGACAACACTCCTCCTACTAGGGACACTTAGAGGTTTAACGGCTTGTTGCACGAGCTCAGTGCAATTGTGTTCCCTGTGAAAGTGAGGTTAGAATTTTTGTTTTGCTCGGGACGAGAAAAAGATAAGTTTGGGGGTATTTGTTCATCTCAGAAAATTGCATTTTAATACCACTCATTTATTATCTGTTTTGTTATATATCGGTACTATTAACCAGTGCCTACTCAGTAAATACAGATTATAGGTATCCGTGACACAATACTGGAAACACGCTCAAACTCACGGATATAACGTATGTGAGCCGACACTGCAACCGGAACTGCAAACCGATCGATATCCAAAGAGTTCTTTTACAATAAATAAATGTGTACACAATTTTGGTCCAACACAATACAAGTGTGCACATAAACTCTTTGGCACATGAACCATGGTGGGGCTGCCTATGGCAAAAGTAGGCACAAGTGAGATGATGTGTAATAAATGCTAAAAGTTGTGATGTGATTTAAATCATCAAGTTTCTCTCCAAGGCAACTAAGTATAACCAAGTTCATATGGACAAATCAAACAATACCAGTGGAATTGTCGAGAGAACACAAGACCACCACACCAACACGAGCCAAATTGCTCGGACCAATCCCGGCGAGATGCTCAATAAAACCGGCACCACCGGTTCATTGTTTCCCAATGCGCTCCATTTTTCTTCTGTCCATCCCTTGTTGTCACATCATCCTTATTATATTGTTTGTTTAATCTTATTTTAGGCCTATAAATACAAATCAGTGAGCAAGGGAAAGGGGACTCATAGACTCATACTTGATATACTTTTAGACTCTTTGTTTCTCTTTTCCATTTTGTTTTATTTCTTGTACATAGCTAGTTCACCTTGAGTTCTTTACCTTCTCTTGATCTTGCAACCTCTTCATTGAGCTTGCAACTTTAAGTTTTGGTTATTAAACTCAAGGTTTGTTTCATCACTTGCAATTAATAAAGCTTTCATTTGTGCTTTTGGGTTCTTAGTATTTTCTATCTCTTTTACTTACTTGCATTTTATTTCTTTCCATTTACGTACTTGCATTTTATTCCTTGCTATTTACTTACGTACAATGTTGTTTTATTCTTTTATTTTTATCATTTCATTTGCTCTTTCTTTTTGTTGTTTTGATTGTTTGTAAATAATGGTGTTGTTAGGAAAAAGAATGGTATTGTAAGTTAAGGTTTTCTTTTCTCATTTCCTTTGCTCGATATTTTCCGATTGAACTCCGCCCAAACCTTACGCAAACGTTCCGTTAGGCACCCTACCCTACCAAGGTATCGGTGATCCCTAACCGTAACCGGTTGCGTTCGGTTTGGTCGGAGGCGAAAATCAAGAGACAAGAATGGACGGACAAGGGTCAATAAGCCGGATTTCACAAATACTGTGCTTAAGCACCCTAATCCACGTTGTTTCCGATTACTCTAGCTTCAATGGTCAAGCTCGGCTCAAAGGATCGAGTAAGAATTTCCCTAACTTACACTAACCTATCTATTCCTAACAAACTTATACATGCATATACAAATGCATAGGTTAGAAACGAACAAAACCGACCCTCGCATTAACTCGTCATAACAAGAACGCAAAACGCACCGTTTCCCTGTAGACGACCCGTACCCATCGTGGATAGCTACATGCGACGCCGTCTTAATTGCGGTTAAGCTTAGAACTTAAAAACGGCACCCGCAAGTGTGCGACAATCATGCCCAAACATCGAAGGGCCATGACGCCACCGTAGGATGCAATGGATTGGGATGCTTGTGATTGAAGTCACCGTGAATTTGGAAGAGATGGAATTTCTTCGCATGCTCTTCGCAATCCCTTATCATGGTAGGCCAGTAATACCCAAGCCGTAAGATTTGAAACCGAATTTTGGGTCTAGATTAGTGAGCTCCGCAGACGCCTGAGTGAACTTCTTTCATGACTTTTTAGGCTTCGGCTGAGGACACAAACCTGAGCCAGAGCTAGTCGTACGATCTGCGGTACAACATGTCATTTATGAACACATATCAAAGAGCTCTCTTCTTCTGGCGAACCCTCGCAGATTTTTCTTCGGGCAGTTTGTCGTATCGGAGATATTCTATAAAGGTCCCTCTCCAATCGGGCTCATCATTAACGATCAGAGTTTCTTCGGTAGGATTATTATCTTGTTCTATGCTTTCTTCTTCTCGTAAAGAGACTGGAGGCAGAATTTGTTGGCTTTTGACTGTGATCATAATTTCATCCATGTCGGGATCGGCCAGCTCTTTGGCCAGACGAGTGAGTATGTCGGCTTTTCCGTTCAACGCCTCAGGATCTTTCATTACCTCAATATGGGTGAACTGTTTTATGAGTTTGACCACCCGTCTTCTGTATCGAGCTAACTCAGGATTATATATTTTGTATTCGTCGCTCATTTGGTTGATAACAAGCTGGGAATCAACGTAGACCCGTAGCCGAAGTATTTCCATTTCTATAGTGAGCTCCAGACCAGCTATCAGAGCTTCATACCCGGCTTCGTTATTTATGCGAGGCTTGGTAAGAGCAAAAGAACGTCGTAGGGTTCCCATCGATGGCATGATGAACACCAATCCTATCCCTGCTTTTATCTATGGGATGCTTGATTTGCTGGAGCTCCTTATTGATGAGGCTCCATCGAAGTAGAGCTCCTAACATGGCTCGTTATCTTCAAGATGCAGCACCTGTTCGATGGATAACTCGCAATTGAATGGCGACCCTAAAGGTATGGGATGAGCAGCGAGAAAGTCGGCGAAGGATTGTTCCTTTACTGCTTTCTGAGGAGTATAGACTATATCGAACTCAAGCAGCATGACAACCCATCTTGCTATTCTTCCAGCTGGGCTTGCCTTGGTCGTTAAGTATTTAAACGTGTCGATCTTGGAGATCAGCATAACCCGATGAGCGAGCAGATAGTGCCTCAGCTTCTTCACAGCGAATATCAGAGCCAGGCATTGCTTTTTGATCGGGGAATAGTTGTGTTCCACACCGACTAAAGTCCGACTGAGGTAGTATAGGGCGTTTTTTCCCTTCTCATTGTTTTGGGCAAGGAGCGCACCGAGTGACTCATCTAGCGAGGCGGTATAGAGAATCAATGGTTTATTTAGGATGGGAGCAGCATGTACTGGAGGGTGTAACAGGTACTATTTGATATTTTCGAATACTTCTTGACATTCGGCATCCTAAACGAAAAGAGATCCTTTCTTCATGAGCTTCGAAAAGGGCCTGCATCTTCCTGATAGGTTCGAAATGAACCTTCGTATATAAGCGAGCTTGTCTTGAAAGGATCTTAGTTGCATCAGATTCTTTGGAGGAGGCATCTTCATGATGGCCTTTATCTTTGATGGGTCAACTTCGATCCCCCGATGTAGGACTATGAAGCCCAAGAATTTTCCCGATGACACGCCAAAAGCGCACTTTAGAGAATTCATCTTCAGATTGTGTTTCCTCAGTCGGGTGAAAACGGTCCTGAGATCTCGGATGTGATCGGCCTTGGATTTAGTCTTGACGACCAAATCATCAGCATAACATTTGATGACTTTATGGATTACGTCATCAAAGATTTTGGTCATTTCCCTCTGATATGTGGCCCCCGCATTTTTCAGTCCGAACGGCATCACCTTGTAGTAGTATATCCCGATCGAGATTCGAAATGCTGTGTGTTTCTCATCCTCGGGCGACATTTTGATCCGATTATATCCAGATGAGCCATCCATGATGGTGAACGGCTCATAATTTGAGGTATCGTCAACCATCATTTCCATGACCGGTAGCGGGAAGTCGTCTTTAGGGCATGTTTTGTTCAGGTCCCTGAAATCGACACAGACTCAGATCTGCCCATTCTTCTTTTTCACAGGGACGATGCATCCGATCCAATCCATATATTTCTCTTCTCTGATGAAACATGCATTGATGAGTTTCTTGGTTTTCTCGATGATCTTTTCTTCCAGCTCATTTCTCATTCTTCGAGGAGCTTGTTTGAGTGTCTTGACTTCAGGAGAAATAGCCAGATTATGTACGGCCACTTCAAAGGAGAGACCAGGAATTTCTCTGTACGTCCACACGAAGTAGTCAGCGAACTCATGATGCAGGGAGATTATCTGCTCTTTCATTTCCTCTGACAAGAGTGAGCTGATGTAGGTCGGCCTTAGGTTATCGGGCCTTCGCAAATAAACCTCGGTTAGATCGTCGAAGGTTTCTTGACCGCCATCTTCGAGCTCTTGAGGGGCTTCTTCTGGCTCGTCTAGCTCGTCTTCATCATTTGACACTTCGCTGACTTCACCAATATGGGTCATGTAGCATGCCTTGACATCAGGTTGAATGAAACCTATGCCCCGTCTATATGGGATTCGTCCATCGATGAGTGCTTGAACCTGAGGCAGGTGCCACGGCCCCTTATAAAACTTCGCTTCGGAGTCCGTTTGATATAACCAATATCCACACTTTTTAAAATATTCCCGCATCTCAGACGCATAATATCTGAGGTTTAGGACGGCTCTTTTGCCTCTTTCATAAGGAAGGAACGTGACAAACAAATCGTCTGGGTGCATGACAGGATTTGATCCATAAAACAGGATACACTTCTGTCTACTCTTTCTGCCAGGAACGTAGAAGGTTCTTAGCTGGTTCACGGTGGAGACTGACAATGCATCGAGCTCTTTGCACATTCATTCTGGCACCTTTATAATGGCTAGGGATCCTTCTGTAACTTCAAAGGTTTCTTTTAGGTTCACTTTTTGCATGAGATCCTAATCTGCACAGCTATTGCAAGATGGGTCCACTTCCTTTGATTCTTTAGTTTTGCTGCCTAAATGAGGGCGAATTTTGCTGCCAGAATGGCCTTCAATATGAGACTCGTCTGTATCGCTACCGAAATGAGGGCGATTTTTTCGGAAGGACGGACTTCCAGCGTCGGACTCATCTGTGTCACTGTCGAAAAGCGGACGCACCTGGGGGTTTTTGCTTTTAAAAGTGACAGTCGGCTCATATTTGTCTTTGAGTTTCGGGGATGTTCTGTCCTCGGTCAATTGTGGCTCAGCACTTTAGGGGTTCACAAAGTACCGAGAATCTTCATATCGAACTTCATGCACCCCGAACGGCTGGAGATCTCCATCAATACGTCTTTCTTCGCCATTTTTAGTATACTTCATGCACTGATGGAGAGTTGACGGAACGATGCCGTAATTATGGAGCCACGGCCATCTCAGGAGAATCTTATAAGATGTGTCGGTGTAGATCACGTATATCTTAGCTTCGGTTTGCAGATCCCCAAATTTGATTGGCAGAGCTGTGGACCCTAGAACTTGTTTGCAGTTTTGGTTAAAGCCTTGGATGACTATCCTTTCCCTTGACATGTGTCGGACATCCATTTACAAACTCTTCAGAGTCCGCAAGTTCATGATATTCACTGAAGACCCCGGATTAATCAATATGCGATTAATTAGGTCTCCATTGCTGTACCCTGTCATTTAAAGCGATCGGCTGTGCTCAGCTATTCCCAGTCGCATGTCTTCATCTTTAAATGTGACCGTGGTTGTATGCAGAGTGTACTGGGCCTCTTTCATATTAATTTCCGTGAAATGAGCCTGATACCTCTCAGAGTTTTCCAGAGCATGAATGAGAACATCTCTGAGCTCCTTAGATAAGACCAGAGCATCATAGATGCTTAAGAGAGACGAAAGCTTCCTGAGATGAGCCAAACGACTCAAGTCTTCATGAGCAAGCTCTCTGCCATCTTCTTCATTTGTAACTTGTTTTTCCTTCTCTTTTGGGGCGTTTCCTTGATTTGGCGGTAGAGCCTTGCCGCTTCTGAGCTGTATTTGGTTGGCCATTGTGGCATGCTCCTCAGGAAAACATAGTTCTTTCTCAGAGTCGCTACTAAGATGGATGACGTAGCAGGTCACTATAGGGATCTCGTCAACGGAGCCTTCTTCTAGTTCCTCCAGAATCTCAGCCGCTTTTACGGGATAGAACTCCTTCAATCGAATTAGAGTTCTTTCCTTTTGTTCATAGTCTTCGAGGGAATCAATATATTTTTGAATGGTCGATCTCCCTGCAGACTCTTTTACGCGTCGAGCTGCACTTTTCTTCTTCTTGAGCTTTTTGGATTTTGAGCCTAATCGAGCCGAATTGGTAACTGGAACGGTGGGCCCCTTCTTCCCCACCCATTCCGTTCTAGGATCTTTCTGAAGTAACTTTAGCATCTTCTTCATCTTTTTAGACATGCGCATGCTCCATGGAGGCTGTGGCGAGTCAGTTTCATTTCTCAGGTTAGCGAGTTCAACTGTCTTCTCCCAGAAGGCTTCAACTCGTGTCTATATAAAGTTAGCGGTTGCAGCATGATTTTTCACCAATACACTCTTGGACAACTCGATCTCCCCAGTCTTGTACTACTTCTCAATCCAGTTTTTGAAAATATAGCAATTCTCGATCGCATGGCTCACTACTCGGTGGTATGGCTAATATAGAGGATTGTCAGTCATTTTTGCTTCGTGAGGTATTTTCGACTCTAGCAATTGTAGACCGTTGTTCAAGGCATCTTTGAATATCTTGCGGAGTTTGCCCCTTCTGAAAGAGTAGACTTTGTTCTTTCTCTCCTCTAGTGAAGGCCCTTCTCCTCCTAGCACTGGTTTTCGAGCCCGGTCAGTTTTTTATCCGCTCGCCTTTCTCTTATCTTCATTATCAGACACACAGTCTCGTCCTACTCCAGTCCTAGGCTTAATGGACATTTCTGGGGAAAGAAAGAAAAAGAAAAGTCCATCAGCGAGTTGCACTCGAGTAGGATTCTCAAGGGGGTTTATATGGTAACAAAGGTGAACTAATGTATAGTATCAGACAATTAGAACAATAAGTGCAGTGTCGGATAGTCATGTAGGTTAAAGTTTGGGTAAGATGTCGTTTAGCATTAAAGGCATTGGTCTTGTTGGAACTCCCACTTTTACGGTTATCGTCTTTTCTGCTCTTCCAAGATTTGTCATCCTGAAAGTCCGGGGTAGACTCTTGCTTCGAGCGTTCCAACATTTGAACTCTCTTAGTCCGCTTTTGAAACGTCTTGAGGCCTGCTTTACATAGGAATGAAACCATCCAATTATTGAAGTTCCCAATGAGAAGGCTGACGGACTGGTCCTGTTCCAGTGGCGGTTCGCACTTGACCGTGAGATTACGCCCTCGGGTGATAAAGTCCGTGTTGCTTTCGTTCTTCCACGGCTTGGTCCTCACAAGGTCAGCAATGGAGATTTTATCACTGACACTCATGAACCTTTTCCAAAACAGAGACTCCATTTAGGCAAAAGCAGTGACGGACCCGTCTGGTATGCTCGTGTACCATTCGAAAGCGACACCAGTCAGGCTGTTGAAGAACAGACGAAGAATGAGTGCATTATTGCCCCTGTATTTCCGGATGACGCTTTAAAGTGGGCGATGTGCTGATTTGCGTTTCCCGTCCCTTCAAATCATCCGAACTTAGAAATGACATAGCCGCTGGGGAACTCGATCAGATCGTACTGTGCAGGATATGGCCGCCCATTACTACCAATTTCTTTTTGAGCTTCGGCTTCGTCCACCAATGTTTTAACCTTGCTAGTGACCAAATCCATTATCCGATCTTGTGTTAGTGGGATGGTGCTATCTGTGGCTAAGGCGTCCCCAGAAGCGGAATGTGGCCGGCTTTCTTGTGGCTCGCCCAAACTCGGACCTAAGGGGACAGGCATCGGTTGCTTCAGGTCATTATTGCCCGGCTCATGAGTAGAGACCTGCGCTTGAAAGCGCTCGAGCAACTTGAGCCGTGAGCTGTATCATGACGTTCGTCAGGTCATCAATTTTGAATAAAGTTTGGCCATCTCTTTATCTTTGCTCCTGAGCGGTTTTCGGAGCTCTTGAAACAGCTCTTACTCTACGATCTTGGGATGGAAAGTTGGCTCTTCCTCGCTATCCGAGCTTGACTCTACATGGACTGAGGAGTCTTTCTATCTATCGGTCTCATCAAGAGGGTTTTCATAGTCATGCGAAGGCTAATCTTGGGGAGTGGCAACCACATTCAATCCAGATTGGGCTTAGGATGTAGTGGCCCCATCCTTACTTTTGCTACGCAGGTTGTCGCCGGGATGCGTTCCTGCCATGTAGACCGTGTAGATAACATATCCAGTCGTCTTTTCATCATTAGTAGCTGGATCGGACGGCTTTGTCGTTTACTGTGTTGCTTCTCGAGTAAAGCTTGGTTGTGTATTGATGCAGCATGATAGAGTTATCACTTATGCTTTTCCGGCAGTTGAAGAAGCACGAGAAGAATTATCCCACTCATGATCTTGAGATGGCCGCGGTGGCCTTTGCGCTTAAGATTTGGAGACACTACTTGTATGGGGAGTCGTGTCAGATTTTCACGGACCACCAGAGCTTAAAGTACATCTTCCAGCAGCGGGATATGAATTTGAGACAGCGTCGTTGGATGAAGCTCGTGAAGGATTATGATCGTGAGATCCTTTATCACCCGGGCAAGGTGTATGTGGTAGCTGATGCTTTAAGTCGTAGGCCCGGAGGTAGCTTGTCCCAGTTGAGCGCAGTTCAAAGACAATCTTCGGCAGATCGGCAGATCATGTGCAACAGCAGAGTACAGTTTGAGTTTACTTCCACTAGGCGACATCTTGCTCACGTCTGCGCCCATCCACTTCTACTTGATCATATTCGTGAGGCACATCCCGACGATACCCGTTTGTCTGACATTCTTGAGCATGTTCAGCAGGGTAGAGATTTGGAGTTGTTGATTGATGACCAGGGTGTGCTACATTTTGGGACTCGTTTGTGTGTACTTGATACCGATGGGTTGAGACGCGAGATCCTAGAGCAGGCACATCAGTCAGCTTATAGTGTTCACCCAAGTTCCACCAAGATGTATCGTGACTTGAGGGATATCTACTGGTGGGCAGGGATGAAGAGTGATGTTTCAGATATCGTTTCGAGGTGCCTGACTTGTCAACAAGTCAAGGCTGAGCATCAGAGACCGGCAGGAGAATTGCAGCCTTTACCCGTTCCAGAGTGGAAATGGTGTCACGCCCCGCTTCCCAGAGTACGCTAGATTGGGCACGTGACATAGCCAACCATGCTACCTGTGGGTAGGAAGTATCCATCCACAGTCACATTACGGCTGTAGAGATAACAAGAACAAGATAAAACTATCTAAAACATGTCCATAATCCAGAATAACAGGAGTCAATAATAAATAAATGTGGAAGCAAATGATCCAATACAAATAACTGAAAAGTATGTCCCATAATGCGGGCTCACATCAGGAAATAAATGCAGGAAATAAAACTAACTACTACTAAACTCACAGCTCAGCCTGCTGGCTGAAGTACTCCTGCTCAGACTGCGACAGCGGTACAGAATCTGGGCCATGCAAAACCCAGACGTCAGCGCGTCATGTCAACAAGTAATATAATATGAACAATGTAACAGGCAATGCAAAATAAACATGAATAAAATGATAGTAGCAATAATGTGAATCAAGCAGTGCAGGGTAGTGTGCAGTGGGTAACTAAACTGTTCTATCAGGTTTTCTATTCTAAAGTCTTTGAAATCAATTGATGAATCGTCGATGTAACTCAATAGTATCCCGTGCATGCCCGGGACCACGGTCAAGATCCTCGAGGCTGAATCCGAGATGTGCTGCTAGGCAGTAACAGGTAGCAGGATGGGCGAGTGATGTCAGCATCATCACTCCGGGGCTGGCCTAGCCCGTAAGACTGATCAGAACAAGTATTGAACTGTTGAGTTACAAGTCGGTTTCACCTTTGATTTCCCCATACCCCCAAGTTATGTATATCGAGTCAGGTATTCGGTAATCAAGAACTAATGCCAACACAGGATCAGGTAAAAGCAGGTTTGTCTGGATAGACAACAGGAACGGTCCATGAGGACTACATGTCAGGTTTGTTGGCATTAGACACAAGATCAGGTAACGGGTCGGGTCATGGTACATCAGGTCAAGTCAACAGTATACGGTACCATGTCGGGTATATCAATATATACATGTGTAGCAATGTCAGGTCAAGATGTAAACAATATCGTGGGTGTGCTCACAATCAGATATATAATCAAACATGGGTATTAACAACATGAGATAAGCAATAAATTACATAATAAGCAGTTTCATTCAAATTACAAGAGTGCAGTAAAACGATATATCCATTTTTTCATGTTAACAGGTTTAAGCACCCTTAGCGGTGCAATAATTTGTGTAACGGTTCAATACAGGTATTTCAGGTTAGATGCATACAAGTGTCCGAATGTAACAGAACTACAGGGATAAATGCCACCAGCTATTTTAACAGTAAAATGTGATTGAACAGGTAGATTTGATTTTCAGGTTCAATTTGCAAACTATAAGTTTCATGTTTAACAGTAAAATGATATAATGCAATATTGTAACCGAAAAATGGGAAACGATTGTACCAAGTTAAATTTTGCAGGTTTAGGGTGTCAATACATATGTATAAATATTGTATAGCATGTAGCAAGGAGTACTTGCCTCGACGGGTCGCGAACCGGGAAAAACGGAACGTAACGTCGGCGGGGAAACTCGCGACGGGCGCACGGTTCACGGATTGAACCCAAACAACGAACAAAGGAACCACGCGGGTCAGGGTACCTCGGGTGATCAGTAGAGGGGTCAATATCGTAGGTTGCGACGACAGTGCTCCGGCGGTGAACAGTGATCGCGGGGGAAAAAATGCCGATTAAGAATGCATTAGCCGAGAAAGAAAGAAGAAGGGAAAGAGGAGGGAAGTAACTTACCGAGGGGCGTGCGAGGTCGGGGACAAGAGGAAGGGGTCGGCGGCGGCGACAGACGGCGGTCCGACGGTGTGCAGGGGCTGCGGGTAGCTGCGGCTGGTGTGCAAGTGGTCGCGGGTCTGGTCGGGGTGCACCGAGAGAAGGAGGATGATGGTGAGGGAAAGACGACGAGGTGATCGTCGGCGGCGAGACGCTGGAACGGTTTCTGGTGGTCGCGGGTGGTGAGCAGGCGGCTGCAGCGGCGAGGGCGAGGCCGTTGTAAGGGTGCATGCGCACGGGAAGGAGGACGAGGGCTGTGGTTGAGACGAGGAGGCGCGGGCGCAGGCGACGGTGGTGCCGGCGATGGGGTTGCGGCGGCGACGGGGACGAGACGGCCGGGGTTCACTGGCTTGAGATGGGTTTCTGCGTTCTCTTTTTGAAAAAATGAAGGAGGGAAGATAATTTTATATAAGAGAGAGAGAGAGAGAATAAAGTTATAGGGAGAGAGAGATTTGAGGGAGAGAGAGAGAGAGAGAGAGAAAGAGAAGGTGGGGCCGCGGGGGAAATATTAGCCTCGTGATTGGCTGAAGAAGATTTAGAGGTTTAGAAAAATACTTAAAGATTTAATATAAAACAGTAAAATATATATAAGTTATCGAAATATATTATGGTTTAAATATTATTAAAATTTAGGATTTTGGCGCCAAATAAAACATTTCCAAATTGTGTCTGGGTCGGGTCCAAAAATTTGAAATTGAAATAATAGGATTTTAAGCGGGTTCCAAATTTTAAAATTAGGTGTTTTATGATTAAAAAGCATACCCCTAAAACGGACACACGCACGCGCGTGTAGCCGTCCAAACTCGCTCGTTTCACTGAACGGGATGAGAACACAATGCACGGATGCTACCACGAGGCTAGGGGTGTCAAGTAGGCCAAGATGGATATTTTTAATTTTATTTTAAATGCCAAAAATTGTTATATGCAGAAATGACTTTGCCAGGTAAAATATTACAGTAAGTAACAATCAAGCAGGCTAAATGAAATGAGTACCACATTATGCTCAAACAGCAACAGAAATTAGTAGTATTGGGCTCGGGTGTTACATCATACCCAACTATAAAAAGAATTTCGTCCTCGAAATTCTAAGAATACAAAGATAGAAAACTACAGAAAAAGGTGAGGAAACTTCTGTCGGATTTCATCTTCTCGTTCCCAAGTGGACTCTCCATGCGAGCGATTTCCCCAAGAAACAAGCACAAGAGGGATAACCTTGTTCTTAAGAACCTTTTCCCTTCGATCCACAATTTCAACCGGTCGCTCCTCAAAAGTTAAGTCTTCCCGTACTGTTAACTCCGAATGATCCAATACGTGCGTTTCATCTCGAACATACCTTCGTAGTTGAGATACGTGAAACACATCGTGCACACTTGCCAAGGTCTGCGGTAACGCCAAACGGTACGCTACCTCACCAACACGCTCCAAGATCTCAAAAGGTCCAACGAATCGAGGACTAAGCTTCCCTCGACTCCTAAAACGAATCACCCCTCTAGTCGGTGATATCTTCAAGAACACCAAATCACCCACGACGAACTCTAGAGGTCTTCTTGACGTGTCTGCCCAACTCTTCTGTCGGTCTTGAGCTGCCTTCATATGATTTCTGATAGTGTTAACCTTTTCAACTGTCTGCACCACCAAATCTGGTCCCAACAATCTTCGTTCACCAACATCATCCCAACAAACAGGTGAACGGCATTTACGACCATACAAAGCTTCAAACGGAGCCATCTGGATAGTTGCTTGAAAACTGTTGTTGTATGAAAACTCCACCAAGTGTAGATGATCCTCCCACGAACCCTTGAAGCCCAACATGCATGCTCTCAACATATCTTCAAGAGTTTGGATCGTTCTCTCCGACTGACCATCAGTTTAAGGATGATAAGCTGTGCTAAATTTCAATCGAGTCCCCAAACTTTCCTGTAAACTCCTCCAGAAGTGTGATAAGAACCGAGTGTCCCGATCGGACACGATGCTTACCGGTACTTCATGCAATCTTACAATTTCCTACATGTACCGCTCTGCCAAAGTCTCTGTTGATTGACCAACCCGGAAAGGAATAAAGTGAGCTGCCTTGGTCAACCGATCAACAATCACCCATACTGCATTGTTGCCTTTTGGACTCCGCGGTAAAGCCGTCACGAAATCCATGGTTATATGTTCCCACTTCCACTGAGGAATCGGAAGTGGTTGCAATAAACCAGCAACCCTTTGATGTTCAGCCTTAACTTGCTGACATACCAAGCACTTAGCCACAAAGCGAGCAATCTCCCGTTTCATGCCTTCCCACCAAAAATGCTGTCGAATATCTCGGTACATCTTTGTGACTCCTGGATGTACAGAATAAGCTGAACTGTGTGCCTCCTTCATAAGCTCTTCACGAACATCTCCCTTTGGCACACATAAACGGCTACCATACCTCAACGAACCATCTTCGTGGACCAGTAAATCTGTTCGTAGTCCGGCTTCAACTTGCTCTCGAAACTTTTGCAGTCTAGGATCCTGCGATTGTGCTGCTTTAATTTTCTCAATCAAAGACGACTGCACTTGCAGCTGCATCAACTGTCCCGTAGAACGCGGTAGCACAACCTCCAAGTCAAATCTTCGAAAATCTGCAACGATCTCCTTCTGCGTAGTTAATACCTGAATTGCTGGTAACCGACTCAGCGCATCCGGCACAACATTAACGTTCCCCGGATGGTACTTAAGATCAAGATCGTAGTCAGCCATCAGCTCCAACCATCTACGCTGCCTCATGTTAAGCTCCTTCTGAGTGAACACTTACTTCAAGCTCTTATGATCTGTAAAGACTTCGACCATTTCGCCCAAAAGGTAGTGTCTCCAAATCTTCAAAGCGAAAATCACAGCCGCAAGCTCCAAGTCATGAGTTGGATAATTCTTCTCATGGGTCTTCAATTGTCTCGATGCGTACGCTACAACTTTCCCATGCTTCATCAAAACACATCCCAATCCTTTCCCAGATGCGTCGATGTGAATCACCAATCCTCCGGAATTGTCTGGCACGGTCAGAATAGGGACGGTTATCAACTTCTGCTTCAACGTCTCAAAAGCTAACGCACATTTATCTGTCCATACAAAAGGTACCTCCTTGCGCGTAAGCTTGGTCAACGGCTCTGCCAGACGAGCAAAGTTCTCCACAAATCTCCTGTAGTATCCGGCTAATCCAAGGAAACTTCTTATCTCAGCAACATTCTTTGGAATAGGCCAATCTCGAACTGCTGCAATCTTTTCTGGATCGACGGCAATGCCATCGCCAGACACAACATGTCCCAAAAACTTCACTTCCTCTAGCCAAAACTCGCACTTACTCATCTTCGCATCAAGCTTCTCCTGTCTCGATGTCTGCAGTGCGATCTTCAAATGCTCAGCATGCTCCTCAAAACTCTTCGAGTAAACCAGAATATCGTCAATGAAGACCACGATAAACTGGTCCAAGAACGGTGAAAAGATTCGGTTCATCAAGTCCATGAATACTGCCGACGCATTCGTTACTCCGAAGGGCATCACTAAGTACTCGTAATGTCCATACCGAGTTCGGAACGCCGTCTTGCCAATATCTTATGTTTTCACTCAGACCTGATGATATCCGGATCGCAAATCCAGCTTCGAGAATACCCTCACGCCACTAAGCTACTCAAAAAGTTCTCCAATGCGAGGGATCGGGTACTTGTTCTTAATAGTCACCCGGTTTAATTCTCGATAGTCGATGCACATCCTTCTCGTGCCATCCTTCTTCTTTACTAGAAGAACTGGAGCTCCCCAAGGCGAGTTACTACTTCGAATCCAACCCTTCTCAAGCAATTCAGCAACCTGTTTCTTGACTTCTTCCAACTCTACTGGTGCCATTGGATAATATGCTTTGGATACTGGCGCTGCACCAGGAATAAGATCAATTGCGAACTCCACATCTCGCTTCGGCGGTAAACCCGATATATCTTCAAACACGTCCATAAAATCGCGAACAACTGCCGGCTCTTCACTACTATCAACTTCCATTACTGCAGGAATAACATTTGTCGGCCTAGCCCTAAACTCGACTGGCCCGACAGAACTGCTTCCTCCAGTGAAGGTAAACTCAGGATGTCCGGGAATCTGGAAAATTACTTTCTTTACCCTACAGTCAATGTGAGCGTGGAAAGTGCCAAGAAAATCCATTCCCAAGACGACTTCATAGCTGCCCGTATCAATTACCAAGAAATCTGCAAAAAGCTCCCGTCCGCATACAACAATTGTACAATCTTTACATTCCCTACTAGATATAATTTTCCCATTCCCAGTGTGTATGTCCCAGAAACTAGACAGGGTCGTGCAGGCAATCGAGTGTGTAGTTATAAACTTGGATGACATAAAACAATGGGATGCACCAGAATCAAATAATGCCACCGCAGGAAAACCATGAACGAGTAGAATACCCGAAACCACTTCTCCTGATGCCTTAGCTTCCTCAGCTGTCAAGGTAAAAGCTTGAGCCTGTTAGGTCCTTGAGTCAGCTGTTTCTGCCCTTGGAACGGTTTCTACGGAGGCTTCTGAATATCATCCCTCGTATGAAGTTTCGACGGACAGGCACCAACTGCGTGATCAGCCGCTCCACAAACCAAACAAAGTCCCAGCCTTCTTCGACAATCCTTCTGCACGTGCCCCGGTAACCGGCAGTAGTCACAAATCACGCTCCTTCTTCGATCAACGATCACAGGCTTCTTCATGGGTGCTACACCACGACGGTCCACTGGAATACCCTTGCGACCATGAGCTCTGTTAGGTACAAATGCGGGCTTCCTTGCCGCAACTGCTGTCTGCTGCAAGCTCCCTTTCATCCTAGATAAACTTTGTTGTTCCCGAGCTGCCGTAAGAACCTGTGAGAAAGTGGTCAAACCCAGGGAGACAATATGCCTCTGGATGTCCACATCCAAGCTGCGCATGAACCTTCGTGCCCTGTCTGCATCGTTGGCGACTAAAGGTCCAGCGAATCTGCTGAGTCTCGTCCACTCTGCTGCATGCATGTCCACGGGTGCTCCATTCTGCCTTAGCCCAATAAACTTCTCTTCCATTTCCTCCCGTGCAGTCCGCGGGAAGAACTTCTCCAGGAAACTCTTAGAAAAATCCGCCCATTTGATCGGCTTGGGCAAGTGGGTCTCCTCCACAAGCCACCATTCTCGGGCGTAGTCCACTAACTGAATGCGTACCACATCAACTCTTTTGTCATCTGGAACCTGTGCCGCAATCAACAAATTCTTCGTGTCAACTAGCCACTGCTCGGCTGGCAACGGCTCCTCCAAACCAGTAAATGCAGAAGGACCCAAACGCGTGAAGTCTGCCACGGTCCCTACTCGGTCAACTGGTTTAGCTCCAACGTTGTTCACAGACTACTGAACGATCTGCAAACCTTCCTGGAACGAGTCTGCTTGCTGCTGGATCAGCTCGGTCTGTCTCTTTTGATTCTCCAGCATTCCTCTTATCACTCCAAGCATGGCGGCTTCGTCCACACACCTCTGGTACGTCTTGAAATTCTTATCTGCCATATTCCTGAAATCAAAAACACCCAACATTAGCATGATGATAGATTCAATATATAGATCAAGGCTAGAACTCCAAGATACTTAAATAGAGTACCGCATTGTAACTATGCCGCGGTATCATAGCCACAATTACTTAACTCTACCCAAGTCGCCTAAGTCCTAGAGATAGCAAGGAATCAGGTTTTCCGAGTCGATATGCAAAGGAAGTTTGCATATCGTAAAAGATATAATCAGGAAGAATGTGATTCAAAAATGGTAAACGGCAAGGTGGCAGGACATGTTTCCTAACACGGGTATTCTGATTAGTGTATTGGGTACGATACCCAACTACAAAAGAATCAACCCAACTAACCTATAGCTCTGATACCAAAAGAACCATGTCACGCCCCGCTTCCCAGAGTACGCTAGATTGGGCACGTGACATAGCCAACCATGCTACCTGTGGGTAGGAAGTATCCATCCACAGACACATTACGGCTGTAGAGATATCAAGAACAAGATAAAACTATCTAAAACATGTCCATAATCCAGAATAACAGGAGTCAATAATAAATAAATGCGGAAGCAAATGATCCAATACAAATAACTGAAAAGTATGTCCCATAATGCGGGCTCACATCAGGAAATAAATGCAGGAAATAAAACTAACTACTACTGAACTCACAGCTCAGCCTGCTGGCTGAAGTACTCCTGCTCGGACTGCGACAGCGGTACAAAATCTGGGCCATGCAAAACCCAGACGTCAGCGCGTCATGTCAACAAGTAATATAATATGAACAATGTAACAGGAAATGCAAAATAAACATGAATAAAACGAGAGTAGCAATAATGTGAATCAAGCAGTGCAGGGTAGTGTGCAGTGGGTAACTAAACTGTTCTATTAGGTTTTTTATTCTAAAGTCTTTGAAATCAATTGATGAATCGTCGATGTAACTCAATAGTATCCCGTGCGTGCCCGAGACCACGTTCAAGATCCTCGGGGCTGAATCCGAGACGTGCCGCTAGGCAGTAACAGGTAGCAGGATGGGCGAGTGATGTCAGCATCATCACTCCGGGGCTGGCCTAGCCCGTAAGACTAATCAGAACAGGTATCGAACTGTTGAGTTACAAGTCGGTTTCACCTTTGATTTCCCCATACCCCTAAGTTATGTATGTCGAGTCAGGTATTCAGTAATCAAGAACTAATGCCAACACAGGATCAGGTAAAAGCAGGTTTGTCTGGATAGACAACAGGAACGGTCCATGAGGACTACATGTCAGGTTTGTTGGCATTAGACACAAGATCAGGTAACGGGTCGGGTCATGGTACATCAGGTCAAGTCAACAGTATACGGTACCATTTCAGGTATATCAATATATACATGTGTAGCAATGTCAGGTCAAGATGTAAACAATATCGTGGGTGTGCTCACAATCAGATATATAATCAAACGTGGGTATTAACAACATGAGATAAGCAATGAATTATATAATAAGCAGTTTCATTCAAATTACAAGAGTGCAGTAAAACGATATAGCCGTTTAGTCATGTTAACAGTTTTAAGCACCCTTAGCGGTGCAATAATTTGTGTAACGGTTCAATACAGGTATTTCAGGTTAGATGCATACGAGTGTCCGAATGTAACAGAACTACAGGGATAAATGCCACCAGCTATTTTAACAGTAAAATGTGATTGAACAGGTAGATTTGATTTTCAGGTTCAATTTGCAAACTATAAGTTTCATGTTTAACAGTAAAATGATATAATGCAATATTGTAACCGAAAATGGGAAACGATTGTACCAAGTTAAATTTTGCAGGTTTAGGGTGTCAATACATATATGTAAATATTGTATAGCATGTAGCAAGGAGTACTTGCCTCGACGGGTCGCGAACCGGGAAAAACGGAACGTAACGTCGGCGGGGAAACTCACGACGGGCGCACGGTTCACGGATTGAATCCAAACAACGAACAAAGGAACCACGCGGGTCGGGGTACCTCGGGTGATCAGTAGAGGGGTCGATATCGTAGGTTGCGACGACAGTACTCCGGCGGTGAATAGTGATCGTGGGGGAAAAACTGCCGATTAAGAATGCATTAGCCGAGAAAGAAAGAAGAAGGGAAAGAGGAGGAAAGTAACTTACCGAGGGGCGTGCGAGGTCGGGGACAAGAGGACGGGGTCGTCGGCGGCGACAGACGGTGGTCCGACGGTGTGCAGGGGCTGCGGGTGGCTGCGGCTGGTGTGCAAGTGGTCGCGGGTCTGGTCGGGGTGCACCGAGAGAAGGAGGATGATGGTGAGGGAAAGACGACGAGGTGATCGTCGGCGGCGAGATGCTGGAACGGTTTCTGGTGGTCGCGGGTGGTGAGCAAGCGACTGCAGCGGCGAGGGCAAGGCCGCTGTGAGGGTGCAGGCGCACGGGAAGGAGGATGAGGGCTGTGGTTGAGATGAGGAGGCGCGGGGGCAGGCGACGGTGGTGCCGGCGACGGGGTTGCGGCGGCGACGGGGACGAGGCGGCCGGGGTTCGCTGGCTCGAGATGGGTTTCTGGGTTCTCTTTTTGAAAAAATGAAGGAGGGAAGATAATTTTATATAAGAGAGAGAGAGAGAATAAAGTTATAGGGAGAGAGAGATTTGAGGGGTGTAGAGAGAGAGAGATAGAGAAGGTGGGGCCGAGGGGGAAATATTAGCCTCGTGATTGGCTGAAGAAGATTTAGAGGTTTAGGAAAATACTTAAAGATTTAATATAAAACAGTAAAATATATATAAGTTATCGAAATATATTATGGTTTAAATATTATTAAAATTTGGGATTTTGGCGCCAAATAAAACATTTCCAAATCGCGCCCGGGTCGGGTCCAAAAATTTGAAATTGAAATAATAGGATTTTAAGCGGGTTCCAAATTTTAAAATTAAGTGTTTTATGATTAAAATGCATACCCCCAAAACGGACACACGCGCATGCGCGTAGCCGTCCAAACTCGCTCGTTTCACTGAACGGGACGAGAACACAATGCACGGACGCTACCACGAGGCTAAGGGTGTCGAGTAGGCCAAGATGGATATTTTTAATTTTATTTTAAATGCCAAAAATTTTTATATGCAGAAATGACTTTGCCAGGTAAAATTTTACAGTAAGTAACAATCAAGCAGGCTAAATGAAATGAGTACCACATTATGCTCAAACATCAACAGAAATTAGTAGTATTGGGCTCGGGTGTTACAAATGGGAACAGATCTCTATGGATTTCGTTGTAGGTCTACTCTGGTCCAGTCGAGGGTATGACTCTATTTGGGTGATTGTTGACCGGTTGACGAAAGCGGCTCAGACCATTTTCGATTATGCTCAATATGCTCAGTTGTATATTGATGAGATTGTGCGTTTGCATGGCATTCCTACATGCATCGTATCCGACAGGGGCATCTAGTTCACTAGCCGTTTTTGGCAGAAGCTTCAGGAAGCTTTGGGGATCCGATTGAGTTTTAGCACCACTTTCCAACCGCAGACCGATGGTCAGTCAGAGTGGACTATACAGACTCTGGAGGATATGCTTCGTGCGTGCGTGCTTGATTTTGGTGGCAGCTGAGATCGTCACTTGCCGTTGATAGAGTTCTCCTACAATAACAGTTATCAGGAGACGATTCAGATGGCGCCTTTTGAGGCTTTGTATGGTAGAAAATGTCGATCGCCGGTCTGTTGGACCGAACTTAGCAAGAGCAGGATATTAGGACCCCAGCTAGTTCAAGAGACTACGGAGAAGATCCAGTTTATTCAGGATAGGATGAGAGCAGCCCAGTGCAGACAGAAGTCTTATGCCGACCGTCGTCGTCGCAGGCTCGAGTTCGCAGTGGGGGATCATGTATTCTTACGGATTTCTCCGATGGAGGGCGTGATGAGATTTAGGAAGAAAGGGAAGCTTAGTCCCAGATTTGTAGGTCCTTTTGAAGTCCTTGAGCGAGTTTGTACCGTTGCCTATCGTTTGGCACTTTTGTCCAGTTTTCCAAATGTTCACCCCGTATTCTATGTATCAATACTTCGCAAGTATCTTCATGACCCTTCTCACATGATTCAGCACCAGACCGTTCAGTTAGAGCGTGATCTTTCGTTCACCGAGCAGCCAGTTGTTATATTGGATCGGCAGGTGAAGAAACTTCGGTCAAAGGTCTTACTATCTGTGAAGGTTCTTTGGCGTAGCCCGAATAGTGAAGAGGTCACTTGGGAGGCCGAGAGCGAGATGCGGAAAAAATTCCCTCATCTCTTTGAAGGTACGCATAATAAGATTTTTTAATTTGGGGACCGAATTTCTTTAAGCGATAATGCGGGTTTTTAGTAAAAAGTTAACCAAAATAGTTTTCATATATTTTATAAAAATTAATTAATATTTTATTATTATTTGTTTTTGCTTGCACACACTTGTGCATGTTAACTTGGGGGTTAATTAGTGTTAGCCATGCTTAAGTAGCCATGACACCCTAAATTAATTTCATGCCATGTTAACCTTGCACCTAATATTTTAGTAAGGGTTTGGATTGGGTTGACTTGAGAGAGAGAGAAAGAGAGGGAGAGAGAGGGTTGACAATGGAAATGATGAGGCATGGCAAGCATGGGGTGCATTTAATAAGGAGAGAGAATGGGCATGGCTCATCTTCTAACCTCACACCCTCATTTTCTTCACATCCCACTCTCACACTCTCATTTTCCCTTAACCCTCATACACTCATTTCGTCTTCTCCTTCTCATTTTCCCTATCCTCTCAACTGAACCCTAACCATTTCATCGCAAACCCAAGACAAATCACCACTAAACCTCACTAAAACCCTTCACAAGCTTAGTTAAGCCAATAAAGATGACTTGGAGCATAGAAAGCTAGGGTTTTTGAGCAAGTGTTGAAATGTATTGATCTCTAACTGTTAATTAGGTCCTTATAATGTTTTCTTGCTTAGTAGTTGTTGTTTAGAACACTAAAGTTATAGTTTTGTGCACATATCATATTTTTAGTGTTATTTTGGGGTCACTGTGATCTGCTATCACCATGAATTGTTATTGTAAAATCTAGCAATGTAGTAGTGTCGTGTTAGAGGCCCTGAGTGTTCACCTGAAACCCTGACCCCACCATTCACTGTTCACCTGGCGAGAATTAGGCAAATTCCGGCGTCGGCGGTTTTGTAGGGGACTATGGGGTTGTGGTTTTGAGGGTAGCTTTCTGTGTGCTATCCTAGGTGTTTGGTACTGCTTGATTTTTATGTTTAGACTGTAGTCAAAATCTGGGAACACTTTGCTAAATTCTAGTGTTTCGAGCACGCGTGTTACGATATCCGACACGGTTCTCTTTCTTGGTGTAGCTTGCTGCACTTAGGTTTGTTTTAGAATGTCGCTACACTCGTTAGCCACTAAGAGAATACTTGAGAGTGTGTTGGAGTCGGTGCATCGTTCTAAACGTAGTTTGTATGTATTATTGAACGATTTCTAAGTTGCACTTGCTATGTTTTGTGTGATATTAGGAGTGAGCGCGGGGACTTCAGACGCTACAAAGTAGGGAAAGCAGGTGGTTGGATTTACCTAGCTCAAGATCATCGGTGAGTAGATTTAACATCTACGGGGAAATTGTCTGTATGGCGTTAAGCGTCGAGGGCTAGATTTGATGTTATAGCCGCATGTTTATATGCATATGAGTTGATTGTGCATGAGCATCATTTGCATACCATTACTTGTTGTACCATGACTTAATACCTATTGGATACTGCACCATTACTGACAGTTCATGTTGCATGAGCACTAAATTGTATGCTATACACACACCGTTGGTAATTTCAATGACACGCACAACATATATACATATGTGGTACTACATTCGTTATTGATATTGAGACGTTGATTCTTGTTCTATTACGCATATGAAATGCATCATGCATACCTACCTACATGCATGCACACATACCTTGCTACAGCTACATATACACCGTTATATGATGTTTCGTTTGACTTTGGAGAAATTGGGAACCACATGATATTTAAAACTTGATTCATTTAAAAGAGCGATTTTCCTTTGATATGCTTATATTACTGTTCTATGTTGCATACATCATATTTCATGGATTTACGCATTGAGATACAGATTTTATGTGATTTATGGATTTAAGAACCGTGGTGATATTTCAAGAAAGTATGCATTGTTTTGAAAACCCGGTTTCTCTTGATATGATATTTCGATACGTCCACCATGAGTTTTCTTGGTTCTGAGACTTGTGTTAGAAACCCGATTCGAGGAGATGGATGATCCGTTTGCGGGTTCATAGTGGACCCGGTATGGTACCCCAGGGCAAGAAAGGTATGTTATGCAGTAGACGATGAGCCTGGCAGAGGGACTACTACCTATTGATGATAGTTTGGACCCGGCGGTTATTCGGAGGATACCGACCGGAGTCGTGAGATGGATATGGGCCGATCCGGACTGACGGAGCCCGTGGGCCGATCCGGACTGATCGAGCCTGAGTATATGGATTTACATGTCAATGTTGGACACGAGTTTTTCATGATGTTTGGAGTGTCGATATTAGGCACTTAGGTTCCATGAGATTTACGGATATGAGGGCCGATCAGAGTGACGGTGCCTGAGGTACATGGAATTTGGGGTGTCGTTGATAGACACCGGGATTTTGCACGATGATGTTATATTTTATCCCACACTCGGGATTATTTGATATGCATTGTTTCATGTAGTTGTAGTACCCTGATGGTGTACCTTGATCATGATTGTTGCATATCCATATTGCCAAACTTATGCTATTAGATTGCATGTGATAGCTTATCGCTGTTCGTGCATACCTGCGTTTATCTGTATGATGCTACTTACTATTCACGAGTTGGCAACTCACCCCCGTTGTGCCACAGTGTTTTGCAGGCTTGACCCTCAGAGTAGTCGTGGCACTGCTCCCTATTGTATCTATTTCAGCAGATACCGCTACGGTTGGCTATGAGGCCTTTTTGCTGTAGGTGGGTTTGCGGTTATCCGATTATATCCATTGTATATCTCATTGTATCTAGTACTTTCCATCTACCACTTTCATATATTGACTTAGAGACGAGTTGTGAGGACCGATATTGTATATTTTGTGACTCTGGGTGTCGTACTCGTGTGAGCCGGCCTTTTCTTATGTTGATTTATCTCTTTTACATTGTTTTCATTTTATTGTCTATTTCTTCGCTACGGCGTCGTATATATGCTTATGGTGGTTTATTTACGCCTTTGGGTGTGGTTTGCTCCCGTTTGGGGATGCTTTATTTATATCCTATGTTTTTACCCGTTTCGAGGCTGGTTTTACAAAGGAGGTGCTGCCGAAATTTTTAAGAAAATAAACTTAAGCTTTAAGATTTTACTTGAGATTTCCAAATGTTTTTATCACTTACTTCTTTATATGGTTTAGATTTCTGGGTTTTCGGCTTACTTAAATTGCGTTACACTTTTGACATCACGTGGTTTAAGTGCCGGTCACGTGCCTAACTTTGGATCGTGACAATGTGGGTGCTGGGCACCCACGGAAAAGGGACTTAGCCTCTGGACTGGGAGTTGAACTCCCGAGTGACTTTTGGAGTTAAACTCCTAAAAAAGGATCTTTTGTGAAGTTAATCTCCTAAAAGATCTGGATTTTTGGGGTTCAACTCCTTCAAGGATTTGGATCTTGGAGTTGAGCTTCTCAAAGATTGGTTTGGAGTTGAACTTCTAAAGAAGAGATTCTTATTCGGAGTTAGACTCCTAAGAGATTTTCGGAGATGATGAAAGGGGATCCCTTTCTTCTCTCTTAAGCCCTGAATCTTCTATTGAGCCTTGGATCTTCCCAAAATGGGATTTTTGGAGATGGGTCTCCTTCTTCCTCCTCTATGTCGGCTGGATCTTGGAGAAAAAAGGATGAGACTTTAAAATCTCTTCTTTTAGAGATTTGATAGGAGATCTGAGCTCCCCTTCAAGGATTTTATGGTGAAAAAACTATTTCTTTTTGGAAATGGAAGAGTTAAATTCTTGATTTAATTCAAAAAATAAGAAGGTTTAAAACCTTGAGAAAAGAGAAGGAGGCACAGAATGCTAGAATTTTTGAGAGAATGAAAGTTTTTATTGATTTTCTTATCTTGTTTGCCTTTTATAGGCTACACACTTTCTATATACCCCCTTGGGCTTTTCTAAACAGCACTTGTGCCTCCCCATGCCTCATGTGCTTATTTCTTTTTACATATAAGTCATGGGGTGTACAAAATTTTGTTTTTGTGCCCATTTTTCATGCATTTATTTCTAAAAATTGCATTTAAACTAATTTATTGTCTCCTTTTTGGCATGGGGCCGTCCCCTTCCATGGTTGGTCTTTACTTGGGCTTAGGCCTACTTGGCTTGATCTTCGGCCCGCTTATTTGGGCTCGGGCCCATTTGGCTGGGGGTTGACTGACTTTGACTTGGTCAACCGGAGTGTAATTTTTTACCCCAACAAAGTGCCTCTATTAATAAATGCATACCGCGTGTATGTGTTGTGTGCATGAAATTGATGGATCTTGTTCTTTATGGAGATTGATTTGGCTTGGTCCCCTGTGGAGGGTCGATACTGCCTTTTTTTTTAGCAACTTGGACAGTCGGTGCTACCATTTTTGCAACTTGGACGGTCGGTGCTGCCATTTTTGTGGCTTGGATGGATGGTGCTCCCTTTTTTTGCGACTTGGACTATCGGTGCTGCCCTTTTAGCGACATGGACGGTCGGTGCTGCCCTTTTAGCGATGTGGACGGTCGGTGCTGCCATTTTTGCAATTTGGACGGTCGATACTTGATTTGACTTGCTCCACTTCTTGCGGTGTCAGGGTTTGGATTTGACTTGCTCTGCTCCTTGCGGTGTCGGGATTTAATTTGACTTGCTCCGCTTTCTGCGGTGTCGGGGTTGAAGTTGACTTGCTCCGTTTCTTGCGGTGTCGGGATTTGATTTAACTTGCTCCGCTTTCTGCAGTGTCATGGTTGAAGTTGACTTACTTCGCTTTTGCGGTGGATTGATTTGTTTCCGAAGTGGAGATTGATTCCACCGAATAGGTGATTGGTTGACTTGTTTGATTTGATTTATTTTGGAAGTTCTCTACCCATCCTGCGGGACTTTTGAGCTTAGAAGTGCTACCGGATGGGACATTGATTTGATCTGTTTTATTTCTGCCTTATTTGGCGGGACTTTTGAATTTGAGAGGAACTTGGAATTTGGATTTTGTTTAGCATCAGTATTGCTGCACTGGAATAATTCCAGGAGCAACTCATCATTTTCCCCGGGAGGACATAGGATTTAGTTTTTGGGTCAGCATCAGCACCGCTAACACTGAAATGTAGTGTCAGGAGCGACTCATCCTTTACCGTTGGGAAAACTTGGGATTTGGGTTTTAGGTCAGCATCGGCACCGCTAATACTAAAGTGTAATGCCACGTGCGACTCATCATTTGCCGTTGCCTGTTGGGGAGCAATGGCTTAGGAGACATGTTTAGATCCCTATCACCTAAGGTTTTTCAATTTTATGAGCCGTAAAGGTCTTATAAATGCATTTTCTCCCCGCAAGTCGAGAGGATCTCGCAGGTGTATTTTCTCCCTAGAAATCGTGGGGATTCCTAAGTGTGTTGATCCTTTGTGAGTCGTAAGGATCTCACGCGGGGATTTTCCTCACAAGGTCGAGAGGACTTTACGAGTGTATTTCATCTCTTTTCACAAGTTTGTGCCCTTTCGGGTTTTCACAAACTCACCAGCAGTCCTGCTATTTTTACTCACGGAGCCCTTTCGAGTTTTCATCCGTGTCCATTTTGCTTGTGGACATTCCCTTCTTTTCCTCCTTGTTCTTCTTCTTTTTTTCTTCTTTTTTTATGCTTCATTGCCGGTAGGACTTCAGATGTAGTCTCGCCGGTAGGACTTCAGATGTAGTCTTGCCGGTAGGACTTGGGAAAGATAGGGGTCATTTGCGCCCGTGGATTTATACAGTTTTACAGGATGTATGATCCAGACCGTAGGACCGGTGTACTCAATTCGCCAACAATTTAGAGCATTCACGCGTAGTAATTCTTGAGCTATTGATGGGTGGCATGGGCCTTTCTCCTTCGGCATTTATCAGCTGGTAGGATCCTCCATCAAACATTTTCTCAATGACGTATGGTCTTTCTCAGTTTTGCTCTAATTTTCCCTTGGCATCTCGATTGGGGATGATCGGTCTTTTAAGGACCAACACTAATTATCCTTTCTTAAAAGCAAGGAGATGAGTCATCATATCATCGGCCCTTGACATTTAGGGTTGGTACAGCTCCAGATTTTGCTGTACTGCCAACCTCTTTTCTTCAAGGGCGTCGAGCTCTTCGAGCTGAAGGAGAATTTTTTCCTCCTCCGTCAACTCATGCTTGACGACCATTCTTAAGCTTGGATCTTCGACTTCGAGGGGGAGGATTACCTCCACTCTGAAGAGTAATGAGTATAGATTGGACCGAGTTGGAGTGCGATGTGTAATACGGTATGCCCACAACGCCTCGTGGAGCTTGAGACAACAGTCTCTCTTGTTGGCTGAAGCATTTTTCTTCATGAGCATACATAGAGTTTTATTGAAGGCTTCAGCTAGCCCATTGGCTCTTGGATTATAGATGGAGGAATACATCCAGTCTATCTTATGATGTGTGGCGAATCTTGAGATTTTGAAGCTCTTGAAAGAAGGCACGTTCTTAGAAATGATTTTTCTAGGTGTACCGTAGCAGTATAGAATATTATACTGAAAGAACGTCAGAATATCTTCTGTCTTGACTTCCTTTACCTGTGCAGCTTCAGCCCACCAGGAGAAGTAGTTAGTTGCGGCCAATATGAATCGGTGGCCTTTGAATAACGGAGGATCAATCGGGCCAACTATGTCAGTGCCCTGTTCATCTCAGAAAACTACATTTTAATACCACTCATTCATTATCTGTTTTGTTATATATCGGTACTATTAACTAGTGTCTGCTCAGTAAATACAGATTACAGGTATCCGTGACACAATACTGGAAACACACTCAAAATCACGGATATAACGTTTGTGAGCCGACACTGCAACCGGAACTGCAAACCGATCGATATCCAAAGATTTCTTTTGCAACAAATAAATGTGTATACAATTTTGGTCCAACACAATACAAGTGTGCACGTAAACTCTTTGGCACATGGACCATGGTGGGGCTGCCCATGGCACAAGTGTGGTGATGTGTAATAAATGCTAAAAGTTGTGATGTGATTTAAATCATCAAGTTTCCCTCCAAGGCTACTGAGTATAACCAAATTCATATAGACAAATCAAACAATACCAGTGGAATTGTCGAGAGAACACAAGACCATCATACCAACACGAGCCAAATTGCTCGGACCAAGCCCGGCAAGATGCTCAATAAAACCGGCATCACCGGTCCATTGTTTCCCAATGCGCTCCATTTTTCTTCTGCCAATCCTTTGTTGTCACATCATCCTTATTATATTGTTTGTTTAATCTTATTTTGGGCCTATAAATACAGATCAGTGAGCAAAGGAAAGGGGACTCATAGATTCTTACTTGATATACTTTTGGACTCTTTGTTTCTCTTTTCCATTTTGTTTTAATCCTTGTACATAGCTAGTTCACCTTGAGTTCTTTTCCTTCTCTTGATCTTACAACTTCTTCATTGAGCTTGCAAGTTTAAGTTTTGGTTATTGAACTCAAGGTTTGTATCATCACTTGAAGTTAATAAAGCTTTCATTTTTGGGTTCTTAGTATTTTTTTATCTCTTTTACTTACTTGCAATTTATTTTTTGCCATTTACTTACTTGCAATGTTATATTATTCCTTTTACTTCATTTCATTTGCACTTTCTTTTTGTTGTTTTGATGGTTTATGAATAATGGTGTTGTTAGGAAAAAGAATGAAATTGTAAGTTAAGATTTTCTTTGCTCATTTCCTTTGCCCGATATTTTCCAATTGAACTCTGTCCAAGCCTTACGCAAGCGCTCTGTTAGGCACCCTACCCTACCAAGGTATCGGTGATCCTTAACCGTGACCGGTTGCATTCGGTTTGGCCGGAGGAGAAAGTCAAGAGACAAGAACGGACGGACAAAGTTAAATAAGCCGGATTTCACAAATACCGTTTTTAAGCACCCTAATCCACGTTGTTGCCAATTGGTCAAGCTTCAATAGTCAAGCTCGGCTCAAAGGATTGAGTACGGATTTCCCTAACTTACACTAACGTATCTATTCCTAACAAACTTATACTTGCATATACAAACACATAGGTTAGAAACGAACAATTCCGACCCTCGCATTAACTCGTCATAATAAGAACGCAAAAACGCGTCATCTCCCTGCGGATGACCCGTACTCATCACGGCTAGCTACACGCGACGCCGTCTTGATTGCGGTTAATTTTAGAACTTAAATACGGCGTGCGAAAGTGCGCGCGACTAATCAAATGGCGCCGTTGCCGGGGAGACGGTAACGTTTTTATTCTTGTTATTTCGGGTTAATCTTTGTATATCTTGTTTTTAAATCTAACACCATTCTAAAAACAAAACAAAAAAATAAAAAACTTTCAAAAAAAAAAACCAAAACAAAAATTAAAAATTCTAACGTTTTGCTATCTGGATATTTGACATGCTACCATTCTGGGGCTAATTTGAAAAGTTAGAACAATTAGACCACAGAAAAAATTTGGTGCCCCAATTCATCAACTCGCCCGGCGACTTCCCTCCAATACCTGGCGCCGCCGAATTTTTCACCTCCTTGTGCTCCAAAATTTTTCTCTGTGCTCCATTGTTCTATTATCATCATAATTTTATTGTTTGATTTTTTTAATTATATATGTGCAGGAGTTTGGGCATTCATATCGCTTTTTCGCACTAATAATCCGCTTTTCCGACATTTGCAGATTTTGACGGATTTGCGAACCGCGATCGTGTGGAGCAAAGTGTACATTCAAAGTTAAAGTGATTGCAAAGTACAGTGCCAAAGATCCGGGAAGTTTGACCCGCGCAAGAATACTTTTCAAGCTAAACGGATTCAATTCAACGGGGGTTTCTTAACCCAAAAACTTATCGGTACGTATTTCCTAACATCTTCTTCTCAAATTTGACGCATCCAATATACTATCTTTGTAGGATTCTTTGCAAGTTCGCTGTCAAACGCCAAAAGTGACTAACCCGTATTTGTTGCAGTGATGTGCATAAACATAAAAAAATGATTGTTTGACGTTTTGAATTTATTCATTGATTTGCGCATTACATCCATTAATACGTACTTAAGAGCAAACGAACCCCACAACATACGGTAAAAGATTTCATCACCTTTTCCGTGGACCACAAATCACAAAATTGAGCATAACGTTTACCCGTCCAAATTTTAAAAGAAACTAGAATTTAAGCCTTTAAGGACTTCGCGCTCATTAGGAGAAATTAACTGTGTTCCGAACACCTCTTTAAGGTATATCGTTCATGGGGTGTCTAGGAAAGTGTTCACGGTGAAATCGCCAAAAGAGAAAGGGTTATCTAATTAAGGAACTTCGCGAAAGCGTTTGAAAACCTCCCCTTATCTCTGCACTTACCTGGCCTCGTGATCAGTATATTTTGAGCTCGTTTCTCGACACAGTTTTACTTCAACAATCAAGTTCTTGAGCAGGTCTAGTTGACCTAAGTGAACCCTAGACCGATTAGATGTGTGGTATTGTGCCGTGATTACTTTTTTTGTATATTTCATACTTTTGTTGTTAACTAATATATAAAATATAAAAATAAAAATAAAAACTAACATTCTTTTTCCTCTCCTCTTATTCTTCTTCTTTTCATATCATGGGTACCCCAGATAAACCAACTCTTGCCGAACTATGGTACCCATAACCAGACATTACTTCCTACGGTTCTTGCTTTAGTCGAACTTCAAACGATCCTTCCATGCCCAAAATCTCTTTGAAAGATCGGATGGACGCATCTAGGACAAACAACTAGACTCCGCAATCCACTTTGTATCAACCGTTTCAATCTCCCCATCCTTCTAACGTTAATACCCCTTTTGAGAGTCATGTTCCGACTCCAAGACCGATGTCCATTGCTGACCGAATTGAACAATCTCGTAAACGATCTTTCACTCCTTTCACCACTTCCAATTCTTTTGATCAACAATTCCAATCACCTTCTTATCATAACGTTGATCTTAATCCTATCCAACCATTTGATTCTTACCAATCCTACCCGACTTTTACACATTCCTTAGACATTGCTTCTGAACAACCTTTTGGGAGTATCAAGTATCCAAACGAGTTTGATTTTTTTACTGAAACCCCTTCACAGCCCATGTCTAGTCTACAACAGTCATTGGAAGAATTTCGGGCAGCGTCATGCCAAGAAATGTGGATTTGATGTTAGTGTATATGCCCTAGGGGCCATTATTGTATCATACTAGAATGTATATTACTTAATGGAAGCTTGGGATATTCACAGTTGTAAATAACAGTCTTGCTAAACATAGTAGTATGCTACTTGGTTTGAATCTACTTTAATATGTGCATATGTTTCTTGTAACGTATCACTTATACATATTAGTAGAGCCCATAGAATCTTTGCTTAATTACCAGCGTCGTGATGGCAATCACACTAGTGGGGGCTGGGTAGTCTGTAAGCAACATCCTATACAGGTCCATGGTCGTTGGATTATCGAGATAGGGCATCGATATTCCGGAGTAGACTAAGTGTATACGCTTCTCATCCCAGTTGGGGAAATGGTCTGTCCCACAGCCATCAGTACGTCATGCTGGAGATAGTATACAGGTGCTCGTTAGGTTACGGGTACACCGGACAGGACTCGCCGAGGAACTGATTGGTTGGTATTATACCCATCGTCAGTTATCAATCCCAGGTGACATGAGTACAGCATAGTCCGCAGACTTGACACTGCTACTTCGCCTCGAGTGTGTCCCACTGTTCTTAGATTGCTACCCTACCACGGCTCAAAGGAGTCGTGCAAACAGGTAGCAGTTGGGTGCAGTCCCGAGCACTTGGAGGCAGTAGCGGTTAGATATGATTCGTCTCTCCCGGTATTGGGAGATGATATCGCGCTGTGTCAGAGAGCATTACGCAAAGTCCCTGGCCAGGGCAAGCGAGATATACTGGTAGGTTCCAGTAGCTTCTCAGGGTGTAATGGGCTTCACTCCGACACGACTTATACAGCTATTAGGGGACTGACGCTTTCCGCCCCCTAGACTAGATATGCGATAGTCTTAGACGAACATACCGGACTGTACGAAGATTGTCACATCAGGCTCAGTGGGAGTTCGGATGATTTTCCTCATCGGCCTTCTTATCGACATCTACCTGGGGACCGTTACGTATAGCTAGTGCCGCTTGCGGTCTGTGGTTAAACCCACTGCCAGCGTAGTGTCGAGTTTTTAGAGTCCCACACAGAGAGTTTCCCTGCTCCAGGCGAAACGATATAGAGGTCGTACGGTTTTACGACAAGGGTTCGGACGCGTACGTGTGTTTACGCACGTACGACATCCGGACTGTTTTTACTAGTCGGCTTTGGTTTAAGCCAGTTACTAGTATCCGGTTATTGGATTTATACAGTCTAAAGTTTTTCCGTGTTTTCACGGATAGGAGGGGCGTTCTCGTAATTTCGCGAGAAGCTTCTAGAAGATGGTGACTAAGGAGGTTTAGGTGGCATATACATTGAATGAGATTAGTGAGTCATATGGATGATTCATCCATGTCATTAATGCTTCATAATTACTTAATGACTCATGGAGATGAATCACCATAAGATATTTATCAAGCATGGTTGTAAATCATTTTTTTTTCTTTTCTTGAAAAACAATAATGCTTGATATATATTATGATAGCTCATTTTTCTCATTTAATTATCATGTTCATCTTCTCTCTCCTCAAGCTCTCTCTCTTCAAACCCTAATCCTCCCCTCTCATGTGTTGAGTACAAGGGTTAGCTAGACTAATACATCCATAACCTCACTCTATATCACCTAGTTAGCTTAGATTAGCGATTTGAGCAAACTAGTTATCTCAAGTTTGAGATTAAGCTTGGCATAGGAACTTTCGGGTGGATCGTCTTTAATTCGAGGAGGTCGTTGAGGTGCCGATGTTCCAAGGAGCCTACGAGGAGTGGAGGACAGTGATGAAGACCCGAAGGACATGGTTCTTGAGGTATAATCACTTCACATAGTAGTTTAGAACTTCTATGATTGTTGTTAGTTATCGTTTAGCTTCGATTCATGCGGTTAGTCGATGTTTAAGCAAAGAACAAGATCGTTTTTCATATTTCCGCCTCCCCGCAAGTCGTGGGGTGTTGCACATCGACTTACAGTGGTATCAAAGCCTCGCTAAATAATAAATAACTCACTTGCAAAATTGTATGAATTTCGAACGAAAAAAACAAAACCGGAAAACCCCGATATCATGAGTTTCTTTCGATTTTTAAATGAAGTTCAAAAATTTTTCAGGGAGGTTCAGAAAGCCCTAAATGATAGTATTAGAACACCCACGAAAACTGGGCTCATGAATCGGCTAAAGCGCCGCGGAACCGCGGCGGATCCCACCGATCCGCCGCGGAACCGCGGCGGATCCCACCGATCCGCCGCGATTCCGCCGCCGAGTTGCCGATTCATCTGCCCAATTTTCCTATGTTGGTTCTATATGATATTTGGTATTTTCTGGAATATTTTAATTTTTGCTCAGATTTCAGATTTATAGAGAAGTATTGGAGAAAAATTAAATGTGTTTAATTGATCGAAATTATACGGTATTTGCTTGTTGGATTATATCTGTGTTTGTATAATGTGTTCGTAAACCTCCCCTAACTGCTAGTATGTCGGTTGATAGGGGGTTGCACATTTCTGTAATGGATTTTATCTGTTTGTGTATATGAACTGTGTTGGACTGTTGTGATGTATAGCCGGGGTTATGTGATGGGTTATTATTTAATTCATTTGATGTAAATGTAATTTGTTGTAATATTATTTTGCGGGGCACATCCAGGTTGCGGTTGTAGCCACCGTTGTATTATTTCATTTTACTGTTTTTTGCTCCTAGGACAGACCCAAGGTGGGGTGCACAAACTGCCGGGCGGGTAGTTTGCCGTACCCATAGGGGTCTTGGGTGGGGTAATGTCTATTCATCACAACTGTGTAATCCGTCTTTTGTTGCAGGCTCAAAACAAACACGGATTGCTTGCAAATCCAATAAAGTTCATCTGTGATCTGGAATGAATATTATTGCGTCTGACGAATGTACAATATCTATATATGATAGCTAATTAGACGTCACTTATGTTTTACACCAGCGCTAGCCCAACCCCCGCTCTGTCGTTAGTTAAGTAACCTAACGGGTGATGACGGGACCCCGTGGCGAATGCGGATGGCATAAGAGGACGTGGTATTTTCGTTGTTTTCTGCAATGATAAGATTAAAGATGGGACGCATTATTATAATGCAAAGAAAATAAACCAAAGTTTAAATCGTTAGAACAAATTTAAAAGAAACCACTCGGTTATTTTAAAAGAGCAGAATTTTTAATTGCGGAGCTTTAACCACTCCTTTTAAAAAGCTATCAGGTTCCTTTGATTATATCAAGTTCACTACGTTCACGGTTTCGCCAAAACCAGTCGTAGCCCTCCGTCATTTCTTATGGATGGTCAGTAGTATTCAAGCTATGTATTTTGAAAAACGCCAAGGCATAGTGTTTGGTAGCTACTGGGTATTCATTTGTTGCATAGATAGATGAGTTAGTTTGGGACAGTCGTATTATCATTTTGGCCTACGTCAAGGATATGTACGGATGGGTTCAAATTAACCTGGATAATGACGGGTAGAACTTGACATGTGACTTATGACATTTTGACCAACGCCAAGGTCATAAGAGCATGGGGCAAAAATATACATCGGGAATTTCTAAAGAAACTGAAATTTGCAGAGAGATGCATACCATTTTGGAGTTTGATGAATGTTGGTAGGATTCCTTCAACATTATCATACGATGATATTTTGGATCCCGATCCTACTGTGAGTATATACTACTTATCAGGAGATTCGTCACTTAACGATCAATGCTATAAACCAAGTAGGTGCTTAGAAAGGTGTCAGCGGGGTTACGCCCCCAGAGAAAAGAGGTTATTTAATTAAGGAACTTCGCGAAAGCGTTGGAAAACCTCCCTCGAAGTATCGACACTGGCCTGGCTGAACGGTTAAGCAAGTATTGTACGGTGAGAATTGTCCTGGCTAATTCTTCTTTTATGGTTTGAGGAAGGATTCGAGAAACAGTGGGAGCCATCCTGTTTAGATAAACATAAAACCAATCTAAACTTGCAACAGCATCATGCTAAATTGTTTTCTTCTCTCTCTCTCTCTTAATTGCAGCGACCTTGCGACCACACATAGGTTACATCTAGATAATAAATTGACTGAATCTGACTTATATGACTGGCAAAGGTCTGTCCAGATGTCCATTGCCTATGACAAGCTGGACCACCCTATTACTACTCAAGATCCCGCCGTCCCAGGTCCAATTTCCACTGTTGCGGATATGGATATCCATCAGACAAGGGAAAAAGATAAAGCGAAAGCTAAGTGCCTCGTGTTAGCTTCAGATGATGATATATACCAGAAGCAACACGAGAAGATGGACTTAGTTTCCATCTTTCTCCATAAAAAGGAATTATATGGAGAGCAATCTCATATCACGAGATATGAAACCTCGAACGAATTAATTCAAGCGAGATTGGCTGACGGGTCATCTGTAGGGGACAACGTCCTTACAATGACTAGCTATATAGATGAGCTCCGAGACCTGGAGACCACGTTGCAGAACAAGTCAAGTACTGACTTGATTCTACAGTCTCTACCTTCTACCCTGAAAGAAACCAGGGAAGTAGAAGGAAAGAGAAGGGCAAAAGTTTCGGGACTTAAAATAGTAAAAGAAGGACGTTCCTATTGTTATGGGATTGGGCGTAGGCAGAATGATTGCAGGGCTTTAGAAGCCAGTAGCCAAGATACAAAGCATGTTGTGGCTTCAGCCTCAAGTATATTTGTTATTGAGAACTGTTTGTCAATTAACTCTACTTCCTGGGTATTAGATACCGGAGCAGGATTTCATATCTGTAATTCATTACATGCTTTGAGAAACCGTAAAGTTATAAAGGTAGGTGATTGGTCTCTCAAAGTTGCAAACGGAATGACAGTGAATGCTGAATACGTGGGAGAATATCGCCTAGGTTTGACAAGTGGACAGATATTGATTTTACGTAACTGTCTGTATGTACCTAGTATGACTTGTAATATCATATCGGTGTCCTCACTTTCAAGAGAGGGATATAATTTTACATTCGAAAGCGATGCAGTAAACATCCACCTAAATCAAGTTCTGATTGGGTCAGGTACATTAGATAACGGCATATACGTATTAAGTCAAGCACAGGTTTTCAATATCCGGAATACACTTAAAAGAAAGTCTCCGGAATTAAATCAGGCTTTCTTATGGCATTGTAGACTAGGTCACATCAATGAAAGAAGGTTGACTAAGTTACATAGAGAAGGATATTTGAATCCGTTTGAATATCAATCTTATGCTACTTGTGAATCTTGTCTCATGGGAAAGATGACAAAGACTCCGTTTTCTGGACACGGAGTAAGAGCAAGCAAGCTCTTGGGACTCGTACACAGTGACGTGTGCGGTCCAATGTCTACACATACGCGAGGTGGTTATTCCTACTTCATTACTTTTACGGATGATTTCTCTAGGTATGGATATATCTTCTTAATGAAGCATAAATCCGAGGCTTTTGAGAAATTTCAAGAATACAAGAATGAAGTGGAAAAACAAACCGGCAAAAGTATCAAGACACTGAGATCTGATGGAGGTGGTGAATACTTAAGCGCCGAGTTCCTGGGTTACTTAAAAGAGAATGGAATTCTCTCTCAGTTTACTCCTCCATACACACCACAACACAACGGTGCATCAGAAAAGAGGAATCGAACCCTATTGGATATGGTTCGTTTCATGATGAGTAACGTTGAGTTACCGCGATCATTCTGGGGATATGCACTAGAATCAGCTGCATATCTTTTGAACCTAGTTCCTACCAAGACCGTGCCTAACACACCATATCAGATGTGGAGTGGGAAGAAACCCTATCTTCAGTATCTAAAGATTTGGGGATGTCCGGCTTTTGTTAAAAAGCAGCATGCGGACAAGCTCGAGGCACGATCAGTACATTGTAAGTTTGTGGGATATCCAAAGAACTCCAAGGGGTATCTATTCTATTACGCAGAGGAACAAAAAGTTTTTGTTTCTCGTCATGCTCACTTTCTGGAACATCAGTTTTTAGAAAAAGGAACAAGTGAGAGCGCAGTAGAACTGGAAGAAATTCCAGATCCACAAGCTGTTACTGAAAGTATGGTAGAACCAGAGGTTTCAGAGGAAAGGGACATCCCGACGCCACTCCGCAGGAGCAGTAGGCAGTCTCATCCGCCCGAGAGATACTACGGTTTTCTCATAGACGGGGATAGAGAGGATTGCACTATTGATTATGATGAGCCTACTAGCTTCCAGCAAGCCATTCAGAGCGGTGACTCGGTAAAATGGCTAGATGCAATGTGGACCGAAATGGAGTCCATGTACACCAACAAAGTGTGGACTTTGGACATTGCTCCAGATGGGGTAAAACCCGTAGGATGCAAATGGATCATCAAAAAGAAGATTGGTGTAGATAGACAGGTTGAAACCTATAAGGCTAGACTTGTTGCAAAGGGTTTCCGTCAAAGACCTGGTTTGGACTATGACGAAACCTTTTCTCCAGTGGCTATGCTTAAATCTATTCGGGTCCTTCTTGCTATTGCTGCCTTCCACGATTATGAAATCTGGCAGATGGACGTAAAGACGGCCTTTCTAAATGGAAATTTGGAAGAAAGCGTCTATATGGATCAGCCAGAAGGATTCATTCAGAGTGGGAGCAGCGGTAAAGTATGCAAGTTGCTTAAGTCCATTTATGGACTAAAGCAGGCATCACGGAGTTGGAACATCTGTTTTGATGATGCTGTCAAAGAATTTGACTTTATCAAAAATCCAGATGAACCATACATATACAGTAAGATTGTAGGGAGAGCTGTAGTATTCCTCGTCTTGTACGTGGATGACATTCTCCTAATAGGAAATGATATTTCTATGTTACAGTCAGTCAAAAGATTCTTGTCACATAAATTCTCCATGAAAGACCTGGGTGATGCCACCTACATTCTGGGAATCCGGATCTATCGTGATAGATCCAAGAGGATGTTGGGACTTTCGCAGTCCACGTACATAGACACCATAGTGAAGAGATTCAGTATGGGTGATTCTAAGCGCGGTAACCTACCGGCTTGTCACGGAATCACCCTCTCCAAAGAGATGTCTCCCAAGACTGATTTGGAAAGGGATTGCATGTCGATTATACCCTACGCTTCTGCGGTAGGCTCTATAATGTATGTGATGTTATGTACCAGACTAGATGTAGCATACGCACTAAGCGTTGTAAGCCGGTATCAGGCAAACCCAGGGGAGAAGCACTGGATAGCAGCAAAGAACATTCTCAAGTACCTGAGAAGGACTAAGGAGATGTTCTTGGTGTATGGCGGAAAAGACCTCCAGATAGAGGCCTTTGCTGACTCCGGCTTCCAAAGTGACAAAGATGACTCCAAGTCCATGTCGGGTTATGTCTTTACCCTCAATGGAGGGGCGGTCTGTTGGAAGAGTTCTAAGCAGGAGACCGTTGCTGACTCAACAGTGGAAGCAGAGTACATAGCTGCTTGCGATGCCGCAAAAGAAGCAGTCTGGATGAAGAAGTTCCTTACAGAACTTCAGGCGGTTCCTACCAGTGTTGGTCCAATACCTCTGTATTGTGACAACAACGGCGCTATAGCTTTAGCGAAGGAACCCAGGTCCCATCAGAAGTCCAGACACATCTTAAGGCGGTATCACCTGATCAGGGAGATCGTAGATCGCCGGAAGATCGAGGTGAAGAGAGTAGAGACAGAGAATAATATTGCTGATCCATTCACAAAGGCCCTTCCTCAGACGCGGTTCGAGAGGCTATTCGAGATGATAGGTCTACGATATGCCAGCTCATGGCCCTAGTGCAAGTGGGAGATTGTTAGTGTATATGCCCTAGGGGCCATTATTGTATCATACTAGCATGTATATTACTTAATGGAAACTTGGGATATTCACAGTTGTAAATAACAGTCTTGCTAAACATAGTAGTATGCTACTTGGTTTGAGTCTACTTTAATATGTGCATATGTTTCTTGTAACGTATTACTTATACATATTAGTAGAGCCCATAGGATCTTTGCTTGATTACCAGCATCGTGATGGCAATCACACTAGTGGGGGCTGGGTAGTCTGTAAGCAACATCCTATACAGGTCCCTGGTCGTTGGATTATCGAGATAGGGAATCGATATTCCGGAGTAGACTAAGTGTATACGCTTCTCATCCCAGTTAGGTAAATGGTCTGTCCCACAGCCATCAGTACGTCGTGCTGGAGATAGTATACAGGTGCTCGTTAGGTTACGGGTACACCGGACAGGACCCGCCGAGGAACTGATTGGTTGGTATTATACCCATCGTCAGTTATCAGTTCCCAGGTGACATGAGTACAGCATAGTCCGCAGACTTGACACTGCTACTTCGCCTCGAGTGTGTCCCACTGTTCTTAGATTGCTACCCTACCATGGCTCAAAGGAATCGTGAAAACAGGTAGCAGTTGGGTGCAGCCCCGAGCACTTGGAGATAGTAGCGGTTAGATAGGATTCGTCTCTTCCGGTATTGGGAGATTATATCGCGCTGTGTCAGAGAGCCATTACGCAAAGTCCCTGGCCAGGGCAAGCGAGATATACTGGTAGGTTCCAGTAGCTTCTTAGGGTGTAATGGGCTTCGCTCCGATATGACTTATACAGCTATTAGGGGACTGACGCTTGCCGCCCCTAGGCTTGATATGCGATAGTCTTAGACGAACAGACCGGACTGTACGAAGATTGTCACATCAGGCTCAGTGGGAGTTCGGATGATTTTCCTCATCGGCCTTCTTATCGACATCTACCTGGGGACCGTTACGTATAGCTAGTGCCGCTTGCGGTCTGTGGATAAACCCACTGCCAGTGTAGTGTCGAGTCTTTAGAGTCCCACACAGAGAGTTTCCCTGCTCCAGGCGAAACAATATAGAGGTCGTACGGTTTTACGACAAGGGTTCGGACGCGTACGTGTGTTTACGCACGTACGACATCCGGACAGTTTTTACTAGTCGGATTTGGTTTAAGCCAGTTACTAGTATCCGGTTATTGGATTTATACAGTCTAAAGTTTTTCCGTGTTTTCACGGATAGGAGGGGCGTTCTCGTAATTGCGCGAGAAGCTTCTAGAAGATGGTGACTAAGGAGGTTTAGGTGGCATATACATTGAATGAGATTAGTGAGTCATATGGATGATTCATCCATGTCATTAATGCTTCATAATTGCTTAATGACTCATGGAGATGAATCACCATAAGATATTTATCAAGCATGGTTGTAAATCATTTTCTTTTCTTTTCTTGAAAAACAATAATGCTTGATATATATTATGATAGCTCATTTTTCTCATTTAATTATCATATTCATCTTCTCTCTCCTCAAGCTCTCTCTCTTCAAACCCTAATCCCCCCTCTCATGTGTTGAGTACAAGGGTTAGCTAGACTAATACATCCATAACCTCACTCTATATCACCTAGTTAGCTTAGATTAGCGATTTGAGCAAACTAGTTATCTCAAGTTTGAGATTAAGCTTGGCGTAGGAACTTTCAGGTGGATCGTCTTTGATTCGAGGAGGTCGTTGAGGTGCCGATGTTCCAAGGAGCCTACGAGGAATGGAGGACAGCGATGAAGACCCGAAGGACATGGTTCTTGAGGTATAATCACTTCACATAGTAGTTTAGAACTTCTATGATTGTTGTTAGTTATCGTTTAGCTTCGATTCATGCGGTTAGTCGATGTTTAAGCAAAGAACAAGATCGTTTTTCATATTTCCGCCTCCCCGCAAGTCGTGGGGTGTTGCACATCGACTTACATTTGAATGCGTCCATAGCCGCCCTCATACAACCTAACGAACCGGCAGCTAGTTTCCAACTAACTCCAAATTTTTCAATGTATGATGATGCAATAGGACAGATTGAGAATTTGAGTAGTGAGAGTGAGCAGTACACCCTTCCAAATCAAACCTACCCGTTCTAAATTGAATTCCACAACTCCGGTTTCAAAAGTCTATCGAGTGTCCCAAATAAATCAGAAATTGAAGATAAAATGTTTGATGAGTTGTGCGACTTTGTAGTGTTTGATTTACCCGATTGTGAATGGTCAATTTCAAGTGAAACAAATCCCAATCCTTTTGATCTCTAAACCTCCACTCTAAAACCTGAATTAATTGACATCCATGCTTTTGATAAGGTGTCTGAGAAAATTGATTTTCACTTGATTGAGGATATTGACGCTGGGAATATTTTGGATGATGAACCCACAGATTTGGATGAGTTTTTCTCACCAATTCATCATGTCCTTTCACTTCCGTGTGGACATCATCCTGAGTCATTAACTGTTTTTCCCGAACTTCATATGCATCTAGATATTGATGATAAATGCATGGATGAGTTAATTTTTGAGGAGAATATTGAGGAAATTTTTTAGGATGAACCAGTTTTACTTGATGAGTCGGATTTTCCAATTCATCATATCCCTTTCATTGACTGTGTACACCCTCCCGAACGTTTAACCGATCCCATTCCTCGATCACTTCCCTCCATCCTTTCCATCGTTCCTACTTCACAAGACACCGTATCACTTTCATTACCTATGTCTGGTTTACCAAGTTCGGTCTACCCATGTTTTCTCACGAATTTTGAGAGGTTTGACCCCATTTCTCAACGGGTTGATAAATTTGTACAATCACTTTTTACACATCGGTCATACTAATTCATTCGCTCTATTTTCACCCTCAAGTTCGTATTCCATTTCTTTTTCCCTTCCGCCATTCTTCTCCTCCACCGAGACCGTATCCGGCTTCCATCCCCATACGGTCTCGCGTATTCTCTATTTCTTTCCTCTCCGCTTTCTTTCACCAACCTGCACATTATAGCGATAGAATTTTTGAATGGTTGGTGCTAACTTTTGGCCTGTGTAAGGCTTTATATAGATTAAAATTGTTCCCTCCCCTAACCTTGAACTTCAACGCTTAACAGTGGCAACATTGTTTCACTTAAGTTTGGGGGGGGATCTTTTTGTGTATATATTTTTGGTTTTCTTTTTGTTTTGTATAAAAAATATATATATATAATAAAAAAAAATAAAAACAGGGGAGCGCCGATAATTTTGACCCTCTTGGTGTAGCCTGACAGTGAGGGCACTGTCAAGTTTAAGTTTGGGGGTGTGCTCAGTCAGCTTTCTACCTTCGCATTCATATGTATATTTTGCATTTGCATACTTATTTTAAAACCCATAAAAATCGAAAAATTTTACAAAAATATAAAAACTTTGTCATCAAGTTAGTTAATAGGGTAACTTAGATTTTTATTCCGAAAGTTTAGTTGATACGTTAGAAATAACTAAATCCTAGGCTTAGGAATTGAAAACCCTAAAAATAACCCTCCTTCTGTTTAACCTTGGTAATTATATTCCCTTGCAGTTTTTTTAGAAGTAGGTGATCTTGAGTTCAGTTCTTGAGTTAAGTCGAGATGAAGGGAAAGTATTGAAAGTTTTACTGAAGGATAAGTCTGAAAAATAGTTTCTATTCTTGAGTCCAAATTTAGAAAGTATATACCCAACAAACTGCACATACACTCACCTTGAAACTTGGGATAGTAGAGAATACCTAGAAATACTCTTTCCTGAAAATCTAGTATGAAAGAAAAAACGGTATTTAAAGCTAACTACCAAAAGAGCATCATTGAAAAATATATCCGGTCTTGAAGAAGAAAAATAAAGGAAAAAAAGAGAAAAATAAATAAATAAAGTCAAGACCTGGAAACTACTATTTACGCTTTAAGCTCACGCATTCAGTAATCGGCTGTTAGTGCCTCAAGAAGCTTTAATAGTCGTATGAAAGGTGTATGAGCAAAACCGTCCATCATTAACGAAAAGAAGTAGTATCAGGCATGAGGGAAATGGTACTATAGCTTGAATTGAATTCTTAAGTGTAAGGGTGAAATTTTACACACACGTAGGGGTATACAATCGATGTTTGGAGGAAAGATAGGAATAAAGAATAAGACTTATGTTTTCCGTAAAGAAGATAAAAATCCCTGATTGAAGAACGCACTTTAGAAGAAAACTCGAGAGACGTTGAGATCTTTCTAAACTATAAAAACGTATAGGATCTGAGGTTGAATAAATAGGAGGCGTGAAACATAAGGGTTGAATATTTCTAACTTAGGATGATAGAATTTCTAACCTAGATACTAAACTGTAGGAGTAGAATCGACAGTGACTTGTGAAACAAGCTTGACGGGATTTTGTGGGTGTAATCCGTTGAAAACCATCAGGAGACAACACTCCTCCTACTAGGGACACCTAGAGGTTTAACGTCTTGTTGCACGAGCTCAGTGCAATCACGTTTCCAGCGAAAGTGAGGTTAGGATTTTTGTTTTGCTCAGGACGAGCAAAAGATAAGTTTGGGGGTATTTGTTCATCTCAGAAAATTGCATTTTAATACCACTCATTCATTATCTGTTTTGATATATATCGGTACTATTAATCAGTGTCTTCTCAGTACCGGTATCCATGACACAATACTGGAAACACACTCAAAATCACGGATATAATGTTTGCGAGCCAACACTGCAACCGGAACTGCAAACCGATCGATATCCAACGTGTTCTTTTGCAACAAAAAAATGTGTACACAATTTTGGTCCAACACAATACAAGTGTGCACATAAACTCTTTGGCACACGGACCATGGTGGGGCTGCCCATGGCACAAGTGAGGTGATGTGTAATAAATGCTAAAAGTTGTGATGTGATTTAAAGTATCAAGTTTCCCTCCAAGGCTACTGAGTATAACCAAGTTTATATAGACAAATCAAACAATACCAGTGGAATTGTCGAGAGAACACAAGACCACCACACCAACACGAGTCAAATTGCTCGGACCAAGCCCAGCAAGATGCTCAATAAAACCGGCACCACCGGTCCATTATTTCCCAATGCGCTCCATTTTTCTTCTGTCCATCCCTTGTCGTCACATCATCCTTATTATATTGTTTGTTTAATCTTATTTTGGGGCTATAAATACAGATCAGTGAGCAAGGGAAAAGGGACTCATAGACTCATACTTGATATACTTTTGGACTCTTTGTTTCTCTTTTCCATTTTGTTTTAATCCTTGTACATAGCTAGTTCACCTTGAGTTCTTTGCCTTCTCTTGATCTTGCAACCTCTTCATTGAGCTTGCAACTTTAAGTTTTGGTTATTAAAGTCAAGCTTTGTATCATCACTTGCAATTAATAAAGATTTCATTTGTGCTTCTGGATTCTTAGTATTTTCTATCTCTTTTACTTACTTGCATTTCATTTCTTGCCATTTACTAACTTACATTTTATTCCTTGCCATTTACTTACTTGCAATGTTGTTTTATTTTTTTCTTTTTATCATTTCATTTGCTCTTTCTTTTTGTTGTTTTGATGGTTTGTAAATAATGGTGTTGTTAGGAAAAAGAATGGTATTGTAAGTTAAGGTTTTTTTTTCTCGATTCCTTCGCCCGATATTTTCTAATTGAACTCCGCCCAAACCTTACGCAAGCGCTCCGTTAGGCACCCTATCCTACCAAGGTATCGATGATCCCTAACCGTGACCGGTTCCGTTCGGTTTGGCCGGAGGCGAAAGTCAAGAGACGAGAACGGATGGACAAAGGTCAATAAGTCGGATTTCATAAATACTGTGCTTAAGCACCCAAATCCACGTTGTTGCCGATTGCTCTAGATTTAATGGTCAAGCTTGGCTCAAAGGATTGAGTATGAATTTCCTTAACTTACACTAACCTATCTATTCCTAACAAACTTATACTTCCATATACAAACACATAGGTTAGAAACGAACAATTCCAACCCTCGCATTAACTCGTCATAACAAGAACGCAAAATGCACCATCTCCTTGCAGACAACCCGTACTCATCACGGCTAGCTACACGCAACGCCGTCCTGATTGCAGTTAACTTTAGATCTTAAAAACGGCGCTCGCAAGCGCGTGACAATCATGCCCCAAACTTTGAAGGGCCATGACGCCACCGTAGGATGCAATGGATTGTAATGCTTGTGAATGAAGTCATCGTGAATTTGGAAAAGATGGAATTTCTTCGCATGCTCTTCGCAATTTCATTATCATGGTAGGCCAGTAATACCCAAGCCGTTTGATTTGAAATCGAATTTTGGGGCCATATTGGTGAGCTCTGCAGACGCCAGAGTGAACTTCTTTCATGACTTTTTGGGCTTCGGCTGAGGACACACATCTGAGCCAGAGCTGGTCGTACGATCTGCGGTACAGCATGTCATTTACGAACACATATCAAAGAGCTCTCTTCTTCCGGCGAACCCTCGCAGATTTTTCTTCGGGTAGTTTGTCATATTAAAGGTAATCTATAAAGGTCCCTCTCCAATCGGGTTCATCTTCAATGATCAGAGTTTGTTCGGTAAGATTATTCTCTTGTTCTACGCTTCCTTCTTCTCGTAAAGAGACTGGAGGCAGAATTTGTAGGCTTTTGACCGTAATCAGAATTTCATCAATGTCAGGATCGGCCAGCTCTTTGGCCTAGTAAGCGAGTATGTCGGATTTTCCGTTCAACGCCCCAGGAACTTTCATTAGCTCAATATGGGTGAACTGTTTTATGAGTTTGACCACCCGGCTTCTGTATCAAGCTAACTCGGGATTATATATTTTGTATTCGCCGCTCACTTGGTTGATGACAAGCTGGGAATCACCGTAGACCCATAGCCGAAGTATTTCCATTTCTATAACGAGCTCCAGACCAGCTATCAGAGCTTCATACTCAGCTTCGTTATTTGTGCGAGGCTCGGTAAGAGCAAAAGAACATCGTAGGGTTAACATCAATGGCGTGATGAACACCAATCCTATCCCTGCTTTTATCTATGGGATGCTTGATTTGCTGGAGCTCCTTATTGATGAGGCTCCATCGAAGTAGAGCTCTCAACATGGCTCGTTATCTTCAAGATACAGCACCTGTTCGTTGGATAACTCGCAATTGAATGGCGACCCTAAAGTTATGGGATGAGCAGGGAGAAAGCCAGTGATGGCTTGTCCTTTTACTGCTTTCTGAGGAGTATAGACTATATCGAACTCAAGCAGCATGACAGCCCATCTTGTCATTCTTCCGGCTAGGCTTGCCTTGGTCATTAAGTATTTAAACGGGGCGATCTTGGAGATCAGCATAACCCGATGAGCGAGCAGATAGTGCCTCAGCTTCTTCACAGTGAATATCAGAGCCAGGCATTGCTTTTTGATCGGGAAATAGTTGTGTTCCACACCGACTAAAGTCCGACTGAGGTAGTAGAGGGTGTTTTTTCCCTTCTCGTTGTTTTGGGCAAGGAGCGCACCGAGTGACTCATCTAACGAGGCGGTATAGAGAATCAATGGTTTATTTGGGATAGGAGCAAGTACTGGAGGGTGCAACAAGTAATATTTGATATTTTCGAATGCTTCTTGACATTCGACATCCTAAACGAAAAGCGATCCTTTCTTCTTGAGCTTCGAGAAAGGCCTGCATCTTCTTGATAGGTTCGAAATGAACCTCCGTATATAAGCGAGCTTGTCTTGAAAAGATCTTAGTTGCATCAGATTCTTTGGAGGAGGCATCTCGATGATGGCCTTTATCTTTGATGGGTCAACTTCGATCCCCCGATGTAGGACTATGAAGCCCAAGAATTTTCCCGATGACACGCCAAAAGCGCACTTTAGAGAATTCATCTTTAGATTGTGTTTCCTCAGTCGGGTGAAAACGGTCCTGAGATCTCGGATGTGATCGGCCTTGGATTTAGTCTTGAGGACCAAATCATCAGCATAACATTTGATGACTTTATGGATTACGTCATCAAAGATTTTGGTCATTTCCCTCTGATATGTGGCCCCCGCATTTTTCAGTCCGAACGGCATCACCTTGTAGTAGTATATCCCGATCGAGATTCGAAATGCTGTGTGTTTCTCATCCTCGGGCGACATTTTGATCCGATTATATCCAGATGAGCTATCCATGATGGTGAACGGCTCGTAATTTGAGGTATCGTCAACCATCATTTCCATGACCGGTAGCGGGAAGTCGTCTTTAGGGCATGTTTTGTTCAGGTCCCTGAAATCGACACAGACTCAGATCTGCCCATTCTTCTTTTTCACAGGGATGATGCATGCTATCCAATCCGCATATTTCTCTTCTCTGATGAAGCCGACATTAATGAGTTTCTTGGTTTCCTCGATAACCTTTTCTTCCAGCTCCTTTCTCATTCTTCGAGGAGCTTGTTTGACTGGCTTGACTTCAGGAGAAATAACCAGCTTATGTACGACCACTTCAGGGGAGAGACCAGGCATTTCATTGTACGTCAACGTTAAGCAGTCGATGAACTCATGCTGCAGGGAGATTATCTGCTCTTTCATTTCCTTTGACAAGAGTGATCTGATGTAGGTTGGCCTTAGATTATCGGGCCTTCGCAAATCAACCTCGGTTAGATCGTCGAATGTCGCTTGTCCGCCATCTTCGAGCTCTTGAGGGGCTTCTTCTTGGTCGGCTAGCTCGTCTTCATCATTTGACACTTCGCTAACTTCACCAATATGGATCATGAAGCATGCCTTGACATCAGGTTGAATGAAACCCATGCCCCTTCTATCTGGGATTCGTCCATCGACGAGTGCTTAGACCTGAGGCGGGTGCCACAGCCCCTCATAAAACCTTGCTTCGGAGTCCATTTGATATAACCGAAATCCACACTTTTTAAAATATTCCCGCATCTCAGGCACATAATATCTAAGGTTTAGGACGGCTCTTTTGCCTCTTTCATAGGGAAGGCACGTGACAGAAAAATCGTCTGGGTGCACGACAGGATTTGATCCATAAAACAAGATACTCTTCTGTCTACTCTTTCTTCCAGGAACATAGAAGGTTCTTAGCTGGTCCATGGTGGAGACTGACAATGCATTGAGCTCTTTGCATATTCACTCTAGCTCCCTTATGATGGCTAGGGATCCTTCTGTAACTTCGAAGGTTTCTCTTAGGTTCGCTTTTTGCATGAGATCCCAATCTGCACAGCTGTTGCAAGATGGGTCCTCTTCCTCTGATTCTTTACTATCGCTGCCTAAATAAGAGCGAATTTTGCTGCCGGAAGGGACTTCAATATCATAATCGTCTGTATCGCTACCGAAATGAGGGTGATTTTTTCGGAAGGACATACTTCCAGCGTCGGACTCATCAGTGCCACTGTCGAAAAGTGGACGCACCTGGGGGTTTTTGCTTTTAAAAGTGACAGTCGGCTCAGATTTTCCTTTGAGTTTCGGGTCTGTTCTGTCCTCAGTCAATTGTGGCTCAACACTTTGGGGGTTCACAAAGTACCGAGAATCTTCATATCGGACTTCATGCACCCCGAACGGCTAGATATCTCCATCAATACGTCTTTCTTCACCATTTTTGGTATACTTCATGCACTGATGGAGAGTTGACGAAACGATGCCGTAATTATGGAGCCACAGCCATCTCAGGAGAATCTTATAAGACGTGTCAGTGTCGATCACATATATCTTAGCTTCGGTTTGCAGATCCCCAAATTTGATTGGCAGTAATGTGGATCCCAGAACTTGTTAGCAGTTTTGGTTAAAGCCTTGGATGACTATCATTTCCCTTGACATGCGTCGGACATCCATTTACAAACCCTTTAGATTCTGCAAGTTCATGATGTTCACTGAGGACCCCGGATCAATCAATATGTGATTAATTCGGTCTCCATTGTTGTACCATGTCATGTAAAGCGATCGGTTGTGCTCAGCTGTTCCCAGTAACAAGTCTTCATCTTTAAATGTGACTGTGGCTGTATGCAGAGCGTACTAGGCCTCTTTCATATTAATTTCTGCGAAATGAGCCTGATACCTCTCGGAGTTTTGTAGGGCATGAATGAGAACATCTCTGAGCTCTTTGGATAGGACCAGAGCTTCATAGATGCTTAAGAGAGACGGAAGCTTCCTGAGATGAGCCAAGACATTATAGTCCACTGGAGAAGGACTCAAGTCTTCATGAGCAAGCTATCTGCCATCTTCTTAATTTGTGACTTGTTTTTCCTTCTCTTTTGGGGCGTTGCCTAGATTTGGCGGTAGAGCCTTGCCTCTTCTGAGCTGAATTTGGTTGGCCTTTGTGGCGTGCTCCTCGTCCTTCTCAGGAAAACATAGTTCTTTCTCAGAGTCGCTACCAAGATGGACGACGTAGCAGGTCACTATAGGGATCTCGTCATCGAAGTCTTCTTCTAGTTCCTCCAGAATCTCAGCCGCTTCTACGGGAAAGAACTCCTTCAATCGAATTAGAGTTCTTTCCTTTTGTTCATAGTCTTCGAGGGAATCAATATATTTTTGAATGGTCAATCTTCCTGCAGACTCTTTTTCGAGTCGAACTGCACTTTTCTTCTTCTTGAGCTTTTTGGATTTTGAGCCTGATCGAGCCAAATTGGTAACTGGAACGGTGGGCCCCTTCTGCCCCTCCCATTCCGTTCTGGGCTCTTTCTGAAGTAACTTTAGCATCTTCTTCATCTTTTTATACATGTGCATGCTCCATGGAGGCTGCGGCGAGTCGGTTTCATTTCTCAGGGTAGCGGGTTCAGCTGTCTGCTCCTAGAAGGTTTCAACTCGTGTCTATATAAAGTTAGCGGTTACAGCTTGATTGTTCACCAATACACTCTTGGACAATTCGATCTCCCCAGTCTTGTACTACTTCTCAATCCAGTTTTTGAAAATATAGCAATTCTCGATCGCATGGCTCACTACTCGGTGGTACGGCTAATATAGAGGATTGTCGGTCATTTTTGCTTCGTGAGGTCTTTTCGACTCTAGCAATTGTAGACCGTTGTTCAAGGCATCTTTGAATATCTTGCGGAGTTTGTCCCTTCTGAAAGAGTAGACTTTGTTCTTTCTCTCCTATAGTGAAGGCCCTTCTCCTCCTAGCACTGGCTTTCGAGCCCGGTCTGTTTTTATCCGCCTGCCTATCTCTTATCTTCATTGTCAGACATATAGTCTCGTCCTACTCCAGTCCTAGGCCTAATGGGCATTTCTGGGGAAAGAAAGAAAAAGAAAAGTCCATCAGTGAGTTGCACTCGAGTAGGATTCTCAAGAAGGTTTATATGGTAACAAAGGTGAACTAAAGTATAGTATTAGACAATTAGAACAATAAGTGTAGTGTCACATGGTCATGTAGGTTAAAATTTGAGTAAGATGTCGTTTAGCATTAAAGGCATTGGTCTTGTTGGAACTCCCACTTTTACGGTTATCGTCTTTTCTGCTCTTCCAAGATTTGTCATCCTGAAAGTCTGGGGTAGAATCTTGCTTTGAGTATTCTAACATTTGAACTCTCTTAGTATGCTTTTGAAACGTCTTGAGGCCTGCTGTACATAAGAATGAGACCATCCAATTATTGAAGTTCCCAATGAGAAGGCTGACGGACTGGTCCTGTTCCAGCGGCGGTTCGCACTTGACTGTGAGATTACGCCCTCGGGTGATAAAGTCCGTGTTGCTTTCGTTCTTCCCCGGCTTGGTCCTCACAAGGTCAGCAATGGAGATTTTATCACTGATATTCATGAACCTTTGACAAAACAGAGACTCCATTTGGGCAAAAGTAGTGACGGACCCATCTGGTATGCTCGTGTACCATTCGAAAGCGACACCGGTCAGGCTGTTGACGAACTGACGAAGAATGAGTGCATTATTTCCCCATGTATTTCCGCATGATGCTTTAAAGTGGGCGACGTGCTGATTTGCGTTTCCCATCCCGTCAAATCATCCAAACTTAGGAATGACGTAGTCGCTGGGGAACTCGATCAGATCGTACTGTGCAGGATATGGCCGCCCACTACTGCCAATTTCTTTTTGAGCTTTGGCTTCGGCCACCAATGTTTTAACCTTGCTGGTGACCAAATCCATTATCCGATCTTGTGTTAGCGGGATGGTGTTAACTGAGGCCAAGGCGTCCCCAAAAGAGAAATGTGGACGGCTTTTGTGTGGCTTGCCCAAACATGGACCCAAGGGGACTGGCATCGGTTGCTTCAGGTCATTATTGCCCGGCTCATGAGTAGAGACCTGCGCTTGATTAGAAGGCGCTCGAGCAACTTGAGCCATGAGCTGCATCATGACGTTCGTCAGGTTATCAATTTTTGAATAAAGTTTGGCCATCTTTTTATCTTTGCTCCTGAGCTGTTTTCGGAGCTCTTAAAACAGCTCTTACTCTATGGTCTTGGGGCGGAAAGTCGGCTCTTTCTCGCTATCGGAGCTTGACTCCACATGGACTGAGGAGTCTTTTTACCTATCGGTCTCATCAAGAGGGTTTCATAGTCATGCGAAGGCTGATCTTGGGGAGTGGCGACCACATTCAAGCCAGATTGGGCTTAGGATGTAGTGGCCCCATCCTTACTTTTGCTGCGCAGGTTGTCGCTGGGACGCATGCCTGCTATGTAGACCATGTGGATAACATATCCGGTTGTCTTTTCACCATTGGCAGCTGATTTCATAGACCGCTGCCATAGCTTTTCTGTTTTGGTAACGGACAATCGATTGAAGACGGCTGGCCTGACCGGGTCCTTAAGTGGTGCTGGCGCTTCTTTTTTGGTTTTGCCAAACTGCTTTCATGCTGCACGAAGTGATTGGTAGACTCCTGAAGAGAGGGCATCACACCTTTTGTGCTGGAGCGTGGACACATCTTTTCGTAGCACATTTTGAATTGCGACCATCTTAATCTTGGCAAACATTGCATTCTTCTAAACCTACTTTATAGGTTCGAAAGAATTGCAAGTTTTCATTGCTGACACGGCTGTGGTCGCGAAGTCGTCCAGGCTTTGGAACTTCACAAAATTCAACTTGGACGGAGCCCTGGCCCTTTTATTGGTTCTATATCTGAGCCGCTTCTATCCCAGCTTCTCTGTTTTGAGCTCCTGGCAGGGTTCTGCTCTTCGGGAAGCCGCCATGGGTCATCTGGTAGAAAGCTTTGAAAAGACATCCTCTTGTGCCCTCGTCGAAGGCATCGCCTGAGCTTGCCCGCGACAGCCGGTGACTTCTTTTGTTCAAACGGCTTTGCCTTCGGTTGGGGTTGTTTCCCCCAATCAGAGAGCAAAGATCTATTCAAAATTTGAAATTTGAACTGAGGCAGCGCCTCATAAGAGCGCCAGCGCTAAGAGTCAAAGACTCTGAGGCAGCGCTTCACGTACAAAGCACGAGAGCGCTAGCGCCAAGAGCGCCAGTGCTAAAGACTCTGAGGCAGCGCCTCACATGCAAAGCACGAGAGCGCTAGCGCCAAGAGCGCCAGCTCTTAGAGTCAAAAAACTCAGAGACAGCGCTTCACGTGCAAAGCATGAGAGCACCAGCGCCAGAACTAAAAGTTCTCAACCTTTGGATCAAAGATCCAACGAAGATGATAAATCATCAAATTACCAGAATAAAATTCTGTTGAGGAAATACTCCTCAAATCTTTCCAAAAAAGAAAGATTGTGCTCTGTAAATCAGAGCACCGTTGGATCAAAGATCCCATGGTGATTAAAAATCATCAAGATACAGAATAAGTTCTGTATGGGAAATATTTTCTCAATCTTTTTAAAAATAAGAAAATGTCTTTTATAAAACAGAGGACATTAGATCAAAGATCCAATGGTGGGAAACAACCCCAAATCAATCATCTCTCAATGAGAGATTTCCTTAACTGATTCAACAAATCAGCCTCCCCTATATAAAGGACCTGAGACTTCGAGTCTTGTACAGAGGAACCCCCCCTCATAAACTTCAAGTTCAATACAAAAAAATAGAACCTCCCCATAAGTTTCAAGCTCTCACACAAGAAAAGAAGAAGAGCAAGCTCTAAGAAGAAGAACCTTCTTCAAGGTAAATAAAAGAAGATAGATCATAATATCTTCTCCATATTTGAGAGTTTAATTCTCACATCATAAGAACTTAGTTCTTTTCCTAGATCACAGATCTACAAGGCAAATTCTTTCACAAAAACATAAGAGACCATAGCATCTCCTCATAAAAGAAGAACTTAGTTCTTCGATCTATGAGACAAAGTCTCTTATAAACGAGAACTTAATTCTCAGAGCACAGAATTGATCAGAACTGCCAAAGAAGCGCTTTAGTGCTCCCAGTCTGGCACTCAGTGCCAAGCGCTCCACATGCTCCTCACATGGGCGCAAGTGCCTTAGCGCTCTAAGTCTGGCGCTCAGCGCCCAGCGCTCCACGCGCTATTTTAAAAGAAGCGCCATAGCGCTCCAAGTCTGGCACTCAGTGCCCAGCGCTCCACGCGCTCCTCACGTGGGCGCTATTTTAAAAGAAGCGCTTTAGTGCTCCAAGTCTGGCGCTCCTCATGTGGGCGCTGAGGAAACATAAAGCGCTCTGTACATAAAGCGTTCTGCACCGTAAAAGTGTTCAACACTCAATAAAAGACAAAAAGAAAAAGGGGTGTCAGAACCCAAATCAATGCTCAGCATTGTTGAACAAAAAGGGCTGAGTCCAAACAAATTTTCAACATTTTATTCAAAAATAAGTGGACTGGGCCTAAGTTGGCCAGAAGTCTCTAATTCAGATTAACCGAGCCTATGTGCTCACAATTCTTTTAATTGGTCTTGGTCCCAGACCTGACTATAGATCTCCAAACCAATATTGGTTCAAGGGTACATCTCTTCACACCTCTGATATGTGTCGTTGTAATTCTTCAACGTCTTTAAAGAGGTGGTGGGTCTCGACAACCAGAAAATCTATAGACTACGATGTCTTTAAACCCAATAGACTATGATGTCTTTAAACCAGATTACGATGTCTTTAAACCACACTACGATGTCTTTAAACCATAAAGGCCACGATGTCTCTAAACCTTACGGACTATGAGGTCCTTAAACTCCATGGACTACGATGTCCTTAAATCCAATGGACTGCGATGTCCCTATAAACTAAAGAAAATCCCGTTGAGTAGATCTTAGTTTGAAATTAGACTAACGTATCCTCAACAAACGTTTGAGTTGATCTTAATCTAAAACAAGATTAACGATCCTTAAACCAACCCAAACCCAAATCTAAGACAATACGGATTTGGACTAATCCACGCCCTAGGGGCGACAACATAAATTAGTCTCCGTATACAATCCACGGGCAACCAAAAATAAAAAAAACACACACGACATGAAGTGGCCATATGGAGAAGGAGAAAGTGGTTACCGCTATGCGGTAGTGTAATTAACTGCATGGGCTTGCGCCTGTAAGGAAGAGCGCCCCCACAATCAAAAACCCCTCGTACACAAGGAGGAATTTGACGAAGTCTGCTACAACGACCGCATTTGTCTAAACTTTCAATATATGGTGCCATAAATCAACTTGGCATTTTCGGAGAAGTGGACAGATAAAACCAAATAGTATCTGCCCCCAAATTCAGGCAAGACGTTTTTCTTCCCGGTTTTCGGCGGCGAACAGATTCCGGCACGCCCGGTGGGACCCTTTCCTCTTTCAGCTCCACACTTTGTGGTTGCCCTTGGGCGATGGGTTACTGAAACCGGCGTTTCGTCTCTATGAAGAATGACGTTTGCTTCCACCCTAGCAACTCTGGCTCTGTCATATATGGTGGAGTCAAGTATGGGCCACTTGCAACCTCAAATCTCTGCAATCCGGCTCTTCAAGAAATCAACGGGCTTCTCTTTGGGTCGATACTCCCACCTCCCACCCTCGGTGCCTCAACGCCGATGGAGGAAGCCCAGTGGAAGTCTGTCTTCCGCAGGCCGGTTCCCCAAGCTGCAGCTTTGCCAATGGAATCAGTCCTCAAACAACTGATACCTGCCAAGGACCAAGGTCGACGCAGGGGGTAGAACATTCAAGCTCTCAAAGGAAACAGGGGGCAGTCCTGGCAAAATCCTGAGGCTAATCAAATCCTGGCCGTAAGAAACAGTCGACGTCGAAATCGGCATCATACAAAATAAGCTGGGGGCAGTTCTCCATATGGTCCTGTTTTAACCCCAGTGGTGAATGTTGTTGTTCCAACTGGGAACAGCTTCAAACTGTTGCGAAGGGCCAGAAAAAATTCTCCTACCGCAATATTGAAGAAGTCTCCGCGGCCTATAGAGATCCCACGAGAGTAGAAACCAGTGCGCTCCCTGAGACGACTTTCCTCATCTATATATAAGGTGTGGAAGCAGGTGAAGGGGACTCATCCCAAGAGGATCTTGATATAGCGGTTCCTCCCAAAACAAAAACGGCTTTTCACAAAAAAGAGATGCCCAATAAAGCTCAAGTGCCCGAAGCAAACTCCAAAGGCCAAAACTCCAAACACCCCAAGCCTAGGGGCATGGTACTTCACATAGTCTATGTGGTGGATTCCAAAGGAGAAGTTCGAGCTTTTACTAGCCACCGACCTCAAACTCGGTCCCTGACAAAAGTTCAACTGTAACATGAAAGGCTGCAGGAGATGCTCGCTCTGGCGGCAGCAAACACTAGTCCGTCACCTAAGGAAAATCCATGAGGATACCGCCTTCGATGATCGACTCGTCAAAGAGCTCGCAGCCAAGGACCCGCCTAAGAAATGTAAGGTGGATTACAATATCCTAGCGCATTTGAGGAAGATACCTTCATAGCTAAGCATATTGGATGCCCCCTTTTTGTCTAAAGAAGCACGAGATTCCTTGGTCAAGGCGTTAAAAGAGCCCGATCAGTTCCAGGCCTTCATCGCAGAGAAGAAAATGCAAAATGAGCTGGAAGAAGTCCACACGGCTAATATTACATTTAACGATGAAGATCTTCTCTTTGGTATGTGCGACCACAACCGTCCTTTATATATTACTGGATACTGCCATGACATTAAAATAGGGAAAATACTTGTTGACAACGGGTCCTCTGTCAACCTTCTCAACGTGCGGGTGGTAAAAGAAATCTGCATGAGCATTCAGCATTCAGCCCGAGATAAAATCACTATCTCTGGATTTGATTTGCAGTCGTCGCAGACGCTCGGGTCCGTGATACTGACATTGCGCTTTGGGCTTCTCGTCATAGACATCAAATTTCATGTCATTGATTGCTACAACACTCTACTTGGTCGGCCTTGGTTACACGAATACAACATCATCCCTGCTACACAACACCAGTGTATAAAGTATTTCAAAGACAGCCTCGAGTACACCGTTACGGGAGAGCTAAACCCATTCTCTGTGAACGAAGTTCGAAAATATAAGGACGCCAAGTACTTCCTGCCAGACATCGAAGACATGGAGAAGTGTTATAAGCCAAAGCTTAAACAGAAGCCTGTCACTCGCATTCCTACCTTTGGAAGCGATACCGAGGAGGATGAAGGAATAGTCTATTCGGAACATCCTCAGAAGCGGAATGATAAACCCGGACCTTCCACTCCGATTTTGGTCTTTGGCAGCGACTCTGAAGATGAAACCAATGCCGTATTCTCCGTCCGCCCGTCAAGGAAAACCTTCGTTGGAGTAGACCGGAATTTGCAAATTGCCATGGTTCCGTGGCGGCACTATAGAGAGCTTGATGCTCTAGAGACATATAGTGTGCAAGAGTTGCAGACGTACGTCCCTCCCAGGTGAAGAGGTGAAAAGGAGATCATATTCTATCGATCCACGGAAACTAAAGTCGAAAGAGAAGTCTGGCATGGTGCCGATCCTGCGCTCGACAGGCTCCAACCCATTCGTCTACCCAGGTATTATACCGAGGGATTGAAAAGGTTATTAAGATGCCAAGGCGTACCATTCAAACAAACTCCTCGACAAGCTCGGTTCTACGACAGGGTTTGGAACGTCTCCGGAACGCAGCGAAATTACCCAATGGAAAAATGGAAACAATTGGCTGATGGCTGGCTGTTCAAGCCAAAACCAAATGGGTCGTCAAGCTTGGCAAATTTCGCATCTTGTTTTGATAAGACTTTCGGACGGAGAAAGCGAGCGATGAAATCCGCAAAGCTGACCCCGTGCCCTCCGGATTCGAGAAATAGACTTTCGTAAATTTTCAACACCTTAATCAGACTTGGGAATTGATGTTGAATGGCATTCTCCGGGGTAAGGCCCATCACCACTGATTTTGTGGCAAAGATGTACTCATCACGAGGAAGTAGCTCCTCGTAATGTTCTCCCCTGACGGGTAACCCGGAGATCTCCGCGAACTCCCCCAAAGAGATTGAAATTTCCCGATCTGATAGAAGGAAAGTGTGAGTCGGTGTATTCCATTGTTCTAAGAAAGCTTTGACCTACCATACAGGGGGTGTGGAATACTGGAAGAGAGAAGTGTAAACTGCGGGGTACAACCCGAGGTTCAGCAGCAGTGATTTCCTGGCCAACAAGATGTATCGAGCCCACTGCAAGTATCCGGCTGAATGGAGAGGAGTCAAGCCTATCATGTATGGCTGTCCACAAGAGCGCGACTCGTCTTGACATATGCGCCGCCCCATAATATCCAAAGCTATCGGTGGCTGTATGGGTATCGAGGCCATAGAAGGCTGAAAGTAACCCTCTGAGGTCCAGTTGACCTCCTCTACGGCATAGTTCACTGGGGGTCAGTCGGCGTAGTGGATCGCCGAAATGGGCTCCGAAGGCACCGCACAAGAGAAGCTGCGTCGACCCCGGATGATTTGATTGTACCACGACCCCCATAAATGAAGAGACTTTTGCTCTGGGTCATGATCTTTGATCAGTGCAAAAACTTCCCGGTCTACGGGCGCGTCAGCAAATGCGCTCTCCGGACAAATGAAGGGGAAAGAAGTGTCGAAAGACATAGTACCTGGGCGAAAAAGAACAAGGGTTAGCTGTCAATGCTACGATCCAAATTCTAACACTTGGTACTTGAAATTTGTACCACACTGCAATACAGTGGAAAGGGACCAAAGGGGACCCACCAAATCAAGATGATGGCTCATCATTGATGAGACGGTCACTCATTAAATAGGAAATCCTAAAAGGATTCTCATTTAATAAGAGGCCCTTCAGGCCAAGGAGTTAAACTCTCTCGAGAGTAACGCTCTACAGACAAGAGTGACATCTGTCAACTCTAATCATGAGAGGAATAAAATTCCTTAAAAATTTTAAGAGCTATGCTCTGTGAAGACGATGGAATCATCCATCAAAACCCTAAAAAAGCAAAGCTTTTGCAGAGTAAAAACACCAAGATCTTCAAGATTTGTGAACAAACTCTAAGAGTTCTTCATGGAAGATGAACAGTGTTCCAGTTCATGAGTTAAAATCACCCTAAAAAGATTATATCTTGAAGATCTATGACCTAAAGACGAGCACAGCTCTGTTAATTCGTAGAACCCTAAAACATTTTAAGACCTACAATCTGAGAAGAGCAAAACTCTGTTAATAAGTTCAATCCTTACCAAATTTTGGCAGAGTTTTGACTCTAAGAAATTTCTTAAGACAGAGAGCTTAGCTCCGAAGGAAAATTAAATTCTCAAGAACAAGAAAACAGGAAGATGAACAAGCAGTCATCTTAAGGACCAAAGGCCCTATTTATAGGCACTGGAAGTCGATTCAACTTCCAAGTTGATCCAACGGTGGAAAGGCTGCCACCGCTGCACTCACGTGTAAGCCATGTGAGCGCAACGGTGGGGAAGCATTTGTTTCCCCCAATCAGAGAGCAAACCTCTATTCAAAAATTGAAATTTGAACTGAGCCAGCGCCTCATAAGAGCGCCAGGGCTAAGAGTCAAAGACTCTGAGACAGCGCTTCACGTGCAAAGCACGAGAGCGTTAGCGCCAAAAGCGCCAGCGCTAAAGACTCTGAGGCAGCGCCTCACGTGAAAAGCTCGAGAGCGCTGAAAGCGCCAGCCCTAAGAGTCAAAAGACTCTGAGGCAGCGCCTCACATACAAAGCACGAGAGTGCCAGCGCCAGAACTAAAAGTTCTCAACCCTTGAATCAAAAATCCAACGAAGATGATAAATCATCAAATTACCAGAATAAAATTCTGTTGAGGAAATACTCCCCAAATCTTTCCAAACAAGAAAGATTGTGCTCTGTAAATCAGAGCACCGTTGGATCAAAGATCCCATGGTGATTAAAAATCACCAAGATACAGAATAAGTTCTGTATGGGAAAATATTTTCCCAATTTTATTAAAAACAAGAAAAATGTCTTCTGTAAAACAGAGGCCCTTGGATCAAAGATCCAATGGTGAGAAACATCCCCAAATCAATCAGAGATCTCTCATTGAGAGATTTCCTTAACTGATTCAACAAATCAGCCTCCCCTGTATAAAGGACCGAAGACTTCGAGTCTTGTACAGAGGAAACCCCCATAAACATCAAGTTCAATATAAAAAAAAAAAAAAGAAGAACCTCCCCATAAGTTTCAAGCTCTTAGAAAAGAAAGAAGAAGAGCAAGCTCTAAGAAGAAGAACCTTCTTCAAGGTAAATAAAAGAAGAGAGATCATAGCATCTCTTCCATATTTGAGAGTTTAATTCTCACATCATAAGAACTTAGTTCTTTTCCTAGATCACAGATCTACAAGGCAAAGTTTTTCACAAAAAAAGAAGAGACCATAACATCTCCTCATAAAAGAAGAACTTAGTTCTTAGATCTACGAGACAAAGTCTCTTATAAACGAGAACTTAATTCTCAGAGCACATAATTGATTAGAACTGCCAAAGAAGCGCTTTAGTGCTCCCAGTCTGGCGCTCAGCGCCAAGCACTCCACGTGCTCCTCACGTGGGCGCTATTTTATAAGAAGCGCCTTAGCGCTCCAAGTCTGGCTCTCAGCGCCCAGCGCTCCACACGCTATTTTATAAGAAGCGCCTTAGCGCTCCAAGTCTGGCGCTCAGCGCCAAGCGCTCCACGTGCTCCTCACGTGGGCGCAATTTTAAAAGAAGCGCCTTAGCGCTCCAAGTCTGGCACTCAGTGCCCAGCGCTCCACGCGCTCCTCACGTGGGCGCTATTTTAAAAGAAGTGGTTTAGCTCTCTAAGTCTGGCACTCAGCGCCAATCGCTCCATGCGCTCCTCACGTGGGCGCTGAGGAAACATAAAGTGCTCTGTACATAAAGCGTTCTGCACCGTAAAAAGTGTTCAACACTCAATAAAATACAAAAAGGAAAAGAGGTGTCAGAACCCAAATCAATGCTCAGCATTGTCGAACAAAAAGGGCTGAGTCCAAACAAATGTTCAATATTTTATTCAAAAATGAGTGGACTGAGCCTAAGTTGGCCACAAATCCCTAATTCAGATTAACCGAGCCCATGTGCTCACAATTCTTTGAATTGGTCTTGGTCCCAGACATGACTATAGATCTCCCAACCAACATTGGTTTAAGGGTACATCTCTTCAAACCTCTGATATGTGTCGTTGTAATTCTTCAACGTCTTTAGAGAGGTGGCGAGTCCCGACAACCAGAAACTCTATAGACTATGATGTCTTTAAACCCCATAGACTATGATGTCTTTAAACCTTACAGACTACGATGTCTTTAAACCAGACTATGATGTATTTAAACCATACAGACTACGATGTCTCTAAACCTTATGGACTATGAGGTCCTTAAACTCCATGGACTACGATGTCCTTAAACCCAATAGACAGCGATGTCCCTATAAACTAAAGAAAATCCTGTTGAGTAGATCTTAGTTTGAAATTAGACTAATGTATCCTCAATAAACGTTTGAGTTGATCTTAATCTAAAACAAGATTAACGATCCTTAAACCAACCCAAACCCAAATCTAAGACAATACAGATTTGGACTAATCCACGCCCTACTGGCGACAACATAAATTAGTCTCCATATACAATCCACGGGAAACCAAAAATAAAACAAACACGCACGACACGAAGTGACCATCTGGAGAAGGAGAAAGTGGTTACCGCTATGCGGTACCGTAATTAACTGCAGGGGCTTGCGCCTGTAGGGAAGAGCGTCCCCACAATAAAAAACTCCCCGTACACAAGGGGGAATCTGACGAATTCTTCTACAACGGCCGCATTTGTCTAAACCTCCGATATACGGTGCCATAAATCAACTTGGCATTTTCGGAGAGGTAGACAGATAAAACTAAATAGCATCTGCCCCCAAATTCAGGCAAGACGTTTGTCTTTCCGGTTTTCGACGACGAACAGGGGCCACGGAAAGCCGTTCAAATACTGACTTGCGCTTGAGCTGTGGTGCCCTTATGATCACCATATACGGTCTCCTGCCCCTTGATGTTGGTTTGGCCACTTGGTTTGCCGGGATCTCCACCAAATGAGCTCTTCCGGCGAGGTAGATGATGAAGAAACCAAATTGGCATGGAGGCTCCTCCCACTGCCTCATGAGACTCGCCGGGAGGATCACGTGTCCATTTGTCTTGACCACGTAGGCCACCGGAGTTGCGTCAGAAACAAAGCTCGTCTTAGGAGATATGGTTGCTAAGTTTGAGATTGCAATTGAAAGCTATTAACCTACAAAAAGAAGCATGATTTCAGTACAGGCAATCGTTGTATATGTTGATTGAGTTCGCATGAACATTTAACCCAAAATATAGGAGAGAAATGGTCCAACTGGGAGTGGTAGAATCTGTAAAGTGTTTTTCGTCACCCTATTGAGATAGGAAATACGCGTCGCTTGTCAGACGTATTACAGATTCCCCTTGCCTGGGGTAGGCCAGGGTTTATTAATTGTGGGTATCCGAATCTCCGGCAGTCGCGGACTAAGCTGCCGTTAATTACCCCTCGCGTTTGGAGTGAGGGAACCTCCGATTTACGGGTAAAACTAGTCATGCGAACTCAATATGCTGTGTGCGTATGTTATGTCTTGAGGGGTTTTGGGTATATCGGTGGCCTCGGAAAGTTTAAAGGGGTCCTGTTTTGAGTGTGGAGCGTGTGGGAAAAAAAGGGGTGAGGAGTGTCCTAAGGACGCGTGAGATGGTACGTAGGCACTGGGCGCCAGCGGGCTACATGAGTGCCGCGTGGGCGCTGGGTGCCAACGGGCCATGTGCGCGGCGCGTGGGCGTTGGCCGCCAGCGGGCCATGTGCCCTACATGCGGGCGCCGTGCTCGAGCGTTTCATGAGCTTTGTGCATGGGCGCTAGGCGCCAGCGGGTTACATGCCCTACACACGGGAGCCGGGCGCCAGCGGTTCACGTGCATGGCGTGCGAGCGTCGGGCACCAGCAGTTCACGTGCATGGCGCGCAGGTGCCAGGCGCCAGCGGATCACATGCCCATGGAAAAAAAGGGCTTAGCCCCTGAACTGGGAGTTGAACCCCCGAGTGACTTTTGGAGTTAAACTCCTAAAAAAGGGATCTTTTGTGGAGTTAAACTCCTAAAAGATCTGAAGTTTTAGGGTTCAACTTCTTCGAGGATTTGGATCTTGGAGTTGAGCTTCTCAAAAATTGGTTTGGAGTTAAACTCCTAAAGAAAAGGTTCTTGTTCGGAGTTAAACTCCCAAGAGATTTTTGGAAAGGGTGAAAGGGGACCCCTTTCTTCTCCCTTGAGCCCTGGATCTTCTCTTAAGCCTTTATCTTCCCAAAGTAGGACTTTTGGAGATGGGTCTCCTTCTTCCTCCTCTATGCTGGCTGGATCTTAGAGAAAAGGAGGGTGAGACTTAAAAATCTCCCCTTTTAGAGATTTGATAGGAGATCTGAGCTCCCCTTCAAGGGTTTTATGGTGAAAAACTATTTCTTTTTGGAAAAGAAAAAGTTAAACTCTTGATTTAATTCAAAAAAAGAAGAAGGTTTAAAATCTTAAGGAAGGAGATGGAGGCACAGAACTTTAGAATTTTTGAGAGAATGAAAATTGTTATTGATTTTCTCGTCGTGTTTGCCTTTTATAGGCTACATACTTTACATATAGCCCCTTAGGCTTTTCTAAATGGCACTTGTGCCTCCCCATGCCTCATGTGCTTATTTCTTTTTGCACATAAGCCATGGGGCTTACAAAATTTTGGCTTTTTGCCCATTTTTCATTCATTTATTTCTAAAAATTGTATTTAAACTAATTTATTGCCTCCTTTATGGCATGGAGCCAGCCCCTTCCATGCTTGGTCTTGACTTAGGCTCGGGCCCACTTGGCTTGAGCTTGGGCCTGCTGGTTTAGGCTCGGTCCCACTTAGCTGGGGGTTGACTGAATTTGACTTGGTCAACCGGGGTGTAGTTTTTTACCCCAACACACGTAATGTAAATGAGTAAGATTTTCATAAGGATAAACGTGCAGAAAGTAACGATACAGATAAACAAGGTGTTAAGCTGGATGTCAATATCAAATCGGGTGTCTCTATTGCATTTCCTCTTTACGTTCCCATGCAGACTCTCCATGAGAACGTCTACCCCATGAAAAAGCACCACCGAGATCACTTTGTTCTTTTAAACCATCCATCATCTATCCATTATAGTTGTAGATTACACTTCGTAAGTCAAGTCATTCCTCAACGTCAATTCCGAGTGATCTAAGACATGAGTCTTATCACGAACATACTTGCAAAGTTGAGATACATGAAACACATCATACACACCCGCCAAGGACAGTGGTAGCGCCAAACGATATGCCACTCTCCAATACGCTCAATGATATCAAAAAGCCCCATGACTTGAGAACTAAGCTTGTTTCGACTACCAAACCGGATTACTCCTCTAGTTGGTGATATCTTTAAGGACGCGTGATCACCACCAGTAACTCCAATGGCTTTCTCCTAATATCTGCCCAACTTTTATGTCGAACTTGAGTCAGCATCATGTGATCACGAAACAAGCTGACTTTCTCCACAGTTTCACAATCAACTTCGGCCCCAACTGTGTTCTTTCTCCAACGTCATCCCAACATACTGGAGGACGACACTTATGACCGTACAATGTTTCAAATGGAGCCATCTGTATAGTCGCTTTAAAACTATTGTTATATGAGAACTCCACTGAATATAAATGATCTTCCCATGAACCCTTGAAGTCCAGCATACAAGCTCTCAACATATCTTCGAGGGTTTGGATCGTTCTTGTATAGTGTTTTTCGTCACCCTATTGAGATAGGAATGCGCGCACTTGTCAGGAGTATACAGATTCCCCCTGCCTAAGGTAGTCTGGGGTTTATTGATCGTTGGGATCTGAATCTCCGACAGCCGCGGACTAAACTGCTGTTAATTACCCCTTGCCTTTGGAGCGAGAGAACCTCCGATTGACGGGTAAAAATGTTCATGTGAACTCAATGTGCAGTGTGTGTGTTGTGTTTTGAAGGGGACTTGAATGTATCGGGGGCCTCACAGAGTTTACGGGGGTCCCGCTACCCGGCTAGCATGCTGGGGTAAAAGGGGCTAGCATTCCCTTTGCGGGGTATAAGGCAGCACCCCGTTAGAATTTTTTTCTAACGGGGGATATGTTTTGAGTGTGGGTGTGTGAGAAAAGGTGGGGTGAGGAGCGTCCTAAGGACGCGTGAGATGGCACGTGAGCACTGGCGCCCGTAGGTCACGTGCGTCGTGCGTGGGTGCTGGGCGCCAGCGGGTCACGCGTACTGCACGTGGGCACTGGGCGCCAGCGGATCACATGCTCGGCATGTGGCTGTAGGGAATCAGCGGGAAAATGGGCTTAGCCCCTGGACTGGGAGTTGAACTCCCGAGAGACTTTGAAGTTAAACTCCTAAAAGATAAAGAATTTTGTTTAGAGTTAAACTCCTAAAAGATCCGGATTTTGGGGTTAAACTCCTTTGAGAATTTGGATCTTGGAGTTGAACTCTTCAAAAATTGGTTTGGAGTTAAACTCCTAAAAAAGAGATTCTTGTTTTAGAGTTAAACTCCCAAAAGATTTTCGGAGATGATGAAAGGGGACCCCTTTCTTCTCCCTTGTCCCCTGGATCCTTTCTTTAACCTTGGATCTTCCTAAAGTAGGATTTTTAGAGATGAATCTCTTTCTTCCTCTTCTCTGCTAGTTGGATCTTGGAGAAAAAAGGTGGTGAGATTTAAAAATCTCCCCTTTTAGAGATTTGATGGGAGATTTGAACTCCCCTTCAAGGGTTTTATGGTGAAAAACTATTTCTTTCTGGGAAAAGAAGAGTTAAACTCTTGATTTAATTCAAAAAAAAAGAGTTTAAAACCTTGAGGAAGGAGAAGGAGACAGAGAGCCTTAGAATTTTTTAGAGAATGAAAGTTGTTATTGATTTTCTCATCATGTTTACCTTTTATAGGCTACACACTTTACATATAGCCCCATAGGCTTTTCTAAATGACATTTGTGCCTCCCCATGCCTCATGTGCTTAATTTGTTTTTTGCACATAAGTCATGGAGTTTACAAAATTTTGGCTTTTTTCCCATTTTTCATAAATTTATTTCTAAAAATTGCATTTAAACTAATTTATTGGCTCTTTTTTGGCATGGAGCCGGCCCCTTCCATGCTTGGTCTTGACTTAGGCTTGGACCTACTTGGCTTTCGCTTAAGCCCGCTTGCCTGGGCTCGAGCCCACTTGACTCAGGGTTGGCTTTGGTTTTGACTTGGTCAACTAGGGTATAATTTTTTACCCTAACAAAGTGTCCCCATCAATAAATGTGCACCGCGTGTATGGGTTGCATATATGAAATTGATAGATCTTTTTCTATATGGAGATTGATTTGGTTTGGTTCCTTATGGAGGGTCGATGCTTCCCCATTAGTGACGTGGACGGTCGGTGCTGCCATTTTTGCGACTTGGACGGTCGGTACTGCAATTTTTGCGACTTGGACGCTCGGTGCTGCTATTTTTGCGACTTGGACGGTCGATACTTGATTTGACTTGCTCCACTTCTTGTGGTGTCAGGATTTGGATTTGAATTACTCCGCTTCTTATAGTGTCGGGATTTGATTTGACTTGCTCCGCTTTCTGTGGTGTCGGAATTAAAGTTGACTTGCTCTACTTCTTGCGGTGTCGGGATTTGATTTGACTTGCTTCGCTTTCTGCGGTGTCGAGGTTGAAGTTGACTTGCTCTATTTTTTGCGGTGTCTGGATTGATTTGTTTCCTAAGTGGAGCTTAATTCCATCGAGGAGGTGATTGGTTGACTTGTTTGATTTGATTTGTTTTGGGAGTTCCCTACCTGTCCAGCGGGTCTTTTGAGCTTGGAAGCACTACCGGGAAGGATATTATTTGATCTGTTTGATTTCTGCCTTATTTGGCGGGACTTTTGAATTTAAGAGGAACTTGGAATTTGGATTTTGTTTAGCATCAGTATTGCTGCACTGGAATAATGCCAGAAGCAACCCATCATTTGCCCAGGGAGGATTTGGATTTGGTTTTTGGGTTGGCATCAGCATCGCTAACACTGAAGCGTAGTGCCAGGAGCGACTCATCATTTGTCTTTGGGAAAACTTGGGGTTTGAGTTTTGAGTCGGTATCAGCCCCGCTAACACTGAAGCGTAGTGCCATGAGCGACTCATCATTTTCCTTTGGGGAAACTTGGGATTTGAGTTTTGGATTGGCATCAGCACCTCTAATACTGAAGCGTAGTGCCAGGAGCGACTCATCATTTGCTTTTGGGAAAACTTAGGGTTTGATTTTTGGGTCGGCATAAGCACCGCTATCACTGAATTGTAGTGCCAGGAGCGACTCGTCATTTGCCTTTCGGAAAACTTGGGGTTTGAGTTTTGGGTTTGCATCATCACCGCTAACACTGAAGCGCAGTGCCAGGAGCGACTCATCATTTTCCTTCGGGAAAACTTGGGGTTTGTGTTTTGGGTCAGCATCAGCACCGCTAACACTGAAGCATAGTCTCAGGAACGACTCATCATTTGTCGTTGCCCGTTGGGGGAGCGATGGCTTAGGAGACAGGTTTGGGTCCCTGTCACCTAAGGCTTTTCAATTTTATGAGTGATCAGTCAAAAATACTGCATTTTTAACACGACAATTTCCCTATCATTTGCACTCATCTAGAAGTGTTCGGTATTCATATTGCACATATTAGCAAAACATCTCTGAAATACCAGAATGCATGTGTTAGACTTTAAAACCGGCATTTTTAGGGAAATTGTGTGTTTATCATGGTATCGCATCATTCTTGTATAGCGCAACTCTTGTCTCAAGAAATTATGCAGGAAATTGCAGGAACAGAGCTAAAAATTAGGAAAAGAGCTGCTCAAAAATACGCCAACTCAAAGGCTAGAGATCTGGCAGTGATAAGGGACTCATTTGGAAAATCAACATATCAGAAAAGGCCCACAAAATCAGCCCTAAATCATCACAGAAAGCCCAAGCCCCAAGGCTTCATAAGCACCGCGGTTCCGCGGCGGGAGCGTGCTTGCGTCGCGGTTCCGCGGCGCTATGATGACTTCAGTTGCTCCAATTTCTTACACGTGTCTATAATAACGGCCCAAGCTTCCAGAACATTGTAGAAACGCCACGTGGCGCATCTAGAAGGCTCGGCTTAACAAACTACTTCTAGAAGGCTTTTTTAACAAACTTTTGGAGGGAAATTCAAATCTCTTTAACAAACTTTTGGAGGGAAATTCAAATTTGAAATCCTAGATCTAGGGTTTTGATGGTCTATAAAAAGGAGCCTAGATCTAGGGTTGAGGTTGTTCAATTTCTCATTATTATCTCTCCCTCTTCCACCCATAAGTTGAGTGACACGACTTGTGCGAAACCCAAATTCCAATTCAAAATCAAGATCAAGATCCCGAGTACCATTCAAGCAAGAAAGCCTTCAACCTTTAGAAGTGACGCCGGATTTCAACGGAGCAAGAGATCCAAGCCGATCCGTGACTCAAGGAGCCGAGCGAAGCCGAAATCGACGATCAAAGTTCCATCCTCTTGTAGTTCTTGAGAGTTGTAACTAAATTGTCGATAAATAAAGGTGAAATTTCTATATCCTGCTTATCTTTTGATTCAAACATTATGATTCGATCTCAATTTGTAATTGCGTTTGATATTATGATGTTTGAGTAAACTCCGCTCGTATAGGAGTTATGACGATCAATAGAATGATGATGATTTAGATCTTTTTACAATTCTTAAATCCTATAACGATTGTAAATTCTTGTGAATCAAATGATTAATGATCTAGTTTCGGGATGATCCTTCCTTGATTGTGTTCACTCAAAACTAGGGAACAACGATTGATCATTTGATTGACTAGAAGCTAGAATTTGAATGGGATTCATTGAAAGGTCAAAGGATAAGACGAGAAAACCCTAGCTTCTTCGCAAAATCCTTAACCTCAATGAACTATCATCGATCTAGTATCAATTAGTTAATGGATAAGAACATGAAATCTTTAGATCTCATCACATCTATAGATCCGATCTACTCCTACGAGCTACACTTCGAATCTTGATTGTTGGTTGGAGATCATCACAAATTACCACTTCTTGATTTTAATGCTTTCTTAGATCTCTTTCTTGAAATGCAATTTTATAAATCATGAATTGTTTTCTTTTCTTTTCCTTAAAGTTTCGACTCATCTAATTCGAAGCACAAACGATTACACTTTCCCTGTGGACGATCCGCACTTACTAACGCGCTACATTCGACACCGTTATTGATTGCGGTCAAATAATTTTTGGTTGTGATTTCTAAATACAATTTTCCAACTACACAACGAGAAATTCATTCAATCAAATGGCGTCGTTACCGGGGATTGTGCGCTAATTTTTTGTATTTTGAAATTTGAGTTGAAAAGTTTATTCCATCTATAATTTTAGATCTAAATTCGTACAAACCCTTAACGTGTTGTTGTGATTTGTTGCGAGGAAATCTGGAACTTGTGGAGCTGCGGAAAAATTATTCTGAAAATTCCAGAGAGCCTAGAAGGTAAACAGTGCCATCCTCAAGAAATTTAGTGCAGTGATCTTGCTACAGTACCGCGTTTCCGCGGCAATAGGCAGCTCACGCGGCGGATCCGCGGTGGGTTAGGGTCTTGTCTGTACCAAAATTTCAGGTATACTTCTAAACTTTCTTATCTCTTCCTAAATCTGCTCTAAATAACAATTTGTACAGGTTTCTTTGCAAATAAATCGCAGCGCCACAAAATGCAAAAATAAATTGTGCGTGTTTTGATTTTTTGTTGTTTGTATATTAATACAGATATTAAGGGGCACGACCAAATCTAGATTAGGTGGGAAGTTCATTACCCTTCCTAAGCCCCAAAAATCATAAAACTGCATCCGCATTTACCCTCATTAACTAAAAAATATCTAGAGATAACTCTAAGGACCGTCGCGCTCACTTAGGACAAGAGAAGGCCGTGGGTAATTCATTGCTTATCCGCGTTTCTTTTGTGGTGTCTAAGGCAAGCGTGTCGAAGGCTAGTGGTTACTTAATTAGGCCCACTACTTACGTAGTGGAGAACCTCACACTTACCTGGCACTTACCTGGCCACAGGAGAGACAAAGAGGCAGTGGAGGATTTATCCTGCGACTTGTCTTTTGGCAGTTAGGAGCGGTCTAGAGATTTGACCTAGGTGACCAATAGATTTTAGGGTATTGCTTGTTGCATTTGTTGTGATCGCATCATATTTCTAAAAATCCGTATCATTTTTCAAAACAAACACCAACACTTCATTTCCCCTAATTATAAATCACGCTGCCACTTGTATTAACCCTTTTTAGTGCAAGATAGACTGGACACGGGATTCTAGTGCCCGTTAAGTCCGCGTTCCCTTCGATCGACCCTAAAGTCAGTATTTCTACATTTACCTCTTCTTTACCCACCACCACACCCATATCGATGGATCCGTCTCCATCGAACTTCTTTACCACTACTCTGCCGCCGTCCGTTGGAGCGCAGAATCCACCTCGCATCTCTCTCCAAGAGAGGTGCTATCCTACACGAGGTCCCCTTTCCACCTGTCTTTCCATTCCACCAGCCAACGGGGAAAATTTTCAAATAAAACCCCAATACATCAACCTTCTACCAAAATTTCACGGTCTCGAGTCTGAGGACGCATACGTGTTTATCACGAAATTTGAAAATGTATGCGCAATGATGGGTACTTCATAGCTTTCTGTGGATGCTTTACGTCTTCGTCTTCTCCTATTCACCTTGTGCGATATAGCCGAGAAGTGGCTGTATAACACTACCGCACATTCCATTTCAAATTGGGAAGAATTCGTCAAAGCATTCCTTAAGAAATTCTACCTACATCATAAAACAGCTCGAGTCCGTAGCGAAATCAATCAATTCACCCAGCTTCCAAATGAAACATTCTCACAATGTCTTGAACGCTTTAAGGATCTGTTAGTCCAATGTCCACATCACGGAATCCCTAGATGGGAACTGTGCCGAATCATATATGAGGGCATTAATCCTAACACAAGACAGATCCTTGAATCCATGTGTCAAGGCAACTTTATGACCAAAGATGATGGGGAAGCCTGGAAATTTCTAGAAGATTTCGCTGAAAAATCTTTATAGTGGGAGGGTGTGAGTCAATCGTCTAGGGATGGCAATGATATTTCCATAGGAGTTAGAGCTGAAATTTCAGCTTTACACAAGAAATTCGACAATATGGAAAATAAATTTTTAGCCGCCGCCCTAAATCAAATGTCACTCTCCAAAACTGTATGTGGATGCTGTTCTGATCCTTCTCATTTGACGGAAGAATGTCCACGAAATTCTCCATTTCAAGGTCACGAGTATACCAATGCCGCATTTCAAAGACCTAGGAACGATCCATTTTCTTCCACATATAATCAGGGTTGGAGGAATCACCCTAATTTTGCTTGGAACCAATCACAATCTCAAAACACGGTTCCAACCCAACACAATTTCCAAAGGGTCCCTCCACCACAACAGCACCCACCACTTCAATTAAGTCAGCACCCCTTCCAATCACAAAACTTCCAAAATCCGGCCAACACTTTTGCACCACATGAAAGCTCTTTGCAATTGACCGGTACAGATAATACCTCTGCACTTGCACAAACCTTGGATACTTTCATGAAACAATCCATCCAAGGGACGGCAAGTTTGCAATCTTCCATCGAGAATGTGATGAAGATCATTGTCTCTCAAAATGAGAATATCAAATCGATGGAAGCACAAATTGCACAACTAAAAGCCGAAATGAGTGCAAGAGAGAAAGGGAAACTTCCATCTCAACCTTTACCCAATCCTGGATATTCACATCATGTGGATGCAATCACGTTGAGATCTGGAAGAGTGCTTGACAATCACGTTGGGGAAGAGATTGATGACACAGAAAAATATATCCATGACACCCCGGCTGAGACCTTTCCTTCCACACACACTTCTAATTCTGACCCCAGTTCTTCTACCCCACCACCTTCTTGCGAGCCTATTCTTCGTTTCCCACAAGGCTCGCCACCTCAGCCCATCTCTTCTAGTTCACAGAAAATGATCCCCACTTTTATTTTGGGATCAGGTCCATACACACTTCCTTCTCCTATGATGGACCTAGCGCTTATTGCTAAAGCACCTTATCCTAATCGGTTAAGGGCTAACAAATCGAGTCCACAATTGGAGAAGATTATGGACATGTTTAAGCAAGTTAACATCAACATCCCTCTCCTAGATGCCATCCAACAAGTTCCGTCCTATGCGAAAATCTTAAGAACTTGTGCACTAGGAAGAGGAAGACTCAAGTGCCCAAGAAGATTTTCATGGCAAAGGCTGTAGGCACGGCTTGCCCCCAGCAATTACCGAGGAAACGTAAGGATCCTGGATATCCTACTATTTCCATTTCTATTGGGAAAAAACACATTAACCGTGCTCTACTAGACCTTGGCGCTAGTGTTAACTTGCTTCCATACTCAGTCTATGAGCAACTAGGTATCGGAGAGTTGAAGCCAACCCATTGCACTCTCCAGATGGCTGACCGATCAATCACCAAACCTAGGGGTGAACTGGAGGATGTGTTAATAAAAATCGGAGAATTTATATTCCCAGTAGATTTTATTGTAATTGATACACAGCCTGTAGCGAACCCACGAAATCAAATGCCGGTGATTTTAGGTCGCCCCTTTTTGGCCACTTCCAATGCGATCATCAACTGTCGTAATGGTTCTATGACGCTATCCTTCGGGAATAGGTCAATAGAGCTGAACATTTACAAGTTGGGAAGTGTACCCTCTGAACCTACTGCTCAGGTCTGTTCTGTCGACTTAATGGATGTCGACAGCAGCGAATTTGATGATCCTCCTGATACCGATCTAGACTCTTTTCATATGTTGTTGTTTGACCCAACTATGTATCATACACATACGGAATCTTCCACCGAGATGTCCGGGTCAACAACTAACACTGATTATGAATTGCTTTTAGAGTCTGAAAATCACCCCGCACCTTGTGATGACATTATTCTTCGGGGTATAGATGAAACTTTTGAGGAGATCTTCGCTGATGAACTCGTATTTTTGAAAAGCATGGGTGTTGAGATGAATCATGTCCAAATCAATGAAATCGAACCTCCACCCCTTCATATGGACTGTAAAAGAATGCGATTAATCCATCACATTCATTGCATCGTCTCTCCAAAATGAGACGCACACACACTCTCTTCCACCACTTAACCTTTCCCCACTTCTTCTTCCACCAACCCGAGCACTGCATTGATAAAATTTTTGAATGGTTGGTGTTAACGTTCGGTCTTTGTAAAGCTTGGCATCGACCACTGATTTTTTACCCCCTCATGTGATTTTCAAAAGATTAACAATGCTTAAGTTTAGGGGGGTATTTTTCTGGCTCTCGAAAAGAAAATTTTACAAAATTTTGAGCCAAAAATAAGTTTGGGGGAGGGTCTTCACTTAAATATTTTGCCCCTACTAATAAATTCCTCTCAAGCTTACAGGTTTTTCGAGATTTAGCAGAAGGCAACAGTGAGAACACTGTTGAAAACAAGTTTGGGGGAGGTTTGTGCTTATTTTCGCATCATTTGCATATCACTTTGCATAAGCACAAAACATTTTTGAAAAATCTATAAAAATTTAAAAAATTTCAAAAAAATAAAAACATTTTTTGTACATAAATAAGATAATAAAAGATTAGATAATGAAAAATTACATCCATGAGATTAGAAAAATTTATGAGAACCAAGAAAATTAGAAGTTTTCTTATACGAACTAGTAATAAGTAGTTATGAGCCGTTGTTCCAAGGGTTGGTAAGATGAAGGACGTCACTAATCTGAGGATAAAAATAATTCTGAAAAATAGTTTCTATTCTGGAAAGCCAAACATTTTGAACTTTGATACCCTGCTATACGCACTTACACACATCTTGAAGCTCGGGATAGTAGAGGATACCTTGAAATGCTCTTGTCTTAAAGTCGATGTATGAAGGAAATAAAAAAAATTGAAGAAAATATAAAATGGTGAGAAAAATGGACACTGGTTTTGTTATCACCAAGGGCAATAAAAAAATATATAGCGAGGGTGCCTCTTCACCTAGTGCCCTAAGGCCAACTGGTCTGGGAGTCACTGCTATACCTGAGGTGGTGCAAGATGGGGAAAATACACCAAATAAGCAAGCACATGAGTAATCGGTCGGTTAGTACCTCAAGAAGTATTAACGGTCGCATGAAAGTGTGTGAGCAAATTCATTTAAATATTCATTAATCAAAAAGTACTGAGGCTGATGGGCAAGAGTATGATAGCTTGAATTGAATTCTCCGGGTGTAGGGATGTCCATTACACACACGTAGGGTTATATGATCGATGTTTGGAAGAAAGATAGGAATGAAGAATAAGACGATGTTTTATTGAGGGAGGACGTGATTTCTAACATCTTTTCATGACTATTAAGATAGGGCTCATGACAACCGAAAAGCTAGCTTAGTTGGAAACCCTAATTTTCAAGGCTTTTCTTTTACAATTCTTTTCTTTAAATGAAATATTCATGATCTTTCTTTTATTATTGGATTTTGTGGATGCAATCCGCTAAAAACCCTCAGGAGACAACACTCCTCCTACTAGGGACACCTAGAGGTTTAAAGGCTTGTTGCACGTGCTCAGTGCAATCGTATTGCCTACGAAAGTGTGATTTTCTCTTTCTTTATTTTCTCCTTCTCTTTTTAATAAAACAATTCGATCGAGACGATCGAAAATAAGTTTGGGGGAATTTGATCAGTCGAAAATACTGCATTTTTAACACAGCAATTTCCCTATCATTTGCACTCATCTAGAAGTGTTCGGTATTCATATTGCACATATTAGCAAAAATCTCTGAAATACCAGAATGCATGTGTTAGACTTTAAAACCGGCATTTTTAGGGAAATTGTGTGTTTATCATGGCATCGCATCATTCTTGTATAGCGCAACTCTTGTCTCAAGAAATTGTGCAAGAAATTGCAGGAACAGAGCTAAAAATTGGGAAAAGAGCTGATCAAAAATACGCCAACTCAAAGGCTAGAGATCTGGCAGTGATAAGGGACTCATTTGGAAAATCAACATATCAGAAAAGGCCCACAAAGTCAGCCCTAAATCATCATAGAAAGCCCAAGCCCCAAGGCTTCATAAGCGCCGCGGTTCCGCGGCGGGAGCGCGCTCGCGCCGCGGTTCCGCGGCGCTATGATGGCTTCAGTTGCTCCAATTTCTTACACGTGTCTATAATAACGGCCCAAGTTCCAGAACATTGTAGAAACGCCACGTGGCGCATCTAGAAGGCTCGGCTTAACAAACTACATCTAGAAGGCTCTTTTAACAAACTTTTGGAGGGAAATTCAAATCTCTTTAACAAACTTATGGAGGGAAATTCAAATTTGAAATCCTAGATCTAGGGTTTTGATGGTCTATAAAAAGGAGCCTAGATCTAGGGTTGAGATTGTTCAATTTCTCATCATTATCTCTCCCTCTTCCACCCACAAGTTGAATGACACGACTTGTGCGAAACCCTAATTCCAATTCAAGATCAAGATCAAGATCCCGAGTACCATTCAAGCAAGAGAGCCTTCAACCTTTAGAAGCGACGCCGGATTTCAACGGAGCAAGAGATCCAAGCCGATCCGCGACTCAAGGAGCCGAGCGAAGCCGAAATCGACGATCAAAGTTCCATCCTCTTGTAGTTCTTGAGAGTTATAACTAAATTGTCGATAAATAAAGGTGAAATTTATATATCTTGCTTATCTTTTGATTCAAACATTATGATTCGATCTCAATTTGTGATTGCGTTTGATATTATGATGTTTGAGTAAACTCCGCTCGTATAGGAGTTGTGACGATCAATAGAATGATGATGATTTAGATCTTTTTACAATTCTTAAATCCTATAACGATTGTAAATTCTTGTGAATCAAATGATCAATGATCTAGTTTCGGGATGATCCTTCCTTGATTGTGTTCACTCGAAACTAGGGAACAACGATTGATCATTTGATTGACTAGAAGCTAGAATTTGAATGGGATTCATTGAAAGGTCAAAGGATAAGACGAGGAAACCCTAGCTTCTTCGCAAGATCCTTAACCTCAATGAATTATCATCGATCTAGTATCAATTAGTTAATGGATAAGAACATGAAATCTTTAGATCTCATCACATCTATAGATCCGATCTACTCCTACGAGCTACACTTCGAATCTTGATTGTTGGTTGGAAATCATCACAAATTACCACTTCTTGATTTTAATGCTTTCTTAGATCTAGATATTTTTCTCTTTCTTGAAATGCAATTTTATAAATCATGAATTGTTTTCTTTTCTTTTCCTTAAAGTTTCGACTCATCTAATTCGAAGCACGAACGATTACACTTTCCATGTGGACGATCCGCACTTACTAACGCGCTACATTTGACACCGTTATTGATTGCGGTCAAATAATTTTTGGTTGTGATTTCTAAATACAATTTTCCAACTACACAACGAGAAATTCATTCAATCAATGAGCCGTAAGGGTCTCGTAAAAGCATTTCCTCCGTACGAGTCGAGAGGATCTCGCAGGTGTATGTTCTCCTTAGGAATCGTGAGAATTCCTAAGTGTGTTGCTCCTTTGTGAATCGTAAGGGTCTCATGCGGGGATTTTCTCCTTATAAGGCCAAGAGGACTTTACGAGTGTATTTCATCTCTTTTCACGAGTTTGCACCCTTTTGGGTTTTTGAAAACTTGCCGGCAGTCCTGCTGTTTTTACCCATGGAGGCCTTTACGGTTTTCATCCGTGCCCGTTTTGCTTATGGACATACCGTTTTTTACACATTGGTGGAGCTTCATCGCCAATAGGACTTCAGATGTAGCCCCGCCGATAAGACTTGGGAGAGATAGGGGCATTTATGTCCGTGGATTGTATACAGATTTACAGGTCGTATGATCCAGACCGTAGGGATGGTGTACTCAATTCGTCTGTGACTTGGAGCATTCACACGTAGTATTTCTTGAGATATCGGCTATTGATGGGTGGCATGGGCCTTTCTCCCTCGGCATTTATCAGCCGGTACAATCCTCCATCAAACATTTTCTCGATGGCGTATGGTCCTTCCCAGTTTGGTTCAAATTTTCCCTTGGCATGTCGATTGGGGATAATAGGTATTTTGAGGACCAACACCAATTCGCCTTTCTTGAAAGCACGGAGATGGGTCATCTTGTCATAGGCACGTAACATTTGGGCTCGGTATAGCTCTGCTGTACTGCGAGCCTCTTTTCTTCGAAGGCATCGAGCTGAAGGAGGATGTTTTCCTCCTCCGTCAACTCATGCTGGACGGCCATTCTTAGGCTTGGAACTTCGACTTCAAGGGGGAGGATAGCCTCCACTCTGAAGAGTAATAAGTATGAAGTGGACTGAGTTAGAGTGCGGTGTGTGGTACGATATGCCCACAATGCCTCATGCAGCTTGAGACTCCAGTCTCTCTTGTTGGCTGAAGCAATTTTCCTCAAGAGCTTGCATAGAGTTTTATTGAAGGTTTCGGCTAGCTATTGGCTCTTAGATTATAGATGGAGGAATATATCCGTTATATCTTGTGCTGTGTAGCGAGCCTTGAGACTTTGAAGCTCTTGAAAGAAGGTCCATCTTGAGAAATGATTCTTCTCGGTGTACTAAAACGGTATAGAATATTATACCGGAAGAACGTCAGAATATTTTCTGTCTTGACTTCTAATAGCGGGACAGTTTCAACCCATCTAGAAAAGTATTCAGTTGCGGCCAATATGAACCGGTGGCCTTTGGATGAGGGAGGATCAATCAGGCTAACTATGTCGGTGCCCCAAACTTCGAAGGGCCATGACGCTACCGTAGGATGCAACGGATTGGGGTGCTTGTGAATGAAGTCACCGTGAATTTGGCAGAGATGATATTTCTTCGCATGGCCTTCACAATCCCTTATCATGGTAGGCCAGCAATACCTTAGCCGTTTCATTTGAAGCCGCATTTTGTGGCCAGATTGGTAAGCTCCGCAGATGCCTGAGTGGACTTCTTTCATAAGTTTTTGGGCTTCGGCCGATGACAGACACCTGAGCCAGAGATGGTCGTATGATCTACGGTATATCGTGTTATTTACAAATACATATTGGAGGGCTCTCTTCTTTAACTGAACCTTTGCAGATTTTTCTTCGGGCGTCTTGTCATATCGGAGGTACTCCATAAAGGGCTCCTTCCAATTGGGCTCGTCTTGAATGACCAAAATTTCTTCAGCAGGATTTTTCTCTTGTTCTATTCTTTCTTCATTACGTAAAGAGACTGGAGGCAAAATTTGCCGGCTTCTGACTATGATCAGAATTTCATCCATGTCAGGATCATCCAGCTCTTTGGCTAGGCGAGCGAGTACGTCGGCTTTTTCGTTCAACGCCCTATGAACTGTCATTAGTTCAATATGGGTGAACTGTTTCATGAGTTGTTGGATATAGTGCCCTCAAAGTCAATTATTGGATCGCAGGCACGTGATTGCAATGATTGAGGGGGGACCTATACCGGTAGGACAGTCTTACTCGAGATAATAGTTAGCTATCTGGTTTATCTTTATCATCTAGTAATGATTTAGGTGACATGATATATATCATTATTGCACGTTGATAGAGCCCATAGGATTCTTTCTTGACTACCAGCAGTATGATGGAGATCATATACGTGAGAGTTGGGTAGTCTATAAGCACATCCTTAAAAGTGGTCCCTAGTCACGGGAGTTTCGAGATAGGGCATCGATACTCCGGAGTAGACTAGTGTATACAGTCAAGACGCCGACGAGGGGCGGTGGCAGGTCTCACAAGCCATTGATGTCAGTTGGTTCACCTAAGATGTATACAGGTGCTCATTGGGTTATGAGTACACCGGACATGACTCGCCAGGAACATGCTAGCTGGTTATTAAAACCTGTCGTCAGATAGCAATTTCCAGGTGACATATGTACAGGTTAGTCTATCGACCTGAGATCGTCATTTGTCTCATGTGAGTTCCCACTATGCTTTGATTATTACCTGACCACGGCTCAAAGGAGTCGTGCAAACAGGTTTTAGTTGGGCACAGTCCCGAGCCACATGGAGGCAGTGAGCGGATCGACAGGGGATTCGTCTCTCCCAACATTGAGAGTGAGATCGTGCTATGTCTGGAGAGCCATTACACAAAATCTATGGCCATGGTAAGCGAGATTTACTGGTAGGTATTCCAGTAGTATCTCAGGGTGTTCTGGGCTACACTCTGACACGACTTATACCGCCATTGGGAGTCTGACGTTTACCATCTCCCTAGGCCCGATATGCTATACTCATAGACGGACAGACCGGACTGTACGGATATTGTCACATATAGGCTCAATAGGGTTCCAGGATGAGTTCGCTCATCGGACTCCCTTTCACTCAGTACATGGGCAGCCGTTACGTACAGCTAGTACCACTGACGGCTTGTGGTTAAACCCACTGCCAGGGTATTGACGAGTCTTTAGAGTCCCCCACAGAAAGTTTCCCGGTTCTGGAGAAACGTTGTAGAGGCCGTATTGTTTTATGGCAGGGTCGAACATACGCATGCACTTGTGCGCGTGTCACGGTTCGGACGGATAATACTAGCGGGCTTTGGTTTAAGCCGGATCCTAGTATTATACTGTGTAGATTTTGTCTCATTGCATTTGTATTTGGTCGGAATACAAATGCGGGTATGTATATATAGTTGCGGAGTTATCCTGTAATTTTGTTACCGGATCTCTTTTTGAAGTTTCCAGTCTGCATTCTTTTCTTTTCTCCATGGCTGAATTCTTGTATTGAGGGGGCCTTTTGTAAATTTCGAAATTAGCAAAAGGAGGGTGTTTTCTGTGGTGCCGGGGCCCCAGGGATTTCCAGTACACTCTTGAAGCTTCTTGATTGAGCATGATTGATTTGTGCATCATTGCTAGCATTTATTATTCTTGGATTCCTAAGGATATTTGAGAGGATATTTTTTAAAAGCTCACCACTTCCTTAGCTTTGCTCTCTCCTCCCTTCACTGGAAATGGCCGAGCCATTTTTGGGCTGCCCCATTATAGTATGAGATTTTTTGATCTCATATCATTAGCAAAAAAAAATTCCTAAGTTCCATTTCCAAAAGCTCATTTCCACCTTCACCTCCAAAAGGGCAACTTCGATTAACCCTCACCCGATTCGTTGGGTGACTCGAGACAAAGTGTTCTACACTTATTCTACAGCAATCTTGGACATGTCGGCTAGCAAACTTCGTGTCCGAGTTGCCTCGGTTCAGAGACGGGAGCTCGTAAAAAGACTTCTTGATGTGGTGCCCCTCCGACGAGGAGACCGAAGATCAGAGATGCCGCGAGGAGGTAGGGATGGTGGCTAAAGACCGAAGGACTCGGATCGATCGGTATAGCCTTTCTACCTTTTTAGTAGTTGCTAGTTTAGTATTAACGGTTAGATCCGGGTGAAAGACTACGATAGCGCCAGTTCAGTAAAAAGTTTTTGTTCCGCATTTGGCCTCGGAAAGACGGCCGGAGCGGTACCGAAGACTGACATTGGTATCAGAGCTACTAGGCATTGGATGTCGACCTATGGGGGGTTCTTACTGTGTGACAGTGTGACGAAGCATAGGCTCTTACCCCCAGGGTGTCCCAAGACCGGAAGGTGTTCTGGCGGGTTGTATGTAAGTCCACGTTGCCTACCCCGGTGCTTACGGGGAGGCAGAAACGGTATAAAAGTTTGATTTTTACAACTCAAGGCAACATGGACTAACAAAAAAAGGATCTTTGCTAAACATAAACTAACTACAAAGCTAAAAAGTTTAGCTACTCAGAAAAGGAGTTATACCTAGGTCTTCAAGTCCTTCTCTTATTGCTCCTTGGAGTGTGATGATCGGATTCTCCTCGTCGCCTTCTCTCGCCGAAGGAAGATCCACCCGAGGGATACTACCTTTGGCTCCTACCTCAAACTAGAAGCAATTAAGGTGCTTGGTGTGCTAGACCTAGAACCTTAGAAAGAGTAGAGAATGATGTTGGTGTTTTTATCTCAAGCTTAATGGTTCTCAACTCATGAGAGGGAGAGCTTTGAGAGAGAGGAAGAGGATGAGAGAGAATGAGAATGATAGAATGAGGATATTTTGCAACCATCCTCACATATATTTGTGAATTATGATAATTAAAAAATTAACTAAAGATAATTGTGATGGTTAAGTGGAAGTGACCATTATCATTTCACATTAATGAATTTTGCTAGAATCAAAGAGCATCTTTCAAGTGAAATGATGATGGTCAATTTGTCAATTTGGGTCAACAAGTCAACCATATTCAAATGGTCAACAACCCTAACCATAACATAATTATAATTAATTAATATCAATAATCACAATTCACACATACACATTAGGGTTAAGAAAAAGACAATGGTCATTAACCCTAATGAAAGTCCTCTGCCTCTGTCTCAGTTAACTGTGCATACACACCCGCATCCGTGTTCCGAGGAATACGAATACAATGAGATAAAACCAATCCTAAATCATATACTAGGATCTGGTTTAAACCAAAGCCCGCTAGTATAAGTTGTCCGGACACCAAACGTGCACAAGTGCGCGGATGTGAACGAACCCCGTCGCAAAACCATGCGACCTCTACTCATTTTGCCTAAAGGCGAACAACCCTCTGTGTGGGACTCTAAAGACTCGACACTACGCTGGCAGTGGGTTTAACCACAGACCGCAAGTGGCACTAGCTGTACGTAACGGTCCCCAGGTAGATGCCGATAAGAAGACTGACGAGGTGAACCCATCTGAACTCCTACTGAGCCTGAATGTGACAGTCTCCGTAGAGTCCGGTCTGTTCGTCTGATAACATCGCATAGCGGGCCTGGGGAGTGGTAAACGTCAGTCCCCTAATAGCGGTACAAGTCGTGTCGGAGTGTAGCCCAGAACACCCTGAGATAACACTGGAAACCTACCAGTATACCTCGCTTGCCCTGGTCAGGGACTACTTGTGTAATGGCTCTCCTGGACACAGCGCGATATCAACCCCCAATACCGGGAGAGACGAATCATGTCTAACCGTCACTGCCTCCAAGTGCTTCGGGACTGCACCCAACTACTACATGTTTGCACGACTCCTTTGAGCCGTGGTAGGGTGGTAATCAAAGTACAGTGGGAACACACTCGAAGCGAAGTCACAGTGTCAAGTCAGCGGACTAAGCTGTACTTATGTCACCTGGGAACTGATAACCGACAATAGGTATAATACCAACCAACAGTTCCTGACGAGTCCTGTCCAGTGTACTCGTAACCTAACGAGCACCCGCATACTATCTCAAGTACGACGTACTGACGGCTGTAGGACAGACCGTCTCCCGTGCTGGGATGAGAAGCGCATACGCTAGTCTACTCCGGAGTATCGATGCCCTGTCTCGATAATCCCACGACCAAGGACGTGTATATATAAGGATGTGCTTATAGATTACCCATCCCCCACGAGTGTGACTGCCATCACAATTCTGGTAATCAAGCAAAGATCCTAAGGGCTCCACTAATGCGTATAGGTGATACAATAAAGAAACACATATACACATTAAAGCAGAGACAAACCAAGTAGCATACTACCATTTCGAGCAAGATTGTCTATACAACTGTGAATATCTCAAGCTTCCATCAAGTAATATACATACTAGTATGATACAGTAATGGCCACTAGGGCATATACACTAACATTGTAGTCCTCGCGAGGGGGCATACGTAAAAAGTAGCTGCTGAGGGATCCATTGGTGCCACGGTGACCCCATTGGATGGGGTGGCTGCTTGACTAACAGTGGTATCAGAGCCACGCCATTAACCTTTACTAGCTTGTTCTAACTTGTTTAAAACATCGATCGGACGAAATTTCCAAAACTGCAATTCCAAGTTCAAAGTTTCTGTCGAAATTTTTTGTCGTCGAAAAATTATTTTGAGTGTTTCAGAAAATCAGGCAGGCTTTTCTAAGACCACTGTAAAAATTTTGTAGCATGATCCCTCTGTAGCACCGCGGAAACGCGGCCGTACCCACGTTTTGGCCGCGGTTCCGCCGTAGTGTTGGTGTTTCAGTGCACTAAATTTTTCCTTTGGGTCTTTAACATGGAATTGTGGTTTCTGGAATTTTTAGTTTTGGCCCAGATTATTTAGAGTGATGGATTTGTACTTAGGGCCCGCTTCGGGAAATTTTGTCGATCGAGATTTTAAATATGTTAGTTTATAGTGCATTACATTATTATCTGTGACCGTGAATGTCTTTCGATCGGTAAATCTTGTCTAATTGCTATAGCTCTTTTAGACGGGTTTGCAAACGTGACATTCACGTTGATATTCTGTGTTGTGCTGTGATGTTACGGATTTGTCGTGGTGGATAGCTTGCGTGCGATGGTAGTGCAGTTTGGATATATTTGTATATTTGATATTGCGGGGTGAGCGTCCGACATGTGGACTGCCGTCACTGCCTGTTTGTATATTATTCTTTTGGGGCACGACCAGGCTGAGGTCGATGTACCCGTTGTATATATTTTTCTTTTCTGTACTAGGATTACCCCGCGGTGGGGTGCACAGATAGCCGGGTTCTGGAGGGAAACGGGCCAACATCTCATGGCTTCGAGACGGAGGGGGCTTTACTCTAGAATTGGTAGGCTATTCGCCGCACTCGTAGGGGGTATAGATTGACCCAATGAGGGGTGCTCAAGTTACCAGATTCCGTGAAGTGCTGGGCGGTCCATTCACGATGCTGAAGGGGACCGCCTCGCTTCTGGTTTTGGCGGGTAACTTGCCGCACTCGTAGGGGTCTAGGTTTTCATTGCACAGGCTATCCACACGACCAGGGAAACGTCGGGTTTCATTTGTGGCTCTATAAAACCCGGGGATCCCAGATTATCTGTATTGTTCTGTGATGCTTATTACTTTTCTGTGATGTTGCATTTATCACGCCTGGTGCGATTATTGTATATTGATATATATATACTAGTAGATGTTGTATATGTTTTACACTCGCGCTAGTCCAGTCCCCGCTCTGTCGTTACTCAAGTAACCTAACGGGTGATGACGGGACCCAGTGGCGAATGCGGATGGCATATACGTACATTTTATTTTCATTCTTTATTGGTGTGATTAATTGATGGGACTGCGTTGATTCGTATCAATGCAAAGGAAAACAGACCTTTACAAATGTTGTTGGAACATTTTTCAAAAAGCTGTTATTACAAGGACGTTTTCATTTGTTTTGTATAGCGGTATTCGGTTGTGAATATCCAGCACCTCATTCGACGAGGCAAGGGCCGAGATCCTTTCATCGGGAGTGACCTCTTGGACAGAGGTTTGCGTCAAGGTAATAATTTCATTATAATCGATTACTTTTTGCTTTGCATCGCGGTATTCAGCTGAAATATCCTGCACCTCATTCTACGGGGAAAGAGCCGAGATCCCTTCACCGGGAGTGACCTCTTTAGCAAAGGTTTTCGCCACTATATTTTTGTAAAAGCTATCCGGTTCCTTCAACGATATCAAGTTCATTACGTTAAAGGTTTTTCGCCAAAACCATTCGTAGCCCTCCGTCATTTCAGACGGGCAGCACTTAGTATTCAAGCTATGTATGTTGGCCTTCGTCAAGGCATAGTGTATGGTAGCTATTTGTTATTTTTCTGTTGCATAGATAGATGCGTTGGTTTGGGACAGTCGTACTACTATTTTGGCCTTCGTCAAGGGTATGTACGGGTGGGTTCAAATTAACCTGGATAATGACGGGTAGAACTTGACATGTGACTTATGATATGTTGGCCTTCGTCAAGGTCATAAGAGCATGGGGTAAAAATCACATCGGGGGTTTCTAAAGAAACTGAAACTTGCCAGGCATGCGCATACCATCTGGAGTGTGATAACGTGAGTGGATTCCGTCACATTATCATGCGATGATAGTTGGATCCCGATTCCTACTGATGAGTTGGTTTACTCCTCGGGTGATCCCGACTAATTTTTCTTTCAGGTTTGGAGGAGAATTTGAGGTTACAGTGGGAGGTTTCCTGATTAGATAAAGTGATAACCATTCTGATCTAGGTTAGAGTGCACGCAGAGTGTTTCTTTTCTCTCTCTCTCTCTCTCTTTGGCAGCTAACCCGACCCTAGACTATGACTCAGTAACCAAGTCAACCGAACTTTCTTAAAACACTGGCTTTTGGATTGTCTGAGTTGCATATATCATTGTCACTCCTTCTTTTACCCTTTGCATTTCTCCAGAACACCTCTATTACTACGAACGTCTACTTCCATTGGATAAATCCATCGTATGGTTATATACGAACTCGAAGGAACTTGTTCCAGATTCGAGGATGGATTCTGGTTCTGGAGAGATTGAATAGGACTATTCAGTTATCTTTTCCTTTTACCTTCTCTCAGGTTGTGAGGGCTCCTAGGATTAGGAGAGAGTACACCTATTACGCTTATTGGATGGTCTTCTTCCAAACCATAGGCAGGTGTCGAAAGGTAGGGAATGAAGAAAACCAATTAGCCTAAGTGTGGTGTACAGAAGGTAATAAATAAAGACAAATAAAGGGATTGGAAAGAGGGCAAAGTAAATTGCGACTGTTATTCACGATCAAACCAAGTATTTCATCGCCACTCCTATTTCACCTTTGTATTTCTCCAGAACACCCCGTATCACTACGAAGATCCACAGTTATTTGGATAATCCATCGTATGGTTATATACGAACTCGATGGAACTTGTTCCAGTTCGGGATGGATTCTGGTTCAGGAGAAATAGAATAAGGTTTGTTCAGTTGTCTTTTATCATCACCTTCTCTCAGGTTGCGAGTACTCCTAGGATTAGGAGAGTACACCTATTATGCTTATTGGATAGTCTTCTTCCAAACCATAGGCTGGTGCCGAACGGTAAGGAAGGAAGAAAACCATTAAGTCTAACGATGGTGTACAGAAGGTAACGATTAAAGAAGAATAAAGGGATTTGGAGAGATGGCAAAGAAATATACGGTTATAGTTATGAATCTGGATAATGAAAGAGGCATTACTAGGAATACCCAGATACCCCTTCGAAACATATTCCTGTTTCAGTTTCACTGTGTATTGTTAATAGAAAATTGATTTCCCAATTAGTCTTTGCTCTAGGGTATGTATTTACTAGGTATGATTCTCACATCTGTATGGTTTTACAGATGATGAGTGGGAGTAAGTTATTGGGAATTAGGTGATTATCCTCGTTATATCGAAATTCGTTGTAATTGGTGATATTTGAGGAAATCGCCTGGGTACAGTTTTCAACCTACGACGCACAGGGTTTGAGTTATTCAACTCAGGGGACTCATACAGAGTATTGTATGGTGTCCAGTGTCCATTAAGACAAAAGGGTTGGTCCTCGTACTATATCCAGTTTGCTTGTGACTTCTCTAGTTTTAGACATGTGTTTCGTAGAAATACAAGGTCCAAGTTTGAGAAGTTATAGGTATAAGAATAAAGTAGAGAACCAGGTGTAGCAAGTATCGGGATTCTTCAAGATGATCGAAGATGTAGATACTTGTGGTTGGTATTTAGTTGATAGTAATGGTTTAGAAAAATTGTTTCTCTTTCAGGTTACTCATAATTGGATGAAGTCCTAAGTTGAGTAATGCTGATCTGCCTCTCTCTATTTAGTTGACATGCACTGGAGACAGCTATATGATTTGAATCTGGTTCCAATTAAATCAGTGCCTCTGTTTCTATATTGTATATAGAATGGATCATATCTTAACGATGTTAAGGTATATGGAGTTGTCCAGTTTATGCTTAAAACCAGACTCTGGATAACTCAAGGCACGTTTCTGTAATGGCTGTTTGTGGGTTGACCTTGGCTTTGATGAGGGTTGACTTTCTACCATCTGGAAGATCAATAGTGATATTGTTCTTGACTCGCCACAGTTTTAGTAAAATGGATTTTTTCAGAAAAACAGTAGTGGGAGTATGGTAGAACTGGAAGAGATTCCAGAACCGCAAACGATTATAAAAAATTTAATAGGACCTAAAGATTCAATCAGGTTTGACATTCCATTAGCCACTCCGCAAATATGGTGGGTAACCTCAGACACCCGAGAGGTACTCCGGTAGCCTCAAGGACGGTGACAGGGAGGTTCTTGTTTATCCAGACTTGCCATTACTACTGTTCCAGACTATGAAACCCGGCAGGAGGATAAGTATAGCATCATTCTAAACTAGTTTTTGAAGTGCACGTGTATATTATTCTACCAGAGGGTTGTCGTAGTCAGTGAGAGCAGCAGAAGCGTAGTGGACAAGTAGCTTATGTCTATTTATAGACTAAAGCAGATATAGCGGAGATAGATCATCTATTTTTGATGTGACAGTCATGGGCTTTGACTTCATCAGAATAGAGGATGGATCTGTTAAGAAAGTAGTAGGGTGTGATGTCCTGGTATTTTGATGACATACACAAAGTAGGAAGTAAAACTCCTATACTACGATCGGTTATACTGTGGTTGTCACACAGTGTTTTCTCCATATAGGATATGGATATTATATCGGACATTCTGGTTACTAGATCTATGGTTTTAGATCTAGATTTGGGTAGTTTCCTAATCTGGGTACTTAGACAGCATTCTAAAGGTATTTAGAATGGATGACCCCTGGCATGGTGGTGTACCAGCAGGTGATGGAGTCACCCTCTCTAAAGGTGTCTTACAGACTAAAGGGGAGAGGGATATGCATGATTGGCAGATCACTTGCTTAGGCAATTGAGTTGATCATGAGATATCAAGTACCACACCATATTTTATTTTTGCACTAGATGCAATAAGTTGATATTGGTCCAATCCTGGAGAAACGTTCGGTGGCAGTTTTAGAACATAAGTGAATGTTCTAGGGATTTGACAACGGTAGCCTCCTTCGGGAGATGGTTATCATTCCAGGCTTCCAAGGTGATCTGGATGACAGAGTGACTGTCGGAGTTGTAGTTTTCCCTCTAACGAGGGGCAGTAGTTTGGACAGGTGGTCCAAGCGGAGACTGAGGGAGGCATGACGCAGGATACTAATTAAGTTCAGTTGACGATACAGTCTAAGAAGTTTGGATTTGGAGTTCATTCGTGAACTAGGTCCCATCAGATATCCAGACATATTCTAAGACATGTATTACTCATTTTGGGAGAAGGGTTTCTCTATGGACTTGAGATTGAGAGAGACATAAAAAGAAACATCAGAGCGGATCCACTCACTGAGGCTATTTCTCGAACACAAGAGTTTCATAAACAAGATTTGTGAGACTGATCAGTAGACGAGTAGGGTGTTCGGTATCACACAGGCTGTGAGTATGCGACATCGCAATAATTAGCCTTAAGTGCAAGTGGGAGATTGTTGGATATAGTGCCCTCAAAGTCAATTATTGGATCGCAGGCACGTGATTGCAATGATTGAGGGGGAACCTATACCGATAGGACAGTCTTACTCGAGATGATAGTTAGCTATCTGGTTTATCTTTATCATCGTGTACTGATTTATGTGATATGATATATATCACTATTGCACGTTGATAGATCCCATAGGATTCTTGCTTGACTACCAGCAGTATGATGGCGATCATATATATGAGAGTTGGGTAGTCTATAAGCACATCCTTAAAAGTGGTCCATAGTCGCTGGAGTTTCGAGATAGGGCATCGATACTCCAGAGTAGACTAGTGTATACAGTCAAGACCCCGACGAGGGGCGGTGGCCGGTCTCATAAGCCATTGGTATCAGTTGGTTCACCTAAGATGTATACAGGTGCTCATTGGGTTATGAGTACACAGGACAGGACTCGCCGGGAACATGCTAGCTGGTTATTAAAACCTGTCGTCAGATAGCAATTCCCAGGTGACATGTGTACAGGTTAGTCTATCGACCTGAGATCGTCATTTGTCTCGTGTGAGTTCCCACTGTGCTTTGATTATTACCCTATCACGGCTCAAAGGAGTCGTGCAAACAGGTTTCAGTTGGGTACAGTTCCGAGCCACATGAAGGCAGTGAGTGGATCGGCAGGGGATTCGTCTCTCCCAACATTGGGAGTGAGATCTTGCTGTGTTTGGAGAGCCATTACACAAAATCCATGGCCATGGTAAGCGAGATTTACTGGTAGGTATTCCACTAGTATCTCAGGATGTTCTGGGCTACACTCCGACACGACTTATACCGCTATTGGAGGGCTGACGTTTACCAGCTCCCTAGGCCCGATATGCGATACTCATAGACGGACGGACCGGACTATACGGATATTGTCACACATAGGCTCAGTAGGGTTCCAGGATGAGTTCGGTCACCGGGTTCCCTTTCACTCAGTACATGGGCAGCCGTTACGTACAACTAGTACCACTGACGACTTGTGGTTAAACCCACTGCCAGGGTATTGACGAGTCTTTAGAGTCCCCCACAGAAAGTTTCCCGGTTCGGGCAAAACGTTGTAGAGGCCGTATGGTTTTATGGCAGGGTTCGAACATACGCGTGCACTTATGCGCGTGTCACGGTTCGGACAGATAATACTAGCGGGCTTTGGTTTAAGTCGGATCCTTGTATTATACTGTGTAGATTTTGTCTCATTGCATTTGTATTCGGTCGGAATACAAATGCGGGTATGTATATAAAGTTGCAGAGTTATCCTGTAATTTTGTTATCGGATCGCTTTTTGAAGTTGCCAGTCTGCATTCTTTTCTTTTCTCCATGGCTGAATTCTTGTGTTGAGGGGGACCTTTTCTTTTCTCCATGGCTGAATTCTTGTGTTGAGGGGGACCTTTTCTTTTCTCCATGGCTGAATTCTTGTGTTAAGGGGGCCTTTTGCAAATTTCGAAATTAGCAAAAGGAGGGTGTTTTCTGTGGTGCTGGGGCTCCAGGGATTTCCAGCACACTCTTGAAGCTTCTTGATTGAGCATGATTGATTTGTGCATCATTGCTAGCATTTATTATTCTTGGATTCCTAAGGATATTTGAGAGGATATTTTTTAAAAGCTCACCACTTCCTTAGCTTTGCTCTCTCCTCCCTTCACTGGAAATGGCCGAGCCATTTTTGGGCTGCCCCATTATGGTGTGAGATTTTTTGATCTCATATCATTAGCAAAAAAAAATTCCTAAGTTCCATCTCCAAAAGCTCATTTCCACCTTCACCTCCAAAAGGGCAACTTCGATTAACCCTCACCCGATTCGTTGGGTGACTCGAGAAAAAGTGTTCTACACTTATTCTACAGTAACCTTGGACACGTCGGCTAGCGAACTTCGTGTCCGAGTTGCCTCGGTTCAGTGGCGAGAGCCCGTAAAAATACTTCTTGATATGGTTCCCCTCCGACAAGGAGACCAGAGATCGGAGATGCCGCGAGGAGCTAGGGATGGTGGCTAAAGACTGAAGGACTCGGATCGATCGGTATAGCCTTTCTACCTTTTTAGTAGTTGCTAGTTTAGTGTTAATGGTTAGATCCGGGTGAAAGACTACGATAGCGCCAGTTTAGTAAAAAGTTTTTGTTCCGCATTTGGCCTCGGAAAGACGACCGGGGCGCTACCGTAGACTTACATGAGTTTCACTATCCGACTTCTGTATCGAGCTAATTCGGGCTTATATATCTTATAGTCGCCGCTCACTTAGTTGATGACAAGATGGGAATCACCGTAGATCCATAGCCGAAGTATTTCCGTTTCTATAGCAGGCTCCAAACCAGCTATCAGAGCTTCATACTCAGTATCATTGTTTGTGCGAGACTCGGTAAGAGTGAAGGAACATCGTAGAATTCCTCCTGATGGCGTGATGAACATCAATCATATCCCTTCTTTTATCTTTGAGATGCTTGATTTGTTGGAGGTCCTTATTGATCAGGTTCTATCGAAGTAGAGCTCCCAACATGGCTCGTCATTCTCGAGGTGCAGCATTTGTTCGTCGGGTAAATCGCAATTGAGCGGTGACTCTTCTGGTATGGGTTGAGCAGCAAGAAAGTCAGCGAGGGCTTGCCCTTTTATTGCTTTCTGAAGAGTATAGATTATATCAAATTCAAGAAGCATAACAGCCCATCTTGCCATTCTACCTGCTAGGCTAGCTTTGATCATTAAGTGTTTGAGCGGGCTGACCATGGAGATCAGCATAACCCGATGAGCAAGAAGATAATGCCTTAGCTTCCTCATGGTAAACATCAGGGCCAGGCACAGCTTTTCGATCCGGGAATAGTTATATTCCGCCCCGACTAACGTTCGACTGAGATGGTAGAGGGCATTTTCTTTTCACTCCTCATTGTTCTGGGTAAGGAGTGCGCCGAGTGACTCATCTAGCGCGGCAGTATAGATAATCGACGGTTTATTTAGAATGGGAGCAGCAAGAATTGGAGTGTGTCACAGGTATTGTTTGATGCTTTCGAACGCTTATTGACATTCGACATCCCAGACTGTTGGATATAGTACCCTCAAGTCAATTATTGTAATCGCAGGCACGTGATTGTGATGATTAAGAGAGGACCTATACGGGTAGAACAGTTTTACTCGAAATTATAGTATGTTATCTAGTTTGTCTTTATCATCATGTACATGAATTATATGGTATTACAGATCACTATTACATGTTTATAGAGCCCATAGGATTCTTTCTTGACTACCAGCGTTATGATGGCGATCATACATGTGGGGGCTGGGTAGTCCATAAGCACATCCTTAAATGTCCATAGTCATGGGAGTATCGAGACTGGGCATCGATATTCCGAAGTACACTGGTGTATATGTTTCTATATCCCGACGACGGGCGATGGTTGGTCCCACAGCCATTGGTCTTTTGCACCTAAGATCGTATACAGGTGCTCACTAAGGTGAGTATACTGGACGAACTCGACGGGAACATATTAGATGGTATTATACATATTGTCAGATGGCAGTTCTCAGTTGACATGAGTACAAATTAGTCCTTCGACCTGAGATCGTCATTTGTCTCGTGTGAGTTCCCACTGTGCTTTGATTACTACCCTACCACGGCTCAAAAGATTCATGCAAACAGATTTTAGTTGGGTACAGTCCCGAGCCTCATGAAGGTGGTGGGCAGATCGTCGGGGATTCGTCACTCCCGGTATTAGGGGTTGATTTCATGCTATGTACGGGTGGCCATCACCAGAAATCCTTGGCCAAGATAGATGAGAATTATTGATTTGGACCAATAGTTTCTCAGTGGGTGATGGGCTTCATACCGACACGAAATATCATGTTATTAGGAGTCTGACTTTATTCACCCCCTAAACCCGATATGCGATACTCTTAGACGAAGAGACCGGACTGTACGGAGATTGTCACAGATAGGCTCAGTAGGGATCCAGATGAGTTTTCTCGTCGGCCTTCCTTCTCGATAGGTACCCGGGTAGCCGTTATGTACAGCATGTGCCGCTGACGTGTTTATGGTTATGGATTTATCCAGTAACTCACTGCCGGCGTACTTTCGATTCCTTAGAGTCCCACACAGAGGGTTTCCCTGGTTCAGGAGAAATGATGTAGTAGCCGTATTTTGATACGTGGGGTTCCGATCGAATGATTGTACTAGTTAACCGGACTTTCGATCGGACGGTTGATAAAACTAGCCGGCTTAGGATTGAGCCGGATTATTAAATCAGGTATTGATTTAATAATTTACGTATATATATTTCGATATGTATATTCTAGTATTATGTTCTTTGTGTTATTCTATCTCTTTAGGTATTCGTATTTTGATACGAATACGGGTATGTATATACATTTGAGTGTATTCCGTATTTATACAGAAAACATTCTAGAAGGTGGACACCTCATTTTAGTTTATCCATTTATTAATTTAAATGGAAAATGAGGTTTAAAGATAGTGAAGAGAGAATGGTGAGAACCATGCTAGAATATTGTTGACAAATGAATTGAAAATTCATTTGTGCAAACTATTTAAGTATGGTTAGTTTATTTTATTTGGAAAATGGTTTTTACAAAACCATGCTTCATAACATACTCTCATTTTGGATGTTGGATGAACACTTGGTTGGTTTTTTGGATGAAAATCACTCTCACCATTTGCCTCATCTCTCCTCACTTGCCTTTCTTGACCTCCTCCTCCTTCTTCTTGATCTTCTACCCTATCATCTCATAAGTTGAGAATCAAGGATGGAAAAGAGATAGATATACACTTAGAACAACTCACTACATCCTTAGACACTCTAGATTAGCAACCTAAAGTCCCTAATTGTTCCATTAGATTTTTAGTATGGAGCTAGAGCCATGAACCGCATCCCTCGGGTGGATCATCTTCGACGGAGGAAGACCGGCGGCCAAGCTCGATCAAAGAGACCTCAAGGAGCTAAGGAAGAGGGTAGAAGACTAAAGGACGTGGGTCTTTTGGTATAACACTTCTATCTCAGTAGTTAATCTCTTTGTAGCTTGCTCGTTTCATATTTGGTTTTGATTCTAGGTAGTTGTTTCTAGCGCCAAGTTTTTAAACACCAAAAATTTTCGTTCCGCAATGGTCGTAGTCGACGGCCTGGGTGCTAAGAACCCCAACACAGACAAAGGGAGCTCCCTTCTTCTTGAGCTTTGAGAAAGGCTGATATCTCCCTGATAGGTTCAATATGAACCTTTGTATGTAAGCGAGCTTGCCTTCAAAGGATCTTAGTTGCGTCAGATTCTTTGGAGGAGGCATCTCCATGATGGCCTTTATCTTTGATAGGTCAACTTCGATCCCCTGATGTTGGAGTATGAAACCCAAGAATTTTCCCGACGACACGCCAAAATTGCACATCAGAGGATTCATTTTTAGATTGCATTCCCTCAGTCTGGTGAAAACGGTCCTAAGGTCTTGGATGCGATCAACCTTGACTTTAGTCTTGACAACCAAATCATCAATATAACATTCAACAACTTTATGGATTAAGTCGTCAAAGATCTTGGTCATTGCCTTTTGATATGTGGCACCTGCGATCTTTAGTCCAAACGGCATCACCTTGTAACAGTATATGCCGATCGGGGTTCGAAATGTTGTATGTTTCTCATCCTCATGCGACATTTTTATCTGATTATACCCAGACGAACCATCGATGAAAGTGAACAGCTTATAATTTAAGGTGTCGTCGACCATCATTTCCATGACCGGAAGATGAAAATCATCTTTAGGGCATTCCTTGTTTAGGTTTCTGAGATCAACGCAGACTCGGATCTGCCCATTCTTCTTTTTCACTGGGATAATGCATGCGATTCAGTCTGCATATTTCTCTTTTCTGATGAAGCGGCGTCGATGAGTTTCTTGGTTTTCTCGATGACTTTTTCTTCCGGCTCCCTTCTCATTCTTCGAGGAGCTTGTTTGACTGTCTTGCATCAAGAGATGTAGCCAGCTTATGCACGACCACTTTAGGGGAGAGGCCAGGCATTTCTTTGTACGTCCATGTGAAGCAGTCGGCAACCTCATTCAGCAAAACGATTATCTACTCTTTCATTTGCTCTGACAAGAGTGAGCTGATGTAGGTCGGCCTTGGATTATCGGGCGTTCCCAAATCAATCTCGGTTAGCTCGTTGAAGGTTGCTTGTCCACCATCTTCAAGCTCTTGAGGGGATTCTTCTGGCTAGGCTAGCTCGTTTTCATCATTTGACTCTTAACTTGCTTCACCAATATGGATCATATAGCATGCCTTGACATCAGGTTGAATGAAACCTATGCCTCGTCTATCTAGGATTCGTCCATCGATGAGTGCTCGGATTTGAGGAGGGTGCCACAACCCTTCATAAAACTTTGCTTCGGAGTCCGTTTAATATAACCAACATCCGCACTTTTTAAAATATTCCCGCATCTCGGGTGCATAATATCTAGGGTTTAGGACGGCTCTTATGCCTCTTTCATAGGGAAGACACGTGATAGACAAATCTTCCGGATGCACGATAGGATTTGACCTATAAAACTGGATGTCCTTCTGTCCACTCTTTCTTCCGGGAACGTAAGGTTTTCAGCTATTCCATGGTGGAGAATGACAATGCATCGAGCTCTTTACACATATACTCCGGCACCCTTGTGAAGGTTAGGGGCCCTTCTATAACTTTGAAGGTCTCTCTTAGCTTCACTTTTTGTATAAGAGCTCAATCTGCACAGCTATTGCAAAACGGGTCCTCTTCCTCTAATTCTTCGGTGTCGCTGCCTAAACGAGGGCAAATTTTGCTGCCGGATAGGCCTTCAATATCAGACTCGTCTATATCACTACCGAAATAAGGGAGAGTTTTACAGAAGGACGGACTTCCAGCGTTGGACTCATCAATGTCATTACCGAAACGCGGACGCACTTGGAGGGGTTTCTATTGAAATTGACAGCCGGCTCAGATTTGCTTCTGAGTTTCGGAGTCGTTCTGTTTTTTGTCAGCTGTGGCTCAGCAATTTGGGGGTTCACAAAGTACCGAGAATCTTCATATCGGACTTCATGCACACTGAACGGTTGGATATCTCCGTCAATGCATCTTTCTTTGCCATTTTTAGTATACTTCATGCACTGATGGAGAGTTGACGGAACGATGCCATAATTGTGGAGCCACAACCATCTCAGGAGAATCTTATAAGACGTATCGGTGTCGATCATGTATATCTTAGCTTTGGTTTGCAGATCCCCAAATTTGATTGGAAGAGCTATGGACCTCAGAACTTGCTCGCAGTTTTGATTGAAGCCTTGGATGACTATCCTTTCCCTTGACAGGTGTCGGACGTCCACTGACAAACTCTTAAGAGTCTGCAAGTTCATGATGTTCATTGAGAACCCCGAATCAATCAATATGCGATTAATTCGGTAACTGTCGCTGTACCCTATCACGTAAAGCGGTCAGTTGTGCTCAGCTATTCCCAGTAACAGGTCTTCATCATGAAATATGACCGCGCCTGTTTGCAGAGTATACTGGACCTCTTTCATATTAATTTCCGCAAAACAAGCTTGATATTGCTCAGGGTTTTGCAGGGCATGAATGCGAACATCTCTGAGCTCCTTGGATAGGACTAGAGCATCATAGATGCTTAAGAGAGACGAAAGCTTCCGGAGATGAGCCAATACATTATAGTCCACTGGGAAAGGACTCAAGTCTTCATGAGCAAGCCCTCCGCCATCTTCTTCATTAGCGACTTGTTTTTCCTTCCATTTTAGGGCATTGCATTGATTTGGCGGTAGAGCCTTGCCACTTCTGATATGGATTTGGTTGGCCTTCGTGGCGATCTTCCCGTCCTCTTTAGGAAAACAAAGTTCTTCCTCAGATTCGCTACCAAGGTGGATGACATAGCAGGTCACGATAGGGACCTCATCATTTGAGTCTTCTTCCAGCTCTTCCGGAATCTCAGTTACTTCTATGGGGAAGAACTCCTTCAATTGAACTAGAGTTCTTTCCTCTTGCTCGTAATTTTCGAGGGAATTGATATGCCTTTGAATGGTCGATTTCCCCATCGACTCCCTTTCGCTTCGAGCCGCACCTTTCCTTTTCTTTTTCTTTAGCTTTTTGGATTTTGAGCCTGGTCGAGCCGAATTGGTAGCCGGAAAGGTAGGCTCTTTTTGCCCTTCCCATTCAGTTCTAGGCTCCGTATGAACTAGCTTTAACATTTTCTTCATCTTCTTAGATATATACATGCTCCATGGAGGTTGCGGCGAGTTAGATTCAGATGTTTGTTCCCAAAAAGCTTCAACTTCTCTCTGTATAAAATTGGTGGTTGCAACTTAATTGTTCACCAATATGCTTTTAGACAGTTCGATCTCTCCGGTCTTGTATTGCTTTTTGACCCAGTCTTTAAAATATAGCAATCCTCGATCGCATGGCTCACTACTCGGTGGTACGGGAAATACAAGGAGATTGTCGATCATTTTTGCTTCATGAAATGTCTTCGACTCCGACAATTATAAACCGTTGTTCAGGGCATCCTTGAATATCTTGCGTACCTTGTGCCTCCTGAAACAGTAAACATTTTTCTTCTTCTCCTCTGGGGAAGGCCCTTCTCCTCCTAGAATTGGCTTTTAGGACCGGTCCTCTTTTTGTCCGCCCGCCTATCGCTTGTCTTCATTGTCAAACGTATTGAAGGCATTGGTATTATTGGAATTTCGCTTTTATGGTTGTCGTCCTTTCGGTTCTTCCAAGACTTGTCACTTTGAGAGTCCGGGGTAGACTCTTTTTTCGAGCGTTCCAACATTTGAACTCTCTTGGTCAGTTCTTGAAACGTCTTGAGGTATGTTGTACATAAGAATAAGACCATCCAATTGCTGAGCTTCCTAATGAGAAGGTTGACGGACTGGTCCTGTTCCAGCGGCGGTTCGCACTTGACCGTGAGATTACGCCATCGGGTGATAAAGTCTGTGTTGCTTTCGTTCTTCCTCGGCATGGTCCTCATAAGGTTAGCAATGGAGATCTTATCACTGACACTCATGAACCTTTGCCGAAATAGAGACTCTATTTGGGCAAAAGTAGTGACAGACCCGTCTGGTATACTCGCGTACTAGTCGAAAACGACACTAGTCGGGCTGTTGACAAACTGACAAAGAAGGAGTGCATCATTACCCCCTGTGTTTCTGCACGACGCTTTAAAGTGGGCAAGATGGTGATGTAACATTTTGGAAAATTATAAATAGTAATTTATTATTTAAATATGGATATAATGAGTTTAAAAAATGATATCACATATGAATTTTGGTATCGGATTGATATCCGCAATAATGTAATTATTTGGGGGGAAATGAAGAAAATGTATGATATCATAAAAATGATCTTTAAATTGTGTTAATATGACATGAGATTTTATTACAAGTTTATAGTATTTAAGTGTTATAATAAGTGTTTTATCTCTTTTAAAATCAAGAATTTATATTTTTAGTAACTTGAAGGTATTTATTTAAAAAGCTTTTTATTTTGATAAGAGGGTGGGTATATGTTTAGGTTAGAATAAACCCTTACAACCAACACACCCTCTCACACACTCTCCTCACTCCACCTCATCCTTCTTTGTTGACATCTCCTACTTACTCTACACAAACCCTTTACACCTCCTACTTGTTCACACCCTTCTACACTTTACCAACAAATGGTTGTGTTCTTTCGCTCACTCTCAAACTGAACCAATGATTTCCTTTAAGCCCCAACATTACAATTTACAAGTATTCTTCAAACCAAAAGAAGAAAAGTTATGGTTCCTTTATAAAACTTGTGTATATCATCAACCTAGAGCCAATACAACCTCTAGAAGCCTCAACCATGCATTTCTTGAGCTGGATTTCTTTGTGCACCATCCTTATAGGTAAATATCCTTCCTTTTTGCAAGTTTTAATATGGACAAATATCGGTTTTTAGTGTCACATATCCGAAAATGAGATTTTTGTGATATTTGTGATGATAAACTTGAATCTGGAACTGCTAGGTTAATCTACTAGAAAAACTAACAATACTGGGATATGATGAGACCAATAGAAGATAACCCCTAAAGCCCGAGTCCCTAATTCCTCAGTTCACCCGCCGGTTTTCCCTAAATTCCCGCCGCTACCCGGTTTTCCCCAAGTTCCCACAGCCGCCGGTTTTTGTGTACAATTGTGTTTTGGGTTTTGGTCAGTAGCTTTATTTGGTGATAATTTAAGTTATTGTATTGTTTGTTTTGTCCTAGATTTCATATAGAGAAATCTGGGAGTGTTCTAGTATTGTTTCAACAATGTTTCCGATATTTATGATACGGTTTTTCATATTTCTATACCTTGACTGAATTATTGATATTTGTACGTTAATGTCAGGGGTATTTGGTCGTATTTGGAGTAAGTGAGCTATAGTCTCTAAAATATGTGCGTTTAGCTCGTTGAATTTCTTTTTGATGTGATTTTTACACCGATGTGTTATAACTACGATTGTAGGTACGATCGTGGAGATTTCCGAAATGGTAAGGATGGACAAAGCAATCGTGGATTTCGACTAGCTCGACAAGTTGGTGAATAGATTTATATCTACGGGGGAAATCGGGTGGATAGCGTATAGCACCCCGCAACCACTTACATAGAACAGTTATGATATAATTAGTATAAAGTGATATGTTAGCTAACTTAGTTACATTATATTAGTGTATGGTAGGTACCTAGTAGATTTCATATGGGTATGGTTATACCTTGATATATGGTATTAGGGATAGACGTATGTGACGATAGATCCGTACGATATGGATATAATATTGGATGGATATGGTACGAGGAAATCATACCGTACATGTGATGATGAGAATAATGTGCCGAATACGGCCAAATTTCATTTGGACTCATGGAGTCATGAGTTATCCCGACTTTGGACGTTACGATTGATTGAGCTATACTCTTTTAAAAACCAACGATCCGTTTTCACTTTTAAATGATAAATGACAAGGATGCGATGCTATTTCCAAAACGAATATCTATTTTAAATTAATGCAGCTTCCTTATTTCAAAATAACGTTTCGTTCCATTTTCAATGATAATGGTATAGCTCATAGCAATTAGTTACGTTTAATAATTATGCGATACGCTTAGATTTCCTTTATATGCTCGGGATATGCTTACCCATTATATACGTTAATTGCGTTCTCTTTTATACGAACACACTAATAGCATACTGCACAACTACCAATGAATACTATGTTGCACTAGCACAGACGCATATGTTACACTACACCTCGTTGGTACTGCAATGACACTGTAAGACCGCTATACCACGCGATATTTAGATAAATACCGATATGATGTGTTATTAATTCCCTATATCTGGGGAATTGGGTTCTATTTATATGCTATGGATATTGGTAGAATTACATTCTACTATAAACACTTATATAATACTTGCATAAATACTAATGATTGACATGCTGCACGAGCACAGACGCGTATGCTATACTACACATCATTAGTATTGCCATGACACAGTAGAATTGTTGCATTTGTTTGCACGACTGACTATATTTATGTACGATGTCTTGATTACCTATTGATTAATTGCGAATACCATTACCCTGGGTATTCGTATTTGATTGTTACGAGTTTTTATGATATTTTTACCTTCGATGATATATATCAGTGGTATAGGATGCTGATATATATATATATATATATATATATATATATATATTATATCATCAGAATGATATATGCAATTATTATTCTTCTTTACTTGATATTTTCTAGATACGATGAGTTAACGTCCACCATGAGCTTGATGTTTTCTGATTTGATTTTATTTCGAACTGAGTGGGAGAGCTATACGGTTACGGACATACTACATATCCGGACTAAGTGGGGGAGTATACAGTTGGATACATGGTGGACCCGGTCGAGACCGAGGGGCACGAAAGCCGCAATTAAGGCGGAGAGCCTAGCGAGGACCCTTGATACCGGAGATAGATATGAGCACGGCGGATATCCAAGGGATACTGACCGAGGATAAGGATACTGAAGGGTGATCGATTTGATGAGACGGTGCCGACGATATTTGGATTGGCTTGTCGATGGTGGACACGAGAGATTTGATGATTTTTGCGTGTTGGTGATGGACACGAGAGATGATGATTTAAGGTGTCAATACTGGACACTCACATATTGATGTTCTGCGATCATTCGAGAAACACTGTTATAGTTTATGCGATATAGTAGCCGATCAGGACTGATCCGGAGGACAGAACCTGAATATTATTTTTACCTGTTGATATATATAAAAGGGTTTATAAACGAGCTATAGTCTCATTATTTTGACGTGTCTTGGATGACAAAAGAATCTTTTAAACTGTAAACCTCTTAAAAAATCATTACTAAATAGCGAGGCATGTATCTTAAATAAAATACATATAATACTTCATATTATTACGTCTGCTTCTTATGCCGTGACATACGTATCCCGTGGCTATTTTAAAAAGGGGTTTTACATACATGTTTCAGCTACCTTATAGGCTTCTATCTGGATGCATGTTATATACGTATGAGATGATATATTTTCGGGTTTACGCGATCAATAGTGATGCATTTATTGTACTTATGCATTATTTATATATACTAGTACATGATATGATAGTATTATACTTTATGACCTAGGTATATCGTTATGCATTTTGATTTCTAGCTTGCGATATACTTTTATTCACTGAGTTGGCAACTCACCCCCGTTGTGCCCCAGTTTCTTGCAGTATATACCGCTCGGATCATCATCAGCTTGCGGCACACTCTTCTCTTCGGTGATTGCTTTGGTAGGTGGGCTACTGTTGTATCGTACCCACACTTTTGTGTGTGTGTGTGTATTCTTTTGTATCTAGTTAAAACTCCATCGACCCAGAACTTGTATATTGTGGACTTAGAAGCGAGACCTAGAGTTTATGTGTTTTCGGGCGTCGCACTCGTCGGAGTCGACTCTTTTATACTTGTTGGTTTTATTTCGCTTTTCTTTTCTTTGCCATAGGGCATCGTATATTATCTGCGTGGTTGCTCTGCCGTTTGGGCATGGAAGCTAGCTCCCGTTGGGATACTTTAAATATTATGCTTGTATCAGGTTTTATTCAAAATTTACAAAGGAGGTGTTGCTGATTTCTAAAACATCATAGATGCTTTTCAAACACACTTATTTAGACTTAAAATAACTATTTTTAAACTGATTCCATCTAATGACTATTTTTAAACTTCACCTCCAATATTTTCATAAAAAGGTTTAGATTCCGGGTTTTTGGCTTACTTGGATCGCATCGACGTCTTTAGATATCACGTGATTTAAGTGCCGGCCACGTGCCACTTTCTGGTCGTGACAAAGTTGGTATCAGAGAGTTTAGTTTAACCTTTGTTCGAGTCTGGGTTTGACTATGTGGAGTCTAGGCATACACTTTCATTACCAAGGTTTGACCTTACGGAGCTTAGACTTGACTTTGGGGGTCTTATACCCGAACTTTCGTTACATAGGTTGACCTTAGTTGATAGAGTAGGTACTAAATAGAGTGGCGTACCATACATATGTTCCGCAGCATATTTACGATACGATACTGCACCTAAGTTACCTTAGGATATATATTTTAAGATCTTTTCTTCTATTCGTTCAGTTGATCTATCCTCATCAATACATGTTGGTTGTTTCGGTCACCATGTCTATGCAAGCCGAGAGGGATGCGGTTAGAGATACGGTCAGGGAAAACTTGTCTGGGACGAGAAATGACCAAGGTGATATTCCGGTGATATAGGAACATGTTGTTTATCCTTATATGATCGGATTTCTAGTTTTGAAGCGAGTTTCTTTAGGATCCGCCCCAGAGGGTCGGGTCATCGCTGGAGACCAGCCGGAATTGAAGGCATGATGTTGTATACCCTACTCCGGAGATCGTTGTGTTGCCTACTGTTCAGACAGTTGTACCAACCGTTGCTGAGATTATCGAGGTGTCGCTTTCAGAGTTCATGAAGCTAAAGTCGCCGGTGTTTACGAGTATAGATGTTCCAGAGGATTTTTAGTCATTCATGGGTATGATGGCTAGGATATTTAATTCGTTGTGGCGCTCCGATATGAGATCGATAAAGTTGACTAGCTTCTTTTTTATGGGTTTTGCTCAGACCTGATGTGAGTCGCTAGAGAGAGACCGTGTATTGAGTCTTCCTCCGACGAATTGGGACGAGTTCCCAAAGGTGGGCTTAGCTAGATTCTTCCACAGAGTGTCAGAGATGCCGAATTCGTATTTTCAAGTTTTTGTGTAAGACTCCGAGCTTGATCATAGCCGAGTATGAGTTGCAATTCACGTAGCTATCGCGATACGCTCCTTATTTGATCGATACTGAAGAGTAATGGAATAAGAGATTTGTGCAAAGTCTCAATGCACAGTAGTTCTTCTCCGTCGATACTGAAGATTCGATATATATACAGAGGCATTGTGTACAACCATACATTCAGAAGAAAGTCTTGATGATATTGCAGTTGTTCCGGAATGGAAGTGGATTCATTAAAGAGTGCTAGTTCCGAGCAAATTGGATAAATAAGATCGGCAGGAGCCATGACGGGTTCTTTCCTGTAACATTTCATAAATATAAAATATTATTTTTGGAAATTTAATATTAAAATAATATATTTCGCGAAATCTATTCGATTTGCGAATAGGAGTTTTCGTAAAATGGTATAAATGTATACCAATATTTGGAAAATAATTGGAGATTAAATGATTTATTCATTAAAAATATATTTATCGGATTTTGACATTTTTATAATTAAATATATGCAAGTTTAAATTAAATTGATTAGTGCACTACTAATCACGACTAAGCAAAATCCGTATTTTTAACATTTTTCCATGGTTAGTGCACCATGTCATGTGCATTTTGTTGCATGTTGTATTCTTGTGTTTGGTTTTAATTATTTGGAAAAAGAAAAGAAATGAGATGCCAAGAGATATTTGAGAAAGAATAAAGCATAATAGATATTTAAAGAGAGAGCGCGCTTAAGAGAGAGTGAGCTTAAGAGAAAGAGAGAGAGAGAGCGCTTAAGAGAGAGTGAGGTTAAGAGAGAGAGAGAGAGAGTAACCCTTGACCAAATCCTTCATCTCCTTTTCTTCATCATTTCATTAATCATCTCCATTTCCTTCATCTCCTTCATCCTTCTCTACCTCTATGTATCATCTCTAATTAATCAATAAAACCCCATGCCACCTTCACAATAAATGATCCTTACCTCATCCTAAACCCTTTGAAACATTCAAGTTTGGATTTTGAAGGCTTTAGGCAACTCAAGAATTATCCTAAGCTATCAAATGAGATAAGCTCTACACTTTTGGTTAAGTATTTGTGTTTAGTATATCCTAGTCTAGTTTAGAAATTTATTTAGTTAGGTTTTGTGATCTTGGAAATTTGGAAGTTGATGTTAAGTGGTAAATTAAGGTGTAGTGAGTGTTTGCAAGACTTGAGTGGTGTTTTTACTGGCTAAGACCAGATACTAGAAACCAAAACATGAACTTTGAAATCGGCCGATATCGTTTTTTGTGAGAATAGTGATGTGTTTTGTGAATCTGCTATAACCCGGGGACCCTAAAAATTATTTAGCGATTACAGAGAGATGTGCATGCACATAGGAACCTACCATAGAAGCCTGAGACCCCCATTCCATTTCTTGGCCCAAATAAACTCAATATGGCCGCAAATTGTGGCCTGGGTATGTTGGAAATGGTCTGTGCTTGGTCTATGGCTCCTATATCAGTTAATTAGACCTCCCCTATATGCAAAATTCCCTAGTTTGACTGAGGGTAGAATCTGAGAGTGATTTCCTCTGTTGCTGAATTACGTTTTGCGATTTCTGAAACTTGGTATTTATATTTGGGTTTGGATTCCGTCGTTGGACGTTTGTACATCAACAGACAAGGGTTATTTGGTTGATCTTGCATGCGTAAGCCATAGTTTCTAACCTATGAGCACTTCGTGTGCCGTATCGGTTTTCGGACATTGATTTTAATAGAATTACGATTATGTATTGATTGTAGGTACCTTCGCGTGGACTTCCGAGATGACGAAGCACATCGACTTCGGCTAAGCGAAGAGTTTAGCAGGTGAGTAGATTTATATCTACGGGGGAAGTCGGGTGGATGTCGTATAGCACCCCCGCAACCATTGATATGGAAAGATTGTTATATAAATTATAATTTTGATTAAGGATATGCTATGAATTTACGGACATGATTAAAGGTTTTAGGAAGAGATGATGGGATAAAAGTTGACACTAATGGATATATTGGCTTGAGGATATGATATATGTATATAAGATAACTTGACGTGGGATATTGTGATGATAAATATAGATGACTCGGATTGTTATGAGAATATGAAATGAGAAAGTGAATCATGATAAGTATGAATTGAAAGAGGAAAAGTATGAGTTGACAATGGCATGATATGAAATCGAGATCGATACAACTTGAGATTAATAAGATATGATGTATATATAAATGTAACTTGATATGAGATTGATACAAATGCGACTTGAGATATATGTGTGTGTATATTTATTTATGAGGATAACGAGTGTTATGCCATACGAGATTTTAGATCCGTACCCTTATTGATGAATAAGACGATAGAATCCCTATTCTGTTTGATGTCACCATACGATGGATTACCGTACGCGATGAGTTACCGGATGATTGATCCGCGCTAATGATTTGAGGATGATGATCGAGGATTATTGTCATATCGGATGTTATGAGGCGGGATCACCGACGTAGGATATTACCCCTCGTGATGTACATACCACGTTCCGGTATTTAATGCTATATGATATCATTTGCTAGTACACATGCACAATACCGTTGATACGCATGTTACACTTACACAGATTTACCGGCTCACACACATTCTTCATCGATAATTTACATGCCACTTACACAGTAGAACTTCCATATCATGAGATAAATCTTAAACGTAAAAGTACATTCATTGTTTAGCCCTATCACTTGACATGCTTGCATGATATACTCAATATGCACATATTACTACTCTATGTTGCATACATCGTTCTTTATGGTTGTATGCTTGAGATGATGTTTTCAAGAGATCTCTGGATTTGAGAACCGCAGTTATGTTTCAAAGGGAATTATGTATTGCTTTAAAAACACGGTTTCTCTTGATATGATATTTCGAGACATCCACCATGAGTTTTCTCGGTTCTGAGCTATGATTATACCTGATTCGAGGAGCGGTAGGCACCGTCTGCGGGTACATGGTGGACCCGGTGAGGTCCCCGGGAAAAGAAGCTCGAGATGTAGACGATGAGCCTGGCAGGGAAGCACTACCTACCGGTGATAGTTTTTGGCTTGGCGGTTATCTGGAGGATACCGACCGGAGTCGTGAGATGATATGGGCCGATCCGGACTGACGGAGCCCGAGTTAGTTTGGCGCGGCAGATATCTGGAGGATACCAACCGTAGTCGTGATATGGGCCGATCTGGACTGACGGAGCCCGAGATATGAGGATTTATGCGTCGATGTTGGACATGGGTTTCATAATATTTCGAGTGTCGGTGTTGGACACTCAGCTTCCATGATTTTGATGTGTCATTGATAGACACACGTGGTTGATATCCTCATATATATACAGGCATATATTTTCATGATGTTTCGAGTGTCAGTATGGGACACTCAGGTTCTATGATATTGTTTGTGTCGTTGATGGACACGTGGATGATATCCACATGCATATAGGCATATGATATCGGATGTTTATTTATATATGTCATTGCATTGAGTCGATTGTTGACATATATGCGTACATGGTCACCTTAGATATCATAGTATTACCTTCAGGATTTTTATTCGATTTCTACCTGCTGATATTTTCTATTCACGAGTTGGAAACTCACCCCCATTGTGCCACGGTTCTTGCAGGTTTGACCGCTTGGGATCAGTTGCGGTATTGCTGGCACACAGCTTCATCCAGGGTGCTTTTCTTTGGTAGGTGGGACACATGTTGGATCGTGCCCACTCCCGTACTTTATATTCCGTTGTATCTAGATAAACTCCATCAAATCAAATCAGAAACTAGAAATTGTGTATTGGTAGACCTAGTCATACTTGGGTATTGTGCGAGACTTAGAGCGATGGGTTTATGTTCGCTTCTTGAGTTTTGATGTCCTGCTTATTTATTGTTCTTTCTGGATTGATCTTCGCCGTTGGGCGTCGTATATATGTTATTGCGTGGTTATGATTCCTCTAGTTGGCGAAGAGCTAGCTCCCGCTTGGGGATGCCTATATATTGTTGTGTATATGGTTTTGGATCAAAATATACAAGGGAGGTGCTGCCCAAATTTTTAAAAGACGAAACATGTTTCTAACTAGTATAACCCACTTGCATTTTCATGTTTCATTATCTATGCATTTAAAGAAAAACTTGATTTCATTATACCTGTATTTCAAACTGCACCCCCACTATTTTCCGCAAAAAAGTTTAGATTTTCTTAGCTTCAGCTTACTTGATTTACGTTGCGCCTTTAGACTTTGCGTAATTTAAGTGCCTGTCACGTGCTAAATTACGGGTCGTGACAAAGTTTATATCAGAGTGTTATGTTTAACCTTGGTTTGAGTCTGGGTTTGACTATGCGGAGTCTAGGACGTAATATATATTTCGGAGCCTAGGCTTTACCTTACGGAACTTAGACTTGACGAGGGGTATTAGACCCGAACTTTCATTTCATAGGTTGACCTTGATTTATGGAGTAGGTATCTTGATTAGAGTGACGTGCCGTACGTATGTTCCGCGGCATTCTTACGATACGATACTCCACTTAAGTAACCTTAGGATGTACTTATCTTGAGATCTGTGATACTATTCGTTCCTATGATCATATATCCATTTGTGATCTGTTGATTTCTTTCGTTCATTTGATCTATCATTATCGATACCTGCTTGAGGTTCCTGTCACCTTGGTTTGAGTGCAGAGAACTGCTGCTAGAGATGCAGTCAGAGCGAGCTCGTCACGGACGAAGGCAGACCATGATGTTTTCTGGTGAGATAGCAACGTGTAGGTATAGTGTTGGTGTTGTGACCTCTCCTTTAAGGCGAGTGTTCGGTTTTGCACCGGATGGTTGGGCCATTGATAGAGGCTTTCGGATTGAGAGGACTGTTGATGTATAGCCTACCTTAAAGATTGATGGGATATCGTTTCCAGAGCTTATGAGCTGAAACCGCTGGAGCTTTCAGGAAAAGATGTGACAGGAGAGAGCTAGTCTATCTCGAGTTGAGTGACTGATATGATTCGTCAAATTTGATGTGCCGACGCAGGCTCAGTTGAGTTGAAGAATTCCAATTGAAGTATCTTACTTGGATCTAGAGTAAGTCGAGTAAGAGAGGACGTTGTTCATCGGATGCTCCGATGTGGGATCGGTAAGTTGACAAATTTCAGATAGAAGGACATCACCAAGATGCGTTGTGATTTGATCTAGAATGGACGAATAAAGTGTATTCCTCCAATGATTTGGACGAATTCTCAAGGACGTGTTCGGCTAGATATCTTCTACGGAGTGGCGATGGTACCAAGTTCGTAATTTCAAGTCCGTGTGAAAGACTCCAGATTGACTGTAGCCGAGAACGAATTGCAATATGTAGACAGCAAGACATGACGTCGAAGTGGACGATAATAAAGACGAGTGGAACAAGAAGTTTGTGCGAGATGTTAACAAGCGGTTGTTACTCTCCGTTGATGCCAAAAGATTGATATGTGTGCAGAGTCGTTAGATACAGCCAAATTTCATAGGAAAGCCATACTGAGGACACAGCTGTCCAGTTATGAGAAAAGAGTTAAGCAAGAGTGCTAACCTTCATATAGTTCGGCATAGGTAAGATCGGAAGAGACCTTGAGTAGGTTCTTTCCAGGCACCGCATCGATAAAGATTTGCACTCAAGATCAGTTATATCGTGCATATTCAGAGGGCCAGATGCCGCCATCGGTAATGTGTCGTTTGTGAGTGGCAATGTTGATTGGCCAAACGGTGATCAGAGGAGTTCCAGAGAGAAACCGTTCCATTAGTACACATGACCGGGCCGACGAGCGAAAGGATCGTGAGATTGTAATCCACAGAGAAACGGAAACCCAGAGACTGAAGACGCCATACTGTGAGCAAGAGGCAAGTAGATGATCTTGCTCTGCCAGCTTGGGCGTACCGGCATTTTTCGACATTGTAGGAGGTGTACCTCAATGTCATTTATTGCGATTGCGTTTTGTGATCCGAGTATCACACTTTTATCGCTTGGACTTGAGTTTCGATGATTGGGTTTCGTGATTTATGTTTTCGTGCACCATGGTTGCACCTACTAGAGATTTATATTTTGTGCACAGTTATTGCACTTGATTTATGTTATATACACCGCTATATTGGTTTATGATTTGTACATATCTATTGCACTTGGTATTGATTTGTGCCTTCATTGCACGTATTTATGGTTTCGTGGATTCGATACTGTCGATTTGATTTCGTGCATGTTGTATGCACTTGCCTTTATTTTTGCACTCGGTATAGCTTATATGTGCTTGCAGTGCATTGGGATGGATTTTGTGCACGCAGTTGCACATGTTTATGATTCTATACAGCTTGGTATACTTGGTGTTGTTTTTGTGAGCATTTGAGATATTGATGAGTTTCCGTGCATTGGTTGCACCAGATTTGTATTTCGTGCATTGGTTACACCAGATTTGTATTTCGCGCATTTGTTGCACTAAATTTGTATTTTGCGTATTTGTTGCACCGGATTTATGTTTTCATACGCGTCTGCACTTGATGTTCATTATCGTGCATACTATTGCACTGGATGTTTTATACGGACCTGAAGCACTTGATTTGGATTTTCACGCATATTGGGCGCATGGTATGAGAATTTGTGCACACGGGTGCACTCAATTGAGAATTTTATTCGCGCATATTGGATGCACTTAATGGAGACTTTATCCGTGCATGGTTGTTGTGCTTGATTGAGATTTTTGTGCACTCTAGATGCACTTGATATTGTTGTCGTGCACATCCGTTGCACTGGACAGATGCTTTCGCGCACACCCGTTGCACTTAGTTTTGCTTTGGTGCATATTCATGGCACTAGTATTGGATTTAGTTTTTCATATGCACCAGACGCACGCGATGTTGGATACGCTTTTTGAGCCTAATTTTATTTATGAGTATCGCGTTTTGATGATGGGTACTATGTTATATAGTAGTCGAGCAGGACTGATCTGAAGACAGTACCTGAGTACTTTTGCATACATGAAAAGTTTACCAAAAGGGTTTTCAAAAAGGAGCTATAGTCTTGCTATTTCCTACGTGTCTGCGAGTGACACGAAATTTTACAAGGAGAACCTTCTGAGATATTTCAAAAAGGCGGGACGTATAATTTGAGCAAAATATATATAGGTATATATTTACTACTTTACAAATGATCGTCCGCCACTTTTGCCGTGAGCTACGAATAGCACGGCGATTTAGGAAAGATTTGGCATGAGTTATTCAGCTTTTAAAATGGTTTTACAAGGATGCGTACTATATATGTATTATAATTTTGAGTATAGCATCATTGAGTACAGTATTGGATTTCGAGATTTGCATATCCTTTTTAACTCCAGTGATTGCGTGATGCTTGACGGAGTTTAATTTTTGGTTTCGTACTCGTTTTCAGGCGCACACGATGCGCTGTGGTATTTCTGTATCTTCCATGATTTCGAAGCCCCGTTGATTTGAGCTGATTATTGAAATGTTTTAGTATTTGGGGATTTAAATTTAAATTCGGCGACCGAATTTATTTAAGGGGGGAGATTGTAACATTTCAGAAATATAAAATATTATTTTTGGAAATTTAATATTAAAATAATATATTTCGTGAAAATTATTCGATTTGTGAATAGGGGTTTTTCGTAAAATGATATAAGTATATACCAATATTTGGAAAATAATTAGAGATTAAAATAATTTATTCATTAAAAAGATATTTATCGGATTTTGGCATTTTTATAATTAAATATATGCAAGTTTAAATTAAATTGATTAGTGCACTACTAATCACGACTAAACCAAATCCGTATTTTTAATATTTTTCCATGGTTAGTGCACCATGTCTTGTGCATTTTGTTGCATGTTGTATTCTTGTGTTTGGTTATTTGGAAAAAGAAAAGAAATGAGATGCCAAGGCATATTTGAGAGAGAATAAAACAAAATAGATATTTAGAAAGAGAATGAGTTTAAGAGAGAGTGAGGTTAAGAGAGAGAGAGAGTAACCCTTGACCAAATCCTTCATCTCCTTTTCTTCATCATTTCATTCCTCATCTCTGTTCCCGCCAAAAATTTCTACGCAAAAGAGCCCAAGGTATCAAATGGCAGCGATACGCTTAAGAAAATGTAAATCGGTATTTTTCGGACTATGTTTCAACAAACTCCTGAATGAGAATCTGAAAAAATCTGATAGTATTGAAAGAGTCTCGAAAAATCCTTCAATTTGATATATTATGGGCCTCATAATTCATCCGGAATCAAAATTTATGAGCAAATGTGTTATACACGTGTGATCTAAGTAATGCTCTACTACATAGAGGATACACTTTTAGTCCCACATCGGGAAAAAGATAGATCCCTTCTCTATCACTCCCATATTAATAAGAGGGGATGCCTCTTAGAAAAGGATGAGAATTCAATTCTCAAAAGAGTTTAGTTCTCCATAGGAGCTTAGTTCTCCAAATTAGGGCCTTAGCTGCCTCCCTCCCATGATATGCAAGCGCCACGTGCGATGCACGTGTGCCCAACACGTGCGACGCACGTGCACAAACGCAAAGAAGACCTTTAAGCAGCGAGAAGTTTAAGCTCCAACATGTTCTTACCCCCTGATGAGTGGGACATGGTTCAAAGGGTACATCCCTCCACACCATCGATATATGGCACTGTAATCTCTCAGTGTCGTCAAAGAGGTGCTCGGTCCCAACGACCAATGATCTTTCTTTCCAAAAAAGAAAAACAGAAGAATCCCCCCCCCCAAACTTCGATCTCAAAGAGAAGAGCTAAAAAGAAGAAGAAGAGAAAGGTTTAAGAAGAAGAATTTTCTTCAAGGTAAATAAAATAAAGATCAGAGTATCTCAAGGGTCTAACCCTCATAAAAAGAACATGGTTCTTTCCTTGGATCTGAGATCCATGAGACAAGTCTCCTCCAAATGAGAATTCAGTTCTTACGAGGATGAATTTGTTCTTAGGGCTCGAAGATCCAAGAAAGAACAGAGGATTGAACTCTTCAGAAAATAATACACAAGAAAAACCCAGCGCCAAGCGCTACTCAATAAAAGAGTGCTTAGCACTCAATGGTTGGCGCTCAGCGCCAAACGCTACTCAATAAAAGAGAGTGCTTAGCAATCAATGCTGGCACTCAGAGCCAAGCGCCTCGCGTGCCCCTCACGTGGGCGTTGCTCAATAAGGAGCACTGATCCGCACTCAAATGCTAGTGCTCAGCGCCAAGTGCTCCACGTGCCCCTCACGTGGGTGCTGCTCAATAAGGAGCGCTTAGCACTCAATGCTGGCACTCAGCGCTAAACGCCTCACGTGCCCCTCATGTGGGCGCTGCTTAAAATAAGAAGTGCTTAGCACTCAAATGCTGGCACTCAGCGCCAACCGCCCCACGTGCCACTCACATGGGCGCTACTCAATAAAAAGTGCTTAGCACTTAATGGTCGACGCTCAGTGCCAAGCGCTCCACATGCCCCTCACATGAGCGCTACTTAACATTGAGCGCTCTACACTCCTCAAGAAGAGCCTAGCGCCATAAAGAGTGTTCAACACTCATGTAAAAAAACAAAAAGAAAGTGGGAAAAGCGAAGCAAAGTGTGAGTGTCAGTACTCACATAAATATTTAGCATTATGTGCACAAAGAAAGGACTGTGTCCTAGTAAGTGTCTAACACTTTATTGAAATAGGAAACGATAGAAACTCAACGGGCTGAGCCTAAGTTAGTCAAATTCCTAATCAACCGAGCCCATGTGCTCTTTATTTTTCCAAACTGGTCTTAGTCCTAAACAAGACCACCGATCTTTTGACAAATATCCATTGGTTCAAGGGTACATCTCTCCACACCTCTGATACATGTTGTTGTAATTCTTCAATGTCTTCAGAGAAGTGGAGGGTCCCAATAACCAATAGCTCTGGGTATACCCCCAAACCATCAAACCATAAACTCCTTGGACCGCATCGTCCTTAAAACTAAATTGTGGACCGCAACGTCCTTAAAACTAAACCCTTTGGACCACAACGCCCTAAAAACTAAATTGTGGACCGCAACGTCCTTAAAACTAAATTGTGGACTGTAACGTCCTTAAAACTAAACCCTTTGGACCGCAACGTCCTTAAAACTAAATTGTGGACCGCAACGTCCCTAAAAACTAAATTGCGGACCGCAACATCCCTAAAAACTAAATTCCACAGACTATGATGTCCTTAAACTTCGGACCGTAATGTCCCTAAACTAAATTCCATGACCGTAACGTCTTTAAACTAAACCCTTTGGACCGCAACGTCCCTAAACTAAACTCTATGGACTATGATGTCCTTAAACTCTACGGACTATGATGTCATTAAAACCAACGGACCGTAACGTCCCTAAACTAAAATGATAGAGCCCAAATGCTCTTTCATTGGAGCAAAAATGATCCCAAACCCCAGTTAAGTAGACCTTAGTCTAAAATTAGACTAACGTGTCCTTAACAAACATATAAGTTGATCTTAACCTCAAACGAGGTTAACGAGCCTTAAATCAACCAAACCCAATCTAAGAGAATACGAATTTGGACTAATCCACGCCCTACGGGTAGCAACATAAAGTAGTCTCCGTATACAATCCACGGGCAACCAAAAAATAAAACAAACACACACGACTTGAAGTGAACATCTGGAGAAGGAGAAAGTGCTTATCGATGCGCGGTAACATAATTAACTGCAGGGGCTTGCGCCTGCAGGGAAGAGCGTCCCCACAATCAAAAACCCCTCGCCAACGAGGGGGAATCTGACGAAATCTGCTACAACGGCCGCATCCGCCCAAATCTCCAATGCACGGTGCCATAAATCAGCTTGGTATCTTCGGAGAGATGGACGGATAAATCCAAATAGCATCTGCCCCCAAATTCAGGCAAGACGAACTACGCGGTTTCGTCTCTGTCTCCAGCGGTAAACAGATTCTGGCATGCCCGGTGGGACCTTTTCCTCTTTCCACTCCACACTTCGTGTGTCGTGTTTCGTGAACAAATCGCGGTCTGCTATAGTTGCCTGTGGATTCGAGGTACTAAGATTTGGTTTCTTTCTCCGTGCAGAAGAGAAGATGGCATCAATAGCTTCTAACCGCACTAACTGCAGCAACAACTCCTGCTCTGCCCCGTTTGGAGGAGTAACTTACGGGCCCCAAGGGGCCTCCATCAACGCAATGCCGGTGGAACAGGTGACACAGGCCACCACGGGATTGTTCTTCGGGGCCATGCTCTCACCAATGAGCATCAACACCCCAGTGCCATCACAGGAAGCTCCAAAGAAGTCGGTCTTTGATCGGCTTACCACTACCACGGCCCCTCTCAGTGGGTCGTCCAAGTCCAACGACTTGGTCTTTAACAGACTAGGCCAAAGCTCAAGCAGACCCGTGAAGAAGCCTGCAATACCCGAAGGAGTTGTCCCGAAGCGGATGCCAGTCCAGCTCTGGTAAATGAAGTTATCAAAGGGGCTTCTCCTGCTAAGGGGTCGGTCATTGCAAGACTGGCCATCCCAATTCCTGCTTCGGGTGAGGTCGTTACAAGTGCTTCCCCTGTCCAAAAGTCGGCCTTCGCGAGATTGACTATTCCCCCTCAGCGGACGTCTATCTTCAATAGGCTGATGCCGACAACAACTTTTCATCAGATCAGGGGGCATGACGAAGCTACCATGATAACAGAGATGATCCCGATTACACGACATGCTCGACGTCGTCACTGGTGCTGGGTGAGAAAAGCTGGGGGCAGTTCCCCTTCTGGATTTACCCCACCAGCTCCAATGGTGGAAATTGATGTTGCTGTTCCACTGGGAATAGCTTTGAGCTGCTCAGGAGGGTGCGCAAGAACTCTCCAACTGCCGTATTGAGGAGATGTTAGTGTTTATTCCCTAGAGGCCATTATTGTATCATACTAGCTTGTATATTACTTAATGGAAGCTTGGGATATTCACAGTTATATTGACAGTCTTGCTAAAAATGGTAGTATGCTACTTGGTTTGTGTCTACTTTAATATGTGCATATGTTTCTTGTAACGTATCGTTTATACATATTAGTAGAGCCCTTAGGATCTTTGCTTGATTACCAGCGTTGTGATGGCAGTCACACTAGTGGGGGCTGGGTAGTCTATAAGCAACATCCTATACAGGTCCCTAGTCGTAGGATTATCGAGACAGGGCATCGATACTCCGGAGTAGACTAGTGTGTACGCTTCTCATCCCAGCTGGGGAGATGGTCTGTCCCATAGCCATCAGTACGTCGTACTGGAGATAGTATACAGGTGCTCGTTAGGTTACGGGTACACCGGACAGGACTCGCCGGGAACTGCAGGTTGGATTTATACGTCAGATAGCAGTTCCCAGGTGACATGAATACAGCTTAGTCTGTCGACTTGATACTGCTACTTCGCCTCGGGTGTGTTCCCACTATACTTAGATTACTACCCTACCACGGCTCAAAGGAGTCGTACAAACAGATAGTAGTTGGGTGCAGTCCCGAAGCACTTGGAGGTAGTGGCGGTTAGACAGGATTCGTCTCTCCCGGTATTGGGGGTTAATATCGCGCTGTGTATGGAGAGCCATTACGCAAAGTCCCTGGCTAGGGCAAGCGAGATTTACTGGTAGGTTCCAGTAGTTTCTCAAGGTGTAATGGGCTTCACTCCGACACGACTTATACCGCTATTAGGGGTCTGACGTTTTACCGCTCCCTAGGCCCGATATGCGATAGTCTTAGACGAACAGACCAGAATGTACGGAGATTGTCACATCAGGCTCAGTAGGAGTTCGGATGGGTTCCTCATCGTCCTTCTTATCGACATCTACCTGGGGACCGTTACGTACAGCTAGTGCCGCTTGCGGTCTGTGGTTAAACCAACTGCCAGCGTAGTGTCGAGTCTTTAAAGTCCCACACAGAGAGTTTCCCTGCTTCGGACGAAACGATATAAAGGTCGTATGGTTTTACGACAGGGTTCGGACGCATACGTGTTTTTACGCACGTACGATATTTGGACAGTTTTTACTAGCGGGCTTTGGTTTAAGCCAGATTCTAGTATCAGATTATTGGATTTATACAGTCTAAAGTTTTTCCGTGTTTTCACGGATAGGAGGGACTTTCTCGTAATTCTTCGAGAAGCTTCTAGAAGTATGATGACTAGGAGGCTAAGGTGGCATTTGCATTTATTGGATTAATGAGTCTTGAGAGTGAATCATCCATGGAGTTAATGTTGCATTAATGTTTTAAATGACTCATGAGATGAATCACTCTATGAATTAATGAAGCATGATGACACATATTTATTTGTTATTCATTTTAATTATATCATATGCTTCATATATTCAAATGATATCATCATTCCAAAAGCATGCTCATTCTCACCTTCTCTCTTCTCAAGCTCTCTCTCTTCAAACCCTAACCCTAACCTCTCATGTATTGAGATCAAGGGTTAGCAAGACTAATTAATCCATAATCCTACTCTATATCCCCTAGGTTGCTTAGATTAGCACTTTGAAAAACCTAGTTACCTCAAGTTAGAGGTCAAGCTTGGAGTAGTAGCTCTCGAGTGGATCGTCTTTGACTCGAGGAGGCCGTTGAGGTGCCGACGTTCCATAGAGCCTACGAGGAGTGGAGGACAGCGATGAAGACCCGAAGGACAAGTAACGTGAGGTATAACTTCGAATCGGAGTAGTTAAACCTTTCGTAGTTTGCTAGTAATGGTTTAGACACGATCCGTGTGCTCAAGTCCGTGTTACAAACCTTTGATAATTGTTTTTCATATATTCCGCCTCCCCGCAAGCTCATGGGATGCGTGACATGGACTTACAGTGGTATGAGAGCCTACTAAACCTTTACTAGTTTGTTAGCAACTAATTAGAACTTCGATCGTCGGAAAAACGCGAAAACATAACCCCGGACCCTTCAAGTTTCTGTCAATTTTAAAAGTGTCGAAAAAATTATTTGATAGGTATGAAAATTCACAGCAGAGGATTATAAGAATTATAGGAAAATACGAGCTGCTAACTCGGTAAGAAGGCCGCAGATCCACCGCGGAATAGTGCTTTTGGCCGCAAATCCGCCGTCGAGTCAACTCCGAGTTGACTCGGATTTTCACAGTAATTCTTATTTTGTGGTGTTTTGTTTTCCAGTATATTCTGTTTCTTCCCAGGTTACTTTTGTGCTGGCTTGCATTTAGGGTAGACACGGAAAAAGGTTGTCGATCGATATTCTAAGTTATTTGCTAATCTGGTTTTTATCTGTAATGATTTTACTGTTTGTGTATATGAACTTGATTGGATCGTTGTGATGATTAGCCGGGGTTTGAGATGTTTTTTATATTCATTCATTCGATGTAAATTTTAATGTGATGTAATATTCTTTTGCGGGGCACATCCGGGCTGAGGTTGTAGCCACCGTTGTATTATTTCATTTACTGTTTTGTGCTCCTAGGATAGACCCTAAGTGGGGTACACAAACTACCGGGTACGTTGAAGTGTTTAGTAGCCTACTCACGTTGTTAAGGGAGACCGCTTCACTTCAGGTACTTGGCGGGTAGTTTACCGTACCCGTAGGGGTCTAGAGTGGGGTAATGGCTATTCATCACAACTGTGTAATCCGTCTTTCGTTGTAGGCTCAAAAGAAACATGGATTGCTTGTATATCCAATAATGTTCATCTGTGATCTGGAATGCCTATTATTGCGTCTGACGAATGTACAATATCTATATATGATAGCTATTTAGACGTCACTTATGTTTTACACCCGCGCTAGCCCAGCCCCCGCTCTGTCGTTAGTTAAGTAAACTAATGGGTGATGACGGGACCCAGTGGCGAATGCAGATGGCATAAGAGGACGTTGTATTTTCGTTGTTTTCTGCAATGATAGGTTAATTAATGGGACGCATTATATTAATGCAAAGAAAACTAACCAAAGTTGAATCGTTGAAACAAATTTAAAAGAAACCACTCGGTTATTTTAAAAGAGCGGAATTTTTTAATTGCGGAGCTTTAACCACTCCTTTTAAAAAGCTATCAGGTTCCTTCGATTATATCAAGTTCACTATGTTCACGGTTTCGCCAAAACCAGTCGTAGCCCTCCGTCATTTGTTATGGATGGTCAGTAGTATTCAAGCTATGTTTGTTGGCCTTCGTCAGGGCATAGTGTTTGGTAGCTGCTGAGGTATTCATTTGTTGCATAAATAAATGAGTTGGTTTGGGACAGTCATATTACCTTATTGGCCTTCGTCAAGGATATGTACAGGTGGGTTCAAATTAACAAGATAATGATGGGCAGAACTTGACATGTGACTTATGATTTGTTGGCCTTCGTCAAGGTCATAAGAACATGGGGCAAAAATCCACATCGGGAGTTTCTATAGAAACTAAAACTTGCTAGTGTTGCATACCATTTGGAGTTTGATGAATGTTGGTAGGATTCCTTCAACATTATCATACGATGATATTTGGATCCCGATCTTACTATGAGTATATGCTACTTATCAGGAGATTCGTCACTTAACGATCAATGCTATAAACCAAGTAGGTGTCGAGAAAGGTGTCAGCGGGGCTACGCCCCCAGAGAAAAGAGGTTATTTAATTAAGGAACTTCGCGAAAGCATTGGAAAACCTCCCTCGAAGTACCGACACCGGCCTGGCTGAACGGTTAAGCAAGTATTGTACGGTGAGATCAGTCATGGCTAATTCTTCTTTTATGGTTTGAGGAAGGATTCGAGAAACTGTGGGAGCCATCCAGTTTAGATAAACTAAAAAACAATCTAAACATGCAAGAGCATCATTCTAAAGTGTTTTATTCTCTCTCTCTCCTTGCAGCGACCTTGTGACCATGACTAGGTTACATCTAGATAACAAGTTGACTGAATCTGACTTATATGACTAGCAAAGGTCTGTCCAGATGTCCATTGCCTATGACAAGCTGGGCCACCCTATTACTACTCAAGATCCCACCGTCCCAGGTCCAGTTTCCACCGTCGCGGATATGGATATCCGTCAGACAAGGGAAAAGGATAATGCGAAAGCCAAGTGCCTCGTGTTGGCTTCAGTTGATGGTGTATACCAGAAGCAGCACGAGAAGATGGACTCAGTTTCCATCTTTCTCCATAACAAAGATTTATATGGAGAGCAATCTCATATCGCAAGATATGAGACCTCGAACGAATAAATTCAAGCGAGGTTGGCTGTCGAGTCATCTGTAGGGGACGACGTCCTTACGATGACTAGCTATATTGATGAGCTCAAGGACCTGGAGACCACGTTGGGAAACAGGTCATACGCTGACTTATTTCCACAGTCCCTACCCTCTACTTATACCCTGAAAGAGACCAGGGAGACACAAGCTTTACTTAATAGGGGACCTTCTTCTACATCCAGGGCGAAAGCAAAAGGTGAAAAGAAGAAAACCTCTACAATGCCGATATACGGTGTCGGTAAAGTAGGAGAAAAGGGAAGAGCAAAAGTTTCGGGACTTGGTGAAGGTAAGGAGGGATGTTCCTATTGTTATGGGAACAGACATTGGCAGAAGGATTGCAGGGCTTTGGAAGCCAGTAGCCAGGATACGAAGCATGTTGTGGCTTCAGCCTCAAGTGTGTTTGTAATTAAGAACTGTTTGTCAATTAACTCTACTTCCTGGGTACTAGATACCGGAGCAGGATCTCATATCTGTAATTCATTACATGCTTTGAGAAACCATAGAGTTATAAGAGTAGGTGATTTTTCTCTCAGAGTTGCAAACGGAATGAGCGTGGACGCTGAATCCGTGGGAGAATATCGCCTAGGTTTGACAAGTGGGCAGATATTGATTCTACGTAACTGTTTGTATGTACCTAGTTTGACTTGTAATATCATATCAGTGTCCTCACTTTCGAGAGAGGGATATGATTTTACATTCGTAAGCGATGTAGTTCACATCCACCTAAATCAAGTTCTGATTGGATCCGGTACATTAGATGACGGTATATACGTATTGAGTCAAGCGCAGGTTTTCAATGTCCAGAACACACTTAAAAGAAAGTCTCCAGAAATAAATCAGGCTTTCTTATGGCATTGTAGACAAGGTCACATCAATGAAACACGATTAACTAAGTTACATAGAGAAGGATATTTGAATCCGTTCAAATATCAATCTTATGCTACTTGTGAATCTTGTCTCATGGGAAAGATGACAAAGACTCCGTTTACTGGACACGGAGTAAGAGCGAGCGAGCTCTTGGGACTCGTACACAGTGACGTGTGCGGTCCAATGTCTACACATGCGTGTGGTGGTTATTCCTACTTCATTACTTTTACGGATGATTTCTCTAGGTATGGACATATCTTCTTGATGAAGCATAAATCCGAGGCCTTTGAGAAATTCCAGGAATACAAGAATGAAGTGGAAAACCAAACAGGCAAAAGTATCAAGACACTGAGATCTGATCGAGGTGGTGAATACTTAAGTGCCGAGTTCCTGGGTTAGTTAAAAGAGAATGGAATTCTCTCTCAGCTTACTCCTCCATACACACCACAACACAACGGTGTATCGGAAAGGCGGAATCGAACCCTATTGGATATGGTTCGTTCCATGATGAGTAAGGCTGAGTTACCGCGATCTTTCTGGGGTTATGCACTAGAATCGGCTGCATATCTTTTGAACAAAGTTCCAACCAAGACTGTGCCTACCACACCATATCAGATGTGGAGTGGGAAGAAACCTTATCTTCAGTACCTGAAGACATAGGGATGTCCAGCTTTTATAAAAATGCAGCATCCGGACAAGCTCGAGGCATGCTCAGTGCAGTGTAAGTTTGTGGGATATCCAAAGAACTCCAAGGGGTATTATTTCTATTGCGCAGAGGAACAAAAGGTTTTTGTTTCTCGTCATGCCCACTTCTTAGAAGCTGAATTTTTAGAAAATCAGAAAAGTAGGAGCACGGTAGAACTAGAAGAAATTTCAGAACCACAAGTTGTTACTGAAGGTATGGTAGAACCAGAAGTTTCAGAAGAAAGGGACATACCAGCGCCTATCCGCAGAAGTAGTAGGCAGTCTCATCCGCCCGAGAGATACTACGGTTTTCTCATAGACGGAGATCAAGAAGATTGCATCATTGATAATGATGACCCTATTAGCTTCCAGCAAGCCATTCAGAGCGGCGACTCAGTAAAATGGCTGGATGCAATGCGGACCGAAATGGAGTCCATGTACACTAACAAAGTATGGACTTTGGACATTGCTCCAGATGGGGTAAAACCCGTAGGATGCAAATGGATCTTCAGAAAGAAGATTGGCGTAAATGGACAGGTTGAAACCAATAAGGCTAGACTTGTTGCAAAGGGTTTCCGTCAAAGACCTGGTTTGGACTATGACGAAACCTTTTCTCTAGTGGCTATACTCAAATCCATTCGGGTCCTTCTTGCCATTACTGCCTTCCACGATTATGAGATCTGGCAGATGGACGTAAAGACGGCCTTTCTAAATGGTAATTTGGAAGAGTGCGTTTATATGGATCAGCCAGAGGGATTCATTCAGAATGGGAGCAGCGGTAAAGTGTGCAAGTTGCTTAAGTCCATTTATGGACTAAAGCAGGCATCGCGGAGTTGGAACATCTGTTTTGATGATACTGTCAAAGAATTCGACTTTATCAAAAATCCAGATGAATCATGCATATACAGTAAGATTGTAGGGAGAGTTGTTGTATTCCTTATCTTGTACGTGGATGACATTCTCCTAATAGGAAATGATATTCCTATACTACAGTCAGTCAAAAGATTCTTGTCACAGAAGTTCTCCATGAAGGACCTGGGTGATGCCACGTACATTCTGGGGATCCAGATCTATCGTGATAGATCTAAGAGGATGTTGGGACTTTCGCAGTCCAGGTATATAGACACCATATTGAAAAGATTCAGTATAGAAGATTCTAAGCGCGGTAACCTACCGGCTTGTCACGGAATCACCCTCTCCAAAGAGATGTTTCCCAAGATTGATTTGGAAAGGGATCGCATGTCGATTATACCCTACGCTTCTGCGGTAGGCTCTATAATGTATGCGATGTTATGTACCAGACCAGATGTAGCATACGCATTAAGCGTTGTAAGCCGGTATCAGGCAAACCCAGGGGAGAAGCACTGGATAGCAGTAAAGAACATTCTCAAGTACCTGAGGAGGACTAAGGAGATGTTCTTGGTGTATGGCGGAAAAGACCTCCAGATCGAGGCTTTTGCCGACTCCAGCTTCCAGAGTGACAAGGATGACTCCAAGTCCATGTCGGGTTTTGTCTTTACCCTTAATGGAGGGGCGGTCTGTTGGAAGAGTTCCAAGCAGGAGACCGTTGCTGACTCAACGATGGAAGCGGAGTACATAGCTGCTTGCGATGCCGCAAAAGAAGCTGTCTGGATGAAGAAGTTCCTCACAAAACTTCAGGTGGTTCCTACCAGTGTTGGTCCAATACCTCTGTATTGCGACAACAACGGCGCTATAGCTTTAGCGAAGGAACCCAGGTCCCATCAGAAGTCCAGACACATCTTAAGGCGGTATCACCTGATCAGGGAGATCATAGATTGCCGGGAGATTGAGGTAAAGAGAGTTGATACGGAGAATAACATTGCTGATCCATTCACAAAGGCCAATCCTCAGACGCAGTTCGAGAGGCTATTCGAGATCATAGGTCTGCGATATGCCAGTACATGGCCCTAGTGCAAGTGAGAGATTGTTAGTGTTTATGCCTTAGAGGCTATTATTGTATCATACTAGCTTGTATATTACTTAATGGAAGCTTGGGATATTCACAGTTATATTGACAGTCTTGCTAAAAATGGTAGTATGCTACTTGGTTTGTGTCTACTTTAATATGTGCATATGTTTCTTGTAACGTATCGCTTATACATATTAGTAGAGCCCTTAGGATCTTTGCTTGATTACCAGCGTTGTGATGGCAGTCACACTAGTGAGGGCTGGGTAGTCTATAAGCAACAACCTATACAGGTCCCTAGTCATAGGATTATCGAGACAGGGCATCGATACTCCAGAGTAGACTAGTGTATACGCTTCTCATCTCAGCTGGGGAGATGGTCTGTCCCACAGCCATCAGTAAGTCGTACTGGAGATAGTATACAGGTGCTCATTAGGTTACGGGTACACCGGACAGGACTCGCCGGGAACTGCAGGTTGGATTTATACCCATCGTCAGATAGCAGTTCCCAGGTGACATGAGTACAGCTTGGTCCGTCGACTTGATACTACTACTTCACCTCGGGTGTGTTCCCACTGTACTTAGATTACTACGCTACCACGGCTCAAAGGAGTCGTGCAAATAGGTAGTAGTTGGGTGCAGTCCCGAAGCACTTGGAGGCAGTGGCGGTTAGACAGGATTCGTCTCTCCCGGTATTGGGGGTTGATATCGCGCTGTGTATGGAGAGCCATTACACAAAGTCCCTGGCCAAGGCAAGCGAGATTTACAGGTAGGTTCCAGTAGTTTCTCAAGGTGTAATGGGCTTCACTCCGACACAACTTATACCGCTATTAGGGGTCTGATGTTTACCGCCCCCTAGGCCCGATATGCAATAGTCTTAGAAGAACAGACCGGACTGTACGGAGATTGTCACATCAGGCTCAGTAGGAGTTCGGATGGGTTCCTCATCATCCTTCTTATCGACATCTACCCGGGGACCGTTACGTACAGCTAGTGCTGCTTGCGGTCTATGGTTAAACACACTGCCAGCATAGTGTCGAGTCTTTAGAGTCCCATACAGAGAGTTTCCCTACTTCGGACGAAACGATATAGAGGTCGTATGGTTTTAAGACAGGGTTCGGATACATATGTGTTTTTACGCACGTACGATGTTCGGACAGTTTTTACTAGCGGGTTTTGGTTTAAGCCAGATTCTAGTATCAGATTATTGGATTTATACAGTCTAAAGTTTTTCCGTGTTTTTATGGATAGGAGGGGCGTTGTCGTAATTTTTCGAGAAGCCTCTAGAAGTATGATGACTTGGAGGCTAAGGTGGCATTTGCATTTATTGGATTAATGAGTCATGAGAGTGAATCATCCATGGAGTTAATGTTGCATTAATGTTTTAAATGACTCATGAGATGAATCACTCTATGAATTAATGAAGCATGATGACACATATTTATTTGTTATTCATTTTAATTATATCATATGCTTCATATATTCAAATCATATCATCATTCCAAAAGCATGCTCATTCTCACCTTCTCTCTCCTCAAGCTCTCTCTCTTCAAACCCTAACCCTAACCTCTCATGTGTTGAGATCAAGGGTTAGCAAGATTAATTAACCCATATTCCTACTCTATATCCCCTACGTTACTTAGATTAGCACTTTGAGAAACCTAGTTACCTCAAGTTAGAGGTCAAGCTTGGAGTAGTAGCTCTCGGGTGGATCGTCTTTGACTCGAGGAGGCCGTTGAGGTTCCGACGTTCCATAGAGCCTACGAGGAGTGGAGGACAGTGATGAAGACCCGAAGGACAAGTAACGTGAGGTATAACTTCGAATCGGAGTAGTTAAACCTTTCGTAGTTTGCTAGTAATGGTTTAGACACGATCTGTGTGCTCAAGTCCGTGTAACGAACCTTTGATAATTGTTTTTCATATATTCCGCCTCCCCGCAAGCTCGTGGGGTGCGTGACATGGACTTATAGGAGGTCTCCTCCACCTGTGGAGAACATTACAAAGGCAAACCCGGAACAACCCTCTCAGCGGCTGTCCCCTAAAATCCACAGGGTCTGGCAAAGAGTCCAAGACTCTGTAATCGACAAAGACTACTCCCGCAGATCGAAGAAAATGAAGGCCTGACAAGAAGAGGGTCTTCCCGCCATCGTACAACGGAAAGTATCGTCTGCAATAGCCCCCTCAACTTCGACCGCCCATAAAAGGAGAAGTCGGAGAAAATCCCCGTGCTTACGACAAATCTCAAGGGTACTGAACCCAAACGCCCCAAGTCTCGGGGCATGGTAGTGCACACCATCTACTTGGCTTCCGGAAAAGAGGAAAGCCGTGCTTCAGGGGGTTATCGACCACTTACACGATCAGTAACAAAGGCTCAGGAGCAACAACAGAAACTCCAGAAGATGCTGACAAAGATAGACGCACTCACTGGGCAGAAGGAAAGTCGGGAAATATCGTTGGATCAACGCCAGGAACAGGAAACCGACGCTGAGTTCCTCCGAAGAATGCTCGAAAAGAAAGATAAAGAAGCTGAGGAACAAGCTGCTAACATAAAACAAATGGCGCTCCTGTTCCAAGATATGGTAGGGATGATGATCCAGCCGGACCCTCCAACCGAAAATCCCCCAATAATCATTGAAGACGACAAAGGGGAGACATCAAACCCTCTCCCGGCTTTATCAGCATCCAGGGAGGAGACGATTTCGAAAGATGCGCTTGATGACTACATGGCTTAGTAAATACGGGCTCATCAGACAAGTGAAGCAACTGGCCAAATCGTCAGAACGGGGCGACCCTATCCAGGCTGGTACGATCAAATTAAGTACCCGCCGGGATATACAATCCATAAATTTCACGTGTACAAGGGGACATGCAACCCCCATCAGCGCATCGCTCAGTTCAGGGCTCTCTGCGGTAATACTGGAGGTGATGACAAATTGCTACTTCTCTAGTTCGTTGGCAGTTTAGCGGAGATAACTTTTGAATAGTACTCAGAGCTTCCGAACAACTCCATCAAAACGTTTACAGAAATGGAGTTGCTATTCACCCAGCGTTTCGCAAGCGCCAACGAACGCACCCCGATCACGGCATTGATCAATGCCAGGGTGAAGCCAGGAGAGATATGGATTCAGTATGCAATTCGGTGGCGGAACCTGTGGTTGAGATGCAAACAACGCATAGAAGAAGCCCCCACCGTGGGCATGTTCGTGGGAACCCTCGATCCGCAGGCAACTATATCCCAATTCATGATGTTTTTCAAGCCGTCCACCTTCCAGGCCTTGATCGACAAGCTAGCCCAAATGGACCAGATGGGCCATAGACCGCCCTCCTCAAAAATGGAGCTTTGAAATGAAAAGGGTAAAGGAAAAGCGACCTTCGTCGCCAACTCTCAGCAACAGCCGAGTGATCCGAAACTAGCTGCTCGCCAAAACGATAAATAGCGGACAGTCGAAGAAAAGCTGAGACGTCCTTACTCGTTCCCTCGGAATAAAATGAAAAGGCTGTTCGAACTGGCGTTGCGCAACAAGCTTATCACTCTACCAGATCCGAGATGCCCGCTGCAACCGGGCGACGTCAACAATCCCAATTACTGCCCCTATCACCGAATAGTAGGCCACCCAATCGAAGATTGCTTCATCTTCAAAAACTGGATTGAGGACCAGTACTAACAAGGCAAATTCGTGTTTTCTGAAAAATGGAGGGTGAACCTGCCACAACCGCACGCTCCTATAAAGGTGGACACGCTGGGGGCATCATGCTCATTTATAGAAGAAGCTCTATGGGAAGTTGTTCTTTCGAACAAGACTAAAAGAATGCTGAAAGACCTTCAAGCATGTCCGGAAATTAGATGGAAAAGCCTTCTAAAGCCAGAGATCACTGAGGGAATACTGAAACCGCGCCCAACACCGAGAGTTAGTAGCGATGGGAAAAATACCCAAGCCCAACCATCGAAGTCTTCGAAAAAGAAGAAGAAGACCAAAAAGCCCGCACAGTCTGACGACAAACGCACAGACCTGCAAAAGCATATTGACACGCTGGAAGAATATAACCAGAAGGCGTGAACCCCGGTCACACTTCAAGAGTTTCTCAACCATATCCTTGAGAGCGGAGATAATGACAATGATGAAGGAGAAGACTCGTCAGAAGAGCCCGAGAATTATGTGGCAAGTTGTCACATGATCTCTCATTCACCAATAAATGACGAAGAAGCTCACTCAGCATCAGAAGATAGTATAGAGGGGATGGGGGCAAGATCGGTACCAAAATCCCTAGAACCATCAGACGAGATGATTGACATACTGCTGAACAAAGCCCGTCAGAAGAGCAAAGCCAATCAAGAGTGTGAAATGGCCATATTCGAAAGGGCCAGGCGTCGGCATCAAGTTGAAGAAGTCATGGTAGGGATGAGTCGCAAAGCACTCCAACCAGGTCAAAACACGCCCGCGGCAGACAAAAGAAGGCTTAAGACAAAGAAATGGTTCGCTAAGACCCTGTCGATGGGAATGAAGCTGCCACCTTTCAAAGAAAATACTCCTGGCGGTATACGCCTTGACGAAGCGGATGTGCATCCTAACTACTGCTTATACCATGAGAAGATTGTTAGTGTATATGCCCTAGAGGCCATTACTGTATCATACTAGTTTGTATATTACTTAATGGAAGCTTGGGATATTCACCTTGTATAAACAATCTTGCTCAATATAGTAGTATGCTACTTGGTTTGTTTCTACTTCAATGTGTACTTGTGTTTATTTCAGTATATCACTTATACGCATTAGTGGAGCCCTTAGGATCTTTGCTTGATTACCAGCGTTGTGATGGCAGTCACACTAGTGGGGGCTGGGTAATCTATAGGCACATCCTTATACAGGTCCCTAGTCGTAGGACTATCGAGACAGGGCATCGATACTCCGGAGTAGACTAGCGTATGCGCTTCTCATCCCAGTGTGGGAGATGGTCTGTCCCACAGCCATCAGTACGTCGTACTGGAGATAGTATACGGGTGCTCGTTGGGTTACGAGTACACTGGACAGGACTCGTCGGGAACTGACAGGTTGGTATTATACCTATCGTCAGTTATCAGTTCCCAGGTGACATGAGTACAGCTTAGTCCGCTGACTTGACACTGACACTTCGCCTCGAGTGTGTTCCCACTGCACTTTGATCACTACCCTACCACGGCTCAAAGGAGTCGTGCAAACAGGTGGTGGTTGGGTGCAGTCCCGAAGCACTTGGAGGCAGTGACGGTTAGACAGGATTCGTCTCTCCCGGTATTGGGGGTTGACATCACGCTGTGTCTAGGAGAGCCATTACACGAGTAGTCCCTGGCCAGGGCAAGCGAGATATACTGGTAGGTTTCCAGTGTTATCTCAGGGTGTTTTGGGCTTCACTCCGACACGACTTGTACCGCTATTGGGGGACTGACGTTTTACCGCCCCCTAGGCCCGCCATGCGATGTATCAGACGAACAGACCGGACTGTACGGAGAATGTCACATTCAGACTCAGTAGGAGTTCAGATGGGGTTTCACCTCGTCAGCCTTCTTGTCGGCATCTACCTGGGGACCGTTACGCACAGCTAGTGCCGCTTGCGGTCTGTGGTTAAACCCACTGCCAGCGTAGTGTCGAGTCTTTAGAGTCCCACACAGAGGGTATTCGCCTCTGGGCAAAACAGAGTAGAGGTCGCATGGTTTTGCGACAGGGTTCGTTCTCATCCGCGCACTTGTGCACGTTTGGAGTCCGGACGGATTATACTGGCAGGCTCTGGTTTGAGCCAGATACTGGTATATGTTTTGGGGGTTGCTTTTATATCTTGGTATTCTTGTTCCTCGGAACGAGAATGCAGGTGTGTATGCACAGTTGCTTGAGGCGGAGAATGAGGTTTTTCATTAGGGTTTCGGAACGGGTGCGTATGCACAGTTGACAGTCTTCATTTTCCAAACCCTAATGGATTTATATATTATCTATTAATAATAGTAATTAAATGAGAATTATGTTATGGTTGTTTTTTGTTGACTTGTTGACCTTGGTTGACTTGTTGACCATTGACCACTTTCATGCCTTGAAAGTCTTCCTTGATTCATGCTTACACTTCATTTAAAGAAGCATGATAGTGGTCATTCCAAAATTACCATCAACTATTCTTATTTCAATTATTATCATTTAGATAATTCATTTCTTTTGCAATATGGTTGCAAGAAAGAAATAATTGAGCTCATTCTATCATAACCTCTCTCTCTCCTCATTTCATCTTCTTCTTCCTCTAGCAAAGAGAAACCTTCTCATGTGTTGAGAATCATTCTCTTTAGAAAGAAAAGCAAACCCTAATCACTCTCTACTCATTCTAGGATGAAGGTTTAGCAAGCCGGAAACCCTAGTTCACTCAAAGATCGAGGAAGAGCCCAAAGGTCGAACCTTCGAGGTGGATCCATCTTCGACGGGAGAAGGCGACGAAAAAAGAACCATCAACCTCTACAAGGTTTGAAGAAGAAGGAGTTCAAGTTTAGGTATAACCATCTTCCATAGTAGCTAACTCTCTTTAGCTAGAACACTAGTTTTAGTTTAGACAACGATCCCGACATAGTTTAGTCCATGTTGCCTCTTGCGATAAAAATTCGTTTTTTATACCGTTTCCGCCTCCCCGTAAGTACCGGGGGTCGCAATATGGACTTACAGTGGTATCAGAGCCTAACTAAACTTAAACTAGCTTGGTAGTGAAGTGTAACGAAGTTCGGAACCGAAAAATCGCAAAACCGGAAAATCAAAACCCTAACTTTCTGTTGAAATTTTTTCTTCTCAAAATGAAAAACTTTATACTTGTAAAATCGTCTCAGGGTTTTCTAAGAACACCCAAGAAAAACGATAGCATGTTTCCTCCAAGCCGTCGCCCTTCCGCGGCCTCACCTATTCATTTGGCCGCGGAACCGCCGCAGGTTGTAGTCATCTTTGCATCGTTTTTCGTGCAGTGTTCTTCTGTGTTGGTTTTGGGATTTTTCAGATATATTATATGTACCCAGATTTTCCAGAACTGAAATTCACTTTTGGGGTCCTATAATTCCGTATTTTTTTCCGAACTTCACTGCACTTTGGCTATGTTGGTTATATCTGTGATGTTTGCATGTATTGAACGTCGGCTAATCGCTATAAGTCGATTAGTCGGGGTTATACATGATCTGTAATGTGCTGGAATGTGTATATGAATGTGTTGGACTGTCGCGGGTGAATAGCCGGGGTGGATGTGAGATGAGCTTTTGTTTTTCTTTCATTCATTGTAAATGTAAATTGATGTAATTATATTATTTGTTTGGCCGCACAACCGGGTCGGGGTTGTAGCCGTCATTGTATAATTCTTTTTACTGTTTTTGCTCCTAGGATAGACCCATGGTGGGGTGCACAAACTACCGGGAACATGGAGGGTAGTTTGCCGCACCCGTAGGGGTCTTGGGTGGGGTATTTGCTATTCACCGCGACCGTGTTATCCGCTTTTCGTTTCAGGCTCGAAAGGAATGCGGATTGCTAGTATATCCAATGTATTCATCTGTGATCTGTAATGTCTATCATTGCTTTCTATTTAGGCGTTGCTTATGTTTTACAGCCGCGCTAGCCCAGCCCCCGCTCTGTCGTTAGTTAAGTAACCTAACGAGTGATGACGGGACCCCGTGGCGAATGCGAATGGCATAAGCGTACGTCATATTTTGGTTGTTTTCTGCAATGGTAGGAATTAAATGATGGGACGCATTAAAAGAACTAATGCAAGAATATCACGCATTAAAAGAACTAATGCAAGATAATAAACCAAGTTTAAGTCGATGGAACACTTTCGAAAAACCACTCGGTTCTTTTCAAAACTAACTTTTAAATGCGGAGCTTGAGCCACTCCTTCTAAAAGCTATCTCATTCCATCGATTATATCAAGTTCACTACGTTCACGGTTTCGCCAAAACCATCCGTAGCCCTCCGTCGTTTCATATGAATATTCAACAGTATTCAAGCTGTGTTTGTTGGCCTTAGTCAAGGCACAGTGTTTGGTAGCTGGTGGGTATTCATATGTTGCATAGATAGAATGCGTTGGTTTGGGACAGTCGTATTGCCTTGTTGGCCATAGTCAAGGGTATATACGGGTGGGTTCAAATTAACCTGGATAACGACGGGAAGAACTTGACATGTGACTTATGATTTGTTGGCCTTAGTCAAGGTCATAAGAGCATGGGGCAAAAATCCACATCGGGAGTTTCATAAGTACTGAAACTTGCTAGATTTGCATACCATTTGGAGTGTGATGATTATGGTAGGATTCCTTCATTTTCGTCACGCGATGATATTTGGATCCCGATCCTACTGTGAGTATATGCTACTCCTCGGGAAATTTCTCACTAAACGATCAATGCTATAAACCTAGTAGGTGCCTAGAAAGGTGTTAGCGGGGCTACGCCCCCAGGGAAAAGAGGTTCTTAAATTAAGGAACTTCGCGAAAGCGTTGGAAAACCTCCCTCGAAGTACCGACACTGGCCTGGCTGAACGGTTAAGCAAGTATTGTACGGTGGGATTGATCCCGGCTAATTCTTCCTTTGTGGTTTGAGGAGGGATTCGAGAGACAGTGGGAGCCATCCTGTTTAGACAAATTAAAAACCATTCTAAACTTGCAAGAGCATCGTGCTAAGTGTTTCTTCTCTCCCCCTGCAGCGACCAAATCGAAATGACTGGACTTAAGTTACTTCTAGATAAAAACATATTGACAGGGCCAAACTACAAAGATTGGCTCAGGAATGTCAAATTGGCAATCTCTTACGACAAGCTGGGGTATCTTCTTACCACCAAAGCTCCCCCCGTCCCAGGTCCCACCTCCAGCGTCGCGGATAAGGAAATCCGTAAGACTTGGGAGATTGACAGCGCGAAGGCCAGATGCCTCGTACTTGCCTCGATGGACAATGACCATCAGAGGAGGCACGAGAATATGGATTTGGAATCCATATTTCTTCATACAAAATAACTGTATGGAGAGCAGTCTCGTATCGCAAGATACGAAGTGTCGAAGAAGTTATTTTCGACTAAGTTGGCCGTCGGATCATCGGTAGCGGACCACGTGCTTAAGATGATTGGCTACACTGAGGAGCTCGCGGAACTTGGGACCACGTTGGATAGTGAACTCTATACGGATATAATTCTCCAGTCCCTTCCATCCACTTACGCCCAGTTCATACTGAATTTCAACTTGCAAGAAAAGGAAGTTGAACTTTCAGAACTCCTCAACCTGCTGAGGAGCGCAGAGGGCACCCTACAGAAGGGTAGGGAAACACCCGCTTTGTTTGTAGGAGGATCTTCTTCCTCTAGGTCCAAGGCGAAAGCCAAGGGAAAGAGGAAGAAAGCCCCCGCCAAACCAAGAGGCGGTGTTAGTAAAGTGGGTGCGAAGGGAAAGGAAAAGGCAACAAAGATAGCGGGGAAGCTTGTTGGTAAAGAGGAATGCTTCTATTGTCACAAGAGTGGACACTGGAAGAAAGATTGCAGGGCTTGGAAAGCCAGGACACAGGAACTGAAGCAGGTTGCGGCTTCAGCTTCAGGTGTGTATGTTATTGAAAACTGTCTTTCTATAAACTCTACTTCCTGGGTATTGGATACCGGATCAGGATCTCATATCTGTAATTCTTTGCAGGCGTTGAGAAACCGTAGGTTTTTGAAGGCAGGTGACATGACCCTCAGAGTTGCGAACGGAGCTAGCATGGATGCTAAAGCCGTGGGGGACTATCACCTGGGAATGACAGATGGGCATGTTTTGGTTTTGCGTAATTGCTTTTTTGTACCCAACGCAACTTGTAATATCATTTCTGTATCTTTGGTTTCTAAAGAAGGTTATGAATTTGCGTTTGTAAGTAATGTTGTAAACATTCACCTTAATCAAGTTCTGATTGGGTCAGGTACACTGAGCAATGGTATATACGTATTAAACCAACCACAGATTTTCAATGTCCAGAATACACACAAAAGAAAGTCTCCAGATATCAATCAGGCTTTCTTATGGCATTGTAGACTGGGTCACATCAATGAGACACGGTTGACTAAGTTACATAAAGAAGGATACTTGGATCCGTTCGAGTATCAGTCTTATGCCACTTGTGAATCTTGTCTTATGGGAAAGATGACGAAGACTCCGTTCACTGGACACGGAGAAAGAGCGAGCGAGCTCTTGGGACTCATACACAGTGACGTGTGTGGTCCAATGTCTACACATGCCCGAAGCGGTTATTCATACTTCATTACTTTCACAGACGATTTCTCTAGGTATGGACATGTCTTCTTAATGAAGCACAAATCCGAGGCCTTTGAGAAATTTCGGGATTACAAGAATGAAGTTGAAAAACAAACAGGCAAAAGTATCAAGATCCTAAGATCGGATCGAGGTGGTGAATACTTGAGTGCCGAGTTCCTGGACTATTTAAAAGAGAATGGTATTCTCTCTCAGCGTACTCCTCCATACACTCCGCAACATAACGGTGTATCAGAAAGGAGGAATCGAACCCTATTGGATATGGTTCGTTCCATGATGAGTAAGGCTGAGTTACCGCGATCTTTCTGGGGATATGCACTAGAAACAGCTGCACATCTCTTGAACCAAGTTCCTACTAAGACTGTGCCTACCACACCATATCAGATGTGGAGTGGGAAGAAACCCTGTCTTAAAGCCTTTAAGACATGGGGATGTCCGGCTTTTGTAAAAAAGCAGCATGCGGACAAGCTCGAGGCACGCTCAGTACAGTGCAAGTTTGTGGGATACCCAAAGAACTCCAAGGGGTATCTATTCTATTACGCAGAGGAGCAAAAAGTCATTGTTTCTCGTCATGCCCACTTCTTGGAAACTGAGTTTTTGGAAAATCAGATAAGTGGGAGCGCAGTAGAACTGGATGAAATTCCAGAACCTCAGACTATTACTGAAAGCTTAGTGGAACCAGAGGGTTCAAAAGAACAGGACATTCCTATGCCGCTCCGTAGAAGTAGTAGGCAGTCTCATCCGCCCGAGAGATACTACGGTTTTCTCATAGACGGGGATAGAGAGGATTGCATCATAGACTATGATGAGCCTACTAGCTTCCAGCAGGCCGTTCAGAGCATTGACTCGGTAAAATGGCTGGATGCAATGCGGACCGAAATGGAGTCCATGTACACCAACAAAGTATGGACGTTGGACATTGCTCCAGACGGGGTAAAACCCGTAGGATGCAAGTGGATCTTCAAAAGGAAGATTGGTGTAGATGGACAGGTTGAGACCTATAAAGCTAGACTTGTAGAAAAGGGTTTCCGTCAAAGACCTGGCTTGGACTACGACGAAACCTTTTCTCCAGTGGCTATGCTGAAATCCATTCAGATCCTTCTTGCCATTGCTGCCTTCCACGATTATGAGATTTGGCAGATGGACGTAAAAACCGCTTTTCTAAATGGAAATTTAGAGGAGTGTGTCTATATGGATCAGCCAGAGGGTTTCATTCAGAGTGGGAGCAGCGGAAAGGTGTGCAAGTTGCTTAAGTCCATCTATGGACTAAAGCAGGCATCGCGGAGTTGGAACATCTGTTTTGATGAGACGGTCAAGGAATTTGACTTTATCAAAAATCCAGATGAACCATGCATCTATAGTAGATTTGTAGCGAGAACTGTGGTATTCCTTATTTTATACGTGGATGACATTCTCTTGATAGGAAATGACATTCCTATGCTACAATCTGTCAAGGGTTTCTTGTCACACAGGTTCTCCATGAAAGACCTGGGTGATGCCTCTTACATCCTGGGGATCCGGATCCATCGTGATAGATCCAAGAGGATATTAGGACTTTCACAGTCCAGGTACATCGACACCGTACTGAAAAGATTCAGTATGGAAGATTCCAAGCGCGGTAACTTACCGGCTTGTCACGGGATCACCCTCTCTAAAGAGATGTCTCCCAAGACTGATTTGGAGAGGGATCGCATGTCTATTATACCCTACGCTTCTGCGGTAGGCTCTATAATGTATGCGATGTTGTGTACCAGACCGGATGTAGCTTATGCACTGAGTGTAGTAAGCCGGTATCAGTCAAACCCTGGGGAGAAACATTGGATAGCGGTAAAGAACATTCTCAAGTACCTGAGGAGGACTAAGGAGATGTTCTTGGTGTATGGCGGAAAAGACCTCCAGATTGAGGCCTTTGCTGACTCCAGCTTCCAGAGTGACAAGGATGATTCCAAGTCCATGTCGGGTTTTGTCTTTACCCTCAATGGAGGGGCGGTGTGTTGGAAGAGTTCCAAACAGGAAACCGTTGCAGACTCGACTATGGAAGCGGAATACATCGCTGCATCTGATGCCGCGAAAGAAGCTGTCTGGATAAGGAAGTTCTTAAAAGAACTTCAGGTGGTTCCGTCCATTGTTGACCCAGTACCTCTGTATTGCGACAACAACGGGGGTATAGCTTTAGAAAAGGAACCCAGGTCCCATCAGAGATCCAGGCACATCTTGAGGCGGTATCACCTGATCAGGGAGATCGTGGATCGCAAGGAGATCGAGGTTCGGAGGGTTGCTTCAGAAGAGAACACTGCAGATCCATTCACCAAGGCCCTACCCCAGACTCAGTTCGAGCAGCTGATCGAGATGATAGGTCTTCGATACGCCAGTACATGGCCTTAGTGCAAGTGGGAGATTGTTAGTGTATATGCCCTAGAGGCCATTACTGTATCATACTAGTTTGTATATTACTTAATGGAAGCTTGGGATATTCACCTTGTATAAACAATCTTGCTCAATATAGTAGTATGCTACTTGGTTTGTTTCTACTTCAATGTGCACTTGTGTTTATTTCAGTATATCACTTATACGCATTATTGGAGCCCTTAGGATCTTTGCTTGATTACCAGCGTTGTGATGGCAGTCACACTAGTGGGGGCTGGGTAATCTATAGGCACATCCTTATACAGGTCCCTAGTCGTAGGACTATCGAGACAGGGCATCGATACTCCGGAGTAGACTAGCGTATGCGCTTCTCATCCCAGTGTGGGAGATGGTCTGTCCCACAGCCATCAGTACGTCGTACTGGAGATAGTATACGGGTGCTCGTTGGGTTACGAGTACACTGGACAGGACTCTTCGGGAACTGACAGGTTGGTATTATACCTATCGTCAGTTATCAGTTCCCAGGTGACATGAGTACAGCTTAGTCCGCTGACTTGACACTGACACTTCGCCTCGAGTGTGTTCCCACTGCACTTTGATCACTACCCTACCACGGCTCAAAGGAGTCGTGCAAACAGGTGGTGGTTGGGTGCAGTCCCGAAGCACTTGGAGGCAGTGACGGTTAGACAGGATTCGTCTCTCCCGGTATTGGGGGTTGACATCGCGCTGTGTCTAGGAGAGCCATTACACGAGTAGTCCCTGGCCAGGGCAAGCGAGATATACTGGTAGGTTTCCAGTGTTATCTCAGGGTGTTTTGGGCTTCACTCCGACACGACTTGTACCGCTATTGGGGGACTGACGTTTTACCGCCCCCTAGGCCCGCCATGCGATGTATCAGACGAACAGACCGGACTGTACGGAGAATGTCACATTCAGACTCAGTAGGAGTTCAGATGGGGTTTCACCTCGTCAGCCTTCTTGTCGGCATCTACCTGGGGACCGTTACGCACAGCTAGTGCCGCTTGCGGTCTGTGGTTAAACCCACTGCCAGCGTAGTGTCGAGTCTTTAGAGTCCCACACAGAGGGTATTCGCCTCTGGGCAAAACAGAGTAGAGGTCGCATGGTTTTGCGACAGGGTTCGTTCTCATCCGCGCACTTGTGCACGTTTGGAGTCCGGACGGATTATACTGGCAGGCTCTGGTTTGAGCCAGATACTGGTATATGTTTTGGGGGTTGCTTTTATATCTTGGTATTCTTGTTCCTCGGAACGAGAATGCAGGTGTGTATGCACAGTTGCTTGAGGCGGAGAATGAGGTTTTTCATTAGGGTTTCGGAACGGGTGCGTATGCACAGTTGACAGTCTTCATTTTCCAAACCCTAATGGATTTATATATTATCTATTAATAATAGTAATTAAATGAGAATTATGTTATGGTTGTTTTTTGTTGACTTGTTGACCTTGGTTGACTTGTTGACCATTGACCACTTTCATGCCTTGAAAGTCTTCCTTGATTCATGCTTACACTTCATTTAAAGAAGCATGATAGTGGTCATTCCAAAATTACCATCAACTATTCTTATTTCAATTATTATCATTTAGATAATTCATTTCTTTTGCAATATGGTTGCAAGAAAGAAATAATTGAGCTCATTCTATCATAACCTCTCTCTCTCCTCATTTCATCTTCTTCTTCCTCTAGCAAAGAGAAACCTTCTCATGTGTTGAGAATCATTCTCTTTAGAAAGAAAAGCAAACCCTAATCACTCTCTACTCATTCTAGGATGAAGGTTTAGCAAGCCGGAAACCCTAGTTCACTCAAAGATCGAGGAAGAGCCCAAAGGTCGAACCTTCGAGGTGGATCCATCTTCGACGGGAGAAGGCGACGAAAAGAGAACCATCAACCTCTACAAGGTTTGAAGAAGAAGGAGTTCAAGTTTAGGTATAACCATCTTCCATAGTAGCTAACTCTCTTTAGCTAGAACACTAGTTTTAGTTTAGACAACGATCCCGACATAGTTTAGTCCATGTTGCCTCTTGCGATAAAAATTCGTTTTTTATACCGTTTCCGCCTCCCCGTAAGTACCGGGGGTCGCAATATGGACTTACAAAGATTACACATCCCACTGAAGAATGCAATGCCTTTAAAAAGTGGTAGCAAGGATACATTCCTCACCGACAACATTTCAAGTGGATGAAGCGCAAAACTCTTAGGAAGCAGAGAAGCATGACATATGAGAATAAAAGAACTGCCGGCAACTATCACGTGGTTGATACCAGGGGATCGCAAGTTCTCACCTTCGGAAGTGATTCTGATGAATAAATAGCCCTCGGCCCTCTCTTCAAAGAATCCACCTCAGAGAAAGAGGAAGAGATGAAGAACTGTGAGAGTATTCAGCTACGCAATCGTACGTTGCCCGAAAAGAATCTCGGACCCACAGACAAGGGGTCAAACAAAAAGGATAAGGGGAAGGAAAAAGTCCCTGAGAATATCGCCCTCGATGATCGAGTCATCGAAGAGCTGGCGGCCAAGGACCCGCCCAAGAAAAACAAAGTGGATTACAATGTCCTAGCACACCTGAGAAAGATACCCTTACAGCTGAGCGTTTTGGATGCCCTTCTATTATCTAAAGAGACACGAGATTCCCTGATCAAGGCATTACAAGAGCCCGAGCAGTTTCAAGATTTCCTTGCCAAAGAAAAGATGAAGGACGAGCTGGAAGAAGTGCATGACATCACTTTCGGCGATGAAGATCTCCTCCTCGGAACATGCGAGCATAATCATCCCCTGTATGTCACCGGGTACTGCCATGACATCAAGATTGGGAAGATCTTAATTGACAACGGGTCCTCTGTCAACCTCCTAAATGTGAGGGTGTTAAAGGAAATCTGCATGAGCGTTCAGCATCTCGCTCGGGATAAAATCACCATCTCCGGGTTCAACTCCCAGTCATCACGGACGCTCGGGTCTGTAATACTGACGTTACGTTTCGGGCTGCTCGTCGCTGACATCAAATTTCATGTTATTGATGCCAAGACCTACTACAACGCTTTGTTCGGCAGGCCTTGTGTAGGGTTCCTAGGCACTCTAGTTAAGTCTCACAAGTGATCAAACATGCACAAATAAAATTTTACGGGTGCCTACAAACCCGACTACGGATCGTTTACTAGATATTTAGGCGAAACATGTAAACTAGTTTACATTTTTAACTAAGGGAACAGATATACAACCTTTGTAGATCCGGTCCACCACCTCCACGGCTCCGCAACGAAGTCCTCTCGCTGTCCAAGTGAACTCCCTGGCTCTAGCGTCGGCTTCGTCGAAGAATAAGCGAGCTAGGTCGTCAATATCCATGCCGAAGATGATCTACGTCGAGGCATCGCTAGATCAAGCTCCACCTTCACCAAACCTTGATAATTTGTGAAGGAAACACACTCTACTACTTGGCAAGAGGTAGAGGATGAAGAAATAGGAAGTGGGTAGACTTTAGTTTTGGATTTCTCACTTGATTTGGCTAGTTGCCATTGAAGTAGAAATCTTTTCTTCATGTTGAAGAAGATGAAGAAGAAGAAGAAGATATGATAAGATTATTAAAAAAGAAAATAAAAAATAATACTTATCATGACTTCAACCATGGTTTAGTGTAGAGATTTAACCAAGGTTTAGATGAGTGGTTAGGGTTAGAGAAAAGAAAAGAATGGTGGGTTTAGTCAAGGTTTCAAGAAGCTTCAAAGAAAAAGACAAACTAAGCCACCATTTCATTTTCTCTTTATCTTTTCCAAAAAAATAATAAAAGGATAAATAAATAAGAGAAAAGAAACCCTAACCATTCAATAAACATGGTTTAATCTTTACACAAACCCAAAAGAGCAAGTATCATCAAACATGATACAATCTTGTGCACAAAAGTATATCACATATACAATGTGCACAAACCAAGTGAGTTAATCCATTTAAAGTGAACCATAACTAGTTAATACAAAGTAATATATCAAATATATAATTATACATTAAATCATTAAATCAACACTTGATTGAATGATCTGGTTATATCGCATATAACCGGCTAGTATCCAATGTATCGGCTTATCGAATCAATCCTTGATTCGATAACTAGGTTATATCGCATACAACCATTCGACACATTCATCGTGAGAATGAAATACGGTATCACATACACGCATTATTCTCGGTCCCGCACATATCTCATATGCGCTCCTATTTCGTTTCGCTTGAGCCAGGAAACCTCTGTGTAGGACTCTAAAGACTCGTCAATACGCCGGCAGCAGATGATGATCATATCAAACACCCACAAGCCGCAAGCGGTCTGCTAAACGTAACGGCCACCCGGGTATTGAGCGATCAGAAGATCGACGAGCAAGCCCGCTCACACTCCTGCGAATCCGACCAGTAACACTTACCGTACGGTCCGGTCTGTTCGTCTGATATGTCGCATATCTCGCCTAGGGATGGTAAACGTCAGACCCCAATAGCTTGATAAGTCATGCCGACGTAGGGTCCATAACATTCGTGAAACTACTGATAACACTTACCAGTATATCACTGCAACCCTGGCCAGGGATTTCCTGTTATGGCCAGTCGAGCATAGCACAACATCAACCCCCAATACCGGGAGAGACGAATCCCCTCCTATTGCTCATTGCCTCCATGTGAATCGGGACTGTACCCAAAAACCACCTGTTTGCACAACTCAGTAGAGCCATGGTAGGGTGGAAATCAAAGCACAGTGGGAGACACACAAGACTCTATGACGATCTCGGGTCAACAGACTAAGCTGTACCAGTGTCACCAGAGAACTGCCATCTGACGTGAGGTATAATACCATCTGGGAGTTCTCGGCGAGTCCGTTCAGTGTACCCAGTCTCCACTGAGCACCCGCATACCATCTTCGATGTCAAACACCAATGGATATGGGATCATCCATCGCCCATCGCATGGGTCGAGAAGATATGCGCTAGTCTACTCTGGAATATCGATGCCCCGTCTCGATACTCCCTCAACTAGGAACATTTCAAGGATGTACTCATGGACTACCCAGGCCCCACTAGTATGATCTACATCATAGTCCTGGAAGTCGAGTACACAGCCTAAGGGCTTTATCAACATGTAATCAGAGAGACAGAAAGTATACATGTTAAGATAAAGTGCAACCAGATAGCGTACTATCATGTCGAGCAAGAAAGTCCTACCTATATATGTCCCAGCATCCACTACAATATACATCCAATGTACAGTAATGGCCTCTAGGGCATACATATAACTAACAATCTCCCACTTGCACTAGGGCCATCTGTAGCAGTGGTTGCAGTATCACATACTCAACCATCCCCTAAAAGTCTCTCTTTGGGAAAAAGGCCTTCGTGAGTGGATCCGCCGTGTTGTCCTCTAAGTCTACTCTCCTAACCTCGATCAACCCGGAGAACAACTATCTCCATGATCAGGTGATGCTTCCTCAGAATTTGTTTGGGTCACTGATGGGACCAGGGTTCCAGGGCCAAAGCCACACTTCCATTGTCATACAATGGCAGGAACCTAGTTCATCTTATGAACCAATATACACCCAAACTTCCTCTTTGGTAGTATCTTCAATAGCGATGTTACCAGCCTTTATCGTCTAGTTTGCCACGGTATCTAGCTTGGAACTCTTCCAACATACCGTCCCTTTACTGAGGGTAAAGACAGTGCCTGTGACTGATATTCAGTCATTCTTATCACCCTGGAACACTTCCAGTGATTCTTCCCAGGATCGATTGATACAATCTCACTATACCTAGTGAGAACCCTAATATCCCTTTAGATCTATCTCATAGGTCCAAATCCCAGGATTTAGGAGGTGTCATCTTTATCCTATCTGGAGAATCCTTGTGATAATAGGAGATTGACCGATCGTAGTATAGGAAACTCTTTTCCTATCAAGAGTATGTTGTCTACGTACAATACGAAGAGGACCACCTTACTCTCTACCACCCTTTTGTATATACAAGGTTCGTCTACTATTTTGATGAAGTCAAACACTTTGACTATCACATCAGAACAGACGTTCCAACTCCGCGATGCCTGCTTCATTATGTAAAGCATCTTGCACACGTTTCCGCTGCTCCCACTGTTTACGAAGACCTCTGTCTGTGTTCTTATAGACGTTCTAAATCAGTATTTAGAAAAGCAGTCATGGCACCCAACCGCCAGATATCGTAGTCATGGTATGTAGCCGTGGTAAGTAGGATCTGGACAAACTTAAGCATAGCTACTGGAAAAAGGTTTCATCATTATCCACGCCTGGTCGATGACGAAAACTTTAACAAGTATAGCTTTGAAAGTCTCAACTTTTCCATCTAAACCAAGTAATCTTCTCAAGATATACTTGCTCCTGATGGGGATTTAACCCTTCAGATATAGCAGCTAAAGTCCATACTTTGCTGGTGTACATGGATTCCATCTCAGATCGCTAAGCATCCAGCCATTCTTACAGAGTCCCTACTCTCGATGGCCTGCTCGAAACTAGTTGGGTCATCATCTCATGATGCAATCCTTGCTCCCACTGTCATCGAGAAACTGAGGTATCTCTCAGGCGGATGAGGAACCCTACTAGATCGGCGGAGAGGCTGAGGTTCGTCGGAAACTATTGAATCCTTTGGATCTGTCAAATCATTAGCAGTTTTGTACAGCTGGAACCTTTCCAGTTCTACAGAACTGATCTTGCCTCGATCTTGTCCGGATTTTGCTTTTGACACAGGCCGGACAATCCCAAATCTTAACTTACTTAAGAGATAGGCTCTTCCCATACCATATCTCATATGGAATGGTAGGTACTGATTTGATTCGAACCTAATTCAATAGGTATGCAGCTTCTCAAGTGCATAACTCCCAAAAGGAAATAGGTAACTCAGTAATACTCATCATAGAGCACACGATATCTAATATTGTGTGATTGCTCCGTCCCGATACATCGTTGTGCTGTGGTGTATTCAGAGGAGTAATACTGAGAGAGAATCTCATTTTCCTTTAGAATAGTCCAAGGATTCCATGCACAAGTATTCTCCTCCCTGATCTCATCATAGGACATAATACTTATACCCGGTTATTGGTTCTCTACTTCTAACTTATATTCTGTGAATACCTCAAAAGGTTCGGACTTATGTTTCAACAGGAACATATGACTGAATCTTGAGAGATTATCAGAGAATATAATGAAGTAAAAAGAACCAGTCCTGGCATGTGTAGACAGGAGACCTTACATACATCATCATGTATCAGTCCCAAGAGTTTACTAACTCTTTCTCTGTTTCCAGTAAACAGAGCTGGTGTCATGATATCTTTGTGACATGACTGGCAAGTTTCACAAGATGTAAATTCAAACTGATTTAAATATGCATCTAAATGTAACTTCAGCTAGTCGGGTCGCATTGATATGACCTAGTCTACAATACCTCAAGAAGAATTCGTTCATTTCTGAACTCTTCCTCTTGTGTGTGTTCTGTATACAAGGAACTGTAGTTTGATTTAGAACGTCAATGCTTTTAGATAACGTGCCTGAACCGATCAACTTTTGATATAGGAAATTTTCAAAACATTATCCAACAATACAAAATTATATCATTTCTTTACTAATAAAGAGACTGATATGATTTTGTATATCAGGTTCGGTATCTAATAGCATTTGTTCAGAATCAATGTATTCGTAATACAGGGTGACAGTGACCAACAGACTTGGCTGCAACACTTGCCCCGGTTTCTGTCTCATGAAACTTATCACCCGTTCTCAGTTTTTCTACCTTTTTGTAGCCCTATGTAACAACTTACATATCTGGGATCCTGATCCGGTATCATATACCCAGAATGCAGAGGATACTGAGAAACAGTTCTTTGTAATGAATACACCCGAAGGAGATGCATCATATGCACTTTCTTCGTTTGGGCGGCATAGGAATTCTGGTATTCCCCAATTTCCTGCTCTTCCTTATAACAATTATAAGTTGGAGCGGAACCAACGTTCCCCAGCTCAGTATAACAAGCGGGTTCGGTCAAAATTCCGTATTATTATCTTGATTAAGGCGTGATATGGTCGCTACCAGGAGAGAGAGAGAAGAAAACACTCTGCATGCGCTCTTGCAAGATCAGATTGGTTATGTATTTTATCTAATCAGGATGGCTCCCACTGTTTTTATCAAATCTTCCTTCAAACCCTAAAAGGAAAGACTAGCCGGGATTAATTACACTCTACAAGTTCGCCAACCTTTCAGCCAGGCCAGTGTCGGTACTTAGAGGGAGGTTCCCCGTGCTTTCGCACGGACCTAATTACAGTAAACCTCGTTTTCCCAGAGGCGTAACCCCGTTGACACCTTTCTAGACACCTACTTGATCGGCTAATTGCAAAGTGCAAAACTCTACCAGGAGTAACAATTACTCGCAGTGGGTATCGGGATCCAACTATCATATAGAAGGTATGCAATCTCATTCCAAATTTCAATACTTGAAACTCCCGATGAAGGTTTTTACCCCTAGCACCTATGACCTTAACTATGGTCAACAAATCATAAGTACCAGTCAAGTTCTACCCGTCATTTCGTGATTAATTAGACCCACCCACATGACCCTTAACTAAGGTCAACAAAGTCACGCGACTGTCCTAACTAATCGCATCATATGCGGTATAGGAAGACATCACTTAGCTACCGTACACTGTGCCTTGACTATGGTCAACAAACACAGCACGAATACTAAGTACTCTACTTCCTAAAATGACGGAGGGTTGCGGCTGGTTTTTGTGAAAACCTTTAACACTTTGAACTTGATCTCGTTGCGGAATCAAATGGTTTTTAAATGGAATGTTTTCGAGGCTTTTCTAGTTTTGCTAAAGGGGTCACTCCCGGTGAAGGGATCGTCGGCCCTTTCCTCGTCGAATGAGGTGCGGGATATATCATATATATCACTGTGCAAAGCGGAAAATATAGAAGCGATCAAAGACAAACCGAGGGTTGTAGCATCTGCCAGTTATTGCTAAAGGAGTCACTCCCGGTGAAGGGATCTCGGTCCTTTCCTCATCGAATAAGGTGCTGGATGTTCTATAATGAACACCGCGATGCAAAGCAAGAACTGTAGCTACCTGTTTTATTTTGAAATTCGATTCCACAACATCAATTAGGTTTATTTTCTTTCATTAATCTCATTAATGAATATCCCATCATTTAAATTACCTAAGCATCACAGATAGATATGATGTACACTTATGCCATCCGCATTCGCCTCGATGTCCCCTCGTGCACCGTTAGGTTAGGTAACTAACGGCAGAGCGGGGCAGGGCTAGCGCGGGTGTAAAACATAAGCAACGTCTATATAATATATCATATATACTATATATAATACCTGTCACAGAACATCGCATGATCACATCACAGATAAAACACAGCAGAAGAAACATATGGAATATTGGATATACTAGGACGTCCGTGTTTTCAATACGAACCAGTATAAAACATGGATTCCACGGTCGTGATGAATAGCCAAACCCACACCCCTAGACCCCTATGAGAGCGGCAAGCAACCCTGCCAATTCTAGGGTTAGGAGACCCAGACTCGACTCCTCGAGTTGGTCTCCCACTGGACCCCAGAACCCGGTTACTTGTGCTCCCCTCCTTGGGTCTATCCTAGTGCAGAAAAGTAAATAATATACAAACGGTGACTACTTCCGCAACCTGGAAGTGCCCCAATAAAAGAATATTACATACAAGTTTTTACATGAATGAAAATGAAAAACACTCATCTCACATAAAAACCCCCGGCTATTCAAACACGACGATCCAATATAACATATCCAGCAACACATAACATCACATGTCATCAACGTAAGCAAACATGCGTATCCCAATTGTCGTTGACATATAGCAACGAAACCGGCGATATCACATATTACACTTACGGTCACAGAAAAGAAAGTGTAAAACTACAACAGTTGGAATCCGCAACCACCTCAGACATCGCATGCCTGACCAAATGAATTACTTAGACATCGCATGCCTAACAATTATAAACCCCGCATTTTAGTCTCATTATCGAAAACACTTTTCAATATCGAGTCGGGCAATTCAACAAGATTCCCGACATTCTGATCGAATGCTCGTCGCAAACTTTAGTAGGCGGCCGCACCCCAGATACCGTCGACGAAGTGCACCAAGGCGGAACACCGCTGCCGCGAGCACCCGAACGGATGCTTTCGGCGATGGGGTTCTCCTACAGTCACTTGGTCGGGGCAATGGGGTGAGGCTGTCTATTAAGTTTACCCGGCGAGTATCCGCGTACGCTACGTGATTGCGACGGACTTTTGATCACATCAAAATTCCATGGCAACCGATCAAGTGAGACTAAACTGCTATGTTTATAATATTCATTCCGTTATCTCATAACAATTTGCGAATTCCAATTATTGTATCACATTCCGGATAAATAGAAAATGCTAAACTTTTCGATCGAACAATCGAACACCCAAGTTTTCCCGATACAGCTCAACACATGAAATAAGTCTAACAACATTCAGTTCATGCCTCAGTACCAACGGTCCAGCCGTAGAAGGGTCAAGCCAACGCCTCACATGTGGCACGCCGTACTGCCCCAAACCCGAAGGTTCAAAGGGCAGTTCAAGACGGTCACATAATCGAGTTAAGGTTTGTTGTCTTCTAGAGGGTCCATCGCGTTACTTGCACTACTTAGAACGTCGTTAAACTACGGAAAAATCCAACAATTGGAAATTTCCCGGCAGGGGAAAAAGTGGGTATTTATATCCGGTCGAACTTTTTAACATATTCTAAAAATACCCGGAAAGCCACACCGACAAAATTAGACACTCCGATCGAAACACCGAATCCACCAAAACAAGCCCAGAAAATTCAACTCTGGAATAAATTTTAAATATTCCCAGAAAACTCAGCATAAAATAATAGGAATTACTGTGCAGAAAAGGTACGATGACGTCACCATGGTACCGCGGAACCGCCGCAGAAGCAGTGCTTCTGCCGTGGTTCCGCCGCCGTTCAAATGAATTATTCGCTTGAGTTTGCACCGTAATTCTTAGTTTTATTTTATGTATTTTCTAGAAATTTTTAATTCACAAAAATCCGCATTTTAGAAAAAAATCCAGAGAGCAATTTTTGGGTCGGGTTTCGGTTCGATCGGACTTCAGATTCCGTCGGGACTTCGCCTAAGGCTCTAGCTAGGCTCTGATACCACTGTAGGGTTCCTAGGCACTCTAGTTAAGTCTCACAAGTGATCAAACATGCACAAATAAAATTTTACGGGTGCCTACAAACCCGACTACGGATCGTTTACTAGATATTTAGGCGAAACATGTAAACTAGTTTACATTTTTAACTAAGGGAACAGATATACAACCTCTGTAGATCCGGTCCACCACCTCCACGGCTCCGCAACGAAGTCCTCTCGCTGTCCAAGTAAACTCCCGGGCTCTAGCGTCGGCTTCGTCGAAGAATAAGCGAGCTAGGTCGTCAATATCCATGCCGAAGATGATCTACGTCGAGGCATCGCTAGATCAAGCTCCACCTTCACCAAACCTTGATAATTTGTGAAGGAAACACACTCTACTACTTGGCAAGAGGTAGAGGATGAAGAAATAGGAAGTGTGTAGACTTTAGTTTTGGATTTCTCACTTGATTTGGCTAGTTGCCATTGAAGTAGAAATCTTTTCTTCATGTTGAAGAAGATGAAGAAGAAGAAGAAGATATGATAAGATTATTAAAAAAGAAAATAAAAAATAATACTTATCATGACTTCAACCATGGTTTAGTGTAGAGATTTAACCAAGGTTTAGATGAGTGGTTAGGGTTAGAGAAAAGACAAGAATGGTGGGCTTAGTCAAGGTTTCAAGAAGCTTCAAAGAAAAAGACAAACTAAGCCACCATTTCATTTTCTCTTTATCTTTTCCAAAACAATAATAAAAGGATAAATAAATAAGAGAAAAGAAACCCTAACCATTCAATAAACATGGTTTAATCTTTACACAAACCCAAAAGAGCAAGTATCATCAAACATGATACAATCTTGTGTACAAAAGTATATCACAAATACAATGTGCACAAACCAAGTGAGTTAATCCATTTAAAGTGAACCATTACTAGTTAATGCAAAGTAATATATCAAATATATAATTATACATTAAATCATTAAATCAACACTTGATTCAATGATCCGGTTATATCGCATATAACCGGCTAGTATCCAATGTATCGGCTTATCGAATCAATCCTTGATTCGATAACTAGGTTATATCGCATACAACCATTCGACACATTCATCGCGAGAATGAAATACGGTATCACATACACGCATTATTCTCGGTCCCGCACATATCTCATATGCGCTCCTATTTCGTTTCGCTTGAGCCAGGAAACCTCTGTGTAGGACTCTAAAGACTCGTCAATACGCCGGCAGCAGATGATGATCATATCAAACACCCACAAGCCGCAAGCGGTCTGCTAAACGTAACGGCCACCCGGGTATTGAGCGATCAGAAGATCGACGAGCAAGCCCGCTCACACTCCTGCGAATCCGACCAGTAACACTTACCGTACGGTCCGGTCTGTTCGTCTAATATGTCGCATATCTCGCCTAGGGGTGGTAAACGTCAGACCCCAATAGCTCGATAAGTCATGCCGACGTAGGGTCCATAACATTCGTGAAACTACTGATAACACTTACCAGTATATCACTGCAACCCTGGCCAGGGATTTCCTGTTGTGGCCAGTCGAGCATAGCACAACATCAACCCCCAATACCGGGAGAGACAAATCCCCTCCTATCGCTCATTGCCTCCATGTGAATCGGGACTGTACCCAAAAACCACCTGTTTGCACAACTCAGTAGAGCCGTGGTAGGGTGGAAATCAAAGCACAGTGGGAGACACACAAGACTCTATGACGATCTCGGGTCAACAGACTAAGCTGTACCAGTGTCACCAGAGAACTGCCATCTGACGTGAGGTATAATACCATCTGGGAGTTCTCGGCGAGTCCGTTCAGTGTACCCAGTCTCCACTGAGCACCCGCATACCATCTTCGATGTCAAACACCAATGGATATGGGATCATCCATCGCCCATCGCATGGGTCGAGAAGATATGCGCTAGTCTACTCTGGAATATCGATGCCCCGTCTCGATACTCCCTCGACTAGGAACATTTCAAGGATGTACTCATGGACTACCCAGGCCCCACTAGTATGATCTACATCATAGTCCTGGAAGTCGAGTATACAGCCTAAGGGCTTTATCAACATGTAATCAGAGAGACAGAAAGTATACATGTTAAGATAAAGTGCAACCAGATAGCGTACTATCATGTCGAGCAAGAAAGTCCTACCTATATATGTCCCAGCATCCACTACAATATACATCCAATGTACAGTAATGGCCTCTAGGGCATACATATAACTAACACCTTGGTTACACAAGTACAACATCATCCCTTCTACACAGCATCAGTGTATGAAGTATTTCAAGGATGGTCTCGAGTATACCGTGACGGGGGAACTAAACCCATTCTTCGTAAATGAAATCCGAAAATACGAAGATGCAAAGTATTTCCTGCCATATTTTGAAGACACGGAAAGGTGGCATAAACCGGAGAATAAGCAAAAAGCTATCACCACTATTCCAGTCTTCGGGAGCGATACCGAGGAGGAAGAAGAGATAGTCTATTCGGGGCCGCCCCAATGCCACAACCCGGGACCATCTACCCCTATTCTGGTCTTTGGCAGTGACTCTGAAGATGAAGTCAATGCAGTGTTCTCGGCCCGTCCATCAATGCAGGCCCTCACTGGAGATGATCAGAGTTTGCAAATCGCCATGGTCCCACGACAGCACTACAAAGAGCTTGATGCGCTTGATACATATAGTGTGAAAGAGCTGTTGACATTCTACGTCCCTCCCAGGCGAAGAGGTGAAAGGGCGATCCTATTCTATCGATCCGGAGAAACCAAAGTCAAGAGAGAAGTCTGGCGTGGTGCCAAAACTGTGCTTGACAGGCCACAACCAATCTGTCTGCCTAGATACTATGCGGAGGGATTGAGAAGGTTATTAAGATGCCAAGGTGTACATTTCAAATAGACTCCTCGACAAGCTCAGTTCTTCAACAGGATCTGGAACGTCCCCGGAACTCAGCAAAAATTGCCCAACGGAAAAATGGAAACGATCGGGCTTGGATATGTCCAGTCCAAGAAACGGGAGCAGTTCCATGGCTGCCTTGTTATAAAGGACCTTGATAAAGAAGAGGATGCTCTTTTAAAAGACGCTGACGCTGAACCAGAATGAGGCCCTGCCAGAAAAAACCTGAGTCCGTCGTTTGAAGTAAAGATGGACAAGCTAGTACGGGAAGCGAGTCAAAAGATTCGGAACGACCACAGCCGCGAGATGGCCATTTACGAGAAAGCCAAGACGCAACGTCTCCTTCAACGGGCTATGGAGGATGACAATACCATCCGCCGTCAACCCACCATGCATTCCCAATACAAGAAAAAGGCCCGACGCGGAGGCAAAAACAAGTTAAAGAACGAGAAAAACGTTCGACAATGGCAAAACGGATCCAAAAGGCCACGCGATCAAGAAAAAGTCAGCATGAATCCGTCTCTTATGAAAAAGATGGGTCGAGCATACTCTTTCCCTCAAGACAAGACAAGGAAAATATTCGACCTTGTCATGAAACATCAAATGATGGTGCTCCCGGATCTCAGCGCCCGAACAAATAGACAAGGGCCATCACCCGGATAATTGCTCCTACCACCGAGTATTGGGACATCCTCTTGAAGACTGCTTCACCTTCAAAAACTGGGTTGAAGATCAGTATCGGTAAGGCGGGTTTGCTCTATCCGACAGTTGAAGGTTAGCCCTGCCACGAAAGCATGAGCCAAGAACAACCTATATTGCGAGGGAAAGTCTAGATCAGCATCGAGCTTGGAAACGAGCTCGTGCCTGTCATATGATAACATTCTCAAAGGAAGGAGAGCATGAGAATATGAACGATCTCGCCCAATGCTTCGCAAATGAAGATGAGAACGAGGCGATCTCAGAATTTCCACCGACGCCAAAAGAGCTGGAAGATGGGATACACACCACAGCAGACAACTTGAGAAAAATTGACTTGGGGACGACAAACGACCTAAGGCCAATGTTCGTCAGTGGGCTGCTGTCTAAAGAACAGGTGGCTACGCTAAAAGACATGCTCATGCAGTATAAAGACTGCTTTGCATGGAACTATTCCGAGATGCCGGGGCTAGATCCAGAAATAGCTGTGAATAAATTGGCGATATCTCCGGACGTCAATCCAGTCAAACAAGCACCAAGAAGAATGCGGCTCGAACTTGAAATAAGCATCAACGCCGAAGTCAAGAAGCTAATCGATTTCGTCTTCATCCAAGAAGTTCAATACCCCGACTGGATCGCCAACATTGTCCCAGTGATGAAGAAAAATGGGATGGTGCGTATCTGCGTGGACTTTCGGGACCTCAACAAAGCTTGTCCGAAAGATGACCTCCCAGTACCTGTCACCGAGCTGATGATAGATAACACGTCCACTCATGAAGTCTTCTCCTTCATGGACGGATCATCGGGGTACAATCAAATAAAGATGCATCCCGAAGACTAGAAGCATACCGCTTTCCGGACTCCTCTGGGCATATTCTGCTACAAAGTGATTCCTTTCGGTCTAAAGAACGCCGGTGCTACCTATCAGAGGGTCATGACGAAGATTTTCGATGACCTCATACATGAAATCGCCGAATGTTATATTTACGACCTCGTGGTGAAAAGAAAATCGCACGAGGAGCATTGGGAGCATCTGAAGATAGTGTTTTAGCGCCTTCGGAAATACAACCTGAAGATGAACCCTCTGAAATGCGCGTTCGGAGTCTCCTAAGGCAAATTTCTAGGGTTCATCATACGACACTAGGGCATCGAAATAGATCCATCAAGATCAAGGCGATTATGGAAATGCTCACTCCAAGAACTTTAAAACAATTGCGGTATCTACAAGGGAAGCTCGCGTATATCCGGCGTTCATAACCAACCTCTCTGGAAAATGCCGTCTCTACAGTCACCTAATGAAGAAGGGAACCCCGTTCGTTTGGGATCGTAAATGTCAGAGTGCACTGGACGAAATCAAGCAATATCTGCAGAATCCGCCGGTACTGACCGCTCCAGTCAAGGGAAAGCCCATCATCCTGTACACAACAGCCCTCGAAAGTTCGTTAGGTGCGCTATGGGCGCAGGAGAACGACCAAGGGAAAGAGATAGCCCTCTACTATTTGAGTCGAGTTCTCCTGGGGGTAGAAAACAACTACTCACCTATCGAAAAACACTGCCTGGCGTTAATCTTCGCATTAACGAAGCTTCGGCAGTATGCTTTGGCGCATGAGGTCCATCTCATATCAAAAGTGGATCCTCTCAAATATTTGATGTCAAGAGCCATACTAACGGGATGGCTCGCTAAATGGGCCCTACTCTTAATGGAATTCTCGATAACATACTGACCTCTCAAGGCAGTGAAAGGCCAGGCCATCACCGACTTCCTCGCTGAGCATCTGACACCAACGGATTCACCCCTAAATTGCGAATTGCCAGACGAGTACGCGTTTGACACAATCGACGGGGAGAGAGGAGAGAGTGATATCCGATGGGAACTCTACTTAGATGAGGCATCTTCCATGAAGAAGCGAAAGCACAGCTCCCCCATAATCAAATCTGGGGTAGGCCTCATCTTCGTGACTCCACAAGGAGGGATAATGTGCTTTGTCTTTTCCTTAACAGAGCTAAGGACAAACAATGAAGCAGAATATGAGGCTTTGATAGCAGGTCTTGAGATTGCTGTCGACATGGGAATCGAAAACCTCCTCATACACAGAAACTCCCAGCTGGTCGTTAGCCAAGTAAACAGTGACTATCAGACGTGCAAACCAGAGTTGGTAAAATACGGCGAAAGAGTACAATAGTTACTAACTCAAATTCCCTCCTACGTCCTGGAAAGCATACCACGTACAAAAAATAGCAAGGCGGGCGCATTAGCCAAACTCGCTAAAGAACTGGCTGATGAAAACCTCGATAACGTGAGGATCATTGTACAAAGCCGTCGGGTTCTTGCACCAGCAGAAACATCTCCGGAGTTGTCTGAAGAAAAGGAAACGACCAAGCAAATATCCCTACAACAGAGGACCAAGAAAGGGCTAAGGATTGGAGAGAAGTCTTTATAGAATACTTCAAATCCCGTCAAACACCGGAAGATGCATCCTCAAAACATCAGCTCATGAAACGAGCTCTGTCCTTCACCTTCGTCAATGATACTCTATATAAGAGGCCGTTTGACTCTCTGTGGCTGAGATACCTGGGACCGGAAGAAGCAAGGAGAGTCATTCAAGAAACTCACGACAGACTATACGGTTCTCATCAAGCTGGGCCGAAGATGAAACAGAAGATCAAAAGGATGGGCTACTATTGGCCCACGATGATTCAGTACTGTTTCAAATACGCGAAACAATGCCATTCGTGCCAAATTCATGGAGACTTCATCCACCAGCAACCAAACCCGCTACACCCAACAGTGGCTAGCTGGCCGTTCGAAATGTGAGGAACTGACATAATCGGACCCATCGAACCAGCGTCGTCCAAAGGACATCGATTCATATTGGCGACAACTGATTACTTCTCTAAGTGGGCAGAAGCAGTACCGCTAAGAGAAGTGAAGACGGAGAATATTCTTAATTTCTTCAAGACGCACGTTATCTATCGGTTCGGCACTTCACGACGGATTATCTCCGATAATAGGCCAGCCTACAGAAGTCACAGAATCAGCCGCTTCGCACAGCAGCATAACATAGACTGGAGATACTCTTCAGTCTATAATCCCCGAGCTAACGGTCTAGCTGAGGCTTTCAACAAAACCTTGACAAAGATCATAAAGAAGACGGTGTCCAAAAATAAAAAGGACTGGCACGAGAGACTGCATGAAGCTCTCTGGGCATATCGGACCACGTTCAAGACGGCTACGAACACAACGCCATTCGCATTGGTATTCGGCACAGAAGCGGTACTCCTCCTGGAGATATAGCTACCCTCTCTACGAGTGGCGGTTCGGTACGAACTAACAGACGAAGAGAATGCTCATCTTCGGCTTGAAGAGGTAGACACCCTCGATGAAGCTCGTCTCGTGGCACAGCAAAACCTAGAAGCCTACAAAGCAAGGATGACACGCTCATACGAAAGATTGACTAGGACGAGAACATTCCGCCAAGGCGAACTCATACTAGTCGTAAAAAGGCCAATGATTCCCAATCATGCCAAACGGGGGAAATTCGAGCCAAACTATGAGGGCCCATACATCATAGACAAAATCTACCAAGGTGGTGCTTACTTGCTTATGGATATGCATGGTGAAAGACCCTTCCGGCCAATAAACGGCCGATTCCTTAAGAAATACTACGCCTGACGAGTCACAGCCTAGGTTATTGATAGATGACGACGCTTGTGTCCGCTCTCTATCTTCCCGAGTCCAAACTCTATAAGTAATATCCGGCGAAATCTTTCCTCAAAACTCCCACGGACCGAAATGTCCTTAAACTAATAACGGACTGAAACGTCCCTAAACTAACGAAGGACCATAATTTCCTTAAACTAGCTGCGGACCGAAATGTCCCTAAACTAATAACGGACCGAAATGTCCCTAAACTAATAACGGACCGAAACGACCCTAAACTAATGAGGGACCGTAATGTCCTTAAACTAGCTGCAGACAGAAGTGTCCCTAAACTAATAACGGACCGAAACGTCCCTAAACTAACGAGGGACCGTAATGTCCTTAAACCAGCTATGGACCGAAATGTCCCTAAAACTAAAAATGGACCGCAATGTCCCAAAACTAGCTACGGACTGAAACGTCCTTAAAACTACTATGAATCGCAGTATCCTTACGCGGCAAAAAAAGGTACGTTCACAAGGAGAATGGGCACGGATGAAAACCCGAAAGGACACCGTGAGTAAAAACAGCAGGATTGCCGGAGAGTTTGTGAAAACCCGAAAGGGCGCAATCTCGTAAAAAAACGGTACGTCCACAAGTAGAATGGGCACGGATGAAAACCCGAAAAGGCGCCATGAGTAAAAACAGCAGGACTGCTGGCGAGTTTGTGAAAACCCGAAAGGGCACAATCTCGTAAAAAACGGTCATGAGCACTCATAAGGTCCTCTCGACCTTATGAGGAGAAAATACCTGAGTGAGATCATTAAGACTCACGAAGGAGAAACACACATAGGAATCCCCACGATTCCTATGGAGAAAATGCACTTACGAGATCCCTACGACTCGTAAGGAGAACTCCCCTATGAGACCCTCACGGCTCATAAGATTCGAAAAGCCTTAAGCTACAGGGATCTAAACATGTTCTTAAGCCGTCATACATGCCAATTTGCCCTACAAGCGGTCCAATGCCAGCCCTTGTATACAATCCACGGGCATAAATAAACATTTCCCCAACCGAGTTCCACCAACGACGAGGAATGTCCTTATATGGTGAACGACTCTTGTAAGTCCTCTCGATTTATAAGGAGAAAATACTCTTATGAGATACTTACGACTTATAAGAGAGAACACCACTTAGAAGTCTTCACTACTTCTAAAGAGAACATACACCTACGAGATCCTCACGCAGCACTTTTGCCACTATGAAGTTCCTGGGATTGGCATGTTCATCCGTAGGGAGAAACGCCTTTATGAGACCGTTACGGCTCATGAAGTCAAAAGCCTTGGTCGACAGGATCTTAACCCTGTTTGCTAAGCCACCTTTGTTCGAACCGACAAAGGAAAATGATGATTCTCTCCTGGCAATATCCCAATTGTAGCAATGCTGATGCCTAAATCGGTATCAAATTCCAAGTCCATACTCGCAATAAAAAGCGGCGAGTAAAAAGAAAAATAGCCGAAATGATTGGGCACCACGAAAAATAGCCGGAATGATTGGGCAATCGCGACTTTCGCGATGTAAAAAGCTGAAATGATAGAGCATCACGGAAAGAAATAAAAAAATAAAAGAATGAAACTTTTGCCCTACAGGTGAGTCCATACTAACCCCTGTATACAATCCATGGGCATAAACGAAAAGGGAACCACATTTCCCCACCAGACTCTGTCAAAGAGAGAGTCAGATCTCGATAGCAACATCTGCATCCCAGAAGATCAACACGGCGTTCCTTCTCAACTCCAGCAGGATGCAGACGTAACGTCAACAACCGACCTCAGGGTCGCAACGAAACGGAGCCATGAAAAAGATCGTAGTTCCAAATATCGACGGCCACATCTATAGCCTAGAGACCATCAACGGCATTCCTCCTCATTCCAGCAGGATACGGATGCGACATCACCGATCAGAGCCATGGCAAAGTCTCCGGTTCCAAGACTCTACGGTTCACAGACAACCTAGAGTCAACCCCGACACCGCAGAAAGCGGAGCAAGTCAACCTCGACACCCCAGAAAGCGAAGCAAGTCAACCCCGACACAGCAAAAAGCGGAGCAAGTCAACCCCGACACAGCAGAAAGCGGAGCAAGTCAAACCCGACACTACAGAAAGCAGACCAAGTCAACCCCGACACCGCAGAAAGCGGAGCAAAACAACCCCGACACCGCAGAAAGCGGAGCAAGTCAACCCCGACACCGCAGAAAGCGGAGCAAGTCAACCCCGACACCGCAGAAAGCGGAGTAAGTCAACCAATGACCTCCGTCTCAGAAACACGTCAGCCAATGACCTCCGTCTCGGAAACAAGTCAGCCAATGACCTCCGTCTCGGAAACACGTCAGCCAATGACCTCCGTCTCGGAAATAAGTCAGCCAATGACCTCCGTATCGGAAACAAGTCAGACCTCTGTCTCGGAAACAAGTCAGCCAATGACCTCCGTCCAATGACCTCCGTCCTGGAAACAAGTCAGCCAATGACCTCAATCTTGAAAACAAGTCAGCCAGTGACCTCCGTCTCGGAAACACGTCAGCCAGTGACCTCAGTCTCGGAAACAAGTCAGCCAGTGACCTCCGTCCCGGAAACAAGTCAGCCAATGACCTCCGTCCTGGAAACAAGTCATCCAATGACCTCCGTCCCGGAAACAAGTCAGCCAATGACCTCCGTCCCGGAAACAAGTCAGCCAATGACCTCCGTCTTCGAAACAAGTCAGCCAGTGACGTCCATCTCGGAAACAAGTCAGCTAATGACCTCCGTCTCGGAAACAAGTCAGCCAATGACCTCCGTCTCAGAAACAAGTCAACCAACCCCCAGGGAAATTAGTGTCCTTGGAAAAACCTCTCGATTCAGGGAAATCATTTTCCTTGGCGAGAACCTGTCGATTTGCGTCGACCTGCAAGGAAATCAATCTCTTTGCAGGAATCTCTCGATTCGTCTCGACCCCAAGGAAATCAGTGTCCTTGGCAAAACCTCTCGATTCAGGGAAATGAGAGTCCTTGGCGAGAACCTCTCGATTCATTTCGGTTCGCAAGGAAATCAGCGTCTTTGCAGGAATCTCTCGATTCGTCTCGACCCCAAGGAAATCAGTGTCCTTGGCAAAACTTCTCGATTCAGGGAAATCAATGTCCTTGGTGAGAACCTCTCGATTCATTTCAGCCCACAAGGAAATCAGCGTCTTTGCGAGAATCTCTCGATTCATCTCGACCTGCGGGGAAATTAATGTCCCTGCGCATAAAGAAAATTATCTTATGGGATCCTTATGATTCTCGAGAGAAAAAGCACTTATGAGTCATCACGATCCCTAAGGAGAAATTACACCTACGAGATCCTCTCGCCTCGTAGAGAGAAAGTCTTTATGAGACCCTCATGGCTCATAAAGTTGAAAAGTCTTAGGCAGCAGACCTGAACCTGTTTCCTAAGCCATCGCTACCCTATAAGGAGGTTAAGATGGACTGTTATCTACCATCTACAGGCCACACTTGCCAAAATTACATGCCACTGAAATGGAGGAGCTACTCATGAGTATATAAACTACTTCATGCCAGAGTAAGACATAAGGAAATAGAAGGGTGCAGCTCATGGGGCTGAGGGTTTGGAACTATATCCCTTAAGAGTTGAGATTTGAGTCAATGATAAATGACGATGCTTGTGTCCGCTCGTTATCTTCTCAGATCAAGATTCTGAAAGTTATATACCAACCCGAAACTGGTCATACGCTATGAATTACTCTGTATTACTTAATCAACGTACATACCTACATGGGCAAAGTAGTGGGGGCATTTTTTCCTGCCAAAAATTTCTACGCAAAAGAGCATAAGGTATCAAATGGCAGCAATACGCTTAAGAAAAAGTAAACCAGTATTTTCCGGACTATATTTCGACAAACGCCTGAATGTGAATCAGAAAAATTCTGTTGGTATCGAAAGCATCTCAAAAAATCCTTCGATTTGATATATTATGGGCCTCATAATTCATCCGGAATCAAAAGTTATGAGCAAATGTGTTATGCACGTGTAATCTAAGTAATGCTCTACTACATGGAGGATACACTTTTAGTCCCACATCGGGAAAAAGAGAGATCCCTTGTCTATCACTCCCATATAAATAAGAGGGGATACCTCTTAGAAAAGGATGAGAATTCAATTCTCAAATGAGCTTAGTTCTCCATAGGAGCTTAGTTTTCCAAGTTAGGGCCTTAGCTGCCCCCCCATGATGTGCAAGAGACACGTGCGACGCACGTGCGTCTAACAAGTTCGACGCAAATGCGCGAACGCAAAGAAACCTTTTTCAGCAGCGAGAAGTTTAAGCTCCAACATGTTCTTCCCCCCTGATGAGTGGGACATTGTTCAAAGGGTACATCCCTCCACACCTTCGATATATGGCGCTGTAATCTCTCAGTGTCGTGGGAGAGATAGTGGGTCCCAACAACCAATGATCCTTCTTTCCAAAAAAGAAAAACAAAAGAACCCCCCCCCCCCAAAACTTCGATCTCAAAGATAAGAGCAAAAAAAAGAAGAGAAAGTTTTAAGAAGAAGAATTTTCTTCATGGTAAATAAAATAAAGATCAGAGCATCTCAAGGGTCTAACCCTCATAAAAAGAACATGGTTCTTTCCTCGGATCTGAGATCTATGAGACAAGTCTCCCCCAAATGAGAATTCAGTTCTTACAAGGATGAATTTGTTCTTAGGGCTCGAAGATCCAAGAAAGAACATATAATTGAACTCTTCAGAAAATAATACACAAGAAAAACCCAGCGCCAAGCGCTACTCAATAAAAGAGTGCTTAGTACTCAATGGTTGGCGCTAAGTGCCAAGCGCTACTAAATAAAAGAGAGTGCTTAGCACTCAATGCTGGCGCTCGGCACCAAGCGCCTCACGTGCTACTCACGTGGGCGCTGCTCAATAAGGAGCGCTCAGCACTCAAATGCTAGCGCTCAGCGCCAAGCGCTCCACGTGCCCCTCACGTGGGCGTTGCTTAATAAGGTGCTCTTAGCACTCAATGCTGGCGCTCAGCGCCAAGCGCCTCACGTCCCCCTAATGTGGGCACTGCATAAAATAAGAAATGCTTAGCACTCAAATGCTAGCGCTCAGCGCCAAGCGCCCTACGTGCCACTCATGTGGGCACTACTCAATAAAAAGTGCTTAGCACTTAATGGTCGGTGCTCAGCACCAAGCGCTCCACATGCCCCTCATGTGGGCGCTACTTAACATTGAACGCTCTACACTCCTCAAGAAGTGCCTAGCGCCATAAAGAGTGTTCAACACTCATGTAAAAAAAACAAAAAGAAAGTGGAAAAAGCGAAGCAAAGTGTGAGTGTCAGTACTCACATAAATGTTTAGCATTATCTGTACAAAGAAAGGACTGTGTCCTAGTAAGTGTCTAACACTTTATTGAAATAGGAAACGACAGAGACTCAGCGGGCTGAACCCAAGTTAGCCAAATTCTTAATCAACCGAGCCCATGTGCTCTTTATTTTTCCAAACTGGTCTTAGTCCCAAACAAGACCACCGATCTTTTAAAGAATATCCATTGGTTCAAGGGTACATCTCTCCACACCTCTGATACATGTCGTTGTAATTTTTCAACGTCTTCAGAGAGGTGGAGGGCCCCAATAACCAATAGCTCTGGGTATACCCCCAAACCAACAAACCATAAACTCCTCGGACCGCAACGTCCTTAAAACTAAATTGTGGACCGCAACGTGCTTAAAACTAAACCCTTTGGACCGCAACGTTCTTAAAACTAAACCCTTTGGACCGCAACGTCCCTAAAAACTAAATTCCACGGACTATGATGTCTTTAAACTTCAGACTGTAATGTCCGCAACGTCCTTAAAACTAAACCCTTTGGACCGCAACGTCCCTAAAAACTAAATTCCACGGACTATGATGTCTTTAAACTTCAGACTGTAATGTCCCTAAACTAAATTCCATGACCGTAACGTCTTTAAACTAAACCCTTTGGACCGCAACGTCCCTAAACTAAACTTTATGTACTATGATGTCCTTAAACTCAACGGACTATAATGTCCTTAAACCCAACGGACCGTAACGTCCCTAAACTAAAATGATAAAGCCCAAATGCTCTTTCATTAGAGCAAAAATGATCCCAAACCCCCGTTAAGTATACCTTAGTCTAAAATTAAACTAACGTGTCCTTAACAAACATTTAAGATGATCTTAATCTCAAACGAGGTTAACAAGCCTTAAATCAACCAAACCCAAATCTAAGAGAATACGGATTTGGACTAATCCACGCCCTATGGGCGACAACATAAATTAGTCTCCGTATACAATCCACGGGCAACCAAAAAATAAAACAAACACACACGACACTAAGTGAACATCTGGAGCAGGAGAAAGTGGTTATCGCCGCGCGGTAACGTAATTAACTGCAGGAGCTTACGCCTGCAGAGAAGAGCATCCCCATAATCAAAAACCCCTCGCCAACGAGGGGGAATCTGACGAAGTATGCTACAACGGCCGCATCTGCCCAAACCACCGATACATGGCGCCATAAATTAGCTTGGTATCTTCGAAGAGGTAGATGGATAAATCCAAATAGCATCTGCCCCCAAATTCACGCAAGACGATCTATGTGGTTTCGTCTCTGTTTTCGGCGGTAAACAATCTCCATTTCCTTCATCTCCTTCATCCTTCTTTACCTCCATGTATCATCTCTAATTAATCACTAAAACCCCATGCCACCTTCATAATAAACGATCCCTACCTCATCCTAAACCCTTTGAACCATTCAAGTTTGGATTTTGAAGACTTTGGGCAACTCAAGAATTATCCTAAGTTGCCAAATGAGATAATCTCTACACTTTTAGTTAAGTATTTGTGTTTAGTATATCCTAGTCTAGTTTAGAAATTTAGTTAGTTAGGCTTTGTGATCTTGGAAATTTGGAAGTTGATATTAAGTGGTAAATTGAGATGTAGTGAGTGTTTGCAAGACTTTGAGTGTGTAGGGTTACTAGGAATTTTCACAAGGGTCTATAAGGCATCAACCATGACAAATTTAATTTTCTAGAAGTGTCGAACAACCTAAAGCGAGGATCTTTGCTAGATAATTAGGATTAACAAAGCATGTAAACATCTTTACATCTAAGAGAAAGGGATTACAACCTTTGTAGTCCGTTCCTTCGCTTCATAAGCTCCGAGTAGTAGTCCCTTCGCCGCGATCCATGAACTTTCGGACTCTAGAGAGGCTCCACAAGCCGAACGATTCATGCTTACTTGAAGTCTTCCTTTTCGAAGATGATCTACCTTGAAGAATCTTTAACACAAGCTCTCACTTATCTAATCAAGTATTAGAGAAGTGAACACCCTAATCTAAGTGGCTAGAATAGATGAGGATGATGAGGTAGGAATTTAGCTCTCTTTTATTTTCAAATTCTCACACTAAATCATCACAAAACCAAAAGCTAGAAAGCTTTTCAAGGAGGAAGAAGATGAAACCTTTTGGGATGAATAATGAAATTTTTAATTTGGTTACAAAACAACCTTGAGTTAATAATATCAAGTATTAACTCATGTAGAGAATTGACTAGGGTTAAGGGTTTGGGTTGGGTTAAATAATATCTCCAAAATATCAACACAAAATATCTTTGCTTAAAACAAAAATAAAGTTTCTAGAAGCTTCAAGAAAAAGCTAACCCAAATCAAACCCTAACCATGTTTAATCTCCACAAATCATATTGCATTTGTAATCATAACTTGTTACAATATTATATATCACATATATAATATATTTTTGTAACAAAAGAAAATAATACAATTAACATATATCGCATATATATATCAATGTATTATCCGGTGAGAAAATGAATCAACAAAGCAAGCTAATATTAGATAATGTAATGTAATATATCATATATATAATTATACATTAAATTATCGAATCAACACTTGATCCGACAATCCGGCTATATCGCATATAACCGACTAATATATCATGTGCCGTTTCATCGAATCAACACCTGATCCGATGACCCGGCTATATCACATATACCCGGCCGATATCATATATCACGAGAATAGAATACGGTATCTCATATCGCATTATCCTCGGTCTTGCACATATCACATATGTTCTCCTACTCCGTTTTGCCTGAGTCAAGAAACCTTTGTGTAGGACTCTAAAGAATCGTCAATACGCTGACAGTAGGTGATGATCATATCAAACACCCACAAGCTGCAAGCGGTCAGCTAAACGTAACAGCCACCCAGGTATTGAGCGATTAGAAGATCAACAAGCAAGCCTGTACATTCTCCTGTGAATCCAATCAGTAACACTACCGTACAGTCCGGTCTCTTCGTCTGATATGTCGCATATCTAGTCTGGGGGTGGTATACGTCAGACCCCAGTAACCGATAAGTCGTGTCGATGTGAGGCTCAAAACAGGTCGAGAAACTACTGATAACACTTACCAGTAGCACTCTATATCAGCCCTGGCCAGGGACTTCCAATTATAGCCAATCGAACACAGCACGACATCAACTCCCTATACCGGGAAAGACGAAACCCCTCCTATCGCTCATTGCCTCCATGTGATTCGGGACTGTGCCCAAAAGCCACTGTTTTGCACGCCCTCTTGGACGTGGTAAGGTGGAAATCAAAGTACAGTGGGAATCACACAAGACTCTATGACGATCTCGGGTCTACAGACTAACCTGTACCAGTGTTACCGGGGAATTGCCATCTGACGTGAGGTATAATACCATCTGGGAGTTCTCGGCGAGTCCGTTCAATGTACCCAGTCTCCACTGAGCACCCGTACACCATCTTTGATGTCAAACACCGATGGATATGGGATCATCCATCGCCCATCATATGGGTCAAGATGCGTATACGCTAGTCTACTCTGGTGTATCGATGCCCTGTCTCAATACACCCTCGACTAGGAACAATTATAGGATGTACTCATAGACTACCGTGGCCCCACTAGTATGATCTCATCATAGTCCCAGTAGTCGAGTACATATCCTAAGGGCTTTATCAACATGTGAGAGCAAGACAATAAACTAATACAAGTCAACATATTAAGACAAAGTGAAACCAAATAGCATACTATCATGTCGAGCAAGAAAGTCCTCTCTATATATATCCAAGTATCCACTATAATATACATCATATGTACAACAATGGCCTCTAGGGCATATATATAACTAACAATCTCCCACTTGCACTAAGGCCAACTGTTGTAGTATCTCATACCCAGCATCCCGAAGAGTCTCTCAAACTGTGTCTGGGGAATGGCCTTCGTGAGTGGATCTGCAGCGTTGTCCTTCGTATCAACTCTCCTGACCTCGATCTTCCGGCGATCAACTATCTCCCGGATCAGGTGATACTACCTCAGAATATGTTTGGACTTCTGATGGGACTGGGTTCCATGGCCAAAGCCACAGCTCCATTATTATCACAATACAAAGGTATTGGATACTCAATGGATGGAACCACACCAAGTTCAGTGATGAACTTCTTCATCCAGACAGCCTCTTTTGCAGCATCGTTGGCAGCGATGTATTCAGCCTCCATCGTCGAGTCTACAATGGTTTCCTGTTTGGAACTCTTCCAACACACCGTCCCTTCATTGAGGGTAAAAACAAATCCCGAGTGCGACTTAGAGTCGTCCTTATCACTTTGGAAGCTCGAATCGGTAAAGGACTCCACCTGGAGTTCTCCGTTACCATACACTAAGAACATCTCTTTAGTCTTTCTATCCAGTGACTCTCTCCAGGATCTGCTTGATACCTACTCACTATACTTAGTGAGTATGCTACATCGGGTCTGGTACATAGCATCGCATACATGATAGAGACTACTGCCGAAGCATAGGGTATCCCTTGCATGCGAGCTCTCTCCAAATCAGTCTTGGGAGACATCTCTTTGGAGAGAGTGAGTCCAGAGATCGTGGGTAGGTTCCCACGCTTGGATTCTTCCATACTAAACCTCTTTAGTATGGTGTCAATGTACCTGGATTGGGACAATCCCAGTGTCCGTTTAGATCTATCTCTATAGATCATAATTCCCAATATGTAGGAGGCATCACTAAGATCTTTCATTGAGAATCTTTGTGATAAGAATAGCTTGACCGATTGCAGCATAGGAACATCATTTCCTATCAAGAGTATGTCATCGACGTACAATACGAGGAAGACAACCTACTCTCTGTAACCTTCTTGTAAATACAAGGTTCATCTACGTTCTTGATGAAGTCAAACTCTTTGACTACAACATCAAAACAGATGTTCCAACTCCGCGATGCTTTCTTTAACCCGTAGATGGATTTAAGCAGCTTGCACATCTTTCCGCTGCTCCCACTGTCTACGAAACCCTCTGGCTGAGTCATGTACACGCTCTCTTCTAAATCACCATTTAGAAAGGCGGTCTTAACATCCATCTGCCAGATTTCGTAGTCATGGTATGCAGCAATGGCAAGTAGGATCCGGATGGACTTAAGCATAGCCACTTGAGAAAAGGTTTCGTCATAATCAACACCTGGTCGTTGACGAAAACCCTTTGCAACAAGTCTAGCTTTGAAAGTCTCAACTTTTCCATCTACACCAAGTTTCTTCTTAAAGATCCATTTGCTCCCAATGGGTTTTACCCCTTCAGGAGCAACTTCCAAAGTCCATACTTTGTTGGTGTACATGGATTCCATCTCAGATCGCATTGCATCCAGCCACTTCACAGAGTCACCACTCGTGATGGCCTACTCGAAACTAGTCGGGTCATCATCTTCCATGATGCAATCCTCGCTCCCACCATCAACGAGAAAACCGTAGTATCTCTCAGGTGGATGAGAAACCCTGCTAGATCGGCAGAGAGGCTGGGGTTCGTCGGGGACTACTGAATCCTTTGGTTCTACCAAATCTTCTGTTATAGTTTGTGTTGCTGGAACTTCTTCCAGTTCTACCTTATTGCCACTAATTTCCTTTGCAAGAAATTCTTTTTCCAAAAAGGTAGCATGTTGAGAAACAAACACCTTTTGTTCCTCACTTAGGTAGAATAGATATCCATACGAATTACTTGGATATCCCACAAACTTGCAAAGAAATGATCTTGCCTCGAGCTTGTCCGGATTTTGCTTTTTAACATAGGCCGGACAACCCCATATCTTAACTCGTTTAAGAGATGGTCTCTTCCCATTCCATATCTCATATGGAGTAGTAGGCACTGATTTGGTCGGAACTCTATTCAATAGGTATATGGCCGTCTCAAGCGCATACCCCCAAAAGGAAATAGGCAACTCGGCATTGCTCATCATAGAGCGCACCATATCTAATAGGGTACGATTCTTCCGCTCCGATACACCGTTGTGCTGTGGTGTATAAGGAGGAGTAAGCTGAGAGAGAATCCCATTCTCTTTTAGATAGTCCAGGAACTCATTGCTTAAGTATTCTCCTCCTCGATCAGATCGAAGGATCTTAATACTTTTGCCCGTTTGGTTCTCTACTTCGTGCTTATATTCCCTGAATTTCTCAAAAGCTTCAGACTTGTGTTTCATCAGGAACACATGTCCGTATCTTGATAGATCGTCAGTGAATGTAATGAAGTAGGAAGAACCGTTCCTGGCATGTGTAGACATGGGACCACATGCATCACTATGTATCAGCCCTAAGAGTTCTGTAACTCTTTCTCCGTGTCCACTAAACGGAGTTTTGGTCATTTTGCCTTTAAGACATGACTGGCAAGTTTCATAAGATGATAATTCGAACGTATTCAAATATCCATCCTTTAGTAACTTAGCTAGTCGTGTCGCATTGATATGACCAAGTCTACAATGCCATAAGAAGGATTCGTTCATTTCTGAACTCTTCCTCTTGTGTGTGTTTTGTATATTAAGGACTGTAGTTTGATTGAGAACGTATATGCCATTATGTAACGAGCCTGATCCAATCAACTTTTGATATAGGAGGATGTTCATAACATTATCCTGTATTACAAAATTATATCCTTCTTTACTTAATAAAGAAACTGATATAATATTGCACATCATGTTCGGTATATAATAGCACTCGTTCAGAATCAATGTATTACTACTTGGTAATACAAGGTGATATTCGCCAACAACTTTGGCTGCAATTTCTGCACCATTCCCTACTCTTACGGAATGATCACCCATTCCCAGTTCTCTATCTTTACGTAACCCACGTAACATATTACATATGTGGGATCCCGATCCGGTATCTAATACCCAAGACGTAGAGTGAACTGAGAAACAGTTCTCGATAACTAACACACCCGAAGAAGATGCATCAACATGCTTATTCTTCGTTTGGGTGGCTTGAGAATCTAGATTTTCTCCTATTTCCTGCTCAGTCTTATAACACTTATAAGAAAGAATGGGACAAACGTTCCCCTGCTCATTATAATAAGCGGGTTCAGTCAATACATCCATATTATTATCTTGATTAAGGCCTGACATGGTCACTACCTGGAGAGAGAGAAGAAAACACTTTAGCGTATGCTCTTGCAAGATTAGATTGGTTATTATCTTATCTAATCAGGATGTCTCCCACTGTTTTTATCAAATCTTCCTTCAAACCCTAAAAGGAAAGACTAGCCGGGATTAATTACACCTTACAAGTTCGCCAATCTTTCAGCCAGATCAGTGTTGGTACTTTGAGGGAGGTTCTCCGTGCTTTCTCACGGACCTAATTAAAATAAACCTCGTTTTCCCATAGGCATAACCCCGTTAACACCTTTTTAGACACCTACCTGATCGGCTAATTGTCCTTTATAAATTCTCCCAGGAGTAACTCTTACTCGCAGTGGGTATCGGGATCCAACTATCTCATACGAGGTATGCAATCTCATTACAAATTTCAACACTTGAAATTCCCGATAATACTGTTGCCCCTAGCAACTCATGACCTTGGCTAAGGTCAACAAATCATAAGTGCTAACCAAGTTCAACCCGTCATTTCCCGATTGAATTAAACCCACCCGTACGACCCTTGGCTAAGGTCAACAAAGTCGTACGACTACCCTAACTCAATCACATCTCATGTTTTAACAGATAAATACTAATTAGCTACCGTACACTACGCCTTGGCTAAGGTCAACAAACGCAACCCGAATACTAACTAGTGTCTATCTGAAATGACGGAGGGCTACGAAGGTTTTTCAGAAAACCATGAGCGTAATGAACTTGATATCGTCGTAGAATCGAGTGATTTTGAAAATGAGTGTTTTTTAGGCTTTCGCTAGTTTTGCTAAAGAGGTCACTCTCGGTGAAGGGATCTCGGCTCTTTCCTCATCGAATAAGGTGCAGGATATTTCATAAATACCGTTGTGCAAAGCAAGTACTATAGAAGCAATCAAAAACTAATCCGTGAATTTGTAGCATCTGCCAGTTTTGCGAAAGAGGTCACTCCCGGTGAAGGGATCTCGGCTCTTTCCTCATCGAATAAGGTGCAGGGTATATCATATATACCGTTGTGCAAAGTAAGACTGTAGCTACCCTTTTTATAAAGTTTTGATTCTACAACATCTTTTTAGATTTCTTTTCTTTTATTAATCTCATTAATAAATCCCATCAGTTATGCTTCCTAAGCATCACAGAAGAAACGAAAGCTGTAATATTTATATATCATCATATATATTGTATAAGTATTCGTCTCAGGCAATAATATGATCTCATCACAGAACATTGCAGCAGAAGAAAACATATGAAATATTGGATATACTAGGACGTCCGTGTTTTATTTCGAGCCTGTATAAAACACGGATTCCACGGTCGTGATGAATAGCCAAACCCACATCCCTAGACCCCTACGAGAGCGGTAAGTAACACTGCCAATTCTAGGGTTAGGAGACCCGGTCTCGACTCCTCGAGATGGCCTCCCACTAGACCCTAGAACCCGGTTATTTGTGCTCCCCTCCTCGGGTCTACCTAATGCGGAAAAGTAAATAATATACAATGGTGACATCAACCTCAACCCGGAAGTACCCCAATAAAAGAATATTACATACAATGAATTTTACATGAATGAAAATAAAAAAACCCTCATCTCACATAAAACCCCCGGCTATTCAGAACACGACAATCCAATATAACATATCATAGCAACACATAATATCTTATATCATCAACGTAAGCAAGTATGCGTATCCCGATTTTCGTTGATGTATAGCAACGAAGCCGGCGATACACCACATACTACGCTTACGGTCACAGAAAAGAAAGTGTAAAACTACAACATTTGGAATCCACAATCACTTTAGACATCTTAAATCCGAAATATCACATACTTCGCATTTCATGCCTAACTATATGAATTCCACATATTGTATCACATTCCCGATAAATAGACAAAGTTAAACTTTCCGATCGAATAATCAAACACCCAAGATTTCTCAGATAGCTCAACACTTGAGCGGAGTTCAAAAATCCCAGAACATATCACAGCCCCAATGAACCAGCCGTAGAAGGGTCAAACCAACGCCTCACATATGGCAACGCTAAACTACCATAAACCCTATGGTTCAGTGGTAGTTTTGACGGTCACATAATCGAGTTAAGGTTACGTTCTTCTAGAGGGTCCACAGATATGCTTGCATGTTTTTCCGAAAGATTCAAACTCAAGAAAAATTCAACACTTGAAAGTTTTTCGTGTCGGGAAAAAGTGAGTTATTGATATCTGTTCGAACATTTTAACACGTTCTAAATTATCCGGAAAAACTAAACGAAGTTAAACTTTCCGATCGAATCAACGAATTCCAAAGATCTCCAGAAAACTCAACAGTTGAGTAATATTAAAAATTCCCAGCAGCATGTAGTAATACCTACGGATGCAACCTAGAATTATTTGTCCCTAATACCCAAGTACGGCCGCGGAACCGCCGTGCAAAGCATGGTATTGCCGCGGTTCCGCAACGACTTAAGGGAATTAGGAACTCGTACTTCACAATAATCCTTAGATTTCCCTGCTTAATTTTCTGAGTATTTTTAATATGGAAAAAACCAACTTTTTAGAAAATTTCCAGAGAGGGGGTCAAAATCGACGTTTCGGGGTTCGATCGGACTTTTAACTTCGTATACATGTCACCTAATGCTCTAGATAGGCTCTGATACCACTGTAAGGTTACTAGGCACTTTCACAAGGGTCAATAAGGCATCAACCATGCCAAATTTAATTTTCTAGAAGTGCCGAACAACCTAAAGCGGGGATCTTTGCTAGATAATTAGGGTTAACAAAGCATGTAAACATCTTTACATCTAAGAGAAAGGGATTACAACCTTTGTAGTCCGTTCCTTCGCTTCATAAGCTCCGAGTAGTAGTCCCTTCGCCTCAATCCATGAACATTCGGACTCTAGAGAGGCTCCACAAGCCGAACGATCTATGCTTGCTTGAAGTCTTCCTTTTCGAAGATGATCTACCTTGAAGAATCTTTAACTCAAGCTCTCACTTCTCTAATCAAGTATTAGAGAAGTGAACACCCTAATCTAAGTAGCTAGAATAGATGAGGATGATGAGGTAGGAATTTAGCTCTCTTTTATTTTCAAATTCTCATACTAAATCATCACAAAACCAAAAGCTAGAAAGCTTTTCAAGGAGGAAGAAGAAGATGAAACCTTTTGTGATGAATAATGAAATTTTTACTTTGGTTACAAAACAACCTTGAGTTAATAATATCAAGTATTAACTCATGTAGAGAATTGACTAGGGTTAAGGGGTTGGGTTAGGTTAAATAATATCTCCAAAATATCAACACAAAATATCTTTGCTTGAAACAAAAATAAAGCTTCTAGAAGCTTCAAGAAAAAGCTAACCCAAATCAAACCCTAACCATGTTTAATCTCCACAAATCATGTTGCATTTGTAATCATAACTTGTTACAATATTATATATCACATATATAATATATTTTTGTAACAAAAGAAAATAATACAATTAACATATATCGTATATATATCAATGTATTATCCGGTGAGAAAATGAATCAATAAAGCGAGCTAATATTAGATAACGTAATGTAATATATCATATATATAATTATACATTAAATTATCGAATCAATACTTGATCCGAAAATCCGGCTATATCGGATATAACCTACTAATATATCATGTACCGTTTCATCGAATCAACACTTGATCCGATGACCAGGCTATTTCACATATACCCGGCCGATATCATATATCGCGAGAATAGAATACGATATCTCATATCGCATTATCCTCGGTCCTGCACATATCACATATGTGCTCCTACTCCGTTTTTCCTAAGTCAAGAAACCTCTGTGTAGGACTCTAAAGAATTGTCAATATGCCGGCAGTAGGTGATGATCATATCAAACACCCACAAGCTGCAAGCGGTCAGCTAAACGTAACAGCCACCCAGGTATTGAGCGATCAGAAGATCAACAAGCAAGCCTGTACATTCTCCTGTGAATCCAATCAGTAACACTACCGTACAGTCCGGTCTCTTCGTCTGATATGTCGCATATCTAGTCTAGGGGTGGTATACATCAGACCCCAGTAACCGATAAGTCGTGTCGATGTGAGGCTCATAACAGGTCGAGAAACTACTGATAACTCTTACCAGTAGCACTCTATATCAGCCCTGGCCAGGGACTTCCAGTTATAGCCAATCGAACACAGCACGACATCAACTCCCTATACCGGGAGAGACGAAACCCCTCCTATCGCGCATTGCCTCCATGTGATTCGGGACTATGCCCAAAAGCCACCGTTTTGCACGCCCTCTTGGACGTGGTAAGGTGGAAATCAAAGTACAGTGGGAATCATACAAGACTCTATGACGATCTCGGGTCTACAGACTAACCTGTACCAGTGTCACCGGAGAACTGCCATCTGACGTGAGGTATAATACCATCTGGGAGTTCTCGGCGAGTCCGTTCAGTGTACCCAGTCTCCACTGAGCACCCGTACATCATCTTTGATGTCAAACACCAATGGATATGGGATCATCCATCGCCCATCATATGGGTCAAGATGTGTATACGCTAGTCTACTCTGGTGTATCGATGCCCTGTCTCGATACACCCTCGACTAGGAACAATTATAGGATGTACTCATAGACTATCGTGGCCCCACTAGTATGATCTCATCATAGTCCCAGTAGTCGAGTACATATCCTAAGGGCTTTATCAACATGTGAGAGCAAGACAATAAACTAATACAAGTCAACATATTAAGACAAAGTGAAACCAAATAGCATACTATCATGTCGAGCAAGAAAGTCCTCTCTCTATATATCGAAGCATCCACTATAATATACATCATATGTACAACAATGGCCTCTAGGGCATATATATAACTAACAGAGTGATGTTTTTACTGGACAAGACTAGATACTAGAAACCAAAACACGAACTTTGAAATCGTCCAATATCATATTTTGTGAGAATAGTGATGTGTTTTGTGAATTTGCTATAACCCGGGGACCCTAAAAATTATTTAGCGATTACAGAGAGACGTGCAGGCACATAGGAACCTACCATAGAAACATGAGACCCCCATTCTATTTCTTGGCCCCAAATAAACTCAATATGGCCGCAAATTGCGGCCTGGGTATGTTGGAAATGGTTCGTGCTTAGTCTGTGGCTCCTATATCAGTTAATTAGACCTCCCCTATATGCAAAATTCCCTAGTTTGACTGAGGGTAGAATCTAGGAGTGATTTCCTCTGTTGCTGAATTTCGTTTTGCAATTTCTGAAACTTAGTATTTATATTTGAGTTTGGATTCCGTCGTTGGATGTTTGTACGTCAACAGACGAGGGTTATTTGGTTGATTTTGCATGCGTAAGCTATAGGTTCTAACCTATGAGCACTTCGTGTTCCGTATCAGTTTTCGGACATTGATTTTAATAGAATTGCGATTGCGTATTGATTGTAGGTGCCTTCATGTGGACTTCCGAGATGAAGAAGCACATCGACTTCAGCTAAGCGAGGAGTTTAGCAGGTGAGTAGATTTATATCTACGGGGGAAGTCGGGTGGATGACGTATAGCACCCCTGCAACCATTGATATGGAAAGATTGTTATATAAATTATAATTTTGATAACGGATATGCTACGAACTTACGAACATGATTAAAAGTTTTAGTAAGAGATGATGGGATAAAAGTTGACATTGACGGATAAATTGGCTTGAGGATATGATATATGTATATAAGATAACTTGACGTGGGATATTGTGATGATAAATATAGATGACTCAGATTGTTATGAGAAAGTGAATCATGATAAATATGAATTGAAAGAGGAAAAGTATGAGTTGATAATGGTATGATATAAGATCGAGATCGATACGACTTAAGATTAATAAGATATGACGTATATATAAATGTAACTTGATATGAGATTGATACAAATGTGACTTGAGATATATGTGTGTGTGTGTGTGTGTGTGTTTATTTATGAGGATAACGAGTGTTATGCCGTACGAGATTTTAGATCCTTACCCTTATTAATGAATAGGACGATAGAATCCCTATTCTGTTTGATGTCACCGTACAATGGATTACCGTACGCGATAATTTACCGGATGATTGATCCGCGCTAGTGATTTGAGGATGATGATCGAGGATTATTGTCATATCGGATGTTATGAGGCGGGATCGCCGACGTAGGATATTGCCCCTCGTGATGTACATACCACGTTCCGGTATTTAATACTATATGATATCATTTGCTAGTACACATGCACAATTACCGTTGATGCGCATGTTACACATACACAGATTTGCCGGCTCACACGCATTCTTCATCGGTAATTGCCATGCCACTTACACAGTAGAACTTCCATATCATGAGATAAATCTTAAACGTAAAAGTACATTCATTGTTCAATATTATCACTTGACATGCTTGCATGATATACTCGATATGTTCATATTACGACTCTATGTTGCATACATCGTACTTTATGGTTATATGCTTGAGATGTTGTTTTCATGAGATCTCTGGATTTGAGAACCGTAGTTATGTTTCAAAGGGAATTATGTATTGCTTTAAAAACACGGTTTCTCTTGATATGATATTTCGAGACGTCCAACATGAGTCTTCTTGGTTCTGAGCTATGATTATACCCGATTCAAGGAGCAGTAGGCACCGTCTGCGGGTACATGGTGGACCCAGTGAGATACCCCGAAGCAAGAAGCTCGAGATGTAGACGATAAGCTTGGTAGGGGAGCACTACCTACCGGAGTTTTGGGCTCGGCGGTTATCTGGAGGATACCGACCAGAATCGTAAGATGATATGGGCCGATCCGGACTGACGGAGCCCGAGATAGTTTGGCACGGCGGATATCTGGAGGATACCGACCGTAGTCGTGATATGGGCCGATCCGGACTGACGGAGCCCGAGATATGAGGATTTACGTGTCGGTGCTGGACACAGGTTTTATAATGTTTCGAGTGTTGGTGTTAGACACTCAGGTTTCATGATTTTGATGTGTCGTTGATGGACTCACGTGGTTGATATCCTCATATATATACAGGCATATGTTTTCATGATATTTCGAGTGTCGGTGTGGGATACTCAGACTCCATGATATTGTTTGTGTCGTTGATGGACACGTGGATGATATCCACATGCATATAAGCATATGATGTCGGATGTTTATTTATATATGTCATTGCATTGAGTCGATTGTTGACATATATGCGTACATGGTCACCCTAGATATCATAGTATTACCTTCAGGATATAGTGACCTAGGAAATCGTTGTTTTATTCGATTTCTACATGCTGATGTTTTCTATTCATGAGTTGGCAACTCACCCCCGTTGTGCCACAGTTCTTGCAGGTTTGACCGCTTGGGATCAGTTACGGTATTGCTGGCACACAGCTTCATCCAAGGTGCTTTTCTTTGGTAGGTGAGACACATGTTGGATCGTGCCCACTCCTGTACTTTATATTCCATTGTATCTAGATAAACTCCATCAAATCAAATCAGAAACTAGAAATTGTATATTGGTAGACCTAGTCAGATTTGGGTATTGTGCGAGACTTAGAGCGATGGGTTTATGTTCGCTTCTTGAGTTTTGATGTCTTGCTTATTTATTGTTCTTTTTGGGTTGATCTTCGCCGTTGGGCGTCATATATATGTTATAGCGTCGTTATGATTCCTCCAGTTGGCGAAGAGCTAGCTCCCGCTTGGGGATACCTATATATTGTTGTGTATATGGTTTTGGATCAAAATATACAAGGGAAGTGCTGTCCAAATTTTTAAAAGAAGAAACATGTTTCCAACTAGTATAACCCACTTGCATTTTCATGTTTCATTATCTATGCATTTAAAGAAAAACTTGATTTCATTATACCTTTATTTCAAACTGCACCTCCACTATTTTCCGCAAAAAGGTTTAGATTTTCTGGGCCTCGGCTTACTTGATTTACGTTACGCCTTTAGACGTTGCGTAATTTAAGTGCCGGTCACATATTAAATTACGGATTGTGACATTTCCAGGATTCTATAATGATTGAGATTGGACCTAGGGTCAGTTGTATGACGCGTACTCAGAGCTTAAAGATCGCCGTCGTCGACGTGTTACATTGCAAGAGACGGGGCTACTTGGCAAGAGAGTGTCTTGAGGAGTGTCATCATGGGACTGATTGCGTCGCTACTCCTCACCAGAAGATTGTATAGAGAGACCATGGTTTTAGTGATCCGCGGAGAGAACAAGAATCCAGAGACAAAGAATGCTAGACCGTGGCCAGAAGACGAGTGGTAATCCTTATTCTGCCAGTTCAGGGTGTATAGACACCTTTCGACATTGAAGAAAGTGTACTTTGATATCATTTGTTTTTTATTTACGTTTTGATGATCCGAATATTGCGTTTTCGACATTGAAGAAAGGATAACTCGGCGTCTGTTATTTTGACTTATGTATTTTGAGGATTTGAGGGTCACACATATGATTTGTGCACACCAGGTGCACTTGTTTGAGATTTCCATGCACAGTAGCTGCACTTGATTGGCGTTTTGTGCATACCAGATGCACTAAATTGGTATTTTCGTGCACATCAGTTGCACTTGATTGAGATTTTTATATACTCTAGACGTATTTGATATGATTTTGTGCACACCAGTTGCACGTGTTGATGATTTATGCACCCTGATGCACTCAGTTTTGATTTTGTACACCTCGATGCACTTGAGATAGATTTGTGCACCTTGATGCACTCAGTATTGATTTTGTGCACCCCGATATACTAGAGATTGATTTTTGCACCCTGATACACTCAGTATAGATTTTGTGCACCCCGATGCACTTGAGATTTATTTGTGCACCTTAATGCACTTGAGATCGATTTTGTGCACCTCGATGCACTTGAGATCGATTTTTTGCATCCCGATGCACTTGAGATTGATTTTGTGCACCTCGATGCACTTGATGTTGATTTTGTGCACCCCGATGCACCTATATTGATTTCGTGCGCTCTAGATGCACTTGATATTGGTTCCATGCACATTCGATGCAATGGATGTTGTTGTCGTGCAAACCTGTTGCACTTGGTGCTGTTTTTGTTTTCATGCACACCCGTGGCATGTGGTTTGGTTTTTCGTGCAAACACGTTAAGGTTGATTTCGTTTTCGTGCATTGCACTTGATGAGGTATATTATAGATTTGATTTTATATTTTCGTTTGGTCGTGTGCTATAGATATTGCACTATGGCTATGGCAATGATCGTGTACTTGATGTACACAGTTGATTTCGCATTTGGAATTTTGCATCATAACTGGTGTAATTCTCATAGCAGCCGCTAGAGTTACAGTTATGCGAGTTTTATATTTTTGAGTTATCATGCACACGGGTTGCGTTAGTATACATCTTAGCTCGTGTGGGACTTCGGAGTTCCGTTAATTGGAGCGGACCATATGTTTTTTGAATTTGGACCCCGGTGATTTGATTCGATTTGATTTGATTCGATTCGATTTGATTTGATTTGATTTGATTAGGAAAAATGTTTTAAGATTGGGGTTAAATTTGAATTCGGGGACCGAATTTCTTTAAGGAGGGGATATTGTAATATTTTGGAAAATTATAAATAGTAATTTATAATTTAAATATGGATATAATGAGTTTACAAAAAATGATATCACATATGAATTTTAGTATCGGATTGATATCCGCAACAATGTAATTATTTTGGGGGGAAAATGAAGAAAATGTGTGATATCATAAAAATGATCTTTAAATTGTGTTAATATGACATGAGCTTTTATTATAAGTTTATGGTATTTAAATGTTATAATAAGTGTTTTATCTCTTTTAAAATCAAGAATTTAGATTTTTAGTAACTTGAAAGTATTTATTTAAAAAGGTTTTTATTTTGATAAAGGGGTGGGTATATGTTTAGGTTAGAATAAACCCTCACAACCAACACACCCTCACACACACTCTCTTCACTCCACCTCATCCTCCTTTGTTGACACCTTCTGCGTACTCTACACAAACCCTTTACACCTCCTACACTTTACCAACAAATAGTTGTGTTCTTTCACTCACTCTCAAACTGAACTAATCCTTTCCTTCAAGCCCTAACACTACAATTTAGAAGTATTCTTCAAACCAAAAGAAGAAAAGTTATGGTTCCTTCATAAAACCTGTGCATATCATCAAGTTAGAGCCACTACAACCTCTAGGAGCCTCAACCATGTATTTCTTGAGCTGGATTTCCTTGTGCACTATCGCTATAGGTAAATCTTCTTCCTTCTTGCAAGTTTTAATTTAGACAAATATCAGTTTTTAGTTTCATATATCTAAAAATGAGATTTTTGTGATATTTGTGATGATAAACTTGAATCTGGAACTGCTAGGTTAATCCACTAGAAAAACTAATAATATTGGGATATGGTGATGTAAGTCTACGCTAGCGCCCCGGCAGTCTACAGACGCCAAATGCGGAATAAAAACTTTTTAACTGGCGCTATCGTATACTTTAACCCGGATCTGCCATTATTGCTAAACTAACAAACTGTAAAGAGTGTAGAAAGGTTATACCGAACGATCCGAGTCCTTCGTTCTTTAACCATCATCCCACGCTCCGTTGCGGCTGCTCCGATCTCGTCGATCTTCGATCTCTTCGTCGAGGTGGCACCACGTCGACGATTCTTTAAACGGGCTCCCGCCTCTGACTCGAGGCAACTCGGTCGTCAAGTTTGCTAAAAGAGACGACCAAGAATGATGTAGAGAATGAGTAGATGACTTTGTCTCACTTCGTCCAAGTCCGTGGACGATCGGTAAATGAAGTTGCCGATGGAAATGAAATGGAACAAGAAAATGAACTATGAAATTTCCATGCATCCAAACTTTAGTCTTTTCTTTTTAGCAACCATAATTTCTCAAATGAGTGAATAGTGGGAGGAAAGAGGGGCCGGCCACTATTATAGAGGAGGGAGGTGATGGTAGGAGGAGGGAGGGTAACCATAAGCAAATATCATAATGTGAACACAAAATAAATATCTTAACCAAAACAAGAAATGGTTAAAATCAAAGCATGAGTCACAAGACACCTCACTAAATCTAGAACCTTCTAAAACCTTCTAGAAGCATGACTCACCCTCATCCAAGAAAAGATAAATCCGTCTTTAACCGAATGTTAAAAGACGGCTGATAGAAAACTGTAAACTGGCAACTTCCAAAAGTGATCCTGAAACAACTTTCAGGAAAACCCCGTAACTGTATAAATATACCCGCATTTGTATTACGACCGAATACAAATGCAACTGAGACAAAGATATTATATCTACTCAATACAATACTCGGATCCGGCTTAAACCAAAGCCGACCAGTATCATCTGCCCGAAAAATAACACGTGCGTAAACGCACGTGCATATTCCGAACCCTGCCATAAAACCATACGGCCTCTACAACGTTTCGCCCGAACTTGGGAAACTGTCTGTGGGGGACTCTAATGACTCGTCAGTACCCTGGCAGTGGGTTTAACCACAAACCGTCAGCGGCACTAGCTATGCGTAACGGTTGCCCACGGACTGACCTCAAGGGAGGCCGAGGAGCGAACTCAATGGAGACCGATGAGCGAACTCCTCCGAAAACCCTACTGAGCCTAACAGTAACAATGTATATACAGTCCGGTCCGTTCGTCAATGAGTATCGCATATCCGCCTAGGGGGCTAGTAACGTCAGACCCCCAATAGCAGTATAAGTCGTGTCGGAGTGAAGCCCAATAACACCCTGAGATACTACTGGAGTACCTACCAGTAAATCTCCTGCCATGGCCATGGACTTTGTGTAATGGCTCTCCTAGACACAGCACGACCTCGCCCCCAATACCGGGAGAGACGAATCCCCTGCCGATCCGCTCACGTGCCTCCATATGGCTCGGGACTGTACCCAAAAGCTACCTGTTTGCACGACTCCTTTGAGCCGTGGTAGGATAGAAATCAAAGCACAGTGGGAACTCACACGAGACAAATGACGACCTCAGGTCGATGAACTAACATGTACACATGTCACCAGGGAACTGCTATCTGACGATAGGTATAGTACTAACTAGCAGATTCCCGGCGAGTCCTGTCCGGTGTACTCATAACCCAATGAGCACCTGTATACATCTTAGGTGATCCAACTGACACCAGTGGCTTGTGAGACCGGCCACCGCCCCTCGTCGGGGTCTCGACTGTATACACTAGTCTACTCCGGAGTATCGATGCCCTGTCTCGAAACTCCCACGACTAGGGACCACAATTAAGGATATGCATATAAACTACCCAACTCTCACGTATATGATCGCCATCATACTGTTGGTAGTAAAGCAAGATCCTAAGGGCTCTATCAAAGTGTAACATGCAATCAGTCACCTGAACATGTACACGACTGATAAAGGCAAACCAGATAGCATACTATCATTTCGAGTAAGACTGTCCTACCGGGATAGGTCCTCCGCAATCATTGCAATCACGTACCTGCGATCCAATAATTGACTATGAGGGCACTATCTCCAACAATCTCCCACTTGCACTCAAGGCTAATATTGCGATGTCGACTACTCACAGCCCGTGTGAAACCGAACATCCAACTCCTCTACTAATCAGTTTCACAAAGCCCGTTTGTAAAACTATTGTGTTCGAGAAATAGTCTCAGTGAGTGGATCCGCCTAGAAGTATCTTTCTTTATCTCTCTTTGTCTCAAGTTCGCGGAGAAAGCCATCTCCCGAATCGAGTAATACCCGTCTTAGAATATGTCTGGATATCTGATGGGACCTAGTTCATAAATGAACTCCAAATCCAAACCTCTTAGACTGTATCGATCACTGAACCTAATCAGTATCCGGCACCATGCCACCCACAGTATCCTCTTGGACCACATGTCCATAATATTGTCCCTCTTCGTCAGAGGGAAAAACTGTAACTCTGACAATCACTCTGTCAACCATGTCACCTTTGAAGCCTGGAATGATAATCGTCTCCCGAAGGAGGCTGCCGTCATCAAATCCGTAGAACATGTACTTATGTTCTAAAACTACTTCATTATGTTTCTCCAGGATTGGATTAATACAAACTCATTGCATCTAGTGCAAAAACAACATCTGGTGTGGTACTTGACATCTCACGATTTACTCAATTGCCTAAGCAAGTGATCTGTCAATCATGCCCTTCCCTCTCCCCTTCAGTCTGTAAGACACCTTTAGAGAGGGTGACTCCATCACCTGCAGGTACACCACCATGCTAGGAGTCAACTATTCTAAAAACCATTAGAATACTGTCAAAGTACCCACATTGGGAAACTACCCAAATCCAGATCTAAAACCATAGATCCAGAAACCAGAATGTCAAATATTATATCCATATCATGTCTGAAGAAACAACTGTGTGACAACCACAGTACAACCGATCGTAGTATAGGAATTTTACTTCCTACTTTGTGTATGTCATCCAGATACCATGACATCACACCCTACTACCTTCTTAACAGATCCATCCCTTATTCTGATTGAAGTCAAACCCATGACTATCACATCAAAATTAGATGATCTATCTCCGCTATAACTGCTCAAGTCTATAAATAGATATAAGCATCTTGCCCACTATGCTTCCGCTGCTCCCACTGACTACGACAACCCTCCTACCGGGTCTCATGTCCTGGAACAACAGTAGTGTCAAGTCTGAGTAGATAATAACCTCCCTGTCACCGTCCTTGAGGCTACCGAAGTACCTCTCGGGTGTCTGAGGTTACCCACCATATCTGCGGAGTGGCTAATGGAATGTCAAATCTGATTGAATATACAGGTCCTATTAAATTTTCCGTAATCGTTCGCGGTTCTGGAATCACTTCCAGTTCTACCATACTCCCACTACTATTTTCTGAAAAAATCCATTTTACTAAAACTGTGGTGAGTCAAGAACAATATCACTATTGATCTTCCAAATGGTAGAATATCAACCCTCGTCATAGCCAGGGTCAACCCACAAACAGCCATTACAGAAACGTGCCCTGAGTTATCCAGAGTCTGGTTTTAAGCATAAGCTGGACAACTCCCCGTACCTTAATATCTTTTTAAGGTACGAACTATTCTATATCCAATACAGAAACTTTGGCACTTATTTAATTAGAACCAGATTCAAATCATGCAGCTGTCTCCAGTGCATATCAACTTAATGGAAAAAGGCTAATCAGCATTACTCAACTTAGGAATCCATCCAATTATGAGTAACCTGAAAGAGAAACACGTTTCTCAAAACCATCACTATTATCTGAATACCAATCGCAAGAATCTACATCTTCGATCTCTTTGAAGAATCCCGATACTTGTGATACCTGGTTCTCTACTTTATTCTTATACCCACAACTTCTCAAAACTTAGACCTTGTATTTCTACGAAACACTTGTCTAAATACTAGAGAAGTTATAAGTAAACAGAACATAGTACGAGGACCTACCCCTTTGTCCTGAAGGACACTTGGACAACATACAATACTCTGTATAAGTCCGCTGAGTTAAACAACTCAAAACCTGTGCGTCGTAGGTTGAAAACTGTACCCTGGCGATTTCCTCAAATATCACCAATTACAACGAATTCCGATATAATGAGGATAATCACCTAATTCCCAATATCTTACTCCCACTCATCATCTGTAAAACCATACAGATATGAGAATGAAACCTGGTAAATACATACCCTTGGAGTAAGTGTCTAATCGGGAAAACAGTTTTTCTTTAACAATGCACTGAAACATGAAAATGTTTCGTAGGGGTATCCTGGTATTCATAGCAATGCCTCTTCCATAATCCAATTCATGACTTCAACCGTATATTTTATTGCCATCTTTCCAAAATCACTTTATTTGTCTTTAGTCGTTACCTTCTGTACACCATCGTTAGGCTAAATGGTTTTCTTCCTTCCCTACCGTTCGGCACCAGCCTATGGTTTGGAAGAAGACTATCCAGTAATCATAATAGCTGTACCCTCCTAAACCAAGGAGTACTCGCATCTCGAGAGAAGGTGATGATAAAAGACAACTGAATAATACCTTATTCTTTTAAAGGTGAAATAGGAGTGGCGATGAAGTACGCGGTTTGGTCGTGAATGATATCAGTCGCAATTTACTTTGCCCTCTTTCTAATCCCTTTATTTTGTCTTTACATATTACCTTCTGCACACCCTACTTAGGCTAATTGGTTTTCTTCATTTCCTACCTTTCGGCACCTGCCTATGGTTTGGAATAACACTATCCAATAAGCGTAATAGGTGTACTCTCCTAAACCAAGGAGCCCTCGCAACCTGAGAGAAGGTGATAATAAAAGACAACTAAATAAACCAATTCTATTTCTCCTGAACCTTGATCCATCCTTGAAGAAGTCCCTTCGAGTTCGTATATAACCATACAATGGATCTATCCAATGGAAGTGGATATCCGTAGTAATACGGGTGTTCTGAGAAATACAAAGGGTAAAAGAAGGAGTGGCAATGACTTATGCAACATAGACAATCCAAAAGCCAGTATTTTAAGAAGGTTCGGTCAACTTGGTCACTGAGTCATAGTCTAGGGTCGGTCAAAGGTCGCTGCCAAAGAGAGAGAGAGAAAAGAAACACTCTGCGTGCACTCTAACCTAGATCAGAATGGTTATCACTTTATCTAATCCGGAAACATCCCACTGTCCTGTCAAATTCTCCTCCAAACCTAAAGAAGAATCAATCGGGATCGCCCGAAGAGTAAACCAACTCATCAGTGGGAATCGGGATCCAACTCTCATCGCATGATAACGTGATGGAATGCATCCACGTTACTCATACTCTAGAAGGTATGCGCATACTTGGCAAGTTTCAGTTTCTTTAGAAACTCCCGATATGATTTTTACCCCATGTTCTTATGACCTTGGCGAATGTCAACAAATCATAAGTCACATGTCAAGTTCTGCCCGTCATTATCTTGTTAATTTGAACCCACCCGTACATACCCTTGACGAAAGCCAACAAGGTAATACGACTGTCCCAAACCAACACATCTATCTATGCAACAAATGAATACCCCAGCAACTACCAAACACTATGCCTTGACGAAAGCCAACAAACATAGCTTGAATATTACTGACCATCCATAAGAAATGACGGAGGGCTACGGCTGGTTTTTGGCGAAAAACCTTTAGCGTAATGAACTTGATCTCGTTGAAGGAACCTGATAGCTTTTTTAAAATATAGTGGCGAAAACCTTTGCTAAAGAGGTCACTCCCGGTGAAGGGATCTCGGCTCTTTCCTCGTGGAATGAGGTGCAGGATATTCCACTGAATACCGCGATGCAAAGCAACATGTAATCGACTATAGTGAAGTTATTACCCTGACGCAAACTTCTGCCCAAGGGGTCTGTCCCGGTGAAGGGATATCGGCCCTTGCCCCGTCGAATGAGGTGCAGGATATTCCACTGAATACCACTATGCAAAACAAAAGGAAACGTCTTTGCAATAACACTTTTTAAATTGTTCCAACAACATCAAACAGGTTTGTTTTACTTTGCATTGATCAGAATCAACGCAGTCCCATCAATCAATCACACCAGAAAAGAACGAAAATAAAATGTACGTATATGCCATCCGCATTCGTCACTGGGTCCCGTCATCACCCGTTTAACTAACGACAGAGCGGGGACTGGACTAGCGCGGGTGTAAAACATATACAACATCTAATAGTATATAAACCAATATACATAATCGCTCCAGGCGTGATAATATGCAACATTACAGAAAAGTAATAAGCATCACAGAACAATACAGATAATCTGGGATCCCCGAGTTTCACAGAGCCGCTGCTGAAACCCGACGTTCCCCTGTCGTGTGGATAGCCTGTGCAATGAAACCTAGACCCCTACGGGTGCGGCAAGTTACCCGCCAAAACCTGAAGCGAGGTAGTCCTCCACAGCATAGTGAATGGAACACCCGGCACTTCACGGAATCCGGTAAATTGAGCACCCCTCCATGGGTCAACCTGTACCCCCTACGAGTGCGGCGAATAGTCTGCCAATTTTAGAGTGAGGCCCCTCTGCCTCTCAAAGCCATGAGATGCGGACCCGTTGCCCTCCAGAACCCGGCTATCCGTGCACTCCGTCGCGGGGCAAAACCTAGTACAGTAATGAAAAATAGTACAACAGGTACATCGACCGCAACCTGGTCGTGCCCCAAAAGAATATTATACAACAGGCAGTGACGGCAGTCCACAAGTTGGACGCTCGCCCCGCAATATCAAATGTACAAATAAACTCAAACTGTACTACCATTGCACACTGCTATCCACCACGACAAATCCGCAACATCACAGCACAACACAGAACATCAATGCGAATGTCACGTTCGCAAACCCGTCTAAAAGAACTATAGCAATCAGACGCGGTTTACCGATCAAATGACATTCCCGGTCGGAGATATAATGTAAGCACTGTAAACTAACGTGTTTAAATTTCGATCGACCAAATATCAAAAAAATGGGCCCCACGACTTACTGGTGAACAGTAACAAAATCTGGGCCAAAACGATATTTACCAAAAATCACAAATTCCAGAGAAGAACCCACTGACCAAATTTGGGAGCATGTGCTCACCACGTGGCCGCGGATGCGCGGCCAAACCATCGGTTTGGCCGCGTTTCCGCGGCTGTTTGTTGGAGACACGTGCCCAAATTTGGTCGTGGTTCTTAGAAAAGCCTGCACAGTATTCTGAGACATGTGAAATATTTTTAGGACACCGTTTAAAATCAACAGAAACTGTCAAGGTGAAAAATTATGATTTTTGATTTCCGGTTCGATCGAAGTTTTAAACGCGTTAGCACAAGTTAGTATAGCAAAATGGTGAGGCTCTGATACCACTGTAAGTCTACGCTAGCGCCCCGGCAGTCTACAGACGCCAAATGCGGAACAAAAACTTTTTAACTGGCGCTATCGTATACTTTAACCCGGATCTGCCATTATTGCTAAACTAACAAACTGTAAAGAGTGTAGAAAGGTTATACCGAACGATCCGAGTCCTTCGTTCTTTAACCATCATCCCACGCTCCATTGCGGGTGCTCCGATCTCGTCGATCTTCGATCTCTTCGTCGAGGTGGCACCACGTCGACGATTCTTTAAACGGGCTCCCACCTCTGACTCGAGGCAACTCGGTCGTCAAGTTTGCTAAAAGAGACGACCAAGAATGATGTAGAGAATGAGTAGATGACTTTGTCTCACTTCGTCCAAGTCCGTGGACGATCGGTAAATGAAGTTGCCGATGGAAATGAAATGGAACAAGAAAATGAACTATGAAATTTCCATGCATCCAAACTTTAGTCTTTTCTTTTTAGCAACCATAATTTCTCAAATGAGTGAATAGTGGGGGAGAGAGGGGCCGGCCACTATTATAGAGGAGGGAGGTGATGGTAGGAGGAGGGAGGGTAACCATAAGCAAATATCATAATGTGAACACAAAATAAATATCTTAACCAAAACAAGAAATGGTTAAAATCAAAGCATGAGTCACAAGACACCTCACTAAATCTAGAACCTTCTAGAACCTTCTAGAAGCATGACTCACCCTCATCCAAGAAAAGATAAATCCGTCTTTAACCGAATGTTAAAAGACGGCTGATAGAAAACTGTAAACTGGCAACTTCCAAAAGTGATCCTGAAACAACTTTCAGGAAAACCCCGTAACTGTATAAATATACCCGCATTTGTATTACGACCGAATACAAATGCAACTGAGACAAAGATATTATATCTACTCAATACAATACTCGGATCCGGCTTAAACCAAAGCCGACCAGTATCATCTGCCCGAAAAATAACACGTGCGTAAACGCACGTGCATATTCCGAACCCTGCCATAAAACCATACGGCCTCTACAACGTTTCGCCCGAACTTGGGAAACTGTCTGTGGGGGACTCTAATGACTCGTCAGTACCCTGGCAGTGGGTTTAACCACAAACCGTCAGCGGCACTAGCTATGCATAACGGTTGCCCACGGACTGACCTCAAGGGAGGCCGAGGAGCGAACTCAAGGGAGACCGATGAGCGAACTCCTCCGAAAACCCTACTGAGCCTAACAGTGACAATGTATATACAGTCCGGTCCGTTCGTCAATGAGTATCGCATATCCGCCTAGGGGGCTAGTAACGTCAGACCCCCAATAGCAGTATAAGTCGTGTCGGAGTGAAGCCTAATAACACCCTGAGATACTACTGGAGTACCTACCAGTAAATCTCCTGCCATGGCCATGGACTTTGTGTAATGGCTCTCCTAGACACAGGACGACCTCGCCCCCAATACCGGGAGAGACGAATCCCCTGCCGATCCGCTCACGTGCCTCCATATGGCTCGGGACTGTACCCAAAAGCTACCTGTTTGTACGACTCCTTTGAGCCGTGGCAGGGTAGAAATCAAAGCACAGTGGGAACTCACACGAGACAAATGACGACCTCAGGTCGATGAACTAACATGTACACATGTCACCAGGGAACTGCTATCCGACGATAGGTATAGTACTAACTAGCAGATTCCCGGCGAGTCCTGTCCGGTGTACTCATAACCCAATGAGCACCTGTATACATCTTAGGTGATCCAACTGACACCAGTGGCTTGTGAGACCGGCCACCGCCCCTCGTCGGGGTCTCGACTGTATACACTAGTCTACTCCGGAGTATCGATGCCCTGTCTCGAAACTCCCACGACTAGGGACCACAATTAAGGATATGCATATAAACTACCCAACTCTCACGTATATGATCGCCATCATACTGTTGGTAGTAAAGCAAGATCCTAAGGGCTCTATCAAAGTGTAACATGCAATCAGTCACCTGAACATGTACACGACTGATAAAGGCAAACCAGATAGCATACTATCATTTCGAGTAAGACTGTCCTACCGGGATAGGTCCTCCGCAATCATTGCAATCACGTACCTGCGATCCAATAATTGACTATGAGGGCACTATCTCCAACAGGTGAGACCAATAGAAGATAACCCTGTAGGGTGTTTTTCGTCACCCCATTGAGATGGGAATACGCGTGCGCTTGTCAGTCGTACTACAGATTCCCCCTGTCTAGGGTAGGCCGGGGTTTAATGATTGTGGGGATCCAAATCTCAGGCAGCCGCGGACTAAGCTGCCATTAATTACCCCTCGCCTTTGGGGCGAGAGAACCTCCGATTGACGGGTTAAACTGGCCATGCGAACTCAATGTGCAGTGTCGTGTTTTGAAGGGGATTTGGATATATCGGGGGCCCCGCAGAGTTTTTACGGGGGTCCCGCTACCCGGATAGCGAGCTAGGGGTCCAGAGGGCTAGCAGCCCCCTTGCGGGGTGCGGGACAGCGCCCCGTTAGAAATTTTTTTTCTAACAGGGACAGTGTCGTGGAGTATGTGTGTGTGTACATATGTATACATATGTATCTATATATGTATATATATAAAAAGGGAGGAAAAGGCATCCAAAGGATGCGTGGGGCCAGCGCCAGCGCTTTGAGCAAAAGAGTGCTAGCGCGCCACGTGTCGGCACGTGGGCGCTTTGCGCTTGAGCGCTGGGCACTTGAGCGCAAGCGCGCCACGTGTCGGCATGTGGGCGCTTTGCGCTTGAGCGCAGGGCGCTGGAGCGCAAGCGCGCCACGTGTCGGCATGTGGGCGCTTTGCGCTTGAGCGCTGGGCGCTTGAGCGTAAGCGCGCCACATGTCGGCACGTAGGCATTTTGCGCTTGAGCGCATGGCGCTGTAGCGCAAGCGCACCACGTATCGGCATGTGGGCGCTTTGCGCTTGCGCTGGGCGCTTGAGAGCAAGCGCGCCACGTGTCGGCACGTAGGCGCTTTGCGCTTGAGCGCTGGACGCTGGAGCGCAAGCGCGCCACGTGTCGGCACGTAGACGCTTTACGCTTGAGCGCAGGGCGCTCGAACGCCAGCGTGCCATGTGTCGGCACATGGGCGCTCTGCGCTCGAGCGCTAGCGCGCCACGTGTCGGCACATGGGCGCTCTGCGCTCGAGCGCTTGGGCGCCGGCGAGAAAAAAGGGGCTTTTAGTCCCGGAACCAGAAGCTATGTTTCAGAAAGGAAATATTTATTATATATATATATATGGAGTTAGACTCCTAGGATGTTTTGAAGCTGATGAAGGGCATCTCCCCTTGAGCCCTAGTTTTTCCCCAAAGTGGGGTTTCTGGAGATGGGTCTCCTTCTTCTTCCTTTGTTGGCCGGATCTTGAAGATCAAGAAATGCGAGATTTTTAAAAATCTCTCCTTTTTTTGAGATCTAATGATAGATCTAAGTTCCCCTTTGTGGGTTTTGTGGTGGAAAACTACTTAGTTTTTGGAAAAGGAGAGTAAAACTCTTGATTTAATTTAAAAGAAATGAGAAGGTTTAGAACCTTGGAGAAGGAGCAGGAGGCACAAAAGAACCCTAGTTTTTGGGGGAATAAAAAGTTGTTGCTTTATTCATCATCATTTTGCCTTATATAGGCTTACATATTTACATATAGCCCCTTGGGCTTTACAAAAATGACATTTTGCCCATCCCATGGCTCATGTGCTATTTCATTTTTGCACACAAGCCATCAGCTTACAAAATATTGGCTTTATGCCCATTTTGCATACATTCATGTATAAAAAATTACATAAAAATTATTTATTACATGATTTTGTTGTTGCCATAGGGAGGCTGGCCGCGGGCTAGACTTGGGCATGGGCCCGCTTGACCTGGGCTTGGGCCCACCTAGCTTGGGGGTTGACCTTGACTTTGACTCGGTCAACCGGGGTGCAAATTTTTACCCCAACAAATTGCCCTCCATCAATAAATGCACACCGCACATTTAAGTTGTGTGCATGATATTGATAGATCTTCTTTCACGTGGTGGCGACTTGCTTTGGTCCCCGCTTTTGGGTTGCTCTGCCCTTTTTACGACATGGATGTTCGACGCTTGACACATCTCCGAGATGGAGTGTCTGTGGTAGACGTTTCTCTGGCCCAGAGTAATTTGGTAGACGTGTCCCAGGCATGGAGTGTCGCTGGTCGACGTTTCCCCGAGACGGAGTGTCACTGGTAGATGTTTTCCCGAGGCGGAGTGTCGGTTGGTTGACGTATCCTCGAGACGAAGTATCTGCTTGACGTTTCCCCAAGACGGAGTGTCTGCTTGACGTTTCCCCATTACGGAGTGTCGCTGTTGGACGTTTCCCTAATGCGGAGTGTCTATGTTGGACGTTTCCCCAATGCAGAGTGTTGCTGGTTGACGTGTCCCCGGCACGGAGTGTCTGCTTGACGTTTCCCCGGCACGGAGTGTCATTGTTGGACGTTTCCCTGATGCGGAGTGTCTGTTGTGGATGTTTCCCCGATGCAGAGTGTCGCTTGTTGACGTGTCCCCGGCACGGAGTTTCTGCTTGACATTTCCCCGGCACGGAGGGTTTGCTTGACGTTTCCCCGGCACGGAGTGTCGCTGTTGGACGTTTCCCTGATGCGGAGTGTCTGTGTTGGACGTTTCCCCGATGCAGAGTGTCGCTGGTTGACGTGTCCCCGGTACGAAGTGTCTGCTTGACGTTTCCTCGGCACGGAGTGTCGCTGTTGGACGTTTCCCTGATGCGGAGTGTCTGTGTTGGACGTTTCCCCGATGCAGAGTGTCGCTGGTTGACATGTCCCCGGCACGGAGTGTCTGCTTGACGTTTCCCCGGCACGGAGTGTCACTGTTGGACGTTTCCCTGATGCGGAGTGTCTGTGTTGGACGTTTCCCCGATGCAGAGTGTCGCTTGATGACGTGTCCCCGGCACGGAGTGTCTGCTTGACGTTTCCCCGGCACGGAGTGTCGCTGTTGGACGTTTCCCTGATGCGGAGTGTCTGTGTTGGACGTTTCCCCGATGCAGAGTGTCGCTGGTTGACGTGTCCCCGGCACGGAGTGTCTGCTTGACGTTTCCCCGGCATAGAGTGTCACTGTTGGACATTTCCCTGATGCGGAGTGTCTGTGTTGGACGTTTCCCCGATACAGAGTGTCGCTGGTTGACGTATCCCCGGCACGGAGTGTCTGCTTGACGTTTCCCCGGCACGGAGTGTCGCTGTTGGACGTTTCCCTGATGCGGAGTGTCTGTGTTGGACGTTTCCCCGATGCAGAATGTCGCTTGTTGACGTGTCCCCGGCACGGAGTGTCTGCTTGACGTTTCCCCGGCATGGAGTGTCGCTGTTGGACGTTTCCCTGATGCGGAGTGTCTATGTTGGACATTTCCCCGATGCAGAGTGTCGCTAGTTGACGTGTCCCCGGCACGGAGTGTCTGCTTGACGTTTCCCCGGCACGGAGTGTCGTTGTTGGAAGTTTCTCTGATGCGGAGTGTCTGTGTTGGACGTTTCCCCGATGCAGAGTATTTCTGGTTGACGTGTCCCCGGCACGGAGTGTCTGCTTGACATTTCCCCGGCACGGAGTGTCGCTGTTAGACGTTTCCCTGATGCGGAGTGTCTGTGTTGGACGTTTCCCCGATGCAGAGTGTCGCTTGTTGACGTGTCCTCGACACGGAGTGTCTGTTGTCGATGTGCCCCCGGCACGGAGTGTCTGCTTGACGTTTCCCCGAGGCGGAGTATCGGCTGGTTGACGTGTCCCCGAGACGGAGTGTCTGTTGTCGATGTGCCCCCGGCACGGAGTGTCTGCTTGACGTTTCCCCGAGGCGGAGTATCGGCCGGTTGACGTGTCCCCGAGATGAAGTGTCTGTTGTCGATGTGCCCCCGGCACAGAGTGTCTGCTTGACGTTTCCCCGAGGCGGAGTATCGGCTGGTTGACGTGTCCCCGAGACGGAGTGTCTGTTGTCGATGTGCCCCCGGCACGGAGTGTCTGCTTGACGTTTCCCTGAGGCGGAGTATCGGCTGGTTGACGTATCCCCGAGATGGAGTGTCTGTTGTCAATGTGCCCCCGGCACGGAGTGTCTGCTTGACGTTTCCCGAGGCGGAGTATCGGCTGGTTGACGTGTCCCCGAGATGGAGTGTCTGTTGTTTGACGCAGAGGTCGATGTTGGAATTGGTTGGTTTGATTTGTTTGACGTCAGCATCGCTATACTGAAATATTGTACCAGGAGCGAATCATCATCTGTCTTTGAGAGGATTTGGGGATTGGTTTTCTGTCGGCATCTGCATTGCTGCACTGGAATAATGCCAGGAGCAACTCATCATTTGCCTCGGGAGGATTTGGGAATTGGTTTTTGTTTTTCGGCATCTGCATTGCTGCACTGGAATAATGCCAGGAGCAACTCATCATTTTCCTCGAGAGGATTTGGAAATTGATGGCTTAGGAGGCAGGTTTAGATCCCTATCACCTAAGGCTTTTCAATTTTATGGGCCGTAAGGGTCCCACAAAAGCATTTTCTCCCTACGAGTCGAAAGGATCTCGTAGGTGTATTTTCTCCTTAGGAGTCGTGAGGACTCCTAAGTGTGTTGCTCATTTGTGAGTCGTAAAGATCTCACGCGGGTTTATTCTCCTCATGTATCGTGAAGACACATGAGTGGGTCTTCTTAATGGAGCATAATTCTAAAGGCGGAGACCAGCCGCGTAACTGGTGATTGCAGTGGGGCATGAGTGTGATGAGAATTATTTAAGCCCGTGGATTGTATACGGTAGTCAATTTGGGGACTAACCGTAGGGCTAGGAGAATTTTGAGAAATTGGATTTTGGTTGGCGTCTGCATCGCTACACTGGAATATGGTACCAGGAGCGACTCATCATTCGCCATTGTTTTGTTTTTTTTATTTTGTTGTTTTTTTTTGGTTGTTTTTGTATATATTTTTTTTACCGCGATTGCTCTATCATTTCAGCTCTTCTTATCGCGAAGGTCGCGATTGCCCCATTATTTCGGCTTTTATTCGCGGTTTCCCCATCATTTCGGCTTTATTTTCATCTTTATTTTCACTCGCTGATTTTTATTGTGAGTTGCCCCATCATTTCGGCTTTTCTTTATTTTTCTTTCATTTACACATTTTTTGTTTATTTACATTTTTTTTACATTCCCAGTTTAACGACTTAGAGGTCGACTGTTCCCAGTTTAATGATGTGGTGGTCGATTGTTCCCAGTTTAATGACGTGGTGGTCGATGGGTGTTCCCAGTTTAACGACGTAGAGGTCATCTGTTTCCAGTTTAACGACATAGAGGTCATCTGTTTCCATTTTAACGACATAGAGGTCATCTGTTTCTAGTTTAACGACGTGGTGGTCAACTGTTTCCAGTTTAACGACATAGAGGTCATCTGTTTCCAGTTTAACGACATAGAGGTCATCTGTTTCCAGTTTAACGACGTGGTGGTCAACTGTTTCTAATTTAACGACATAGAGGTCATATGTTTCCATTTTAATGACGTAGAGGTCATCTGTTTCCAGTTTAACGACATAGAGGTCATCTGTTTCCATTTTAACGATGTGGTGGTCATCTGTTTCCAGTTTAACGACTTGGTGGTCATCTGTTTCCAGTTTAAAGACTTAGAGGTCATATATTTCCAGTTTTACGACCTAGAGGTCATCTGTTTCCAGTTTAACGACGAAGAGGTCATCTGTTCCCAGTTTAAAGACTTAGAGCTCATCCGTTTCCAGTTTAATGACGTAGAGGTCATCTGTTTCCAGTTTAACGACGTAGAGGTCATCTGTTCCCAGTTTAACGACGTAGAGGTCATCTGTTTCCAGTTTAACGACGTAGAGGTCATCTGTTCCCAGTTTAAAGACGTGGAGGTCATCTGTGTCGGCACGTGGGCGCTTTGCGCTTGAGCGCAGGGCGGTTGAGCGCAGGGCGCTGGAGCATAAGCGCGCCACATGTCGGCATATGGGCGCTTTGCGCTTGAGCGCAAGCGCGCCACGTGTCGGCATGTGGGCGCTTTGCACTTGCACTGGGCGCTTGAGCGCAAGCGCGCCACGTGTCGGCATGTGGGCGCTTTGCACTTGCACTGGGCGCTTGAGCGCAAGCGTGCCACGTGTCGGCACGTGGGCGCTTTGCGCTTGAGCGCTGGGCGCTGGAGCGCAAACGCGCCACGTGTCGGCACGTGGGCGCTTTGCGCTTGAGCGCAGGGCGCTCGAACGCCAGCACGCCACATGTCGGCACGTGGGCGCTCTGCGCTCGAGCGCTAGCGCGCCACGTGTCGGCACGTAGACGCTCTGCGCTCGAGCGCTAGCGCGCCACGTGTCGGCACGTGGGCGCTTGGCGCTTGGCGCTTGAGCGCTTGGGCGCCGGCGAGAAAAAAGGGGCTTTTAGTCCCGGAACCAAAAGCTATGCTTCAGAAAGGAAATATTTATTATATATATGGAGTTAGACTCCTAGGATGTTTTGAAGCTGATGAAGGGCTTCTCCCCTTGAGCCCTAGTTCTTCCCTAAAGTGGGGTTTCTGGAGATGGGTCTCCTTCTTCTTCCTTTGTTGGCCGGATCTTGAAGATCAAGAAATGCGAGATTTTTAAAAATCTCTCCTTTTTTTGAGATCTAATGGTAGATCCAAGTTCCCCTTTGTGGGTTTTGTGGTGGAAAACTACTTAGTTTTTGGAAAAGGAGAGTAAAACTCTTGATTTAATTCAAAAGAAATGAGAAGGTTTAGAACCTTGGAGAAGGAGCAGGAGGCACAAAAGAACCCTAGTTTTTGGGGGAATGAAAAGTTGTTGCTTTATTCATTATCATTTTGCCTTATATAGGCTTACATATTTACATATAGCCCCTTGGGCTTTACAAAAATGGCATTTTGCCCATCCCATGGCTCATGTGCCATTTCATTTTTACACACAAGCCATGAGCTTACAAAATATTGGCTTTATGCCCATTTTGCATACATTCATGTATAAAAAATTACATAAAAATTATTTATTACATGATTTTGTTGTTGCCATGGGGAGGCTGGCCGCGGGCTCGACTTAGGCATGGGCCCACTTGACCTGGGCTTGGGCCCACCTAGCTTGGGTGTTGACCTTGACTTTGACTCGGTCAACCGAGGTGCAAATTTTTACCCCAACAAACCCCTAAAGCCCAGGCCCCTAATTCCTCAGTTCACCCGCCGGTTTTCCCCAAATTTCCGTCGCCGCCGGTTTTTGTGTACAATTGTGTTTTGGGTTTTGGTCAGTAGTTTTATTTGGTGATAATTTAAGCTACTGTATTGTTTTTTATCCTAGATTTCATATAGAGAAATCTGGGAGTGTTCTGGTATTGTTTTAACAATGTTTCCGATATTTATGATTCTGTTTTTCGTATTTTTATATCTCGATTGAATTATTGATGTTTGTATGTTAATATCAGGGGTATTTGGTCATATTTGGAGTAAGTGAGCTTTAGGTTCTAACCTATGTGCGCTTAGCTTGTTGAATTTCTTTTTGATATGATTTTTACGCCGATGTGTTATAACTACAATTGTTGGTGCGATCGCGGAGATTTCTGAGATGGGAAGTACGGACAAAGCAATCATGAATTTCGACTCGCTCGATAAGTTGGTGAGTAGATTTATATCTATGGGGAAAGTCGGGTAGATGGCATATAGCACCCCCGCAACCACTTATATAGAATAGTTATGATATAACTAGTGTAAAGTAATATGTTAGCTAACTTAGTTATATTATATTAGTGTATGGTAGGTACCTAATAGATTTCATATGGGTATGGTTATACCTGGATATATGGTATTGGGGATAGACGTACATGACGATAGATCCATACAATATGGATATGATATTGGATGGATATGGTACGAGGAAATCATACCGTATTTGTGATGACGAGGATAGTGTGCCGAATACGGCCAAGTTTCATTTGGACTCGTGGAGTCATGAGTTATCCCGACTTTGGACGTTATGATTGATTGAGCTATACTCTTTTAAAATCCAACGATTCTTTTTCACTTTTAAATGATAAATGACAAGGATGCAATTTTATTTCCAAAATGAATATCTATTTTAAATTAATGTAGCTTCCTTATTTCAAAATAACGTTTCGTTCAATTTTCATAATAATGGTATAGCTCACAGCAATTAGTTACGTCAATAATTACATGATACGCTTAGATTTCCTTTATATGCTCGCAATACGCTTACCGATTATATATGTTAATTACGTTCTCTTTTATGTGAACACACTCATAGAACACTGCACAACTACCAATGAATACTATGTTGCACGAGCACAGACGCATATGTTACACTACACCTCATTGGTACTGCCATGACATTGTAGGACCGCTATACTACGCGATATCTATATAAATGCCGATACGATATGTTATTAATTCCCTATATCCGGGGAATTGGGTTGTATTTATATGCTATAGATATTAGTAGAATTACATTCTACTATAAACACTTATAGAACACTTGCACAAATACTAATGATTGCCATGCTGCACGAGCACAGATGCGTATGCTACACTACACATCGTTAGTATTGCCATGACACGGTAGAATTGTTGCGTTTGTTTATATGACTGACTATATTTACGTACGATGCCTTGATTAACTGTTGATTAATTGCGAATGCCATTACCCTGGGTATTCGTATTTGATTGTTTTGAGTTTTTATGATGTTTTTACCTTCGATGATATATATCAGTGGTATGGGACGCTGATATATATATATATATATATATATATATATATATATATATCATCAGAATGATATATGCAATTATAATTCTTCTTTACTTGATATTTTCTGGATACAATGAGTTGACGTCTACCATGAGCTTGATATTTTCTGATTTGATTTTATTCCGAACAGAGTGGGAGAGCTATACGGTTACGGACATGCTACATATCCGGACTGAGTGGGGGGTATACAGTTAGATACATGGTGGACCTGGTTGAGATCGAAGGGCAGGAAAGCCGCAATTAAGGGGGGAGCCTAGCGAGGACACTCGATACCGGAGATAGATGTGAGCAAGGTAGATATCTAGGGGATACTGACCAGGGCTAGGGATATCAGGGGGCGACAGATCTGATGAGATGGTGTCAACAATATCTGGATTTGCATGTCGATGGTGGACACGAGAGATTTGATGATTTTTGTGTGTCGGTGATGGACATGAGAGATATGATGATTTAGGATGTCGATGATGGACACTCACATATTGATATTCTATGATCATTCAAGATACGCCGTTATAGTTTATGCAATATAGTAGCCGTTCGGGACTGATCCAGGGGACAGTACCTGAATACTATTTTTACCTTGTGTGTGTGTGTGTGTGTTCTTTTATATCTAGTTAAAACTCCATCGACCCAGAACTTGTATATTGTCGACTTAGAAGCGATACCTAGAGTTTATGTGTTTATGGGCGTCGCACTCGTTGGAGTCGACTCTTTTATACTTGATGGTTTTGTTTCGCTTTTCTTTTCTTCGCCATTGGGCGTCGTATATTATCTGCATGGTTGCTCCGCCGTTTGGGCGTGGAAGCTAGCTCCCGTTAGGATGCTTTATATATTATACCTATATCAGGTTTTATTCAAAATTTACAAAGAAGGTACCGCCAATTTTTAAAACGTCATGGATGCTTTTCAAACACACTTATTTAGACTTAAATGACTATTTTTAAACTGATTCCATCTAATGACTATTTTTAAACTTCACCTCCAATATTTTCGTAAAAAGATTTAGATTCCGGATTTTTGGCTTACTTGGATCGCGTCGACGTCTTTAGATGTCACGTGATTTAAGTACTGGTCACATGCCACTTTCGGGTCGTGACAGCTGATTTAAATTTCTCATCCCATCAAATCTTCTGAACTTATAAATGATATAGCTGCTGGGGAAGTCGATCAGATCGTACTGTGCGGGATATGACCGCCCCTACTGCCAATTTCTTTCTGAGTTTCGGCTTCGACCACCAATATTTTAACCTTGTTGGTGACCAAATCCATTATCTGATCTTGTGTTTGTAGGATAGTTTCATCCCGAGCCATGGCGTCCTTAGAAGTGGAATGTGGTCGGCTTTCGTGCGGCTCGCCTAAATTTGAACCCAAGTGGACAGGTATCGATTGCATCGGGTTGTTATCACCCGGCTCATGAGTATAGACTTGCGCTTGATTGGAGGGCGCCCGAGCAACTTGAGTCATAAGCTACATCACGGCGTTCATCAGGTCATCAATTTTTGAATAAAGTTTGGCCAACTCTTTATCTTTGCTCCTGAACTGTTTTCGGAGCTCTTGAAGCACCTCTTGCTCTATGGTCCTGGAGCGGAAAGTCGGCTCTTCCTCGCTATCCGAGCTTGATTCCACATGGACTAAGGGGTCTTTCTGCCTTTCGGACTCATCAAAAGGGTTTTCATTGTCATGCAGAGGCTGATCTTGGGAAGTGGTGGCCACATTCAAGCCAGATTGGGTTTGGGATATGGTGGCCCCATTCTTGCTTTTGCTGCGCAGGTTGTCGCTGGGACGCGTGTCTGCCATGTAGACCGTATGGATAACATATCCGGCCATCTTTTCATCCTTAGCAGCTGATTTCGTGGACCGTTGTCGTGGCCCTTTAATTTTGGGAACGGAAAATCGATTAAAGATGGCTGGCCTAACTGAGTTCTTGAGTGGTGGTAGTGCATCTTTTCCGGATTTGCCCCGTTGCTTACCCGTGGCACAGAGCGCCTAATAGACTCTTAAAGAGACGGTGTCATACTTTCTATGTTATAGCTGGGACACGTCTCTTTGTAGTATCGATCAGATTATTGTCTTCTTGATTCTGGCGGTCATGGCATTTTTCTTAACCCATTTCAAAGGTTCGAAGGAATTGCTGACTTTTACGGCCGACTCAGCCTTCGTCGCAGGGTAACCCTACTCTTGGAATCTCACAAAATTCCACTTGGCCGGAGTCCTGACCCTCTTGTTGGCTCGATACCTGAGCCGCTTCTCTCTTAACTTTTCTTTTTTAAGCACTTGGGAGGCTTCGACTCTTCGGGAAGACGCCGTAGACCGATTGATAAAGAGTCCGGAGTGTTGGGGTTAAAATTTACACCCCCTTGACCAAAAGTCAAATTAAAAGTCAAACCACGAAGAAGTAGGCTCAACCCAAAATAACGGACCTTACATCCGAACACAAACCGGGCCCATGCCCGAATCCAAGTCCAAGTAGGTAGGCTCAAGCCTAGATAGGCCCTCATGCCAAAGGAATAATCATCAAGCAATAAATAGGTTTGATGTAATTTTCAAGAATAAATGTAAAATAAACGGGAAAAAAGCCAAATTTTGTAAAGCTCATGGCTTATGTGCAAAAAAAATAAGCACATGGGCATGGGATAGGCAAAATGCCAATTTTGTATAAGCCATGGGGCTAAATGGAAAGATGTAAGCCTATAAAAGGCCCCCATGATGATTTGATTTATAGGCCCCCATGATGATTTGATAAAATAATAAGAACTAATCTTGATTCCCCAAACAACAAAAATCTTGAGTTTTGAGCTACTCTTTAGTGTGCAAGTCCCTATTTCACTTTTCTTTTCTTTTTTTTAAGTGTGCACGTCAAGAGACTTCGAAAAAGGGAAAAGAGCCCCTTTTGATCTTCAAAAGTCAAAATCTTGGTGTTTTTGGACTGTTGCTTCATTAGGTTTCGACCTTACTTTCACCGTGCTAGGTGCTCATTTGGCCAGGTGCGCACCCCATTGGATGCACATCGAGCCAAGTGCACACCAGTCCAGGTGCGCACCTTACTAGGTGCGTACTTCCCTAAGTGCGCACTTCATTGGACCTATTGGCCCATTCGGGAACTTTTGGCCCCCTTCACTCCCTCGCATGTTGCTAAGTGTGCACCTTACTAAGTGTGTGCCTCGGCAGGTGTGCATTTATCATGTGAGCCCCTTGCCAGGTGCGCACTTTGATAGATGAGTGTTTCTGCAGGTGCACACTTGTTATGTGCGCCCCTTTGCTAAGTGCATACCTTGTTAGGTGAGCGTTTTGGCAGGTGTGCACTTGTCACGTGCGCACCTTATCACGTGCTCACTTTGCTAAGTGCGCCATTGACGTATATACTCTCATCACCTCCCCCGTTAGAAAATTTTTCTAACAGGACGTTGCCGTGCATGCCGTAAGAGGGCTACTAGCCCCCTTGACCCCCAGCTCGCTATCTGGGTAGCGAGACCCCCGTAAAATCTCTGTGAGGCCCCCGATATGCCCGAAGCACCCTCAAACTTGTTTCCAAACACAACACGCACATATTTCATATTGAGTTTCCAGTACATGTTTGACTTGTTAATCGGATGTTCTCTCACTCTAAAAATGAGGGGTAATTAACGGCAGCTTAGTCCGTGATTGCCGGAGATTTGGATCCACACAATCATTAAACCCTAGAATGCCCCAGGCAGGGGAAATCTGTACATTCCTGACAAGCACGCGCATTCCCATATCAATGGGGTGACGAAAAACACCCTACAGATTCTGGCACACCCGGTGGGACCTTTCTCTCCTCCTATATTTCGAGTTAAATGTCCATGCGAACTCAATCAACATATATCGATTGCATGTTCTGAAATCATGCTTCGTTGTGCAGGATAACGACTTTTAAACTGCAATTTGCGAACTCAGCAACCATGTCTCTCAAGATGAACTTCGTTTCTGACGCAACTCTGGTGACCTATGTGGTCAAGACAAATGCCTACGTGATCCTCCCGGTGAGTCTTATGAGGTAGTGGGAGGAGCCTCCATGCCAATTTGGTTCCGTCATCATCTACCCCGCCGGAAGTGCTCATATGTTGGAAACTTCGGCAAACCAAGTGGCCAAACCGGCCTCAAGGGGTAGGAGGTCGAATGTGGTGATCATAAGGGCACCCTGACTCATGCGCAAGTCGGTGTTTGAACGGCTTTCCGTGGCTCCAGCTGGGGGCAAAACCGCCGAAACAAAAAAAGTCACCGGACGTCGCGGGCAAGCTCAAGCGATGCCTTTGATGGACGCGCAAGCGGATGTCTTCTCAAGGTTTCCCATCACTTGGCCTACGGTGGCTTCCCAAAGAGTAGAATCTTGTCAGGCGCTCAAAACAGAGAAGCTGGGGCATAAGCGGCTCAAATATAGAGCCAACAAAAGGGCCAGGGCCAGGGCCCCATCCAAGTTGAATTTTGTGAGGTTCCAAAGCCCGGACTGCTTCGCAACCACAGCTGTGTCAGCAGAGAAAACCCACAATTCTTTCGTACCCTTAAAGTGGGTCCAGAAGAATGCGATGTCTGCCAAGATTAAGAAGGCTGCAATTCAAAATGTGCTACGAAGAGATGTGTCCATGCTCCAGCGCAAAATGCGTGACACTCTTTATTCATAAGTCTACCAAGCACTTCGTGCTATGTGAAAGCAGCAGGGCAAAGCCAGAAAAGAAGCACCGGCGCCACCCAAGGACCCATCTATGCCAACCGTCTTCAGTCGCTTGTCCTTTCCTGAAGAGGAAGGGCCACGACGACAGTCCGAGAAATCAGCCGCCAAAGATAAAGAGATGGCTGGATATGTGATCCACACTGTCCATATGGACGGCATGCAGAGCAAAAGCAAGGACGAGGCTACCACATCCCAAGCCCAACTTGGCCTTAATGTGGCTGTCACTTATCAAGACCGGCTTCCTCCGAAAGATAATGAAAACCCACCTAGTAAGGCTGAGAGGCTGAGTGATCTCTTGGTTCATAAGGAGTTGGGCTCGGAAAGTGAAAAGGAACCAACTTTCTGCCCCAAGACCGCAGAGCAGCAACTCATCCAAGAGCTCCAGAAGCAGCTCAGAAACAAAGACAATGAGATGGCCAAGCTCTACTCAAATTGACAACTTGAAAAACGTCGTCTTACAAATCACGGCCAAAGTTGTCTCTCAATTGCCCAATCAAGTGCATGGCTCCACCCATGAATTGGGAAGCGATGCCCCAAAGCAGCCGACACCTGTCCCCCAAAGTCCAAAAGCAGGCAAACCGCACAAAAGTCGGCCACATCCTATCTCGGGAAATTTCTTGACTACCAATGACAGCAACCCGCTAACACAAGATCAAATCATGGATTTAGTCGCCAACAAAGTCAAAACATTGGTAACCGAAACCGAAGCGCAAAAAGATGTCAGCAGTAGTAGGAGACCATATCCTGCTCGGTATGATCTGGTAGAGTTTCTTACTGGCTATGTCATCCCCAAATTCAGAAGATTCGATGGGACGGGAAATGTGAATCAGCACATCCCTCATTTAAAGTCTCATGCGGGAATACTTGGGGCAATGATGCGCTTTTCCTCTACCAGTTCGTTAAAAGCTTAACCGATGCGCTTTTGATTGGTACGCGAGCGTACCGGATGGCTCCGTTAATAGTTTTGCCCAGATGGAATCTCTGTTTCGGTAAAGGTTTATGAGTGTTAGCGATAAGGTTACTATTGCCGACCTTGTAAGGACCAAGCCAAAGAACAACGAAAGCAGCACAGATTTAATAACCCGATGGCGCAATCTCTCCGTCAAATGTGAGCCACCGTTGAAATAAGACCAATCCGTCAATCTCCTTATCGAAAATCTCGGCACCTGGATGAATCATTTTCTATGCATCACGGGACTCAAGACATTCTAAAAGCTGACCAAGAAAGTTCAAATGTTGGAGCGCTCAAAACAAGAATCCCCTTCGGACCTCCAAAGTAACAACAGATCCTGAAGGAACCGAAAGGACGATAATCGCAAAGGCGGAAAACCCGATGATGCTAAATCTTTTAACACTTCGGTTGATCGAGATAAGCAAAGGAAAGGCGGGCCTAATATCAACCATCCCCGAGAGCCAACTTTGGAGGAAAGGAGAAACAGTTGTTAGTTATATGTATGCCCTAAAAGCCATTACTGTACATGGATGTATATTGTAGTGGATGCTTGGACATATATAGGGAGGACTTTCTTGCTCGATATGATAGTATGCTATCCGGTTGCTCTTTGTCTTAACATGTTGACTAGTATGCGTGATACTGCCTTGCTCTCACATGTTGATAAAGCCTTTAGGATGTGTACTTGACTACCAGGACTATGATGTAGCTCATACTAGTGGAGCCAAGGGTAGTCCATAAGTACACCCTATAATTGTTCTTATTCGTGGGAGTATCGATACAGGGCATCGATACTCCAGAGTAGACTAGTGTATATACTTCTCGACCCATGTGATGGGTGATGGATGATCCCATATCCATTAGTATTTGATATCAGAGAAGGTATACGGGTGCTAAGTGGAGACTGGGTATACTGAACGAACTCGCCGAGAACTCCTAGATGGTATTATACCTATCGTCAGATAACAGTTCTCTAGTGACACTGGTACAGGTTAGTCTGTAGACCCGAGATCGTCATAGAGTCTTGTGTGATTCCCACTGTGCTTTGATTTCCACCATACCATGGTCAAGAGATCATGCAAAAGGTGGTTTTTGGGTACAGTCCCGAGTCACATGGAGGCAATGAGCGATAGGAGGGGTTTAGTCACTCCCGGTATTGGGAGTTGATGTTGCGCTATGCTCGATTGGCCATAACAGGAAATCCCTGGCCAGGGTTGCTGAGATCTACTGGTAAGTGTTATCAGTAGTTTCTCGAACCGTTATGGACCTTGCATCGGCATGACTTATCAGGCTATTGGAGTCTGACGTTATTCCACCCCCAGGCTGTGATATGCGACATATCAGATGAAAAGACAGGACTGTACGGTAGTGTTACTAATTGGATTCGCAGAAGTACGAGCAGGCTTGCTTGTTGATCTTCTGATCGCTCAATACCCGGTTGGCCGTTACGTTTAGCAGACCGCTTGCGGCTTGTGGGTGTTTGATATGATCATCACCTACTGCCGGCGTATTGACGATTCTTTCAAGTCCTACATAGAGGTTTCCTGGTTCATGAGAAACGAAGTAGGAGCACATATGTGATATGTGCGGGACCGAGATTGATACGAGCATGTGATACCGTATTGTATTCTCGTGATATATGATACGGACGGGTATATGTTATCGAATCAAGTGTTGATTCGGTAAGTTGATATTATTGATATTAGTCGGTTATATGTGATATATCCGGATCATTAAGTCAAGCGTTGAATTATTGATTTAATGTATAATTATATATTTGATATATGAATTTACATTAACTAATATTGCTCACTTGACCATTTCTTTTTCTTACTTTGCATACATTATATATGTGTGATATATATTATGTATCATGCTAGGTTATATATGCAACTTGGGTGTGTGAGATTTACACCATAAACATGATAAAATTAGGGTTTTATTTATCTTAGTAATTAACAAAATCGGTTGGAAATTGTCATGGCTAGAAACTTGGAGAAGCTTGCTAACCATTGACTCAGTCCACCAAATTTGTTTTACTTTAAGATATTTAGTTAACCCAACCATTATCCTATGCCATGGTTAAGTCTCTACAATGGTTAGTGTATGACATTAACTAACCAAGGGTTGCAATTCTAACCTCATTCTATTCTCTTGTTAATTTCATCTTCATCTTCTTCATGAGCTTGAGAAGCTTACTAGGGTTTGGAGATGAGATGAAACCTTGTGAGAAAAATAAATCTAAAGTGAGCCCACTTCCTACTTCATCATCCTCTGCTGTTAGCCATTTAGTTTAGGGTGTTTGCTTCACTAATTTCACAATAGTGAAGAGGTAGCATGAGCTCGAGTCTCCTCGACGTAGATCATCTTCGGCTTCGAAGACATTGAGCAAGCTTGTTCGTTTCTTCAAGTGAACCCTCTCTAGATTCCGAGAGTTCACCATTCGCAGCGAAGGGACTACAACATGGAGCTTTAGAAGTGAAGGACCGGTCTATAAAGGTTGTATTCCGCATTCACTTTGTATGTAAAGTAGTTTACATGTTATATCGTCGGATTTTCTTGTAACGATTCTAGGGTTAGGGTTAGCTAGAATGGCAATTTTTGAAATTGGCATGGACGATGCCTCCCGGAACCTTGCTGCCATGCTAGACAGCCCTGCAGTGGTATCAAACCCATGCTAGAAAATTAGTCGATATTTGCTAGGTTATGAAACCGAAACTACTCCGATACGAAAACTTGGTTTCTGTCGAATTTAAAAAGTCTTCAAAAAAAATTTTAAACAACTGCAGAATATTGTATGAGATATGACATGAACACCATGAAAATTTGAGGGGGTTTTGTGCAAATTTGGCCGGCCACATCATGCTAAAAACCGTCCTCCTCGGACCAATTTTGGAGTTTTGACTTCAAATTTTCAGGGTGTTCCAGTCTCTGGGTTTTAGAGTTTCAGGTGTTGTTTGTTTTTGCTAAATCTGCATGTGATGTTAACTTTCTGCAAAGGCAGTTCGGAGTGTTTCGTAATCATAATTCTAACATGTATTCAGGTTATTTAGACGATATTTAAAAGTTCGAACGGATATCAATAACCCAATTTTCCCCCGCTGGAAATTTTTCAAGAGTTGGATTTTTTCCGAGTTTAAAATTTTCAGAAAATCTTGCAAGCGATTCTGTGGACCCTCTAGAAGAACGAAACCTTAACTCGATTCTGTGACCGTCAGAACCGCCATCAAACCCTAGGGTTTATGGTAGTTCAGCGATGCCACGGGTGAGGCATTGGTTGACCCTTCTACGGCTCGTTCATAGGAGCTGTGGCATGTTCTTGGTTCTTTTTTAACTCCGCTCAAGTGTTGAGCTTGTTGGGAAATTTTGGATGCTTGCTTATTCGATCGAAAAGTTTAACTTCATCTAACTATCTGTGATTGTGATACAATATTTGGAATCCACAAAATTGGTTATGTGATAACTAGTTTGAATTTTATAAATCTAGCAGTTTGGTCTCATTTGATCGGTTGCCACGGGATTTTGATGTTGATCAAAAGTCTGTCGTAATTACGTAGTGTACGCGGATACTCGCCGGGTAACCTTACTAGATAGCCACGCCCCATAGCCCCGACCAAGTGACTGTAGGAGAACCCCGTCGCCAAAAGCATCCGTTCGAATGCTCGCGGTTGCGGTGTTCCGCCTTTAGTGCACTTCGTCGACGGCATCGGGGGGTGCGGCCGTCTGCTAAAGTTTCCGACGAGCATTCGATCAGGTTATCAGGAATCTTGTTGAATTACCCGACAGGTTATTGGAAAGTGTTTTTAATATCGAGACTAAAATGCGGGGTTTATAATTGTTAGGTATGTGATGTCTAAGGAATTCATTTGGTTAGGCATGAAATCTAATATATGTGATATATTGGGTTTATGATGTCTAAGGTGGTTGCAGATTCCAATTGTTGTAGTTTTTCACTTTCTTTTCCGTGACCGTAAGTGTAATATGTGGTGTATCGCCGGTTTCGGTGCTATATGTCAATGACAACTGGGATACGCATATTTACTTACGTTGATGACATGTGATGTTATGTGTTGCTGTGATATGTTATATTGGATCATCGTGTTTTGAATAGCCGGGAGTTTTTATGTGAGATGAGAGTTTTTCATTTTCATTCATGTAAAAGTTTGTATGTAATATTCTTTTATTGAGGCACTTCCGGGTTGAGGATGATGTCACCATTGATGTATATTATTTACTTTTCCGCATTAGGATAGACCCAAGGCGGGGAGCACAAGTAACCAGGTTCTAGGGTCCAGTAGGAGACCATCTCGAGGAGTCGAGACCGGGTATCCTAACTCTAGAATTGGAAAGGTTTCTTGCCGCTCTCGTAGGGGTCTAAGAATATGGGTTTGGCTATTCATCGTGACCGTGGAATCCGTGTTTTATACTGGCTTAATTTACAAAACGGAAATCCTAGTATATCCAATATTTCATATGTTATCTTCTGCTGCTCTGTGATGTGATCACTGTGATATGTTCAGACGAATGCCTTTATTATATATTTGAGATATAATTAATATTGATGCTTTCGTTTCATAAGTGATGCTTAGGAAGCATATAATAGATGGGACTTCATTAATGAGATTAATGAAAGAAAAAAGAAACCTAAAGATGTTGTAGAAACTTGTTTAAAAATTGGTAGCTCTAGTTCTTGCTTTGCATAGCGGTATTCCTTGTAGAATATCCAGCACCTTATTCGATAAGGAAAGAGCCGAGATCCCTTCACCGGGGGTGACCTCTTTAGCAAAACTATCAGATGCTACAACACATTCGGTTTGTCTTTTGATTTCTTCTATAGTTTTTGCGTTGCAAAGTGGTATTTGTAAAATATCCTGCACCTTATTCGATAAGGAAAGAGCCGAGATCCCTTCACTGGGAGTGATCTCTTTAGCAAAACTAGTAAAAGCCTCAAAAACACTCCTTTTAAATTTCACTCGATTCTATAACGATATCAAGTTCATTATGCAAAAGGTTTTCATAAAAACCTATCATAGCCCTCCGTCATTTCAGATAAATACTACTTAGTATTCGTACTGTGGTAGTTTGGCATGCGTCAAGGCGTAGTGTATGATAGCTAACTAGTGCTTATCTGCTGCATACGATGCGATTGGATTAGGGTATTCGTATGGCATAGTTTAGCATGTATCAAGGGTCGTGCGGATAGGTTTAATTCAATCATGAAATGCACGGGTTGAACTTGACTAGCGGACTATTGGTTGTTTAGCCTGCGTCAAGGTCATAGGACGCTAGGGGTAAAAGTTTTATCGGGAATTTCAAGTGTTGAAATTTGCAATGAGATTGCATACCTTCTATGAGATAGTTAGATCCCGATACCCACTGTGAGTAAGAGTTACTCCTGGGAGAGTTTTACACATTACAATTAGCCGATCAAGTAGGTGTCTAGAAAGGTGTTAACGGGGTTACGCCCCTGGGAAAACGAGGTTTATTTTAATTAGGTCCATGCGAAAGAACGGGGAACCTCCCTAAAAATACCGACACTAGCCAGGCCAAAAGATTGGCGAACTTGTACGGTGCAATTAATCCCGGCTAGTCTTACCTTTTAGGGTTTGAAGGAAGATTTGACTAAAATAGTATGAGTCATTCTAATTAAATAAAATAATAACCAATCTGATCTTGCAAGAGTGCACGCAGAGTGTTTTCTTCTCTCTTTCTCCTTGCAGCAACCATGTCACGCCTTAATCAAGATAATAATATGGATGCATTTGACCGAACCTGCTTATTATACTAAGCTAGGGAATGTTGGTTCCGCTCTATCTTATAAATGTTATAAGTTCCGAGCAGGAAATAGGGGAATTTCCGGATTCCCATGCCACCCAATCGAAGAAAGTGCATGTTGATGCATCTTCTTCGGGTGTGTTCATAACCGAGAACTGTTTCTCAGTATCCTCTACGTCCTAGGTATGAGATACCGGATCAGGATCCCACATATGTAAAAGTTACATGGGCTACAGAAAGGTAGAGAACTGAGAATAGGTGATATATCTATAAGAGTTAGAGAATGGTGCAATTGTTGCAGCTAAGTCAGTTGGCAGATATTACCTTGTATAAATACAATGATTCTGAACAAATGTCATTAGATACCGAACCCGATATACAATATTACATCAGTTTCTTTATTAAGTTAAAGAATGATATAATTCTGTATAGGAGGATAATGTTATGAACATTTTCCTTAATCAAGAGTTGATTGGATTAGGCACGTTATGAAATGACATACACGTTCTAAATCAAACTACAGTTCAAAATATATAGAACACACACAAGAGGAGTAGTTCAGAAATGAACGAATCCTTCTTGAGGCATTGTAGACTAGGTCATATCAATGTGACACGACTAGCTAAGTTACATAAGGATGAATATAAGAATCTGTTCGAATTTTCATCTTATGATACTTGCCAATCTTGTCTCAAGAGTAAAATGACCAATACTCCGTTTACTGGAAACAGAGTAAGAGTTAGTGAACTCTTGGGATGGATACATGATGATGTGTATGGTCCTACGTCTACAAATGCCAAGGTTGGTTCTTGCTACTTCATTACATTCATCGACTATCTCTCAAGATTCGGACATGTGTTCTTGTTAAAACACAAGTCTGAAACTTTTTGAGAAATTCAAGGAATATAAGCTTGAAGTTAAAGAACCAGACGGGTAGAAGTATTAAAGTCCTTCGATGAGATCGAGGAAGCGAATACTTGGGTATAGAGTTCCAGGATTATTTAAAGGAGAATGTGATTCTCTCTCAGCTTACTCCTTTGTATACACCACAGCACAACGATGTATCGGGACGGAGGTATCGCGCCCTATGAGATATGGTGCGCTCTATGATGAGTACTGCTGAGTTGCATGTTTCCTTTTGGTGTTATGCACTTGAGAAGCTGCATACCTATTGAATGGGGTTCCATCCAAATCAGTGCCTACCAATCCATATGAGATATGGAATGGGAAGAGACCATGTCTTAAACGAGTTAAGATATGGGGTTGTCCGGCCTATGTTGAAAGACAGAATCCGGACAAGCACGAGGCAAGGTCGGTTCTATATAAGTTTATTAGGATATCCCGAACATTTGTGAGGGAATATCTTCTACCACACTGAGGAGCAAAAGGTGTTTTGTTTATCAGCATGCCACCTTTTTAGAAAAGGGATTTCTTGTGAAGAAATTTGTGGACATGAGGTAGAACTGGAAGTTGTTCCATCTTGACAAACTAACAGCTGATGATTTAGAGAAACCAAAGAATTCGATAGTCTTCAACGACCCTCAGCCTCTCCGCGAATCTGATAGGGTTCTTCATCCACTTGAGAGATACTGCGGTATTCTCGGTGACAGTGGGAGCGAGGATTGCATCATGGTTGATGATGGCCCAACTAGATTCAGGCAGGCCATCACGAGTGGCGACTCAGTGAAAAGGCTGGATGCTATGCGATCGAAGATGGAATCCATGAACACCAACAAAGTATGACTTTGCATTTTGCACCTGAATGGGTAAAACCCATTGGGAGTAAATGGATCTTGAGAAGATTCTTGGTGTAGATGGAAAATTTGAGACTTTCAAAGCTATGCTTAAATCCATCAGGATAAATGCAAGTATCGCGGAGTTGGAACATCTGTTTTGATATGGCAGTCAAAGAGTTTGACTTCATCAAAAAGGTAGATGAACCTTGTAAATACAAAAAGGTTGTAGAGAGTAAGGTTGTCTTTCACGTATTGTATTGTAACACTTCAGAAAAATAAAATATTAATTTTGGGAATTTTTATAATTAAATAATATTATATTGAATATTTTAATATTTCGGTATAATTAAATACCGATAAATTGGGAAAAATTTTGGAAAATTATGGAAATTACTAAAATGAGGGTGCTTTATTGGATTTATGAAAATTATGAAGTTTTACGAGTTATTTGACACTAATTAAGTGCTAATCGCGATTAAAAATCGCTAATCGGGTTTTAAGCGTGTTTTGTGCAAAACATGCACAAGTCTTTTCTTCACTTGTTACATTTTTGTTTATCATGGCATTCCTCATGATTCTTGCATGGTTGTAAGTTAATGAGAAAAGAAAAGAAAAGAAAAGAAAAGGAATATAGTATTAGGTATGCGTGAGAGAGAGAAAGGTGAGTGGTATCTTTGACTTGGCCATTCACTCATCTCACCATTTTCATCTCATCCTTTCCTCTCCCCTCCCCCTCTTGCTGCTGCTGCTTCAGCCCCTCACTCCCTCCCCTCTTCAAGCCTCTTAAACTCCATGAAAAACACTTCAAAACTCAAACCCCATTTCACAAAAAAGATGCACAAGCTCACTAGAAACACATTGGACCAAGAAAGCTTGCATTTTGGACACTTGGGGAAACACAAGAAAATTCTTGAGTTGCCAAATGAGCTATTTTCTGAACCATGAGCTTAGTATTCACATTGCTTTTACACACATATTAACTTTAAACCGATATTTTGAAGTTTAGTGAACTTTGGGAAACCCTAGTAAAGGGTTGAGTGTTTGTTTGAAATTGGTGATGTTGTGGCTGTTAACTAGAATTAGGTGTTGTTTAATGACCTAAACCAGAGACTAGAAACCCCAAAACACAGATTTGGAAACCCCGACATCGGATAAATGTATGATTTGAGAGGGTATTTTGGAATCTGGAGCAACCCGGGGGCACTAGAAATGATTTTGCAATTACAGGGAGTCATGCAGGCACCTAGGAAGCTACCACCAAGACCTGAGCCCCATCCCCTGCACCCAGGCTGCAGATTTATTCAATCTGGCCGCAATTTATGTCCAGGGTAGCTCAAAATTGATTCATACTTGTTCTGGGGTCCCTTTAGATGTAAATTAGGCCCTCCATATATGCAAATTTGACCAATTTGGCTTAGGGTAAAATATGGGACCATTTCCATAAGTTGGTGCATTGTTTTATGACTTCGTTTTGACTTGATTTTGGTATTTGGTATTTTGTTTCCGTCGTGTGGCGTTTGGACGTCAGCGACCAGGGTTAATTGTCGTGTTTTGCATGCAAAGCTATAGGTTTTGACCTATGAGCAAAACGTGTACTGTTTTGGTTTTTCCGCCTTGATTTTAATGCGCATTGTGATTGTTTATTATTGTAGGTACCTTCGCGTGGATTTTGAGACGACGGGGCATGGCGTCATCGATTTCGGCAAGCGAAGACCAGGTAAGTGGATCTATATCCACGGGGGAAGTCGGGTGGATGGCGTATAGCACCCCCGCAAAGTATTGATGGAAAACTGATTATAGAGTATGGTTAGGAAACCTAGATTAGGAAACTAAGGTTATAGTAAAGGATAGTTAGTGATACTATATTAGAAACTAAGGATAGTTAGAAATGAGATAATACGGCTATTATGTGATGACGGGATTCGAGGACGACGTTTGTCGATATTGCCGTTTAGGGTACCGTAGGACTAGATAGTCGATATAGATGCGACATCCGAACCATACCTTCTTCTAAACCGAAGAGTCGTATGTATCTTTTAAAAATATACCTTGAGGGATATTATGGATTTTCAAATGATATCTTTTTTCTTAAAAACACCGTAACCCCTATTTTCAAAGCTACGATTCGCTTCTTTAAAAATCTGATTGTATGGTTCAGGTGTAAATGTTAGTTTAGATACCTATACTTATAGTAGAGATAGAATGTTTAGGTAAACTCGGCTTGATATGAGTTATAAATGCGATGAAAAGATTATAAGACGGATATGATGACCTGATGATATGTTGGTATACGGATGCGAGTCGATCGAGATGATTTATACCATGTCGGTCCCCTGATGTGAGATTATTGCGGATGTGACCTGGGACATAGGTATATAGATATATATATAGATATATATAGAATGTTGTGAATCATGGATGATAGGCCGTACATGATTTCAGGCCGTACCCTCATTTTTCGTATAGGATCCCTATTAACTTAATGCCGTCGTACGATGATTTTCCGTGCGTGATGAGTTTGACTTGATGATTGATCCTTACCCTTGACTAGAGGTTGTCGTACGATGGATCATACCGTACGCGATGTTGTTAGGATGGATGCCGATTGATAGATTCCCAGACTCGGTCATATTTGATACGTATACCCGTCAGCATTTGCATATGATTTCCTTTATGCTGCATTCATATTATTCCCATCGCATTGCTTATACTTGTGCTAGTACACTTGCACTATTATCGATGATACGTATGTTACACGCACACAGATTTGCCGGCTCACACACTTCATCATCGATAATTGCCATGTCACTATACAGTAGGATTGCTGCATCATGATATACTGTTATGCTTACATTTCCATCACATGTCGCATACATCATGCTTTATGATTTTACGCATTGAGATATGTTATTTTCATGAGATTTCTGGATTTGAGAACCGTGGCTATTTCAAAGAAAGCATGTACTGATTTAAAACCCCGGTTTCTCTTGATATGATATTTCAGTGCGTCCACTATGCGTTTTCTCGGTTCTGAGACGTGTGACTTGTGAACCCGAATCGAGGAGCTGGATGAGGCCGATTGCGGGTACATAGTTGACCCGGTATGGTACCCCGGGACGAAAACAGATCTGTCGTGCAGTAGGCGATGAGCCTGGCAGAGGGACCACTACCTACCGGTGATTGGTTGGACCTGGCAGTTATCCGGAGGATACTGATCAGAGTCGATAGATGGATACGAGATGACCCGTACTGCCGGGGCCGAGGGCCGATTCCGCAGACGGAGCCCGATATATGAGGATTTACGTGCCGATGCTGGGCACGGTTTTCATGATGTTTTCGAGTGTCGACGCTAGGCACTCAGGTTCCATGATTTTGATGTGTCGGGAGGGACACCGTTGATATATATATCCTCATACTTTCATGCACACCCCTTTATGATATTTACGTGCATGCAGACATTGATTTTGGGTGGACGAGATCCACATGCATACATACCTTAATTATGGTTGGACGAGATCCATATACATGCATTGATTATTACTGTTGGATGTTATCCACATGCATATAGGTATTGACTACCTTGTTGGCACATATACAGACCCGGTCACCCTAGATATCATAGTATTACCTTTATGATATAGTTGACCTAGGAGTCGTCGTTTATTCGATTTCTATCTGTTGATATTTTTCTACTCACGAGTTGGCAACTCACCCCCGTTGTGCCACAGTTCTTGCAGGTTGACCGCTTGGATCAGTAGCGGCTTCGCTGGCACACAGTTGCATTCGGGTGTTTTGCATTGGTAGGTGGGATATTTGTATCATTCCCACTCTTGTATCTATATTTCATATTGTATCTAGTTAACTCTATCAATCAAAAGTTGTAAATTGTATAAGTGATGAGACTTAGTGAGACTTGTAGTTGCGAGATTTGAGCGATGGGTTTTATATTCACTTTTGAGGTTATATCTTGCTCATTTCTTTATCTTTTTGTGGTGAACTTCGTCGTTGGGCGTCGTATACTTATTTATACTGTATTGCGTGGTTGTGATCCGCTGTTTGGCGAAGAACTAGCTCCCTCTTGGGGATTCCATTATCCTTATTATGTATTTGTGGTTTTGGATCAAAATTTACAAAGGAGGTGCTGCCAAAAATTTTAAAAGACCAAACATGTTTTTTTTAAACTAGTAAATTTCACTTGCATCATTCATATTCCTTTCTATGCATTAAGAAAACTTGATTTCATATACCTTTATTTCAAAAACTCACCTCCTTTATTTTTTCAAAAAGGTTTAGATTTCTGGGTTTCAGCTTACTTGAATTCCGTTACGCCTTTAGACGTTGCGTGATTTATGTGCTGGTCACGAGCTAATATTTCGGGTCGTAACAAAGTTGGTATCAGAGCTCTAGGTTTAACCTTGTTCAAGTCTATGTTTGACTATGCGGAGTCTAGGGCGGGGGTGTATTTCGGAACCTCGGCTTGACCTTACGGAACTTAGACTTGGACAGGGGGGTATTAGACCCGAACTTTCGTTTCATAGGCTGACCCTGATTGATGGAGTAGGTAGCTTGAGTAGAGTGACGTACTGTACGTATGTTCCACGGCATATTTACGATACGATACTCCACTTAAGAAACCTTAGGATGTACATATTTTGAGATCTGTGATTCTCTTCGTATCCTTGATTTTATTTGTTCCATGATCATACTTTCATTGATGTTGTTCCTTCATGTGATCAGGTATCCATTCTGGATCTGCCATTCCTTTCGTGCCGTTGATCTGCTCTCTTCGATACTCGATTGAGGTTCCTGTCACCGTAGTTTAAGCGCAGTTGAGCTGCTGCTAGTGTTGCAGTCAGGGCGAGCTCGTCTGGTATGAGGGCCGACCATTGTTTTTTCTGGTGACATGGGAACGTCTCGAGGTAGTGATTGGGTTGCAACCTCTTGTAGAGGCGAATGCTTAGTTTTACACCGGATGATCGAGCCATTGTTAGAGCTGCCAGTTACGAGAGGACTGTTGATGTACAGCGCACCTCAGAGATTTTGATATCGCCTACCGTGCAGACAAGTGACCCAGCTGTCGCTGAGATGATGGGATGTCGCCTCCAGAGCTTACGAGCTAAGATCGCCGGAGCTTCCAGGCAGAAAGGCGACAGATGATAGCTAGTTTACCCCGATTTGAGAGATGAAGGTGATTCCTCAGATTGATGCACCGACGCAGGCCCAGTTGAGTTGAAGATTTCCAGTGTGGAGAGTCTTACTCAGATATAGAGCAAACCGATCTAGATATGACCGCCGATGTATCGCCTTTCCTGGAGGATTGAGGCATTGTTTAGCGTGTGGAAGAAGGGTATTCACATGTTGTTTAGGCTAACCAAAAAGGTTCGAACGAGTGTCATAAACCCATTTTTCACAAGTTTAAAGTGTTCGGAGGAACATGCAGGTAATTCTGTGGACCCTCTAGAAGAATGAAACCCTAACTCGATATGATGACCATGGAACCGCTTTGAACCTTAAGGTTTGTAGAAGTTTAGCGGTGCCATCAGTGAGGCTTGGGTTTGCCCTTCTACGGCTGGTCCAGAGGTGCTGTGGTATGTACCGGATATTTTTAGACTGTGCTCAGGTGCTGAGCCTTCGGGAAATTTTGGGACCTTGATGACTCGATCGAAAAGTTTGACATCGTCCGGATACCATGTGATAAGAGATCAGCAAGCTGACCAGCTTTGGATAGAGGACCTCACCCAGAAGCGTTGTGAGTTGATCGAGAACGGTCGAGTATTGATTATTCCTCCGATGGTTGGGACAAGTTCCCGAGAACGTGTTCGGCCAGATATCTTCTACAGAGTGATGAAGCTACAGAGTACGCGATTTCGAGTCCGTGCGAGAGACTTCGGATTGACCGTGGCCGAGAACAGTTGTAGTGCGCAGATAGTATGGCATGACGTCATAGTGAGAGATGATAAAGACGAGTGGAACCAGAAGTTTGTGCGAGACGCTGACGAGCTGTTATTACTCCCCGTCGAGATCAGAGATCTGATATGCTTATAGAGGCGTTGGGATACGGCCAGTTTTCGAGGAAATGTGTGCGAAACACGCAGATGTCCAGAAAACGAGAAAAGATTATGTGAGAGTACCAGCCTCCGTACAGTTCGGCATAGGCGAGACCGAAAGGGACCTTGAGCAGGATTCCTTCCAGGAAACTGATGCAATAAGATTTGCACCCAAGATTAGAGGTGTCGCGTGTATTCAGAGGACCAGAGGCCGATGCCAGTAACGTGCTGCTTTATGCGTGGTCGTGATAAATGACCGGGAGATGACCAGAGAAGTGTTAGAGCGGAATCGTTCCCGTTAGCATACCTGACAGGACCGATGAGCCGATGGATTGCGAGATTGGTAATCCATAGAGAAGTTAAGGACCCAGAGACAGAGGACGCCAGGCCGTGAGCAAAAGGCGAGCGGATGTTCTTACCCTGCTAGTTTTGGGCACCCGATATTTTCCGACATTGTAGGAGGTGTACCTCGATGTCATTTATTGCAATTTGCGTTTGTGATCCGAGTGTCATACTTATATCGCTTGGATTTGAGTTTTGATGACGAGTTTCCTGATATTGATTTCGTGCACCATGGCTGCACCTACTGAGTGTTTACGTTTTGCGCATAGTTATCGCACCTGATATATATTTTATACACCGTTGTGTTAATTTGCGATTTGTGCGTGCTTATTGCGTTTGATGTCGATTTTATACCTGCGTAGCATGTGTTTATGATTTCATGGATTTCATACGGATGATTTGATTTTTGCACTCGGTATAGCTTATATGTGCTTGCAGTGCATTGATATGTGTTTTGTGCACGCAGTTGCACACGATTTTGATTTATACACCTAGGTATACTCGGTGTTGCTTTTGATGCGTTCGAGTTATTGATTGTATCTCGTGCATTTGATGCACCCGATGTTATTTCGTGCACAATAGGTGCACCAGATATTGTTGTCATACACACCGTTGCAATGGACAGATGCTTTCGTGCACACCCGTTGCACGTAGTTTTGGGTTTTTGTGCATATTGTGGCACTTGTATTTGGATTTGATTTCCATGCGCACCAGATGCATGTGATTTTGGAATACGCCTTTTAGGCTGATTTTTGCTTTTGAGCACTTGGTTTTCATGTTGAGCACTATATTGTGTATTAGTCAACAAGACTGATCTGAAAACAGTACCTGAGTACTTTGCATGCATTAATATACTACCAAAAGGGTTTTCAAAATGAGCTGTAGTCTCGCTATTTCCTACGTGTCCGTGAGCGACACGAACGTTTATAAGGAAAACCTTTTGGGATATTTTGGAAACGACGGAACGTTTATTTAAGAAAACATATATGGACATATATTATTATTTTAAAATGAGCGTCCGTCAGTTATGCCATGAGTTACGCATTTCCGCGGCGGTTTAGAAAAGATTTTGCATGCATTTCATTCAGATTTTGGAGTTTTTCAAAGATGCGTACTATACACGTATTATAGTATTTGACTAGTGTATATTGGATTTCAGTAGTGGATTTCGAGATCTGTATCTCCATTGTAACTCCGAGGATATGCGTGCAAAATGAGATGATTTGTGTAACGCTTGACGGAGTTCGATTTTGAGCTTTGTACTCGTTTTCACGCGCACTTGGCGCATTGTGCTATTTCAGCGTTTTCCATGATCTCGGAACCCCGACGACTTGGATTTTTACTGAAATGTTTTAGCATTGAGGGGATTAAATTTAAATTCGGGGATCGAATTTCTTTAAGGGGGGAAGATTGTAACACTTCAGAAAAATAAAATATTAATTTTGGGAATTTTTATAATTAAATAATATTATATTGAATATTTTAATATTTCGGTATAATTAAATACCGATAAATTGGGAAAAATTTTGGAAAATTATGGAAATTACTAAAATGAGGGTGCTTTATTGGATTTATGCAAATTATGAAGTTTTACGAGTTATTTGACACTAATTAAGTGCTAATCGCGATTAAAAATCGCTAATCGGGTTTTAAGCGTGTTTTGTGCAAAACATGCACAAGTCTTTTCTTCACTTGTTACATTTTTGTTTATCATGGCATTCCTCATGATTCTTGCATGGTTGTAAGTTAATGAGAAAAGAAAAGAAAAGGAATATAGTATTAGGTATGGGTGAGAGAGAGAAAGGTGAGGGGTATCTTTGACTTGGCCATTCACTCATCTCACCATTTTCATCTCATCCTTTCCTCTCCCCTCCCCCTCTTGCTGCTGCTGCTTCAGCCCTCACTCCCTCCCATCTCCAAGCCTCTTAAACTCCATGAAAAATACTTCAAAACTCAAACCCCATTTCACAAAAAAGATGCACAAGCTCACTAGCAACACATTGGACCAAGAAAGCTTGCATTTTGGACACTTGGGCAACTCAAGAAAATTCTTGAGTTGCCAAATGAGCTATTTTCTGAACCATGAGCTTAGTATTCACATTGCTTTTACACCCATATTAACTTTAAACCGATATTTTGAAGTTTAGTGAACTTTGGGAAACCCTAGTAAAGGGTTGAGTGTTTGTTTGAAATTGGTGATGTTGTGGCTGTTAACTAGAATTGGGTGTTGTTTAATGACCTAAACCAGAGGCTAGAAACCCCAAAACACGGATTTAGAAACCCCGACATCGGATAAATGTATGATTTGAGAGGGTATTTTGGAATCTGGAGCAACCCGGGGCACTAGAAATGATTTTGCAATTACAGGGAGTCGTGCAGGCACCTAGGAAGCTACCACCAAGACCTGAGCCCCATCCCCTGCACCCAGGCCGTAGATTTATTCAATCTAGCCGCAATTTGCAACCAGGGTAGCTCAAAATTGATTCGTACTTGTTCTGGGGTCCCTTTAGATGTAAATTAGGCCATCCATATATGCAAAATTGACCAATTTGGCTTAGGGTAAAATCTGGGACCATTTCCATAAGTTGGTGCATTGTTTTATGACTTCGTTTTGACTTGATTTTGGTATTTGGTATTGTGTTTCCGTCGTGTGGCATTTGGACGTCAGCGACCAAGGTTAATTGTCGTGTTTTACACGCAAAGCTATAGGTTTTGACCTATGAGCAAAACGTGTACTGTTTTGGTTTTTCCGCCTTGATTTTAATGCGCATTGTGATTGTTTATTATTGTAGGTACCTTCGCGTGGATTCCGAGGCGACGGGGCGTGGCGTCATCGATTTCGGCAAGCGAAGACCAGGTGAGTGGATTTATATCCATGGGGGAAGTCGGGTGAATGGCGTATAGCACCCCCGCAAAGTATTGATGGAAAACTGATTATAGAGTATGGTTAGGAAACCTAGATTAGGAAACTAAGGTTATAGTAAAGGATAGTTAGTGATAATATATTAGAAACAAAGGATAGTTAGAAATAAGATAATACGGCTATTATGTGATGACGGGATTCGAGGACGACGTTTGTCGATATTGCCGTTTAGGGTACCGTAGGACTAGATAGTCGATGTAGATGCGACATCCAAACCATACCTTCTTCTAAACCGAAGAGTCGTATGTATCTTTTAAAAATATACCTTGAGGGATGTTTCGGATTTTTAAATGATATCTTTTTCTTAAAAACACTGTAACCCCTATTTTCAAAGCTACGATTCGCTTCTTTAAAAATCTGATTGTATGGTTCGGGTGTGTATGTTAGATTAGATACCTATACTTATAGTAGGGATAGAATGTTTAGGTAAACTCGGCTTGATATGAGTTCTAAATGCGATGAAAAGATTATAAGACGGATATGATGACCTGATGATATGTCGGTATACGGATGCGAGTCGATCGAGATGATTTATACCCTGTCGGTCCCCTGATGTGAGATTATTGTGGATGTGACCTGGGACATAGGTATATAGATATATATATATAGATATATATAGAATGTTGTGAATCATGGATGATAGGCCGTACGTGATTTCAGGCTGTACCCTCATTTTTCGTATAGGATCCTTATTAGCTTAATGCCGTCGTACGATGATTTTCCGTGCGTGATGAGTTTGACTTGATGATTGATCCTTACCCTTGACTAGAGGTTGCCGTACGATGGATCATACCGTACGCGATGTTGTTAGGGTGGATGCCGATTGATAGATTCCCAGACTCGGTCATATTTGATACATATACCCGTCAGCATTTGCATATGATTTCCTTTATGCTGCATTCATATTATTCCCATCGTTTTGCTTATACTTGTGCTAGTACACTTACACTATTATCAATGATGCGTATGTTACACGCACACAGATTTGCCGGCTCACACACTTCATCATCGATAATTATCATGTCACTACACAGTAAGATTGCCGCATCATAATATATTGTTATGCTTACATTTCCATCACATGTCGCATACATCATGCTTTATGATTTTAAGCATTGAGATATGTTGTTTTCATGATATTTCTGGATTTGAGAACCGTGGCTATTTCAAAGAAAGCATGTACTGATTTAAAACCCCGGTTTCTCTTGATATGATATTTCAGTGCGTCCACCATGCGTTTTCTCGGTTCTGAGACGTGTGACTTGTGAACCCGAATCGAGAAGCTGGATGAGGCCGAATGCGAGTACATGGTGGAACCGGTATGGTACCCCGCGGCGAGAACGGATCTGTCGTGCAGTAGGCGATGAGCCTGGCAGAGGGACCAGTACCTACCGATGATTGGTTGGACCTGGCAGTTATCCAGAGGATACTGACCAGAGTCGATAGATGGATACGGGATGACCCGTACTGCCGGGGCCGAGGGCCGATTCCGCAGACGGAGCCCGATATATGAGGATTTACGTGCCGATGCTAGGCACGGTTTTCATGATGTTTTCGAGTGTCGACGCTAGGCACACAGGTTCCATGATTTTGATGTGTCGGGAGGGACACCGTTGATATATATATCCTCATACTTTCATGCACACCCCTTTATGATATTTACGTGCATGCAGACATTGATTTTGGATGGACGAGATCCACATGCATACATACCTTGATTATGGTTGGACGAGATCCATATACATGCATTGATTATTACTGTTGGATGTTATCCACATGCATATAGGTATTGACTACCTTGTTGGCACATATACAGACCCGGTCACCGTAGATATCATAGTATTACCTTTATGATATAGTTGACCTAGGAGTCGTCGTTTATTCGATTTCTATCTGTTGATATTTTTCTACTCACGAGTTGGCAACTCACCCCCGTTGTGCCACAGTTCGCAGGTTGACCGCTTGGATCAGTAGCGGCTTCGTTGGCACACAGTTGCATTCGGGTGTTTTGCATTGGTAGGTGGGATATTTGTATCATTCCCACTCTTGTATCTATATTTCATATTGTATCTAGTTAACTCCATCAATCAAAAGTTGTAAATTGTATAAGTGATGAGACTTAGTGAGACTTGTAGTTGCGAGATTTGAGCGATAGGTTTTATATTCACTTTTGAGGTTATATCTTGCTCATTTCTTTATCTTTTTGTGGTGAACTTCGTCGTTGGGCGTCGTATACTTATTTATACTGTATTGCGAGATTGTGATCCGCCGTTTTGCGAAGAGCTAGCTCCCGCTTGGGGATGCCATTATCCTTATTATTTATTTATGGTTTTGGATCAAAATTTACAAAGGATGTGCTGCCAAAAATTTTAAAAGACCAAACATGTTTTTTTTAAACTAGTAAATTTCTCTTGCATCATTCATGTTCCTTTCTATGCATTAAGAAAACTTGATTTTATATACCTTTATTTCAAAAACTCACCTCCTTTATTTTTTCAAAAAGGTTTAGATTTCTAGGTTTCAGCTTACTTGAATTCCGTTACGCCTTTAGACGTTGCGTGATTCATGTGCTGGTCACGAGCTAATATTTCGGGTCGTGACATGTATGTAGATGACATACTTTTGATGGAAAAGGGTTTCCTATGCTACAATCGGTCAAGCTCCTCTTATCACGAGGATTCTCAATAGATGATCTGGATAATACCTACTACATCTTATGGATTATAATCTATGGTGATAGATCTAAGTGGATGTTGGGAGTGTCCCAAATCCAGATACATTAACACCATACTAAAGGGTTTTAGTATGGAAGATTCTAAGCGTGGTGGTTCGCCCACTTACTCATGAATCACTCTCTCCAAAAAGATGTCTTCCGAGACTGATTTGGAGAGAGCTCACGTGCAAGGGATACCCTATGCTTTGGCAGTAGGCTCTATCATGTATGAGATGTTATGTACCAGACCAGATGTAGATAACTCACTAGGTGTAGTGATCAGGAATCAATCGGATCTTGGGAGAATCACTGGAAGCTGTGGAGGACATTCTTAAAGTACTTGAGAAGCACTAAAAGAAAGTTCTTAGTTCCAGCTTCCAGAGTGATAAGTTCAACTGAAAGTCAGTCACAGGCATTCTCTTTACCCTCAGTGGAGGGACGGTATGTTGGAAGAGTTCCAAGCTAGATACCGTGACATACTAGACGATAAAGGCTGAATACATTGCTACCAATGATGCTGCCAAAGTGGTTGTCTGGGCATTTCTTGTTCATGAGATTAACAAGGTTCCTCCCATTGAGCGTCCAGTAACTGTTATTGGACAACAATGGAGTTGTGGATTTGGCCTAGGAATGAAGGTCCCATCAGCGTTCCAGACATATTCTGAGGCAAGTGTCACCTGATTAGGGAGATGGTTGATCTTCAAGGAATCGAGATTAGGAGAGTAGATTTTGAGGTTAACACGGCAGATCCACTCACCAAGGCCTGCTTTCCCAAAAACTATGTGAGAGATTTTTGGGATGGTTGCGTATGGGTGATTGATACGAAAAAGTGTGTTTTGTAGTTTACCGCAATCAATAACGGTGTCGTACGTAGCTAGACCGAGATGAGTACGGGTCGTCCTCTGGGAAACGTTGAATCTTTTATTTTTACTTTAGATGTGTTGAAAAAGAGAGGAGGAAGAAAGAATTTGTTGAATGGTTTCTAGATCTACGAAACAAGAATGTAAAATATAGATCTAGATTATTTTAAAGATGTAGTTAGTATTAATAAGAGGGCTTGTAGGGTTCGTTAGGATTTAGTAGTTATGAACGATTAATTAAAAGTTACCCTTTTTATCCATTAATATATTTAGAACTAGAACGACGGTGATGCGTGTAGATTAGGGTTTCTGGAGGGAAAAGGAATCCCACTCTTAACCCTTATCTCGACACGGAACTCCGTTCATATCTAGCCTTTACCAAAACAATCATTAATCTAATCTCTAATCGCGGTCGGAACTAGCAAAGAATTGCTAGCGCGCCCGATTAGGATGTTAATGATTCTTTTGATAAAGTTCCTAAACTTTATAGGACTTAAAAAGGGTTTAGGGATTTTCATCGTCCATTAGCCTACCCTAATCCTACGAACCCTAACAAGCGGAGAATTACTCGCGCATGTTGGGAGAAGAAGATGAAAAGACAGAGAGGGAAAACATAATGTAAAATGAAAAAAGAATTAAATAAAATAACTACCTTTATTAATCAACTTGAACAAACTACACTTTAATCCGTAGAAAATGATTACAAACTAGTTGCTTCTCGATCTTTCCTAAGGAGGTAGTCGAACAGTCGATGATCAGCCTGGATGCGTGAGCCGTCTTGGACTTCGTGATCTCTTCGGCTTGATGAATTTTCTAAGAGGCTCTCGGTGCCCTTTTATAGTGCAAAGCCACAATCTTTTGCTTCAAAAGTTGGTAAAATATAGCATAGATTTAAGCCACAAAATCTTAGCAAATGATCCCTCTAGATTGCCGCGGATCCGCGGCCAACAGGGGGGTTTGGCCGCGGTTCCGCGGCCAATGGTGAGGATCTCTTCACCAATTTTCTTAGGCTCTCTGATTTTGACATTTGGCAATCCTAGGCATCTTTAGAATTCAGAAATCTTCTCTCGGTTGCTTCCAGACTTGGTCTCCAAGTTTTGCTTCTTAATTTGGCAAGTTATCTTCAACAAATTGATTTGTTTGATAAATTCTTCATAACAACTTGGAAATATTCTGCACAACAACTCAAATAAGATTTTAGTAGACTTTGTTTTACTAGGATTAGGTCAATAATATTTGCATACATTTTCCTACCAAATGATAATTAAAATATATTAACACATGGAAAATAATGTTTTTACACATAAACCCTCATATGTATAATATATTATAATAAAGTCCTTTTTTAATATGAAAATGGTAGGAAAAATGTAATATAAATGTGCAGTTTTATCAACTGAACAAATACCCCCAAACTTATCTTTGATCGTCCCGAGCAAACTAGTTTATTTAAGAGGAGAAAAAGAAAGGAGAAAACTAAGCACACTTTCGTAGGCAGACACGATTGCACTGAGCACGTGCAACAAGCCGTTAAACCTCTAGGTGTCCCTAGTAGGAGGAGTGTTGTCTCCTGAGGGTTTTCAACGGATTACACCCACAAAATCCTATAACAAAAGAGAGATGGTGAAATTTACATATAAAGATAAGAACAATAAAAGAAATACTTTGAAAAGAAGAGTTTCCAACTATGCTAGCTTTTCAGTTGTCATGAGCCCTATCTTAATACTCATGAAAAAATGTTAGAAATCACATTACCCCTCAATAAAACATCGTCTTTATTCTTCATTCCTACCTTTCTTCCAAACATTGATCATATAACCCCATGTGTGTGAAAATAACATCCCTACACTCGGAGAATTCAATTCAAGCTATCATACTCTTGTCCATCTACCTCAGTACTTTTTAATTTTATGAATACTTAGGTTTGCTCACACCTTTTCATGCGACCGCTAATACTTCTTGAGGTACTAACCGACCGATTACTCAAGTGCTTGCAGATTTGGTGATAGTATTTTCCTCGTCTTGCACCACCTAAGGTTTAGCAGTGACTCCCAGACCAGTTGGCCTTAGGGCACTAGGTGAAGAGGCACCCTCGCTATATTTTTTTATTGCTGCCTTGGCGATACAAAACCAGTGTTCATTTTTTTCTTTTCACCATTTTTATATTTTCTTCATTTTTTTATTTCCTTCATACTTTGGCTTTTAGACAAGAGCATTTCAAGGTATCCTCTACTATCCCGAGTTTCAAGACGTGTGTAAGTGCATATAGTAGGGTATCAACATTCAAATGTTTGGCTTCCAGAATAGAAATTATTTTTCAGACTTATTTTTATCCTCAGATTAGTGACTTCCTTCATTTTACTAACCCTTGGGACAACAGCTCATAACTACTTATTACTAGTTCGTATAAGAAAACTTCTAATTTTCTTGGTTTTCTTAAACTATTCCTATCTTTTGGATGTAATGTTTCACTTTCTATTCATTTGTTATAAAAAAAAAATTTAATGCCTGGTGTCAAAGATAATTCAGTGAATACAAACCTCCCCCCCAAACCTGTTTTCAGCAGTGTCCTCACTGATGTAGCCTTTTGAGAATATGGACCTGTATACTAAGGGAGAGATACAAGGGGTAAAATAATAGTGAAATAAAAAATTCCCCCAAACTTATTCTTTGACACGCACAGATATTCAATCAAATCATTTTTTTTACTCACCTCCATTCTTAAAATGTGAAAAAGTTATCAAAACATGGAGATGAGGCGGAGGAATTTTAGTTTTGATAAAGCGGCTCCTGTAAAAACAGGAGCTCCTCCGCGGGGTCAACAGAAAAATACGGTTTTAATCTATGCCCATTCACTTTAAAAATCGAACCGTTTTTCAAATTTTCGACTTCAACCGCCCCGTGCGGGTGTACATACCGTACCACAAAAGGTCCTTTCCAACGAGATTTAAGCTTACCCGGATGAAGATGGAGACGGGAATCGTAAAGAAGGACTTGTTGCCCCGATGTGAAGGTTTTTCTAGAAAGATTTTTATCGTGGAATACTTTAGTCCTATTCTTTACTATCACCGCATTATCGTAAGCTTCATCGCGGAGTTCGCTTAGCTCATTCAATTGCAGCTTCCGATAGCTGCCTGCATGCTCAAGATCAAAATTAAGCTCTTTAATAGCCCACATTGCCTTGTGTTCGATCTCGACAGGAAGGTGGCATGCCTTCCCAAACACAAGGCGGTATGGAGACATACCAAGATTGATCTTATAAGCGGTGCGGAATGCCCAAAGAGCATCCGTCAATTTGGTTGACCAATCCTTACGGTTTTTCGAAACCGTCTTCTCCAATATCTGTTTGATCTGCCTATTTGAGATCTCAGCCTGCCCGCTTGTTTGGGGGTGATAGGGCGTAGAAAGCTTGTGAGTGATTGAATATTTCCGCATCAAGGCCTCGAAAAACCTATTGCACAAATGTGTCCCGTTGTCGCTAATGATAGCGCGAGGGTGTCCGAATAGCGAAAAGATATTTTCTTTAAGGAACTTAATGACAACTTTGTTGTCATTAGTGCGACACGGTATAGCTTCCACCCACTTCGAGACATAATCAACCGCTAACAAGATATATAGATTCTCAAAGGAGTTGGGAAAAGGGCCCATAAAATCAATACCCCAAACATCAAATATTTCCACAACCAATATAGGTTGGAGCGGCATCTCGTTCCTTCGTGAAATCCGACCCAAATGCTGACATCGCGGGCAAGTTTTGCAATGTTCAAATGCATCTTTAAATAATGTTGGCCAATAAAAGCCACATTGCAAAACTTTCTCCGCCGTTTTTCGAGGTCCAAAATGACCGCCGCATGCCTGATCATGACAAAATGATAACATGCTCTTGAATTCATCGTTAAGGACACACCTGCGAATGATTTGATCGGAACAATACTTGAATAGATTTGGTTCATCCCAGTAAAAATATTTTACTAGGGATAAAAACCGAAGTTTGTCTTGTTTCGACCAATCGCTAGGTATAAGTCCCGTCGCAAGATAGTTCACGATATCCACGAACCAAGGTTCGTAGGATACATTCAAGAGTTGTTCGTCGGGAAATGAGTCATTTATCGGCACGGTCACAGTTGGCGAAGAAGTGATACGTGAAAGATGGTCGGCTACTACGTTTTCACATCCACTCTTGTCTTTGATAACAAGATCAAATTCTTGTAACAATAGGATCCAACGTATTAGCCTGGCCTTTGCATCCTTCTTCGTTAAAAGATGTCGTAGGGCGGAGTGATCTGTGTAAGCCACAATAGGCGAGCCAATCAAGTAGGGCCTGAATTTCTCTAATGCAAATACAACTGCCAAGAGTTCTTTCTCGGTAGTTGTGTAATTTATTTGTGCATCATTCAAGGTCCTACTTGCATAGTAAATTACATGTGGCATCTTATCAATATGCTGTCCTAAGACAGCACCAATAGCAAAATCTGATGCGTCACACATAAGCTCGAACGGGTGGTTCCAATCCGGAGATGATAGAACGGGGCTGTAGTGAGTGATTCTTTAAGCGATTCAAAAGCAGCCTCACAATCCGAATCGAAGTGAAAAGTAGTGTCCTTGGCCAATAGAAGGGTTAAGGGTCTAGCAATTTTGCTAAAGTCCTTAATAAATCTCCTATAAAATCCTGCATGACCAATGAAGGATCGTATATCTTTGACGCAATTGGGACGAGGGAGGTTTTGAATGACATCTATTTTAGCTCTGTCAACCTCAATGCCTTTATGTGAAATTATATGTCCAAGTTCAATACCTTCTTGGACCATAAAATGGCATTTTTCCCAATTCAAAGTCAAGTTCTTATCCTTACAGTGGGTAAGAACAGCGTCAAGATTACGAAGGCAGTCCTCAAAGGAGTCCCCAAAAATGGAGAAATCGTCCATAAAAATTTCTAGAAAATTTTCCACCATATCTGAAAATATCCCCATCATGCACCGCTGAAATGTAGCGGGAGCGTTGCATAACCCAAAGGGCATGCGTCTATAAGCAAAAGTTCCGAAAGGATAAGTAAAAGTGGTTTTATCTTGATCCTTTTCGGCGATGGGGACCTGGTTGTAACCAGAGTATCCATCCAAGAAACAGTAGTATTCGTGTCCCGCTAATCGTTCTAACATCTGGTCAATGAAAGGTAGAGGGAAGTGATCTTTCCTCGTCGCGGCATTGAGTTTCATGTAATCGATACATACGCGCCACCCAGTTTGGGTGCATGTTTGGATTAACTCATTAGCCTCATTAGTGATGACCGTGATGCCAGACTTTTTAGGGACCACATGAATTGGACTTACCCATTGGCTATCAGATATGGGGTAAATTATTCCACTATCAAGGCACTTGACGATTTCTTTCTTTACCGTCTCCTTCATAACGGGATTTAACCGTCTTTGTGGGTCTCGGGTTGGTTTGGCTTCATCCATCAGATGTATGTAATGTTCAACAATTAAGGGACTAATCCCTTTGATGTCAGCCATAGTCCAACCAAATGCTTCCCGATTCGATCTCAACACTGCCAAAAGTGCATTCTCTTGCTCTAAGGCTAGAGAAGCGGAAATAATCACTGGCAAAGTCTCATTCTCTCCTAAATATGCATATTTAAGATGAGAAGGTAGCGGTTTGAGATCAAGAATTGGCGGAGAGACTATAGAAGGTGGGGTAAGCGAATGATATTCGGACTCCCTAAGAGGTTCAAAACTTGCATAAGATATTGACTCGGAAAGTACTGCCGACTTTTGCAACGAGTCAACGGGTTCAATCTCAAGGTCGGACTCATTGAACATATCCTCACTGTGAAGTGGTGCAAGATCAAACGATGTCTCATTAATGTTGTCGAGAACATCAAAGCAAAGCTCCTCATCCATGCAGCTTTCGGAAGCTATCTCGTGGATGGAACAAACATCCAGCAATTGAGCAGAAGGTTCTGATGGCTGACTTCCTAGCTTGTAAATATTAAGCTCAATTGTCATTTTCCCGAAGGATAAGTTCATAGAACCGTTACGACAATTAATTACAGCGTTAGAAGTTGCTAGGAAGGGTCGACCAAGTATCACCGGGATTTGATTGCGTGGGTTTGCCACAGGTTGTGTATCTAAAACAATAAAGTCCACGGGAAATATGAATTCCCCGACTTTAATTAACACATCCTCTAGTTCGCCCCGAGGTTTGGTGATAGATCGGTCTGCCATTTGGAGAGTACAAAGGGCGGGTTTTAACTCTCCAATTCCTAACTGCTCGTATACTGAATAAGGAAGCAAGTTGACACTAGCGCCTAGATCGAGTAAAGCACGATTTATATTTTTACCCCCAATAGAGATAGAGATTGTAGGACAGCTGGGGTCCTTACGTTTCTTTGGTATTTGTTGGGTAAAAGCTGTGCTAACATTACTCGTCATGAAAACATTTTTAGGCATTTGAGTTTTTCTCTTCCTAGTGCACAAGTCTTTAAGGATTCTTGCATAAGATGGGACTTGTTGAATAGCATCTAGGAGAGGAATATTCACACTAACTTGCTTAAACATTTCCACAATCTTCTCCATTTGCGGGTTAGGTCGGTTGGCCCTTAATCGGTTTGGAAATGGAGCTCGATCAATAAGTTTTGGGTCCAACGTTTGTGGAGAAGACTGTGGCGACGGATTCGATCCCAAAATTGGAGTGGGCATCGACTTAAATAGATTTGGCGAAATGTTTGAGCCTTGGGGAAAACGGAGAATAGGCTCGGATGAAGGTGGGAGACTAGATGAGTTAGGGGAAGAAGAAGAAGAAGAAGGGGTATCAAATGTGTCACTATCATCAACTTGCTCACCCACTTGGTTGTTCAGCACTCTCCCCGATCTCAGCGTAGTGACGGCATTCACATTATGACTTTGTGAATGGCCAGGATTCGGTAGGGGTTGAGATGGGAGTTTCCCTTTCTCTTTCGCACTCATTGCGGCGTTTAACTGTGCGATTTGGTTTTCTATTGATTTAATACTCTCACCATGGGAGGAGGAGTTTTTCGTTAGGGTATCAATAGAAGACCTTATCTCAGCCGAATTTTGCATGGATTGTTTCATGAACATATCCAAAGTTTGTGCAAGTGAGTTGTCAATACCGGCCACTTGTGGTGTAGAAATGTTGGCCGAATTTTGGAAATTATATGACTGAAAGGGGGGCTGATTCTGTGGTTGTGGTTGCTGTGGAGGAGGTCTTTGATAATTACTTTGTTGGTTTTGATTCCAAGCAAAATTAGGATGATTCCTCCATCCTTGATTGTATGTGGAAGAATAAGGGTCGTTTCTAGGTCGCTGCTGAAAAGTAGCATTAGCTTGAAACGATGCATTCATAGGACATTCTTCCGTTAAGTGTGAAGGATCCGAACAGCAACCACAGACGGTCTTAGGAAGCGTGACCTGATTTAGGGAGAATGATGAAAATTTGTTCTCAATAGCATCGAGTTTCTTCTGTATCGCTGCCATTTCGGCTTTTACTGAGATAGAAATATCGAGCTGGTGAATACCTCCCTTAGTTGAAGGTGGTCTTACGCTTTCCCACTGCAAAGTGCTTTCTGCGAGATCTTCCAGATATTTCCATGCTTCACCGTCATCTTTAGACATGAAATTGCATTGACACATTGTTTCAAGCATCTGCTTTGTCGCTGGATTAATGCCCTCATATATAATCCGACATAAATCCCATCTTTGTATTCCGTGATGGGGGCATTGGACAAGCAGATCTTTGAAACGTTCAAAGCACTTCCAAAATGGTTCATTGGGAAGCTGGGTGAACTGGTTAATCTCGCTCCTAACATGTGCAGTCTTATGATTTGGGTAAAACTTCTTAAGAAATGCTACGACGAATTCATCCCAATTAGTGATAGAGTGTGCGGCAGTATTATAAAGCCATTTTTCTGCCAAGTCGCACAATGTGAATGGGAGAAGACGTAAGCGCATAGCATCTAAAGTCAATTGTGAAGTACCCATCATTGCGCATACGTTTTCGAATTTGGTGATGAAAACGTACGCGTCTTCCGACTCAAGCCCGTGAAATTTGGGCAGCAGATTGATGTAGTGGGGTTTAATTTCGAAAGTATCCCCGTTAGGTGGTGGAAGAGATAAACAAGTAGGAAGGGGACCACGAATAGGATAGCATCTCTCTTGGAGAGAGATGCGCGGTGGATTCTGCGCACCTGCGGGCGGTGGCAGCGTGGTGTTATAATTAGATGGAGTGTCATCCATCACGATCGATGTGGTGTGTGGTGGGGGAAAAGAAGATGAAGAAGTACCAACTTCGGTATCGATAGAAGGAACGCGGACAAGACGGGCACTAGGATCCCGTGTCCAGCCGAGCATGCACTAAGCGGATTTAATGCAAGTGGCAGCGTGTGTGTGATTTAAAATTAGCTTGTTTTGAAAAATGTGGGACTCAAGACAAATCTCCCTAAGATGCACAAGCAACCCTAGAACTAAGGTCATCTAGGTCCAGTCTCTAGACCGCTCCTAGACTTCCAAAGGACAAGCCGCAGGATAAATCCTCTACCGCCTCCGTACTACCCTTGTAACCAGATAAGTGCCAGGTAAGTGGGAAGGAACCACGTCGTGGGCCTAATTAAAAACCACTAACCTTTGTCACACTTGCCTAGGCACTACAAAAGTAATGCGGATAAACGATAGATTACCCACGACCTTCCTCTGTCCTTATTGAGCGCGACAGTCCTTAGAGTCTGGTCTAGATATTTTTTAAATTAATGAAGGGTTGATCTATATGCTCGGTTTGTGATTTGTGGGGCTTAGGAAGGGTGATGAAATCCCTACCTAATCTTGATTTGGTCTTTGCCCCTTAAAGTCCGTATTAAATGTGCAAAACAAAACCAATCACAAAACTTTTGCAAAAAGATTTTTGAGCGGCGCTATTTTGCAAAGAATCCTGCAGAAAATAGATTTTATTGGATTTGAGGAGAGAGAGAAGGAGTTGAGAATCTTACCAGAGAATTCCTTAGCCCTAATCCCTCCAAGCCGCCGCGTTTCCGCCGCAGGAAGCACCTTTGTACCACGGTTCCGCCGCGAGGTGGATGGAACAGTTGATGAAAATTTTTCTCAAGCCCTCTGTGCTCCTCTGGATCTCGATGAATGCCTCTGTCTTCTGTTTTCCTCAATTCTGTAACTCCAGATCTCCTTGCAAAATTCACGCACAAATCGTTAAATATGCAATTTGCAGTTTTGTGTTAATAATGATATAAATCGTCTAAGAATTCAACACAAATAGTAAAAATAAAAAATTACGCACGTATCCCCGGCAACAGCGCCATTTGATTGAATGTATTTCTTGGTTATTATGTAAAAGTGTATCTAATCAAACGGTCCCCGGCAACGGCGCCATTTGATTGATACGAAAAAGTGTGTTTTGTAGTTTACCGCAATCAATAACGGTGTCACATGTAGCTAGACCGAGATGAGTACGGGTCGTCCTCTGGGAAACGTTGAATCTTTTATTTTTACTTTAGATGTGTTGAAAAAGAGAGGAGGAAGAAAGAATTTGTTGAATGGTTTCTAGATCTACGTAAACAAGAATGTAAAATATAGATCTCGATTATTTTAAAGATGTAGTTAATATTAATAAGAGGGCTTGTAGGGTTCGTTAGGATTTAGTAGTTATGAACGATTAATTAAAAGTTACCCTTTTTATCCATTAATAGATTTAGAACTAGAACGACGGTGATGCGTGTAGATTAAGGTTTCTGGAGGGAAAAGGAATCCCACTCTTAACCCTTATCTCGACACGGAACTCCGTTCATATCTAGCCTTTACCAAAACAATCATTAATCTAATCTCTAATCGCGGTCAGAACTAGCAAAGAATTGCTAGCGCGCCCGATTAGGATGTTAATGATTCTTTTGATAAAGTTCCTAAACTTTATAGGACTTAAAAAGGGTTTAGGGATTTTCATCGTCTATTAGCCTACCCTAATCCTACGAACCCTAACAAGCGGAGAATTACTCGCGCATGTTGGGAGAAGAAGATGAAAAGACAGAGAGGGAAAACATAATGTAAAATGCAAAAAGAATTAAATAAAATAACTACCTTTATTAATCAACTTGAAAAAACTACACTTTAATCCGTAAAAGTGTATCTAATCAAACGGTCCCTGGCTACGACGCCATTTGATTGAAAAGATTTTCCGTTGTGTATGTAGAAAATTGTATAGAAATCACAACCAAAAATTATTTGACCGCAATCAACTACGGTGTCGGATGTAGATTGTTAGTGAGTGCGGATCGTCCACAGGGAAAGTGTAATCGTTTGTCTTTTGAATTAGATGAGTTGAAACTTTAAGAAAAGAAAACAAAACAATTCATGATTTAAATTTTGTATTTCAAGAAAAAGAAAATATCTAGATCTAAGAAAAGTAAAAGATAGAATCAAGAATTGATCGTTTGATGATTTTTCCAAACCAAATATCAAGAATCGAAATGAGGCTCGTAGGAATCGATCGGATCTATAGATGTGATGTAATCTTACAATTATGTATTCTTATCCTTCGATGAATTGATATTAGATCGATGATGATCGATGAGAATTAGAGACTTCTTGTGAAACTAGGGTTTCATCTTATCTCTTGTTCTTTCATTGATATCATTCATATTCTAGCCTCTAGTAAATTCAAGAAACGATCGTAGATCCCTAATTTCGAGCGATAAAAATCAAGAAAGCATCGCTACGAAACTAGGTCATCGATTCTTGAACTTGCTAGGGTTTACAAAACTCGTAGGACTTAAAAATCGTATTAAGATTTGTTACATCATCATTCTACAATCGTCTCGACTCCTTTACGAGCGGAGTTTTACTCAAACATCATCACAAGAACTACAATTGCAAATTGAGATCTAATCATGATGCAAGAATTAAAAGAAAGCAAGATTAAAGAATTTCACCTTTTATTTATATCAACAATTTCATTACATTTGCTCAAGAACTACAAGAGAAAGAATTCGATCGTCGACTTGGCTTCGCTCGGCTCCGTGGGACGCGGATCGGCTTGGATCACTTGCCCGATTGAAGATCGGCTCGGCTCCTAAAAGGTTGAAGGCTTCTTGCTTGATTGGTACTCAAGATCTTGAATTTGGAGTGGAATTAGAGTTAGGGTTTCGCACAAGCCTTGTCACTAGACTTGTGGAAGAAGATGAAGAATTAGAATTTTAGGAATGGGAGATTTTTTTAACCTAATGATTTAGGCTCCTATTTATAGACATCTAAACCCTAGATCTAGGATTTCAAATTCTAAGTTTCCCTCCTAAAGTTTGTTGAGGAATTTCAAATTTCCCTCCAAAAAGTTAGTTAGGGGAGAAGCTTCTAGATGTGATTAGTTAGGAGGGAGCTTCTAGAAGAGGATTAGTTAGGAGCTTAATTAGGATTAGCCTTGCTTAATCTTCTTTGCTGATCTGGCAGTAGCTTCTGGAGAATTATAGAATTTGACGTATCAGACATGTATGTGGGCCCTGAGATAAGAATAATGCCCTAAAAATTCCTTGCTGACGTGTCCAAAGTGCGGCGGATCCGCGGCGCAAGCAAGCTCCCGCCGCGGATCCGCGGCGCTTTGGGGGAGTTAGAGCTTGGGCTCTCTGGTACTGGCTTGGGATGATATATGGGCCTTTATTGTATATGTTGAATTTAATATCTCCTTCTGAAATGCTACCAGATCTGAAATCATTGAGTTGGCGTAATTTTTTATCAGCTCTTTGGTTTTTCTTCCGGATTTTCCTGCACAGAATCAAGACAAGTGTTGCGCAAATACAAAAATGATGCGATGCCATGAAATGTGGTTAATTTCCTTTAAAGTGTCGGTTTAAAAGTCTAATACATGCAATCTGGTATTTTACGACTGATTTGCTAATATATGAAATATGAATACCGAACACTTCTAAATGTATGCAAAAGATAGGGAAATTGCCGTGTTAAAAATACATTATTTTCGACTGATCAATGGGATACTACAACCACTGCTATATATGTTGGATATTGGATACTACAACAGATGGCCTCAGTGCAAGTGGGAGATTGTTAGTTATATATATGCCCTATAGGCCATTACTGTACATGGGATGTATATTGTAGTGGATGCTTGGACATATATAGGTAGGACTTTCTTGCTCGATATGATAGTATGCTATCTGGTTGCTCTTTGTCTTAACATGTTGACTAGTATATGTGATGTTGTCTTGCTCTCACATGTTGATAAAGCCCTTAGGATGTGTACTTGACTACCAGGACTATGATGTAGATCATACTAGTGGGGCCAAGGGTAGTCCATAAGTACACCCTATAATTGTTCCTAGTCGTGAGAGTATCGAGACAGGGCATCGATACTCCAGAGTAGACTAGCGTATACGCTTCTCGACCCATGTGATAGGCGATGGATGATCCCATATCCATTGGTGTTTGACATCAGAGAAGGTATACGGGTGCTCAGTGGAGACTGGGTACATTGAACGGACTCGCCGAGAACTCCTAGATGGTATTATACATATCGTCAGATAGCAGTTCTCTGGTGACACTGGTATAGGTTAGTCTGTAGACCCGAGATCGTCATAGAGTCTTGTGTGATTCCCACTGTGCTTTGATTTCCACCATACCACGGTCAAGAGATCATGCAAAAGGTGGTTTTTGGGTACAGTCCTGAGTCATATGGAGGCAATGAGCGATAGGAGGGGTTTCGTCTCTCCCGGTATTGGGAGTTGATGTTGCGCTATACTCGATTGGCCATAACAGGAAATCCCTGGCCAGGGTTGCTGAAATCTACTGGTAAGTGTTATTAGTAGTTTCTCGAACCGTTATGGACCTTGCATCGGTATGACTTATCAGGCTATTGGGGTCTGACGTTATACCACCCCCAGACCATGATATGCGACATATCAGACGAAGAGACCGGACTGTACGGTAGTGTTACCGATTGGATTCGCAGGAGTACGAGTAGGCTTGCTTGTTGATCTTCTGATCGCTCAATACCCGGATAGCCGTTACGTTTAGCAGACCGCTTGAGGCTTGTGGGTGTTTGATATGATCATCACCGACTGCCGGCGTGTTGACGAGTCTTTAGAGTCCTAAACAGAGATTTCCTGGTTCATGCGAAACGAAGTAGGAGCACATATGTGATATGTGAGGGACCGAGATTGATACGAGTATGTGATACCGTATTGTATTCTCGTGATATATGATATCGGACGGGTATTATTCATATCAGAATTTTGCATTATTATATCGCCCATTCTTAATCACATTACATATAAATAGGTGCTTTTGATCCATGTTTGCTAAATAGTTGCAGGTTACAGGTTCTCAGATCATTACAGTGAAATTCATGAAAAGACGCTACAAATGTGAGACTACGACCAACAATAGATGAATCTGTATGATGCCGCCTACCAGTTCAAGGAACAAATGAAAATCATGAGACAGTTCAATGCACAAAGTACAAGGGCAGTACAAGATTCAAGACTTCAACGCGAAGCTCACGGTAAAAGTCCACAACATTCTGCACTGTGGAAATCTGAAAGAAAATAGAAGAGATTCTGTGGAACCAAGTGAAGAAAACAGAAGGAAAAAGCAACATGAAGCAACCCTAGAAGTTTGAGCCAGAGATCCCTCAACATGGCCGCGGAACCGCGGCCAAACATGGCTTTCTGCCGCGGAACCGCGGCCATGCAGTGCACGTGTCGGTGCACGTGTCGGTGGGTGTCGGTGCTTTGACCCGGCTTTCTTAGGGTAGTCTTGTAATTTCATGTATGGATCAGATGTAAAACCTAGGGTTTCTCCTATCTATAAATAGGAAAGCCAAAAGCCTAATTAGGCATGCCTCTCTTTACATTTATGCCTATTTTTAATTCCTAGATTCAAAATTTTTAATTTCCTTATAATCGTTGAGAGGTATCAATAAAGTAAGTTTTCTTTTTCTAGCTTGCATTTTTTTATCTGAATTTTAATTCTTGCAATTTTTATCTGTTCTTTTATCTGCAATTTAGTTTTCTAATATAAAAATTACAAAAATGAATTTTATCATTAACTTCCTAATGAGTGAGTAATTCCTCACTTGTTAGGGTTAGGATAGGGAAAGTTTGAGAGAAGGAAATCTCTCTCACTCCTTTCCTTTCCCCTATAATTTTAATTAATACGGACTCTATTTAAATTAACCACACACAGCTCACTACGGCACCCTATCCTACAAGATAGCGGTAATTCCCTAGTTAGACCGGTTGTGGTTGATTTAAATAAAGGTTAGGGCTAAGAGTTAAGAAAGGACGGACAAGGACCAAAAGGAAGAAACTAAGTTTCTTCCTAGTCGTGCTAATCCCCTTTGTTGGCTATTACCTTAACACCTATATTCTTAACTAGGGCAAAGAAAGCAGTGAGTAGAATCTCTTTTCCAAACTAACCTAATCCTAACCCTAACAAGACTTTAAATCAATTGAATCTCATTCTTAGAATTTAAAACAAAACCTACCAAAAATAGGACTTAACTCGTTAAAGCTTAAAAACAATAACACCATTTCCCTGTGGACCGACCCGTACTCAACTGGCTAGCTACCAAGCGACACCGTCTTGATTGTGGTATTCTCTTAAATTTTTAAACGCATACGAAAACATCAAACAATCAGGTATATATGATATAGCCGGGTTATCGAATCAAGTGTTGATTCGGTAAGTTGATATTATTGATATTAGTCGGTTATATGTGATATATCCGGATCATTAAGTCAAGTGTTGATTTAATGATTTAATGTATAATTATATATTTGATATATGAATTTACATTAACTAATATTGCTCACTTGACCATTTCTTTTTCTCACTTTGCATACATTATATATATGTGATATATATTATGTATCATGCTAGGTTATATATGCAACTTGGGTGTGTGAGATTTACACCATAACCATGATAAAATTAGGGTTTTATTTATCTTAGTAATTAACAAAATTGGTTGGAAATTTTCATAGCTAGAAGTTTGGAGAAGCTTGCTAACCATTGACTAAGTCCACCAAATTTGTTTTACTTTAAGATATTTAGTTAACCCAACCTTTATCCTATGCCATGGTTAAGTCTCTACAATGGTTAGTGTATGACATTAACTAACCAAGGGTTGCAATTCTAACCTCATTCTATTCTCTTGTTAATTTCATCTTCATCTTCTTCATGAGCTTGAGAAGCTTACTAGGGTTTGGAGATGAGATGAAACCTTGTAAGAAAAATAAATCTAAAGTGAGCCCACTTCCTACTTCATCATCCTCTACTATTAGCCATTTATTTTAGGGTGTTTGCTTCACTAATTTCACCATTAGTGAAGAGGTAGCATGAGCTCGAGTCTCCTCGATGTAGATCATCTTCAGCTTCAAAGACATTGAGCAAGCTTGTTCGTTTCTTCAAGTGAACCCTCTCTAGAGTTCGGGAGTTCACCATTCGCAGCGAAGGGACTACAACATGGAGCTTTAGAAGTGAAGGACCGGTCTGCAAAGGTTGTATTCCGCATTGACTTTGTATGTAAAGTAGTTTACATGTTATATCATCGGATTTTCTAGTAACGATTCTAGGGTTAGGGTTAGATAGAACGGCAATTTTTGAAATTGGCATGGACGATACCTCCCGAAACCTTGCTGCCATACTAGACAACCCTGTAGCAGTGTCTACTCTTTCAGAAGAGATAAGGTCTACAAAATATTCAAAGATGCTCTTAAGTATGGCCTGCGGCTGCCGGAACCAAAAAGGCCGAGTGAAGCAAACATCATCCTAATTTTTGCCCATACCACCGAGTGTTGGGACACACTATCGAAGACTGTTGCATTTTCAAGGAATGGGTCAAGAAACAATACAGGCGGGAGAAATCTCGTTGTCTCCTGGCGTGTTGACAAATGATCAAGACGTGGCCGCCAATTTTATACAAACAGAAACCGAGGTAGTTCGAGAACCGACGACTCTCAATTGTTCACCCTTCCCTGAAAGGATCAAACCACGGCGACAGTCCAAAGGTTTAGCAAGTAACACTGACAATAAGAAGGCAACAAACGGATACGCAATCTATACGGTCTACATGGTCGGACCTGGAGAAACAAATCCTCCTACGTTTCAACCCATGGTGATGATATGGTTGACACTGCTCAATACTGACGTGGTTCAGATAATGATAAGGACCCTGCTCAAGCTGCTAAGCAAAAAGAGCCCATGGTTCCTGGAGAATCAAGCTCAGACAATGAAGATAGACCAGTCATTATCCCTGAAATTACAGAACGAGCATTATTCCAATGGATTCAAGAGCAATTTCAGGACAGAGATAAGGAGTTAGCTAAGATCTGTGCCAAATTCGACGATCTGGTAAATGTTGTGGCAAATCTCGCCACCTAAGTCATTCGAATTCAATCCCAACAAGATCAAGGTTCGGTACATGAACCAAGGAATACCTCCCCCTAAAGCGGCCAGCAGCTACTCCCTCCAATCCACGGGCAGAGCACCTTCATGAAATTCAACGGCGACCGGCCTCCAGGGGAGTCCTGATGCATGACTGCGGCAAATTGACACGAGACAAAATCAAGGGTAAATCATCGACGGACCCCGAAACTCTTCAGGACCTCATTAAAAGTGTCCAGACATTGAAATATGTGGGTCTCGAATCTCTTCCAAAATTCCAATATAACAACGAGTTCAAATGTCCGGAAAACGAAAATCGCAAAATCCCAACAACACTGAATCCCTTAATACCTCTGCTAACTAAAGTAAGAGAGGAACATGCAGGCTTAATCCTGACCAGCCTCAAAAACCAGTGTTGGGAGGGAGAGGAGAATCGCTCCCGAAAGAGAAGTTGACTAAAGTCTATTCCTTCAAAAGGGATAAGGTCCGTAAAATATTCGAGGGTGCCCTAAACAACAGTTTGCAACGCCCCAAACCAAAAAGGCCTCATGAAGCAAATATGATCGACAATCCCCTATATTTCCCATACCATAGGGTAGTAAATCACACAATCGAAGACTGCTATATTTTCAAAAGTAGGGTTGAAAAACAATACAAGGAGGGAATAATCTCATTATCCAAAGGCGCATTAGCAAACGACCAAGCAACGATCGCCAGCTCTATACTAACGATGAACAAAACCCTCTGGGGCAGATGGTTCAATCCCCCACTTCAGAAAATGACCCGGTCCACAGCAACTCCTACGGGACACACATACTCCCAAAAAGACTGTCATGCCCCGCTTCCCAAAATATCAAAATTTCGGGACGTAACAAAACCAACCATGCTACCTACGGTAAGGAAACATCCTTTCATGATCACATTAAGGCTGTCAATCAGTAATCAAGAACAATAAAATACTAAATCTATCTATTACATATCCAATAGCCACAAGAACAATAACTGGAAAAGATAGCGGAAGCAATAAAGATCCAAGGAATAACTAACCAGCATACGAGCTATATCAATGAAGTGGTCCTCACTGATCAACGATCCTGTCGAAGTACTCACGTGCTTAGTCAAGTATCTGGGACATGCAAAACCCAAACGTCAGTGTGTCGTAAATATCATGATGATGATAATAGCTAGAACAGTGTGCTATACAAGATGTCACATATAAAGTAAGGTATAAGTATAACCAACAATCACAGGTGTTACAATAGCGGCCTATAGGTATGTCATATGTATCCTAAAGTCTGTGTTTCTAGGTTATCTATCCTAAGGTATTTGAAACCAATTAATGGAATTCTCGATGTAACTTAATAATATCCCAAGCGTGTCTGGGACCACGATCATGACTCTCAGGGCTGAATCCGAGACGTGCCGCTAGGCAATAAAAACAATATCATATACAGATGAATGATGTCAGCATCATCATTCCAGGGCCCGAAACCCATATCGACTAATCAGTCCTTGGAAGGTAGTGAACTGTTGAGTTATAAGTTGGGTTTCATTATTGATTTTCCCTTTCCCTCAGGTTTCATGTTCAAGTCAGATATCAATAGAATGTATACCTAATGCCAACACAGGAATAATCGTGTACATGTCTTGTCTAGCAAGACAACAAGTCAGGTCAATCAGGATAACAAGTCAGAATTGTCGGCATTGGTAAATTATACAAGTACAGGCAAGATAACGTGTCGTGAACATATCAGGCAGTGTGTATTAAACAGGATAAATACTTGATGGAAACAATAACCAGTTTATTTAAAACACTGTAGAAATAACTAATGTATATTATTCATTTTGTAAGGTATAATTAATTTATTCATACACACACACACACACACACACCCCTATTTGTAATAACGTTTTACATTTGCTACTAGATATACTGTAGTCTGGGTAAAAGATAATGAAACTACAGTGGAAATATATTGAAATTATAATGAACTAGCATGCAACAAGATAAACATGTTATTGATACAAAATACTGATTGCCTTCGTAAAATTATATAATTGTAATAATTTTCAATATAGGTAAGTATAATGAAACTTAGCATGTAGCAAGATAACTTGCCTCGGAAACGACGGTTGATGTGCAGGCGATGTCGTCAATAGGTTGATCGACTGTTGCTACATAAAGAATCAAGGAGACAATGGCATCAACAATGATGAAGGTGTGCAATAGCTCGGCGCAACACGACACGACACGATGCGTGGAGCGGCACACACGGTGCTGGGCATTATGGTGACTCGGGGTTGATGCGAAGGTGGCACGCAAGTGAACACGAAGAAGGCATAGCGTGGTATAGGAGCAGAGCACAGGGTGTGACACGGTCTGGATACAAAGATGGCATGGTGATGTCACGGTCAGAGTATGGTCTGGGCATGGTGCATGGTGGCACAGTCTGGTTATGGTGGTGACATGGTGGTGATCGGCTAGGGTTCAACGGCAATGATGGAGACGACGGCAGGAGGTGGTGAGGGATCTCGGTTGGTGTTGCAGGTGATGGAGTCGGGGTTAAGTGCTCGGCAAAGGAACAAAAGATAGGTAGAAGGTGAGACCAGTGAAGGGATGCTCCGGCGATGGTTGATGCAGGCGATGGGTTTTGAGTAAATAGGAGGTGACGATGAAAGCTGAGCTGGAGATAGTGCTCGGGGTTGAGTAGAAGAAGAGGCGATGATGGTGAGGGTCGAGAGGAAATGAAGGTGATGGTAGGTGGTGGTCACGGTGGCAAGGGGAAAGCGAGGCGAAGTAGTTGGTCGGTGAGGGATGAAGTCGACTGCTCGGGTGAAGATGGGTTGCAGCAAGACCGTGTAGGTCGAGGAAGAAGGAGGGTGAGTCGACGACGATATGGGGAGAAGGGTGCAGGCGTCGGCGGAGAAAGGAAGAAAGAGTGGGTTAAAGGAAGATGGAGGTGATGGATGTGACGACAACGCTCAAAGGTTAGGGGACGACGACGCAGGTAGAAAGAAGTGAGATGGGAGATGAAGGAAATGATGGGGGCGAGGCTGTGGTCGAGACAAGGAGGAAGATGAGAGAGAGAGAGAGAGAGAGAAACTCGTAAGAGGGAGAGAGACAGAGAAAGAGAAAGAGATAGGAAGAGGCAGAGGCAGGAGAGAGAGATTGGTGTTTTATTTTTTATATAAAAATATTATATGTATATTATATAGTTTAATATAAGTTAAGTTATATATATATATATATATATATATAATTATAACTAACAATATACATATAATATCAAACTTCAGCCAATCTCTACCGAAATCTCATCAAAAATATATTTTGTAAAATTGTACTTATACGTAATCATTTAAACCATAACACGATGATATAACTTAAATAAATTATACCCCCTAATATAAGATTTAAAAGGATTTTAAAAATATATATCTGTATCTAGTAAAAATTTGATATTGGATTACATGATAAATATCAGTATAAAATATGGAATGCTGAAATAACCAGATGACAATTAATATAATATCTCTAACACGTGGCTACTAGAAAATATTTGCATATAATTTTGATACTAGAATATCAGTTACACTAGATTTTCATGGATTTAGTTTAATGATAAATACTAGATATACTCTAGTACCATACTGGGTTACACACATGCAGGTCGGGTCGAATAGCCACTACTACTGTTCGGAACAATCGAACCCAATGAATAAAATAAAAGAAATATAAAACAAGTGTTAGAATACCAATTAATATTTTATGAACCGTACTAGGGTGTTACAAAGACAAAGATTACGTTGAAACAGCTTGAGATCAAAGTTCAAGAATTTTGAATAAGCGAACAACAAACGACCCCTACGTCGTAAAACTGAGAGCAGTTGACTACCACGTCGTTAAATTGGGAATAATTGACCTCTAATTCATTAAACTGGAAAATAAAAAAAAGAGAAAGAAAGAAAAGAAAGAAAGAAAGAATGAAAGAAAAAGAAAATAAATAAAGGTTCGATCTATAAGCAAAAAGAGAACGAATGAAATCCTGAAAAGGCTTCGTGAGTAAAAACAGCGAGACTATCCGCGAGCTTGTGAAAACCCGCAAGGGCGCAACCTCGTTAAAAAAATATAAAAAAAATTCCCAAACGGCGAATGATGAGTCGCTCATGATACCATATTCTAGTGCAACGATGCAGACACCAACCAAAATCTAAATCACTAAATTCCCAAACAGCAAATGATGAGTCGCTCCTGATACTATATTCCAGTGTTAGCAATGCAGATTCCAACAAAAGTTCAAATCCCCCAAATTCTTCCAGCCCTACGACCGGTCTCCAAACTGACCACTGTATACAATCCATAGGCACAAATGATCCTCATCCCAACCAAATTCCACTACACCAGCCCTACGGCCAGTCCCCAAATTGACTACCGTATACAATCCACAGCCATAAACAAGCTAAATCACATTCGTTCCCCACCACAATCACCAGCCCGCGGCCGGTCTCCGCCCTTAGAGTTATGCTCCATTTGGGAAGACCCGCTCATGTGTCCTCACGATACATGAGGAGAACAAAACTTTCGAGATCCTTTCAACTCGTAAGAAAACACCTTCGTGGGATCCTTACAACTCACAAGGGAAAAACATACTTGGGGGTCATCACGACTCTTAAGGAGAAAATGCACCAAAGAGATCATTTTGACTCATGCGAAGAAAATTGTTTTATGGGACCCTTATGGCTCATAAAATTGAAAAGCCTTAGGTGATAGGGACCTAAACTTATCTCCTAAGCCATCGCTCCCCAACTGGCAAAGGCAAATGATGAATTGCTCTTGGCAGCTGTGCTCCAGTGTTAGCAACGCTGATGCCGATCCCAATCCCAAAATTCTAAACTTTTGATCCAATAGGCCCCTAAGTCATTAAACTGGGAACAGATAACTCTAAGTCATTAAACTGGGAACATATGACCCCTAAGTCGTTAAACTGGGAACGGGGGAAACCCCCTCAAGGAAAATGATGAGTCGCTCCTGGTATTATGCTTCAGTGTTAGCGTTGCTGATGCCGAACCAAAATCCAAATCCTAAATTCCAAATCTTACACTCGTAAAGTCTTTTCGACCTTTTGAGGTGAATATTCCCGCGTGAGATCCTTATGACTCACAAAGGAGCAACACACTTGGGGGTCCTCACGACTCCTAAGAAGAAAATACACCTACGTGATCCTCTCGACTCGTAGGGAAAAAATGCTTTTATGAGACCCTTACGGCTCATAAAATTGAAAAGCCTTAGGTGACAGGGGTAAACCTATATCCTAAGCTATCGTTCCCCAATGGGCATGGAAAATAATGATTTTCTCCTGGTACCATATTCCAGTGTAGCAATGCTGATACCAAACCAATGCCAAAATCATCAAATCCTCTCATGACAAATGATGATTCGCTCCTGGTACCATATTCCAGTATCGTGATGCTGATGCCAAACAAAAATTCAAATTCCAAGTCCCACACTGCAATACTTCAAATTCAAAGGTCCCACCAAACAAAGCAGGAATCGGAAAAATCAAACTAATGTCCCACTCGGAAGTGCTTCCAAGCTCAAAAGTCATGCCGGACAGATTGGAGCCTCCTAAAACAAATCAAACCAATCAATTCCAACAACGACCTCTACGTCAAAAGCAGTGACACTCTGTGCAAGGGGAAATGTTAAACAGACACTCCGTGCAAGAGAAAATGTCAAACAGACACTCCGTATTGGGAAACATCAAATAGACACTCCGTGGAAGGGAAAACGTTAAACAAACACACCGTATCGGGGAAATGTCAAATAGACACTCCGTCTCGGGGAAACGTCAGACAGTGACACCTCGTGTTGGGGAAACGTCAACCAGCGACACTCTACCTCGGGAAAACATCAAACAGGCACTCCATCTTGGGGACACGTTAACAAGCGACACTTCGTGCCGGAGAACGTCAACCAGTGACACTCCGTCTCGGGGATACGTCAAACAGACACTCTATTTAGGGGAAAACGTCAACCAACGACACTCCGTTTCGGGGAAAACGTCATACTGCGACACTTCATGCCGGGGATACGTCACCCAGTGACACTCCATTTCGGGGATACGTCAAACAAACACTCTGTCTGGGGGAACGTCAGATAGTGACACTCCGTGTCGGAGAAACGTTAAACAAACACTCCGTTTCAGGGAAAACATCAAACAGACACTCCGTTTCGGGGAAAACGTCATATAGCGACACTTCGTGCCGGGGATATGTAAACCAGCGATACTCTGTCTTGGGGATACATCAAACAGACACTCATTCTTGGGGAAACGTCAGATGGTGACACTCCGTGTCAGGAAACGTCAAATAGACACTCTGTTTCGGGGAAAACGTCAACCAGCGACACTCTGTTTCTGGGAAAATGTCAACCAACAACACTCTGTACCGGGAAAACATCAAACAGATACTCCATTTCTGGGAAACGTCATACAGCGACACTTCATGCCGGGGATACATCAACCAGCGACACTCCGTCTCGAGGATACGTCAAATAGACACTCCGTTTCGGGGATACGTCAAACAGACATTATGTCTTGGGGAAACGTCAGATAGTAACACTCCGTGTAGGGGAAACGTCATTCAGCGACACTCTGTTTCGGGGAAACGTCAACCAGCGACACTCCGTGCCTGGAAAATGTCAAACAGACACTCCGTCTCAAAGAAACGTCAACCAGCGACACTCCGTGCCAAGGATACATCATATACCGACACTCCATCTTGGAGATACGTTAAGTATCGACCGTCCATGTCATAAAAAGGGCAGTGCCAGTCTGTTGGATATATATATGCCCTAGAGGCCATTATGAGATAGTGGATGTATTTATACATGTATATATATATATATACACAGATGACATTCTTGCTCGACATGATAGTATGATATCTAGTTCTTCTTTATCTGACATGTTGACTTGATCATGCTTTTATTCATTTACACATGTTGATAAAGCCCTGAGGATATTTGCTTGACTACTGTGATTATGATGGAGATCATACTAATGGGACGTCTGTAGTTTATAAGCATATCCTGAAATGTCCCTAGTCATAGGTGTATCGAGATGGAGCATCGATATACCAGAGCAGACTAGCATATATGATTCTAGACCCATATGATGGGCGATGGATGTTCCCACATCCATTGATGTTTGACATCGAGATCATATGCGGGTGCTCAGTGGAGACTGGGTACACTGGACGGACTCGCCGAGAACTCCTATATGGTATTATATCTATCGTCGGATAGCAGTTCTCAGGTGACACTGGTACAGGTTAGTCTGTAGACCCGAGATCGTCATAGGGTCTTGTGTGTTCTCCTACTGTACTTTGATTACCACCCTACCACAGCTCTACTGAGTCGGGCAAACAGGTGGCTTTTGGGTACAGTCCCGAGACACATGAAGATGATGAGCGATATGAGGGGTTTCGTCTTTCCCGGTATTGGGAGTTGATGTTGTGTTGTGCTCGATTGGCTATATCAGTAAGTCTCTGGCCAGGGCTGTTGAGATTTATTGATAAGTGTTATCAGTAGTTTCTCGATCTATTATAGACCACTCATCGACACGACTTATTGAGTTATTAGGGTCGACGTAACCATCCCTAGACTCGATTTGCAGCATATCTGACGAAGAGACCGGACTGTACGGTAGTGTTGCCGGTTGGCTCGACGGGAGTTGTGACAGGTTCGCTTGTTTTCTTCTGATCGCTCAATACCCGGGTGGCCGTTACGTTTAGCTGACCTCTTGCTGCTTGGAGGTGCTTGATATGATCACCACCCACTGCCGGCGTATTGACGAGTCTTAGAGTCCCACAATGGAGTTACCTAGCCCGGACGAAACGATGTGGTGTGCATATGAGATATGCGCGGGGGCCCGATTAAATGCGCGTATGTGATACCGTATATTAATCGGGAGGTTTGCTATTGGTCGGGTCGTATGTGTTATGACCAGTTTGTTAAATCAAGTGTTGATTTAATATTGACCATTAGCTTTTCACTTTCGACCCTTTTGTCTTTTGGTGTATGCATGCATGTATGCACATGTTTACATTGATGCACATATGGATGTGCATGCACACATACATGCATACACTTTATGTGTCATGGTTGTTGATATATAAGACTCACATGCTAGTAAATATGTTGATATTTATTTTTGGACTAATGGAAATGGAAAAATCACTCATGGTTGATTATTTTATTCATCCACTAAACCATTTGTTAACCTTGAGTTATCTTTCCATGGCCATTAGAGTTCCAAATGAAATATCTAGATATTTATTAACTAGGGTTAAGAATGAGAAGAGGAAAATATATATATTTTCATTTCTCATTTTTATCCTAAACTTTGTCATTATCTTGAGCTCTCATATTGCCATCTTCTTCTTCCTCTCTCTCTTGCTCTTTAGACTTTGATAGTAAGTGAAAGAGTGATCAAGTTAGGGTTTTGAAGTGAGAAAACAAACCACATCATCATTTTATACTACTCTTGCCCACTAGTTTAGAGTGTTAGCTTCAACTTCATCATCTTGATCAAGTGGAGCTTTGAGCTTGGACAAAGAGGACTCCGGGTGGATCGTCGTGGACTTGGAGGATTTCAAGCAAGTTTCTTCCAACTCTCAAGTAGCCAACGAGTCTAGCTAAGGGAGCTACAAAGGTTGTATTCTCTAAACCTAGCACTTAACTACTTGTGGATTGTGTTAAAGTTTAGTGTTATCCTAGTTTTTCTAGTTTGATCCTTAGGATGGTTTCTTTAGCACCCTCTAAATTTTTAATATGGCATGTGTGATGCTACCAAACCCTAGTAGTGGTGCTAAGGAAACCCTTCACAGTCTCCCAAAAGCGGGAACCAAATCAAGTCAACCCCCACGAGAAAGAAGATCCATCAATTTCACACATATGACCCATACATATCGCGTGCATTCATTAATGGGGGGAACTTTATTGTGGTTAAAATTTACACCCTATTGACCAAAAGTCAAATTCAAAGTCAAACCGCAAACAAGTAAGCTCAACCCAAAGCAAACAGACCCTACTATCAAATCCATACCAGGCCCACGTCCGAACACAAGCCAGGCCAATGCCCGAATCCAAGTCCAAGCAGGTGGGCTCAAGCCTAGACAGGCCCCATGCCAAAGGAATAATCATCAAGCAATAAATAGGTTTGATATAATTTTCAAGAATAAATGTAAAATAAATGGGCAAAAAGCCAAATTTTGTAAAGCCCATGGCTCATGTGCAAAAAAAAATAAGCACATGGGCATGGGATGGGCAAAATGCCAATTTTGTACAAGCCATTGGGCTAAATGAAAAGATGTAAGCCTATAAAAGGCCCCCCATAATGATTTGATGAAATAATAAGAACTAATCTTGATTCCCTAAACAACAAAAATCTTGAGTTTTGAGCTACTTTTTAGTGCGCGAGTCTCTTTTTCACTTTTCCTTTCTTTTTTTTAAGTATGCACGTCAGGAAGCTTCGAAAAAGGGAAAAGAGCCCCTTTTGATATTCAAAAGTCAAAATCTTGGTGTTTTTGGACTGTTGGTTTATTGGGTTTAAACCCTCCTTGCACCGTGCTAGGTGCCCATTTGGCTAGGTGCGCACCCCGTTGGATGCACACCGAGCCAAGTGCGCACCTGCCCAGGTGTGCACCTCACTAGGTGCACACTTCCCTAAGTGCGCACCTCACTAGACCTTTTGGCCCATTCAGGACCCTTTGGACCCTTTCACTCCCTCGCACTTTGCTAAGTGCACACCTTACTAGGTGTGCGCCTTGGTAGGCAGGCATTTATCATGTGCTCCCCTTACCAGGTGCGCACCTTACTAGGTGAGTGTTTCGGCAGGTGCACACTTGTCATGTGCGCCCCTTTGCCAAGTGTGCACTTTACTAAGTGAGCATTTCGGCAGGCGCGCACTTGTCACGTGCGCACCTTATCACGTGCTCACTTTGTTAAGTGCGCACTTGACGCATATATTCTCATCACCTCCCCCGTTAGAAAAATTTTCTAACGGGATGCTACCCCGCACGCCACAAATGGGCTGCTAGCCCCCTTAACCCCCAGCACGTTATCTGGGTAGCGGGACCCCCGTAAAAACTATGTGAGGCCCCCGATATGCCCGAAGCACCCTTAAACTTGTTCCTAAACACAACAGCACATATTTCATATTGAGTTTGCAGGATCTGTTTGACTTGTTAATCGGAGGTTCCCTCGCTCCAAAAACGAGGGGTAATTAAAGGTAGTTTAGCCCGTGGCTGCCAGAGATTTGGATCCCAACCCCAGCCTATCCTAGGCAGGGGGAATCTGTATATGTCTGACAAGCGCGCGCATTCACATCTTAATGGGGTGAAGAAAAACACCCTACACGGAGAAGACACCCGCGCACGCGATTGTCAAGGGCATCGTCTGAGCTTGCTGGAGAGGCTTTGTTGCTTCATTGGTATTGACGGCCTTACCCCTAGTCGGAATAGTGGAGAGCCGTTCAAATATGGATTTTGTTAGTGTATATGCCCTAGAGGCCATTATTGTATCATACTAGCTTGTATATTACTTAATGGAAGCTTGGGATATTCACAGTTGTATTAACAGTCTTGCTCAAAATGGTAGTATGCTACTTGGTTTGTTTCTATTTCAATATGTGCATGTGTTTCTTTTAGCGTATTGCTTATACATATTAGTAGAGCCCTTAGGATCTTTGCTTGATTACCTGCGTTGTGATGGCAGTCACCCTAGTGGAGGCTAGGTAATCTACAAGCACATCCTTATACAGGTCCCTAGTCGTAGGATTATCAAGACGGGGTATCGATACTCCGGAGTAGACTAATGTATACGCTTCTCATCCCAGAAGGGGAGATGGTCTGTCCCACAGCCATTAGTACGTCGTACTGGAGATAGTATGCGGGTGCTCATTAGGTTACGAGTACACTGGACAGGACTCGTCGAGAACTGTTGGTTGGTACTATACCTATCGTCAGATAACAGTTCCAAGGTGACATGAGTACAGCTTAGTCCGTCGACTTGACACTGCTACTTCACCTCGAGTGTGTTCTCACTGTACTTTGATTACTACCCTACCATGTCTCAAAGAAGTCATGCAAACAGGTAGTAGTTGGGTGCAGTCCCGAAGCATTTGGAGGCAGTGGCGGTTAGACAGGATTCGTCTCTCTCGGTATTGGGGGTTGATATCGCGCTGTGTCTGGAGAGCCATTACACAAAGTCCCTGGACAGAGCAAACGAGATTTACTGGTAGGTGTTCCAGTAGTTTCTCAAGGTGTTCTGGGATACACTCCAACATGACTTATACCGCTATTAGGGGTCTGACGTTTACCGCCCCCCTAGGCCCAATATGCGATACTCTTAGACGAACAGACCGGACTGTACGGAGATTGTCACATTCAGGCTCAGTAAGAGTTCGTATGGGTTTTCCTCATCGGCCTTCTTATCGACATCTACCTGGGGACCTTTACGTACAGCTAGTACAGCTTGCGGCTGTGGTTAAACCCACTGCCAGCGTAGTATCGAGTCTTTAGAGTCTCACACAGAGAGTTTCCCTGCATTGGGCAAAAGGTGTAGAGGCTATATGGTTTTACGGCAGGGCTACGATCACTTACGTGCACTTGTGCGCGTATGATGTTCGAGCGGATAATACAAATGGGCTTTGGTTTAAGCCGGATCCTAGTATTATATTGATGGATCAGTTTTGTCCCTTAGTATTCGTATTTTTCGGAATGCGGATGCGGGTGTGTATGCACGGCTGTGAGAAATGAAGAAGGAGATGCCTCATTAGGGTTTTGACCATTGACTTGATCAAAACCATTATGAGGTGGAGGAAATTGTTTACTAATCCTTTTATTCTGATAATTGTACCATGGCTAATTGGGTTTGACCATTTGACCTTGTTGACTTTTGTTGACTTAGATATTTTTGTTGAGCACTAGATATTTTGGGCTTAGCTTTAATTGTGACATGATAATGGTCAAATTAACTTAACCATCACAAATATTATGATAAAAGATTAGTTTTCTTTTTTCTTCATGGTTCATAATCTCTCTCACTTTCTCTTTCTTCAAGTGAGCTCTCATAAAAGCTCTCCTTCTTCTTCCTCAATAGATATCCCTAAAGGTCTTATGTGTTGAGCAAGTTAGGATTCAAATTGACAAACAAATCCACCTTCAAACTCTACATCACCTAGGACATCAAGCTTAGCAAACTTGTTGCCCTAGTTACCTCGGTCTTGAGGTGGAGCTCGGACTATAGACTCTCGGGTGGATCGTCTTCGACTCAAGAAGGCCATGGAGGTGGCTGCGATCCGGATCAATCCTTGGAGCCTACGTAGACGAGGAGGACAGTGGAGAAAACCCGTAGACGAGGAGGACAGTGGAGAAGACCCGAAGGACTAGTAGCATGAGGTATAATCTTCTAGCTTAGTAGATAAAACCTTTAGCGTGTTTGTTAGCAATGGTTTAGCAAAGATCTTTAAGCATAGTCTATGTTACCTTGCAAGAAAATTTTGATTTTTAACTGTTCTACCTTCCCGTAAGTACCGGGTTGGATAACGTAGACTTACAGTGGTATCAGAGCCAGGTTAAACCATAGGTAAAAGTTTAAACAACAAGTTAAACTACGAAACCGAAACGACCCGAAAACATCGAAGCCAAGATTCAAGTTTCTGTAGATTTTTAATCAGGCTCTGAAAATTATTTAAACAACTGCAGAGTAATCTTTGAACTGTAAGATAGACACACACCAAAAACAATACATTTCCAAGCAAAACTGGCCGGCCACATTGCTCATTATTCCGGCGAGCTCGGCCAAGTTGGAGGGAAATGCCTTGAATTTTGGTGTGTTGCTTTGTGACTTGAATCTAGGGCTTCAGGAGTTGTTTGTTTTTGTCAATTTTGATTTTACTGTAAATTCTTCACTGTGGCAAATACCGGGTGTTTCGAAGTCTCAGTTTAATGTTGTTTAATATTTCAAGTTCTGTTATATGTGTTTGGAAACGTCGACTAATTGCTATACGTCGATTAGTCGGGGTTGCACATATCTGTGATGTTGATATGATGGTTTGTGTATATGAACTTATTGGATCGTCATGATGAATAGCCGGGGATGTGAGATGACGGTTTTCATTCTTTCATTCGATGTAAAATGTAAATTGATGTAATATTATTTTATGGTCGCACATCCGGGTTGAGGTTGTAGCCACCATTGTATATTATTTCTTTTTCTGTTTTCTGCTCCTAGGATAGACCCAAGATAGGGTGCACAAACTACCGGGTACTTTGAAGTGCCGAGTGGCCGACTCACTTTGTTTAGAGAGGTTGCTTCACTTCGGGTATTTGGCGGGTAGTTTGCCGCACCCTTAGGGGTCTAGGGTGGGGTTTGGCTATTCATCACCACCGTGGAATCCGATTTTCGTTGCAGGCTTAAACGAAACGCGGATTTTCTAGTATATCCAATGTGTTCATCTGTGATCTGGAATGCCTATCATTGCGTCTGACGAATGTATATATCTATATATGATATCTAATAGACGTTGCTTATGTTTTGCATCCGCGCTAGTCCAGCCCCCGCTCTGTCGTTAGTTAAGTAACCTAACGGGTGATGAAGGGGCCCAGTGGCGAATGCGGATGGCATAAGCGTACGTTATATTTTCGTTGTTTTCTGCAATGGTGGGATTAATTGATGAGATGCATTATATTAATGCAAAGAAAACAAACCAAAGCTGAATCATTGGAACAATTTCAAAACCACTCAGTTTTTTCAAAACAGCAAAACCTTTAAATGCAGGGCTTAAACCACTCCTTTTAAAAGCTATCAGGTTCCTTCGATTATATCAAGTTCACTACTTTCACGGTTTCGCCAAAACCATTCGTAGCCCTCCGTCATTTCATATGAATATTCTATAGTATTCAAGCTATGTTTGTTGACCTTCGTGAAGGCATAGTGATTGGTAGCTGTTGGATGTTCATATGTAGCATAGATAGATGCGTTGGTTTGGGACAGTCGTATTACCTTGTTGACCTTCGTCAAGGGTATATACGGGTGGGTTCAAATTAACCTGGACAATGATGGGTAGAACTTGACATGTGATTTATGATTTGTTGACTTTCGTCAAGGTCATTAGAGCATGGGGCAAAAATCCACATCGGGATTTTCTAAAGAAATTGAAACTTGCTAGTGTTGTATACCATTTGGAGTTTGATAATGTTGGTAGGATTCCTTCAGCATTATCACATAATGATATTTGGATTCCGATCTTACTGTGAGCATCCGCTACTCCTCGGGAGATTTTTTCACTTAACGATCAATACTATAAACCAAGTAGGTGTCTAGAACGGTGTTAGCGGAGCTACCCCTCCAGGGAAAAGAGATTATTTAATTAAGGAACTTCGCGAAAGCGTCGTAAAACCTCCCTCGAAGTACCGACACTCGTCTGGCTGAACGGTTAAGCAAGTATTGTACGGTGAGATTAATCCTGACTAATTCTTCTTTTATGGTTTGAGGAAAGATTCGAGAAACAGTGGGAGCCATCCTGTTTAGATAAACTAAAAACCAATCTAAACTTGCAAGAGCATCATGCTACGTGTTTTCTTCTCTCTCTCTTAATTGCAGCGACCTAGTGACCAGACATCAGTTACATCTAGTTAATAAAATGACTGAATCTGACTATAATGACTGGCAAAGGTCTGTCCAGATGTCCATTGCCCATGACAAGCCGGGACACCTCTTCACTAATCAAACCCCTGCCGTCTCAGGTCCAGTTTCCATTGTCACGGATATTGATATCCGTAAGACATCGGAAAAGGACTATGTGAATGCCAAGTGCCTCGTGTCGGCCTCAGTTGATGGTGCATACCAGAGGCAGCACGAGAAGATGGACTTAGTTTCTGTCTTCCTCCATAACAAAGATTTATATGGAGAGCAATCTCGTATCGCAAGCTATGAGACCTCGAAAGAATTGCTTCAAGCGAGGTTGGCTGTTGGGTCATCTGTAGGGGACAACGTCCTTACAGTGACTAGCTATATTGATGAGCTCACGGACCTGAGGACCACGTTGAAGAACGAGTCACATACTGACTTGATTCTACAGTCTCTACCCTCTACTTACACCCTGAAGGAAACCAGGGAGACACCCGCTCTGCTTATTGAGGAATCTTCCTCTTCTGCATCCAAGGCGAAAGCAAAGGGTGAGAAGAAGAAGACCTCCACAAAGCCGATATGCGGTGTCAAGGAAGTAGAAGGAAAGGGAAGGGCAAAAGTTTCGGGACTAGATATGGTGAAGGAGGGACGTTCCTATTATTACGGGAAAGGACATTGGAAGAGGGATTGCAAGGCTTTGAAAGCCAGTAGCCAGGATTCGAAGCATGTTGTGGTTTCGGTTTCGGGTGTGTTTGTAATAGAAAACTGTATGTCAATTAACCCTACTTCCTGGGTGCTAGATACCGGATCAGGATCTCATATCTGTAATTCATTACAGGCTTTGAGAAACCATAGAGTTATCAGGTTAGGTGATATAACTCTCAGAGTTGCTAATGGAATGAGCGTGAACGTTGAATCCGTATGGGAATATCATCTAGGATTGATAAGTTGGCAGATATTGATTTTACGTAACTGTTTGTATGTACCTAGTATGGCTTGTAATATCATATCTGTATCCTTACTTTCTAAGGAAGGATATGATTTTACATTTGTAAGCGATGTGGTCCACATCCACCTAAATCAAGTTCTGATTGGGTCAGGTACATTAGATAACGTATATACGTATTAAATCAAGCTCAGGTTTTCAGTGTCCTGAACACACTTAAAAGAAAGTCTCCAGAATTAAATCAGGCTTTCTTATGGCATTATAGACTGGGTCACATCAATGAAACACGGTTGACGAAGTTACATAGAGAAGGATATTTGGATCCGTTCGAATATCAATCTTATGCTACTTGTGAATCTTGTCTCATAGGAAAGATGAAAAAGACTCCGTTCTCTGGACACGGAGTAAGAGCGAGCGAGCTCTTGGGACTCATACACAGTGATGTGTGTGGTCCAATGTCTATACATGCGCGAGGTGGTTATTCCTATTTCATTACTTTTACGGATGATTTCACTAGGTATGGACATGTCTTTTTGAAGAAGCGTAAATCCGAGGTCTTTGAGAAATTCCGGGAATACAAGAATGAAGTGGAAAACCAAACAGGCAAAAGTATCAAGACACTGAGATCTGATCGAGGTGGTGAATACTTAAGTGCCGAGTTCCTGGGATACTTAAAAGAGAATGGAATTCTCTCTCAGCTTACTCCTCCATACACACCACAACACAACGGTGTATCGGAAAAGCGGAATCGAACTCTATTGGATATGGTTCGTTCCATGATGAGTAAGGCCGAGTTACCGTGATCCTTTTGGGATTATGCACTAGAATCAGCTGCATATCTTTTGAACAAGGTTCCAACCAAGACTGTGCTTACCACACCATATCAGATGTGGAGTGGGAAGAAACCCTGTCTTAAGTACCTTAAAACATGGGGATGTCTAGCTTTTGTAAAAAAGCAGCATGCGGACAAGCTCGAGACACGCTCAGTACTGTGTAAGTTTGTGAGATACCCTAAGAACTCTAGGGGGTATCTTTTCTATTACGCAGAGGAACAAAAGGTTTTTATTTCTCAGCATCCCCACTTCTTGGAAGCGAATTTTTAGAAAATCATAAAAGTGGGAGCGCAGTAGAACTGGAAGAAATTCCAGAACCACAAGCTATTACTGAAAGCTTGGTAGAACCAGAAGTTTCAGAAGAACCGGACATCCCAGCGCCACTCCGCAGGAGTAGTAGGCAGTCTCATCCGCCCGAGAGATACTATGGTTTTCTCATAGACGGGGATCGAGAGGATTGCATCATTGACAATGATGAACCTACTAGCTTCCAGCAAGCCATTCAGAGCGGTGACTCGATAAAATGGCTGGATGAAATGCGGACCGAAATGGAGTCCATGTACACCAACAAAGTTTGGACTTTGGACATTGCTCCAGAAGGGGTAAAACCCGTAGGCTGCAAATGGATCTTCAGAAAGAAGATTGGTGTAGATGGGCAGATTGAATCCAATAAAGCTAGACTTGTTGCAAAGGGTTTTCGTCAAAGACCTAGTTTGGACTATGACGAAACCTTTTCTCCAGTGGCTATGCTCAAATCCATTCGGATCCTTCTTGCCATTGCTACCTTCCACGATTATGAGATCTGGCAGATGGATGTAAAGACGGCTTTTCTAAATAGTAATTTGGAAGAGTGCGTCTATATGGATCAGTCAGAGGTTTCATTCAGAGTGGGAGCAGCGGTAAAGTGTGCAAGTTGCTTAAGTCCATTTATGGACTAAAGCAGGCATCGCGGAGTTGGAACATCTGCTATGATGGTACTGTCAAAGAATTCGACTTTATCAAAAATCCAGATGAACCATGCATTTACAGTAAGATTGTAGGGAGGACTGTGGTATTCCTCGTCTTGTACGTGGATGACATTCTCTTAATAGGAAATGGCATTCCTATGCTACAGTCAGTCAAAGGATTCTTGTCACACAGGTTCTCCATGAAGGATCTGGGTGATTCCTCCTACATTTTAGGGATCCAGATCTATCGTAATAGATCTAAGAGAATGTTGGGACTTTCATAGTCTAGGTACATCGACACCATACTGAAACGATTCAGTTTGGAAGATTCAAAGCGCGGTAATCTACCGGCTTGTTACGGAATCACCCTCTCCAAAAAGATGTCTCCCAAGACTGATTTGAAAAGGTCTCGTATGTCATCTATACCCTACGCTTCTGCGGTAGGCTCTATAATGTATGCGATGTTGTGTACCAGACCAGATATAGCATACGCATTGAGCGTTGTAAGTATCAGTCGAACCCAGGGGAGAAGCACTGGATAGCAGTAAAGAATATTCTCAAGTACCTGAGAAGGACTAAGGAGATGTTCTTGGTGTATGGCGGAAAAGACCTCCAAATCGAGGCCTTTGCTGACTCCAGCTTCGAGAGTGACAAGGATGACTCCAAGTCCATGTCGGGTTATGTCTTTACCCTCAATAGAGGGGCGGTCTGTTGGAAGAGCTCCAAGCAGTAAACCATTGCTGACTCGACGATGAAAGCAAAGTACATAGCTGCTTGCGATGCCGCAAAAGAAGCTGTCTGGATGAAGAAGTTCCTCACAGAACTTCAGGTGGTTGCAACCATTGTTGATCATATACCGCTGTATTGCGACAACAACGACGCTATAGCTTTAGCGAAGGAACCCAGGTCCCATCAGAAGTCCAGGCACATCTTAAAGCGGTACCACCTGATCAGGGAGATCGTAGATCACCGAGAGATCGAGGTGAGGAGAGTAGATTCGAAGAATAACACTGCAGATCCACTCACGCAGGCCATCCCTTAGACACAGTTCGAGAGGCTGATTGAGATGATAGGTCTTCGATACGCCAGTACATGGCCTTAGTGCAAGTGGGAGATTGTTAGTGTATATGCCCTAGAAGCCATTATTGTATCATACTAGCTTATATATTACTTAATGGAAGCTTGGGATATTCACAGTTGTATTAACAATCTTGCTCAAAATGGTAGTATGCTACTTGGTTTGTTTCTACTTCAATATGTGCATGTGTTTCTTTTAGCGTATTGTTTATACATATTAGTAGAGTCCTTAGGAGCTTTGCTTGATTACAAGCGTTGTGATGGCAGTCACACTAGTGGGGGCTGGGTAATCTACAAGCACATCCTTATACAGGTCCCTAGTCGTAGGATTATAGAGACGGGGCATCGATACTCTAGAGTAGACTAGTGTATACGCTTCTCATCCTAGAAAGGGAGATGGTCTGTCCCACAGCCATTAGTACGTCGTACTGGAGATAGTATGCGGGTGCTCGTTAGGTTACGAGTACACTGGACAGGACTCTTCTGGAACTGTTGGTTGGTACTATACCTATCGTCAGATAACAGTTCCCAGGTGACATGAGTACAACTTAGTCTGTCGACTTGACACTGCCACTTGGCCTCGAGTGTGTTCCCACTGTACTTTGATTACTACCCTACCACATCTCAAAGGAGTCGTGCAAACAGGTAGTAGTTGGGTGCATCCCCGAAGCATTTGGAGGCAGTGGCGGTTAGACAGGATTCATCTCTCCCGGTATTGGGGGTTGATATCGCGCTGTGTCTGGAGAGCCATTACACAAAGTCTCTGGCCAGGGCAAACGAGATTTACTGGTAGGTGTTCCAGTAGTTTCTCAGGGTGTTCTGGACTACACTCCGACATGACTTATACTGCTATTAGGGGTCTGACGTTTACCGCCACCCTAGGCCCGATATACGATACTCTTAGACGAACAGACCGGACTGTACAGAGATTGTCACATTCAGGCTCAGTAGGAGTTCGGATGGGTTTTCCTCATCGGCCTTCTTATCGACATCTACCTGGGGACCGTTACGTACAGCTATTACCGCTTGCGGCCTGTGGTTAAACCCACTGCCAACATAGTGTCGGGTCTTTAGAGTCCCACACAGAGAGTTTTCCTACACTGGGAAAAAGGTGTAGAGGCCATATGGATTTACGGCAGGGCTACGATCACTTACGTGCACTTGTGCGCATATGATGTTCGGGTGGATAATACTAGTGGGCTTTGGTTTAAGCTGGATCCTAGTATTATATTGATGGATCAGTTTTGTCCCTTAGTATTCGTATTCTTCAGAATGCGGATGCGGGTGTGTATGCACGGCTGTGAGAAATGAAGAAGGAGATGCCTCATTAGGGTTTTGACCATTGACTTGATCAAAACCATTATGAGGTGGAGGAAATTGTTTACTAATCCTTTTATTATGATAATTGTGTCATGGCTAATTGAGTTTGACCATTTGACCTTGTTGACTTTTGTTGACTTGGATATTTTTGTTGAGCACTAGATATTTTGGGCTTAGCTTTAATTGTGACATGATAATGGTCAAATCAACTTAGCCATCACAAATATTATGATAAAAGATTAGTTTTCTTTTTTCTTCATGGTTCATAATCTCTCTCACTTTCTCTTTCTTCAAGTGAGCTCTCATACAAGCTCTCCTTCTTCTTCCTCACTAGATATCCCTAAAGGTCTCATGTGTTGAGCAAGTTAGGGTTCAAATTGACAAAAAAATCCACCTTCAAAATCTACATCACCTGGGACATCAAGCTTAGCAAACTTGTTGCCCTAGTTACCTCGGTCTTGAGGTGGAGCTCGGACTATAGACTCTCGGGTGGATCGTCTTCGACTCAAGAAGGCCGTAAAGGTGGCTGCGATCCGGATCGATCCTTGGAGCCTACATAGACGTGGAGGATAACGGAGAAGACCCGAAAGACAAGTAGCATGAGGTATAATCTTCTAGCATTGTAGATAAAACCTCTACCATGTTTGTTAGCAATGGTTTAGCAAAGATCCTTAAGCATAGTCTATGTTACCTTGCAAGAAAATTTTGATTTTTAACTGTTCCGCCTCCCCGTAAGTACCGGGGTGGGTAACGTAGACTTACAGTGGTATTAGAGCCAGGTTAAACCATAGCTAACAGTTTAAACAACAAGTTAAACTACAAAACCGAAATGACCCAAAAACATCGATGCCAAGATTCAAGTTTCTGTCGATTTTTAATCAGGCTCTGAAAATTATTTAAACAACTGCAGAGTAATCTTTGAACTGTAAGATAGCCACACACCAAAAACGAGACATTTCCAAGCAAAACTGGCTGGCCACATTGCTCATTATTCCGGCAAGCTCAGCCAAGTTGGAGGGAAATGCCTTGAATTTTGGTGTGTGGCTTTTTGACTTGAATCTAGGGCTTCAGGAGTTGTTTGTTTTTGCCAATTTTGATTTTACTGTAAATTCTTCACTGTGGCAAATACCGGGTGTTTCGAAGTCGCAGTTTAATGTTGTTTAATATTTCAAGTTCTGTTATATGTGTTTGGAAACGTCGACTAATTGCTATACGTCGATTAGTCGGGGTTGCACATATCTGTGATGTTGATGTGATGGTTTGTGTATATGAACTTGTTGGATCGTCATGATGAATAGCCAGGGATGTGAGATGAGGGTTATCATTCTTTCATTCGATGTAAAATGTAAATTGATGTAATATTATTTTATGGTCGCACATCCGGGTTGAGATTGTAACCACTATTGTATATTATTTCTTTTTCTGTTTTCTGCTCCTAGGATAGACCCAAGGTAGGGTGCACAAACTACCAGGTACTTTGAAGTGCCAAGTGGCCTACTCACTTTGTTGAGAGAGGTTGCTTCACTTCGGGTATTTGGCGGGTAGTTTGCCGCACCCTTAGGGGTCTAGGGTGGGGTTTGGCTATTCATCACCACCGTGGAATCCGATTTTCGTTGCAGGCTTAAACGAAACGCGGAATTCCTAGTATATCCAATGTGTTCATCTGTGATCTGGAATGCCTATCATTGCGTCTGACGAATGTATATATCTATATATGATATCTAATAGACGTTGCTTATGTTTTGCATCCGCGCTAGTCCAGCCCCCGCTCTGTCGTTAGTTAAGTAACCTAACGGGTGATGAAGGGGCCCAGTGGCGAATGCGGATGGCATAAGCGTACGTTATATTTTCGTTGTTTTCTGCAATGGTGGGATTAATTGATGGGACGCATTATATTAATGCAAAGAAAACAAACCAAAGCTGAATCATTGGAACAATTTCAAAACCACTCGGTTTTTTCAAAACAGCAAAACCTTTAAATGCAGGGCTTAAACCACTCCTTTTAAAAGCTATCAGGTTCCTTCGATTATATCAAGTTCACTACGTTCACGGTTTTGCCAAAACCATTCGTAGCCCTCCGTCATTTCATATGAATATTCTATAGTATTCAAGCTATGTTTGTTGACCTTCGTGAAGGCATAGTGATTGGTAGCTGTTGGATGTTCATATGTAGCATAGATAGATGCGTTGGTTTGGGACAGTCGTATTACCTTGTTGACCTTCGTCAAGGGTATATACGGGTGGGTTCAAATTAACCTGGACAATGATGGGTAGAACTTGACATATGATTTATGATTTGTTGACCTTCGTCAATGTCATAAGAGCATGGGGCAAAAATCCACATCGGGAGTTTCTAAGGAAATTGAAACTTACTAGTGTTGCATACCATTTGGAGTTTGATAATGTTGGTAGGATTCCTTCAGCATTATCACACGATGATATTTGGATTCCGATCCTACTGTGAGCATCTGCTACTCCTCGGAAGACTTTTTCACTTAACGATCAATACTATAAACCAAGTAGGTGTCTAGAACGGTGTTAGCGGGGCTACGCCTTCAGGGAAAAGAGGTTATTTAATCAAGGAACTTCGCGAAAGCGTCATAAAACCTCCCTCGAAGTACCGACACTCGTCTGGCTGAACGGTTAAGCAAGTATTGTACGGTGAGATTAATCCTGACTAATTCTTCTTTTATGGTTTGAGGAAGGATTCGAGAAACGGTAGGAGCCATCCTGTTTAGATAAACTAAAAACCAATCTAAACTTGCAAGAGCATCATGCTAAGTGTTTTCTTCTCTCTCTCTTAATTGCAGCGACCTAGTGACCAGACATCAGTTACATCTAGATAATAAAATGACTAAATCTGACTATAATGACTGGCAAAGGTCTGTCCAGATGTCCATTTCCCATGACAAGCCGGGACACCTCTTCACTAATCAAACCCCTGCCGTCTCAGGTCCAGTTTCCATTGTCATGGATATTGATATCCGTAAGACATCGGAAAAGGACTGTGCGAATACCAAGTGCCTCTTGTCGACCTCAGTTGATGGTGCATACCAGAGGTAGCACGAGAAGATGGACTTGGTTTCTGTCTTTCTCCAAAACAAAGATTTATATGGAGAGCAATCTCGTATCGCAAGATATGAGACCTCGAAAGAATTGCTTCAAGCGAGGTTGGCTGCCGGGTCATCTGTAGGGGATAACGTCCTTACAGTGATTAGCTATATTGATGAGCTCACGGACCTAAGGACCACGTTGAAGAACGAATCACATACTGACTTGATTCTACAGTCTCTACCCTCTACTTACACCCTTAAGGAAACCAGGGAGACACCCGCTCTACTTATTGGGGAATCTTCCTCTTCTGCATCCAAGGCGAAAACAAAAGGTGAGAAGAAGAAGACCTCCAAAAAGCCGATATACGGTATCAAGGAAGTAGAAGGAAAGGGAAGGGCAAAAGTTTCGGGACTAGATATGGTGAAGGAGGGACGTTCCTATTGTTACGGGAAAGGACATTGGACGAGAGATTGCCGGGCTTTGAAAGCCAGTAGCCAGGATTCGAAGCATGTTGTGGTTTCGGCTTCGGGTATGTTTGTAATAGAAAACTGTATGTCAATTAACCCTACTTCCTGGGTGCTAGATACCGGATCAGGATCTCATATCTGTAATTCATTACAGGCTTTGAGAAACCGTAGAGTTATCAGGTTAGGTGATATAACTCTCAGAGTTGCTAACGGAATGAGCGTGAACGCTGAATCCGTATGGGAATATCATCTAGGATTGACAAGTGGGCAGATATTGATTTTACGTAACTATTTGTATGTACCTAGTATGGCTTGTAATATCATATTTGTATCCTTACTTTCTAAGGAAGGATATGATTTTACATTTGTAAGCGATGTGGTCCACATTCACCTTAATTAAGTTCTGATTGGGTCAGGTACATTAGATAACGTATATACGTATTAAATCAAGCTCAGGTTTTCAATGTCCAGAACACACTTAAAAGAAAGTCTCCGGAATTAAATCAAGCTTTCTTATAGTATTGTAGACTGGGTCACATCAATGAAACACGGTTGACGAAGTTACATAGAGAAGGATATTTGGATCTGTTCAAATATCAATCTTATACTACTTGTGAATCTTGTCTCATAGGAAAGATGACAAACACTCCGTTCACTGGACAAGAAGTAATAGCGAGCGAGCTCTTAGGACTCATACACAGTGATGTGTGTGGTCCAATGTCTATACATGCGCGGGTGGTTATTCCTATTTCATTACTTTTACGGATGATTTCTCTAGGTATGGACATGTCTTTTTGATGAAGCGTAAATCCGAGGCCTTTGAGAAATTCCGGAAATACAAGAATGAAGTGGAAAACCAAACAGGCAAAAATATCAAGACACTGAGATCTGATCGAGGTGGTGAATATTTAAGTGCCGATTTCCTGGGATACTTAAAAGAGAATGGAATTCTTTCTCAGCTTACTCCTCCATACACACCACAACGCAACGGTGTATCGGAAAGGCGGAATCGAACTCTATTGGATATGGTTCGTTCCATGATGAGTAAGGCCGAGTTACCGCGATCCTTCTGGGGTTATGCATTAGAATCAGCTGCATATCTTTTGAACAAGATTCCAACCAAGACTGTGCCTACCACACCATATCAGATGTGGAGTGGGAAGAAACCCTGTCTTAAGTACCTTAAAATATGGGGATGTCCAGCTTTTGTAAAAAACCAGCATGCGGACAAGCTCGAGGCACGCTCGGTACTGTGTAAGTTTGTGGGATACCCTAAGAACTCCAGGGGGTATCTTTTCTATTACGCAGAGGAACAAAAGGTTTTTGTTTCTCAGCATTCCCACTTCTTGGAAGCTGAATTTTTAGAAAATCATAAAAGTGGGAGCGCGGTAGAACTGGAAGAAATTCCAGAACCACAAGCTATTACTGAAAGCTTGGTAGAACTAGAAGTTTCAAAAGAACCGGACATCCCAGCGCCACTCCGCAGGAGTAGTAGGCAGTCTCATCCGCCCGAGAAATACTATGGTTTTCTCATAGACGGGGATCGAGAGGATTGCATCATTGACAATGATGAGCCTACTAGCTTCCAACAAGCCATTCAAAGCGGTGACTTGGTAAAATGGCTGGATGCAATGCGGACCGAAATGGAGTCCATGTACACCAACAAAGTTTGGACTTTGGACAATGCTCCAGAAGGGGTAAAACCCGTAGGTTACAAATGCATCTTCAGAAAGAAGATTGGTGTAGATGGGCAGGTTGAAACCCATAAAGCTAGACTTGTTGCAAAAGGTTTTCATCAAAGACCTGGTTTGGACTATGACGAAACATTTTCTCCAGTGGCTATGCTCAAATCTATTCGGATCCTTCTTGCCATTGCTGTCCTCCACGATTATGAGATCTGGCAGATGGACATAAAGACTGCTTTTCTAAATGGTAATTTGGAAGAGTGTGTCTATATGGATCAGCCGGTGGGTTTCATTCAAAGTGGGAGCTGCGGTAAAGTTTACAAGTTGCTTAAGTCCATTTATGGACTAAAGCAGGCATCGCGGAGTTGGAACATCTACTTTGATGATACTGTCAAAGAATTCGACTTTATCAAAAATCCAGATGAACCATGCATTTACAGTAAGACTGTAGGGAGAACTGTGGTATTCCTCGTCTTGTACGTGGATGGCATTCTCTTAATAGGAAATGGCATTCCTATGCTACAGTCAGTCAAAGGATTCTTGTCACACAGGTTCTCCATGAAGGACCTGGGTGATACCTCCTACATTTGGGGATCCGGATCTATCGTGATAGATCTAAGAGGATGTTGGGACTTTCACAGTCCAGGTACATCGACACCATACTGAAACGATTCAGTATGGAAGATTCAAAGAGCGGTAATCTACCTGCTTGTCACGGAATCACCATCTCCAAAGAGATGTCTCCCAAGACTGATTTGAAAAGGGCTCGCATGTTATCTATACCTTATGCTTCTGCGGTAGGCTCTATAATGTATGCGATGTAGTGTACCACACCAGATATAGCATACGCATTGAGCGTTGTAACCCGATATCAGTCGAACCCAGGGGAGAAGCACTGGATAGCAGTAAAGAACATTCTCAAGTACCTGAGAAGGACTAAAGAGATGTTCTTGGTGTATGGCGAAAAAGACCTCCAAATCCAGGCCTTTGCTGACTCCAGCTTCCAGAATGACAAAGATAACTCCAAGTCTATGTCGGGTTATGTCTTTACCCTCAATGGAGGGGCGGTCTGTTGGACGAGCTCCAAGCAGGAAACCGTTGCTGACTCGACGATGGAAGAGAAGTATATAGCTGCTTGCGATGTCGCAAAAGAAGCTGTCTGGATGAAGAAGTTCCTCATAGAACTTCAGGTGGTTCCAACCATTGTTGATCCAATACCACTGTATTGCAACAACAACGGCGTTATAGCTTTAGCGAAGGCACCCAGGTCCCATCAGAAGTCCAGGCACATCTTAAGGCGGTACCACCTGATCAGGGAGATCGTAGATCGCCGGGAAATCGAGGTGAGGAGAGTAGATTCGGAGAATAACACTGCAGATCCACTCACGAAGGCCATCCCTCAGACATAGTTCGAGAGGCTGATCGAGATGATAGGTTTTCGATACGCCAGTACATGGCCCTAGTGCAAGTGGGAGATTGTTAGTGTATATGCCCTAGAGGCCATTATTGTATCATACTAGCTTGTATATTACTTAATGGAAGCTTGGAATATTCACAGTTGTATTAACAGTCTTGCTCAAAATGGTAGTATGCTACTTGGTTTGTTTCTACTTCAATATGTGCATGTGTTTCTTTTAGCGTATTGCTTATACATATTAGTAGAGCCCTTAGGATCTTTGCTTGATTACCAGCGTTATGATGGCAGTCACACTAGTGGGGGCTGGGTAATCTACAACCACATCCTTATACAGGTCCCTAGTCGTAGGATTATCGAGATGGGGCATCGATACTCCGGAGTAGACTAGGGTATACGCTTCTCATCCCAGAAGGGGAGATGGTCTGTCCCACAGCCATTAGTACGCCGTACTGGAGATAGTATGCGGGTGCTCATTAGGTTATGAGTATACTGGACAGAACTCGTCGGGAACTGTTGGTTGGTACTATACCTATCGTCAGATAACAGTTCCCAGGTGACATGAGTACAGCTTAGTCCGTCGACTTGACACTGCTACTTCGCCTTGAGTGTGTTCTCACTGTACATTGATTACTACCCTACCATGTCTCAAAGGAGTCATGCAAACAGGTAGTAGTTGGGTGCAGTCCCGAAGCATTTGGAGGCAGTGGCGGTTAGACAGGATTCGTCTCTCTCGGTATTGGGGGTTGATATCGCGCTGTGTCTGGAGAGCCATTACACAAAGTCCCTGGACAGAGCAAACGAGATTTACTGGTAGGTGTTCCAGTAGTTTCTCAAGGTGTTCTGGGATACACTCCGACATGACTTATACCGCTATTAGGGGTCTGACGTTTACCGTCCCTAAGCCCGATATGTGATACTCTTAGCCGAACAGACCAGACTGTACGGAGATTGTCACATTCAGGCTCAGTAGGATTTCGGATGGGTTTTCCTCATCGGCCTTCTTATCGAAATCTACCTGGGGACCGTTACGTACAGCTAGTACCGCTTGCGGCCTGTGGTTAAACCCACTGCCAGCGTAGTGTCGAGTCTTTAGAATCCCACATAGAGAGTTTCCCTGCACTGGGCAAAAGGTATAGAGGCCGTATGGTTTTACGGTAGGGATGCAATCACTTATGTGCACTTGTGCGCATATGATGTTCGGGCGGATAATACAAATGGGCTTTGGTTTAAGCCGGATCCTAGTATTATATTGATGGATCAGTTTTGTCCCTTAGTATTCGTATTCTTCGGAATGCGGATGCGGGTGTGTATGCACGGCTGTGAGAAATGAAGAAGGATATGCCTCATTAGGGTTTTGACCATTGACTTGATCAAAACCATTATGAGGTGGAGGAAATTGTTTACTAATCCTTTTATTATGATAATTGTGTCATTGCTAATAGGGTTTGACCATTTGACCTTGTTGATTTTTGTTGACTTAAATATTTTTGTTGAGCACTAGATATTTTGGGCTTAGCTTTAATTGTGACATGATAATGGTCAAATCAACTTAGCCATCACAAATATTATGATAAAAGATTAGTTTTCTTTTTTCTTCATGGTTCATAATCTCTCTCACTTTCTCTTTTTTCAAGTGAGCTCTCATACAAGCTCTCCTTCTTCTTCCTCACTAGATATCCCTAAAGGTCTCATGTGTTGAGCAAGTTAGGGTTCAAATTGACAAACAAATCCACCTTCAAAATCTACATCACCTAGGACATCAAGCTTAGCAAACTTGTTTCCCTAGTTACTTCGGTCTTGAGGTGGAGCTCGGACTATAGACTCTCGGGTGGATCGTCTTCGACTCAAGAAGGCCGTGGAGGTGGCTGCGATCCGGATCGATTCTTGGAACCTACGTAGACGAGGAGGACAGCGGAGAAGACCCAACGGACTAGTAGCATGAGGTATAATCTTCTAGCATAGTAGATAAAAGCTCTAGCTTGTTTGTTAGCAATGGTTTAGCAAAGATCCTTAAGCATAGTCTATGTTACCTTGCAAGAAAATTTTGATTTTTAACTATTCCGCCTCCCCGTAAATACCGGGGTGGGTAACATAGACTTACATATTTGCTTTTAGGGTAGGATGCTTTGGCGATCACAACGTTCGGCCTCCTGTCCCTTAAGGTCGATTTGGCCGCTTGGTTTGCCGGGGCCTCCGCCAGATAAGCGCTTCCGGTAGGGTAGATGATGACGGAACTAAATTGACAGGGCGGTTCCTCCAATTGCCGGCTGAAACTTCAAGGGAGAACCACGTGGGCATTAATCTTGACAGCATACGGGATCGGAGTTGCCTCAAAGATCGAACTATTCCTTAGAGACATTCTTGTTGAATTTGCAGATTGTGAATGGAAAACTGTTATCCTGCACAAATAAGCATGATTTCAGTACAGAAAATTGATATATATGTTGATTGAGTTCGCATGAACGTTTAACCTGAAATATGGGAGGAGAAAAAAGTTCCCACTGGCCGTGTCAGATCTGTAGAGTGTTTTCCGTCATCCTATTGAGATAGGAATACGTGCGCTTATCATGCGTATACAGATTCTCCCTGCCTAGGGTAGGCTGGGATTTATTAATCGTGAGGATCCGAATCTCCGGCTGCCACGAACTAAGCTGCCGTTAATTACCTCTCACCTATGGAGCGAGGGAACCTCAGATTGATGGGTAAAACTGGTTTTGCGAACTCAATGTGCAGTGTGTGTTGTGTTTTGAAGGGGACTTGAATGTATCGGGGGCCTCGCAGAGTTTACGGGGGTCCCGCTACCCGGATAGTGGGCTGGGGATCAAGGGCGCTAGCAGCCCCCTTATGGGATGTGGGGCAGTGCCCCGTTAGAAATTTTTTTCTAATACGGGATGTGGTTTGAGTGTGGAGCGTATGGGAAAAGAGGGGTAATAAGCGTTCTAAAGACGCGTGAGATGGCACGTGGGCGCTGAGTGCCAGTGGTCTCATGCGTGGCGCGTGGGCGCTGGGTGCCCGCGGGTCACATACGTGGCGTGTGGATGCTAGGCGCCAGCAGATCTCGCGCCCTGCACGTGGGCGTTGGGCACCAGTAGGTCACGCATCCTGTACGTGAGCGCTGGACGCTAGCAGGTCAAGTGCTCGACACGCGGCCGCTGGGCGCCAGCGGGAAAAGGGTTTAGCCTATGGACTGAGAGTTGAACTCCCGAGGGACTTTGGAGTTAAACTCCTAGAAGAAAGAGGATTTTTATTTAGAGTTACACTCCTAAAAGATCCGGATTTTGGGGTTAAACTCCTTTGAGAATTTAGATCTTGAAGTTGAACTCCTCAAAGATTGGTTTGGAGTTAAACTCCTAAAGAAGAGATTCTTGTTTTGGAGTTAAACTCCCAAAAGATTTTCGTAGATAATGAAAGGGGACCCCTTTCTTCTCTTTTGAGCCCTGAACCCTCTCTTAAGCCTTGGATCTTCCCAAAGTGGAATTTTTTGAGATGGGTCTGCTTCTTCCTCTACTATGTTGGTTAGATCTTGAAGAAAAAGGATGGTGAGATTTAAAATTCTCCTCTTTAAGAGATTTGATGGGAGATTAGAACCCCCCTTCAAGAGTTATATGGTGAAAAACTATTTTTTTTTTTTTTTTGAAAAAGAAAAGTTAAACTCTTGATTTAATTCAAAAAGATAAGAAGGTTTAAAATCTTGAGGAAGGAGAAGGAGGCATAGAACCCTAAAATTTTTGAGAGAATGAAAATTGTTATTGATTTTCTCATCATGTTTGCCTTTTATAGGCTACACACTTTACATATAGCCCCTTGGTCTTTTCTAAATAGAGCTTATGCCTCCCCAAACCTCATGTGCTTATTTCTTTTTGCACATAAGCCATTGGATTTACAAAATTTTGGCTTTTTACCCATTTTTCATATATTTATTTCTAAAAGTTTCATTTAAACTAATTTATTGCCTCCTTTTGGCATGGAGTCGGCCCCTTCCATGCTTGGTATTGACTCGGGCTTGAGCCTGTTGGCTATAGTGACCTCAAGTCAATTATTGTAATCGCAGACGCACGATTGTAATGATTATGGGAGGACCTATACGGATAGAACAGACTTACTCAAGATGATAGTATGATATCTGGTTTGTCTTTATCATCATGTATATGCATTATGTGATATTACAGATCACTATTACATATTGATAGAGCCCATAAGATTCTTGCTTGACTACCAGCATTATGATAGCGATCATATACGTGGGAGCTGAGTGGTCTATAAGCACATCCTTAAATGTCCCTAGTCGAGAGAGTATCGAGACTGGACATTGATACTCCGGAGTAGACCAGTGTATACTTTTCGAGACCCCGATGAGGGGCGGTGGCCGGTCTCACAAGCCATTGGTGTCAGTCAGTCACCTAAGATAGTATATAGGTGCTCATTGGGTTATGAGTACACTGGACGGACTCGCCGAGAACATGCTAGATGGAATTATACCTATTGTCAGATAGCAGTACACAGGTGACATGTGTACAGGTTAGTCTGTCGACCTGAGATCGTCATTTGTCTCGTGTGAGTTCCTATTGTGCTTTGATTACTACCCACCACGGCTCAAAGGAGTCGTGCAAACAGGTTTTAGTTGGGTACAGTCCCGATCCACATAGAGGCAGTGAGCGGATCGTTGGGGATTCGTTTCTTCCGGTATCGGAGGTTGATGTCGCGTGGTGCACGGGTGGCCATCACCAGAAATCCTTGGCCAAGGTAGACGAGAATTACTGATTTGGATCAGTAGTTTCTCAGTTGGTGATGGGCTTCATACCGACACGAAATATCGCGTTATTAGGGGTCTGACTTTATCCATCCCCTAGACTCGATATGCAATACTCGATATGCAATATTCTTAGACGAACAGACCGGACTGTATGGAGATTGTCACGGACAGGCTCAGTAGGGGTTCGGATGAGTTTGCTCATCGGCCTTCCTTTCGCTCAATACCTGGATAGCCGTTACGTACAGCTAGTGCCACTGACGTGCTTGTGGTTAAACCCACTACCAGCGTATTGACGAGTCTTTAGAGTCCCACACAGAGGGTTTCCCTGGTTCTGGCGAAACGATGTAGTAGTCGTATTGGATACGTGCAGGGTTCTGATCGATTGATTGTACTATGTACCCAGACTTTTGATCAGACAGTTGATAATACTAGCCAGCTCGGGGTTGAGCCGGATTATTAAATCGGGTAATGATTTAATAATTTACGTATATGTACTTTCATATGTATATTCTAGTATTATGTTCTTTGTGTTATTCTATCCCTTTGGGTATTCGCATTTCGGTACGAATACAGGTATGTATATACTGTAGAGTGTAATCCGTATACGGAAAACGTTCTAGAAAGTGGAAACCTCATTTTAGATTTAATCATTTATTATAAATGGTAAATGAGGTGGAAAAAGGAGAGAAGGGAGTGTAAGTCGATATACAACACCCCACGACTTGTGGGGAGGCAGAATAAAGAAAAACGATCTTGTTATTTGCGTAAACATCGCCTAACCGAGAATCTTTGCTAAACTATAACTAACAAGAATCATAGAAGTTATTAACTACTATGAAAAGTGATTAAACCTAATGAACCGTGTCCTTCGTCTTTTCGTTCCTCCACCTCCTCTCTGGCCTTCTCTATGTAGTAGATGATCCACCCGAGAGCTTTACTTCAAGCTTCACCTCTAACTTGAGGTAACTAGGTTTCTTAAAGTACTAATCTAAGTAACCTAGGTGATATAGAGAAGTGTTATGGATTAAATAGTCTTTTCTAATCTTTGGTCTCAACACATGAGAGGGGAGGATTAGGGTTTGAAGAGAGAGAGCTTGAGGAGAGAGAAGGTGAGCAAGAGAATGAGAAGAGATAATGAACTCATTTGAATATATGAAGCATAATGTTTAATGAAATAAATAAATTAAATCATTTAACAACCATACTTTACTCATTCATATGAGTGATTCATCTCATGAGTCATTAGATCAATAAATGATGCATTAACTCCATGGATGAATCACACAAATGAGTCATTAACACAATAAATGCAAATGCCACCTTAACCCTCAAGTCACCATCCTTCTAGAAGCTTCTCGCGAAATTACGAGAACGCCCCTCCTAACCGTGAAAACACGGAAAAACTTTAGACTGTATAAATCCGAAAACATGATACTAGAAACTGGCTTAAACCAAAGCCGGCTAGTAAAAACTGTCCGAATGTCGTACGTGCGTAAACACACGTATGCTTCCGAACCCTTATCGTAAAACCATACGACCTCTATATCGTTTCGCCTGGAGTAGGGAAACTCTCTGTGTGGGACTCTAAAGACTCGACTACTACGCTGGCAGTGGGTTTAACCACAGACCGCAAGCGGCACTAGCTGTACGTAACGGTCCCCAGGTAGATGTCGATAAGAAGGCCGATGAGGAAACCCATCCGAACTCCTACTGAGCCTGCTGTGACAATCTCCGTACAGTCCGGTCTGTTCGTCTAAGGCTATCGCATATCGGGCCTAGGGGCGGCAAGCGTCAGTCCCCTAATAGCGGTATAAGTCGTGTCGGAGCATAGCCCATTACACCCTGAGAAACAACTGGAACCTACCAGTAAATCTCGCTTGCCCTGGCCAGGGACTTTGCGTAATGGCTCTCTGACACAGCGCGATATCAACTCCCAATACCGGAAGAGACGAATCCTGTCTAACTGCCACTGCCTCCAAGTGCTCGGGACTGCACCCAACTGCTACCTGTTTGCACGACTCCTTTGAGCTGTGGTAGGGTAGCAATCTAAGAACAGTGGGACACACTCGAGGCGAAGTAGCAGTGTCAAGTCTGCGGACTATGCTGTACTCATGTCACCTGGGAACTGTTAACTGACGACGGGTATAATACCAACCAACAGTTCCCCATGAGTCCTGTCTGGTGTACCCGTAACCCAACGAGCACCTGTATACTATCTCCAGTACGACGTACTGACGGCTGTGGGACAGACCATCTCCCTAACTGGGATGAGAAGAGTACACACTAGTCTACTCCAGAGTATCGATGCCCTGTCTCGATAATCCTACGACTAGGGACCTGAAAAGGATGTGCTTGTAGACTACCCAGCCCCCACTAGTGTGACTGCCATCACAACGCTGGTAGTCAAGAAAGATCCTAAGAGCTCTATCAATACGTATACTTACATATTAAGATAGATAAAATCAAGTAGCATACTACCATGTTTAGCAAGACTGTTATATAACTGTGAATATCCCAAGCTTCCATTAAGTAATATACAAGCTAGTATGATACAATAATGGCCCCTAGGGCATATACACTAACAATCTCCCACTTGCACTAGGGCCATGTACTGGCATATCGAAGACCGATGATCTCGAGTAGCCTCTCGAACTAAATCTAAGGTAGGGCCTTCGTGAATGGATCAGCAATGTTCTCTTCGGTAGCAACTCTCCGGACCTCGATCTCCCGACGATCAATGATCTCCCTGATCAGGTGATACCGCCTTAAGATGTGTCTGGACTTCTGATGGGACCTTGGTTCCTTCGCTAAAGCTATAGCTCCGTTGTTGTCGCAATACAGAGGTATTGGATCAACAATGGTAGGAACCACCTGAAGTTCTGTTAAGAACTTCTTCATCCAGACCGCTTCTTTTGCGGCATCGCAAGCAGCAATATACTCCGCTTCCATCGTCGAGTCAGCAACGGTGTCCTGCTTGGAACTCTTCCAGTACACCGCCCCTCCATTGAGGGTAAAGACATAACCTGATATGGAGTTGGAATCGTCCTTATCACTCTGGATGCCGGAATCAGCAAAGGCCTCCATCTTGAGGTCTTTTCCGCCGTAAACCAAGAACATCTCCTTAGTCCTTCTCAGGTACTTGAGAATGTTCTTCACTGCTATCCAGTGCTTCTCCCCCGGGTCTGACTGATACCGGCTTACCATGCTCAGTGCGTAAGCTACATCTGGTCTGGTGCACAACATCGCATACATTATAGAGCCTACCGCAGAAGCGTAGGGTATAATAGATATGCGTTCCCTTTCCAAATCAGTCTTGGGAGACATCTCTTTGGATAGGGTGATTCCGTGAGAAGCCGGTAGATTACCGCGCTTAGAATCTTCCATATTGAATCTTTTCAGTACAGTGTCGATAAACCTGGACTGCGAAAGTCCCAACATCCTCTTGGATCTATCACGATAGATCCGGATCCCCAGAATGTAAGAGGCAACACCCAGGTCTTTCATGGAGAACCTGTGTGACAAGAATCCTTTGACAGATTGTAGCATAGGAATGTCATTTCCTATTAATAGAATGTCATCCACGTACAAGACGAGGAATACGACAGTTCTTACTACAACTTTACTATATATACATGGTTCATCTAGATTTTTGATAAAGTCATATTCTTTGACTGTTTTATCAAAACAGATGTTCCAACACCGCGATGCCTGCTTTAATCCATAAATGGATTTAAGCAACTTGCATACTTTCCCGCTGCTCCCACTCTGATTGAAACCCTCTGGCTGATCCATATAGACGCACTCTTCTAAATTACCATTCAGAAAAGCCGTCTTTACGTCCATCTACCAGATTTCATAATCATGGAAGGCAGCAATAGCAAGAAGGACCCGAATGGATTTGAGCATAGCCACTGGAGAAAAAGTTTCGTCATAGTCCAAACCAGGTCTTTGACGAAAACCCTTTGCAACAAATCTAGCCTTATAGGTTTCCACCTGTACATCTACACCAATCTTTTTCTTGAAGATCCATTTGCATCCTATGGGTTTTACCCCATCTGGAGCAAAGTCCAAAGTCCATACTTTGTTGGTGTACATGGACTCCATTTCAGTCCGCATTGCATCTAGTTATCGTACCGAGTCGCCGCTCTGGATGGCCTGCTGGAAGCTAGTAGGTTCATCATCATCGATGATGCAATCCTCTCTATCCCCATCTATGAGAAAACCGTAGTATCTCTCAAGCGGATGAGACGGCCTACTACTCCTGTGGAGGGGTACGGGAATGTCCTGTTCTTCTTGAACTACTGATTCTACCAAACTTTCAGAGTAGTTTGTGGTTCTGGAATTTCTTCCAGTTCTATTTCGCTCCCACTTATTTCCTTTTCTAAAAACTGCTGTTCTAGAAAATGGGCATTACGAGAAACAAAAACCTTTTGTTCCTCTGCGTAATAGAAATAATATCCCTTGGAGTTCTTTGGATATCCCACAAACTTACACTGTACTGATCGTGCCTCGAGCTTGTCCGCATGCTGCTTTTTAACAAAAGCTGGACATCCCCATATCTTCATATGCTGAAGATGGGGTTTCTTCCCACTCCACATCTGATATGGGGTGGTAGGCACAGTCTTGGTAGGAGCCCTGTTCAGAAGATATGCCGCTGAATCTAGCGCATAACCCCAGAAAGATTGCGGTAACTCAGCATTACTCATCATAGAACCTACCATATCCAATAGGGTTCGATTCCGTCTCTCTGATACACCGTTATGCTGTGGAGTGTATGGAGGAGTAAGCTGAGAGAGAATTCCTTTCTCTTTTAGGTAAGCTAGGAACTCGGCACTCAAGTATTCACCACCTCGATCAGATCTTAGTGTCTTGATACTTTTGCCGGTTTGGTTTTCTACTTCATTCTTATACTCTTGGAATTTCTCAAAATCCTTGGATTTATGTTTCATCAGATAAATGAATCCGTACCTTGAGTAATCATCCATAAAAGTAATGAAATAGGAAAAACCACCTCTTGCATGTGTAGACATTGGACCACATACGTCGCTGTGTATGAGTCCTAAGAGCTCGCTCGCTCTTACTCCATATCCAGTGAATGGAGTTTTTGTCATCGTTCCTTTGAGACATGATTGACAAGTGGCATAAGTTTGATATTCGAATGAGTCCAAATATCCTTCTCTATGTAACTTAGTCAACCTTCTCTCATTGATGTGACCCAGTCTATAATGCCATAAGAAAGCTTTATTTAAATCTGGAGACTTTCTTTTTAGTGTGTTCTGGACATTGAAAATTTGGAGTTGGTTTAAGACATATATACCGTTATCCAGTGTACCGGACCCAATCAAACTATGATTAAGGTGGATGTTAACAACATCACTTACAAACGTGAAATCATAACCTTTATTTGATAACAAGGAAACAGATATGATATTACACGTTAAGCTGGGTACACAAAAACAGTTATGTAAAACCAAAATGTGTCCACTCGTCAATCCCAGGTGATAATCCCCTACGGACACAGCTCCCACGCTAGCTCCGTTAGCAACCATCAGGGTCATATCACCATCCTTCATCACTCTACGGTTTCTCAGTGCCTGCAATGAATTGCATATATGAGATCCTGATCCGGTATCCAATACCCAGGAAGTAGAGTTGATTGACAGACAATTCTCCATTACAAACACACCTGAAGTCGAAACCACAGCTTACTTCGGTTCCTGGTTCTTGGCGTTCCACGCCTTGCAATCTTTCTTCCAGTGCCCTTTCCTATGACAATGGAAACACTCATCCTGGGCCACTACTGGTACCGCAAACTTTTTCTTTTCCTTCGCTCCCACCTTACTTACACCTCCTCTAGGTTTGGTAGCGGCCTTCTTCTTCCTTCCTTTGGCCCTAGCCTTGGACCCGGAAGAAGAAGCACCGCTAACAAATATAGCGGGTGTTTCCCTTGCCTTCTGCAAGGTGCCCTCTGCACTCCTCAACATGTTAAGGAGTTCCGAAAGTTCAACTTCTTTTCTTTGAATGTTGAAATTCAGAATAAACTGGGCGTAGGTGGAAGGAAAGGACTGGAGAATAAGGTCTGTATAGAGCTCATTATCCAAAGTCGTCCCAAGGTCTGCGAGCTCTTCTATATAGCCAATCATCTTTAGGACATGTTCTCCTACCGATGATCCGATGGCCAACCTCGCTCGAAACAAGTTCTTAGAGGTCTCGTATCTTGCTATACGAGATTGCTCTCCATAAAGTTCCTTTGTATGGAGAAATATGGCATCAAGATCCATATCCTCATGCCTCCTCTGATGTTCATTGTTCATCGAGGCAAGCACGATGCACTTGGCCTTCGCGCAATCATACTCCCAGGTTTTGCGGATTTCCTTATCCGCATTACTGGATTTGGGACCTGGGACTGCAGGTGCCTTAGCGGTGAGGACGTACCCCAATTTGTCATAGGTCAAAGCCATTTTGACATTCTGCAGCCAATCTTTATAGTTTGGCCCTGTCAATATATTTTTCTCTAAAAGTAACTTAAGTCCAGTCATTTTCAGGGTCGCTGCAAGTAGGAGAGAGAGAAGAAACACTTTAACTTGATGCTCTTGCAAGTTTAGAGTGGTTTTTAATTTATCTAAACTGGATGGCTCCCACTGTTTCTCGAATCCTTCCTCAAACCATAAAAGAAGAATTAGCCAGGACTATTCTCACTGTACAATACTTGCTTAACCGTTCAGCCAGGCTGGTGTCGGTACTTCGAGGGAGGCTTTCCAACGCTTTCGCGAAGTTCCTTAATTAAATAACCTCTTTTCTCTGGGGGCATAACCCCGCTGACACCTTTCTTGACACCTACTTGGTTTATAGCATTGATCATTAAGTGACGAATCTCCTGATGAGTAGCATATACTCACAGTAGGATCGGGATCCAAATATCATCGTATGATAATGTTGAAGGAATCCTACCAACATTCATCAAACTCCAAATGGTATGCATCTCTTTGTAAATTTCAGTTTCTTTAGAAATTCCCGATATAAATTTTTGCCCCATGCTCTTATGACCTTGGCTTTGGTCAAAATGTCATAAGTCACATGTCAAGTTCTACCCATCATTATCTTGTCAATTTGAACCCATCCGTACATACCCCTGACTTTGGTCAAATGATAATACGACTTTCCCAAACTAACTCATCTATCTATGCAACAAATGAATACCCAGCAGCTACCAAACACTATGCCTTGACTTTGGCCAAAATGCATAGCTTGAATACTACTGAATACCCAAATGAAATGACGGAGGTCTACGAATGGTTTTGGCGAAACCGTGAACGTAGTGAACTTGATATGACCGAAGGAACCTGATAGCTTTTAAAAGGAGTGGTTAAAGCTCCGCAATTAAAAATATCATCTGTTTTAAAATAACCGAGTGGTTTCTTTTAAATTGTTCCAACGATTCAACTTTTGGTTTATTTTCTTTGCATTAATAATAATACGTCCCATCATTAACCTATCATTGCAGAAAACAACGAAAATACAACGTCATCTTATGCCATCCGCATTCGCCACTGGGTCCCGTCATCACCCGTTAGGTTACTTAACTAACGGCAGAGCGGGGGCTGGGCCAGCGCGGGTGTAAAACATAAGTGACGTCTAAATAGGTATCATATATAGATATTGTACATTCGTCAGACGCAATAATAGGCATTCCAGATCACATATGAACATTATTGGATTTGCAAGCAATCCGCGTTTGTTTAGAGCCTGCACCAAAAGACGGATTACACAGTTGTGATGAATAGCCATTACCCCACCCTAGACCCCTACGGGTATGGCAAACTACCCGCCAAGTACCCGAAGTGAAGCGGTTTCCCTCAACAACGTGAGTAGGCCACTAAACACTTCAACGTACTCGGTAGTCTGTGTACCCCATCTTGGGTCTATCCTAGGAGCAAAAACAGTAAATGAAATAATACAACGGTGGCTACAGCCGCAACCTGGATGTGCCCCGCAAAAGAATATTACAACATATTACAATTACTTTGAATGAATGAATATAACAACCTATCACAAACCCCGGCTAATCATCACAACAGTCCAATACAGTTCACAACCACAAACAGTAAAAACCATTACAGAAATGTGCAACCCCCTGCCAACCAACATACTAGCAGTTAGGGGAAGTTTACGAACACATTATATAATCACAGATATAATCAAATTAGCAAACATCGTAAGATTTTGATCGAGCAAACACTTTAGATTCTACTCCAAAACTTCTATGTGCACCTGAGACTTGAGCAGAAAAATAAACATTCCAGAAAACACAAAAATATCACAAAAGAGTTACTGGAGCAAACTGGGTTGAATCGGCTTCAACTCGGCCGCGGATCCGCGGCGGATCGGTGGGATCGGCCGCGGTTCCACGGCGGATCGGCCGATTCAGAAACCCATTTTTCTCCAGCAACCTTATAATTCCTTTCTTGTTATTTTTAAGGACCCTGAAAAAATTTTAGGCCTGTTTTAAAAACGACAGAAACTTAGTGATATCGATGTTTTTTCCGGTTCGTTTTGCGTTCGAAATTCATACGACTTTGCTAATAAGTTAATTATTGTTTAGCGAGGCTCTGATACCACTGAAAGTCGATGTACAACACCCCACGACTTGCGGGGAGGCGGAATAATGAAAAACGATCTTGTTATTTGCGTAAACATCGACTAACCGAGAATCTTTGCTAAACTATAACTAACAAGAATCATAGAAGTTATTAACTACTATGAAAAGTGATTATACCTAATGAACCGTGTCCTTCGTCTTTTCGTTCTCCACCTCCTCTCCGGCCTTCTCTATGTAGTAGATGATCCACCCGAGAGCTTTACTTCAAGCTTCACCTCTAACTTGAGGTAACTAGGTTTCTTAAAGTGCTAATCTAAGTAACCTAGGTGATATAGAGAAGTGTTATGGATTAAATAGTCTTTTCTAATCCTTGGTCTCAACACATGAGAGGGGAGAATTAGGGTTTGAAGAGAGAGAGCTTGAGGAGAGAGAAGGTGAGCAAGAGAATGAGAAGAGATAATGAACTCATTTGAATATATGAAACATAATGTTTAATGAAATAAATAAATTAAATCATTTAACAACCATGCTTCACTCATTCATATGAGTGATTCATCTCATGAGTCATTAGATCAATAAATGATGCATTAACTCCATGGATGAATCACACAAATGAGTCATTAACACAATAAATGCAAATGCCACCTTAACCCTCAAGTCACCATCCTTCTAGAAGCTTCTCGCGAAATTACGAGAACGCCCCTCCTAACCGTGAAAACACGGAAAAACTTTAGACTGTATAAATCCAATAACCAGATACTAGAAACTGGCTTAAACCAAAGCCGGCTAGTAAAAACTGTCTGAATGTCGTACGTGCGTAAACACACGTATGTGTCCGAACCCTTGTCGTAAAACCATACGACCTCTATATCGTTTCGCCTGGAGTAGGGAAACTCTCTGTGTGGGACTCTAAAGACTCGACTACTACGCTGGCAGTGGGTTTAACCACAGACCGCAAGCGGCACTAGCTGTACGTAACGGTCCCCAGGTAGATGTCGATAAGAAGGCCGATGAGGAAACCCATCCGAACTCCTACTGAGCCTGCTGTGACAATCTCCGTACAGTACGGTCTGCTCGTCTAAGACTATCGCATATCGGGCCTAGGGGGCGGCAAGCGTCAGTCCCCTAATAGCGGTATAAGTCATGTTGGAGCGTAGCCCATTACACCCTGAGAAACAACTGGAACCTACCAGTAAATCTCGCTTGCCCTGGCCAGGGATTTTGCGTAATGGCTCTCTGACACAGCGCGATATCAACTCCCAATACCGGGAGAGACAGATCCTGTCTAACTGCCACTGCCTCCAAGTGCTCGGGACTGCACCCAACTGCTATCTGTTTGCATGACTCCTTTGAGCCGTGGTAGGGTAGCAATCTAAGAACAGTGGGACACACTCGAGGCGAAGTAGTAGTGTCAAGTCTGTGGACTATGCTGTACTCATGTCACCTGGGAACTGTTAACTGACGACGGGTATAATACCAACCAACAGTTCCCGTGAGTCCTGTCCGGTGTACCCGTAACCCAACGAGCACCTGTATACTATCTCCAGTACGACGTACTGACGGCTGTGGGACAGACCATCTCCCCAACTGGGATGAGAAGAGTACACACTAGTCTACTCCGGAGTATCGATGCCCTGTCTCGATAATCCTACGACTAGGGACCTGAAAAGGATGTGCTTGTAGACTACCCAGCCCCCACTAGTGTGACTGCCATCACAACGCTGGTAGTCAAGCAAGATCCTAAGAGCTCTATCAATACGTATACTCACATATTAAGATAGATAAAACCAAGTAGCATACTACCATGTTTAGCAAGACTGTTATATAACTGTGAATATCCCAAACTTCCAGTAAGTAATATACAAGCTAGTATGATACAACAATGGCCCCTAGGGCATATATACTAACAGGGAGTATGGTGAGAACCATGCCTGCATAGTGTTGCACAGATGAATTATTAATTCATTTGTGCAAACTATTCAAGCAAGGGTTGATTTTAAAAATGGAAAAATGAGTTTGATAAAACCATTCTTCATATGATATTTTCCTCACTTGATGACTTAATGTAAATTCTTGCATAGTTCATTTTTGAGATGGCTTTCTCACTCTCACCATTAGCTTAACTCTCATATTTCCTTTCTTGATTTCCTCTACCTTCATCTTCAACCTCCTCTTTACAATCTCATGAGTTGAGAATCAAGAGAGGATGTGAGGTAGATAAACTCTTAGAACACTCACTACATCCTAGGCATCTAGAGTCCCTAGTTGCCTCACTTGATCATTTATATGGAGCTAGAGCGATTAGCTACATCCCTCGGGTGGATCATCTTCGACGGAAGAAGACCGGCGGTCAAGCTCGATCCAAAGGACATCAAGGATCTAAAGGAGATGGTGGAAGACTGAAGGACACGGATCATTCGGCATAACACCTCTATCACAGTAGTTAGACTCCTTTAGATTACTAGTTTCATATTTGGATTCGATTCTAGGTAGTTGTTTCTAGCGTCAAGTCTTCAAACGCCAAAATTTTTCGTTCCATAACGGCCGCGGTCGACGGCCAGGGCGCTAGAAACCCCAACGTATATGAGCCACCCGAACATTAGAAACTAGTAGTAGACGATGCATTAGTTTCAAAACCGAAAAACTCCGATTTCAAAACCCACTCTGTTCTGAAATTTTTTTGATCTCTAAAATTTTTTAAACAAGTGCAAAGACTTAGTTTAGACATGAGTATGACACAGAATGAAAATGAGGCAATTCCATGCAAGCTTGGCCGACCACATCCTTTAAAAAACCGGCCTCACCTTTTCACTATTCACTTCAGGGCCTCGTTTTCATCCAATGTCTGGGGTTTTGTAAAATGGTGTTTTTGGCCTTATTTGTTTTCCCCAGATTTCACTTAGTGTTGTCTTTACTTTGGGGGGAACTTGGAAAGTTTCAAAAGTTTAAATTTTGCATTGTTGCTATCTGTGATATGGTGTATGTGTTTTTCAAGAGTCGTTTACTTGCAATATGTCGTTTAGACAGGGTTGCACATACTTGCTTATACTGCTGTGATGTTGATATCTGTGATGGATATGTTCGGATTGTCGTGTGGGATAGCCTCTTGTGCAATGGTAGTTATACAGTTTAGATTCATTTGTATATTCGCTATTGTGGGGCGAGCGTCCGACATGTGGACTGCCGTTTCCGCCAGATTGTATATTCTTTTATTGGGGCACGACCGGGTTGAGGTCGATGTCGCCATTATATATATTCTTTTCTTTTCTATACTAGGATTACCCCGCGGTGGAGTGCATGAGTAGCCAGGTTCTAGAGGGCAACAGGCCCACATCTCATGGCGTTGAGACGGAGGGGCCATACTATAGAATTGGTGGGCTATTCGCCACACTCGTAGGGGGTATAGGATGACCCACAGAGGAGTGCTCAAGTTACCGGATTCTGTGAAGTGCTGGGTGGCCCATTCACTTTGTTGATTGGGGTTGCCTCACTTCTGGGATTGGCGGGCAACTTGCCGCACTCGTAGGGGTCCAGGTTTTCATTGCACAGGCTATCCACATGACTGGGGAAAGTTGGATTTCATTTGCGGCTCAAAGGAAACCCAAGGCTCCTGGATTATCCGTTATTATGTGTTGCTTACCGCTTTTCTGTGATATTGCTTATATCATGCCTGAGACGAATGTTATATATATATATATATTTATATTTATATTTATATATACTAGTAGATGTTGTATATGTTTTGCATCTGCGCTAGTCCGGCCCCCGCTCTGCCGTTAGTTAAGTAACCTAATAGTGCATGACGGGGCCCCATGGCGAATGCGGATGGCATATACGTACATTGTATTTTCATTCCTTTTTCTGGTGTGATATGGATTGATTGATGGAACTGCATTAATTCTGATTAATGCAAAGAAAAACAAACCCAAATGATGTTGGAACCAAGTTTTTAAAAAATTGTTATTACAAACGTTTCTTTTTACTTTGCACAGCGGTATTCGGTTATGAATATCCAGCACCTCATTCGACGAGGTAAGAGCCGAGATCCCTTCATAGGGAGTGACCTCTTGGGCAAAAGTTTGCGTTTTTGTAATAACTTCACTATAGTCTATTCTTTTGCTTTACATCATGGTTTTCAGTTAGGAATATCATGTACCTCATTCGATGAGGAAAGAGCCGAGATCCCTTCATTGGGAGTGACCACTTTAGCAAAAGTTTATGTCACTATATATTTGTAAAACCACTCGAGTTCCTTCAACGATATCAATTTCATAACGTTAAAGGTTTTTCGCCAAAAACCAGCCGTAGCCCTCTGTCGTTTCGAATAAGTAGCACATAGTATCCATGCGGTGTTTGTTGGCCAAAGTCAAGGCATCGTGAATGGTAGTTGTGTGTTGCTTATCTGCAGCATAGATAAATGCATTGGTTTAGGACAGTCGTACCACTTTGTTAGCCAAAATCAAGGGTGTATTCGAGTGGGTCAAAATCAATCTGGATAATGACGGGTAGAACTTGACTTGCGTATTATGATTTGTTGGCCATATTCAAGGTCATAAGTGCTTGGGGCAAAAACCACATCGGGAGTTTCAAACATACAGGAAACTTGCCAGGCATGCGCATACCTTTTAGAGTGTGGTGACTTAAGTGGCTTCCATCAAGTTATCATGCGATGATAGTTAGATCCCGATTCCCACTGATGAGTAGGTGTTACTCCTTGGGTGATTTTCACATGATCCCGACAAATTCTCCTTTTAGGGTTTGAAGGAGAATTCGAGATAACAGTGGGAGCCATCCTAATTAGATAAAGTGATTAACCAAACTAGTCTAGGTTAGAGTGCACGCTGAGTGTTTCTTTTCTCTCTCTCATTGGCAGCGACCATGACCCGACCTCAAACTAAAACTCATGAACCAAGTTAACCGAACCTTCTTAAACACTTTGGCTTTTGGATTGTCATTAAGTCGCATATATCTATGCCGCTCCTATTTTCCCTTTGCATTTTCCCAGAACACTCTGTATCACTACGAAGATCCATATTGATTGGATATTCCATCGTATAGTTACGTACGAACTCGAAGAAACTTGTTTCTGTTCGAGGATGGATTCCGGTTCTGGAGAAATTGAATAGGATTATTCGGTTGTCTTTTCTGTTTACCTTCTCTCAGGTTGCGAGGGCTCCTAATTTTAGGAGAGTACACATTTTGCGCTTATTGGATAGTCTTCTTCCAAACCATAGGCAGGTGCCGAAAGGTAGGAAAGGAAGAAAACCAATTAAGCCTAAGTGTAGTGTACAGAAGTTAATAAGTAAAGACATATAAAGGGGTTAGAGTTAGGGCAAAGAAAATTGCGACTACTATCATTCACGACAAAACCGCGTATATCCCCTGCCACTCCTATTTCACCTTTGCATTTCTCCAGAACACTCCGTATCACTACGAAGATCGATATTGATTGGATATGCCATCGTATAGTTACATATGAACTCGAAGGAACTTATTCCAGTTCGAGGATGGATTCTGGTTCTGGAGAAATTGAATAAAATTATTCGGTTGTCTTTTCCCTTTTACCTTCTCTCAGGTTGCGAGGGCTCCTAATATTAGGAAAGCATACCTATTACGCTTATTGGATATTCTTCTTCCAAACCATAGGCTGGTGCTGAAAGGTAGGGAAGGAAGAAAACCATTTAGCCTAAATGTGGTGTACAGAAGTAAAGAAATATAAAGGGATTGGAGTGAGGGTAAAGAAATATACGGTTACTGTCATGAATCTGAATAGTGGAAGACGCATTACTAGGAATACCCGGCCATCTCTTCGAAACATTTTCATGTTTCAGTTTCACTGTGCGTTGTTAATTAAAAACTGTTTTCCCAATTAGATTCTGACTCCAGGGTATGTATTTACCAGATTTGATTCTCACATCTGTATGGCGTTACAGATGCTGAGTGGGAGTAGAATATTAGGAATTGGGTGATTAGATCCTCAATATCAAAATACTTTGTAATTGGCGATATTTGAGGAAGTCATCTGGGTTTTGCCTAACGGCAAATATTTGGTTTTGAATATCCGTTGTTATGCACCAATTTCAAACTGATATATTTGTACGTTTATCTTCTAAAGTGAGATATAACTTTTTGAAATTATATCTATGACATTTACCTATATCAGTTGACGGTTAGGTAAGGAGCATTCAACAGCGGTGTAATTCTTCTTAACCATAGTACAGTTTTCAACTTACGACGCACAGGGTTTGAGTTATTAAATTCAGAGGACTTATACAAAGTATTGTATGTTGTCCGATGTCCATTAGGACAAAGGGGTTGGTACTCGTACTACATTCTGTTTACTTATGACTTCTCTAGTGTTAGACAAGTATTTCGTTAAAATACAAGGTCCAAATTTTGAGAAGTTATAGGTATAAGAATAAAATAGAGAACTATATGTTGCAAGCATCAAGATTTTTCAAGGTGATCGAAGATGTAGATACTTGTGCTAAGTATTCTGTCGTAAGTAATATATTTGAGAACTTGTTTCTCTTTCAGGTTGCTCATACGTGGGTGCATTCCTTGATGAGTAATGCTGCTTGGTCTCCTTCCATTTAGTTGATATGCACTGGAAACGGCTGCAAGTATTTTGAATCTGGTTCCAATTAAATTAGTGTCTTTGTTTCTATATTGGATATAGAATGTATTCATATCTTAACGATGTTAATGTATATAGAGTTGTCCGACTTATGCTTAAAACCAGAATCCGGATAAACTCAAGACACGTTTCAGTAATGGCAGTTTGTGGGTTATCCCGGGCATTGACGAGGGTTAACATTCTACCATTTTGGAAGATCAATAGTTATATTGTTCTTGACTCGCCACCAGTTTTAGAAAAATGAATTCTTTTCAGAAAACATTAGTAGGAGTATGGTAGAACTGGAAGTGATTCCAGAACCACAAATGATTACTGAAAATTTAGTAGAACCTAAAGATTCAATTGGATTCGAAAATCTATTAGCCACTCCGCAGATTTGGTGGGTAACCTCAACCACCCGAGAGGTATTTCGGTATCCTTAAAGACGGTGATGGGGAGGTTTTTGATTACCCAAACTTGCCACTACTACTGTTCTGGACTATGAGATCTGGCAGGAGGATGAGTATAACGTCGTTCTAAATTAGCTTTAAAAGTGCACGTGTATATGACTCTGCCAGAGGGTTGTTGTGGTCAGTGGGAGCAGCGGAAGCATAGTAGGCAAGTAGCTTATGTCTATTTATAGACTAAAGCAGGTATAACGGAGATAGATCATCTATTTTTGATGTGACAGTCATAGAATTTGACTTCATCATAATAAAAGATGGACCTGATAAGAAGGTAGTAGGGAGTGATGTCCCGGTATTTGGATGACATGCACTTAATAGGAAGATATCTTCCTATACTACGATCGGTTATACTGTGGTTGTCACAAGGTGGTTTCTCCACATAGGATATGGATAAAATATCAGGGATTCTGGTCATTAGATTTATGGTTTTAGATCTAGATTTGGGAAGAGTGTCCCAATTAGGGTACTTGACTAAAGTGTTTTAGAATAGACGACTCCTGGCGTGGTGGTGTATCCGCAGGTGATGGAGTCACCCTCTCTAAAGAGATGTCTTTCAGACTGATGAGGAGAAGGATTTGCATGATTGGTATATCACTTGCTTAGGCAATTGAGTCAATTATGAGATTTCAAGTACCACACTAGATATTGTTTTTGCACTGGCTGCAATAAACATATATTAAGCCAATCCTGGAGAAATATTGGGAAGCAGTTATAACATAAGTGGATGTTCTTGGTATATGGTAACGGCAGCCTCCTTCAGGAGGCGGTTATCATTTCAGGCTTCCAAGGTGACCTGGATGACAGAATGACTGTCAGAGTTATAGTTTTCCCTCTTTTGAGGGGCAGTATGTTAGACAGGTGATCCAAGCGGATACTGAGAAAGGTATGGCGCAGGATACTGATTAAATTCAGTGGATGATACAGTCTAAGAAGTTTGTTGGATTTGGAGTTCATTTGTGAACTGGGTCCCATCAGATATCTAGACAAATTATAAGACGGGTATTGCTTATTTCGGGAGATAATCTTTCTCCGCGAAATTGAGATATAGAGAGATAAAGATAGAAACATTGGAGCGGATCCACTCACTAAGGCTATTTCTCGAACGCAATAGTTTCACAAACGGGCTTTGCGAGACTGATTTGTAGAGAAGTTGGGTGTTCAGTATCACACGGGCTGTGAGTATGCGACACCGCAATAATTCGCCTTAAGTGCAAGTGGGAGATTGTTTGTTATAGTGCCCTCAAGTCAATTATTGTAATCGCAGGCACACGATTATGATAATTGAGGGAGGACCTATACGGGTAGAACAGTCTTACTCGAGATGATAGTATGCTATCTGGTTTGTCTTTATCATCATATACATGCATTATGTGGTATTATATATCACTATTACATGTTGATAGAGCTCTTAAGATTCTTGCTTGACTACCAGCATTATGTGTCGATCATATACGTGGGAGTTGATTGGTCTATAAGCACATCCTTAAATGTCCCTAGTCGAGGGAGTATCGAGACTGGGCATCGATACTCCGAAGTAAACTAGTGTATACTTTTCAAGACCCCGACGAGGGGCGGTGGCCGGTCTCACAAGCCATTGGTGTCAGTCAGTCACCTAAGATAGTAAACAGGTGCTCATTGGCTTATGAGTATACAGGTGTTCATTGAGTTATGAGTACACTGGACAGACTCACCGGGAACATGCTAAATGGTATTATACCTATTGTCAGATAGCAGTTCACAGGTGACATGAGTACAGGTTAGTCTGTCGACTTGAGACCGTCATTTTTCTCGTGTGAGTTCCCACTGTGCTTTGATTACTACCCTACCACGGCTTAAAGGAGTCGTGCAAACAAGTTTTAGTTGGGTACAGTCCCGAGCCACATGGAGGCAGTGAACGGATCGTCGGGGATTCGTCTCTCCCGGTATTGGGGGTTGATGTCGCTCGGTGCACGGATGGCCATCACCAGAAATCCTTGGCCAAGGTAGACGAGAATTACTGATTTGGATCAGTAGTTTCTCAGTTGGTGATGATCTTCATACCGACACGAAATATCGCGTTATTAGGGGTCTGACTTTATCCACTCCCTAGACTTGATATGCGATATTCTTAGACGAACAGACCGGACTGTATAGAGATTGTCACGGACAGGCTCAGTAGGGGTTCGGATGAGTTTGCTCGTCGGCCTTCCTTTCGCTCAATACCTGGGTAGCCGTTACGTACAGCTAGTGCTGCTGACGTACTTGTGGTTAAACACACTTCCAGCGTATTGACGAGTCTTTAGAGTCCCACACAGAGGGTTTCCCTGGTTCTGGCAAAACGATATAGTATCCATATTGGGTACGTGCAGAGTTCCGATCGATTGATTGTACTATGTGTCCGGACTTTCGATCGAATGGTTGATAATACTAGCCGGCTCGAGTTTGAGCCGGATTATTAAATCAGGTATTGATTTAATAATTTACGTATATGTATTTCCATACGTATATTCTAGTATTATGTTCTTTGTAATATTCTATCTCTTTGGGTATTCGCATTTCGGTACGAATACAGGTATGTATATACTGTAGAGTGTAATCCGTATTTATACGGAAAACATTCTAGAAGGTGAAAACCTCATTTTAGATTTAACCATTTATTACAAATGGTAAATGAGGTGGAAAAAGAGAGGGAGGGGAGTATGGTGAGAACCATGCTTGTATAGTGTTGCACAAATGAATTATTAATTCATTTGTGCAAACTATTCAAGCATGGGTTGATTTTAAAAATGGAAAAATGAGTTTGATAAAACCATTCTTCATGTGATATTCTCCTCACTTGATGAATTAATGAAAATTCTTGTATGTTTCATTTTTTAGATGGCTTTCTCACTCTCACCATTAGCTTCACTCTACTCTTTCCTTTCTTGAGTTTCTCCACCTTCATCTTCAACCTCCTCTCTACAATCTCATGAGTTGAGAATCAAGAGAGGAGGTGAGGTAGATAAACTCTTAGAACATTCACTTCATTCTAGGCATTCTAGACTAGCCATCTAGAGTCCCTAGTTGCTTCACTTGATCATTTGTGTGGAGGTAGAGCCACGAGCTACATCTCTCGGGTGGATCATCTTTGACGGAGGAAGACCAGCGGCCAAGCTCGATCCAAAGGACCTCAAGAAGCTAAGGGAGATGGTGGAAGACCGAAGGACACGGATCATTCGGTATAACACCTCTATCACAGTAGTTAGACTCCTTTAGATTACTAGTTTCATGTTTGGATTCGATTCCTAGGTAGTTGTTTTTAGCGCCAAGTTTTTAAACGCCAAAATTTTTCATTCCGCAACAGCCGCGGTCGACGGCCAGGGTGCTAGGAACCCCAAACAGGGCCTACTTGGCTTGGGCTTGGGCCCGCTTGCTTGGACTCAGGACCACTTGACTCAGGGTTGGCTTTGATTTTGACTTAGTCAAACCGGGTGTAATTTTTGACCCCAACAGTTCTCTCGTACTGTCCATCTATTTGAGGGACGATAGGCCGTACGAAACTTCAAGCGAGTTTCCAAACTTTCTTGTAAACTCCTCCAAAAATGCGATAGAAAACCGGGTGTCGCAGTCAGAAACACTGCTCACTGGTACCCCATGTATTCTCATAATCTCCTGCATATATCTTTCTCCTAAAGCCTTCGTCGACTGACCAACTTGAAATGGTACAAAGTGAGCTGCCTTGGTCAGTCGATCAACGATCACCCATATTGGGTTATTGCCCTTTGGACTCCGTGGTAAAGCTGTCACGAAAACCATGGTTATAAATACTCACTTCCACCGAGGAATCGGAAGTGGTTACAACAAACCGGCAACCTTTTGATGTTCAGCCTTCACTTGCTGACACACCAATCATCTTGACACAAAACAAGCGATCTCTTTTTTCATGTCTTCCCACCAAAAGTGTTATCGCATATCTCATAAGTCTTCATGCCTCCCTGATATACTTAATGTGCGGAACTATGCGCTTCCTTCATGACTTCTTCACGGACTTCTCCTTTAGGCATACACAATCGACTTCCATATCTTAACGAACCATCTTCATGAATCAATAAATCAGTTTGAAGACCTGCTTTGACTTGCCCTTGAAACTTCTGCAATCTAGGGTCTTGCAACTGTGCTGCCTTGATACGATCTATCAACGACGACTGTACTTATAGTTACACCAACTGTCCTGAAGTGTCCGGCAATACAAGCTCCAACTCAAATCTATGAAAGTCTGATGTACTCTCCTTCTGTGAAGTCGGCATCCTTATTGCTGGCAACCGACTCAAAGCATCTGACGCTATATTTACTTTTCCAGGATGGTACTTTAGATCAAGATCATAGTCAGCCATCAGCTTCAACCATATACACTGCATCATGTTAAGCTCTTTCTGCATGAACACATACTTTAAGCTCTTATAATCAGTGAATATCTTGACCTTCTCGCCTAATAAGTAGTGTCCCAAATCTTCAGTGCAAATATAACTGCTGCTAACTCCAAGTCATGTGTTGAGTAGTTCTTTTCATGAGTCTTCAACTGTCTTAATGTATAAGTTACTATTTTTTCATTCTTCATCAACATACATCCCAAACATTTCCCAGATGCGTCAATGTGAATAACTAAACCTCCAGACCATCTAGCCCAATTAAAAATAGGAGCGGTTGTCGAATTTTGTTCCAATGCCTCAAACGCTTGCGTACCCTTCTCGGACTAAACAAATGGTACCTTCTTTCGTGTTAACTTCGTTAATGACTCTGCTATCCGAGCGAAGTTCTCCACAAACCTTTCATAATAACCAGCAAACCCAATAAAACTTCTGATCTCCCCTACGGTCTTTAGAGTCGGCCAATCGTGATAGCTGCAATCTTTTCCGGGTTAAGTGTGATTCCATCTCCGGATATAACATGACCCAAGAACTTCACTTCATCAAGACAACACTCGCACTTGCTCATCTTAGCATACAGCTTCTCTTGCTTCAATGTCTACAGTGCGATTCTCAAGTGTTCTTCATACTCCTCTTTCCTCTTCGAGTAAATCAGAATATCATTGATGAACGCCATCACGAACTGATCCAGATACTATGGAAAGCTTCGGTTTATTAAATCCATAAATATCACAGGTGCATTAGTAACCCCAAATGGCATAACTAAATACTCATAAGGCCCATATCGAATTCGGAACGTCGTCTTGTAAATGTCTTCTGTCTTCATCAGAACTTTGTGATAACCCGATCGCAAATCCAACTTCGAAAATACTCTCGCGCTATTGAGTTGATCGAATAAATAGCCTATGCGAGAGATTGGGTACTTGTTCTTGATAGTCACTCGATTATGCTCTCGATGATCGATAAACATTCTCCGCGTGCTATCTTTCTTCTTGACTAATAGAACTGGAGCTCCCTAAGGTAAACCACTGCCGTGAATTCAGCCCTTCTCAAATAATTTGGAGACTTGTCTCTTTACTTCTTCTAGTTCCACCGGTGCCATCAGATAATAAGCTTTTGTAATTGGCGCTACTTCAGGAATAAGATCAATCGCAAACTCCACATCTCGTTTTGGCTGTAAACTTAAGATGTCTTCAAAAACATCCATAAATTCTGAAAAACTATCGGTGCTTCATTTGCAACTTGTTCATGAACCTCACTTTCCAGCACACACACAAACAACTCCCCTTTTCAAGAATTTACAAATTTGTTCTAAGACTTGTGGGTTACGAACACAACACACTTCCGCTGCGCTACTCTGATAATTTGAGGTGGTCTATAAAACTTCTCCAGTCAAACATCTTACACATGATCGACCTTGAAGCGGTTTGTATCAGCTCCTGCTCAAGCCAATCTCGAATTGATGCAATCTTTAAATGCTTTTCATGTTTCTCCGCATTCTTCGAAACACAGACGAATCTCTTACTACGGGTCAAATGAAAAAATAACGTGGTTATAGGATTCAAGTTCACGATAAGACATTGATTCGTAAGCAATAAAACTGAGATAAAAAGCAGTACAATGAAAATAAGTCAAGGAAAATGAATAACAATAGGACTCTAATTACCTAAATAGAGTACGGCATTGTAACCATACTACGGTATATAGTTACAATCATATAACTCTATTCAAGTCACCCAAATCCTACGATCAGCGCCAATAGAATAAGATAGGTGAAACAATAAGGAATCAAGAGGATTGCAAGCTGAGATGCAATGTTGTTTCCATATCTTCGAGATAAAAGAGTTTAAGGGAGAGATAGGATTCAAGAATTCAAATGACAAGAAAATAATGTGGGATGACATGTTCCTATAATTCCGAGTCTTAAAGTCAATGTATTGGGTACCATACCCAACAACAAATTGAACCAAGCCTAGCTAAAATAAACCCTAGGCTCTGATACCAACAAAACCTTATCACGCCATGCTTCCCAAAATACAAAAATTCGGAAACGTAACAAAGCCAACAATACTACCTACGGTAAGGAAATATCCCTCCGTAGTCACATTACCGCTATCAATCAGTAATCAAGAGCAATAGTCTAACCATCTATTTCTAAACATGTCCAATAGCCACACGAACGATAACAGGAAACAGTAGCGGAAGCAATAAAGATCCAAGAAAATAAAAGAATACATAAACCATCAATAAGAAGTGTATCAGTGAAATGGTCCTCACTGATCGGAAAACTTCTCGAAGTACTCACGATCCTCCTGTGCTAAACTCAAAGGATCTGAGCCATGCAAAATACAGACGTCAGTGCATCATAGATATCATAATAATATAACCAGTGTGAAATATAGTGTACCATGTGCAAAAACTTGACGTCATAAATAGAAACAATAAGAAATAGCAGGAGCATGTGATGTAATAAGCAAGATGTAATTGGTCAATAATATCATGTGTATCTTGTGGGTCCATGTCGCTAAGTTATCTATTCTACAGGTATTTGAAATCAATTAATGTAATCATCCATGTAACTCAACAGTATATATCCCGTTACCCCTCCCCCCGGACCACAGACGCAAGATATATCCCATTACCCCCGGGGACTACGGACGCAAGATGTATAAATCAAGAATAATTATTCCATTACCCCCCGGAATCACAGACGCAAGTAATATCATCTTGAGTTACAATTCAATTACATTCCTGATTTCCCAGATTTCATGTTCATGTCAGGTATAAATAATATCTACCTAATGCCAATATGGGAACAAGCATGTACAAGATACGTCCATCTGGACAATATGTCAGGTCAATCAAGTCATGTCAGGATATTGATAAATATTACGGTAAATAGATACTAGCATGACAATGGTAACAGTAACAGGATGGCAGGGTATAAGTCATGAATTAGTGTGCAGGCATGTTAGGAATGATATAATCAATCAAGTAAGGTGTCTACATCACAATCACATATTACAATCAAGTCATAGTATACAGCAGGAAATATAGTTGTAACCGAATATCGGTAAAAACTAACGGATAAAGATTAACAAGCATGTCAGGTTTAAGGTTAGTTATATGATCAAATCAACTATTACTTGTTCATGATATTTGTAACGACTCTGAAATCGCTGTACAGAATTATTTATTACATGTATAAAAAAGGGTATTTCATCCTATGTAAGAGTTATAAGTTATTTTTGTTCAATAAAAGCAAAAAATAACTTGTACCGCACAGCTAAAGTCTCTACACTGCTGTGACATAGCCTATGTGTTCGATTCCCATCAGTCCCAATTATTTTTAAGATTTTTCTTTTTAATTTTTCGGAAGCCCAAGAGTTGCACGTGCAATTCACGGGGAATCGAAAGGTTTCAAAAAAATTAAACAGGCGCAAAAAAGAGTAAACACAAAACTAGACACATGGCATGAATTCCAAGGAAAACCCTCAAGATCCGACCGCCCATTTCCTTCCATTGGCCACCGCCGCCGTTCCAGATTAGCCCGATCACCTCCGTGCTTTGCACACAAGTCCCTTCAGCTCCCCTCAACTCACCTGCACCGTTTGATTTCCCTGCAAACAGAGACTATTCAATTTACCATTTAACACCAGTTTTAATTCTTTTAATCCAAATTTTAATTTCCATACCTTAAATTCTTCACTATAAATACTACCCCATGCCCTAGCTCTCCTTTATTCTAAAATTTTTCTCAAAATTCTCTAAGTTCAAGAAGGGTTAAGGCTATTCAAGTGGAGTTAAGCAAGCCAAGGGGAGTAGCGATCAAATTCCGACGACCGGAGTATCTCTGACGAGACCAAGACCCTTTCTCTCTTTCTTACCCTCTTTCTAACACTACACAACCAGTAAGTTTCTTCATCACCCTCTTTTTTCACTTCAATATAATTTTTAAGACATATCGATAAAAGCGGAGTTAGTATATAACCTTTGTCTTTAAATAATTTTTGTCACTTTGCCATGTGTAAAAGTTTATACAGATTCTCTAATGTCACTTCAAGGTAATATTTACATCAATTGCCTTTTGACATAACCAAAATTTCATGTTCAATAATCATATAAATGAATTTTTTCATAAAAATACCATGAACTTTAATATAACCGTATTTTCGATAACTAGAGTATATACCTTTAGATCATTCACAGGGTAACGACCTACCCCACAGGCACACTATGGTTTTATAGCACGGTATTCTAAGTATATGGGTAATTCAAAGAAGAAACTTTTCATTAAAAGACCACAGTTTTACAAAAATGGGTTCTTTTAAATCAACATTTTAAATTCTTGGCAATTACGCCTTTACAATTCTCGTTAGAACACCCGCTAATGGATAGTACGGGTTATCGCACATTCTTAGAACAGTAGAGCAAGATGCAGAACTCCTCACGGAGTATTCGGTCTCGACAGAAAATAAAAAATACGGTTTTTAAGAAATACAACTTTTCTAAACAAAACTAAACTTTGGAAAATTATATAAAACTATGAATTCGTATTTTCAATAAAAACATATTATGTAACTATGTTTTTAAAATGAAAAATTAAAATTTTTAATAAAATACCAACAAGTTTCCAAAAGTAGTAGTTGTCATAAAAGTACCATAAACTTTCAAAAAGGTAAGTTTTATCACTAAAACACCATAACAATTAAAGTACATGTTCATGAAAACCCTAAATATTATAAATCACTCTCGAACTTTATTTCTAAACAACAATAAAGTATTTTTCATAAAACCCTCTCGAGATATGCAAACAATATTTAAGGACTCTATATTAATATAGGTTTAAGTGGTATCATTTCTCTTTAGCCCTAGGGAGCCGAAGAAAGTGAGAGCTTGCCTATTTAGGTTAGACAACTTAACGAAGTTATCAATGGCAATTGTCTTGGAAAAAACACAAATCATGCCGTCCATGTGCAGCAGTTGTTGATTTTCTCCCGAACATAAGATCTTAACAATTAAATCAATTCATATAAAAAGATCTGAACTCAAATCCAAAACCTGAATCCAAACTTGAATCTAAATTTGAACTCGAACCCAAACTCGAACTCTAACCCAACTCGAATCTAAATTTGAACGTGAACTCGAACCCAATCTACTCAACTAACTTGACTCGACCCAAAATTGCAATTGACATGACTCGCACCTTATTCGACTCACTCGACTTCATTATTTCACCTTTGCAATCTATGGTTTAGATCAAGTCATGTTATAATCAACCAATCAAATCAAGTAAGGCTATCTTACAATTGTAATATATATTATACTCGGGGTGTTTGGGATATTTTCTTGTATGAATCCAACGGGGCATCAGAAGTCCCGTATTAACCTCTTTTTTATTTTACTCGAATATCAATCGGGTTGGCTCATCCACAGCCTAGAGTCCCGATACTAACACATGAAATGGGTCCGTGTTTCCTTGCTCCTCGGCCCCACTCTTGAGCTCATAAATACTTCCACGGCTGCGTTGACATGCACACTTGAAATTTAACGTTAATATAGTGACCATATAGAGACCTATAGTACATATTTATTCATGATCATATACTTTTACTCATCATATATATATATTCTTTACTTGTCATTCTTTTATTCTTATTTTATCCTTAGGACTTACCGAGCGCTAGTTCGCTGACGGGCATTCCACCCACCCTTATTTTCTTGGAATGTTCGTCGGATACGGTCGAGACGGAGGAAGTGGAGGCCACACAGGAAAACTACAACCGAATTGCTTCTCAGGATTTGCTTAGCTTCACTTTTTATTCAGCTTATGTATGCCACATATTTAGGCATTTTCCTTTATTGTATTTACTTTCCAGTTGAAACTTATGTACTTGTAAATATTGAAAGTTGAATGTAAAAAATGATATTTGTTGAAAAATTTTACAGTCTCCATATATTCTTGTATTGTGTATTATTGTTTCAATACGCTTAGTATATTTATTTAGGGAATGAGCTTCTCTGGATAAATATGTCGCGGGCTTGCCACGTCATAATTTTCTTCTATTGGGAAGCGGGGCATAACAATATTAATCTGACTGGATTAAAAATAGTATTTTGTCATGACCCTTGAATATTGTTAACTAGATATAACAATATAAATTAAACTTATAGTTATCAAATATTGTTAATTAGATATATCCACATGAAAATACTAATACTCCATATATGCAGTAAAACAAAGATATATTTAGTTAACTTGATAGTTGCAACGCTAAATACTAAGTTAATTATATGATCGATAGTACGGTTAACGGTATTATTATATTTAAATAATATGATAGTGTATAACAAGACCCAATCTTTCCATACTAGCATGTTAAAACAAGTAACGAATACTTGCCGCGAGACGAAATGCGATAAGAGAGCGTTGAAGGAAACGCGATGAACGACTCCCAAAAGACCCAAGCTTGATTTCAACCTGACTTGTCCTCGGCTCTGGCTTGAGTTAGGGCTTGGCTAAGTTAATGAGATAGAGTTCAAATGCTCGGCAAAGCTTCCTTGGGCTGAGAAAAAAGCTTCTGTCAACGATGGGATGTTGCTTAGTTGGTGGGAACATAGATGAAGACGAGCTTGTTGGAGTTGTTGATGGTCATGGCGATGGGTTCTTGGTGGTTTTGGAGTTTGGGTTTGGCCATGGATGGGGTTCGGTGATGTGTTCGAGTGTTATGGCTTAAATAGAAGAAGAAGAAGAGGATATAATCAGAGAAAGAGATTGATATAAATAGGCTTGTAAAAATATATATAGTTACATAGAAATAGATAGAGAGATGAATTGTTATGATGATGAAAGAGATTATTAGGTTAAAATAGGAGTTTTGTATAGTTTAGGTGAGGAAATATTTGGTCAAGAGAGGGATTATTTGAGAGAGAAAAGATTTGTATAAATATATGTATATAAAGGCAAACTGCTAATTATCTTAACCTTGTTAAAACCATCACACAAAATATATCATAACAATATAAATCCTTATGACTACACGTCTAATGTTGGACCAACATACTACCATACCATAAAATACATATGTCTACTTATTAGAGCTATCAAATAAAATATCTTTTATTTAAAACTATCATAATAATATATATCCAATCACTAGATATGTAACAAAGAAATATACTATATTAGACAAGATATTATTAGATTGGAAAACAATTATTAAAATAACAATTATTATTTATTTAACTAGACAACCATTGTATATCTATGGTTAGAGAAAAATCTAGCCAATATATATTGTATGCAAAACACTAAAGATAAATTTGGCAATCAAATACTAAACTCTACCATCTCTATCTAACAGCTAGATAGCCATCATGACAAAATATATATATTAAACTCTAAATAATAAATTAAATAGTTTTATTAAAGAAAAATAATAAACTGATACTATCATGATACTGTACACCTGTTCTATGGTGTTACAGTCCTGTAAGAAGTCATAGCACAACAGGAGTGAGTTGCCAACTTGTGAGTAAAAATCGCATAACAAGATAGAAATTGCATGTATAAACGTGTATATTGCAGAAGGTAAATAAGCATACGAGTCACGAATGTAATATGCATAATTGCACAATGAAATGATAACAATCATCATTCGTCAATAACTCAACTGCATATATATATACCACGGTGTCAAATAGCTATCATATCTTTTCAATCTTAACATATAACCCCAGTCGGTATACTTCGGATATCCGCCGTGTTCAACATGTATCTGTAGCCAGTTCATCCCCATCTCAGTTACCGGATATCATCAAATCAGTCTACCATGTATCCATAATCGGTTCATCCATACCTCGATTACCGGATATCATCAATTCATAAAATACATGCATCTATAACCGGTTCATCCCTACCTCGATTACCATATTGTTGAATATAGGTGCCCTTAAGACAATTATTGTAATTGTAGGAGGACCTATATGGAGAGAACAATCTTACTCGAGATGATAGTATGCATCTGGTTTGTCTTTATCATTTATGTGTATACGTTTTACTAGTTATCACGTATCGCTAATACATAATGATAAAGCCTATAGGATCTTTCTTGACTACTAGGATTATGATAGGGATCATATTGGTGGGGGGCCTGGGTAGTCCATAAGCACATTCTTAAAAGTCCCTAGTCGTAGGAGTATCGAGACAGGGTATCGGTACTCCAGTTTTGACTAGTGTATACATTTCTTGATCCTGTATGGGACAATGGTTGATCCCATAGCTATTGGTGTTTGACACCGAAGATTGTATACAGGTACTCATTAGCTTATGAGTTACACTAAATGGACCCACCGAGAACTCCTAGATAGTATTATAACTATCGTCAGATAGCAGCTCCCCGGCGATATGAGGTAGGGTAGTCTGTAGACCTGAGATCGTCATAGTGTCATGTCCGGTTCCCATTATGCTTTGATTACTACCCTACCATAGCTTTAAAGAGCCGTGAAAATATGTTTTAGTTGGGTACAGTCCCGATCCAGATGGAAGCAGTGAGCGATCGAAAGGGATTCGTCTCTCCCAGTATAGAGAGTTGATGTCACGCTGTGCATGATTGACTATAACCATAAATCCCTTGCCAGGGCAGATGAGATTTACTGATAGGGTTATCGGTAGTTTCTCGGTTAGTTATGAGTTTGATATCGTCATGACTTATCGGATTATTGGGAGTCTAAAGGTTTCCACCTCCCAGACCCGGTATGCGATACTCTTAGACAAAAAGACTAGACTGTATGATGACTATCACTGATAGACTCTGCAGGGTACGGATGAGATTGCTTGTCAACCTTACTTTCATTCAATATTATGGTAGCCATTACATATAGCTAGTACCACTGACGTGCTTATAGGTTAACCCGGTAGAGATTGATCTGAAAGTATTTCAAATCAATTGGATATGATCCTGACCTATTGCCAGTGTATTTCGAGCTTTCAGAGTCCCACACAGAGGTTTCCAGGCTCTGGCGAAACGGTGTAGAAAGCATATGGGGATACATGTATGAGCTCTATTAAACACGTGTGTTTGATACACGTACTTTAATCGGGCGTTTTATGATATTAGCCGGTATATATATTGATATAACTGGATTATTAAATTAAGTGTTGATTTAATAATTATATATATATATATATATATATATATATATATATAATATTTTCTAGTATCATGCTTACTTGATTTTTTCTCTCTTTATGTATTTGTATATGATACAAATACTTATTAATATGTATTTGATACATGTTACTTGTGTGTATAAGATACACATTGAGTATGATATGAGATCAACTCGTTTTCTTTATTTATTTAAAATATAGAAATGAGTCAAAGAAATGAGAAAGGTGTAGATATTTTTTGAAGTCTATTGAACTTTTCATTTAGATAAATATTGTTATTTTTTGTTCTCATGATCATTCTCATCCTCCTTTTCTCTCTCATGAAATTTTATTTAGAGAGTTAGATAAAGGAAAAGGGAAGAAATTAAGTGAGATTCATATCTGCATCATCTAATTTTAGTATCCTAGCAATATTAAGAGACTGGTTGCTTCACAAGATCACCATCTAGTGGAGGTAGAGCTTGAGTTGGAGTTCCCTCGGGTGGATCATCTTCGACAAAGTAGAACGGCGAGCAAGCTCGTTGTCACGCCCCGCTTCCCAAAAGACGGGAGCAGGAAATGTAACGAGACCCGCGGCATATTTATTCCGAGAATGTCATTTCCCACAATAAATACGCTAAGCGTATATAAGCAGCATAAAGTAACAAGAATAAACAAAAGAATGAAATCCAACTCTGATTTATTACATTCAAGATTCATAGTTGACAAAATATCTGAATACAAGATACGATACCATAATAAGCCTTAACAAGGAGGCATACATAAATAAACTGAAATGAAATAAAAACCTGAATGGAACCAGACGTCCAGTTGTGATGCGAACCGGTTGTACTCCTTTTCGACCGCTTCTATTTTCTCTGTCTAAATGCTACCTGACGAACATTCCAAAAATAGAAAGAAGTGGATGGAATGTCCATCAGCGAACTTTCGCTCGGTAAGTCCCCAAGAAAGGTGGGATATGAATGTACATAAATGAATATGGAAGGTGACATGTGATATAGTGTGAAAAGAAATGAAACATGAACGAGTATAGTATGGTAATATTAATGACAACTATGTAAGCATGGCAATATAACATAAGCATAGCAAACAAGTATAGTATGGTCGTGTAGTGTAGGTATAATGAACATGAAGTAATGTAATGACAAGTAAAAAGTATGTGGAACTGAACATGGGTATATGTCCTATGGATCTCTATATGGTCACTATGTTAGCGTTAAGTTCCAAGTGTGAATGTCAACACAACTGTAGAAGTATTCACGAGCTCGAGAGTGGGGCCCCGGAGCAAGAAAACATGGGCTCATTTCATGTGTTAGCATCAGGACTCCAAGTTGTGGAGGAGTTGACCCGACTGAGATTCGAGTAAATAGAAAAAATAGGTTAATACGGGACTCCTGAAGCTCCGTTGGATTCACACAAGAAACTGTCCCGAACACCCCGAGTATAGTATATATGATAACTTTAAGATATCCTTAGTTAATTTGATTGGTTGATTATAATATATCTTGATCAAAACCATAGATTGCAAAAGTTGTAGAATGAAGTCAAGTAGAATGTGAGTCATGTCAATTGCAATTTTGAGTCAAGTTAAGTGAGTCGAGTAGATTGAGTTCAAATTCAAGTTCAAGTTTAGGTTCGAGTTTGGATTCGAGTTGAGTTAAAATCCAGTTTAGATTTGAGTTTGTGTTCAAGTTATAGACATTTCTTATAAATGGATTTTGTAACGATTCTGAAATCCCAGTACAAAAATTACTTGTTTATTGTATAGAAAGGATATTTCAGCCTGCTGTAAAGTTATAAGTTATTTTTGTTAGGAATATGTATGCCCTAGAGGCCATTATTGTTTGATATAGTGGATGCTTGGACATATATATAGAGGACTTTATTGCTCGACATGATAGTATGCTATCTGGTTGCTCTTTATCTTAACATGTACACTTGTATTATTGCACTGTCTCTCGGATACATGTTGATAAAAACCTTATGATGTTTGCTTGACTACCAGGACTATGATGCGGATCATACTACTGGGATTTATGTAGTCCACAAGCACATCCTTTAATTGTTCCTAGTCGAGGGGGTATCGAGACAGGGGATCGATATTCCAGAGTAGATTAGTATGTACGTTTCGTGATCCTATAGGGGGCAATGGTTGATCCTGTCATGCCCCGCTTCCCAGTGTATGGGGAGGGGACAAGGCGAGGTCCACTACGTATTTATTCAGAAGTAAATACACTAAGCGTATCTAAGCAATATAAAGTAAAATATACACAAGAGATATAAATATAAATGAACAGCAACTTTTATTTCTTCAACATTTCTTTACAATACAGTACTGGAAAGTAAATACAAGTCTGGAATGCAATGCCTAAACAATGGCATAACTGAAATGAAAAGTATCTACAAGTAAAGCCTAATGGTCGTGCTACTCAGTAGTCGGCTCCAAGTGTTCCTGGCTGGTCTCGAACTCCTCAGTATCGGGTCCTCCTGACAACATTCCAAAGAAAGAAGAGAGAAGGAATGTAGTCAGCGAACAATCGCTCGGTAAGTCCCAAAGAAAGAAGGAGAAAAATAGACAGAGAATAGAACAGGTGAAGTAGATAATGTTATATTTGTTATACTAACGTAGTTGTTGTAGCTTGGTACGGAATATGCCGGTGTATACGAGAGGAGTCCAACTTATACCATGGACGTTGGTAACCCGTAGTATAAGGCTCCGTCGATAATACCACGGAACAACGGTATGAATGTAATTACATCTTTTAGTGACCACCTTGTGCCACCTTTAACATGTTCCGTACCAGTCTACCCCTTTATAAACTCCATAATGTTTAATGTATTGATTGTACTGATTGTATTGTATTGTCTTGTAGTAAATGGAAGACTTGCCGAAACTATGATATCAGTAAATGAAATGGATATAAATGGATAGTCATGTAATCAGAAGATATCCATGGTTTGGTTCGGTCGATATAGATTGAATTCTGCTATAAATAGATTCATGTTGTATTGCAGTTATACTTGAATTGAATTCAAGCCAGATTGATTATAATCAGATTTGACCGTGAGTCTAACTGAGTCAGACTTTTAAACAGAATTGAAGTCCTGATTGTTTTGGTGTTATCGGTAACAGCTGCACATGGACGGTAGGATTTGGGTCTTTTTCCAAGATAATTACCATGTTGATAACACCATTGTTAGGTTGTCTACCTTACATAGGCAAGCACGCATATTCTCCGGCTCCCTGAGGCTCAAGAGAACTGGACTCGCTTAAACCTATGTTTACTAGGGTCCTTATTGTAAATTAATATAACTTGAGAGGGTTTTATGAAAAATAGTTTTGATACATTTTTAAAATACACCTCAAGTATTTAATTATCGTCTTTAGAGTTTTCATAATTGTAATTTTTTTATAAAGTGAAATATTCCAGTGGATATAACCTAGTTTTCATTGTATATGGTATTTAGTGTAATCTTGGAATGGTATTGAATTATAAAAGTAGTTTCATAAAATTTGTGATTCCTTTGATTTAGAAAACATGGAATATATATATAATATATTTAAAGTAAATATTTTGATTGTATTTATATATATCTAAGATTTATAAAAAAATATAATTTATTTATTAAATAGAAATCACATTTTTCTTAAAAATTGCATTAAAATTCCATCGAGATCGAATGCTCCTTGCGGAGGTCTCATCTCGCTCTACTAGGTCCGAGGATGTGTGATAACCCGCACCATCCCGATCAGGGTTCCCCAAAATGGGTTGTAGAGGCGTATTTGTAAGGAATTAAGTAATACACTTTTTAAAGAAAACGGTTTTTGAATGTTTAAGGTATTTAAATGTAAACTCGTATTTTTCCATAAACTAATGTCCCAAGAGTTATCATGCTATGTCAAAAATGTGTGTTGTGATGAGTTAGGTCATTACCTCATGAGTTTTCTAAAGGTAATATATGGGAATATGTTGAATTGTGTCGAAAGTAAATATATGGTATTTAACCGTAAAAATACGATAAAAGTTGCATAATAGATTCTTTTAAGATGAAACTTGTTCTAATATATTTGTTAATGATTACTAAACAATCTATTAAAAATTTGTAGGTTTGTTATTAAGAAAAATTTAGATTTTTAAAGAAAAGATAATCGGAAGCCGGAATAACTCCGCTTCCGACGATTTTTGAAAAGGAAAAATTTTAGAATAGCAAAAGAGGAGGGGAGAAGGGACTTACTGACTATTAAGAAGGAAGGGAGAAAGAAGAAGCTTTCGGGACCGTCGGGACGTCGTTTCGTCGCCAGATTCTTCTTGGAACGTCGCCGGAACTTCGCCTCTTGCTAACTCCACTTGTATAACTTAGGACTTGGAAATTTTGGAGAGTTTTTCTAATGGAATTTTGAATGAGGAGGGATTAAATGTGGTGTGATATTTATAGGAAAAATTAGGGTTTAGGGTAATGAAGAATAGAATTAAAATATGCATTAAAATGAATTAAAGAGAGGAATTATCACTCTCTGGATGTTTTTAGAGTAAACAAACAACATGCGGGTAATGGGGTAGGCGAAGGGGTTCAGGGGTAAAAATTTGGGGAGCATCCCCTACGGGGGGCCCGGCGGTGCCGGCCGTAAGCCTCATCTCGCCGGTCCAAATCCGGTGAGGGGGCTTGGAATCTTTGCCACGTGTCATGTTCAGTGTATTTAACAATTTGCACATGTTTGTTTAATTTATGACTTTTCATTTTACGTGCAGTGCACGTGCAAACTTTTGGGCTTCTAAAAGATTAAAAGAAAATCAATTAAAAATATATGTGTATGGGGGGATTTGAACACAGGGGCTATGTTACAGCAGTTCAAGGCTTTACCAAGGAGCTACAAGTGCTTTCTTGCTGTTCAAAAGCAAATCAAATTTATAACTTGTGCTCGTGCTTAGGTACTCCTTTCTGTATTTTTGAAAAAATTCTGTACAGAAAGTTTAGGGTTGTTACATTCTACCCTCCTTATAAAAATTTTGTCCTCGATATTTGTAGAAGGAAAGTGTAGCAGATTCAAGAAAAGTTTGGTGATAGTGATAATGTTAGAACTATTGATAGTGCATGAAAGATATTTGGAAGAACGAAAGAATGCAAAAGTTTTTGTAAGATTGAAAAAAATATGAGGGAATTACCAGGGTTACCTTGGTCTATAGTCTCGGCTTCTACGGCCGCTAATGTGAAAGCCTGACGCCGGGATACATTCCTCCTAGCTGGAGGCACATTCCTCTGTCCTTGGGACATATTTCTCTGCCCTTGAGACATATTCCTCAGTGCCTGATGGAATTGGCGATTAGGCTGTGCAGGAGGTCCACGTGGAGGTGGAGCTGAAAGAGCAAAATGAGGTGCAGGAGTCTGGATAGCTGGCCGTTGCGGATAAGTGTTGTGAGTTGGAACTGTGTTGCGCCTATAAGGACATGTTCCAATTCTATGATTGGATGCGCCACAAACTAAGCACAGGACTTTTGCGCGCCTACAATCCTTCTACAGGTGTCCATCCCTCTTGCAGTAAAAGCAAAAATCTGGACTTGGCCGGTTATTTGTTTCTTCCGGTCTCCTGGGTTCAAAAGTTGGCCTTGATGAGGCTCCTCATGCCATCTGAGTGGCAGGGTGCTTCACTTCGGCAGATTAGGGTTTGCCTTTCTTCTTCACCGCTGCCTCATATCGACGGGCAGCTTTCAAAGCCAAGTTGTGGGTTAGGAAATCCCCTGTAGTTAAGGCAGCTTTGATCTCTGTATCTAACCCTTGCTGAAATCGTCTGCACCTGATCTCAGCAGTCAGAATGAGGTGTGCCACGAACCTACTGAGCATAGTAAACTCAATATCATACTCATCCACAGATTTGGTCCACATCGAACCCTGTTGTAGACGGATGAATTGTTGCCCCATGTCAAATCCGGCACTCTCTGAAAAGTACTTCGCGTCGAACATGTCGCGAAAGGTTTTCCATTCGATCGACTGGTCAAGACGGCTTTCTTCCGCCTTTCACCAAACTCGGGCGTTGTCGGTGAGTTGCAGCTTCGCAACTCATACCCAAGCGATCTCTGGCACTTGTGCTGCTGCCAGATCATCCTCGATGCTCTGAGCCCATTCTTCCACTTTCAGAGGGCTCACTTTCCCCGAAAATTTCTTTGGGTGCAAAGCCCAGAATTGCTTTACTCCGGCGCTTCCGCTTCTGGACGGTTCAGTAATATAGCAGTCTTCTGCTGTTGTCCTTCCAGGAGGCTTCGGATTACCTCAAGCAGTACCGTCTGCTCATTGATCGGAGTAGCAACGGTAGGCATAAGCGGTAGAGGTGGTGGTGTGTTTTTGAAGTTGGTGCTGGTATTGTTTGGAGAATCCAAAACCTTGAAAGAAAAATAGGGTTAAGATAGATTCAAAATATATAAAATTGTAAGATTCAAGGAACATGAAATGTAAAGAATGTTTTTAGTTGCTGATTCTTGTGTTATATTGCTTAGGACTTCATGCAGAATTGACCTGCATGTCCATGCAGAACTGACCTGCATGGTAGGGTTCCATGCAGCACTGACCTGCATGGTAAGGTTCCATGCAGCACTGACCTGTATGGGCTGCCAACAAAACCTGTCATGCCCCGCTTCCCAGTGTACGGGGAGGGGAAGCGGTGAGGTCCGCTACGTATTTACTCAGAAGTAAACACGCTAAGCGTATCTAAGCAATATAAAGTAAAATATACACAAGAGACATAAATATAAATGAACGGCAACTTTTATTTCTTCAACATTTCTTTACAATACAATACTGGAAAGTAAATACAAGTCTGGAATGCAATGCCTAAACAATGTCATAACTGAACTGAAAAGTATGTACAAGTAAAGCCTAATGGTCGTGCTACTCAGTGGTTGGCTCTAAGTGTTCCTGGCTAGTCTCGAACTCCCCAGCGGCGGGTCCTCCTGATAACATTCCAAAGAAAGAAGAGAGAAGGAATGTCGTCAGCGAACAATCGCTCGGTAAGTCCCAAAGAAAGAAGGAGAAGAATAGAAAGAGAATAGAACAGGTGAAGTAGATAATGTTATATTTGTTATACTAACGTAGTTGTTGTAGTTTGGTACAGAATATGCTAGTATATACGAGAGGAGTCCAACTTACACCGTGGACTTTGGTAACCCATAGTATAAGGCTCCATCGATAATACCACGGAACAACGACATGAATGTAATTACGTCTTTTAGTGACCACCTCGTGCCACCTTTAACATGTTCCATACCAGTCTACCCCTTTATAAACCCCGTAATGTTTATTGTATTGATTATACTGATTGTATTGTATTGTCTTGTAGTAAATGGAAGACTTGGCGAAACCATGATATCAGTAAATGGAATGGATATAAATGAATAGTCATGTAATCAGAGTATATTCATGGTTCGGTTCGGTCGATATAAATTGAATTCTGGTATAAATAGATTTATATTGTATTGTAGTTATACTTGATTTGAATTCAAGCCAGATTGATTATAATCAGATTTGACCGTGACTCTAACTGAGTCAGACTCTTGAACAGAATTGAAGTCCTGATTGTTTTGGTGTTATCGGTAACTGCTGCACATGTATGGCAGGATTTGTGTCTTTTTCTAAGACAATTACCATGTTGATAACACCGTTGTTAGGTTGTATACCTTAGATAGGCAAGCACGCATATTCTCCGGCTCTCTGGGGCTCAAGTGAACTGGTCCCGCTTAAACCTATGTTTACTAGGGTCCTTATTGTAAATCAATATAACTTGAGGGAGTTTTATGAAAAATAGTTTTGATACATTTTTAGAATAAACCTCAAGTATTTAATTATCGTCTTTAGGGTTTTCATAATTGTAATTTTTTTTATAAAGTGAAATATTCTAGTGGATATAACCTAGTTTTCATTGCATATGGTATTTTAGTGTAATCTTGGAATGGTATTGAATTGTAAAGGTAGTTTCATGAAATTTTTGATTCGTTTGATTTAGAAAACATGGAATATATATATATATATAATATATTTAAAGTAGATATTTTGATTATATTTATATATATATATATAATATTTATAAAACATAGAATTTATTTATTAAATAGAAATCACATTTTTATTAAAAATTGCATTAAAAATTTCATCGAGATCGAATGCTCCTTGCGGAGGTCTGCAACTCGCTCTACTAGGCCCGAGGATGTGCGATAACCCGCACCATCCCGATCGGGGTTCCCCAAAATGGGTTGTAGAGACGTATTTGCAAGGAATTAAGTAATACACTTTTTAAAGAAAACGGTTTTTGAATGTTTAAGGTATTTAAATGTAAACTCATATTTTCCCATAAACTAATGTCCCAAGAGTTATCGTGCTATGCCAAAAATGTGTGTTATGATGAGGTAGGTCATTATCTCGTGAGTTTTCTAAAGGTAATACAAGGGAATATGTTGAATTGTGTCGAAAGTAAATATATGGTATTTAACCGAAAAAATACGATAAAAGTTGCATAATAGATTGTTTTGAGATGAAACTTGTTTTAATGTGTTTGTTAATGATTACTAAACAATATATTAAAAATTTGTATGTTGTTATTAAGAAAAAATTAGATTTTTAAAGAAAAGATAATCGGAAGCCGGAATAACTCCGCTTCCGACAAGTTTTGAAAAAGAGAAGTTTTAGAATAGCAAAAGAGGAGGGGAGAAGGGATTTACTGACTATTAAGAAGGAAGGGAGAAAGAAGAAGCTTTTAGGACCGTCGGGACGTCGTTTCGTCGCCGGATTCTTTTTGGAACGTCGCCCGAATTTCGCCTCTTGCTAACTCCACTTGTACAACTTGGGACTTGGAAATTTTGGAGAGTTTTTGTAATGGAATTCTGAATGAGGAAGGGTGAAATGTGATGTGGTATTTATAGGGAAAATTAGGGTTTAAAGTAACGAAGGATAGAATTAAAATGTGTATTAAAAATGAATTAAAGAGTGGAATTATCACTCTCTGGATGTTTTCAGAGTAAACAAACAATATGGGGGTAGTGGGGTAGGCGAAGGGGTTCAGGGGTAAAAATTTGGGGAGCATCCCTTACGGGGGGCCCGACGGTGCCGGCCATAGGCTTCATCTCGCCAAGCCAAATCCGGTGAGGGGGCTTGGGACCTTCACCACGTGTTATATTCAATGTATTTAACAATTTGCACATGTTTGTTTAATCTATGACTTTTCATTTTACGTGCAGTGCACGTGCAAACTTTTGGGCTTCTAAAAGATTAAAAGAATATCAATTAAAAATATATGTGGCTAGGGGGATTTGAACACAGGGGCTATGTTACAGCAGTGCAAGGCTTTACCAATGAGCTACAAGTGCTTTCTTGCTGTTCAGAAGCAAATCAAATTTATAACTTGTGCTTAGGCTTAGGTACTCCTTTCTGTATTTTTGAAAAAATTCTGTAAAGAAAGTTTAAGGTTGTTACAGATCCCATAACCATGTTTGACATCAAAGATTGTACACAGGTGCTCATTAGAGAATGGGTACACCGAACGGGATTCGTCGAGAACTCTTAGATGGTACTATACCTATCGCTAGATAGCAGTTCTCTGGTGACACTGGTACAGATTAGTATGTAGACCCGAGATCGTCATAGTGTCTTGTGTGGTTCCCACTGTGTTTTGATTTCCTCCTTACCACGGCTCAAAGGAGTCGTGTAAACAGGTGGATTTTGGGTACAGTCCCGAGTCACATGGAGGTAGTAAGCGATAGAAGGGGTTTCGTCTCTCCCGATATGGGAGTTGATGTTGCGCAATGCTCGATTGTCTATAATAGTAGGTCTCTGGCCAGGGCTAATGAGATTTACTGGTAAGTGTTATCAGTAGTTTCTCGAACCGTTATGAGCCATACATCGGCATGACTTATCAAGTTACTGGGGTCTGACGATTCCACCCCTAGACTTAATATGTGACATATCAGATGAAAAGACCAGACTGTACGGTAAGTGTTACTTATAGGCTTCAAAGGAGTTTGGATAAGCTTGCTTGTTGATCTTCTATTCGCTCAATACCTGGGTAGCCGTTACGTCCAGCTGGTACCGCTGACGGCTTGTAGGTAACTGATATGATCATTACCTACAGCTGGTACCGTTGGTTCCTCTCTATCTTATGACTGTCATAAGTTTGAGAAAAGAATAGGGAAATACCAGGATTCTCATGCCACCCGAACTTAGAAAAAGCATGCTGATACATCTTCTTCGGGTGTGTTCGTTACCAAGAACTATTTTTCGGTTTGCTCTACGTCCTGAGTATTGGATACCGGATCAGGACCCATGTTTGTAATTTGTTACATGGGTTAAGGAGAGATAGAGAACTGGAAAAGGGTGATATGTCTCTCAAAGTAGCGAATGGAGTAATTGTTGCAGCCAAATCAGTTGGCGAATATCACCTTATATTACCAAATGGTAATACATTGATTCTGAACGACCGTTATTTCGTAACGGTATATACGTTCTAAACCAAATGATAGTTCTAAACTTATAGAACACACACAAAAGGAAAAGTACAGAAAATGAACGAAGCCTTCTTGTGGCATTATAGACTTGGTCATATCAATGCGACAAGACTAGCTAAGTTGTATAAAGATGGATATTTAAATCCGTTCGAATTTACATCTTATGAAACTTGTGAGTCATGTCTCAAAGGCAAGATGACCAAAACTCCGTTTACTGAACACGGAGAAAGAGCTATTGAACTCTTGGGACTAATACATAGTGATGTATGCGGTCCTATGTCTACATATGCCAGGAATGGTTTCTTGTACTTTATTACATTCACCGATGATCTCTCAAGATTCGGACATGTGTTTTTGTTGAAACATAAATCTGAAGCTTTTGAGAAATTCAAGGAATATAAGTACGAAGTTGAGAACTAGACGGGTAAAAATATTAAAGTCCAACGATCTGATCGGGGAGGAGAATACTTGAGCACAGAATTCCAAGACTACTTAAAAGAAAATGGGATTCTCTCTCAGCTTACTCTTACGTATACACCACAGCACAATGGAGTATCGGAGCGGAGAAATTGCACCCTATTAGATATGGTGCACTCTATGATGAGTGTTGCTGAGTTACCTATTTCCTTTTAGGGTTATGCACTAGAGACAGTTGCATACCTATTGAATCAAGTTCCATCAAAATCAGTGCCTAAAACACTATATGAGATATGGAGTGGAAAAAAACCATATCTTAAACGAGTTAAGATATAGGGTTGTTTGGCCTATGTTAAAAAACAGAATCCGGACAAACTCAAGGCACGATCAGTTCTTTGCAAGTTTGTGCAATATTCGAAAAATTCACATGGATATATCTTCTACTACACTGAGGAACAAAAGGTGTTTGTTTCTCAACATGCCACCTTTTTGGAAAAGGAATTTCTTGTGAAAGAAATTAGTGGTAAAGAGGTAGAGCTGGAAGAAATTCCAGCTACACAAACTACAACTGATGATTTGATAGAACCGGAGGATCCAATAGTCTCCGACGAACCTCAGCCACTCCGCAGATCTATCAGGGTTCCTCATCCACCTGAGAGATACTACGGTTTTCTCATAGACTGTGGGAGAGAGGATTGCATCATGGAAGATGATGACCCAACTAGTTTCGAGCAGGCCATCACAAGTGGAGACTCTGTGAAATGGCTGGATGCTATGCGATCTGAGATGGAATCCATGTACACCAATAAAGTATGGACTTTAGAGTTGCTCCTGAAGGGGTAAAACCCATAGGGAGCAAGTGGATCTTTAAGAAGAAAATTGGTGTAGATGGAAAGGTTGAGACCTTCAAAGCTAGACTTGTAGTAAAAGATTTTCGTCAATGACCAGGTGTAGATTATGATGAAACCTTTTCTCCAGTCACTATGCTTAAGTCCATCAGGATCCTACTTGCCATTGCTGCATACCATGACTACGAGATCTAGCAGATGTACGTCAAGACCGCTTTTCTAAATGGTGATTTAGAAGAGAGTGTGTACATGACACAGCCAAAGGGCTTCATAGACAGTTGGAGCAGCGGAAAGGTGTGCAAGCTGCTTAAATCAATTTACGGATTAAAGCAGGTATCGCGGAGCTGGAACATCTGTTTTGATGAGGCAGTTAAAGAGTTTGACTTCATCAAAAATATAGATGAACCTTGTGTATACAAAAAGGTTGTAGAGAGTAAGGTTGTCTTCCTCGTATTATACGTGGATGTCATACTCTTGATAGGAAATGATTTTCCTATGCTACACTCGATCAAGCTCTTCGTATCACAAAAATTCTCCATGAAAGATCTAGGTGATGCCTCATACATCATGGGGATAAAGATCTATATAGATAGATCTAAACCGATGTTGGGATTGTCCCAATCCAGGTACATAGACACCATACTAAAGAGGTTTAGTATGAAAGATTTTAAGCATGGTAATTTACCCGCTTGTTTAAGAATCACTCTCTCCAAAGAGATGTCTCCCAAGACTTTTGGAGAAGGCTCGCATGCAAGAGATACACTATTCTTCTACAGTCGGGTCTATCATGTATACGATGTTATGTACCAGACCGGATGTAGCTTACTCACTAGGTGTAGTGAGTAGGTATCAATCAGATCCTGGGAAAAAGCACTGGACAGCTGTGAAGAACATTCTTAAGTACTTGAGAAGGACTAAAGAAATGTTCTTGGTGTATGGTAACGGAGAACTCCTGGTGGTGTCTTTAACCGATTCAAGCTTCCAGAGTGATAAGGACGACAGCAAGTTGTTCTCGGGTTTTGTCTTCACCCTCAACGGAAGGGCAATATATTGGAAGAGTTCCAAGCAAGATACCGTAGTAGACTCGACGATGGAGGCTAAATACATCGCTGCCAACAACGCTGCCAAAGAGACTGTCTGGATGAAGAAGTTCATTGCTGAACTTGGTATGGTTCCATACATTGAGCATCGATGCCTTTGTATTGTGATAATAATGGAGCTGTGGCTTTGGCCAAGGAACACTGGTTCCATCAGCAATCCAGACATATTCTTAGGCGGTATCACCTGATTCGGGTGATAGTAGATCGCCGGGAGATCGAAGTCAGGAGAGTAGATACGAAGAACAACACGGTGGATCCACTCACGAAGGCCCTCCCCCAGATGCAGTTTGAGAGACTTTTTGGGATGTCGGGTGTGAGATATTACAACAACTAGCCTTAGTGCAAGTGGGAGATTGTTAGGAATATGTATGCCCTAAAGGCCATTATTGTATGATATAGTGGATGCTTGGACATTTATAGAGAGGACTTTCTTACTCGACATGATAGTATGCTATCTGGTTGCTCTTTATCTTAACATGTACACTTGTATTATTATACTGTCTCTCTGATACATGTTGATAAAGTCCTTAGGATGTTTGCTTGTCTACCAGGACTTTGATGCGGATCATACTACTAGGACTTGTGTAGTCTACAAGCACATCCTTTAATTGTTCCTAGTCGAAGGAATATCGAGACAGGGTATCGATATTCCAGAATAGACTAGTGTGTATGTTTGTTGACCCTGTAGGGGATGATGGTTGATCCCATAACCATTGGTGTTTGACATCAAAGATTGTACACAGGTGCTCATTAAAAAATAGGTACACCGAACAGGACTCGCTTAGAACTCCTAGATGGTACTATACCTATCATCAGATAGCAGTTCTCTGATGCCACTGGTACAGGTTAGTCTGTAGACCCGAGATCGTTATAGTGTCTTGTGTGGTTCCCATCGTGCTTTGATTTCCTCCCTACCATGGCTCAAAAATTCGTGCAAACAGGTGAATTTTGGGTACAATCCCGAGTCACATGGAGGCGGTGAGCGATAGGAGGGGCTTCGTCTCTCTCGGTATTGGGAGTCGATGTTGCACTATGCTCGATTGGCTATAACAGTAAATCCCTGGCCAGGGCTGATGAGATTTACTGGAAAGTGTTATCGGTAGTTTTTCGAACCGTTATGAGTCATACATCGGCATGACTTATCAAGTTGTTGAGGTCTGACGATTCCACCCCTAGACTCGATATGCGAAATATTAGACGAAGAGACCAGACTATACGATAAGTGTTACTTATAGGCTTCAAGGGAGTTTGGACAAGCTTGCTTGTTGATCTCTATTCATTCAATACCTGAGCAGCCGTTATGTCCAGCTAGTACCGCTGACGGCTTGTAAGTAACTGATGTGATCATTACCTACTGCTGGCGTATTGACGAATCTTTAGAGTCCCACACAGAGGTTTCATAGTTCAAGTGAAACGAAGTAGGGCACATATAATGATATGTGCGGGGGCCTGAGTAAATACGAGTACGTGATACCGTATTCTAATCTGGCGATAATTGTTATTGGTCAGGTTATATGTGATATAACCGGATTATTGAATCAAGTGTTGATTTGATAATGTGATATACAGATAAATGATTAGTCGGTTATATGTGATATAATCGGATTATTGAATCAAGTGTTGATTTAATAATATGAAATATATTTATATTTGATATAATTATATATTGACTAATATTATTGCTCACTAACTAATATTCTCTTAATATATATATTTATATATGTGTGTGTGTTATATATATTTATATATACATATATTGGATTTTCTATTTTAAGAAAATAGAAAATATGAGGTGGAAAATGGGGAGATATTTATGGAATGAGTGAAGCATGGCTTTTGCTTTATTTTATTCATTTGCTATCACTATTGAAGCATGGTCTAATATATTATTTGATGATATTTGTTGCTTCAATAAGTGAGTAGAGTGCAAGCCATTCTTCACTTGGTTTTTGAGAAAAACCTTTGCTCTTTCACTCTCCATTTTTCTGTCTTCCTCTTCTACTTGCTTCAAGCCCTATCCCTCACATGTGTTGTGAACCCTAGGGCTTGTGAGAATCCTAAGTGAGGTTAAAACCCCTACTTCATCATCCTATTTTAGATTAGCCATTTAAATTAGGGTGTTTCCTTAGCTTGAATTAGAGAAGTTTGAAGGTGGATCATCTTCGACACGAAAATCATGAAGCAAGCTTGTTCCTTCTTCAAGTGAAGCCTAGAGAAGTCGTAAGGACTACTACCCAGAGCTATTGAAGTGAAAGACACGATCTACAAAGTTTGTAATCTCTTTCATTTAGTGTAGTTCTTTATATATCATGCTTTAAACTCTAATACTCTAGTTAAGATTCTAGGTTAGTGTAGCTTAGCATACCAATTTTTTGAAAATTGCATGCTTGATGCCGGTTAAAACCCAGTGGTGGTGCTAGGACACACTTTCAATTTTTGTTCAATAAAAGCAAAAAAAATAACATGTAGCTCACTGGTTAAGCCTCTCCACTACTGTGACATAGCCTATATGTTCGATTCCCCTTAGTCCCAATTATTTTTTAAGATTTTTTCTTTTTAATTTTTCTGAAGCCCAAAAGTTGCATGTGCAATACACAGAGAAACGAAAAGTTTCAGAAAAATCAAACAGACGCAATGAGGAGTAAACACTGATTAAAGCACGTAGCACGAATCTTGAGGCAATTGGCTCAATCCGACCACCCGTTTCTCTATTTTGGCCTCCGTCGATGGTCCAATTTGGTCTATATAACTTCGTGCTTTGCACACAAGTCCCTACGACTCCCCTCAACTCTCCTGCACTGTTTTATTTTCCTGCAATCAAACAGAGACTCTTCAAATCCCTAATTAACATCATTAAATCCATTTTAATTCATTTTATTTCACAACCTCTCTCATTTTTACTCTATAAATACCACCCATACCCTATCTCTCCTCCATTCTAAAATTTTTATCCAATTTCTCCCAAAATTTTCTATGTGCAAGAGGAGTCAGGTAGAGTTAGCAACCAAGTTCTCTTTCGTTGAAGATCGAAGTCAATCTCAGAGCTACCGTGACGCCACGAGCCCCTTCTCTCTTCCTTACTCTTTTCTTGACGTTATCAAGCCGTAAGTCCCTTCCCCCTCTCCTTCTTTTCAACTAAAATCGCATTCTTAAAATATATCGGTAAAGTTGAGTTAGAACCGATATTGCTTTCTTTTTAAACTTTTCACCCACTTGATTAGCAAAATAAATCACAACAACACTATAAAACCATTCTTAACCTTATTCACATCATTTAGCTTTTTAGCATAATGAAAATTTTCATATGAAATACTCATATATCGAACTTTTTCATTTAAATACCATGAGCTTTAATATAACCGTAATTTCAATAACTAGAGTATAAATCTTTAGATTATTCACGGGGTAACGACCTACCCGACACGCACACTATGGTTTCATATCACGGTATTCTATGTATATGGGTCATTCAAAGAAGAAGATTTTCATTAAAATACCGTTTTTTTCAAAACGAGTTTCTTTTAAATCATAAATCCTTGGCAAATACATCTCTACAACTCTCGTCAGGGGACCCACTAATGGATGGTGTGGATTATCATATATCTTTGAAATAGTAGAGCGAGATGCAGAACTCCTCACGGAGTATTCGGTCTCGAAAGGAAATAAAATTACGGCTTTTAAGAAATACGACTTTTCTAAATAAAAACTAAACTTTGGAAATTATATAAAGCTATGAATTCATATTTTCAACAAAGGCATATTATGAAACTATATTTTTTAAAATGAAATATTAAAATTTTAATAAAATACCATCAAGTTTCCAAAAGAGCTAGTTTTCATAAAAATACCATAAACTTTTAAAAGCTAGGATTTTATCACTAAAACACCCCAACAATTAAAATACATGTTCATGAAAACCATAAATATTATAAATCATCCTCGAGGTTTATTTTTAAAACTATATTAAAGTATTTTTCATAAAACTCCTCGAGATATGCAAACAATATTTTTGGACTATACTATAAACTAATATAGGCTTAAGCGATATCATTTCTCTTAAGTCTCGAGAAGCCGGAGAAAGTGAGCGCTTACCTATTCAAGTTAGACATATTAACGGAGTTATCAATAGCAATTGTCTTAGAAAAAGACACAAATCCTGTCGTCTATGTGCAGCAGTTGCCGATTACTTCCGAACCTAAGATTTCAAGAACTAAATCCTTTCTTAAGATTCTGACTTCAACCTGAATCCAAACTCAAACTAGAATCCAAAATCAAACACGAACTTGAATATTTGATCATGAATCTGAACACTCGAAATCAAATATCAAACTCAAAATTGAATGCTTGACTGGACTTGACCGAACCATGGTTATAACTTGACATGAATACCTGAACACATGATTCCATCTTGAACATGAACCTGAACATTTTATATCCATGGATTCTGTCGAGACCTGTAATCTTAATGTATACAATACAATACAATACATGGGGATAAAGCGGTAGATTGGTACAGAACGTATTCGTGGCACGAGAGATCACTTTAAAAGACACCTATATGAATTCATGTGTCGTTGCCCCGTGGGTTATGACGGGGCCTTATACTACATGTTACCATAGTCCACGGGGTAAAATGGAGTCCTCTCGTATACATGAATACCTTCTTTATCAAATTACAAATAACCACGTTAGAATAACTATCTTATACCGGTAAATAAATATGCTTAGATACTCTCTTATATATAACCTTACCTATTCAGATTCACTTGATTTCTATTCATTTTCATCCATCATTACCTATTTCTTTTGGGGACTTACCGAACGCTAGTTCGCTGACGACATTCCTCTCTGTTTCTTTTCTTTGGAATGTTCGTCAGGAGGACCGGACTCTCAGGATATAGAGCCGAGCCAGAAAGATTTGGACTAGTTCGCTTCTCAGCCTGATTGTTAGCTCCTGCCTGTATTTACTTCCAATATGCCATTGTTTAGGCATTTGTTTTATCATTGTATCTTTTTATTACAAACTGTTGTATGTAAATTTGAATATAAATAAAGTTGTTGTTTCAATTTATTACTCTTGTTATTCTTGCACATTATTATATTACTTAATTACGCTTAACGTATTTTCTTAGTAAATACATTGCGGGCTTTCCACGTCGCTGTTTATGTCCACTGAGAAGCGAGGTGTGACAGATTTAACTTTTGAAAATCTTAAGTTTGGGAGAAATCGGACAACTGCTGCACATGGATGGCAGGATTTGTGTCTTTTTCCAAGACAATTGTCATTGATAACTCCGTTAATTTGCAGTATTGTCTAACCTGAATAGGCAAGCACTCACTTTCTCCGGCTCTCTGGGGCTCAAATGAAATGATACCGCTTAAACCTATATTAATCTAGAGTCCTTAAATATTTATATTTTGTTGTTTACATTGTATTTATATTGTTTGCATTTCTCGAAGGGTTTTTATGAAAAATATTTTAATATCGTTTAAAAATAAATCTCGAGAGTGATTTAGAATGTTAAGAGTTTTTATGAACATGTATTTTAATTTTAGTGGTATTTTATTAAAATTTTAATCTTTCATTTTAAAAGATAATTTTCACCATTTATTTTTATTGAAAATACAGATTCATAATTATAAATAATTTTCCAAAGTTAATTTGTTTCCAAAAAGTCGTATTTCTTTTAAATCGTATTTTCATTCCTTTCAAGCCCGAATTCTCCGTGAGAAGCTCTGCACCTCGCTCTACTATCCCAAAAATGTGCGATAATCCGTATCATCCATTAGTGGGTCCCCTAACGAGAGTTGTAGAGGCGCAATTGCAAAAGGCGGTAAAAATTTCGATAAAAACGTATTTTTATAAGTGATGGTATTTATTTGAAAAACGTATTCTTTTAAATTAACCATACATCTAAATATCGTGCTATGAATCAAAAGTATACATGTAGGGTAGGTCGTTACCCCGTGAATTTTCTAGAGGTATATATGCTAGTTATCGAAATAAGGGTTATACTAAAGTTCATGGTATTTTTCTGAAAAAGTTCGTTATATGATTATTTCACATGGAATTTTGGTTATACGAAAAGGCAAATGACGTGAATATTGATTTAAAGTGATAATAGAGTGATTATATGACATCTTGACCTATCAAGGATGGTAAAAACATTTAAAAGTTAAGATTTTTAAATGTTAACTCCACTTGTCGATATCATTTTAAACATTGATTTGAGATGAAAGGAAGGAGAGAGAGAAGGGACTTACATACACAAGCCGGTATTATCATCGGGCTTGTCTATCCGCCGATAGTCTCTCGTTACTAGAGAGACCTTCTTGAGAGCTTTTCATGTTCTCTTTCTAAGAATCTAGATGAAGAGGGAGATGGGAAATGATAGAAATGTGTGACGAAGAAAAAAAAGAGGAGTGACTTATAAAAAAGGTTTATGGTCGCCATAATTCTAATTAATTGTAGCTCATTACCATTCTAATTATTTTGGGAGTTAAAAAGAAAATGAAATGAAATGTCTCATTTGTAGGTTATGAGAAAAATGAAAATAATTGCAAGAATGGGGACTTGAACATGTGACCTATGAAATAACAATGCAAGGACTTTACAAATGAGCTACAAGGTTGTTCATGCATATATTTAATAAGAATTAAATATATGTTATTGTTTGAAAAGAAAGTGGGCTTTTGGGTTCATAGTTTTATAAAAGAAAATGAAAATGAGATTGGATTTGGGTTATGGATTGGATTAGGTCTTGCTTTTAATTTGAAATAGCTTAAGATTTAGTTTAAAGAAATGGGTTTGGGAAAAATAGATGAAATAATAAAATAATATATTTAATAGAAAACAAAATATACGAAAAATACTAAGAATAAATAAATACAATATTTTACTAAAGAAAGAAAATACAAATATATGGTAATATTGGGGTCGTTACACTCGTTCCCGGAGGACTTGGATCCAAGAAGGGGTCTTCCGCAATTGGACAGACACGCTACAAAGGTTGTAGCATGTTAAACTCCTAGATAGCTCTCCTTTTGTTCTCTAGTTTGTTTCAAGTTTAGGTCTTTGGGTTGATTCTAAGGTTTATGGTGCTATAGCTCACTATTTTTTTAAAATTATGCCTTCCGCTACGCTTTAAAACTCTACTAGACGAGTATAGTATCCTAATAAGGATATCATCAAATCATAAATACATGTTTCCCCCAATCAGAGCAAAGCTCTGTTTTGAATTTCAAAATTCAAAAATTGAAGTAACGCTTCAGATTCTGCGCGCTGCGCGCCACGTGTCAAACGCAGACGCGCTAGCGCCAGGTGCGCTGCGCCCTAGGCAGCGCACCCCCAATCAGAGCAAACCTCTGTTTTAAAATTCAAAATTTAAAAATTGAAGCAACGCTTCAAATCCAGCGCCAGGCGCACTGCGCGCCACGTGTCAAACACGGGTGCGCTAGCGCAGTTGCGCTGCGCGCCACATGTCAAAAAACGGGTGCGCTAGCGCGGGTGCGCTGCGCGCCACGTGTCGAACGTAGATGCACCAGCGCTGAAATTAAAAATTCCCCACCGTTAAATCAAAAGATCTAATAATAATAAATTATCAATTAATCAGAATTAAAATTCTGTTATGGAAAGATCTTTCCAATCTTATTAAAACAAGAAGATTATCTTCTGTAAAACAGAAGCCTCAGGATCAAAGATCCAACGGTAGGAAATATTCCCAAATCAATCAGAGAAAGATCTCTTAAACTGATTCAACAAATCATTTGGCCCTATATAAAGGCCCCTAGACTTCAAGTCTAAGATATACAGAAGAGATAGAGAAAACCCTCTGCAAATTTTGAGAAAACTCAAAGAGAAAGAAAGGCAAGCCTTTAGAAGAAGAAGATCATTTCTTCATCTTCAAGGTAAAGAACTAATTCTTGAACCATAGAGATGAAATCATCTCATTAAAACAGAAGAACTATCTTCTAAAAGATCATATATCTACAAAAGACCAAGGTCTTTGATAAAAAGAAAAAAGATCAAAAGAACTAATTATAAAAAGAAACTAAAAGAAGTATTTTACTTCATTCACAGATCTTTGATCTATAAAGGCAGAGCCTTTTTATAAAATAAAAACTTTTGTTCTTGAATCTTGAGGCAAACCCTCCTATAAGAAGAACATAAATTTATTCTTTGATCTTGAAAGTGCCTTGCACTCATGAACTGCGCTCTTGCGCTCATGGGACAGGCGCTCAGCGCCAAAACCTGCCACGTGTCAACCAAAGACACAATCTGCGCTTTGCGCTTATGAAACAGCGCACTGCGCTTATGGGCTGGCGCTCAGTGCCAAGCGCGCAACGTGTCACTCACTGGCGTGCCAACAGACTAGCGCAAAGCGCTCATAAATTAAAAGCGCAATGCGCTAATGAGCTCGCGCTTAGCGCTAAGCGCGACACGTGTCCTCTTCGTGTGCGCTACCTGACAGAAGCGCAATGCACTCTTTAACTGGCGCAAAGCGCCTGGCGCGCCACATGGCGCATTGTCAGAACACATTTTGTTTTGATAAAGACAAAAGATGTCAGAACTCAATGCTTAGCATTATTAAAAGGGCCGAGCCCAAATAAAGGCTTAATAGCCAAAACAATAAAAATGTTAAACATTTTTAATTGGACTTAGCCCAATTCTGGCCATAAGTCCTCAACTTATATTGAACTGAGCACATCTGCTCACAAATATTTAATAAATCTTAGTCCCAAACTGGGCTACAGATCTTTCAAACAATTCACACTGGTTCGAGGGTACATCTCGTTACTCCTCTAATATTTATCGTTGTAATCCTTCAACGTTTTCAGAGAGGTGACGGGTCCCGGTGACCACACATTTCCATGGACTGTGGGGTCCTTAAACTCATGGACTATGATGTCCTTAACCTCGACCGTGATGTCTTTAAACTAACATCGGACTGTGGGGTCCTTAAACTCATGGACTATGATGTCCTTAACCTCGACCGTGATGTCTTTAAACTAACTTTGGACTGTGGGGTCCTTAAACTCATGGACTATGATATCCTTAACCTCGACCGTGATGTCTTTAAACTAACATTGGACTGTGGGGTCCTTAAACCCATGGACTATGATGTCCTTAACCTCGACCATGATGTCTTTAAACTAACAGGCGACTGTGAGGTCCTTAAACTCACGGACTATGATTTCCTTAACCTCGACCGTGATATCTTTAAACTAACATTGGACCGAGATGTCCTTAAACTAACAACGGACCGTAATGTCCTTAAACTAATCGACCGCAATGTCCCTAAACTAAACAATAGAGCCCAATTGCTCTCTTGTCGGATCTAAACGATCCTGTTAAGTTGATCTTAGTCTAAAATTAGACTAACATATCCTTAACAAACGTTTAAGTTGATCTTAGTCTCAAATAAAGCTAACGTATCCTTAAACCCAAACCCCCAAACCCAAATCTAAGAAAGATACGGATTTGGACTAGTCCACGCCCAACGGGCGACAACATAAATTAGTCTCCGTATACAATCCACGGGCAACCAAACACAAAACAAACACCCACGATACGAAGTGACCATATGGAGAAGGAGAAGTTGTTACCGCAATGCGGTAGCGTAATTAACTGCAGGGACTTGCACCTGCAGGGAAAAGCGTCCCCACAATCAAAAACCCCTCAAACGAGGGGGAATCTGATGAAGTCTGCTACATCGGCCGCATCCGTTTAAACCTTCGATGCATGATGCCATAAATCAACTTGGCATTTTCGGAGAGGTGGACGGATAGCACCAATTAGCATCTGCCCCGAATTTCAGGCAAGACGTCCACCGCGTCTTCGTCGCGTCTTTCGAAGGGGAACAGATTCTGGCACGCCCGGTGGGACCTTTTCCTCTTTCCACTCCACACTTCGTGTGTCGTGTTCACGAACGAATCGCAGTTTGATAATGGTTGCCCTTGGGTTCGAGGTACTAAGATTTGGTGTCTTGCTTGGCGCAGAAAACAATGGCGTCTGCTTGCATGAAGTGTTCCGGCTGCAATTGCAACTCGCGTTCCGCCTCATCCGGAGGCATTGCTTATGGACCTCAGGTAGCCTCGCTGTTCACGATGCCGGTGGATCAGGTGACTCAGGCCACCACCAGATTGTTCTTTGGGACTATGCTCCCACCGATGAGCTTCAGCACCCCGGTACCAACACCAGAAGCTCCTAAGAAGTCGGTCTTCGATCGGCTTACAGCTACTGCGGCCCCTCTCAACGGGTCGTCCAGTTCCAGCACCTCAGTCTTCACCAGATTAGGCCAAAGTTCCTGTGGGCCCAAGATGAAGCCTGCAATTCAAGAGAAGGTTATTCCGAAAAGAGTAACCAACCCTACCCCCGAAGTCGTCAAGGCGGCTTCGCCTGCCAAAGGGTCGGTCTTTACAAGACTGACTGTTCTAGCTCCCACCCCGGCTCCCGTGCCTGCTCAAAGGTCTGTCTTTAACAGATTGGATGCCGCTACTCAAAAGACGTCAGTCTTCAAGAGGCTGGCACCGGCGGCGCCTCACCTGAACAGGGGGTAAGATAAAGCCATCCCCATCCCCGAACCAACCCCAACAGCTCGACACGCTCGACGTCGCCACTGGCGCCGAGTAAGGAAGGCTGGGGGAAACTCCCCCTCTGGGCTAACTCCACCAGCCCCAACGGTGGAAGTCAGTGCTGCTGTTCCAACCGGGAACAGCTTTGAGCCGCTGAACAAGGTGCGCAGAAGCTCGCCTACCGCCGTACTGAAAAGATCTCCACCACCAGTGGAGACTGTCACAGAAATAAAGCTAGAGCAGCCCCCTTAGCGGCTGTCCTCCAAAGTTTACAAAGTATGGCGACGGGTCCAGGAGTCAATGATCGATCAAGACTATCCTCGCCGGCATAAGAAGCTGAAGGTCCAACAGGAAGAAAACCATCCTGTTAAGCCACAGAAGACGACGGCAACTTGGATGCCCGCTGCAATGGCCCCCTCAACATCAACTACTCAAAAGAAAAGGAGGCCAGAGAAAGCCCATGTGAACGTGACGGACCACAAAAACGCTGAGCCCAAACGCCCTAAGTCTGGGGGCATGGTGGTGCAAACCGTCTATATAGCATCCGGAAAAGAGGATAGCCGTATCTCCACAGGTCATCGACCGCTTACGCGATCAGTGACTAAGGCTCAGGAGCAGCAACAACAAAAGCTCCAAGAGATGTTAACAGCTATGGCCGCACTCACAGGACCGAAAACAAGCTCAGAGGCATCTTCGGAGCAACGCCATGAGTAAGAAACTGATGCCGATTTCCTTCGGAGAATGCTTGAGAAGAAGGACAAAGAGGTCGCGGAACAAGCGGCCAATATAAAACAAATGGCCCTTCTATTCCAAGATATGGTGGACATGATGATCCAGCCGGATCCCCCAGCCGAAGATCCTCCAGTAATAATTGAAGATGATAGAGGAGAAACATCAAATCCACCTCCGGCCCTTTCAGCAGCCAAGGAGGAAACTATTTCCAAGTCCGCCCTGGATGATTACATCGCTCAGCAGATATGAGTTCACCAGGCGAATGAAGCGGCTGGGCAAATTGTTAGAACCGGGCGACCGTATCCAGGCTGGTATGATCAAATAAAGTACCCGCCGGGCTACACGATCCCCAAATTCCATGTGTACAAGGGGACAGGCAATCCCCATCAACATGTCGCTCAGTTCAGGGCTCTTTGTGGCAACACCGGTGGCGATGATAAACTTCTGCTCCGCCAATTCGTCGGCAGCTTATCGGAGACGGCGTTTGAGTGGTACTCCGAACTTCCAAACGACTCCGTCAAAACTTTCGCAGAAATGGAGTTGTTGTTCACCCAGTGATTCGCAAGTGCTAGTGAACGCACCCCAATAACGGGATTAATCAATGCCAGGGTGAAGCCGGGCTAGACGTGGGTTCACTACGCAATCCAATGGCGGAATCTGTGATCGAAGTGCGAACAGCGCATCGAAGAAGCACCAACAGTGGGCATGTTCGTAGGCACCCTAGACCCTCATGCAACTATTTCACAGTTCATGATGTTCTTCAAACCGACCACATTCTAGGCTTTAATCGACAAGCTAGCCCAGATGGATCAGATGGGTCACAGACCGTCTCCTCCGAAGCCAGAGTCGCGGAACGAAAAGGGTAAAGGGAAGGCGACCTTCGTTGCGAATACACAACAGCAGCCCAGTGCCCCAAAACTAACGGATCAACTGGAAGAGAGACGACGCTATTATAATGAGAAAATGAAGCGTCCTTACTCGTTCCCACGGGACAAAACGAAGAGACTATTCGAGCTGGCGATACGCAACAGGCTTATCAATCTGCCGAATCCAAAATAACCATTGCAACCCGGCGAAGCGAATAATCCCAATTATTGCCCTTACCACCAAACGGTAAGCCATCCAATCGAAGATTGTTTCGTCTTTAAGGGATGGATCGAGAATCAGTACCAACAAGGCAAGTTTGCGTTGTCTGAGAAGTGGAAAGTAAGCCCACCACAACCGCACACTGCTAAGAAGATGGACACACTGGGGACAACGTGCTCTTTTGTTGAAGAAGCTCCATGGGAGGTGGCTCTTTCAGCCAAAACCAAAAGAATGCTGAATGATCTCCAAACATGCCCGGCGATCAGGTGGAAGAATCCGCTGCAACCCCAAATCATCGAAGAGATGCTGAAGCCGCGCCCAACTCCAAAGATTGGTGGTGATAGCCAAAGTGCTCACATCCAGCCGTGAAAATCTTCGAAAAAGAAGAAGAAATCCAATAAGCCCGTGAAGCCTGACGACAAGTGCACGGACCTGCAAAAGCAGATTGACGCACTGGAAGAATATAACCAGAAGGCGCGGACTCCAATCACGTTCCAAGAATTTCTCGGCCATGTCCTTGAAGACAGAGATGATGGAGAAGACTCGTCGGATGAATCTGAGGATTACGTAGCAAGTTGCCATATGATCTCCCACTCATCAATAAACGATGAAGAAGCCCTTTGCACCAAGAGATTGGGGGCAGGCCCTGAACCGGAACTTCCAGAACCATCAGACAAAATAATCAACGCATTCCTAAACGAAGCTCTTCTGAAAAGTAAGGCTGATCGGGAGCGTGAGATGACCATATTTGAAAAGGCCAAACGCCGGCGACTGGACGAAAGAGTCGAGACACTCCCGCCGAATCAAAGGACATCCATCGCGGATAAAAACAAGTCAAGACGAGGAAAAGGTTTGCTAAAGCCATATCAATGGGAATGAAGCTACCACCCTCCGAAAGAAACACTCTCGGTGAAACAGAAACACATCCTAGTTACTGCTCATATCATCGAAAGATTTTGCACCTCACCGAAGAGTGCGACGCTTTTAAAAGGTGGTGGCAGGGGTATGTTGCTCACCGGCAACATTTTAAGCGGATGAAACGCAAAACTCGTCGGGAGCGAAGAAGTGCGACCGAGGAGCATAAAACAACTACCGGCAACTGTTGCACGGTCAACGCCGGAGCGTCGCGAGTTCTCACCTTCGGAAGTGACTCCGACGAAGAAATGACTCTTGGCCCTCTTTTCAAAGAATCTACCTCGGGGACAGAGGAAGAACCGAAGACCAGCGAAAATATCCAGTTGCGCAATCGTACACTTCCAGAAAAGAATCTAGGACCCACAAACAGAAAAGATAAGGGAAAAGAAAAGGTCTCGGAGGATATCGCCCTAGATGACCAAGTCATGAAAGAGCTGACCGCCAAGGACCCGCCAAAGAAAAGTAAGGTGGACTACAACGTTCTGGCGCACTTGAGAAAGCTACACTCGCAGCTCAGCATTCTCGACGCCCTTTTACTATCAAAAGAAGCAAGAGATTCATTGATCAAGGCGCTACAAGAGCCAGAGCAATTCCAAGCTTCCCTCGCCGAAGAAAGGATGAAAGACGAGCTGGAAGAAGTACACACAGCCGATGCCACCTTCGGCGATGAAGATCTCCTCCTTGGGACATGCGAGCACAACCGTCCCCTATATATCTCTGGATACTGTCATGACATCAAGATAGATAAAATCCTGGTCGACAATGGGTCTTCTGTCAACCTCCTCAACGTGAGAGTATTGAAGAAAATCTGCATGAGCGTTCAACACCTCGCTCGAGATAAGATCACCATCTCTGGATTCGACTCTCAGTCATCACGGACGCTTGGGTCCGTGATACTGACGTTACACTTTGGGTTGCTCGTCACTGATATCAAGTTCCACGTCATTGACGCCAAGACATGCTACAATGCTTTGCTCGGTCGGCCCTGGTTACACGAGTACAACATCATCCCTTCTACACAACACCAGTGTATGAAGTATTTCAAGGATGGTCTCGAGTATACTGTGACAGGAGAGCTAAACCCATTCTCCGTGAACGAAGTCCGGAAATACGAAGATGCAAAATACTTCTTGCCAGATTTCGAGGACACGGAGAGATGTCACAAACCGGAGAACAAAGCTATCTTTACCATTCCGGTCTTCGGGAGTGATACCGAGGAGGAAGAAGAGATAGTTTACTTAGGTCCGCCCCAGTGCAACAAACCAGGACCGTCTGCTCCTATGTTGATCTTTGGCAGCGACTCGGAAGATGAGGTCCATGCTATATTCTCTGCTCGGCCTTCAATACAAACATTCGCTGATGAAGAGCAAAGTTTGCAAGTTGCCATGGTTCCGCCTAAGCATCATAAAGAACTAGACGCGCTTGATACCTACAGTGTGGAAGAGCTGCAGACGTTCTATGTCCCTCCCAGGCGAGAAGGTGAAGAGGCGATCCTATTCTACCGATCTGGGGAAACCAAAGTGGAGAAAGAAATCTGGCACGGCGCGGATTCTACACTTGACAGGCTCCAGCCCATCCGTTTGCCCAGATATTACATGAACGGACTAAAAAGGTTGTTAAGGCGCCAAGGCGTACCTTTCAAACAGACCGCTCGGAAAGCTAAGTTCTATGACAGGATCTGGAACGTCCCTGGAACTCAGCGGAAATTGCCTAACGGGAAAATGGAAACGACCGGGCTTGGGCATGTTCAATCCAAGAAACGGGAGCTACTCCGCGACTGCTACGTCATACATGACTTTGATGAAGAAGGGGATGCTCTATGGGAAGATGCTAACCCTGAACCAGAAAGAGCACCCGACGTGAAAATGCCCTGTCCGTCGTTCGAAGAACAAATGGACAAGCTTATAAGGGGAGCGGGTCAAAAGGTTGGAGACAACCATAATCGCGAAATGGCCATCTACGAGAAAGCCAGGACGCAACGCCTTCTTCAACAGGCCGCGAAAGATGAAAATGCTCCTTCCTGTCAACCCGTTGTACAAAAGGCCCGACGCAGAGGCAGAAACAAACCAAAGAACGGGAAAGGCATTCGACAGCGACAAAGAGGGTCCAAGAAGCCACGCGATCAAGAACCGAGCAACCAGGACTCATCTCTTATAAAGAAGATGGGTCGAGCGTACTCTTTTGCCCAAGACAAGACAAAGAAGATACTTGATCTTGCTATGAAACATCGAATGATTACACTTCCGGAGTCTAAGCACCCCGAGCAAGCCAACGAGATCTCTCACCCAGACTATTGCTCTTATCACCGAGCAATAGGACATCCTCTCGAGGACTGCTTCACCTTCAAGAACTGGGTCGAAGACCGATATCAGCTTGGCAAGTTCGCTCTATCTAGCAGTTGGAGGATAACTCCGCCGCAGAAGCACGAACCAAAAACCATGCATACAGCGAGAATAGAACCAGATCAACATCGGTCTTGGAAGAGAGCTCGTACCTGTCATATGATAACACTATCAAAAGAAGGGCCTGAGGATAGGGATGACCTCCCCTGGTGCTTCGAAAACGATGATGACGAAGTGATCTCAGAGTTTCCCCGGCGCCAAAAGAGCTGGAAAATGGAATACATACCACACTGCAGATAACCTCAAGAAAATTGATTTGGGAACGGCAAGTGACCCGCGACCGACATTCGTCAGTGAGTTGCTGTCTGAAGAAAGGGTGGCTGCGCTAAAAGACGTGCTCATGCAGCATAAAGATTGCTTCGCATGGAACTATTCCGAAATGCCAGGATTAGATCCAGAGATTGCTGTGCACAAATTGGCGATATCTTCGGACGTCAAGACGATCAAACAAGCATCGAGAAGAATGCGGCTCGATCTTGAAATGAGCATCAATGCCGAGGTCAAGAAACTAATCGACTCCGGTTTTATCCAAGAGGTTCAATATCCTGATTGGATCGCCAACATCGTCCTGGTGATGAAGAAAAATGGGACGGTGCGCATATGTGTGGACTTCTGGGATCTCAACAAAGCTTATCCAAAAGACGACTTTCCAGTACCGGTCACTGAGCTGATGATAGATAACACGTCCACTCATGAATTCTTCTCCTTCATGGACGGATTATCAGGATACAATCACATAAAGATGCATCCAGAAGACCAGAAGCACACCGCTTTCCGGACCCCTCTGGGTATATTCTGCTATAAGGTGATGCCTTTCGGTCTAAAGAACACCGGTGCCACTTATCAGAGGGCCATGACGAAGATCTTCGATGACCTCATACATGAAGTCGTCGAATGCTATATCGACGACCTCGTTGTTAAAAGCAAATCATACGAGGAACATCTCGAGCATCTGAAGATCGTATTTCAATGCCTCCGGCAATACAACTTGAAGATGAACCCTCTCAAATGCGCGTTCGAAGTTTCCTCGGGCAAGTTCCTAGCATTCATCGTCCGACACTGAGGTATCAAGATAGATCCGTTAAAGATCAAGGCAATTATGGAGATGCCCCCGCCAAGGACTCTCAAGCAATTGCGGTCTCTCCAAGGGAAGCTCGCGTATATTCGGCGACTTATAGCCAATCTCTCAGGCAAGTGTCGTCCTTACAGTCACCTGATGAAGAAGGGAACCCCTTTCGTCTGGGATCACAAATGCCAAAATGCACTGGACGAAATCAAGCAATACCTGCAGAACCCGCCAGTGCTGGTTGCTCCGGTCAAGGGAAAGCCTCTCATTCTGTATACGACCGCCCTTGAAGGTTCCTTATAAGCATTATGGGCACAAGAGAATGACCAAGGGAAAGAAAGAGCTCTCTACTATTTGAGTCGAGTTCTGCTGGGGGCAGAAAGCAATTATTCTCCCATCGAAAAACACTGCCTGGCATTGATCTTCGCGATAATGAAACTCAGGCACTATGCATTGGCGCATGAAGTCCGTCTCATATCGAAGGTGGATCCTCTCAAATATTTGATGTCAAAGGCCATATTGACGGGGCGGCTCGCTGAGTGGGCCTTGCTCTTGATGGAGTTCTCCATAACTTATCAGCCTCTTAAGGCAGTGAAAGGCCAGGCCATCGCCGACTTCCTCGCTGAGCATCCGATACCTGCCGATTCTCCCTTGAATTGCGAACTGCCAGATGAACAAGCGTTTGACACGATCGACGGAAGTGATACCCGGTGGGAACTTTACTTCGATGGAGCATCCTCCATGAAGAAGCGCAAACAAAACACCCTCATAATCAAATCAGGGGTAGGCCTTATCTTCGTAACTCCAAAAGGAGGGATAATGCGCTTTGCCTTCTCCTTAACAGAGACGAGGACAAATAATGAAGCCGAGTATGAAGCCTTGATATCAGGTCTCGAGATCGCCATCGACATGGGGATTGAAGACCTTCTCATATACGGAGATTCCCAGCTGGTCGTCAGTCAAGTAAACGGCGACTATCAAACGTGCAAACCAGAACTGGTGAAGTACGGCGATAGAGTACAGCAACTGCTGACTCAAATTCCTTCCTACACCTTGGAAAGCACACCGCGTGCGGAAAATAGCAAGGCGGATGCATTAGCCAAGCTCGCTAAAGAACTAGCTGATGAGAACCTCGATGACATGAGGATCATTGTGCAAAGCCGTCGGGTTCTTGCACCGGCAGAAATATCTCCGGAGTCATCTGAAGAAAAGGGAACGACCGAGAAAACGGCCCTACAAATAAAAGACCAGGAAACGGTTGAGGATTGGAGAGAAGTCTTTATAGACTACTTCAAATCCCGTCAAACGCCTAAAGATGCGTCCTCAAAACATCAGCTCATGAAGCGAGCCCTATCTTTCGCCTTCATTAACGACACTCTGTACAAGAGGTCATTTGATTCTCTGTGGTTAAGATGCTTGGGACCTGAAGAAGCAAAAAGAGTCATCCAAGAAACTCACGACGGACTCTGCGGTTCTCACCAAGCCGGGCCGAAGATGAAGCTGAAGATCAAACAGATTGGTTATTATTGGCCCACGATGATCCAAGACCGCCTCGAGTACGCGAAGCAATGCCACTCGTGCCAGATCCATGGTGATTTTATCCATCAGCATCCAAATCCACTACACCCGACGGTGGCTAGCAGGCCGTTCGAAATGTGGGGGACTGACATAATCGTCCCCATCGAACCAGCATCGTCCAGAGGACATCGATTCATTTTGGCGACAACTGATTACTTCTCCAAATAGACAGAAGCAGTACCGCTAAGAGAAGTGAAGATGGAGAATATCCTCCATTTCTTCAAGACACGCGTCATTTATCGGTTTGGAACTCCGCGACGGATTATTTCCGATAACGGGCCAGCCTACAGAAGCCACAAGATCAGCCGTTTCGCACAACAACATAACATAGACTGGAGATACTCCTCAGTCTACAATCCCCAAGCTAACGGTCTAGCTGAGGCTTTCAAGAAGACCTTGACGAAGATCGTGAAAAAGACGGTGTCTTGAAATAAAAAGGACTGCCACGAGAGACTGCATGAAGCTCTCTGGGCGTATCAAACTATGTTCAAAACGATCACGAACACAACGCCGTACGCATTGGTATTCGGTACAGAGGCGGTTCTCCCTCTCAAGATAGAGCTACCCTCTCTACGAGTAGCAGTTCATTACGAGCTAACGGACGAAGAGAATGCTCACCTTCGGCTTGAGGAGCTCGACGCCCTTGATGAAACCCGGCTTATAGCACAGCAAAATCTGGAAGCTTATAAAGCAAAGATGACGCGCTCATACGAAAGATTGACTAAGCCGAGAACATTCCGCCAAAGCGAACTCGTGCTAGCGGTCAAAAGACCTATGATCCCTAATCGCGCCAAACGGGGGAAATTCGAGCCAAACTATGAAGGCCCGTATATCATAGACAAGGTCTACCAGGGTAGAGCCATCTACTCATGGACATGCATGGCGAAAGGCCCTTCAAGCCAATAAATGGTCGCTTCCTGAAGAAATACTACGCCTGACGAGTCACGGCCTAGGTCAATGATAGATGACGACGACTATGTCCGCTCGCTATCTTTCTAAGCCCAAACTCTATAAGTAGTGGCCAGCTTATGGGACCGAAACGCCCTTAAACTAACAAGGGACCGAAACGTCCTTAAACTAACAACTGATCGAAATGTCCTTAAACTAACGACGGACCGAAACGTCCTTAAACTAACAACGAACCACTATGTCCTAAAACTAGACGTTGACCGAGATGCCGATAAACTACGATGGATTGCAGCATCCCAAAGCTGATACAAACAAAAAAGGAATAAAAAAAAGAGAGAAAATAAAACGGTACGTCCATAAGCAAAAAGGGCACGGATGAAAACCCGAAAGGGCTCCGTGAGTAAAAACAGCAGGGCTACCGGTGAGTTTTGTGAAAACCTGAAAGGGCGCAGCCTCGTTAAAATAAAAAAAAGAGAAAAGAAAAAGAAAACGGTATGTCCATAAGCAAAATGGTCACGGATGAAAACCCAGAAGGGCTCCGTGAGTAAAAACAGCAAGGCTACCGGCGAGTTTTGTGAAAACCCGAAAAGGCGCAATCTCGTTAAATTACACTTACGGGGTCCTCTCGACTTTGTAAGGAGAAACCACCTGCGTGAGATCCTTACGACTCATAAGGGAGCAACACACTTAGGAATCCCTATGATTCCTAAGGAGAAATTACACTTGCGAGATCCTCACGACTCGTAAGGAGAACCCTCTCATGAGACCCTCACGGCTCATAAGATTCAAAAGTCTTAAGCTACAGGGATCTGAACCTGTTCTTAAGCAGCCCCCCCCCACAACCTCCAATACTGCCCTACAAGCGGCTCAATGCTGACCCTTGTATACAATCCACGGGCGCGAATAAACATTTCCCTAACAAAGTCCCATCCGTGACTAAGGATATGTCTATACGGTGAAAAACCCTTGCAAGTCCTCTCGACTTATAAGGAGAAAACACTCTTGTAAGATCCTTACGACTTACAGGAGAACATGCACTTAGGAATCCTCATGATTCTTAAGGAGAAACCGCACTTACGAGATCCTCACGACTCGCAGAGAGAAATACCTTTATGAGACCCTTACGGCTCATGAAGTCAAAAGCCTTAGTCGACAGGATCCTAACCCTGATCACTAAGCCACTTTTGTTCGACATCGACAGAGGCAAATGATGATTCGCTCCTGGTAATATCCCAGTTGTAGCGGTGCTGATGCCGAAATCGGTGTCTAATTCCAAGCCTGCAGCAAAGAAACTAGCGAGCCACACACGCATACGAAATAGCCGAAATGATGGGGCAGCTCGCAACAAAATCAGCAATAAAAATGTATGCATGCAAAATAGCCGAAATGATTGGGCAACTCGCAATAAAAATCAGCGATTAAAAATAAAATAAATAGCCGAAATGATTGGGCACCGCGAAAAATAGCCGAAATGATTGGGCAATCGCGACCTTCGCGATATAAAAGCTGAAATGATAGAGCATCGCGGAACGAAATAAAAAAGAATATATATAAAATTTATGCCCTATAGGTGATATCACATCAATTCCTGTATACAATCCAGGGGCTCAAACAAAGAGGGAATCATACCTTTCCTCCACAGGTTTCATCAGAAGAAGAAGCCAAATCTCAACAGCTCACAGATAACCTGGAGATCATCTCAACATTCGTCTCATTACAACAGACACAAAATCAAGCAAATCGGAACAGCGGCAACTCCCGGTTCCATGACTCGGCGGTGCACAAAAGACCGAGAGTCAAATCCCGACTCCATGAAATGCGGATAAAGTCAACCCTTCCTGGCTACGTAGAACGCGGCTTATGTCAATCCTGACCCCGTGGGAAACGTCCAGAGCGGATCCTGGTCCTTGCAGAACATGGCAATGACCCCATGTGAAGCATCCAGAGTGGAGTGTGGTCCTTGCTGAACACGGCAGTGAGCCCGTGGGAAGCATCCAGAGCAAAATTCCTGGTCACATGGAACGCGGCTTATGTCAATCCTGACCCCGTGGAAAACGTCCAGAACGGATCCTGGTCCTCGCAGAGCACGGTAATGACCCCGTGTGAAGCATCCAGAGCGGAGCCTGGTCCTCGCCGAACACGGCAGTGAACCCGTAGGAAGCATCCAGAGCAAAATTCCTGGCTACGTGGAATGCGACTTATGTCAATCGCGCAATGCCAGCACCGTCTTGGAAGTTTCCTGGCTGATCGTCAGGACTTTGTCCGTAAAAGACATACCAGCTCCGACCGTGCGCGGATGAAGAAGCAAGCCCCTGGCTTCCCGCTGAGACGGATTCACGATAAAAGCGTCAACCAGCCGCATAATTCTCGGGAATTTGCATTTCTCGAAAAATGAAGGTCTTTTATGAATGCCAAATACCCCGAGCACGTGCATTTCCATCCACGAAGTAAAGTAATGCTTCGGGAAGTTGGCGGCATACACCCCCGGTTCAGTTGTATCCGCCGCCATGCTAAGACCATGGTATAGGTGGGCTAACCCGGCGATCCGATGGCCACTTGTATTACAGCCACCATTCGATGCGCTGGGTAGAAGACGGACGGCCTCATATAGTGAGGGTGCATAGGGAGCGTGAACCAGCACAACCACAGCCCAAGAAACCCAAGAAAGAAAGCCTCCTCGTCAATGCCCGGAGCGGCGATTTCTGACAGAGGAATGAACGCGGCATTAGGAAGAAAAAAGCCCTTCTAATCATCTTCCAGTACTGGTCGACGGTCCAAGCCAAAGCCGAAAGGGTCGTCGAGCTTGGCAAATTTTTTGCCTCGTTGCGATAGAATCTCCGGGCGAAAAAACCGGGCAATGAAGTCTGCGAAACTGACCCCCCGGCCTCCGGATTCCAAGAAGAGGCTCTCGTACATGTTCAGCACTTTTATCAGACTAGGAAACTGGTGCTGAATGGCGTTCTCCGGCGTTAGGCTTATCACCACCGGCTTGGTAGCAAAAACGTATTCATCCGGAGGAAGCAGCTCCTCGTAATGCTCCCCCCTAACCGGCAGACCGGAAATCTCAGCAAATTCTTCTAAGGAGATGGAGACTTCTCTGTCCAGTAGAAGAAAGGTGTGGGTTGGGATGTTCCACTGCTCCAAGAATGCCTTAATCCACCATGTCGGAGTAGCAGAATATTGGAACAACGAAGCATAAACCGCAGGATATAGGCCGAGCTCCAGCAGCTGCGTTTTCCTCGCTGACAAGATGTACCTGGCCCATTGCAAATACCCGGCCGAATGTCGGGGGGTCAACCCGATGTTGTAGGGTTGTCCCCAAGGGCGCGACTCGCCCTGGCATATGCGCCGCCCTAAGGTATCCAAAGCTGCCGGCAGCTGCATGGGTATGGAGGCAATCGAAGGTTGAAGAAGACCCTCTGAAGTCCAATTGACAACCTCCACGGCATAGTTCATCGGGGGTGCATCTGCATACGAAATCGACGAGATCGGCTCCGACGGCGTCGCACAAGAGAAGCTTTGACGACCTTTGATAATCTGGTCATACCACCTACCCCACAGGTGAAGGTTTTTATGTTCCGGGTCATAGTCTCTGATGAGCGCGAGAACCTCCCGGTCCACGGGTGCCTCAGGGAATCCTCCCTCTGAACGAAAAAACGGGAAAGAGAGATCGGAAGACATGTCGCATGTGAGAAAGGACAGAATTCAATTGTCAGTACTATAATTTAATTTTAAAATTCTGACACTCGGCACTTTAAAATTTGTACCACGCTGCAATGCAGTGGAAAGGGGACCAAAGGGGGACCCACAAAATCCAGATGACAATGCATCAATTAATAAAACAGCCTCATCATTGGATAAGACTGTTAATTAATAAGGAGATCCTCAGGGAAATTCTCATTGAATGAGAAATCCCTCGGGAAAAGGAGAAAATCTCCCTTTGAGAGCAAAGCTCTGTAACAGAGTGACACTTGTCAAACTCTGGTCAAGAAGGAATAAAATTCCTTAAAGAGCCTGACTTTGTAATGATGATGGAAAATCCATCAAAGATTAATTAAAATTAATTTTTGAGAATTAAAAATTCTGGGAGCTTCAAGATCCATGAAAAACTCCTAAGAGTTCTTCATCAAAGACCAAAAGATCCATATGTTATCAAAGAGCAGAGCTCTGATTCATGGGCTAAGAAACCCCAAGAAAAGATCTCTTTAGATCTATGGTTCATGAGAGCAAGGCTCTAATAATGAAACCCTAAAAGGGTTTTCTTTAGATCAAAGATCTATGAAGAGCAAGGCTCTGTTAATGGGTAAAAACCCTTATTTATTTTTAAAAAAATAATTTTACCTAAATTTGGAAAGAGTTCTGACTCTTGAAAGTTCTTAATTGAAAAGCAAGGCTCTGAATAAAATTCTCAAGAAAGAAGATGATAATCATCTAAGAGACTAAAGATCCTATTTATAGGCACTGAACCGCCTCTTCAACTTCTGAGTTGATCCAAGAGCTCAGATGTTGCAACCGTTGCACTCACGTGTGCACCACGTGAGCGTAATGGTGGGAGGGCATTTGTTTCCCCCAATCAGAGCAAAGCTCTGTTTTGAATTTCAAAATTCAAAAATTGAAGCAACGCTTCAGATTCTGCACGCTGCGCGCCACGTGTCAAACGCAGACGCGCTAGCGCCAGCAGCGCACCCCAATCAGAGCAAAACTCTGTTTTAAAATTCAAAATTTAAAAATTGAAGCAACGCTTCAAATCCAGCGCCAGGTGCACTGCGCGCCACGTGTCAAACATGGGTGCGCTACCGCGGTTGTGCTGCGCTCTGCGTTGCGCGCCACGTGTCAAAAAACGGATGCGCTAGCGCAGTTGCGCTGCGCTGCGCGCCACGTGTCGAACGTAGGTGCACCAGCGCTGAAATTAAAAATTCCCCACCGTTAGATCAAAAGATCTAATAATAATAAATTATTAATTAATCAGAATTAAAATTCTGTTATGGAAAGATCTTTTCAATCTTATTAAAACAAGAAAATTATCTTCTGTAAAACAGAAGCCTTAGGATCAAAGATCCAACGGTGGGAAATATTCCCAAATCAATCAGAGAAAGATCTCTTAAACTGATTCAACAAATCATTTGGCCCTATATAAAGGCCCCTAGACTTCAAGTCTAAGATATACAGAAGAGATAGAGAAAACCCTCTGCAAACTTTGAGAAAACTCAAAGAGAAAGAAAGGCAAGCCTTTAGAAGAAGAAGATCATTTCTTCATCTTCAAGGTAAAGAACTAGTTCTTGAACCACAGAGATGAAATCATCTCATTAAAACAGAAGAACTATCTTCTAAAAGATCATAGATCTATAAAAGACCAAGGTCTTTGATAAAAAGAAAAAAGATCAAAAGATCTAATTATAAAAAAAAACTAAAAGAAGTATTTTACTTCATTCACAGATCTTTGATCTATAAAGGCAGAGCCCTTTTATAAAACAAAAACTTTTGTTCTTGAATTTTGAGGCGAAGTCTCCTTTAAGAAGAACATAAATTTATTCTTTGATCTTGAAAGTGCCTTGCACTCATGAACTGCACTCTTGCGCTTATGGGACAGGCGCTCAGCGCCAAAACCTGCCACGTATCAGCCAAAGACACAATCTGTGCTTTGCGCTTCTGAAACAGCGCACTGCGCTCATGGGCTGGCGCTCAGTGCCAAGCGCGCCACGTGTCACTCACTGGCGCGCCAACAGACTAGCGCAAAGCGCTCATAAATTAAAAGTGCAATGCGCTAATGAGCTAGCGCTAAGCGCGATACGTGTCCTCTTCGTGTGCGCTACCTGACAGAAGCGCAATGCGCTCTTTAACTGGCGCAAAGCACCTGGCGCGCCACATGGCGCATTGTCAGAACACACTTTGTTCTGATAAAGACAAAAGATGTCAGAACTCAATACTTAGCATTATTAAAAGGGCCGAACCCAAATAAAGGCTTAATAGCCAGAACAATAAAAATGTTAAACATTTTTAATTGGACTTAGCCCAATTCTGATCATAAGTCCTCAACTTATATTGAACCGAGCATATCTGCTCACAAATATTTAACAGATCTTAGTCCCAAACTGGGCTACAGATCTTTCAAACAATTCACACTGGTTCGAGGGTACATCTCGTTACTCCTCTGATATTTATCGTTGTAATCCTTCAACGTTTTCAGAGAGGTGACGGGCGCCGTCGACCACACATTTCCATAGACTGTGGAGTCCTTAAACTCATGGACTATGATGTCCTTAATCTCGACCGTGATGTCTTTAAACTAATATCGGACTGTGTGGTCCTTAAACTCATGGACTATGATGTCCTTAACCTCGACCGTGATGTCTTTAAACTAATATCGGACTGTGGGGTCCTTAAACTCATGGACTATGATGTCCTTAACCTCGACCGTGATGTCTTTAAACTAACATTGGACTGTGGGGTCCTTAAACTCATGGACAATGATGTCCTTAACCTCGACCGTGATGTCTTTAAACTAACATTGGACTGTGGGGTCCTTAAACTCATGGACTATGATGTCCTTAACCTCGACCGTGATGTCTTTAAACTAACAGGCGACTGTGAGGTCCTTAAACTCACGGACTATGATGTCCTTAACCTCGACCGTGATGTATTTAAACTAACATTGGACCGAGATGTCCTTAAACTAACAACGGACCGTAATGTCCTTAAACTAATTGACCGCAATGTCTTTAAACTAAACAATAGAGCCCAATTGCTCTCTTGTCGGATCTAAACGATCCCGTTAAGTTGATCTTAGTCTAAAATTAGACTAACGTGTCCTTAACAAACGTTTAAGTTGATCTTAGTCTCAAATAAGGCTAACGTATCCTTAAACCCAAACCCCCAAACCCAAATCTAAGAAAGATACGGATTTGGACTAGTCCACGCCCTACGGGCGACAACATAAATTAGTCTCCGTATACAATCCATGGGAAACCAAACACAAAACAAACACCCACGACACGAATTGACCATATGGAGAAGGAGAAAGTTATTACCGCAATGCGGTAGCGTAATTAACTGTAGGGGCTTGCGCCTGCAGGGAAAAGCGTCCCCACAATCAAAAACCCCTCAAACGATGGGGAATCTGACGAAGTCTGCTACATCGGCCGCATCCATTTAAACCTTCGATGCATGATGCCATAAATCAACTTGGCATCTTCGGAGAGGTGGACGGATAGCACCAATTAGCATCTGCCCCGAATTTCAGGCAAGACGTCCACCGCGTCTTCGTTGCGTCTTTCGGAGGGGAACAATACATGTATCCGTAATCGGTTCATCCCCACCTCGATTACCGGATATCATCAAATCAAACACAAATAAAAAAATATAATCATAGCGCGAACGGAATCATAAAGCGTAGTATAAACCGATAACATATAAAGTAAGCATAGTACAACTAATAAGATAAATAAAGCGCAAACGAATAACATATAAAGCAGTCGTAACATGAACAAGAATTGTAAATAGATAAATACCTCCGAATAATCCCATATATATGTTGGATATGTATGCCCTGGAGGCCTGTATTGTATAGGACGATAGGGAAATGTATGTACAAGACAATCTTACTCAGTTGTATATAGTATATTATTTGAGACGTCTCTGTCGTAATATGTGTAATTCTTTCTCTTGTTGCTTTGTATTGCTTATACATATTGATAAAGATTCGATACAGTAGTATACTATTATGGTTTGACTTTATCTTAACATGTGCATATGTTATACTTGATATTACATATAGCGGATACATGTTGATAAGGCACGTAGGATCTTGCTTGACCACCGGCGTTGTGATGGCGATCATACTTGTGGGAGCAGGATAGTCCATAAGCACATCCTTAAAGGTCCCAAGTCACAGGAATATCGAGACCAGGCATCGATGTTCCAGAGTAGACTTGTGTATATGTTTCTTGACCCCGACGAGGAACGGTGGTTGGTCCCACAGCCATTGGTGTGATCACCTAAGATTGTATACAGGTGCTCACTAGGGGTGAGTACACTGAACGGACTCGCCGAGAACATCTACATGGTATTATACCTATCGTCAGATAGCGGTTCTCAGGTGACATTAGTACAGGTTAGTCTTTGGACCTGAGATCATCATTTGTCTTGTGTGAGTTCCCGCTGTGCTTTGATCACTATTCTACCACGGCTCTACTGAGTCGGGCAAACAGGTTTTGGTTGGGTACAGTCCCGAGCCACATGGAGGCGGTGAGTGATTGTCAGGGATTCGTTTCTCCTGGTATTGGGAGTTGATATCGTACTGTGTCCGGTTGGCTAGAACCATAAGACCTTGGCCAAGGCAGTTGAGATTACTGATGATTAGATCAGTAACTTCTCAGATTGGTCCTGAGCCAAATCGATACGACTTATCAGGTCAGTAGGGGGTCTGACGTTTACAACCCCCTAGACCCGGTATACGATACTCTTAGACGAAGAGACCGGACTGTACGGAGATTGTCACGGATAGGCTCAGTAGGGGTTTGGATGAGCTTGCTCGCCGGCTTTCTTTTCGACAGGTATCTAAGTAGCCGTTACGTACAACTAGTGCCGCTGATGTGCTTGTGGTTAAACCCACTGCCAGCGTAATGTCGAGTCTTTAGAGTCCCACACAGAGGGTTTCTCTGATTCAGGCGAAACGATGTGGTGGCCGTATGTTTATACGTGCAGGGTTTCAATCAAATGATAATACTAGCCGGTTTAGGATTAAGCCGGATTATTAAATCAGGTATTAATTTAATAATTTACATATACATATTTCGGTATGTATATTCTAGTGTTATCCAAGTTTTTGATCGGTCGATTGATAATACTAGAAGGCTTATGATTAAGCCGGTTTGTTAAATCGGATATTGATTTAATGCTAGTATTATATTAGTGGTATTATTCTATCTCTTGGGTATTCGTATTTTAGTATGAATACGAGTATGTATATACGGTAGAATATATTCCGTATTTATATGGAAAATATTTCAGAAGGTGGACACCTCATTTTTTATTTATCCATTTATTCTTTTAAATGGAAATGGGGTGTAAAGGTAGTGAGGTGAGAATGGTGAGAACTATACTTCAATAGTGTTGAAAAATGAATTGAATATTCATTTGTGCAAACTATTCAAGCATGGTTGTGATTTTATATTGGAAAATTAAGATATACAAAACTATGCTTCATGATTTTTTCACAAAAATAGCCTTTATCTCATTCTCACCATGAGCTTCTCTCTCCTCACTTGCCTTTATTGAGTTTCACTTCCTTATTCTTCATCTTCCTCCCTACCATTTCATGTGTTGAGAATCAAGGGAGGAAGAGAGATAGAAATACACTAAAAAACTCACTACATCTCCTTACTAATCTAGATTAGCAAACTAGATTACTAAGTTGCTTCATTAGTGAAGCTAAGTTAGGATCATAAACTCTCGGGCGGATCATCTAGGATCAAGAAGACCATCAAGCAAGGTTGATCTAGGAGACCTCAAGTGTAGGGTTCTTTGGTACGACCACAAGGTTTCGGGAGGCATCAAACATGCCGTATTTAAATTTTCTAGTATGCCAAACAACCTAACCTAGGATCTAACTAGAGTTTTAGGAGTAATACTAAGATGTAAACAACTTTACAACTAAAAGATAACGGAATACAACCTTTGTAGACCGGTCCTTCACTTCAATTGCTCCTTGTAGTCGTCCCTTCGCTGCGATCATCATCATGGAACTCCCGGACTCTTGCATGGCTTTTCAAGGTGAAAAGAACGAACTTGCTTAAAGTCTTCGAGGCCGAAAATGATCTACGTCGAGGAGACACTAACTCAAGCTACTACTTCATTAATGAGATATTAGTGAAGCTAACACCCTATACTAAAGTGCTAATCTAGTAGAGGATGATGAAGTAGGAAGTGGGCTCACTTTAGTTTTATTTTTCTCACAATATTTTCTCACCTTGAGAAAAACTAGTAAGCTTTTCTCATGAGGAAGAAGAAGCTCAAGTGAAGAAGAATGAACTAATTAGGTGAGAGAATCAACCATGGGTGAGTTTGTATCATATAGCTAACTCATGTAGAGACATAACCATGGCTAAGTTATATTGGTTAGATTAATAAATATCTTTAGTAAAACAAAATTAGTGGACCAAGTCAATGCATTCACAAGCTTCTACAAGCTTCATGCATGTGACCATTTATCCACTAATTTGGATTTACTTCAAATATTAAAACCCTACATTATAATTAGTATGGTATAAGTCTCAAACACCCATGTAGTGTGTGTCAACAACCATGACACAAAAGAAAACACAATTAATATATATCACATATATATTAAGTGTACACATGTGAGAAAATAAATGCTTAAGTGAGATAATATTAGTTAATGTAAACTAGTATATCAAATATACAATTATACACTAAATTATCAAATCAATACTTGATTTAATAATCCGGTTATACAACATATAACCGAATAATATTATATGTACCATCTTATAGAATCAACACTTGATTCGATAACCCGGCTATATCACATATAACCGACCGATATAAAAATAGCGAGAATAGAATGCAGTATCACATACTTGCATCATTCTCGGTCCCCCACATATCACATATGTGCTCCTACTTCGTTTTGCCTGAGCCAGTAAAACCTCTATGTAGGACGCTAAAGACTCGTCAATACGCCGGCAGTAGGTGATGATCATATCAAACACCCACAAGCCGTCAGCGGTATTAGCTGGACGTAACGGCTACCCGGGTATTGAGCGATCAGAAAATCAACAAGCAAGCCCGCTCTAGCTCCTGTAAAGCCTGTCAGTAATACTACCGTACAGTCCGGTATCTTCGTCTAGATGTCACATATCCCGCTTGGGGGTGGTAAACGTCAGACCCCAATAGCTTGATAAGTCATGCCGATGTGAGGCTCATAACGGGTCGAAAAACTACTGATAACACTTACCAGTAAATCTCAGGAACAGCCCTGGGCAGGGATTTCCTGTTATGGCCAATCGAGCACAGCGCAACATCAACCCCCAATACCGGGAGAGACGAATCCCCTCCTATCACTCATTGCCTCCATGTGACTCGGGACTGTACCCAAAAACCACCGTTTTGCACGTTCTTTTGAACGTGGTAAGGTGGAAATCAAAGCACAGTGGGAATCATACAAGACTCTATGACGATCTTGGGTCGACAGACTAACCTGTACCAGTGTCACCAGAGAACTGCCATCTGACGTGAGGTATAATACCATCTAGGAGTTCTCGGCGAGTCCGTACAGTGTACCCAGTCTCCACTGAGCACCCGTATACCATCTCTGATGTCAAACACCAATGGATATGAGATCATCCATCGCCCATCTACATGGGTCGAGAAGCTATACGCTAGTCTACTCTGGTATATCGATGCCCCATCTCGATACACCCACGACCAGGGACTTTAAAGGATGTACTTACCTACTACCTTTGTCCCACTAGTATGATCCGCATCATAATCCAGATAGTCAAGTACACATCCTAAGGGCTTTACCAACATGTAACAGAGAGACAATCAGTGTACATGTTAAGATAAAGAGTAACCAGATAGCATACTATCATGTCGAGCAAGAAAGTCCTCCCTATATATGTCCAAGCATCCACTATAATATACATCTCATGTACAGTAATGGCCTCTAGGGCATACATATAACTAACATCGAGGAGCTTAAGAAAAGGAGTGAAAACTCGAAGGACACGGACCTTAGGTATAAAACTCTATCACAGTAACTAGAACTCCTATAACTTGCTAGTTTCGATATTTGGTTAGATTCTAGGATGTGTTTTCTAGCGCCAAAGTTTTTAAAAGTCAAAGTTTTTCGTTCCTCAATGGCTGCGGTTAGCAGCCAGGGCACTAGGAACCCCAACAATATATATATTTTAAATTAGAACGAAATGTTGTTTGAAAATAAGGATGATGCGATGTTTATATATATATATATATATATATCCTTTTGAAATCTAAGCAGCACATCTCTTGCATTATCGTTTTTAAAACATGAAACGAATTGTTATCTAGAAATGGGTAAAACCTTTCTATTTTCATAATCTCTCAATCGGGGTAAATAACAAGACTCCACGAGTCAATAATATAAAAGGCCGTATTTAGTTAACCATCATCATCTCATTCAGTACGGAATCTCATCCCGTACGATGAAAACCAAATAATCCATTTAATTAGATTATAATAATCGGTATAGACAATCTAGTCTACGTACCCAAACATACAATTTAACTAATACGGACATCAAGTCATGTACTCACATAGCGACTGATGTGGACATCTTGTCAACACACTCACTCAACAATCGGTATGGACATCAAGTCACGTACACGAACAACGACTAGTGCGGACATCTCGTCTACACACTCGCTCAACAATTAGTGCGGATATCTAGTCGCGTACCCACACGTAACATTAATCATACTAATAACTATAACGTTAATTATATGATAATATTTAAAGCATGGTAGTTCTAAGTAGCATGTCAATTACTAGTAATCTGTATTGTTGCATGTGATTTGTGATTGTGCCACATGCCAATTACTAGTAAATGTGCAAGTGTTCTAACGAGTGTGTTCACGATAAGCCTACTAAAGCGAAACTAATGAATTCTACTAATTAACGACAAGTCTCATTATACGCAGCATGAATCGTAACGTATTATGAATAACATAAATAATCAATTAAATATGTTTCACGGGGTGCTATACGCCATCCACCCGATTCCCCACTCGTAGATACGAATCTATTCACCGACTATGGCACTATCCAGTCGAATCCCACGACTGCCGTGCCTCTCTTTTTCGTCCCGGGATCACCCGCACTCGATCCTATAACCAATGGTAATTATAAACAAACAAGGAAATCCTATCAATATCGATATCAATCCAAGCAAACGAAATAAAGCGAAAACATCAAGAAAATCATGCCATACAAAGAGCAGCAAACGTCCGAAGAATAATGTCTCAAACGTCTGATGAAGACGTCTCAAAGAGACAGAAAAGTGACAGACTTCTGAAGAATAACTTCTAGACATCTGAAGAACAATACCCAACAGTTACAGACTACCGGCAGACATCTGATGCTTTAAGCCCAAACGTCTGAAGAACAAATATGAATAAATAACATAGAATTGGCACACGTCTAAAGAACAACGTCCAGATGTCTGAAGAAGAAAATTGCTAGTTCGAAATATTGAATTTTTCAAAAACATTAAAATCATAACTTTTATATCATACCACCCTCTACTATCCATAATAAGTTGTAATCACCAAGAAGACAACACTAGATCTACTACTTCTAGTAGATCACTTTAAAAACCCATTTTGAAAGAGTTGAACCCATAAAAACACGATTTCTAAATAGAATACATAGTTTTCATGGCAAATACTAAAAACTTGGTGAAAAGATGGAATTATAGAAATGGAATAGAAAATCCAAGCTTAAATAAGGCTACCACTTGAAGAATTTATAAAGGTTTCTACTTGATCAAACTTGAGTTTAGTGTTGAGTTTGTATTGAGTTTGGAGTTGGGTTGGATTTGAGAGAGTGTAAGAGAGCCATGGTTTTTGGGTGAGAGTGAGAAAGGGAAATTGTGAGTGTGAGAGTGAGAGTGAGAGTGTAACACCCTAGAACGATCATAGGCATTTATATTAATAAATGAAATTGATTGATTGTGCTGATTGTTTTGAGTTTTAGCCTTAGGACATCATGAGCAGGCTCAAGAAAGGACGTTGCCGTCTCATGCATCCAGAGAATCGTCATTTACTTGATTTGACTTGCGAGACATTTCATGCTATTATTGAGTTGTCTCAACCAGATGGTGACCTGATATTGTTTCCTGACCTGAATCTTGACCCGTTATCGTTTCACTGGACTTTGTTATTTATTGTTGGAACATGGTAAAATATTACATTGATATGATATGCATGATTTATTATTGGGATTAATATTGTACCTCATCTTTATCCTAAATTCCAATTGATATGGATATCGTGAACTATCCAGCCCAATTGTTTTACCTATCTTATTTAAACCCACACAAGTCTCATACAAACCTTAGATTGATATTTGCCTCACAAAACCCTATCCTCCATCTCCTTCCTTTGGAACCAAAACCCTAACCCAAAAATTGAGGAAGCCCTTCATCGATCTCCATCGTCATCTTCATTTTGAGGTGATCATCATCACCGTTGACTTCTTCTTTCTTCTTGGATCGGCCGAAGCATCCAAATCGAAGTTCCATGTGGATTACTATCGTCGTCGTCGTCATCTTGTTCATGAGATCGTATCGAGGCAAGTACTTGCGACATTCTAACAAGATTAAATCTTATTTATTATATATAATGAATATATATATATATATATATATATATATATATATTGATTTATGCTTAAGATGATATACAAGATATTGCCTTTATTCAATTCTTGCGATTATTGACATAGTATTATTGATTTGATATGATTGAAATATTACTAGACATCGTTATAATCTCATATTGTTTATATGGGATCGATTGACACAAATGTTAAACCTAGATTGACGATATCGAGATCTGAATCACGATATATCGATAATATTATTTGAGAGGAAACCTAATATAGAACCCTAAAGATATCACTTTTATATTGTTAGATTGATGACATAAAACGTAGGGAAATCGAGTTAAATATTGTTGTTATCATAGACTTGAAGTATGGAGTGAAAACCCTAATTAAAATATCAAATCGTACCGGTTTTTAGGCAATGTGCCGTCTCAAATTCATCATGAGCCATCTCATACATCAAAAGAACAAATAATACATCCCAAACCACTTCCTTGCCGTCTCAAGAAATCTTGAGTCGTCTTTCACACACAGAGAATAATTAATATTTCAGACTTAACTTATGAGCTGTTTTAACATTACATGAGCCGTCTTTAACACACTTGAGTCGTCTTACATATTTATGAGCCGTCTCAAACTGAACAGAACCTGATATTGAACCTAAAATGACACTAAACACGTTATATTGTTTCACGATTGTACGATACATTGATTGAACACGTAATTGACCCATATTATGATATATATATATATATATATATATATATATATATATATATATATATATTGAATGCCTTGTTATTCATGTTAATGAGTATTAAATTTGATCATGAAATTGTTACGGCTACACCGTTTCTAAATTGCCATGTTATCAATTGTTTACTTGGAATCATGATTGATCGACCATTGTTACCATGTTACCATGCATGAGTTGTGATGTTTACCTACATGCCAATAACCTATTGTTATCGAGTGACAAGACATGTACAGGCATTAATTGTTATTGCGTTGGCATTAAGAGTACGCTACATTAATATTGACATAGAATTGAAAACCGGAAAAAAGGGGAAATCAAGAATATAACTGAAACGTAACTCAAGAGGATATTATTATGCCGTGATTTCGGGGTGAACGGAATAACCATTACTGATTGATATACATTGTTTCCGTGTTCCCGGAGGTGAATGATATATATATATATATATGTTGTGCCGTGGTCCCGTGGAACGAATGAGATATAGACTGTTGAATTATAATGAAGAATTACATTGATTGGTTTCAAATACCTGTAGGTTAGATAACTTAGTGATGTGGACCCATAGGAGTCACACGACATGATTGCATTGACTGTATTCTGATTATTCATCACTTGATATTGATATTGTTCATAGTTCACTCACATGATGTTGTGGAGTGTTTTTCGTCACCCTATTGAGATAGGAATGTGCGTCGCTTGTCAGGCATATTATAGATTCCCCCCGTCTAGGATAGGTATAGGTTTATTGATTATGTGGATCCAATTCTTCGGCAACCGCGGACCAAACTGCCGTTAATTACCTCTCTTTTTTAGAGCGAGAGAACCTTCGATTAACAAGTCAAACATATCATGCGAACTCAACATGCAATATGTGCGTGTTGTGTTTGGGAATAAGTTTGAGGATGCTTCGGGCATATCGGGGGTCTCACAGAGTTTTTACGGGAGGTCCCGCTACCCGGATAGCGGGCTGGGAGTCAGGGGCTAGCAGACCCTTACGGGGTGCAGGGCAACTCCCTGTTAGAAATTTTTTTCTAACGAAAGAGATGATGAATATATGCTACATGCGCACTTAGTAAAGTGAACACATGGTAAGGTGTGCACCAGCGTGCACCTGGCGAGGTGCGTGCTTAGCAAAGTGCGGACCAGCCGAGATGCGCACCCGGCAAGGTGTGAGAGAGTGAAGGGGGGCCAAAGGGTCCAGAATGGGTCAAAAAGTATAGTAAGGTGCGCATTTAGGAAAGTGTACACTTAGTGAGGTGCGCACCTGGGCCGGTGTGCACTTGGCTCGTTGTGCATCCAACGGGATGCGCGACTACCCAAATGGCCACCTAGCACGGTGCACACCTAGCACGGTGCAAGTAGGGGCAAAATCCAATGGAGTAACAATCCAAAAGCACAAAGACTTTGATTTTTGAAGATCAAAAGGGGCTCATTTTCTTTTTTTGAGGCCTCCTAACGTCCGCACTTGGATTTAATTGAAAAAAAAAAAGAAATGAGGAAGGAGAAAGAGACTTGTGCAATAAAGAGTGGCTCAAAACTCAAGATTTTTTTTAGAGGATAATCGGTATGTCTTATTTTATCATGATGGTTGGCTTTTATAGCCTTGACACTTTACATTGGGCCCTTTGGATTTTACGATTTTTGGCTATCTTACCCAATTTAATTCTAACAAATTACATATTCATTTATTTACAACATATTTATTTTATTTTCTAGTTTGGCATGGGGCCGGTCCCATGTTTGGAACTTGAACTTGGCTTGAGCCGGGTTTGGACCTGCTTGAATTGCACTCAGGCTTAGGTTTGGGCTCACTTGGCTTTTGATTTTAATTTTGACTCTGATTTTGATCATTGAGTTTGACAACGGGGTGTAAAGTTTTATGTAACGATCATAAAATTTCTATACTTCCGCGTATCATTTTTTAATAAAATATTGCAATTATTTATTTTTGGTATATTTTGTTTTCTAATAAATATATTATTTTATCACTTATCTATTTTAGCCATTTTATAATTTTTCAAAGCCCAAACCCAAGTCAAGACAAATCCATTTGATTTCTTTCTTTTTTTTTTTCTAAGCCCACTTTTTTTTCAAGGTACGACATATATTTAATTCTTATTAAATATGTGCATGAACAACCTTGTAACTCATTGGTTAAGTCTTTGCATTATTATTCTATGGGTCACATGTTCAAATCTCCATTCTTGCAGAAATTTTTATCTATTTTTAAATCCTTCTCATAACCTATAAATGAATAGTTATGAGCTAAATTATGGTAGCCATAAACCTTTTTTATATGTCACTCCTCTTTCTTTTCTTCATCACACATTTCTATCATTTCATATCTTTCTCTTCATCTAGATTTCTCGAAGAAGAACATGATAAAGTTCTCAAGAAGGTCTCGCTAGTAACGCGAGGCTATCGGCGGATAGACAAGCCCGGTGACAATACCGGCTTGTGTATGTAAGTCCCCTTCATTTCTTCTCTTCTTCTTGTTGAATCATCCTCATCTTGTCATGTCTCCGCTGATTTCCATACTTGCTCATTTCATCTGTAAACTCCTTATTTATAGAACACACATAAAATAAATAGATAGCCTAATAGTTAATTGTTTTGTAAACTTATTTACCTTCATGAATAAGATGCATTTTTAACTAGTAGTGATTATCTTGTTTCATGTTTTAGTGGTTATGAAAATGTGTGGATCGTATCATTCTATATTGCATACCATCACATAACACGATCGTTTATTCAAAATAAAAGAAAAGTGTTTAATAATTTTTGTGTAGAATTTTTATTAATTTTTTATATCGATTTTAGTATATATATCATGACCAATTCGTATGCTTGTCCGTAAGATTTTCATAATTTATTGCTCGCTATTTTTATTTTATTTTATTTATATTTAGTTTTAAAATAAAACGAGGTTTTAAATAAATTCCATGACGTTGTCAATCTCAAATATCACCTTGAAGAAATACCTTTATCTTCAAAATAATCTTTAGAAAATCAATCTTGACATCTGGACATTCTGGGAAAATTAGATTATATACTAAATAGAATTTCAGGTCTACAGTAAAAATTTCATATCAAACCGAACAACGGTTTAGGTGTTACGTAGTTTTTTATTCACTGTTTTTAAAACCAGAAAACTGCCAATAAGGGTCTTCTTCGAGAGACCATAACTCTATAATTGTTGATCCAAATTAAGTGTTTTCAGATATTTTGAACATTTACATCGACAGATCTAGGTTTTCTTCGTTTTAAGTTTTTACTGAAAATTGACGTAAAATATAGAAAACTGTGTTACAATATTAAGCGACGAATCTGGAATGAATCTGTCCTGATTCGCACACTGTTTTTAAATAGGACATAACTCGAACTCCGGATGTCTGTTTGTGAAAAACTTTAGATGTGTAGATGCACAATTGACAGAACTATAATTTTATGTATACTAGATTATTTAGAAATGCCTGAAATAACCTGATATAGGCTTTGCAATACAATATATAGTTGCTGTCCAGAAATCTGAATTTCTGTTTTAAACGCTGATATTAAAATGATCATAATTAGAGCTTCAGAAATTCAAATCACGTGAATCTTGGTGTTTTGGATAAGTACATCAAAATACCTAAAATTTTCTATTAATTTTTGTAACCTGAAACCTGATGAAAATTAATTCAAACTGCATTTTAAAAATATATGACGGTGCTGAACAGATTCTGATCTGTTTTGCTCGTCGATACGAAAACGGGTATATTTCCCAAACCTGTAGTCGTAGTTAGGCGATATTGGAACTCACGCGTACACAACACTTATATTTATATTTCTGTTTATATTCCGAAATTGATTGACTTGATTGATTAGTCGTACACAACACTTATTTACAATATTGTTTTTGGACGTTACTTGTATACTTATCTCATATCATGTTCTGTGATTGCTTATTTATTTTTATCTATATGACTTGTGATTAAACCATTATTTGCTAGAATTTACTTGATCTTGACATGACTCAATCATGAATACTTGAACCCAATATGTACACTTGAACCACTTGACTCGAACCATGAATACAACTGGCATGACTTACACTTAACATGATTACATGAACTCAATCTTGAAAACTTGATATCATACATCACCTTTTGTATTCATGTATTCGATCAAGGCTCGTAACATTACTCATAGACTAATATACACGAGGTGTTAGGGTAGTTTAAGTATGAATCCGACAAAATCTCATGGGTCCCATTATTATAAATAACATTGCTGTGGTACCGGGCTGAAATGGTACATCACGAATTCATGAATGAGGGCCCGTGTTTCCAAGCCCCTGGATGATAGCCTGTTGGGTTTGGAATACTTCAATAATAACTGAAATCCCACTATTTTGGGTCCGTGATTCCTTACCCCTGGACGATAGCTTTGGGTTCGAGAATACTCTTAAAATTGGTTGACATTCACACTTGAACTCACATTAGTTACTTTTACCATGTTAGAAACCTTTTAGGACACTTTCATTTACTTCATGTTCACTATACCTACACTCCACGGCCATATTATACGTGTTTGCCATACTGATATAATTGACATACACATTATCTTACACGCTACTATACTTGTTTATATGTTCATGATTTATATCCATGCTAAACCATATATCACATTACACCTTGTATTTCATTTATATACATCACACCACCCTTTTGGAGACTTACTGAGCGTTAGTTCGTCGACGGATATTCCACCCTTCTTCCTTTCTTTCTTGGAATGTTCGTCAGGTAGTATTGAGACAGAAAAGATAGAAGCGGTCGAAGAGAAGTACAACTAGTTCGCATCATAACCGAACGTCTAGTTTCATTCAGCTTTTCATTTCATTTCGGCTTATTTATATATGCCTCCTTATTAAGGCTTATCATGTTATCGTATCTTGTATTCAGATATTTTGTCAATTGTGAATTTGAATGTAATAAATCAAAGTTGAATTTCATTCTTTTATTTATTCTTGTTAGTTTATGTTGCTTATAGACGCTTAGCGTATTTACTTCGAGAAATGACCTTCTCAAAATAAATACGTCGCGGGCCTCGTCACGTGCCGTTACTGCTCTTTTGGGAAGCGAGGCGTGACATTTTACCCCAACAGATGCATTGCCATGATATATTTTTCCGCTATTTTCCTTATGATGTTATCTATGACGCACTGATGTCTGGGTTTTGCATGGCCTGGATACTTTGGTTTTTGCACAGGAAGACAAAGAGTACTTCGAAAAGCTTACTGAGCGGTAAATGATATTGCTATCGATCTAGCTGCTATGCTTAAGTTTATTTATCGTAGCGAACTGTTTTATTTGGATTCATACTGTGATCCCATAAGGGACAAGTTTTGGTTATTGCTCTTACTTTCTTTGGATCCTTGATACTTGATCGTTTCTTTAATTGCTTCCGCTGTTGATTATTGATTTTTGATTAATGGATATCGTTATTGTTTATTGTGGCATAGTGGACATGTGATAGTTATATATTATATCGTTTTTGATTACTGATTGACAGCCGTAATGTGACTATGTAAGGATATTTCATTACCGTAGGTAGCATGGTTGGCTTTGTCGCATTCCCGTAATCGTGTATTTTGGAAAACAATTTTTATAGGTTCCCATATATACCAAATTATGAAAACCCTGTTTCAATTATTGGTATCATTTCCATAAAACTCATAATAACATTATTTAAATTCAAAAATAAAAATAATAATATTATGAAATGTTACAATATGTATCGTATATATATACACGTATTTGTATCGTATACCAAATACGTATGAAAGAGATATACAAAATGGACATAATACAAGAATGCACACACATTATATTATTAAATCAAAACTTGATTTAATAACCCGGTTTTAACATAAACCGGCTAGTATTATCAAACGTCTGATTAACATATATGTATCATATACACATATTAAATCGAACTTCCGCACGTATCGCCATACGCATACTACATCGTCTTGCCCGAGCGGGGAAAACCTTTGCGTGGGATTCTAAAAACTCAATTAATACGCCGACAGTAGGCTAGGATCATATTCGATTGAATCTGAAACAATTTTAGATAAATCCCCTCTGGGGTTAACTCACAAGCATGTTAGTGACACTAACTCTACACAACGGCTACCTAGGTACCAATCAAAAGAAATGTCGACAAGTAAGCTCATTCGAACGCAATCAGAGCCTATCAGTTGGTCACCGTACAGTCCGGTTTCTTCATCAGAGGGTGTCCCATATCGGGTATGGGGAGGGGGTGGAACCTGTCAAACCCCACAATAACCCAATAAATCATGCAGACATTAGACTCATAACCATCAAAGATAAAACTGATAACACTTATCGGTTTATTTCATCTATAATGCTCATGAATTTTTGGTTATGGTCATGTTCTGCACAGCGCGACATCAACTTGCTATACGAGGAGAGATGACTCCCTTTGACCGCTCACTGCCTCTATGTGCTTCGGGACTGTACCGAACTAAAATCTGTTTGCACGACTCTTTAAAGACGTGGTGGGGTAGTAATTAAAGTACAATGGAAACACGCACAAGACACTATGGTAATATCAGATCAAAAGACTACCCTGTATTTATGTCACCAGAGAACTGCTATATGACAATAAGTATAATATCATCTAGGATTTCTTAGTGAGTCCGTTCAGTGAAACTCATTTCTCCAATGAGCACACGTATACAATACTCAGTGTCAAACACTAATAGCTGTGGGACCAGCTATTGCCCTCCACCCGGATCAGGAAACGTATACACTAGTCTAAACCGGAGTACCAATACTCTGTCTCGATACTCCTACAACCGAGAACATTTAAAGATGTGCTTATGGACTATCCAGACCCTACTATTACGATCCCCATCATTAATCATAGTAGTCAAGTATAGTTCCTATGTGTTTTATCATCATGTATTAGCGATACGTAATAGCAAGTAAAATATATACATATGAATGATAAAGATAAACCGGATAGAATATTATCATCTTGAGCAAGATTGTTCTATCCATATAGGTCATGTACAATTATAATAATTGTCTACAAGGTATCTATATTTAACAAATTCTCTAACGTTTTCTTCCATTTTTGGCATCTTCACTCCATGATGGCTAAACTAGGATAATCAATAATAAAAAAGGGATGATAAAGAAGTCGGAAACTAGACAAGCAATAATAAAAAGGACACGCAACAACAGAGAAGATGGGTTTAGAAAAAAATAAAGCAAGCGATAATAAAAAAGGCATAGAAAACTATTCAAAAATCTATTGTTCTAATAACATGGGAAATCCAAAAAATCACATATTTTAATATCTTAAAAAATATTAAAAGGGTATTATAGGCAATGCAATGCATATATAAATACGTATACAAATTAGGGTTTGGGTTTAAAATAATGTCAAAGTATATTTTTAGGGTTTTTCACATTTTTGAGACATTGTAGGTATAGAAATAAGTCATCTTACTAAATTGGGCCGGGAAACAATTTCCCCCTGATAAAATATTTGCTATAACTAATTCTATATAATTAAAGGGAAAACAATCATTTAATCAGTTAATGCCATTAAGCATTGATCGTCTTGATCGTTAGTCACAGCGGTTTCCTGTAATTTACAACAAATTGGTAGTTTTCTATCAGATGGTGAAACCTTTGGGTGTTTTATAAAAACATGTCTTTTCCGGATACGGCCTTTTTTGGAATCTAATATGCGGCCTCTCCTTTTGGAAAGAAAATTCTTACAATATGAGATATGCCCAGTTGATTAAATTAGCCGATCTAGATCTGCCAGTTTTTTTAATTTTATTTTTTCCTTTCTTTTGGATCCAACCATCTTTGGGAATTGAAACAAGTGAGTTCTCTCTTTGGTGACCTCTCAGCTTTGCACGGTTAGATCAGCCAGTTACGTTCCAAGCCAAGCCAGGTTATTCGGGTAAAATGACAAACGGGTTAAACCCGTTTGCTCGTGACCGACCAGGAAAATGAAAGCAAAGCCCACCCCCAATTCAATTCCATCTCTCTCTCTCCTATTCAACCCTAGTTCCCAATTCCTACTCGAGACTCCAACGACGTCGACGACGAGTAATTTTCTTGTTTCGTTTTCTTCTAAATTAAAAATTTCTCTATTATTCTTCTATTTGCTGTTCAATCGATCTTTTTCCTGCTATTATTAAGTGAGTGCTTCTGCTTCGCTGAATCGAAAGTTTTAAGCTTTCATTTTTCAATTTCCCCCCCTTTGTTTTATGTCAATTGTAATGATTAGAATGCACCTACAGGGTAGAATCTTCGTCGTTCGATGATAAGATATTCATCAGATCAGTTCCCTAATATACCATTTTCAATTATCGAACTTTAGAACAATATCTTAATCCTGTCTTTTGGGGGTTATGAAATAGACGGAGAGATCTGTTGCTTCCTTAACCTACAAAGGCGCCATATCCGATGCAATTGTTGAAGCACAGAAACAGAAGAAGCTCTTTCTGGTCTATATTTCAGGTGCACTATTAAATTCATGACATTTATAAAGCAGCATCTTTGAAGAATTTTCTCTAAGCTTGAATTTTGCAAGCTACCCACTTTCAGTTTCAAATTTTGTTTCAATCCTTGGGATTGTATCATTTGTAAGATTTGCGAGTTTCGCAGTGCCTGAAAAATTTGAGGTTTTATAGTTGCCCAAAATGGCTAAACTAGAATTCCCAAATTAGAGAGGACAAGAGTTACTGGACCACCTCATAATAGTACTCACCCATAGTGTTCTTGAAGAAGAATGAAATTTCGAGTACAAAGTAGGCTAGTTAATAAAGATGTAAGATTTAAGCTTGAAGATTCTGGAAGTTAGATAATTCAATTCCTTGTAAAATTTTCTAAAGAATGACATTGGATGTTCAATCCTGATAAACAAAATTCTAGGCATCTGTGTTTCATAATAGTATAGTCATATTCATAGCCCCCTAATGAATCATGTAGGATATTAAATATATTTCACCATTTAAGTTTGCAAGAAACAGTCCATAAGTTTCATATAATCGGCTTTTCTTGTCTTCCGTTTTATTAGTCTCTTTTTAAAAAATCGTTTGTTTGATGAGAGCAAAAGTACTTCCGAATTATATATAATTGTGCCTTTGCTTAAGAAGTCAATAGGCCCAAACAAATTATATTAACAGCCTTTCAATACTTATAATTAATCTACAAAGCCTTATGTTTCAAGTTCAACCCCTTCAATGTAGACACTCAAGAAATGCTTTTTTGTTTGCAATATTAACCTTTCAATTTGCCTCTTTTTCCTTAGGGTTGCCCTCCCGCCAAACCTTTTTTCATATATGGCTCTACAAAAATTTCCACCACATCGACATCTTTCTGATTTGTAACACTATATTGTTGATTCTAATATTCGAAAAAGTATTAGCATATAGCGAAGTGTAATCTATGAAGCGCAGAGTGAATACTACACGATTGTTTATTTTTAATATAACAACCGCTCGAAGAGAGCAAGGAAGGCAAGGGATAGTAGTAACTTAGGACACAAAAACCATCTAAAAGGTCTGACTGTCAGGAGACCACTCCACAGACTCACTACATGCCTAAGAGACGGGCTCAAACACTTCGAAAGCGTTCAAGAACTAGGATACTCCGTCAAGCTCAACGGATCGGTTCCACACGTCATCAACCTCACCTTCTGGTCTGGCTTGTTCTAACACGCTTTCTATTCTAGCTTGCGCACTATGGCTTCTTTATTGCTAGTCATCCATTGCTTTAGCCTTTATAAATCTTTAGAAACTAGGTGATCAATAGGATCTCTCCAAGAGAGCGCAACCTTACCCCCGAAGCCGTCAACTTATAGGCAGGACTCAAAGTCAAAATGCTTTGAGTAACGGATACTGAAAGCTATTGACCGGTCGAAAGAGTAGCAAATCTTTCACATGTTTTCACAACAGACACATGCCTCTAGGATCGCTTGAGTTCGATCAGTTCAGGGGATCAATTGTCATCTAAAATGACTTTTCTCAGCATATGAAAGAAAATTGACATGACTCCAAGAGTGCCTAAGGAGTGGTCCCTGGTTTTGAGATAATGGGAAGGCCAGTGTCTTTGGGTCTCGTATCCAACAATTATCTTCTACTGATTGCATTAGAATATTCGAGCACGGGATGGCGCAGAGGTTCGACATAGCCAATGTTCAAGTGATGTTCAATTGTTATTATATGTAAATTTCGGACCAAGTGAGTTCTTAGGGGAGCGGACATGGCATTAGCCCCCGGCGATTGAGGGCTTTCGACGCTTGAGGTGCAGAAAAACCCTGTTTGAGTTTGTGAGAGGGCGGAGGAGCCTTCGCGAGTGAACGAAGTGCACTATTTGCTCGAGACTTTGTTCATGAGGAGGTTCAAACGAGTCGAGTGAGGGACCGGACGAGGGATGAAAAACAAAACATTCGAAACCAAAATGAACGAGAATCAACGTTTTTAAGTGCCTTAATGGAAGACCTATGAAAGCCCGGTTTAGTCTAAGCAGAACCGTCGATTCAGACCTGTTCACGTCTTGCCAGGGAAGTTAGTCTCATGTTGAGTTAAGCTCGTTTTGAATTTCGTAGAGTAGTGAATTAGTTTCGTTGGTAAAATCAACGCCAACCTGATTCTGATGATCATCTTTCTTCCGAGGGTGGTTTTCTTTTCATTCGAAGTTCTCGGTTTGGCTAGGGTTTATAGTTCTCTGTTTGGCCAAGGCAGCCGGGAATAGGAGCTTTGAAAGAGCAATGCATTATGAAAAGAAGAAAGTTTCTATCGATAAATGATATATATGCTAACACCGTCCCAATCTCCCCTTCTCCTTCTCCTTCGGCTGCTCTACCGCAAGTAGTCGAGATATGTTGATTTCGATATGTCCGATCCTACTGCACCACTCTCAGAAAGCATCTCCGTAAGGGTGGATGAGCCGTAGACCTGCATTGAAGAGGACGTGGCAGAGATCGTCTCTTCTGGTGGATATGGACAATTGATGGAGGACGACCCCCGTGTCTTGGGGCAGTGGGTCCATTCAGAACGTTAGAATGTGGAGATTCTCGAATGAATCCATTAGGATCTTCAGGAGAAGGGAGACGCAATTCCGTACATTACGGATGTTCTTAAGGTACCGAGGTAACAGTTTGCCGTCAATTCCTGAGATTTCTTTATGTTATTTTATCAGAGATGTGAATTTAGTTCTTCCCACGTCATATTCCTTTTTTAGTTTTCCGTAAAATCCGTATTTTAAGGATTTCTTTATGTTATTTTATCAGAGATGAATTTAATCCAATCCAAACTTATTTTCCAAGAGCTGAAGCGAAATCGGGCATCGTTTGTCTTGGAAAGGAATTTCTCCAAAGTATCCCAACCTGGCTATATCTCCCTCACGGATGTGCTCTAAGAATTCTTTCTCAATTGTTGTCTTCAAGACATACATTGCCTTGCAAGCTTTGATACTCCATTAACACTTCAGCATCATTATCTATGGATTTGTTGGTCTCACTCATAATAACTGCATCCCCTAAATCTTTATCTTGTAGGTCAGATTTGATGCACGACTTCCAGCAATCATAATTATGATGGTTGAACCGCTCCATTCCTATAACTGCATTAGCAAGATCTGCATCATGATTGATGTGACCGCACCTCGATTCGATCCCTACATCAAGAGGGTCAGTCTCAGACTGATCTTGCTAACAGAATCTTACTGCTCGGTCTTTGACGATGCTAAAATTAGTGACCGCACGAAGACTATCTTTTATAGGCCAAATATTGGTTGGGCTCAACTTCTGAACTGATTTGCATGAATCGTTTCGCTTGGCCGTCTCGGATTGGCTTGCCTGCCTAAGACCGGTTAGCCGACCTACTGGATTCTTCTTCGGGCAGGGAAGCCATAGGGCTAGAGGGAATGGAAGATATGCATTTGCTATTGGGCTTATTAGTTCTCGGGCTCGGCTCGCTGCTAGTACTGGCTGGGATTACCTGACTACCAATGGGATAGCACTAGAATAGCTCCTTCCTTTAAAAGGAAAGAGGAATGTAATGCGGTTATCACTTTCTAATAGGACAGGAAGAACCGAAAGACTCTTTTTGAAGACCCAGAAAAAGAGGTTAAACTATGATAACTGGATCGTGCCTTCGGCGGTCTTTATTAGCTCCAGCAGATTCAACAAATGGCATTGAATCGAAGGACTTATAGACAACTAAAACAATGGCTAACTTTCTTACTGGAGGGGTAAGCTTGATAGAGTAAGCTGCCCTTACTAGGCTTAGGCTTTGGCTATTGACCCCGGTCTTGACTTATAAAGAGAAGGTGATTGGAACACAGGACCAACGACCATAGAAAAGCGGAAAAGCTCTTTTCGCTCCTAGGCACTGACATTCCCCCTTTTTTCGTAACAAAAAATATCAGAATTAGGACCAAAGCAGAGTGAGCAGCATAGACAAGGATGGATTTGTGAATGAGAAATAAAAGTTGCCCATCTTCATCAGAATTAATGGGTGAATGGAAAATTGCTCAAGTAGGCTGTTGGGATTGACGACAAACTGTTGCCCCAGTGCCTTAAGAGCATCCGTAAAATATGGACTTGCGTCTCCCTTCTCCTGAAGATCTTGATGGATTCGTTTGAGAATCTCCATATTCGAATGTTCTGAATGGACCCACTGCCTCTAGACATGGGGTCATCCTCCATCAATTGTCCATACCCACCAGAAGAGGCTATCTCTGCCACGTCCACTTCAATGCAGGTCTGCAGCTCATCCACCATCGCGGAGATACTTTCTGAGAGGTGCAGTGGGATCCGACATATTGGAATCCGCAGAAATGGAAGGAGAAGACGACACATTAGGTATAGGAGCTACTTGAGGTTCCTCCATAGGGGCGACATGGTAGAAAATGTATCATGCCAAAGATTCGGCAACCTCCCATTTTGTGGTAATTCAACAACTTGCGGTAGAGCAGCCAAAGGAGAAAGGGAGATTGGGGTGGTGTTAGCATATATATCATTTATCGATCAAAACTTCTTCATAATGCATTGCTCTTCCAAAGCTCCTATTCCTGGCTGCCTTAGCCAAACAGAGAACTATACCGGCGCATATGTGGTCTAAGTTCCTATGACCGAGTCTTTCTGGCCCCTGTGAACATCATTTTTATGTATTAAAGAGAGCCTCTCTAATCGGTTAAAAGTGGTAGGTGTCCACTAAAGGCTATTCCTGGCTCGGCTCCGATAACGCAATTCCGGAAGAAGTCCGTAGTTGGGCATTGGTTCCTTTCGGACCCGGAGAATGTGTGACGCTGGGTTGAGATTTGGTGAACCACCAGGCCGCTCCCCTAGTTGAAGTATTGGGCTCCTTTTTCGTTGTCTAGGTTACACCTTCGGAATACTCCTGACGGGGATTTCACTCTACTCCCCCCAATCTTAACTTTACGCATGCCGACTCTCCGTCGTGGAATTAAACCAAGAGGAATCCCCATAGGACCATGTCTCTTGTATATTTCGCACGTAGGAGATCGAGACAACCTCAGGGCTATGCGGAAGTAAATTGATTGCCTTAGATAGACAATTAAATAGGGGGTCTCTACAAACAAGTCTATAAAGAAGTTTCAAAAAGTTGATCGGTAATAATCCGGTCGCACCCGAACAATAATATTCCTTTAGGAAAATGCACCTAAGATCAAATATTTTGAGCCTGCTTTCGTGGAAAATTCAGACTTTCTTTTTGATGCATCGATCACATAAAAACATAAACTTTGAGGCTCAATAGCTAAATACATGGCAATTGAATCATGACCTTAGATCATTAAGAGTATACTGTGAGCAGGAAGTGGAGTTTATACAATGGATTCAAAAGCATCAAACCTCTTTTGTTGAGAAAAATCAAAACACATCGAAATGGTACTTTCCGTACTTAATAATGGAAGGATTTGGCAGAAATATGTAAAGTTGTTCCTCCTCAAAAGATTATTCTAGAATAAATGGGCAATAGTTAGGAGAGGTGCGCCAGTGGCGAGCAGAAGCAAGGTTATTAGATATCGAAGGAAAGCCTGGCCGGAACCACATGTGCAAGTTTCCCTGAATGTGGCTTGTCTGTGATAAACTTCGGATTTGCGTGAACTAGCGGATTGATCACTAAGTGGGATGCCCCTTCTAGCATGATCGAACCTTTTCTAAACCGGTGAGGAATGGGCACCATTATCCCGTCCCGGATTCAACTTCTATTGATCACGGCTCCTTCCTAACAACCTGTGGCCTTATCTTGTGGCGTCTTTGGCTTGACTCGATCAAGCCCTAAGGAAAAATCCAAGTCTTTCTCTTCTTGTCCCGAGTCATAGTGAGGCGGAGGTGCGTTCACCGAAGAGGAAATCGCAATGCATCTTGCTCAGCAGGCTTAGTTTGGCGTGGGAGTGTTGCAGGGGTAAGGTAGTTCTTACTTGCTAACTTTCATGAGTTAACAAGTAAGGGATGAGCGCGATAGCGCGATATTGGTTTAAATTTCGCATGCTATATTTAAAAGGAACTACCTTGTATATAATCCGTATTCTTGCTGGCGCAAAGCGGTGGCCTAAGAGTGGAAAGGAAGCCAAACCAACCAGGACTTCTTCAGCACAGGTAAGTTACTATGCGCCGGAGAAAGCTTACGGAGGTAAGCTCTATTCGGTCCGGATCATTGATTCCCCATAACGAATAAGCTAACTCTATCTCTTAATTGTCTATCCTATGCTTGAGAATGTCCCCAAGTTCCTGGGCTGCACCTCAAGGTGATTTAGTTGTCCAACTTTATGCTTGGGATATTCCCCACTCTATGGCACCTTTCACTCATCCATTCAGCCCGCCTGTCCAGACGCGACGCTCTTTTCTCATTATCATCTACCGCCTTTTCTTTTTTCCCGTCCCTTCACGCATGAAGATCGTCGTATGTATGTTCGATTTATGTTGCCGGAGCAATAGAATAGGTAGGAGTACATTATAGCAGGATCAGTCACCTGTCACCTTCTAGACCTCTAAGAAAAATTGTGCTATCCTCCCGATATCCCTATAGAGTGAAAGACCGGTGATCCGTAGGTTGCATCATGTCCGGTCGTTAACTCCTCGCGCTGCCGCCGCTTCTTGGACCAACACCTCACTTGCACAGGTACCTACATAGTGTAGTGTCGATCGCACATTCATAATAGCATTCAGACTCGTATGCATTTCAGAATCAGGGGGTTCCCTTGCTCCTGCTGTGTACGATTAGCTAGCCTTGCGGCGGCAAAAGGATTAGGACGTCCCTCATGCTAAGGTTTCCCGCGGTCCGACCACATTAGGTTAGGGAGCAGGACGATACGATAATAGCTCCTCCACATCCCCAAGCGTGCTGCCTTCCTAGACGCAACACTAAGTAATCTAAGCCAAGTCACTAATGGTTGATAATCATCTTTCTTAGAGGTACTAAATACAATTCTATGAATGAGCAAAATGAAGGATGCGTTAATGAGAAAGATCTCAAGGGAAACCGCTAAAAAAGATTGAACATGCGGGAGGGAAGAGAGAGAACAAATTCGGCTGTTTTCATTTCCCCCGTTTGGAGCTGTGAATACTTGCTTGGTGATTTAGGAAAGTCAAAAAGCTATTATTGGAATCTTATCCCGAATCTGATGGAAACTTGGTCCTGAGCAAGAATAACACATCTCGTGCCTCGGCTCCCCCTCTTTCACCCAGGACGTAAGAAAGTGGTTGTCTTGTAAATGCGGATCAGGATTTGTGTATTCTTCGATTTCTTTTTTAGAAACGCATTAATTTCTCTTAGGTTTTTCGCTTGGATTGCCTTGTCGTTATAGTAAAATTCCTCCATCGCTATTCTACGGGCTTCAGCATATAAGGACACCCCTCCTTTTTTGGACAACAGGCCCCGCAGGCTTTGTTGTCTTTACAAAAGAGTTTGCAGTATTTCATTATAATCTGTAAAAGTGTTTCGAGAATCACTTTGCCGGTGCTCTTTGTTTATTGACCATTTGAAACCGAACACTTTAATTGCTTGACACTGAAGACTTTAGTAGATCTTGAAAGTCGTATCAAGGACACAATTGTTGATTGAGCCCGAGCCCTTTTATTTTCATAGGTGTTTTATGAGTGTAATGCTTGGCTCATGAAGTGGTGGATGTGATAGATAGGACTCTAGTTCGCTTTTACACTTCTTTAGAAACTATAAGTACTCAAGGAGTAGTAATTATGAATAGGAACCCGGATCGCAAGTTGGACATGTTGATTGGACAATCGCATTGTCTTTCATTTCTTTAATAAGCGTCCCACTCTTAAAAGACAACTAGAAGTTAGTAAAGAAGTTGAGATTCTAGCTGTAGCTTTCATTTCATATTTTGAAAGAGGACATCCTTCGCTCTGAACTTGTGAGCTCGGTGCCTTGCAATTGGATTGACGCCGTTCTTTGCCTGAGCCTGTGAAGCGGCAGAAACGAACGCTACCTTCTTGCATTCAATCGAAAGGACCCGTGCATTAAAGATAGCTGGGATGATGCTTTCGATAAAAAAAGCTGACTTCCAAAGTGCTAGCTGATACATTACTTCCGATAGACAACCTTAGTTTTCGCTTCCTTTCCTTATTCATTCTATAGGGCGAGTACCTTCGTTCTTCTTTCTGAAGGAAAGCGAAGGATGCAGATGGGTTTTCACAGTCAAAACCAAAGCAGACGGGCCCATTGATAGATACAAAGCCACGTTGGTGACTCATGGGTACACTCACTCAAGAGTATGAGCTTTATTATGAGGAAATCTTAGTACCGGTAGCAAAGTTCAGTTCGAACCCTTATTGTTGCTGCTGGTGCTATAAAATATATAGCTGCAAAAGTCATAAACTGGATTTTCCCGGCAATCAACCTTATGAACTTTATGCAAGGCCAATTTGGAATATAATAGACATTATTCAAACCTATTTCGCGCTAGCGTGCTCATCCCTTGCTTGTTTACCCAAACGGATCGATCGTAACATAGATTGTAGGAGAATTGGCGAGAATTGAAGAACGAGTCTATCGATAAACGATGGCAACAATTAGGGGTTGTTCATTTGTATAATTAGGATAGTTAACTAATTTAAGTGAAAGCAAGCCACGTCGAGTAATCGACATGCGAGAAAAGAAAGGAAGACGGGGCGAAAGAGCATCGACGGATTTTTCTAAACAACTATGCTTTTTCTCACTTTGAAACCGATACCTACATACCGGGGGGTACTACAGGACGGTAAGAACATACATGTAGATCAGCTTTAGGGTATAATACAGTAGAAGATCGGTGAAAAGCACAAGCAAGCCGTATAAAATCTCTTGTTTGAGTTCCTGGATTTACGGACATAGAAGATCGATTTTGTTTCCTCTTTTTGGACATCGCTAATAGGCCACCCGGCGCTTGACCAGCTTCAGGCTTTGGGTAAAGCAAGAAAGATAGTTTAGAGAGCCCCTTTGCTTTATGGTACATGAGTCGAGTTAATCAATCTAGGCTATCCAACTTCTTGCTCAAGGCAGTGTTTCGATACAATATCCAGTCCTGACATGAATTGATAGGCTGCTTAAGTTGTTTCATCTCGTCAGTAGGGTTCGACAATACAGGTTCTCCGTGCCTTAAGTCCAGGTTGCGTGCTCGAGTTCTTGGAAAGCCTGCTAGTCTGCTAACTCGGTTAAGAAAGAATCCCTGTTTTGTTCAAAGAGCAATCGTCTTCTTTCTTCGTGGGAAAAGATGTTCAATAGGTATCGTATGATGGGATCCATTTGATCTGTTTTGGTTGTGGCATATATGGCCATAAGACGGAAGCACGCTCTCTCTTGCAGAGAACTAATGACCCGATGCAGAAGACGATGCCGAGTGGAAACGGGTCAACTCGGGCGGGCATGGGGTGGAAAAGCGGACCTTTGGGCCTTGGATGCTTGTTTAGAGACCGTCGCGTAGGCAAAGAACCACCACCGCTGCTAATACGGCCCCTAATACCACGTCCACTCCGCCAAATGGCAATTCAAGGAATAGACAAAACTCCTCTGCTCAGTCCTCCAGAACGGGTTCCCGGTTTATCCCTTTAACCATATCCTCCAATGTTCTATATTGACCGTTAGGTCTCGACTTCTCCGCTACGATCTTTCCTTCGAGTTGCACGAATCACTAGCTCGTGAGATGGAAAGGGGCTGCATTTGATTTCAGAAAAATTTCTAGTTTTTGTTAGCTCACCAAAAATTGGTATGCAATGCAGAAATTCTTTTTTACATGTGTATGAATAGAGGGTGGTCTAGGATCAGAAGGAAAGTCTCATCCTTTAGGTACTAAACTACGCAATTCAAATGACCGCTAACCCTATCTCATCCCGAACTCAACGAGTCTTTTTGACTTATAGACATGCCGGACTCAAACTCGCGAACGCGTCGTTCGTGAAACTCACATCACTGGGCACACATGTTCTGAATCGACGGTTTAACTTAGACAAAACCTGAGTTTCTGCCTTTCATGGCCCCACACATTACATTAAGGTACTCAAAACGCCGATTCTCGTTCATTTTGATTTAGAATGTTCTGGTTTTCATCCCTTGTCTTTTGGAATTTCACTCACTTCACTCCTTAACCGTTCCACTCGCGAAGGGGATTGGCCCCTTCACGAGCTCCACTAAGGCAACGAAAGCTCGAAAGGAAGTCTTTATTTGATCATAAGGGGGAGTCACCGCTCGCGAGACTGAAAGCTATTCTTAAACAACTAAGACAAAGTAAATTGAGTGATCCCTTCGCGAAAGCCGAAGGCGAATCTTACAGGGTATCCCATTCCCTGAGTGGCATGAGCTAACTATACTACCTGACTCTGACAAGCCAACTACCATGCTTTGACAAGAGTAATTTGTTACCGGGTTTCAAAGAAAACTCGTGACGGGTAAGACGAAAAGCTTTAACAAGGGTTGAAATGACTCACTAGCCGGAGAGGAAGGTCTGACTTTCAAGACGATCGGAGCGAGACTCCTTAGAGCCTACTGCCTATGAATGAGATATTCATTAACGAATCTCTATCTTAGAAGGAAGTAGATTCTCTCCTTTCCTTGTGAGCACGGTCAAGAAAGAAGAAAAGTCGTAGGCAGATATGGCTAAGTGAAGAAGGCCCTACCCCTTATTCATTCAAAAAGGGACATGAAAGACACCAATCCGTGCGAGACAGAAGATGAATGGGGAGCCGACTAGAAGACAGATAAATGATTAGGCTTTAGGAAGAAGGGGGCCGGAGATGAACTTGGATGATGGAAAAAACACTGGTTGGGTCAGCGGTCTTCGGATGCCTTTACTCGACACGGCTCAAGGAAAGACAAAAAGGAGCCATGGCCCAAAATGACTAATAGAGTGAACGGCCTTGACGCGAGACAGTGCCGAAATAGGATTGGAATGGGCTAATTGACTAAAGGGCTGTTTACCACCGACCGAGAAAGAAAGATTGGCACCATTGGTAAATAGCTTTGTGAAAAGGAAGGGAACATATTTATTCTTAGGTCGTTTAGTGGATGTAGAGGTCAGATGAATCAGTAAATGTGACTTTTGGATGATGGAAAAAGCGGCCTTCGTCGCTTGTCCAATGCTTGGCTCGGTGAATCAGTCAATGGCAAATAGCTAACGATCTCAAAAGCACAATGAAGCTGAGGAAAGAAGGCCTGCCGGAAAGAGGGAGTTGGAGACCCTGGAACGATGTATGAAAGAGACTCTTGAAAGTTATCGAAGTGGACAATAGAGTGATGCTTCTTATGATATGTATTGAAAGTAAAAAAAACCAAATGATCAGACTTTAAAGATAGTCCCACATTAGAAACAACAAAAGAAATATATGGGTATAAAATATAAAACGAGTCACATCTCAACAAAGTTTAAGTCTTATTGTTGGAACCCACTTATCATTAAACACCCATGTGTAAAAGCCCATCACTCCTCCAACTCTTCTCTAATTTTAAACTCTACTTTAAAAATAACTTTAATATAGTTTCAAAGCTAATGGCTTGATCATCTACGCGACAACCACACCAGGAAAAAGTGATGGTTGCACGCAACTCTACTCGTATTTTGCATGTGACAACCACACCAAGAAAAAGTGATGGTTCTATGTGAGGAGGAGGGCTGAAGGTAAAAAAACCAAATAATGAGACTTTAAAAATAGTCCCACATTGGAAACAACAAAAGAAACTCATAGGTATAAAATATAAAATGGGTCACACCATAAGGCTTGAATTTTATTGTTGGAACCCACTTATCATTAAAAACCCATGTGTAAAAGCCCATCACTTCTTCACCTCTTCTCTAACTTTAAACTCTATTTTAAAAATAACTTCAGCAATATGCAAAAGCCCTCTTTCCATTCTTCGCTTATCGGCTCTAAGATGAAACTGAGCGAGAGCGAAGGAGCCTTCGCGAGTGAACGGATACTGAAAGCTATTCTTACAGGGCTTCTATGATCAAAAGGGATTTGAGAGGCATGTGTTTCAAAAGGCAAAGCTTAGCTCGACCATTAAGTGAGGGATCCAGATTTTGGTAAATAATCACTTTTGAATGACGTTCTTCCTGGCCGATCCAATCGTCAGGTCAGATGAAAGAGTGAAATCAACTCTCATTTCATTCAACGAAAACTCATAAGATAACATGTCTTCAACCGAAAGGACTGAGGCCAAGAACTTCCAAGTGAATTACAAGATTTCAAGTAGAACCGCAGGCATGCCTTCAGGTGAGGACTTCATTGATGTGAGATAAGAATGGCCTTCGTTTCGGGTGCAATGATCCACAAGTTGTTTTGAGCTCATGATCGGCTAAAAAGATACCGCAAGCCCCTTAGTGAAGACGTATCTGAGCTAGCAGTAGAGTTTATTCGAAAGTGACTTGATAAACGACTCCATATGTAACTAGCTCAGCTAGTTAAGGGATACCCGGGGCCAAACACCTAAGAATTCCGCCAGTGGTCATAATGCATTGTTTACATTTGTTTTGAGAAAACAACAGAGCAAGTAGTTAAGGTGAATGCAGTAGTTCGTTATCCAATTTGAGCTAGAGACTCAGATTTTGACCCTAGTGATCGAGCTGCTTATTGTAAAGAAGGCGTCGCCGTAGTCGAACGATCCAAAGCAGGTTGAGAGCGTCGAAGCTTATCCACCGACCACTCGTTGTTTTAGGTTGAATACTGGCCAACTGTTTAGGTTAATGCTATAGGGCTTAACATCGCCTTAAAGAGTACTCATATTATGGTTTTGCAAAACCTTTAACTTATATACAGGTCTTGATCGATTTAAGGAGCACGAATACAAATAGTAGATACCTCAGGAAGATGGATGGGAGTAGTGTTCTTTAGTTCCATGAGGGGACTATTGTAGGTGTTCTCGACCTGAAGGGACACCGGCAAGCAGTTGCTGAATGAGAACGACAATATAAAGGAGTTCAAAAATGAAATATCTCAACGATTTTTATTTAAGTATCTTATATTACGTCTGAAGTGATCGAACGAAGTTTAAGATTTTTTCAATACCGAATCCAGATTCCTATAGATGACTACTAATAGTAGTATGGGCCCTTAACCCATCGTTCCACTTCTCAGACAAGGGCTCTTTATGAGCGCCTATTGCTATACCGCAAGTGTAAAGAGCCGAAGTGGTAGTGTTTCGGGAAGAAGGGAGATTTTGTAGCGTACTTTGACTCCTCTAGGAAGGCCCCTACGGAACGGCTGCAATCAGAAGCAGTTCTCCTTGTCTACTCTAATTGTCCTAGTTAATGAACGGAGTGAGGGAAAGGAGCGACGCTCTCCCGACTGATTGAACTTCAATACTATATTGGTTATTGGCTGTTTTGATTCCCTGCCCATTCCGACTGGCTTAACTATGACTTGCTTGGCTGACTGGTCTGATTGAAATACTAGACACCACTGATCGGTTTTTTCATGAAAGCCCATCTATGTGCTCTGAAAAAGCTTCTATTGACCGATGAAAGACTAGAGTGAATTCATTCTTCATTGGATAGCCGACTCTTGCTCAGAAAAGGACATGGAGTCTGAGTGCCTTCTATGGAAGATAGAATTTAGGATAATCCACCAAAGTCCCTTTTTTCCGCTGGCTACCCCCGGCGGGTCAAATGTCAACGTATCTCGATGAGCTTGAAGCGCCCTTGTTAGCAGAGGAGCCTCTAGACAATGACATACATATTGGAAACCAAATCATAGCACGATGGGGATAGGATTGAACTCCCTTTTCTTTGCTACCTTGAAAAGTTTGAATTATGGGTGCTCATTCCTGTGTGGAACCTACCATAGCAAAAACCAAAGACAAAGGGTTTGATGATTCATTGAATCTTCTCTTTTCCTTCCTATACCAAGAAGAGGGCTCCTGATTGACTCTCTCTGATATGGATATTATGGAATAGGATTCATTTCTGTCTAAGAGCTTTGTGTGTTTTGGGGAAAGGTTGGTGCTGGTGTGTTTGGATTCTATCGCCTCCTGCTGATCATCAAACAGACCATTCTCGGTTTGCTTGACCGATGCCTTCCCGTTAGGCGTAGGAGTAGGGGCCCTTCGCTGAGCAGAGGGATCTTGTCGATGAGTAGACGCCATACAACTACTCATTGACAAAAGAGATGATTGGCCTACGACTCCAACCCGACTGCATCCTCACTGAAAGGTGAATGAAAGAAGAGCAAAGGCGGTGAAACCCATGGTGACATCCCACAATTGTGGATGGATTTAGGAACCCCTTTCACAAGTCTTGCTATGTATGGTTTCAACTTGGAGGGCTCGAAAGCGACAAGGCTTGCTAGCGAGGTGCGGCCAATAGAGAGCCTGAGAAAAGCCAGGATTTGTGTCTTGACGAGTCGTATGACCCGATTGACTCCTTGGCCTGCTTAACCAAACACCGGTGCTTCTTCCGGTCACTGATTCAAAGAAGGATTGAGAGGACCACTTGATTTGGAGAAAGGCAATGATGAGCCTCGATAGGGATCGATCGTCTCATCGGAGCTTTGGACAAGGGTAGTGGAACCAGAACATGAGCAAGGATGGCGGATCAAATTGACGACTTTGGATGAAAGCCAGCCCCCATTCCCTTGTTGCCTTCCGTTTCCTCTGGGGCAATGCATTCCAAAAACTCAAACCTCGCTATTACCTTTCATTGGCTAGCTGTTGCGTAGTATCCCGACTCTCCTAGTATGGACCATGGGCCTCCCATCTTGAGGGCAAAAGGTTTTAAAAGGGGTTTGACCAGTTCATTTTCTCACTGATTCTACTGGTTTTCGATTGTTGTACACAACCAACCACATCCCGGTGAGGCCAGAGAAACTGGAGCTCCTAGGGAAGAAGCACTATGGAAAGAAGGGTGTCGAAAAGCACACACCTCGAAGGCGGACTTGTACTTGTAGCGTTAGCATCATCCCGAAACTTATAATGTAGCAGCCATTTGGACAAGGCTACACCACCTGATCGGGGGGCTGTTGTTTGCTCGCCACTGGGAAGATGGAACCATATCCAATCAACGTGGTTTCTTTGTTCAATCTCTTCAGGTCGAAAAAGCTAGCCTCATTTGCAAACTACCAAACCCAGCTACTAGCTCTGGAACCAGGACTGAACTTCAAAGACTATCTCGCCTCGTGACTCAAATGGTCAATTGAAGCTGTCAATCCTATACGTTCGGGAGGGGATCAACTAAAGAAGAGTTTATGTACTACCGCTTTCAACATGGAAAATGAGCAATGCGATCAACTAGTGATGACTTGCGAGAAGCACGAGCCTCACTAAAACTGTTAACTGTTTACTGCTTTGAAAGAAATGATTGAAACCTTAACTTGTTCTGTAAACTACTCGAACCCTAGCTTCCTTTTCTTAGCAACTCCCTTATACGTTCCGGACGGGCAAGCCAATTTGTTTTAGGTTAACCTTACCGGGCTTGAATTGAATCATTCTAGCCGTTGCTTCTTTTTCTCTTACCGAGGGTGAAATCAATCTAGAGGTTGTGAAGCAGGGATAGCTCCTAACTGGTAAGGTTAGGATCGTCTATTTCTTGTCACCAAACCGGTCCGGGAGAATAGCCAGGTGTTACAGAAAAAGAACTCGAACTCATATCTGGCTTTCTGGGCTCGCTTAACTTGATATCTTTCTCGCAACCATAGCTGAATTTGAGCCTTACATTGCTTTATTCGTTCGTTACACTCGCTTCCTCTTTGATATGTGTTTTCAATTAGCGAGGTCTTTTACTCGAGCAACTATAACTCGGTACTTTATATTAAATGAACTCTGAGCTATCATCCGTCGGAGATGTTGGCTGGCTCCTTGCCTGTCGTCCTCACTTCACCAAGGTGAGCGTGGAATGGATTCAACGTGTGATATTATACTATAGTAAATTCTGTTCTCTCTGTTGGTCAGTCTTGAACTCACAAGTAAACTCTTACCGGTCTATCTGCATTTCTTCACTTTTCTAAACTATTTACTGAGACAAGAAAGATATTTTTTCCAACTGTCCCCTTTCTGGATAGATGTTGGTGTTGCTAGATCAGTCTAGTTCGATCAGTTGACAGTGGAGCAGGAGAACCATAGTATGGGTAGATCAACCACTCCAATTGCAAGGTTTCTCTCTTCTTATATCGCAAAAGTGACTAAGCTCGCTTTCCCTTAGCAGGTGAATCTCGAGAATGCTTACCTTTATTTATTGAAAAATTGATAGTTCTTTCCTCCCGAACAAAACTCTTTCTTAACCAAATATGGGCTCTCAAGCTATATATAGGCCTGGGTAGGATTTACTTGCATCTAGAATGAATATCTATTTTTCTTTCCCGAGGAAAGCCGTCGCCTAGATGTTTGTAAAGTAAAGACGAATATGGGAGAAAAGATTAAGTTAATTAGCATCAGAAGTTCATCAATTTCAATCTCGACATCTTAAATCTTTCTCAAATTCGACCTCTGAGCTTGAGAGTGAGAGTTCGCGATACCTTTTCGATTGTTCGTTGCATATTCAATATTCAAAATTAATAATGTGATGAAGTCCTTCACCCCCGCAAATAAATCCTATCATCTCATAGTAGCGTATGGAAGGAGTCCCATGGATCGGCTAATAAATATCCATGTTCACCACAAGCGTCTTAATGGATGCAGCTAAGCCAAGGCTCTTTGAGCTTTAACAGTAAAAGTGCAATTGGAGAGAGAGGGTTTAGTTACTTTATTTGTTTGCCAGAATCCACCAATAGGGCTTTCAGAGATAAGGCCAACTCTGTACTTCCTATTATCGAGTGATAGTGGAATGACCAATCAAGTACCTTGTTCCTTCAGACTGGAGGGAAGGTTTTGTCCTTTCAATGTGCTGGATCGAGACTTCGGTTGGGAGGGTTGGGAGGGACGCTCGACCAAGCATCACAGTAGGAGCACCATAGGGCACTAAAGAGCTCATTCATGTTTATTGTTTGGATGAGAACAACCGCAATCACTACACCTCACAATTCTTGACATGTGGCATTCTTTGATTTGATGTGGTCACATGTTATAAGCCACAAGCGAAGCAGAAAAATCAAATCTTTCATTGTAATAATTGATATTTTGCTTAGCGAGCAAGCATCACTCTTTCAAATCGGAGAGGGTAGTTCCGAGCAAGTGAGATCGCTAATGTCATGTGGGGTTTGGCCGATCGAGAGGTCAATCTTCCTGCCAAGACGAGTAGTGAGCGGATCAACGAGCTGTTGTAGTTGAAAAAGAAGTGCTTTATAAATGCATTCTTTTTTGCTTCTATAGATTGTGAGTGTCCTGAACGTGTCAAAACTAATCCAATGGAAAGGGGTTCCTTGGTCCTCGAAAGCCCCTACCCACTCCTTTCTTTATAGTAATACAGTCCTCACTACCCATATATTATTAAGTTAAGTTCCTTGCTTTATAGTAATCGCGTCCACTAGCAAGAAACCTTATATATAAACTTGCGCGACTTAATATAATATATATTTCCATGAAAACCAATTTCGCCTGCTATATTAAGTTGCGCTCATCCGGCACGAGTAAGCAAGTAAACTACTTTTTGACGCCCGTGGGAATAACCAATTGATGTGGATACTTCTAACTACGGTCGAGTACTGCTTTTCTATCTCTGCCTTTATACTTGGCATTTGCGGCTCGGGTCAACCACTATTTTTCATTTATGGTTTCGTATCTCAACAAGTGCAAACCAGATTGAGGCTCATTGACGACCTCTGGGATTATCGTTGGGAACTCGGTTGTATTCCCTAATATCTTTCTATTGACAAATCTTAAGCAATTTGCTACATATAGATACTCATAGCTAAGGTGGCGGGAGGGTTCTATTGAATTATGCATAGGTTGTGCTCGCCTTGAGCCCTTTGCTAAACGATTGAGAATACCTTTTCAAATCTCTGTTAGGCACTCATCGTTAGAGAGTCGGGCGGTTTTTAATACTACTAGAGCTCCTTAGTTTCATTTATAGTATAGGATTTCGTTTTCTAATTTCGAGAGGGTGAGGTTTTCTTTAGAGTGATCTAATTGAATCCTTGTTACAAACATGATCAATCTCTCTTTGTTTTTCGTTTCTGACTTTGACATTTTCAAAAGATTTCCCATGTCTACCGATCCCTCTTTTGGTTTGTGGATTAGGACCAGTCCTTTCTTTTTGCAAGCTATACTCGGAAGATGAAGAGTTCTTATGGCCAGACCTACTATTTAAATGTAAAGGATTTCACTTATCGAACTGTCTTATTCGTTACCTTAGGATATATAAAAAGGGTTGGACTATATCTACACGTGTTGGGAAAGAAAGTTTATTGTGTTTAAAAACCGGGATGGAGCGTGAAAGATTTTCAAAATTATATATATCCATTATATCCACCACGTTCCGATGCGTTGGGAAGGATGATCGACCGATGACTTCACATATTTCTGGATTCATTATTTTGAAGAAAGGTAGCGTTTGGTTTGAAAGGGTAGGAAATGGCGATTTAGGAAAGGAATGGGTTGATAATACTAATCATTTAAAGGAAAAGAGACTATCATGAGTGTATACACATGGATTAGAACCATATAAATAGTTTCCATATCTACTGCATTGCATTTCGTAACATCCATTCGTCTTAAATTCAAAAAGTAGTCAATGAAAAGTCATCCTTCCCTGATAATAAAGTTGTATTCCCTTCAGAAGGATGGATCCCTATGAAGTAGTCTATCAAGCAGGTAAACAAAACCACTTTTAATACTTCGAAACCGTTTCAGTAGAACTACTCACTAGTCCTAACTTTTTGCGTATTAAACCAGACCTTCAAAACTACAGGGTACCCGCATTGGTTTGTAGTTTTGAAATAGGGATGCCAAGACAATGAGATGGCCTATTTATATTATCGTAATACCGAGTTTTTCCATTGAGTCTTCTGAGTAACATATGCTTCTTCACGGGGACTCATTCAAAAAGGCTCCCTCTATAGAATTAGGCTCCGAAATTGAAAGATTTGTTTCTGCTGTTGTCGGAGATTGGACCGATTCTTAACCGGCCATTACTATGGGCTTAGCTTATCGGGCCTCCTACTTGTTTTTTGATTTGAATCTCTCTACCCAAGCATTCAAAGACACAATCTTGTTAACAATCGAGGGCTTGCGGGTCATACAAGGACAACGAGGTGCTGGAGAGTGATACGCGTACAACAAAAAGACGGGATTTCCTTATGGAGGACCCAGATGTGGTTTTCACCTGTGATAAACATGTGGCTTTAGTGCTTGGTTCGTTCTTTCATAAATTCACTGGTGGTGGTTGTGTGTCTGTCAAAAGTCTACTAAATCATCAGTGCGTGTGTTATCATGACTTTATGTAGTGGTCGGCATTCGTAACCGGTAGTGTAGGAGTCAGGTGACTTCCTTTATTATAAAAATCGATAAGCGCTATATGAGAATGAAATTTTTACATATTTCAAGAGAGGGTTTTCCGGAGCTGTCGATAATTACATTTTAGCAGCCTGTAACACGTGTTAAACATGAGCAATGGGTGATTTTGATTAGTGAGCCGTAGTTCCTTTTCTAGAGGATGAGGAATTGCATGAAAGACGAAGACATTCTTTTGAAGTGGAAAGGGCAGAGTTTATTTGTAATTCACTTAGATAAGGTTGGAGAATTAAGCAAAGCCAGGACGGTTTGCTCGGGTTAGCGAAGGAAAGCTCAACGCGTCTTTCTGATGATTCATTTTTGTTCATTAGTATATCAGCTGATTAGATATGAGGAAGGAGCTATGTAGCAAGATAATAGATCGGTTGAACCAAAACTCTTTTTTCTGCCTCGATTTAGCCTTGTATCGGATTTTCTTTTAGGTGAGAAATGCACTCACGGCTGGGTTCTCCTTTTGTGAAAGGCGTTGGTTATAATTTACGAATTTCAAGTCTTAAGCTCGCACACTCCACCCGATAATGAAGTAGGAAAGGACCGTTTGCCGACGATGGAATGCTAGCCCACGGAAAGATGAAGTTATGAGTCTCTGGGCACTATATGCCTTGAAAAAAGCTTTATGCCAAATTTTCTTTATTACGAATAGTGATAACTATTCATTGCCTAGCCTAGATTCAAGGATGGCTAGTACAAAGTGAAATAGAGATCATCTTTCCCACCGGCCTCAAAGGTAATTCATACTTGCTTACTCATGCCAGGTAAGGAAAAAGATCATGTCTCGAAAAGGCTAGTCAGTCCGTTCAGTCGTTCTACATTGATTGGTTCCAGGGGCACTCTGCCAATAAGTGGAAAGAGGGGTGTCGATCAGTTGGAGTCCTGTCCTCTTGAAAGAATGACGATATGATCTAAAATCCTTAATCGGAGAATTCCGCAGTGAAGTAAGACCAAAGAGCAAAGCAGAAAGGCTAGGTCCAGAAAGGGTAATTCGGGCATTTCATGCGATAAGAAGGGCTATAGTGAAAATAGTTCAAGACAAGTACGCACCGATCCAGCTAGCATTGAGGTTTCAGACAACGAATAACTTGACTCATAATATATCAGCACGCGCTTTGAAAAGCACTCGTCACTCGTCATCCAGTTAGAAAGAACTAAAGAGTCACGGTTAGAAAGCAGAATGATGATGACCTCCTCCACATTGGAAAGGAAAAGTGCTAATTTAATCAAAAGGAAAGGCTTTGAAGATCAATAAGTGGTCGTAGTCCCATCGAGGGACCAAGTAGAAGTGGACAGTCAGCAGAGAATGGAAGCTTTGTCAATCATTAGCATTTCTTATTCTTTAGTCTTCACTCGATATATGCGCTTTCCATTCACAAGAATTGCGCATCTCCGTATTCATCGGCGTCTCGTAGAGAGAAAAAAAAATCCGAGTTTTCTCTAAGAGTGGAGTTGACTATACACGAGAGAGAGCCATCCTGGCTCGAGAAGGAACGCTCACTATATGCTGAACACATGGATTCTTCGTCCTCACTTTGTTCGCCTCTTAGAGTCATTAGCCTTGTTGCTCCTTTCTCAATGGCAGGCCGCTCATTCATTATCTACGTTTTTGGTTTGATGAATACACTCGATCTTATGTATCTACTTATTGCCTTTTTGCCTCTGCTCGGTAGTTCTGTAGTCGGTTTTTTCGGACGTTTTCTAGGATCAGAAGGAACCGCTATAATGACCACTACGCGTGTTTCATTTTCTTCGATCTTCTCAATGGTTGCTTTTTATCAAGTCGAACCGGGAGCTAGTGCTTGCTATCTCAGAACAGCTCCATGGATCTCATCAGAAATGTTTGATGCTTCTTAGGGCTTCTTTGGCGACCGTGAAGTCGCTGGATGAATTGCCGAGTGGATAGGATCATATTCGGATATCTGGATGCTGCAGTTGCTCCGCGGCGATACAGACTCGACTCGCTCCTACCCACCTCGGGTATCATAGCATGTCGGGAATCGAGAGGGACATATTGGACGTAACAACTCCCGTCGGTGGGGGGCTGTGCCGCCCTGCCTTTCTATTGATACACGTTGAGTCCGATCATGAACGCTACAAGTGTCGGAGCGATCCTGGTTAGTGAAGGCTAAGGTGGCGCATTGCACATGGGTAGCAAGGGGGCGCTTATGCTTCGACGGCAGGGCTTTATGAGGAAGGGCCCAGCCTAATAGGGACAACACCTCACTTTAAACGCAGCCTGTTTCGACGGAATCACTCTATCTAACGAGAACCGGTGAACCACGCGAGCTGGTTAGATGTGTGGGGCAGAGGGCTCGTAGTACCCCCCTTTTCTTTTCTTGATCCAGCTTTTTCTTCACTTCGGTAGTTAATTACCTAAATTCCAAGGTAGTTCATACTTGCTTACTTGTGAGTCAATAAGCAAGGGAGAGCACAAACTAAGAAAGACGTGAACAAGAAAGGGCAAGTCGACTTATTTACTTTTATAAACCCTTGATTAGTCGAAATTACATTTGTTTTAATGACGCATGCAATATTCAAAATGCGTTTTGCATAAAGTTCATAAGGTTGATTTCCTAATCTGTTTTTTTGCCGGTAGTTCATACTTGCTTACTCGTGCCGGTTATGGGTGAAAACGCTTGCACGACGTATCTATACCCATAGAGTGTATGTCAGGTAGGCGGTGGACTTTGTTTAATTAGGAAAGTGAAGTAACAGGCCTAAACACGTCATCTGCTTTACACTTGCTTTACACTTGAGTGGCAAGAAAGTGAGACCGTACCCATTTTTCCAGGCCTGTTCGGACATACGGTTCCCGCAGAAGATCAAGTTGGTGAGCCGTGTGATGGGAAACCTTCCCGCACGGTTCGGAGAGCACTGAAGACGAATGAGGTTCACCACTACATCATTGCAAGGGGAGTTCGCTTGATCCGCGGATTAGTCCGACTCGTAATTCACTTCTGACTCCGTGTTCGATAGCCCGACCGTAGTGATGTTAATTGTGGTTACAACCATCAGTAGCTTGGTCCATCTTTATTCAGTTTCATATATGTCTAAAAGGATCCACATCTCCTTCGATTTATGTGATATTTATCCATTCCTACTTTTTTTATGCCAATGTTGGTGACTGGAGATAACTCTATTTCTGGGATGGGAGGGAGCAGGTCTTGCTTCATATTTGTTAATTCATTTCTGGTTCACACGACTTCAGGCAGATAAAGCAGCTGCAAAAGCTATGCCTGGCTATCTTGTAGGTGATTTTGGATTAGCTCTTGGGATTTCGGGTCGTTTTACCCTCTTTCAAACAGTAGACTTTTCATCCATTTTGCTTGTGCGTTTGCCCATAGAAATTTATGGATTTCTCGCAATATAAGATTCAATGCTATAACTTTGATTTGTATTTTAATTATTGGTGCTGCCGGGAAATCTGCACAGATAGGATCGCATACTCGGTCACCCGATGCAATGGAGGGTCCCACTCCAGTATCTGCTTCGATTCATGTAGCTACTATGGTCACATCTGGCGTTTTCATGATAGCAAGGTGCTCCCCTTTATTTGAATACTCACATACGGCTTTGATTATTATTATTTCTGCAGGAGCTATGACGTCATTCCTTGCGGCAACCACTGGAATATTACAAAACGATCTGAAGAGGGTCATAGTTTATTCAATTTGTAATCAATTAGGCTATATGATCTTTGCTTGCGGCATTTCTTACTATTTGGTTAGCGTGGTCTTTCACTTAATGAATCACACTTTTTTTCAAAGCATTACTCTTCCTGAGTGCAGGTTCGGTGATTCATGCTATGTCGGATGAGCAAGATATGCGGAAGATGGGGGCTTGCTTCCTCGTTTCCTTTAACCTATGCCATGATCCTCATGGGCAGCTTATCTCTTATTGGATTTCCTTTTCCAACTGGATTTTATTCCAAAGATGTGATCTTAGAGCTCATTTACACTAACCATACCATCAGTGTGAACTTTACTTTCTGGTTAGGACGTGTCTATGTCCTTTTCACTTATTACTCTTTTCATTTACTATTTTTAATATTTCTAGTACCAACAAATTCATTCGGGCGAGACAGATTACGATGTCATGATGCGTCCATTCTTATGGCCATTCCTTCAATACTTCTGGCTCTCGGGAGTCTCTTTGTAGGATACTTGGCCAAAGTGTGACCTGTTAGCCCATAAGCCAGTACTGTGACGAAGCGATTGTTGCTCACCCGACACGATCATACGAGCTTACAATTCACCCAACACGATAATTTGGGGTGACCAGAAATCGAGGATTGGATGCGGGCGAAATTCCCGCCAATGGCTGAAGATGTTCAGTCGACTCCCCCAGTAGGGTTCGGACCTCTACGAGTGAGCAGAAAAGGGAGGAGGAAGGAGGCCTTGGTGAACCGTCATAATAATAATAAGTGCACAAGTGTAAGCTTCGCTGCTCGACAGTATGGAGTACTGTATTGACCACACCGAAAGACATGCCCTGAAGCAAAGGACATGGACGAACGGAATCAACGTGTTCTAATTTCTTGCCTTGCACCGACCATCTAATGAACTATGGACTAAACAACCACCGTGTGAAAGGACCATGTCTAGGGGACTGCTGTCCCCCACAAGGTACATCTCGCGCCTATGGGCCGCTAGACTATCCAAGAAGACACTCGAAGCCGGAAGGATAAAGAAACCTGCCCGGTGGATTGCTGAGCTACAAGTCCCACGATAGGAGCGGGATTCTCTAAAAAGCCAAGGTTGTGGGTGGCCAAGAGGGCCTACTTGGAGACTTGGGATCTCAGCAGGAAATGCGAAGGTTACTTAAAGCCTGCATTCATGTAATTTCGATAGACGAAAGACAATCAACAAGTTTTGCAATTGTCACTTCGGAGTAGGCTCAACATAACATAGGGAATACCAAAACCATGGAAACCGGGGCCTGTCCATCCCATCCCGGTCCACGTTCTAGCGTTGCTTGTTCGTCGACAGTTGAATATTTCGACCTGGTTCGATTCATGGTCGCATCTGCAAACATTTTCCCCGGGGGCCGACGCCCTCCCCACTCCATGCATTTCTCTAAATCACTTTCGGATAAAGGATTCCACGGTACTTATTTTATCCTTGGTGAGTCGAAATGAGGTTCCATCCTCCTTTGCCTTGCGACCTAGGTATTCCGTTGTTTCCGCCATTCGGCATCCGACATTTGGTTTCTTTCTCAGCTTCCTGCTCGAGCTACTTAGCAAACTCTGGTGCTTTCGAAGAAAATCTTTCTTTGATTGAAAAGAGAAAGAAAGATCTTTCGTGATCCATTGAATGATCAAACCATTTCTCTTTGAATATAATAGGGGATTTTGAGGATCAACGAGAGCCATCACAAAACTAACGAAGAAATTCCAGTCAACGTATGCTGTGGCTCCTAAACGAACTTTTGTCCTACATCTGATCGCAACTGACCAAAAAAACTGTGAGCGCTTCGCATGATACGGCTTTTTGTTTGGCATACTCTTGCTTCTTGTCTTTTTTATTTTGGAAAAGAAGATGTCGCTTGCTCTTGAAGCTCAATGTCAATTGCTCCCGCTCGGGAGCTCGAGAATCCTCTCGCTCTGCTATCTTTACCAACCATTTTGAATACTTTTTATAAAATAAGAAAAAAGTCAAGTCTTCTAATATCTCGCGAACTTCTGCTTTAGGATGCATACGTGGATTCTTGCCCCATTATCAACCATTCTTCGTCTAATCCTGCAGTCTCCTACGTAGGCGGTAATGTAGTGTGCATCTAGTTGCGGGTGTCTCCCGCAGGATTTGTGCGTATCTAAGAAGGGTATAGAACGTCGTGTTTTGGGGGGTTTGAAGAAGCCCGAAGATGGAAATATGGGTGTTACAAATGTGAGCTTCTAAGTCATAGGGAGGGATCTGGCGATATCCTGGTATGGTCATATTGTGAGTGGCGTTAGACGAAGGATGTCCTACCCCTGCAGCTTGTTCCGATGTTTCATAGGTAGATCTAGGGTTCCTTGCTACATGTCCTGATCTTCCAAATCATTCTCGCAGGAGATTCGACTTTTGATTAGATAGTTTTTCTTTCTTATTCTTCGATCACAAGTTCATTCTATTCCTATAAAATAGGAGGCGATGGAATTCCATTTATGTATTTGTTTTTAGGTTGACATAACAAAGAAAATGCCAAGGAACAACACATGCCCTCACTTTTGTAAAGTTCAGGATGGGAGACAGAACTTTACTTCACTGAACCGACACTACGATTTGTTTGTTGGCTCCTACCACTCGTCCCTCGTTCATCTTTCAATAGATTGTCCTTCATCCCTGGATTACTAAGCCTAGTAGCGGCAATAGCAAGTTTCACGGTATCGTCTTTGTTATGAATATAATTAGTTATTAGATATTAACTATTAGCTTTAGTGCCATATCGACTATGATAGCAGAGGTGGTCTATTATCCCATATATATATATATATATATATATATATATATATGGTATGTACTTAAGAATTATTATTCCAATAAATTTATTTCTTCTTGATTCTTTTCATGGTATCAGAGTTTTGAAAAGAATTAAGAGGAAACCCTAATTTCCTCTTTCCCAAACCCTAACCCTAATTCTCTAACCCTAGCCTTAGCCACCTCCTCCTTTCTCTTGCCATAGCTTTGCCTCCCCTTTCCTCTGCTTCTCACTGCATCACCTGCACCATGATCCTCCTCTGCCCGCACCATCAGCGCACTGTTCATACTAGAATATTGCATTTAATACCGCCCATTCTTATACTCGTTTGTTTATAGGCATGTGCTTTTAATCCGTGTTTGCTACATATTTACAGGCTACAGGTTTCTAGTCCAAAATAACGCAAATGATACAAAATCTCCACTGTTACGCCAAAATCCAGAATATCTGTTGCCAACAGATAAAAGCCGGGTTCCGGTCATCCGTATCTGTCTAGTGACGCGTATCAGTTCCAGAGACAAGACAAATGACAGTGGTCATTCGTGTCTCGGACAAGTACAGAACACGAGAGGGACATCACAAGAATTAATGGGTGCGCGGAGCTCGGGAGAGATGAGGTCAAAAGAATTATTTTTGATGCCATTTTGGACCGTTGCAGATTTGAAGAAATTGTGGAAGCAATTTGCAATTTGGAACATGTAGAACAACTGAAGAAAGCAACACAAGAAACTCCAGAAAAAACGACAACCCAACTCTCTCAAAGCGCCGCGGAACCGCGGCCAAAGTGGCGACTCGGCTGCGGATCCGCGGCCGAGTCGGTGTCAACTCGGAATTTTGGGGTAGTTTGGTCATTTCATTTGGGCTCAGAATCTTGCCCTAGGTTTCAGCTCTCAGCCTATAAATAGCCCAGTTTTGTGCCAAACCAAGGATGCTTCTTTTTGTAAGGAATTGGTTTAGTTTAGTTAGCTTCTTCTTCTTCTTCATGTCTGCCTCCATTAAACTGTAGTGAGTGCATTGAGTGGATGATGAAATGAAGATGAGGGTTATTTTTATTATCTTGTAATTTTATTTCTTGCATTGTATTTTAATTTTTAGTGTAACTTTTATTCTTGTTGTTAAGTAGTTGATATTTCTTTGCTTCTCTTTTCCTTCTTTTCTCTTTTCCGTATTATTTTCAAGCGATGATACTCGACGGAGTTCCTTGCTAAGGCGAGGACCCAAGAGTTAGCTTGCACCATTTGTAAAACCGTATTTTCGTTCTCTCTTTTCTTCCTTGTTTTGTTTTATTTTCATTTACCATGTGTGAATAACTTCACTTGTTAAGGCTAAGGAAGGTGGTATGAGAGACGGAAAAATCCCTTGTGCTTCTTCTCTTCACCAAATATCTTGAAACGAATCCCGACCAAACAAACGCAACCCCCTCATTTAGGCGCGTTATACGTGACATATAGCCGCGACCTAAGTCCAGAAGTCCTTTTAAGTGCACTACAACGTGACATGTAATTGTGACTTAATTGGATACATGGTTGCGGGTGTTTGGCTGAGGGTTGGGATAAGCGTATTTAGCGGACGGATAAGGGGCACTAGGAATGGATTTAGCGTTGGAAAGCTCGCTTAAACTCGCAAATCCCATTCCTATGTCCTCTTAATTCCTGCTACTTTCGATTATCCCAACATCGTTTTAAGAATGGCAAAAGATAAGCACAAGACTAATCCTAACTCTACTAACCAACCTTAATCTTAACAAACTTACTTGAACATAAAATACGAACACTTAGGTTATAACGGAACAGAACACATATACATTCTTTATTTGACTCGTCTAACACACGAACGGACATACTACCATCTCCCTGCGGATCGACCCGTGCTCAACCGGCTAGCTGTGAAGTGACACCGTCCTGATCGCGGTTAACTTTAGAATTTTGGATACGTGACACGCCGAAAGCGAGCGATCACGCACCATGCCTGCACCATGCCTCTGCACTAGCACCATGTCTCCTCTGCACCAGCACCATGTCTCCTCTGCACCAGCATCACCCTCTTTAGCACCATGCCTCCTCTGCACCAACACCACCTTTTGATCTGATCTGGACCTGCTCCCGCACCTATGCCCTCCATGGCCGCTGTCCTCTGCTTGTAGACCGCCTCTTTTAATGATGTCGCTTCCTCCATATGCCAATCACAGCTCTCTCGAACCCTAGTCCTACCCCTGCCAACAGCTGCATGGCAACAATCGTCTGTGCTCCTCTCGGTTACTTACGATGATCAATTCGATCGTCTTGCTACTTTTGTACTCGCTCGTGTGTTAAACGACCTTATTCTTCCTCTCGTGATCTAATCCTGTGCCGTTCATCATGGATTATGATTTGGTCTCCGATGGCCGTGGGACGCCGCGCGGTCGTTTCCTATTATTGCTCGTGGTTGTGGCCCTATGGACGTCCTATAGCGCGCCAGACATCCACACCAGTTGCTACTGACCGACCTTCCTCTTTTGCCGGCTACCCACCTTTATCCAGTGCTGAGTGGGGCTAGTTGTGTCGTCTCCTATTTTCTGTAGCTTCTGCCAAACTTTCTACTCTGTCGGGTATATCGTTCCTTTCTCATTCTAATTCGTGGGTCGCCGACTCCGGTGTCTCACATAACATGTCTCGTGATGGACCGTCTAACCTTACTTCTAGTCCTCATAAGTTTATTTTCATGGCTGATGGTAATACCACTTTTGTTTCGGGCTCTGCTGATATATCATTTTATCTTTATACATGAAAAATGCTTTAATTGTGTCGTCTTTAAAACAAAACTTGCTTTCTATTCGTCAACTTACAAATAGTTCTAACTGCTCCGTAACATTTTATCCCTCACTTTGTGATACAGGACTTTCTGACGAAGTAGCGGATTGGTGGGGGGCATGAACAGAATGGGCTGTACTATGTTGATCATCTTCTCAGTACGTCTGCAGTTGTTTCTACTATCCAGTACTATCGGAGACTTAGTCACCCTCCTCTTTCTTCTTTACGTACTATATTGCCTTCTCTTGACTTATCAGAGTTCAGTTGCGAATCCTGTATTCTTGGTAAATATCATCGCTTTTATTTTCCTCCAGTTAATAAAAGACATGATTTACCTTTTGCATTAGTTCACTCCGATATTTGGGGCCCTTTAAAATTTCCTAGTGTGTTCGGTTATAAATATTTTGTGACTTTTATTGATCATTCATGCATGACTTTGTTGTATCTTCTGCGTAATTGGTGCGTAATTGGTCTGAACTTTTGTCAACCTTTAAAATATTCGTAGCTGAGATTACTAATCAATTTGGTGTTTCCGTAAAGGTTTGTTGTTTAGATAATGTTGAGGAGCATATTGGCACATAGTTTACTGTCTTTTATCAGACCCATGGCATATTGCATCAAACTTCAGGTTCTTATACTCAGCAAAATGGAATTGCTAAACAGAAGAACCAACATTTGATTGAGATAGCTCGTTCTCTTGTTTTGCATATACATGTCCTTAAACGATTGTGGAATTTTTCGATCTGAGTAGCCTGTTTTTATATCAATCTCATGCCTTCTTCGGTCCTTGGCAACCGGTCTCTTTTCTTTATTTTGTTTCCACAGAGTAGGCCTTTTCCTGTTCCTCCTAAGATGTTTGGTTGTCTATGCTATCCTCATATTCTAGGTCCTCAGGCAGACATATTTGATCTCCGAGCTACTCGTATGGTGTTTGTAGGTTACTCACGATCCCAGAAAAGATATGTTTGTTTTGATCCTGCCACTTCTTAAGTTTGTACTTCATATGATGTGACATTAGAAGATCAAGCATATTTTTCACCACCTGTCACCGACCACATGTCTACTATCCCTGTTCTTCACCTACCCTCCTCGAAACTTGATTCGTCTGTTCGACCCGTGTGTCTTAGTTCTAAGCCTATGCCTCTATCCATAAGTGTATCACCGTTGTGACCCAAAAGCCCCATCCCTTTTACCGTTTCTATTCCTAACAATTCTTCTGCTGGTACTCCGATACAGTCCAATGTTCCTGGTTCTTCACCATTGCTGCCTTCAGAAGATCTCTTTCTTCCATTGCTTTACGCAAAGGTAAGCGTTCCTGTACCACATCACATCCGATTTCTAACTTTGTTTCTTATCATAGACGACACCATCCGCTCGTCAGTTTGTTTCTTCCATATTTGCCATCACTCTTCCTTCCTCCATGTTGGCACGCAGTTATGTTAGAGGAGCTTGCTGCACCGCGCTTTAATCGGACTTGGAAATTGACACCTCCGTCTTCAAATAAGAAGGTTGTCGGCTGTCGATAGGTCTTTACTGTCAAGCAAAATTCAGATGAGATGATTGACCATCTTAAAGTTCGATTGGTGCCCAAGGGCTTTACTCAGTAGTATGGTTTGGATTATGCTAAGATTTTTTCGCCAGTTGCCAAATTGATCTCAGTTCGTGTTCTTATATCCTTGGTTGTTTCTAAGGCTTGGCCATTTCATAAGCTTGATGGGAAGAATGCTTTTCTGAATGGCGATCTTTCGGAAACCATTTACATGCTGCAGCCTCCTGGCTTTGAGTGGTTAGGGGAGTCCGTGGTTTGTCTCCTATATAAATCTTTATAAGGATTGAAGCCGTTACTAAGATTCAAGATTTTGGCCGAAACCACCGATACGTGATGGTTTCATATCGGTTTCGGTGGAGACCGATACGAAATCTGAAACCGATACGAAACTAACACGAAACCAACCATGTTTCGGCTGAAACTTTTAAAAACTTATTTTTTATACCATTTTTACGCCCTAGTCTCTTTGGTCATTCTTTATCTAAAGAGATAGGCGGTCGAGAAAGAGAGATGACCGACTTCCTAAGGACCCAGAGAGAGGCTTACCGGGCTACTATAAACGGACTAAAATGAGATCCAATATTAGGTCCAGAACAGAAGTTCCATAATTGAGATCTTGGCATCAGGATTTTCTTCTGGAGGAGTAGATAGAGTAGGCTTCTTCCGCTTAGCGAGTGAGACCAAAGCATTTACCTAGGCTTGCTCGTGTTGCATAACTTGCACTTCAACATCCTTTACATATCTTCTCCTTTCGAAGGACCTCCGGTATGGATCGCAGATGTTGCACGTGCTCGGACCACGTCTTGCTGTAGACAGGGATATAATCTGGCTACACAACCACGAAATCATAAAGAAAGGAGATGCAATCGTCTAGCCCTCTCCTTTATAGTCGAGCGACTTCATACCTCTCCATTTAGTAATTTAGTTCTTGCACTTGACTTGTATTATTAGGGAGAGTTCCACTTATTCCCACATCCCTTAGGCAAAGCTAGAAAGGGCAGGGACTTCCCGGTTGGTCACTTGCTTTGGAAGGTATCTCAGGTTATCTTTGACCCCTATTTATGGCTGACCGTGTACATCTATGTCTTTCCGCCAATTAGGTGGACGGCAGGACTTTGTCGCACAAGGCCAATACCCGCAAGAATGCATAGCCCAAAAAGAAAAGACGACTATAGATTATTACACTATATGGCTACTTTTCCAGTTAGACGTGAAGAATGCGGTCTGTTCCTTCACTCCGGCTTGCAAGAATCAGTCTTGGAAGAGCGAGGTAGGTCTAGCGGCTTCGGCTTCGTCTTGCTCAGCAGGTTAAAGGCATCTCCTTAGGGAGCATCTACATGTCCAGGGATACAAAATGATGCAACAAGACGCACCATAAGGTGGTCCTTCTGTGATCTAGCGGGGGGATGAGAATGGAACGAAGAAGAAGTGGCGGCCATTGTCAAGCGTTTCCACAAATGAGGGAGAACTGGGATTAGATCTCGGAAATGATCGACTCAAAAATTAGATGCTCAAGTGGAACAAGAAGTTCCTTATATTCTTCCTATTGATCATAAGCATCTCTGGTTCTCGCCAATAGATATAGTGAACAGGATTTCTCAAATCTGTTCGAGAGAGCTCGATTGAAAGAGCTCAGGAGGGCAACCAGTCTTAGTTTCAAGTGTTCGCGTTTCCCTTACATGGTGCCTCGATGATGCTCCATGCTGAAATTGATTGGTATTTAAATGCATGTTCAAGGGATGAGAGGAAGAGCATGGAGCTGGCAAGCGTAAGCAGTAAGTGCCTTTCAATAGACCTTGATAGTATTCGGACAAGACCAGGCCCTCGTGCTTCCCTGCCTTTAGCTGCAGCGTGCTCCCTTTTTTTAAATGTAAGAATCCAAAGCGATTCAGAAATGCATTTACCATTCTTTTTTCACTATATGTTTACAGCTTTATCTCAGCTCCTTGTCCTGAGCCTCGAGAGAGAGAAGGGGCCGATTCCGAATAGATCTATTGACGTGTCCGAATGAATCGTCCGGTTATGAATCAAACCAAGCTCATGTGTCGACTATTGAATTCAAGGTTCGAGGTTTCGGCCGAAACCACCGATACGTGGTGGTTTCGTATTGGTTTTGGTGGAGACCGATATAAAACCCGAAACCAATACGAACCAACCATACAATATCGTTTCGGCTGAAATCTTTAAAAACTTGTTTTTTATACTATTTTTATTGTCATTGTGATCATTGTAGGCCTTCGTTGTTAGAAAACCGTAAAAAAGTGAACCCAAACCCTATATTAATACTTATCTAAGTACACTTTTTAATATAATTTGCATCATGGCTCAATTTTTAAATACAAGAATCATTGTCTTGTAATATAGAACCATAAATTTAAATATTTAATATCTCTACATTTATGTATGTTGTATTACCGTCGAAACCGAAATCCGAACCGAGATTAGATCCAGCGAAACTAATAAAATTATGAGAGACCGAAACAGAGTTCTTGAGCCTTAATTGAATTAGTATTGACTCGATAACTCAAAAGAGTGATCATTCAAACTCATATTGAACGAGGAGCCGCGCGACCTGAAGGATGAAGTTGCGAGGTATGGCCGGGAGTGATCAGAAGATCGGCCTAGGTATGCTCTGAATCTTTGCGACAATGGATTCCACAGTTCTTGCTGCAGGTAAGAGAAAAAGCCTCGGAATGCGGTTCTGAGAGGAAGGTCTCGTTCGAACAATCGAGATGATAGAGGTATAGCTATCAGTCAAGGAAGCTTTTGCTTTGAGGATCCCCGAAATAAAAGAAACCATCAAGAAATTTTCAAAGCCATTTGCCTTCCAAAAAATGACCATTGAGACCTTTTTCAGTCATGTTCAAACTGAAAACCCTATCGACGATCAATTCAAATTGGTCTATGATGATTGCAACAATATGACAGCTGTAACCATTCTCATCTTTTGCTTTTCTCACTTAAATGTCTATGCATAGCAAACGCAAGATATGACAACAATCACCTTGATTTTATTTCCTTACACCGATGAATTACATTTGACTTTTCATTTCTTTTTCTAGTAACTTTCTAGACAGGAAATTCGCTCATCATCAGTCCAGCAACCTTCATGGATCCTAGCTTTCGTTCGCCGCCTGATTGATCAATGAGCTTCCTCGCTATGACCACCTCCTGTAAAAGATCTTGACTTTGTTACTCGGCAACCAGGGCACCTAGAAGGTTCGATAAAATGATGTGTATAACCTCTCATACTTATAGGTTATGTGCCGCTCAGCTATTTCATAATGTACTTTATAGCATATTGTAGAGACGACTAGAAAGTTTCCTTCGAAGGAATTGTTAAATCAAGCATTCGGTAGCAGTTAGGCAATCAGCTAATCGATAGATCTCCAGCCCTTTCTAACTTTCTAACTATGCTACTTGCTATTGGCATTCCTTGAGTTCAAGATTTGTTCTTAGTGCTTACTTCCTTTCTTTTGCCTCTTGATATGCGCTACTGCTCGATGCAATTCATCTCACTTTTGGATTAGATGATTGTTTAAACAGCAGCGAATGGTTGGAGGATTCTTATTGATTCGGATTCGGAGGATATTGACCCATGTTTTGTTCCGTGTGCGTCAAGCGGCCCCGGCAAGCCGGAGAAGGTTCCCGCTTAGGTTCTTGATGTGGCACGGGCCTTATCTTCAGCTATCGGCCGGGATCGTGTCTTCCTTTTGTTTGCGATTTACTGAAAGGTGCCATTAGTGTGATTCCTGAACAGGTTCGTTGCTTGGCATGAAATGAACTAGTTGATCGAGTTGGTATAAACCCGTACCTTAACCGGGAAGCGTTCGCCAAAGTAGTGCTATAGGTCTTAGCCAAATGAACGAAAGTGATGATGGCATTTTCTTTTTAGCAGGAATTGATCCCAGTATAAGGTGCTTGTCAAGTGGGTTTGTTTGTTCGGGTCATTATCTCCACAGTGACGATGGCAGGCTTATGGGGCATGCATTGGGATAGGAGTAGAGTCCAGCAAGATTGAGCCTCCAAAAATAGCAAAGTACGAAAATTTTGGGACGTAACAAAGCCAGCCATGCTACCTACGGTAAAGAAACATTCTTTCATAATCACATTAAGGCTGTCAATCAGTAATCAAGAACAATAAAATACTAAATCTATCACATGTCCAATAGCCATAAAAACAATAACCGGAAAATATAGCAGAAGCAGTAAAGATCCAAGTAAAACTAACCAGCACAAGAGCTATATCAATGAGGCGATCCTCACTGATCGGCGATCCTGTCGAATACTCACGTGCTAAGTCAAGTATCTAGGCCATGTAAAACCCAAACGTAAGTGTCATAAATATCAATAATAATAGTATAATTAGAACATGATGCTATACAAGATGATATGAGTATAAATCATAATTGCAGGTATAAAACAACGGCTATAGGTGTGTCACGTGTATCCTAAATTCTGTGCTTCTAGGTTATTTATTCTACAAGATTTTGAAATCAATTAATATAATTCTCATCGTAATTCAACAGCATATATCTCGTTCATACCTCCACAGGACCACGACACAATATATCCCTTTCATACCCCCACGGAACCACGACACAATAAACAATGGTTATTCCGTCACGCCCGGAATTACGACAAACAATAATAATATCCTCTTGAGTTACGTTACGGCTACATTCTTGATTTCCCTTTTTTCCCAGGTTTTGTGTTCAAGTCAGGTATTAATAGAATGTCTATCTAATACTAATACCAACACAGGAACAATCGTGTACTGGTCTTGTCTAGCAAGACAACAAGTCAAGTCAATCAGGATAACAAGTCAAGATTGTTAGCATCGGTAAGTATTATAGGCAATATGTATTAAAATGATAACAAAAATAGTACAGTCTGGCAGGTTACAAACATGTCAAGGATAACATAATAATATCATGTACAAGACCAAGATAATAACATTAACAAGGATAACATATTCAATTCGATTAAATAACCATAAAAGTGGTATTGATTAACCATACAAAATAAAGTTCCGTTCAGAAATTCAGCGTCACCCTGATTTGTAAAATAGCATAAAAATAACAAACGTCCTCGAAAAGGGATGTGTCATATACCAAGTCAAAACTAATTCAATAAGTTTTTCATTTTTATAAATTAAAGTATCTCGGGTTGTTCCTACAAAAAGTTATGAACGTTCGAAATTGAAAGTTTGTTGCTGGAATTTCCCTGGACAGCAGTTCAGAGGCACTTTCATTTACAGTTTATGTTATTAAAACAATTTATTTCGCAAGTGAATATTTCACAGGGTTAAATTATTCTGAGTTAGTTTCGTAACGAACTAAAGAACACGTGCTAATGATTTTTCTATAATTTATAATGAATTTTATAGGGTAAGGTGTGCAGTAAATTTCAGATTTGTCGTATCCGCTTGGCGACGACGTTTCATGTGTAAACTATAATATTTTCAAACTATATTTTGCATAACGTTATAAAATGCAGATTATAAACTAATTAATGATATACGGATTATATAGATATAAACGGTATAATGATAATAATAAGAAATATTACGACGATACATATATTTATAGATATAATTATAGTATGTCGCAAGTTGTAAACTTGTGTACACTGTATATTATAATACTGATTAATGTTAAATAATTACGCTGTATAAATTATATAGATATAGTTGTATGTAATAATAATAATACGACAATATATTAGTAAATTACGTAAAGCATAGTATGTAGTAAGTTGTAAACTTGTCTCGAAACAAACACGATGAACGGAAGCAACACGATACTATACAAATCAACACCAAGTTTTGATAACTCGGTTAAGCTTTTAAGATGCGGCTGGAGTTGTGTCGGCGAGAATGGATGTGGGCTTGAAGAACGAAGAAGGAGATTATATAAATCGATGAGGGAGAGATATATATTATGTGGGGAGAGACAAAGAAAGAGAGATTTTGTATAAAATATATAGTATAGTTTAAATTAAGTTATAAATATATATTAGTTTTAATGTATATAGATAATATCAAACTACAACCAATCTCTACCAAAATTTCATCAAAGATATATTTTGGAAAATAATTCACATACGTAAACTTCTCAGCCATAATACAAGAATATATTTTAAATAACTCATACTTATAATTTAAGATTTAAAAGGATTCTAAAAATATATCTATATTTAGTAAATATTTGATATTAGATATCTTGAGATTTAAATGTAAAAGATAAAAGCAAAATAAGATATGAGACGACAACCATATGATGACAGTTAACAAAATATAACTTATTCTTAACTTGTGGCTCCTAAAAGATATATATATATATATATATATATATATATATATATATATTAGATTCACATAGATTCAGTTTACTGATAAATATCAGATATAATTTAGCACCATACTGAGTTTCACACACGCGGGTCAGATCGAATAACCACCATCACTATTCTAATCACTCGTAACCCAAAAGAATAAAATAGAAGAAATATAAAGCAAATGTTAAAATACCAATTAATGTCGTATAACCATACTAGGGTGTTACAGTTAGAAAAACAAAATCTTATATTCAAATCATTACAACAAATAAAACTATAAAAATGTATATTTTATTAAAGATATTTTCTTGAATGCAATTATTATTAGTTTTCAAAGTAAGATCAAATAAAAAATGTATATTTTATTAAAGATAATTTCTTGAATGCAATTATTAATAGTTTTCGAAGTAAGATCAAATATGAATTACCTTAACTTTTGTCAGTAGTTATTCACTTCAACCTATGTTTACACACCCGTTTTCCCTAAATTTAATTGAGTTATGGTGTTGGAAAAGACCCTTTTCACTTCGGGATGATTGTTAAAGTTCATATCATAAAATATCCTAAGATAACAACCAGCGACATGAATTAGACGATGAATCATACTTTCTTATCAATCTACTTCCAATATGTCATATGTTTGCTCTATGCCATCACATGTGGACATAATAGTTTCCTCGACACGTTGCTCATACAAATGACCAATTGAAGATTTCACATCGGAGTCAACCTCTTAAAGTACACCTATAAGAGGTAATATTGATGCAAAACAAAACTCGTCCCAAAATAGCCCTTTTATGAACAACTATATTTTGCATTCACTTCATTTTACTTCTATTCCCATATGCTTGCAGTAATCTGTCATAAAGCGAACATAGAAACCTTTTATTGACTATACAAATGTCTTAACGTTAAAAAAGATGTTGCAAAACGTGTAACTAACCGTTGACTTTAAGAGTCCTTTTTTTTGTTGCTTCCTCATAAAACTTACGCTTATTGACCAAAACCTCTCATTAGCTTTGCTCCCCTGACATTAAACTTCCCTTCCCTTTTAAAATTACAAGAAACTGCCCTACTTGACGGTGCCACATTATCACTAACTGTGCCACGTCACTTAAGTTGTCACGTCAAAAAAAAAAAAATTAAAAATACCAAAAAATACTCCTTTTAACCTTAACCTTAATATTAAAAAATAAATAATAAAAAAAATCTTTGCCTTCCCCCTCTTTCCTCCGGTTCCCATCACCCTCGGCGTCGGTGCCGCTACCCCTGACCTCCCCTTCACTTGCCCCGGCCCCCTTCATCTCCCCTTGCCCCCTTCCCCTCCAATCCAACCATCGAGCTCCTCAGCCCCTCCCCCCTTGACCCACAGCCCCCTCTGCCCCTCCCCAATCTCCACCCCTACCCTTCCCCCGACAACCCCCAACCCCTCTGCCCCATCCCTCGATCTTCCCCTCTCCTTCCCCCCATTTCCCCTCCCCTGACCTCACCTTTCTTACATACTAAAAGGTGGTAAGGGCTTGATAAACTACCTAGGACAGAACCATAATTTTTTCCTTGGACGGAACTTAAGCCGTTTCTTAAGTTTTTTTACTGCACTAATATATTTTGCAATTGTTTTCATCTTCTGTAAGATACACATATCTTATACATATTTTGCTATTTTCATTTTGTAATCGTAAGTTTGTGAAACCACATAACTTGTAGAATGTATAATCCTCTTGAAAAAATTTAATCGAAGGACGAATTAAACTTACACGGGTAATGGCTTATTTGATCTTGAACGAACCTTAATCAACTGCATGAAATCCTTAACCCTGCAAGGCTCAATTAACCCCTTCAATCATCCTCATATGTACCTTATATTGATGAGTCTTGCTTTTGACAGTGAAGGCAGTAAAGTTAGCTTTGTTCATTTCAAACTTATTATAGCATAAACTATTACAGCATATTAAATCATGCATGTCCTTTATGATTGTCATTTCTTCGATATGCATGTCTATTACATGTTTTTAGTGTTTTACATGTTGCATTTTCCAGGTGAAGATGAGATTTCAGCCAGTCTAGAGCAATCAACTTGGGTGTATGATAATGTAAGCGTTTAACAATCCTAATTCTCCCTCTCTTTTCCACCCCCCTTTCTTGCGCTTATGGTACCTATTTTTTCAACTGTTATGTGCTTCTCACTTTCTTCTCAGGTAGCAGAATCGATATCAAAATATTGCATATTCTTGCATCTGATGCAGGGAAGCATGGATGCACTACAGTTTTCTGCCATATGTATCCTTGTGACTTCCATTCATTTTAATCTTGAAACGATATTTTACAAGTCAGACGGGAGAATACAAGGAGGAGCCGTTATTTTCTCTTTTTTTCCTTACATTCCTTCTTTTTTTGGGGGGTGGGGTGGGGTTGGGGGAGTGTGGTCCAAGGTTCAAATATTGGAAATGCTGCACGCAATGGGCACACCTTTTTCTCAAATGGACTAAATTAAGTTGCTATCTTACCTTCCACGTGCCTTTTTCCCGCCCGAAAATTTTAATATTGCCATTAAGCAATAATGTGTTCCTGATGGAAATAGCATGGATCGATTGTTTAGTTGAATTCAAGTGAACATATGCCACTGAAATACTGACCATATTCAGGTATTAGTTTCAAATCATGACTGTATTACACTAGTGTATTGTAAATATGGCCAAAGCTTCTTCACCTCTATGTGGTCAAATTGAGATGCATCTCTGCAGCTGCCTAATTTGAAAAATCGTCATTGACACAGTTAAAGATTGATATCGCTTGCTCTTGAAGCTCAACGACAACTGCTCCCGCTCGGGCACCCGGGAATCCTCTTATGCATCCCATAATCTTGTTCTTCGGACCTTCAAAACTTCTTGTTGAAGCTAAAAATCATTTTAGTAGTTGGCTATATCTAATATTCTGGTCATGAAAAGTACGTAGGGATGCTAAGCAGCAAAAAATATTGGCACAACACACGAAGGTAGACAAGTTTTTTACGTTTGTATCAGGCACAGTTTGTTTATCCTTTGTCCATTGAAATCCTTATATGTCTGCAGCAGAGTCTATGGTGCCCACTCCAATGCTGATAAACCATGTGAATGGGATTTGTTTTCATCGATATCAATATCGAGAGAAAAAAATGTGCATGGTGGCGTCCCTTCGACTCAGGGCCTCCTCTTTGGTCATACTTCCCCTTGCCACTATTGCAAGAATTTCTTGGTTATTTCCCTAATCGTTTTAATTGTGTAATTTGATAAGAATTAAAATGTTATGCTATTAGTTGACAGGATGTTTATCCGAATCATCCAGGTCATAACCAGCAGGTTTGGTATATGAATTGACTAACCTATTCAGAGAATGAATATTTACTTACTCTGCACTATTTTATAAGCAATATTTACTATGATCACAAAGCACTGTTGCATGACCCTCATCAGTTGAAGATTGTTATTCGCTTGGATCAACGAAGAAGCTTATTGCTATAGCCACGGTTCAGCTGAAGAGCAGGCCATTTATGAGCACTTGCTTGTATTATCTAGTTGATTAATGTACATTGTTTTAGACTGTTTGTAAAATCAAACGGCTTAAAGGCGTCATCCAAGATAGAATGCTGCAGTAAAATTGTAACAGCCCTATTTGAATGCAGTAGTTCAAGATTTTTATCAAGATTCTTTTTCCATAATTTTAGAACCTTTAATTGACTGCTAATATATTTTATTTTGAATTTTTACTGTAACCAATTTTGATATGGAAAAATATTCAGTTTTTATATTATATATAATATTTTCTTAGTGGCAGCAAAATAACATTTTTTGCGTATTTGTTTACTGCTAATATGAGAACAAGAAAATCTGTACCGAATCTCTAAATACGATCAATTGAAGATATGCATCTATATACATATATTTATAAAAGTTTCTTTATATATACAAAAAAATCTCTCTCTTTCATACTCATATCTCTCTCTCCCCGTTGCTCCTCAAAACCCTCACCTTCGCTCTCATCTCACCGCCGCCTTCGCCCTTGCGAAACCCTAACCCACGCCTTCCCCGAGCCTCCTCGTCGTCGCCTCCACCCTCGATCCTGCCTTTCCTCTTTCCCTCCTTGACCTCCTCATTTCCCTCTCTCTCGCATCTCCTCTGCAACCCATCACCGCACGATCCATCCCTCATCGCCACCATCACAGCCGTCGAACCCATCGCCCCTTTCTCCCTCGTTGGAAATCTCCCTCTCTCGACGACACCATCACGCAGATCTCCATCGGCCTCATCATCGCTTCCCTGCAGCAACACCGCAAGCCCTCACCGTCGACGCGACCCTCGTCTTCGCCTCGCAGCTGCTCCCATCTCCAGATCTGAGTGCTCTCGACTCAACCTTGGACCATCCGAACCCTAGCAACTACCACGATCACCCTCTGTAAGTTTTCCGTGATCCCTGTTTTTTCAGGAAAAAAAGAATAAATAAATAAAATGAAATGGTGAGAAAACAGTGAACATTGGAAGGGAAATTTAGGATTTAAAATCCTAAGTTGATATAATTGTGCTTGGTTGTGTGACAATAGTTATGTAGATATTTATGGTTTAACCGATGAAATTTATTCAGGCGGATCGTATAACTCAGATCCCAAGTCGCACCTTAGCTGAGATCGTGCTCCGCATTTTCGTACATCGTTTTCCGTGATCGTTAACCTCAGACAAGTACTTTTGCTCTTTTCATTTTGTCGATGCAACATCGGTGATTATCTAAATTAATTCTTAACCTGTACAAGTTTGGATATTAGAGGAAAGAGGTTTGTTTCACAGTTTTATCATCTGTCCTTATCAGAACACTTGCTGATATATTGCTGACTGTTAACTTGCAACTACAAATTTCATTATAAATTAGGTGCAATTTAGTTGTATAAAAATATTGCTAAATGTTCCCCTTAAAGTATGAGTGAGTATAGGCACAAAGTTATGAACTTTTTCTAAGGCTAATGGTCACATAAATTTTTCCCTATCGAGCTATACCTGAAAACCATTTCTTTTGCTAATTACCAACTGCTGCTTGTTTTTTTTTTATGTGATGCTATGACATGATTACTATGCATAAGAATCCTTTTACATGCTTTATACACATTCGAGATTCATGTTGATTTACATGTATAGAACACCTTGATTTGACATGCCTATTCATGATCCTTGTTATTTATATTAAAATGAAATCATTAATTGGAATGCTGAACAACATGCCATGACACCACTATTCACCAGTTTTATTTCCATACAATTACCATACCACAAGATCCTGTCTGTTCAGCATTCGTAATTTAGTGATTTAATCTTTACCATAGCAACTATAAATACGTGGGTGTTGGGGTACTTTGAGTGTGTTGTACAACAGGATCTCAGGAGTCCCATGCCGGCAGCCCGTACCGGGCTATATCGGTCTCATGTTTACAGCCCGTACCGGGCTATAGCGGTCTCTTGTTCATTCCACAGTTGGGCCCGTGTTTCCTAACCCCTGGGGCACCACTCTTGGATTAGGAATACTCCTGCAGAGGTTGACGCACACACTCGAGCTTACTATATGATAGTTTACCTTTTAGTGACCAGTTAGGTTATGACCTGAACCCTTACATACATGTTTCATAGTGTTAATGCATCAAATTATTTATATACCTGTTTTTCTTATGCACCGGGCTTCACTATTTTCATATATTCATGTTATTACGCTACACACACACTTTATACGTTGAGTACTTGCTGGGATGTTCTGACATCTCTGAGATTTGCCATCTCAGGTTTAGAGAGGTTTTCAGGCCGAGCAGGATTAGAGCGGCTACCGGGACTTTACTGAAGATCAGTAACCGTAGGTTTATTTTCACCTTTTCAATTAGCTTTTAGCATGTGCGCCTTTATGGGACATTAGGACTTATGTATCTCTTTTGGATCGTATTTTATTTCTGAATCTTTTGTTTTGGATCTTTAATTGCATCAATTATCTAGTGGACCCATTTTTTTTTAGGATTTCTTGTGGTTTCATTGCAGCATGATTATCAATATTATTTCTTTTGGTATTGGATTTTATTTTTGACAGATTAATCTAGACAGCCTTATGTGACTATGGAAGGACTTTTCCTTACCGTAGGTAGCACGGCTGGCCTTCGTCGCTTTCCGTATTCCATATTTTGGGAAGCAGAGCGTGACAAGGTTTTGTTGGTATCAGAACCAGGCTAATGTCAAAGGTTAGTTTGGGTTTTTCCGACCTTTTAGGTTAGAATCACATGTCTAGGTTTTCCCCAGTATGTCATGCTGCAGATTCCGTTGACTCTGACCGTAGGATTCGGGCGACTTACATAGAGTTACGATATTGTGCCTATGTACCGCGGCATGGATACAATACGGTATTCTGTATGAGTCTTAGAGTTCTACATTTAATCCGTATTCTTTGAATTGATTGTTACATTATTTCTTTGCTTCACTCAGTTTTAGTACATTGAATTTAAGCCTCGTTTTCGCTGCTAAACCTCGTCGTTCGTTTTGACTTCAGAATCATGGCAGAAGAGAATTTGCGAGTATATGGGAGACGTGACAACAATACCGCACTACTTGGAGTTATACGTGGCATGCTGGAAAGTCAACAGCAGCAGACCGAATTGCTACAAGGGGGCCTACTTGCTTCTCAGCAGACCGCTACTGCGGTCCTGAACAAGGTGGCTGAGGTTCGTGAAGGTAGACGTCCGGGCAGCGCCGCAGATTTCAGGAGACTACAGCCGGCAGTTTTCACTAGTACGGGCGGACCACTGGATGTTGAGCAGTGGATTGTCGACATGGAGAATTTGCTGTCAGCCGCCCGGGTTCCTGAAGAGGACAGAGTGGATATAGTCAAGATTCAACTGCAGGATATTGCTAGAATTTGGTGGCTCACAGAAGAGAACAGGTTGAAGAAACCAATTGCATGGACTGATTTCTCTACGGCTTTCCTTGAGAAATTCTTTCCCAAATCGGGCAGGATCGAGACGGAACAACAATTTATCAGTTTTCGTCAGAGAGATCGCACAGTGGACGAGGTAGAGGCTGAGTTTAGCCGACTCAGTCGTTTGGCTCCTACAATGGTAGCACAGGAAGATGATAGAGCTAGAAGATTTTTACAGTGTCTCACTCTGAAAATACAGGAGAAGTTAGCTTCACATGATCTGGGGACTTATTCAGAGGTATTAAATGCGGCCCGCAGAATTGAGACTGTTATGGCTAAGAGGAAGAAACTTCAGAGTGGAAGATTCAAACGGCCCGTGAATCAAATTTCAGGGAGGATTCCAGTTAGACAGCATGGAGGAGTTCAGATGAAGCGTATCGCAACCCCACCACAACGGGAACTTCCGGTTTGTGGATACTGTCGGATATCAAGACACGTCGAGAGAAATTGTCGCCGCGCTAAGGGTCTATGTCTGATCTGTGGTGCTAGTGACTATCAGATTGGCAGTTGTCCTAGGAGAGCAGAGTGCAACCAACCTCAGAAAGGACTTGTCCCTCAGAAGCAACTTTTTGATCAGAGGCGAGGAAACCCAGGTCGTGGACAGGGACGAGCCTTTATCCTGACAGCTGAGCAGGCGGAAGCGTCGGAGGATGTCGTTTCAGGTACCATTCTAATTTGTTTTGTTCCTGCTAGAGTACTTTTCGATTCCGGGGCTTCACACTGTTTTATGTCTTTGGATTTTGCCACAACACATTCTATTACACACAAAATACTGACTAGAGGTTGGGACATTCACACTGGAAATGGAGTAGTTACCACAAATCTAGAGTGCAAGCTTTGTCCGGTAGTGATTTGCGGCAGGGAGCTTTTCGCAGATTTCCTGTTGATTGGGATTGGAAGTTATGATGTCGTCTTAGGAATAGATTGGTTGGGCACCTTTCACGCACATATTGATTGTCGGGCCAAAACTGTAAACTTTCGCATTCCTAACCACCCAGAGTTCGTGTTCACTGGAGGGAGCAAATCTCTGGGACCCATAAAGTATAGAGCAAAGCCGACGTGCAGCATACTAGCATCAATGGAGGTTGATGTGAGTTCGGCACCGGTCGTAGTTCGAGAATTTTTGGATGTCTTTCTTGAGGACTTACTCGGCTTACCCCCGCCTCGTGCTTTGGGGTTTTCGATAGAATTATTGCCAGGAACGACACCAATTTCTAAGTCACCCTACAGGATGGCACCAGTTGAATTGGCGGAATTGAAAAAGCAGATAGAAGACCTCAGCAAAGGATTCAGTCGCCCGAGTACTTCTCCGTGGGGCGCTCCAGTTTTACTAGTAAAGAAGAAGGACGGCTCGTTACGCAAGACTACCGAGAGTTGAACCGGGTTACGATTAAAAACAAGTACCCTATACCTCGGATCGATAATTTGTTCGATCAATTATGTGGTGCTCGAGTGTTCTCTAAGTTGGATCTTCGGTCGGGGTACTATCAAGTTCGTGTTAAAGCGGAGGATGTATGCAAGACAGCCTTCAGAACTCGATACGGTCACTATGAATTCTTGGTAATGCCATTCGGTGCTACTAATGCCCCAGCTGTGTTTATGGATTTAATGAACCGAGTTTTCTCTCAGTACCTTGATCAGTTTGTCGTAGTTTTCATCGACGACATTCTTGTGTACTCCAAAAGCAAGGAGCATGCCGAGCATTTGAGGATCGTGTTGCAGATACCGAGACAGGAAAAGTTATACGCCAAGCTTAGTAAATGCGAATTTTGGCTTGAACAAGTTCAATTTTTGGGCCACATCGTTTCTGGAGACGGTATATCAGTAGATCCGGCGAAGATTGAAGCAGTGAAGGATTGGCCAGCACCAAAGTCAGTAGCAGAGATTAGGAGTTTCTTGGGACTCGCAGGCTACTACCGCAGATTTGTTAAAGATTTTGCACGAGCGGCTGAGCCATTGACAAGACTTACTCGAAAGAGGGTATCATTCTTATGGTCAGAAGAGTGCAACCGAGCGTTCGAATTATTGAAGGAGAAACTCACAACTGCACCCATATTGACCGTACTAGATGGGGCAGGAGGACTGGTGATTCATAGTGACGCTTCCGGCAAGGGGCTAGGCTGTGTCTTGATGCAACGTGGGAGTGTTGTCGCTTATGCCTCGCGTCAATTGAGAACGCACGAGAAGAATTACCCAACTCACGATTTAGAGTTGGCCGCTGTAATCTTTGCTTTGAAAATTTGGAGGCATTATCTTTTGGGAGAACGAGTGGAAATTTTTACGGACCACAAAAGCTTGAAATATGTATTCACGCAGAAGGGGCTAAATATGAGACAGCGTAAGTGGTTGGAGTTCATGGCTGATTATGATATTGATTTGCAATATCATCCCGGGAAGGTAAATGTGGTACCGGATGCTCTCAGTCGGAGACCAACAGCGATGTGGTTGACTGGCCAGAAGGAACTCATTGATGAATTTCGAAGACTCAATTTAGAAGTGGTAGAGCAGGGGACGCACGGACAATATTGGCAACTACAGGTGCAGTCTTCGTTAGTTGATCGTTGTAGGGTGTTTTTCGTCACCCCATTAAGATGGGAATACGCACGCGCTTGTCAGGCGCATTACAGATTCCTCCTGCCTAGGGTAGGCTGGGGTTTATTGATTGTGGGGATCCGAATCTCCGGCAACCGCGGACTAAGCTGCCGTTAATTACCCCTCGCATTTGGAGCGAAGGAACCTCCGATTGACGGGTTAAACTGGTCATGCGAACTCAATATGTAGTGCATTGGTGTGTGTATTTTTTTTGTTTTGCTCCACTTGTAGAAGAAGGGATATATATATATATATATATATATATATATATATATATATTTTCTATATATAAAAACAAAAATAAATAAGTAAATAAATATTTAGAGATTTTTTATTATTATTTTTTTTAATTTTAAAATATTATTTATAATTTATTTTTATTTATTTAATATTTTTTTAAATAAAAAAGGATTAAATAAAGAAACGAAGAAGAGAATTTTTTTATTTTATTTTATTTTATTTTTAAAGTGGGGTCACATGTTAGCATGTGACCCCTCATGTGAGGGGGTCACATGCTAGCATGTGACATGGAGGGTCACATGTTAGCATGTGACCCCTCACATGAGGGGAGGGGGTCACATGCTAGCATGTGACCCCTTACATGCTAAGGGGGAGTCACATGCTTTGCATGTGACCACTTTTTTTTTTTAACTAACGTGGAGTTCAACTCCAAAATAATTTTATATGGCTAAAAAATTGTAATGTGGAGTTAGAATCCCCAAAAAAAAGGTATTTTTTTGTGGAGTTAAACTCCAAAAGAATTTCTGTAGTGGAGTTAAACTCCAAAAGAATTTTATTTGTGGAGTTGAACTCCAAAGGAATTTTATTTGTGGAGTTGAACTCCAAAAGTTTTTTACTGTGGAGTTAAACTCCAAAAGAATTTTCCTGGTGGTGGAGTTGAACTCCAAAACAATTTTATTTGTGGAGTTGAACTCCAAAAGATTTTTATTTGTGGAGTTAAACTCCAACAGATTTTCTCCTTTCTCCTTTGAGAAGAAACCCAAAATGGGTTCTCTTGAAACTCCAAGATCTAGATCTTGGATGATAAAAAAAGACTCTTTTTCTTCTCTTGATGGAGTTTTGGGAGATGGGTTTATGATAAAACTTTGTTTAGTTTTAAAAAAAGAGAGAGCTAAGCTCTTGATTTATTTGGAAAATGAAAAGGAAGAGAAAGAACTTGAAAAAGAGAGAGTGGAGACACAAACCCTAGTTTTTTGAGGGAATGAAAAAGTTTTGTTTTATTCATCATCATGTTGCCTTTTATAGGCTTACATATTTACATATAGCCCCTTGGGCTTTACAAAATGACATTTTGCCCATTTCATTTTGCACATAAGCCATGAGCTTACAAGAATTTGGCTTTATGCCTATTTTGTTTACATTCTTGCATAAAAAATTACATAAAAATTATTTATGACATGATTTCATTGTTGGAATGGGGAGGCTGGCCGCGGGCTCGACTTGGGCATGGGCCCGCTTGACCTGGGCTTGGGCCTACCTAGCTTGGGGGTTGACTTTGACTTTGACTCGGTCAACCGGGGTGTAAATTTTTACCCCAACAAATTGCCCCCCATCAATAAATGCACACCGCACATGTGGGTCGTGTGCATGAAATTGATGGATCTTCTTTCACGTGGTGGCGACTTGTTTTGGTTCCCATTTTTTGGGATGCACTGCCCTTTTTACGACGTGGACGGTCAACGCTTAACGCGTCTCCGAGACGGAGTGTCCGTGGTAGACGTTTCCCTGGCCCGGAGCGATCTGGTTCCTGCTTTGTAGGAAGCCTGCACTGCCTTTTTTGCGACATGGACGGTCGACGCTCTGTTACGAAGCGATTTGGGTTCCCAATTTGCGGGAGCCTGCACTGCCCTTTTTACGACATAGACGGTCGACGCTCTGATCCGGAGCGATTTGGGTTCCCAATTTGCGGGAGCCTGCACTGCCCTTTTTGCGAATAGACGGTCGCGCTCTAATCCGGAGCGATTTGGGTTCCTAATTTGCGGGAGCCTGCACTGCCCTTTTTGCGACATAGACGGTCGACGCTCTGATCCGGAGCGATTTGGGTTCCCAATTTGTGGGAGCCTGCACTGCCCTTTTTGCGACATAGACGGTCGACGCTCTGATCCGGAGCGATTTGGTAGACGTGTCCCTGGCACGGAGTGTCGCTGGTCGACGTTTTCCCGAGGCGGAGTGTCTGTTGTCGATGTGCCCCCGACACGGAGTGTCTGCTTGACGTTTCCCCGAGGCGGAGTATCGGCTGGTTGACGTTTCCCTGATGCGGAGTGTCTGTTGTAGGGCGTATCCCCGAGACGGAGTGCTTGTTGTAGGGCGTATCCCCGAGACGGAGTGCCTGTGGTAGGACGTTTCCCCGAGACGGAATGCCTGTGGTAGGACGTTTCCCCGAGACGGAGTGCCTGCTGTTGGACGTTTTCCCGGTACGGAGTGTCGCTGATTTGACGCAGAGGTCGATGTTGGAATTGGTTGGTTTGATTTGTTTGATTTGAGTTGACATCAGCATCGCTATACTGGAATATGGTACCAGGAGCGAATCACCATATGTTTTTGAGAGGATTTGGGAATTGGTTTTCTGTCGGCATCATTTCCCCCGAGAGGATTTGGGAATTGGTGGCTTAGGAGACAGGCTTAGATCCCTATCACCTAAGGCTTTTCAATTTTGTGAGCCGTAAGGGTCTCACAAAGCATTTTCTCTTTACGGGTCGTAAGGATCCCCTAGGTGTATTTTCTCCTTAGGAGTCGTGGGGACTCCTAAGTGTGTTGCTCCTTTGTGAGTCGTAAGGATCTCACGCGGGAATTTTCTCCTCACAAAGTCGAGAGGACTTTGCGAGTGCATTTCATCTCTTTTTCTTCTTTTGCGAGTTTGCGCCCTTTCGGGTTTTCACAAACTCGCCGGCAGTCCTGCTGTTTTTACTCACGGAGCCCTTTCGGGTTTTCATCCGTGCCCATTTTGCTTGTGGACATACCGTTCTTTTTTTTTGGAGGGGTCGGGACTGTTTTACGTCCGTGGATTGTATACGGTTTTGCAGGATGTATAATCCAGACCGTAGGGCCGGAAAAATTTCAGGACCTTGTTGGCGTCTGCATCGCTGCACTGGAATATGGCACCAGGAGCGACTCATCATTCGCCATTGGGGTATGGGATTTGGAATTTGGTTGGCGTCTGCATCGCTGCACTGGAATATGGTACCTCGCCACTTGGGGGTTGGGGAGCGATGGCTTATGAGACAGGTTTAGATCCATGTCACCTAAGACTTTTTAATTTTATGGGCCGTGAGGGTCCCATAAAAGCATTTTCTCCCTACGAGTCGTAAGGATCTCGCAGGTGTATGTTCTCCTTAGGAGTCGTGAGGACTCCCAAGTGTGTTTTTCCTTCGTGAGTTGTAAGGACCCCACGAAGGTTTTGTTCTTCCTCATGTATCGTGAGGACACATGAGTGGATTTCCCTTGTTTCCAGTTTAATGACTTAGAGGTCGACTGTTTCCAGTTTAACGACTTAGAGGTCATCTGTTTCCAGTTTAACGACGTGGTGGTCATCTGTTTCTAGTTTAAAGACTTAGAGGTCTACTGTCTCCAGTTTAAAGACTTAGAGGTCTACTGTGTCCAGTTTAACGACTTAGAGGTCATCTGTTTCCAGTTTAAAGACGTAGAGGTCATCTGTTTCCAGTTTAACGACTTAGAGGTCTGCTGTTTCCAGTTTAACGACTCAGAGGTCATCTGTTTCCAGTTTAACGACGTGGTGGTCTACTGTTTCCAGTTTAAAGACTTAGAGGTCTACTGTTTCCAGTTTAACGACTTAGAGGTCTACTGGATTGATCTGGAATTTCGGGATAGGGGCCGGCATAAGCGTTGTTAACACTGAAGCACATATGCCAGGATACATGAGTGGGTCTTCCCAATGGAGCATAATTCCACAGGCGGAGACCAGCCGCGTAACTGGTGGTTGCGGTGGGGCATGGGTATGCTGAGGATTATTTGAGCCCGTGGATTGTATACGGCAGTCAATTTGGGGACTAGCCGTAGGGCCGAAAGAATTTTAGGAAACTGGATTTTTGTTTGGCGTCTGCATTGCTGCACTGGAATAATGCCAGGAGCAACTCATCATCCGCCTTTATTTTTTTGTTCTTTTTTTGTTTTTGTTTTACCGCGATTGCTCTATCATTTCAGCTTTTATTATCGCGAAAATCACGATTGCCCTATCATTTCGGCTTTTATTCGCGGTTGCCCAATCATTTCGGCTTTATTTTCATCTTTATTTTACTCGCTGATTTTTATTGCGAGTTGCCCCATCATTTCTGCTTTTATTTTATTTTCTTTTATTTACACATTTTTTGTTTATTTACATTTTTCTTTTTTTACATTTTTTTTTACATTCCCAGTTTAACGACTTAGAAGTCGATTGTTTCCAGTTTAATGACGTGGTGGTCAATTATTCCCAGTTTAAAGACTTGGTGGTCTGTTGTTCCCAGAGAAAGGCGGGTGTTTGAGAGAATCAGGTCCCTGAAGGACTTCGGTCCCCGTTTGTATGAAATTGGTGGTCGCAGCTTGATTGTTTGTTAACACGCCAGGGGACAATGATATTTCTCCCGCATTGTATTGTTTCTCGACCCAATCCTTGAAGATGCAACAGTCTTCAATAGTGTGCCCCAGCACTCGGTGGTATGGGCAAAAGTTGGGATGATCAGTCTTGTTCACTTCACTTAGCCTTTTCGGTTCTGGTAGCCGCAGGCCATTCTTAAGACCATCTTTAAAAATTTTGTGGACCTTGTCCCTTCGGAATGAGTAGACCTTATTTCTTCTTTCCTCCAAAGTTGGCTCTCGAGACTGGTCAGTTTTTGCTCCGCCCGTTCTCTGCTTATTTGGAGAATTGGTGATGTTAGAACTTCCGCCTTTTCGGTTGTCGTCCCTCCAAGGTTTCGATCTGTTTGTGAACTGAAGATCCTGAGCGGACTCGGGCTTTGAGCGTTCCAACGTTTGGACCTTTTTGGTCAGCTCTTGGAATGTTTTGAGACCCGCGGTGCATAAAAACGGGGCCATCCAATTATTGAGATTTCCGACGAGGAGACTAACAGATTGGTCCTGCTCTATCGGCGGTTCGCATTTGACGGAGAGATTGCGCCATCGGGTTATAAAATCCGTGCTGCTTTCGTCGCTCTTGGCCTTGGTCCTTACGAGCTCAGCAATGGTGATCTTATCACTGACGCTCATGAACCTTTATCGAAACAAAGATTCCATCTGGACGAAAGTAGTAACGGAGCCATCCGGTATGCTCGCATACCAGTCGAAAGCAACATCGGTCAAGCTATTAACGAACTGGCGGAGGAGAAGCGCATCATTGCCCCCAGTATTCCCGCATGAGGCATTGAAGTGGGCGATGTGTTGATTCGCATTTCCCGTCCCATCGAATCTTCCGAATTTGGGGATGACATAGCCGCTAGGAAATTCTACCAGATCATACTGAGCGGGATATGGTCTCCCACTACTGCTGATATCTTTTTGCGCTTCGGTTTCGGCCACCAATGTTTTGACTTTGCTGGCAACTAAATCCATGATTTGATCTTGAGTTAGCGGGCTACTGTCATCGGTAGCCAAGACATTTCCAGAGACAGGATGCGACTGATTTTCATGTAGTTCGCCCACTTTTGGATTTGAGGGAATAGGCGTCGGCTGCTTTGGGACACCATTTCCCGGTTCACGAGCAGAGCCCTTTGCTTGATTGGGCGGCTGAGAGGCAAGTTGGGCCGTGAGCTGTAAGACTACATTTGTCAAGTCATCGATCTTTGAGTAGAGCTTGGCCATCTTCCTGTCTTTGCTTCTGAGTTGTTTTCGGAGCTCTTGGAGAAGTTGCTGCTCCGCATTCTTAGGCTGGAAAGTTGGCTCATATTCGCTTTCCGAGCCCGACTCCTCATGGACCGAAGGGTCTTTCCGCCTATCATCCTCATCGAGAAGGTTTTCATCACCCAGTGGGGGTGGCTGTTCTTGGGAAGCGGCAACCACATTCAAGCCAGATTGGATTTGAGATGTGGTGGCCCCGTCCTTGCTTTTGCTGCGCGTGCCCACCATGTAAACAGTGTGGACCACATACCCAGCCATTTTCCTATCTTCGTCGGGGTAACCCTGTTCTTCGAACCTCATGAGGTTCAGCCTAGCAGGAGCCCTAGCCCTTTTGTTGGCTCTATATCTGAGCCTTTTCTGCCTTAACTTTTCAATTTTAAGGGCTCGGCGGGCATCCATTTCCTGGGAAGCCACCGTGAGTCGATTAGCGGGGAGCTTAGAGAAAACACCCGATCGAGCAGTTGTCAGGGGCACCGCCGGAGCTTGCTTAAGAGGCCATGTTGCTTTGTTGGTGTTGATGGCCTTGCCCCCAGCTGGGGCCAGAGAGAGTCGTTCAAACACCGATTTGCGTTTGAGTTGGGGCGCCCTCGAGATCACCACATTTGGTCTCTTTCCTTTCGAGACTGGTCTGTCTGTTGCTGTAGCTTGAGGAGCGGGAATGGCGTTAGCGGGCACGAACAGAATAGAGCCGAACGGTAGCAGCGGCTCCTCCCACCGTCGCCCAAGACTGGCTGGGAGGACCGTCCTGAAGTCCATCTTTATCGTGTAATAGATGGGAGCTGAGTTCATCATTGGCGACATTGTTGAAAAGTGATTGCTTGAAGACCTGCATGAAAAAGCATTATTTTAGTATAAATATAGACATGTATATAGATTGAGTTCGCATGAACGCTTAACCCGAAATATAGGAGGAGAGATTTGTCCCACCGGACGTGCTAGAATCTGTAGGGTGTTTTTCGTCACCCCATTGAGATGGGAATACGCGCGCGTTTGTCAGGCGTATTACAGATTCCCGCTGCTTAGGGCAGGCCGGGGTTTAATGATTGTGGGGATCCGAATCTCCGGTAACCGCGGACTAAGCTGCCGTTAATTACCCCTCGCATTTGGAGCGATTGAACCTCCGATTGATGGGTTAAACTGGTCATGCGAACTCAATATGCAGTGCATTGGTGTGTGTGTGTATTTTTTTTGTTTTGCTCCACTTGTAAAAGAAGGGATATATATATATATATATATATATTTTCTATATATAAAAACAAAAATAAATAAGTAAATAAATATTTAGAGATTTTTTTTTTTATTATTTTTTTTAATTTTAAAATATTATTTATAATTTATTTTTATTTATTTAATATTTATTTAATATTTTTTTTAAATAAAAAAGGATTAAATAAAGAAAAGAAGAAGAGAATTTTTATTTTATTTTATTTTATTTTTAAAAGTGGGGTCACATGTTAGCATGTGACCCCTCATGTGAGGGGGGTCACATGCTAGCATGTGACATGGAGGGTCACATGTTAGCATGTGACCCCTCACATGAGGGGAGGGGGTCACATGCTAGCATGTGACCCCTTACATGCTAAGGGGGAGTCACATGCTTTGCATGTGACCACTTTTTTTTTGCATGTGACCACTTTTTTTTTTTAACTAACGTGGAGTTCAACTCCAAAATAATTTTATATGGCTAAAAAAATATAATGTGGAGTTAGACTCCCCCCTATAAAAGGTATTTTTTTGTGGAGTTAAACTCCAAAAGAATTTCTGTAGTGGAGTTAAACTCCAAAAGAATTTTATTTGTGGAGTTGACTCCAAAGGAATTTTATTTGTGGAGTTGAACTCCAAAAGTTTTTTACTGTGGAATTAAACTCCAAAAGAATTTTATTTGTGGAGTTGAACTCCAAAAGATTTTTATTTGTGGAGTTAAACTCCAACATATTTTCTCCTTTCTCCTTTGAGAAGAAACCCAAAATGGGTTCTCTTGAAACTCCAATATCTAGATCTTGGATGATAAAAAAGAGACCCTTTTTCTTCTCTTGATGGAGTTTTGGGAGATGAGTTTATGGTAAAACTTTGTTTAGTTTTAAGAAAAGAGAGAGCTAAGCTCTTGATTTATTTGGAAAATGAAAAGAAAGAGAAAGAACTTGAAAAAGAGAGAGTGGAGACACAAGCCCTAGTTTTTTGAGGGAATGAAAAAGTCTTGTTTTATTCATCATCATGTTGCCTTTTATAGGCTTACATATTTACATATAGCCCCTTGGGCTTTACAAAATGGCATTTTGCCCATCCCATGGCTCATGTGCCATTTCTTTTTGCACATAAGCCATGGGCTTACAAGAATTTGGCTTTATGCCCATTTTGTTTACATTCATGCATAAAAAATTACATAAAAATTATTTATGACATGATTTCGTTGTTGGCATGGGGAGGCTGGCCGCGGGCTCGACTTGGGCATGGGCCCGCTTGACCTGGGCTTGGGCCCACCTAGCTTGGGGGTTGACCTTGACTTTGACTCGGTCAACCGGGGTGTAAATTTTTACCCCAACAATCGTATTAAAGCTGCACAGGCTGGGGACCCGCAATTGCAGAAGCTCCGCGGGTTAGTAGAGGCAGGATTGAGGACATATCTATTGATACACGAAGATGGCTCATTAAGATTCGGCAGTCGATTATGCGTGCCAAAAGGCGAGGTTCGAGAGGAAGTGTTGAAAGAAGCACACAGTTCAGCTTATTCGGTGCACCCGGGTGGCACCAAGTTGTATAGGGATGTTAAACAACACTTTTGGTAGAATGGCATGGAGAGAGAGATTGTCCGCTATGTGTCAAAATGCTTAGTGTGCCAGCAGTTGAAGGCCGAACATCAGCGAGTGGCCGGTCTGTTGCAACCACTTCCCATTCCCCAGTGGAAGTGGGAACACATCACTATGGACTTCGTGACGGCTTTACCGCGGAGTGCTAAGGACAATAACGCTATTTGGGTCATCGTCGACCGTCTCACAAAGGCGGCCCATTTTCAACCCTTTCGAGTGGGACAATCGACGGAGACATTGCCAAAGAAATATATGCAAGAGATCGTATGGTTGCATGGGGTTCCTATCACTATAGTATCGGACCGAGACAAGAGATTCCTTTCACATTTCTGGAGAAGCTTACAAGAGAGTTTAGGTACTCGTCTTCGTTACAGCACAGCTTACCACCCCTAGATTGACGGACAATCTGAACGTATAATACAGATATTAGAAGATATGTTGAGAGCCTGTATGCTAGATTTCAAGGGATCATGGGAGGATCATTTTCACTTGATGAAATTCTCGTATAATAACAGCTATTAGGCGAGTATTCAGATGGCACCGTTTGAGACACTTTACGGGCATAAATGTCGTTCCCCACTTTGCTGGGATGATGTTGGTGAGCGAAGATTACTAAGATAGGAGCTTGTAACCCAAACAGTTGAGAAGGTCCAGTTGATCAGGGACCGTATCAAGGCAGCACAAGATCGTCAGAAGAGCTGGACGGATACTAGTCGAAGACCTTTTAAGTTTGGAGTAGGAGATCATGCCTTCCTTAAGATTTCGCCGACTCGAGGAGTGATTAGATTCGGTAGTCGTGGGAAACTCAGTCCCCGATTCATCGGACCATTCGAGATAGTGGAACGCGTTGGAGTAGTGGCATACAGATTGGCCTTACCACCCTCTTTGGCTGGTGTGCATGATGTATTCCATGTATCACAGTTGCGTCGGTACATTCGCGATGACAGTCATGTTCTCGATCATTCTGAATTAACGTTGAGCACTGATCTCTCGTATGAAGAACAACCTACAGCCATTGTCGACCGTAAGGAGAAAGCATTGAGAAACAAGATCATCCCTTTAGTTCTTGTATCTTGGGGCGGACGTTCTCGCGGGGAATCCACTTGGGAGCGTGAGGACAAGATTCGTCAAAAGTACCCACATCTGTTTTCTTGATCTTGTAGTCCTTCCAATTTCGAGGACGAAATTTTTCTGTAAGGTGGGTAGGATGTAACAGCCCTATTTGTGTAAGTCCACGGTAGCGCCCCGGCCGTCTAACAGACGCCAAATGCGGAACAAAAACTTTTTACAACTGGCGCTATCGTGTATCGTAACCCGGATCTGCCATTAAAGCTAAACTAACAAACTACAAAGTAGGTATAAGAGTTATACCGAACGATCCGAGTCCTTCAGTCTTCAATCATATTCCCACGCTTGTTGCGGCTGCTCAGATCTTCTCGATATCCAGTGTTCTCGTCCAGTTGGCACCACGTCGACGGATCTTTAAACAGGCTCCCACCTCTGAACCGAGGCAACTCGATCGTCAAATTTGCTAAAAGAGACGACCAAGATGAAGTAGAGAATGAGTAGAAAACTTTGTCTCGTTACATCCAAGGTCACGGACGAACGGTTATGGAAGTTGCCTTTTGGAATCGGGTGAAATGAGAAATGAGGCTTATCTAATTTCCATGAGTCCAAAACAATACCAATCTTTTTCTAGCAACCATAAGCTTTCATCAAGGGATGGCCGGCCATTTAAGGAGAGAGGGGAGGTGAGTGTAGGAGAGGGGGGGTGACCACAAGCATAAAAGAAGAGAGTGAGTCACAAAAACACCTAGTATGAAAGCAATAATGAAAGTGGTGATACATAACCATAGTCATCAACTCATTTAATGCACCATTAATGAACAAAACCACCTCACCATCCTAGTCACCTCTTCTAGAACCTTCCACACTTATCTCAAGAAAAGATAAATCCGTATTTAACCGAATGTTAAATACGGCTGATAGAAAACTGGAAACTGGCAACTTCCAAAAGTGATCCTGAAACGAATTTCAGGATAACGCCGTATCAGTATAAACATACCCACATTTGTATTACGACCGAATACAAATGCAACTGAGACAGATATTATATCTACACAGTATAATATTGGGTTCCGGCTTAAACCAAAGCCCACCAGTATTATCTGCCCGAAAAACGACACGTGCGAAAATGCACGTGCTTTTTCCGAACCTTGCTATAAACCTAAATGGCTTCTACAACGTTTTGCCCGAACTTGGGAAAGTGTCTGTGGGGGACGCTAATGACTCATCAACACACTGGCACTGGGTATAACCACTAGCACGTCAGAGGTACAAGCTGTACGTAACGGTTTGCCTATGTATTGATTGGAAGGGAAGCTGACGAGCGAACTCATCCATAAACCCTACTGAGCCTGACAGTGACAATGTATATACAGTCCGGTCCATTCGTCTAAAGAGTATCGCATATCGAGTCTAGGGGTGGATAAAGTCAGACCCCTAATAACGCGATAAATCGTGTCGGCATGAAGCCCATCACCACCTGAGAAACTACTGATCCAAATCAGTAATTCTCTACTACCTCGCCGAGGATTCCTAGTGATGGCCACCCGTGCACTGCGCGACATCAACCCCCAATACCGGGAGAGACGAATCCCCGACGATCCGCTCACTTGCCTACAATGTGGCTCGGAACTTTATCCAACTAAAACCTGTTTGCACAACTCCTTTGAGCGTGGTAGAGTAGTAATCTAAGCACAGTGGGAACTCATACGAGACAAATGACGATCTCAGGTCGATGAACTAACCTGTACACATGTCACCAGGGAATTGCTATCTGACGATATGTATAATACCAACTAGCAGATTCCCGGCGAGTCCTGTCCGGTGTACTCATAACCTAATGAGCACCTGTATACATCTTAGGTGATCCAACTGACACCAGTGGCTTGTGAGACCGGCCACCGCCCCTCGTCGGGGTCTCGACTATATACATTAGTCTACTCTGGAGTATCGATGCCCTGTCTCGAAACTCCTACGACTAGGGACACATTAAGAATGTGCTTACAGACCCCAGCTCCCACGTATATGATCGCCATCATACTGCTGGTAGTCAAGCAAGAATCCTATGGGCTCTATCATCATGCAATAGTGAACTAAAGCGTGTATACGATGATAAAGACAAACCAGATAGCATACTATCATCTCGAGCAAGACTGTCATATCGGTATAGGTCCTGCCTCAATCATTGCAATCACGTACCTGCGATCCAATAATTGACTTTGAGGGCACTATCTCCAACAATCTCCCACTTGCACTCAAGGCTAATTATTGCGATATCGCATACTCACAGCCCGTGTGATACCGAACATCCAACTCCTCTACTAATCAGTTTCACAAAGATAGTTTGTAAAACTCTTGTGTTCGAGAAATAGCCTTAGTGAGTGGATCCGCCCTGATGTTTCTTTCTATATCTCTTTAAATCTCAAGTTCACGGAGAAATCCATCTCCTGAATCGAGTAATACCTGTCTTAGAATATGTCTGGATATCTGATGGGACCTAGTTCATCAATGAACTCCAAATCCAAACTTCTTAGACTGTATCGATAACTGAACCTAATCAGTATCCAGCACCATGCCTCCCACAGTATCCTCTTAGACCACCTGTCCATAATACTGTCCCTCGTCAGAGGGAAAACTATAACTCTGACAATTACTCTGTCATCCATGTCACCTTGGAAGCTTGGAATGATAACCGTCTCCCTGAAAGAGGCTTCCGTTATCAAATCTGTAGAACAAGCACTTATGTTCTAAAACTGCTTCCTTATGTTTCTTTAGGATTGAATTAATATAAACTTATTGCATCAAGTGAAAAAACATCTGGTGTGGTACTTGACATCTCATGATCGACTCAATTGCCTAAGCAAGTGATCTGTCAATCATGCACTTCCCTCTCTCCTTTAGTCTCTAAGACATCTTTAGAGAGGGTGACTCCATCACCTGCAGGTACACCACCATGCCAGGAGTCATCTATTTTAAAATACTATTAGAATATTGTCAAAGTACCCATATTGGGAAACTACCCAAATCTAGATCTAAAACCGTAGATCTAGTAACTAGAATGTCTGATATTACATCCATATCCTTTCTGAAGAAACAACTGTGTAACAACCATAGTACAACCGATCGTAGTATAGGAATTTTACTTCCTACTCTGTGTATGTCATCCAAATACTAGGACATCACACCCTACTACCTTCTTAACAGATCCATCCCCTATTCTGATGAAGTCAAAGCGATGACTGTCACATCAAAATTATATGATCTATCTCCGCTATATCTGCTCAAGCCTATAAATAGACATAAGCTACTTGCCCACTATACTTCCGCTACTCCACTGACTACGACAACCCTCTGGCAGAATAATATATACGTACACTTCTAAGCTAGTTTAGAACGACGCTATACTTATCCTCTTGCCGGGTCTCATAGTCTGGAACAACAGTAGTGTCAAGTCTGGGTAAACAAGAACCTCCCTGTCACCGTCCTTGAGGCTACCTGAGTACCTCTCGAGTGTCTGAGGTTACCCACCATATCTGAGGAGTAGCTAATGGAATGTCAAACCTGATTGAATCTTTAGGTCCTATTAAATTTTCCGTAATCGTTTACGGTTCTGGAATCACTTCCAGTTCTACCATACTCCCACTACTGTTTTCTGAAAAAGTCCATTTTAATAAAACTGTGGCGAGTCAAGAACAATATCACTATTGATCTTCCAGATGGTAGAAATGTCAACCCTCGTCAAAACCAGGGTCAACCCACAAACTGCCATTACAGAAACGTGCCTCGAGTTATCCAGTGTCTGGTTTTAAGCATAAGCTGGACAATTCCCCGTATCTTAACAACGTTAAGATATGAACCATTCTATATCTAATATAGAAACAGATGCACTAATTTAATTGGAAACAGATTCAAATCATGTAGCTGTCTCCAGTGCATATCATCTTAATGGAAAAGGGCTAATCAGCATTACTCAACTTAGGAATCCATTCAATTATGAGTAACCTGAAAAAGAAACAAGTTTCTCAAAATCATTACCATCAACTGAATACCAATCACAAGAATCTACATCTTCAATCTCTTGAAGAATCCCGATACTTGCGATACCTGGTTCTCTACTTTATTCTTATACCCATAACTTCTCAAAACTTAGACATTGTATTTCTGCGAAACACTTGTCTAAAACTAGAGAGGTCATAAGTAAACAGAACATAGTACGAGGATCTACCCCTTTGTCCTGACGGACACTGGACAACATACAATACTCTGTATAAGTCCCCTGAGTTTGAATAACTCATAACCTGTGCATCGTAGGTTGAAAACTGTACCCAGGTGATTTTCTCAAATATCACCAATTACAACGAATTCTGATATGATGAGGATGATCTCCTAATTCCCAATAACTTACTCCCACTCATTATCTGCAAAACTGTACAGATATGAGAATGAAACCTGGTAAATACATACCCTGGAGTAAGTATGTAATCGGGAAATCAGTTTACAATTAACAATGCACAGTGAAACTGAAACATGAAAATGTTTCGTAGGGGTATTCTGGTATTCTTAGTAATGCCTCTTCCATAATTCAATTCATGACTGTAACCGTATATTTCTTTGCCATCTCTCCAAATCCCTTTATTTGTCTTTAGTCGTTACCTTCTGTACACCTTTGTTAGGCTAAATGGTTTTTTTCCTTCCCTACCGTTCGGCACCAGCCTATGGTTTGAAAGAAGACTATCCAGTAAGCATAATATGTGTACCTTCCTAATCCTAGGAGTACTCGTAACTTGAGAGAAGGTGATGATAAAAGACTACTGAATAATACTTTATTCTTTTAAAGGTGAAATAGGAGTGGCGATGAAGTACGCGGTTCGGTCGTGAATGATAACAGTTGCAATTTTACTTTGCCCTCTTTCTAATCCCTTTATTTTGTTTTTACATATTACCTTCTGTACACCCTACTTAGGCTAATTGGTTTTCTTCATTCCCTACCTTTCGGCACCAGCCTATGGTTTGGAATAGGACTATCCAATAAGCGTAATAGGTGTACTCTCCTAAACTTAAGGAGCCCTCGCAACCTGAGAGAAGGTGATAATAAAAGACAACTGAATAAACTAATTCTATTTCTCTTGAACCTGGATCCATCCTCGAAGAAGTCCTTTCGAGTTCGTATATAACCATACGATGGATCTATCCAATGGAAGTGGATATCCGTAGTAATACGGGGTGTTCTGAGAAATGCAAAGGGTAAAAGGAGCGGCAATGACATATGCAACTCGGGCAATCCGTAAGCCAGTATTTTAAGAAGGTTCGGTCAACTTGGTCACTGAGTCATAGTCTAAGGTCGGTCAAAAGGTCGCTGCCAAAGAGAGAGAAAAGAAACACTCTGCGTGCACTCTAACTTAGATCAGAATGGTTATCAATTTATCTAATCAGGAAACCTCCCACTGTAATCTCAAATTCTCCTCCAAACCTGAAAGAAGAATTAGTCTGGATCACCCGAAGAGTATACCAACTTATCCGTGAGAATCGGGATCCAACTATCATCGCATGATAACTTGATGGAAGCCACTCAAGTTATCACACTCCAGAGGGTATGCGCATGCCTGGCAAGTTTGCTGTATGTTTGAAACTCCCGATGAGATTTTTGCCCCATGCTCTTATGACCTTGACTAAGGGCCAACAAATCATAAATCACATGTCAAGTTCTTCCCGTCATTGTTCTGGTTGATTTGAACCCACCCGTACATATTCTTGACTAAGGGCCAATAAAGTAATACGACTGTTCCAAACCAACGCATTTATCTATGCAACAAATGAATACCCAGCAGCTACCAAACACTATGCCTTGACTAAGGGCCAACAAACATAGCTTGAATATTACTGACCATCTATAAGAAATGACGGAGGGCTACGGCTGGTTTTTGGCGAAAAACCTTTAACGTAATGAACTTGATCTCGTTGAAGGAACCTGATAGCTTTTTATAAAATATAGTGATGAAAACGTTTTGCTAAAGAGGTCACTCCCGGTGAAGGGATCTCGGCTCTTTCCTCGTGGAATGAGGTGCAGGATATTCCAACTGAATACTGCGATGCAAAGCAACTTGTAATCGACTATATTGAAGTTATTACCCTGACGTAAACTTCTGCCCAAGGGGTCACTCCCGGAGAAGGGATCTCGGCCCTTGCCTCGTCGAATGAGGTGCGGGATATTCTAACTGAATATCACTATGCAAAACAAAAGGAAATATCTTTGTAATAACACCATTTTAAAATTTGTTCCAACAACATCAAATATAGATTTGCTTTATCTTTGCATTGATATGAATCAATGCAGTCCCATCAATCAATCACACCAGAAAAGAACGAAAATATAATGTACGTATATGCCATCCGCATTCGCCACTGGGTCCCGTCATCACCCGTTAGGTTACTTAACTAACGACAGAGCGGGGGCTGGACTAGCGCGTGTGTAAAACATATACAACATCTAATAGTATATATACCAATATACATAATCGCTCCAGGCGTGATAATATGTAACATTACAGAAAAGTAATAAGCATCACAGAACAAATACAGATAATCTGGGATCCCCGAGTTTCATAGAGCCGCTGCTGAAACCCGACGTTCTCCTGGTCGTGTGGATAGCCTGTGCAATGAAACCTAGACCCCTACGGGTGCGGCAAGTTACCTGCCAAAACCTGAAGCGAGGTAGTCCCCACAACATAGTGAATGGAACATCCGGCACTTCACGGAATCCGGTAAATTGAGCACCCCTCCTTGGGTCAACCTGTATCCCCTATGAGTGCGGCGAATAGTCTGCCAATTCTAGAGTGAGGTCCCTTTGCCTCTCAATGCCATGAGATACGGACCTGTTGCCCTCCAGAACCCGGCTACTCGTGCACTCCTTCGCGGGATAAACATAGTACAGAAATAAAAATATGTACAACGGGTACATCGATCTCGATCCGGTCGTGCCCCAAAAGAATATTATACAACAGGCAGTGACGGCAGTCCACATGTTGGACGCTCGCTCAGCAATATCAAATGTACAAATAAATCCAAACTGCACTATCATTGCACCCTGCTATCCATCACGACATATCCGCAACATCACAGCACAACACAGAACATCAACGCGAATGTCACGTTTGCAAACCCGTCTAAAAGAACTATAGCAATCAGACGCGGTTTACCGATCAAATGACATTCCCGGTCGGAGATATAATGTAAATACTGCATACTAACAAATTTAAAATTTTGATCGACTAAATTTCCTGAAGTGGGCCCCACGAACAACTGGTGTACAGTAAAAAAATCTGGGCCCAAAATATATATACCAAAAACCACAAATTCTAAAACTAAGCTCTCTGGGAAAAATTGATGCACTGTTCTCACTAAAGCGCCGCGATTCCGCGGTCAAACCCAACCATGGGTTTGACCGCGGAACCGTCGCGCTCTTGTGGGATCACGTGCCCAATTTTTTCCAGTATGCTTAGAAAACCCTGCTTATCTTTCTGCAATATGTAAAATTATTTTTAGGCCCTTCAAAAATCGATAGAAAACCAGGGGCTGAAAAAATGTGATTTTCGAAATTCGGTTCGATCGATGTTTTAAACGTGATAGCAAAAGTTAGTATAGCTTAATGGTGAGGCTCTGATACCACTGTAAGTCCACGGTAGTGCCCCGGCCGTCTAACAGACGCCAAATACGGAACAAAAACTTTTTACAACTGGCGCTATCGTGTACCGTAACCCGGATCTGCCATTAAAGCTAAACTAACAAACTACAAAGTGGGTATAAGAGTTATACCGAACGATCCGAGTCCTTCGGTCTTCAACCATCATCCCACGCTTGTTGCGGCTGCTTAGATCTCCTCGATCTCCAGTGTTCTCGTCCAGTTGGCACCACGTCGACGGATCTTTAAACGGGCTCCCGTCTCTGAACCGAGGCAACTCGATCGTCAAATTTGCTAAAAGAGACGACCAGATGAAGTAGAGAATGAGTAGAAAACTTTGTCTCGTTACGTCCAAGGTCACGGACGAACGGTTATGGAAGTTGCCTTTTGGAATCGGGTGAAATGAGAAATGAGGCTTATCTAATTTCCATGAGTCCAAAACAATACCAATCTTTTTCTAGCAACCATAAGCTTTCATCAAGGAGTGGCCGGCCATTTAAGGAGAGGGGGGAGGTGAGTGTAGGAGAGGGGGGGTGACCACAAGCATAAAGAAGAGAGTGAGTCACAAAGACACCTAGTATGAAAGCAATAATGAAAGTGATGATACGTAGCAATAGTCATCAACTCATTTAATGCACCATTAATGAACAAAGCCACCTCACCATCCTAGTCACCTCTTCTAGAACCTTCCACACTTATCTCAAGAAAAGATAAATCCGTATTTAACCGAATGTTAAATACGGCTGATAGAAAACTGGAAACTGGCAACTTCCAAAAGTGATCCTGAAACGAATTTCAGGATAACCCCGTATCAGTATAAACATACCCACATTTGTATTACGACCGAATACAAATGCAACTGAGACAAAGATATTATATCTACACAGTATAATACTGGGTTCCGGCTTAAACCAAAGCCCACCAGTATTATCTGCCCGAAAAACTACACGTGCGAAAATGCACGTGCTTTTTCCGAACCTTGCTATAAACCTATATGGCTTCTACAACGTTTTGCTCGAACTTGGGAAAGTGTCTGTGGGGGACTCTAATGACTCATCAACACACTGGCACTGGGTATAACCACTAGCACGTCAGAGGTACAAGCTGTACGTAACGGTTTGCCTATGTATTGATTGGAAGGGAAGCTGACGAGCGAACTCATCCATAAACCCTACTGAGCCTGACAGTGACAATGTATATACAGTCCGGTCCATTCGTCTAAAGAGTATCGCATATCGAGTCTAGGGGGGGTGGATAAAATCAGACCCCTAATAACGCGATAAATCGTGTCGGTATGAAGCCCATCACCACCTGAGAAACTACTGATCCAAATCAGTAATTCTCCACTACCTCGGCCGAGAATTCTTAATGATGGCCACCCGTGCACTGCGCGACATCAACCCCCAATACCGGGAGAGACGAATCCCCGACGATCCGCTCACTTGCCTACAATGTGGCTCGGGACTGTACCCAACTAAAACCTGTTTGCACAAGTCCTTTGAGCGTGGTAGAGTAGTAATCTAAGCACAGTGGGAACTCATACGAGATAAATGCCGATCTCAGGTCGATGAACTAACCTGTACACATGTCATCAGGGAATTGCTATCTGACGATATGTATAATACCAACTAGCAGATTCCCGGCGAGTCCTGTCCGGTGTACTCATAACCTAATGAGCACCTGTATACATGTTTGGTGATCCAACTGACACCAGTGGCTTGTGAGACCGGCCACCGCCCCTCGTCGGGGTCTCGACTATATACACTAGTCTACTCTGGAGTATCGATGCCCTGTCTCGAAACTCCTACGATTAGGGACACATTAAGGATGTACTTACAGACCCCAGCTCCCACGAATATGATCGCCATCATACTGCTGGTAGTCAAGCAAGAATCCTATGGGCTCTATCATCATGCAATAATGAACTAAAGCGTGTATACGATGATAAAGACAAACCAGATAGCATACTATCATCTCGAGCAAGACTGTCATATCGGTATAGGTCCTGCCTCAATCATTGCAATCACGTACCTGCGATCCAATAATTGACTTTGAGGGCACTATCTCCAACAATTTGAATGCAGCAGTTCAAGATTTTTATCAAGATTTTTTTTCCATAATTTTAGAACCTTTAATTGGCTGTTAATATATTTTATTTTGAATTTTTACTGTAACCAATTTTGATATGGAAAAATATTCAGTTTTTATATTATATATAATATTTTCTTAGTGGCAGCAAAATAACATTTTTTGCGTATCTGTTTACTGTTAATATGAGAACAAGAAAATCTGTACCGAATCTCTAAATACGATCAATTGAAGATATGCATCTATATACATATATTTATAAAAATTTCTTTATATATACAAAAATCTCGCTCTTTCTCTTTCATACTCACATCTCTCCCTCCCGCTGCTCCTCAAAACCCTCACCTTCGCTCTCATCTCACCGCCGCCTTCGCCCTCGCGAAACCCTAACCCACGCTTTCCCCGAGACTCGTTGTCGCCTCCACCCTCGATCCTGCCTTTCCTCTTTCCCTCCTCGACCTTCTCATCTCCCTCTCTCTCTCTCGCATCTCCTCTGCAACCCATCACCGCACGATCTATCCCTCATCGCCACCATCACAGCCGTCGAACCCATCGCCCCCTTCTCCCTCATTGGAAATCTCCCTCTCTCGACGACACCATCACGCAGATCTCCATCGTCCTCATCATCGCTTCCCTGCAGCAACACCGCAAGCCCTCACCGTCGACGCGGCCCTCGTCTTCGCCTCACAGCTGCTCCCATCTCCAGATCTGAGTGCTCTCGACTCGACCTTGGACCATCCGAACCCTAACAACTACCACGATCACCCTCTGTAAGTTTTCCGTGATCCCTGTTTTTTCAGGAAAAAAAAGAATAAATAAATAAAATAAAATGGTGAGAAAACAGTGAACATTGGAAGGGAAATTTAGGATTTAAAACCCTAAGTTGATATAATTGTGCTTGGTTGTGTGACAATATTTATGTAGATATTTATGGTTTAATCGATGAAATTTATTCAGGCGGATCGTATAACTCAGATCCCAAGTCGCACCTTAGCTGAAATCGTGCCCCGCATTTTCGTATATCGTTTTCCGTGATCGTTAACCTCAGGCATGTACTCTTGCTCTTTTCATTTTGTCGATGCAACATCGGCGATTATCTAAATTAATTCTTAACCTGTACAAGTTTGGATATTAGAGGAAAGAGGTTTGTTTCACAGTTTTATCATCTGTCCTTATCGGAACACTTGCTGATATATTGCTGACTGTTGACTTGCAACTACAAATTTCATTATAAATTAGGTGCAATTTAGTTGTATAAAATATTGCTAAATGTTCCCCTTAAAGTATGAGTGAGTATAGGCACAAAGTTATGAACTTTTTCTAAGGCTAATGGTCACATAAATTTTTCCCCATCGAGCTATACCTGAAAACCATTTCTTTTGCTAATTACCAACTGCTGCTTGCTTTTTCTTTATGTGATGCTATGACATGATTACTATGCATAAGAATCCTTTTACATGCTTTATACACATTCGAGACTCATGTTGATTTACATGTATAGAACACCTTGATTTGACATGCCTATTCATGATCCTTGTTATTTATATTAAAATGGAATTATTAATTGGAATGCTGAACAACATGCCATGACACCACTATTCACCAGTTTTATTTCCATACAATTACCATAACACAAGATCCTGTCTGTTCTGCATTCATAATTTAGTGATTTAATCTTTACCATAGCAGCTATAAATACGTGGGTGTTGGGGTAGTTTGAGTGTGCGTTGTACAACAGGATCTCAGGAGTCCCATGCCGTCAGCTCGTGCCGCGGTCTCATGTTTACAGCTCGTACCGGGCTATATCGGTCTCATGTTTACAGCTCGTACCGGGCTATAGCGGTCTCTTGTTCATTCCACAGTTGGGCCCGTGTTTCCTAACCCCTGAGGCACCATTCTTGGGTTAGGAATACTCCTGCAGAGGTTGACGCACACGCTCGAGCTTACGATATGATAGTTTACCTTTTAGTGACCAGTTAGGTTATGACCTGAACGCTTACATACATGTTTCATAGTGTTAATGCATCAAATTATTTATATACCTGTTTTTCTTGCGCACCGGGCTTCACTATTTTCATATATTCATGTTATTATGCTACACACACACTTTATACGTTGAGTACTTGCTGGGATGTTCTGACATCCCTGAGATTTGCCATCTCAGGTTTAGAGAGAGGTTTTCAGGCCAAGCAGGATCGGAGCGGCTATCAGGACTTTGCTGAAGATCAGTAACCGTAAGTTTATTTTCACCTTTTCAATTAGCTTTTAGCATGTGCGCCCTCATGGGATATTAGGACTTGTGTATCTCTTTTGGATCGTATTTTATTTCCGAATCTTTTGTTTTTGATCTTTAATTGCATCAATTATCTAGTGGACCCATTTTTTTTAGGATTTCTTGTGGTTTCATTGCAGCATTATTATCAGTATTATTTCTTTTGGTATTGGATTTTATTTTTGACATGTTAATCTAGACAGCCTTATGTGACTATGGAAGGACTTTTCCTTACCGTAGGTAGCACGGCTGGTCTTCGTCGCTCTCCGTATTCCATATTTTGGGAAGCGGGGCGTGACAAATTTTGGCAGCCCTTTACGGATAACAACATTATTTTCATTTCTACTACCATTTGAGTTCATTTTCATTAAATCTTTTAGGCCTTAACTGACTGATTAGATCCACAGAAATCTGCTCCATGTATCACTGCTGTTGGTTGCAATGGAGTAATGTTATGGCAACATGGTAGGAATGTTGATGGAGATCTTCTAAAAGCATAAATCCCTGAACTTATTCGCTGATTTTCTTCTTTTTCCCCCTTTCAGAAGGTTACATTGATGTGGCAAACTTTGTAGGAAGCATCGAGAAGGATTGGGCTTCAATACACTTTCAGGTATGCTACAATGACAAACAGCTGGCTATCTGTTGGTCGATGCAATTCAGAAAATTATAAACAATATTTGACACTTAGCTTATTAGAAATCTAATGAATATCCCCCCCCCCCCCCTCTTCTTTTCTGAATGTGCACAGGAAACAGCTGTTGCTTTTTTAACAGCAGCACTTGCTTCTAAGAAACCTGAACCTCTAAATTCTAACTCACATGATGTTCCTCAAGGAACTATCTCAGCCTTGGATGTTGCATCAACATCAGCTGCGAGATCCACAGAAGGTTTGGAAGACAGACATTCAAATGATTCCAAACTACCAGCGGAGCATATGGTAACTGAACCAATAGATGATGATGTATGCCCCATTTTTCATTGCACAATGTCATACAATTTATTGTTCTAGATAATATTACTCCCATGGAGTATTCAGCTGACAAACACTTGAATTGCAGAAAGATACCATGCCTGGCCTAGAAACCTCTTCATGTAATGATGAAGTAAATACTAAAGGTGAAGAACAAACTAACTCACAGAGTAGCAGAAGGGATGTGACTAGGGATACTGATGCTTCCATTGCACATAAAGAAACCCATGCTCTTGTTAAAAGTGATGCAATAGCCTCTGCAGTCCCTTCTGAAAAAGCCACTGTGGTTACTTCTTTTGAGGAGGAAAAAGCAGTGAATGGAGAGGTAGCTGAGCCATCTGAGGGTTCAAATGTGAGGAAGTCGGATGCCATTTATCTTAATATCCGTTTGCCAAATGGGACAAGCTTACAAAGGAGGTTTATCTCGGCAGATACTTCAAAAGCAGTGAAAAACTATGTAGATGAGAACCAAGTTAGTGGGTTTGGCTCATATGATTCAGCTATACCTTATCCTCGAAAGGTATTTACTGAACAAGGTAAGTGTATAGTTATCAATTTTGTTAAATTTTGCTCTAATGATGTATTTTATGTATATGCTCATTGTTAATCTTAAATCAAAGTACAGCGTTGTACTTGAATTATGAAGATTGATTTGTAGTTGCTCATGCTAATAACCTGAGAAATAACAAAGGTTCACTTTACTAATATTTGACATTATAGCGTTGTCATGCTGACAGAGGGGCCTTCCATTCTCTATAATTTGTTTGCTTACAACATGTTAAGAAATTCTCGAATTTTGGGTGTAGTTTTTGTTTCTTTGGCTAAGGTAGCAAGCTTGTGTATAGCCTAAATTGAAGCCCAACCTTTTCACTAATGCTTTACCCTTCTTTTCTTATTTAACTCCCCGTGCATTATTTCCGTAGTTCTTTGCTGCTACAACTTCTGAGTATCTTCCAATAATCAAGACGCATTACACTTTCCAGAACTTTTATTGAGTTTTTTCCCCTTTTATTTCTGTGGGTTAAACTTGATAAGTTTGCTTGGTGTTTCTTGTACATCCTGAGGTGGTCTTTTCTGTTTTATACTTTTCAATTTGGACACTGCATCTGCATTTGTTGAACAGTTTTCTAAGTGATATTGTATGTCCAGACCTGTTAAGCATGGACATGGATACGAGCACGGATGTCACAAATTTGTAAAAAGGATCGTGTGTGTGTGTGTGTGTGTGTGTGTAGCTGATCCATTGTGGCCATTCAATATTTTTTAATATGAGGCCAACTTTTCAAACACAACCACTCGTGTTTTTGACCAATCCGTACCGGTTATCGCGGTCCACCTGTTTTAGATATGTTATGTATCAAAGTTCACATAATTTGGATGACTCTTAACACATCATTCAAGTAATCACATTTTTCGCTTATCGAAAATCCTTTTTATTTTTAGTCTAATTGATTAATTTTGGGGATTGTGTATTTGAATTGTTCATATCAAAATATGAGGTCATGCCTCAATTGATCGACACTATATATTTGTGTGTGCGGCGCCCATTCCTCACTAGTTCTGAAAAGGTTGTGTGTGTGCGCGCGTGTGTTTTTACATTACACAAGTTCTTTTTACATGCGCTATGCACATGGCATAGCAAATAGTAATGTTTTAAAAATTAAACCCCAAAGAGATTTTTTTAAAAAAAAAACATAATTTAAATTACATTTTGAAAAGAGTTTTAAAAAAAATATTTTTATTACATTTTTTGAAGTCTATGGTTAAAATTTTTGGTTTATACCAATGTTTGATTTGGATTTTTATAACAAATTTGATTTGATTTTTAATCATAAATTTGAATTTGGTTTTCATCAAATTTAAATAACAAATGCAATGATTTATTTATTTTGAAAAGATATTATTTTGTTTCAAAAACTATTGATATAACAAAATTTGGTTTGATTTTTTATGCCAAAATTTATGACATAACATGATGAACGAAAACAAAACAAATGCGAACTGTGTATAGAGAGAGAGAGAGAGTGTACTCAGCATCCTTATATATATATATATATGTCTGTGTGTGTATGGCACGGATCCGTTAGGGCAGGTTCTTGTTTTTTTAAATTCATGATTTTTTTTGTGCGGCGTTTTATGAATGATCCGTTCTGGTTAAGTTGTTTTACATATCTTAGATAGTGTATGGATGAAAAATCGCATTGATGAGAAGTGTTTTGCATGTATAGAAACATGTGGATTTATTTCAGCCGAACGAATTTTAAAATTTTAGAACTAGGTTCGGCACATGCAAAATACTTCCGATCGATGCGATTTTTCATCCATACACCATTTAAGACGTGTAGAACAATTTGACCGGAACGGATCGTCGGTAGGACGCCGCACGAAAAAGTTCGTGATTTGAAAAACACGAACCCGCCTTAACGAATCCGCTCCCATGTGTGTGTGTGTATGAATCGGTGAGAATTAGCTTTAAAATTAAAAAATGAGGACTTTTGATCCACAATTTTTTGGCGATCGGAATCGCTCAAGTTGATTTCCCTACTTCAAAGAAGTGTATGAAAAGTCGAAAGATTTGAATACCCTTGTCCCATGCATCAAGTGGGTGCAAAATGTCTATCAATAATACAATATAAACTTCACTTGATGCATGTGTTAAGGATCGTAAAATCTCTTGATTTTTTCATATACATAGATTTGAAGCTAAGAAAAGCAACTTGAACGGTGTTGATCGTCAATTTTGCGGATAAAAAACCCTTCTTATTTTAAGAGCTGGTTCTTAATGGATCATTTCTCTATTATATAAAATATAATCAACTGCGAGAAGAAATATGTACCTGTATAACTTTGAAAGCATATTAGAAGTTAAAATCAATGTTAACTTTCATACGCAACCATAAGTTTTTTTAGCACAAACAAATACAACAACAACTGAGCCTTTTATCCCAAGCATATGGGGTAGGCTGCATGAACTAACATGAGAATCACGCCGGGTCCAGCACATGAATTCTCCGTCTCTACCCACTCCTATCGAACAATATACTTTCATTGAGTCCTTTGGCAACCATATCGTTTCGTATCACCTCCATCCATGTTTTCTTCAGTCTCCCTTTTGCCCTTTTGCCATTGACCATATTGAGAGTATCTATTCGTCGAACCGGTGCTTCCATAGGTCTGCGTCGCACATGACCAAACCATCTTAGCCAGTTTTCCCGCATCTTCTCCTCCACAGGTGCTACACCAACTTTTGCATGAATATCCTCATTTCGCACCTTATCTTTTCTAATGTTACCGCACATCCAACGAAGCATGCGCATCTCCGCTACATGCATCTTCTGTGTATGATGCTTCTTAGGAGCCCAGCATTCCGTACCATATAATAAGACAGGCCGAATAGCGCTCCGATAAAACTTCCCTTTCAATTTTAACGGAAAGTTACGATCACACAAAATCCCTGTTGCACTCTTCCATTTCAACCAACCAGCTTGGATTTTTTGATTAATATCACCATCGATCTCCCCATTCTTTTGGATGATGGAACCTAGATATCTAAACTGGTCGCTCGGTGATATCTCTTGCCCTTCCAATATTATACCAATATGGTTTTGACTTCTCTGGTTACTAAATTTGCAATGCATATATGCTGTCTTGGACCTGCTCAATCTGAATCCCCGAGATTCCAATGTTTGCCTCCATAATTCCAATTTAGCATTAACCCTGCTTTTGTCTCATTTACTAGAACAATATCATCAGCGAATAGCATACACCAAGGTACCTCATCTTGGATAGTTCTAGTAAGCTCATCCATCACGATGGTAAACAGGAATGGACTTAATGCAGATCCTTGATATAAACCAATTGTAATCGGAAAATCACTCATTAAGCCGTCGCAAGTTCTGACATTTGCCATTACTCCATCGTACATATTCTTGATTATGTCAATATACTTGACGGGGACCCCCTTCTTCATCATTGTCCCCCATAAAACCTCTCTAAGTACCTTGTCGTACGCTTTTTCTAAATCAATAAATATCATATGCAAATCTCTTCTCCTCTCGAAAACGCTCGACAAGTTGACGAAGCAAATGAATAGCCTCTGTCGTCGATCGTCCAGGCATGAACTCAAACTGGTTCTTTGTTATCTTAATATCCTTCCTTATCCTGTCTTCAATCACTCTTTCCCAAAGTTTCATGGTGTGACACATTAGTTTTATTCCACGGTAGTTTGAGCAACTTTGAATGCCACCCTTGTTCTTGTAGATAGGTACAAGGATACTTTTCCTCCATTCATTTGGCATCTTTTTTGTCACCCAAATCTTATTAAATAGATCCGTCAGCCATTTATCGTCTATTTCTCCTAAGTATCTCCAAATCTCGATAGGAATCCCGTCAGGACCAACCGCTTTTCTTAAACTCATTCTGTTCAAAACTTCTTTAACCTCAGGTGGTCTTATTTTACGCATGAAATCACGGTTTATATCTTGAGATTTTGAATGACAAGTCCATCCAAATTCTTAGTAAAGCTCTCATTGAACAATTTGTCAAAATAATCTCTCCATCTTTCCTTGATATCCTTATCTCGAACTAAAACCTTCTGATTTTCATTTTTGACACATTTCACCGCACATAAGTCTCTAGTCCTTTCCCGCATCCGAGCAATCCGGTATATATCATTTTCAGCCTTTTTAGTGTCTAATTTTTACACCTCCTTGTAGACCTTAGATTCAGCTTCCCGAATAGCTTTCTTAACTTCCTTTTTAGCCATTTTATACTTCTCAAATCTCTCAACATCTCTACTTTTCTTCAAATCTTTATAAGAATCCCTTTTAATTTTAATAGCAGCCTTTATTTCTCCATTCCACCATGATGTGTTCTTAGATGGTGGAGCACCATCTCTCGACTCACCAAGTAGATCTCTAGCTATCTTCTTGATACAACTAGCCATATTGTTCCATGTTCTGTCTGAATCATCTTCCGACTGCCAATCCGCTTCTTTGACTACACGATCTATAAAAGCCTTTTGGTTACCTTCTTTTAATCGCCACCATTTAATTCTAGGCCCTACTTTACGTCTAATCTTCCTAGGTCCTCTTCTAAATCTAAAATTTAAAACTAAAAGTCTATGTTGAGTGGTTACACTCACCTGGCACTACCGTACAGTCGATACAACAATTTCTATCTATTCTTCTCGTCAGAAAAAAGTCTATTTGACTAGCATTTGATCCGCTTCTAAAAGTGATAAGATGGGACTCTCTTTTCCTAAACCAGGTATTTGCTAAGATCAAGTCATAAGATAAGGCAAAATCTAGAATCGAGTCACCTACTTCATTCCTTTGTCCAAAACCAAAACCTCCATGGATAGTATCAAACCCACTACGATTAGTACCTATATGTCCATTAAGATCACCACCAATAAATAACTTCTCTTCACTAGGTATACTTTGCACCATTTCGTCATTCTCCTAGAATAGACGCTTACTAGCGTCATCAAGACCTATCTGTGGTGCATAAGCACTAATAATATTAAGAATCTCTCCACCTAGAATATGCTTAACCAGTAAAATTTTATCACCTTTTCTCCTAATCTCAACTACATCCTCAAGCAACCGTCTATCTATGATTATGCATATCCCATTACGATTTTTATCTCTAGCTGTATACCAAAGCTTATAACCCCAAGGCTCTATGACTCTACTCTTTTCACCTATCTACTTAGTTTCTTGCAAACATATAATACCAACTCTCCTCCTAATCATCACCTCCACTAATTCTATTAATCTACCTGTAAAAGAACCTATGTTCCAGGAAGCTAGACGGATCCTATGAAATCCTTGCTTATTTGTCACTACACCCGGGATCCGATGTAACACGCCGTTTCTGGACGACGACCTTTGCTTATTTGTCACTACATTCGGGGTCCGATGTAGCGCGCTGTTTCTGGACGGCGACCCTTGATTATTTGTCATTACACCCGGGGTCCGATGTAGCGCGCCGTTTCTGGATGACGACCTAGAAGCCCTTGCATACTTAACACTACACCCGGGATCCGATGTAGCGCGTCGCTGAGTAGGGGACGCCACAACGATATTCTTATTATGGTTCATGTCATAGAATGTGACAGTTTTACGTTGGCTGTCACAAGCCTACCACAACTCTCACCCTTTTTCATCCGGACTTGGGACCGGCAACGATGAGTTTTTTTTAGCACAAACAAATACGTTTATAAAACTAGAAGTAAGATTACAATTCATAAGAATTAAAACAAACAAAATATTAACGAAATTGATCAGACTTTCATACACCCGTCTCCATCATTTACTTTAAACCATTACTCCAAGCTCTATTCCATTATGTGTAAGATTTGAAATATTTAATTTTTTAAATCAATGAAGGTAATAAAATTGTCGACACATACATGCCACATTCTTATTTTTCAGCTCCTACATTATGTAGAAGTGTCAAACACGTCCAATTTGGATGGACACGACCCAAACGTGTCAAACAGTGTCAGTGTCATATGTGTCGAACACCGACATAATGAACAGATAGAAGCTCCTGTGCTTTCTAGGTCCAGATTAATTAGCACGGTTCAGATATAATTACGGGACATGGTACGAATTGGATCCGTAGATTCATAATTTTCAAAGTCAAGGATATGATCTGTTGCGATTCGCTAGGTTTTTATTGTATAACTATATATGCATAACAACAAAAAATAATCTTAGTAGTAAATCAAAGCTAACAGTTCAAATAATTTGTTAGTGTTGATGCATATACAGTTGATGTGTTAACCATTTATACATGTTTGATAAATCTAGAACATGCTATTAGGTTTAGGATATGGCAAAAATTGTTCGATTGGTTTCCTCTGTAAATCTAAAGGATCCAGTATGGATACAACTTCGATACGAATTCGATACGCAGACATCTCCTTGGCAATGAATCCATGCAGCATGGTGCTTTTCCTTAGTGTCTTTGCATTCAGCATAGCGTCTTTTCAAGTCCATATATCACTGTTGTTTTTTGCTTGCTGAATCAAGTGTCTTTTCCCATTTTCGGTTTTATTGGATTGGAATCAATATAATCAACTTGATTTTCTCCAAAAATATTCTCTTTTATGCAGATATGAATAGTGTTTTGTTTGAGCTGGGATTTGCTTCACGGCAAGCATTAATAGTTGTTCCCCAACGTCAAGTCACCATACCTCAGAGTGTTACTTCATTGTCTCATGACAGCCAAAATATCGCAAGCACGATCAACTCAGCTGATGATAGTGGTGGGTACTTTGCATTTGTGAAAAGGGCGATATCGTACATTAATCCATTTTCGTACCTTGGAGGCAATGCCAACTCATCGAATTCTGAGCCAGTACCAAGTGATAGCTACCAACAATACCGTGAGTACTCAACGATATTTACTAATATATGAAAATCTCTGGGGCTTATGCTTGCTAAATTTGGGATCTCCCTCCTGCTTGAAGCACTATCTCTACCCACTTATATATTATTCCTCTCTTATCTGTAATAGATTTTTAAAAAAAAAATTTAATTGCATCTATATGAAAATTTATCTATAAATATCTGAAATGTATTTATAAATATCTAAATCTATCCATAGTTAACGAAGATCTATCCTAAAAAAATCTTAACTCTATACTTGTATATTTGAAATGAAATCTTTGTCCACTTGTTGAAAATTATTAACATTTAAATTAATGAGAAAATAATTTAGTCAAGTGTATAATTTTTTACGTATATGTAGAAAGTTAAATTGGTAAGATAGTTCTTGTTAACTTTATATAGTTTTTTTGGTAAATATAGATAGTTTTTTAGGCAAGAATATTTTAGTTAAACGTAGATAGTTTTTAAATAAAGATGGTTACTTTTGACTCAAGAATACTTTGTAGTCAACAACAATACATATTTCTTAGGTAAATATTAGTAATTTTTAGATCAATACACTTTTAAGTTAAGGTAAATTGCACTAAGATACCCTTAACTATCGTAGTTTTTCATGAAAATACCTTACTTTTTTGTTGCAGTAAAATATTTTAAGCTTTTTCTTATTACAGTAAAATACCTTAATTTTTGTATTTCAAGAGAATTTATTTCATTGAAGTACTCTTAGAAATAGCAGCTAAGGTATTTTATTGTAATAAAAACTTTAATGTATTTTAGTGAAAAACTACGATAGGTAAGGGTATTTTAGTGTAATTCTCCTTTTAGTTTGCGTTAGGTGTTTTCGAGCAATCAGATAAATGGTTTTGATTTGAGTGTAAATGGTTTTTAGCTATTTGTAGTAGTCCTTTAGTATATCAATCTATTTACCTTCGACTGTTTGGATGACTAATAAAGTGAGCAGTTTGACAAAAAAGGTAGAAATGATATTAATATCAGGCGCGCTAGGAATTAATACGTTGAACCTTTTTTTTGAAAGCAACCTCCTTGGGGGACCAAACTTGTGACCTTATATTGGAGAGAAAATTGGTACTAACTGAGCTAAGCCTGAAGATATGTATGAACCTCTGATCTTAATGGGTTTCTAGAATAAAAACATTACAAATAAATTTTAAAATTACATTTATAAGATAGGCTATGGTCGGTGTTTTAAAAGTGTAGAGAAAAGGTGGAGCGGCCAGTAAGTCGATTGCTTAAACGCTTAACCACCAACTGCTTAGAAATCAACTGCTTATTTATTATAGTTTTTATCTATTGTTTAATAATCTTTAAACCCGATTGTCTTCTAACCATATTTGTGTTTCGTTACCATTGTGCTACGTAAAAATCAATAACGCAACGCCGATAAAATAACAACTGAGCTTTTTATCCCAAGCATATGAGGTAGGCTACATGAACTAATATAAGAATCACGCCGGGTCCAGCACATGAATCCTCCGCCTCCACTCACTCCTATCGAACAATATACTTTCATTGAGGCCTTTGGCAATCATATATTTTCGTATTACCTCTATTCATGGTTTCTTCGGTCTCCCTTTCACCCTTTTGTCATTACTTATATCGAGAGTATCCATTCGTCGATCCGGTGCTTCCATAAGTCTGCGCCGCACATGATCAAACCCTCTTAACCGGTTTTCCCGCATCTTCTCCTCCACAGGTGCTACACCGACTTTTACACGAATATTCTCATTTCACATCTTATCTTTTCTAGTGTTGCCACACATCTAACAAAGCATGTGCATCTCCGTTATGTGCATTTTTTGTGTATGATGCTTTTTAGGAGCCCAACATTCAGTACTATATAATAAGGCATGTCGAATAGCGCTTCGATAAAACTTTCCTTTCAACTTTAACGGAAAGTTATGATCAAATAAAATTCCTGTTGCACTCCTCCATTTCAACCATCCAGCTTAAATCCTTTGATGAACATCGTTATCGATCTCCCCATTCTTTTGGATGATGGAACCTGGATATCTAAACTGATCGCTCGGTGATATTTCTTGTCCTTCCAATATTATACCAATATGGTTTTGACTTCTCTGTTTGATAAATTTGCAATGCATATATGCTGTCTTGGACCTGCTCATTCTGAACCCGCGAGATTTCAACGTTTACCTCCATAACTCCAATTTGGTATTAACCCCTGTTTTCGTCTCATTTATTAGAACAATATTATCAGCGAATAACATACACCAAGGTATCTCATCTTGAATAGTTCTAGTAAGCTCATCCATCACGATGGTAAATATGAATGGATTTAATATAGATCCTTGATGTAAACCAATTGTAATCGGAAAATCACTCGTTAGGCCATCGTAAGTTCCGACATTTGCCACTACTCCATCATACATGTCCTTGATTATGTCAATGTACTTGACGGGGACCCCCTTCTTCATCATTGTCCTTCATAATATCTCTAAATACCTTGTCGTACGTTTTTTCTAGATCAATAAATATCATATGCAAATCTCTCTCCTCTCTCGAAAACGCTCGACAAATTGATGAAGTAAATGAATAGCCTCTGTCGTCGATCGTTCAGGCATGAACCTAAACTGGTTCTTTGTTATTGTAACATTCTTCCTTAGCTTGTGTTCAATCACCCTCTTCTAAAATTTCATGGTGTGACACATAAGTTTTATTTCACGGTGGTTTGAGCAATTTTGAATGTCATCCTTTTTCTTGTAGATAGGTACAAGGGTATTTTTCCTCCATTCATTTGGTATTTTTTTGGTCAACCAAATCTTATTAAACAGATCTGTCAGCTATTCAACGTCTATTTCTTCTAAGCATCTCCAAATCTCGATAGGAATTTCGTCTGGACCAACCGCTTTTCTTGATCTCATTCTCATCAAAACTTCTTTAACCTCAGATAGTCATATTTTACGCAGGAAATCACGGTTTATATCTTGAGATTGAATGACAAGTCCCTCCAAATTCTTAGTAAAGCTCTCATTGAACTATTTATCAAAATAATCTCTCCACATTTTCTTGATATCCTCATCTCGAACTAAAACCTTCCGATCTTCATCTTTGATACACTTCACCGCACATAAGTCTCCGGTCTTTCTTTCCCGCATCCGAGCAATCCAGTATATATCATTTTCAGCCTTCTTAGTGTCTAACTTCTCGTACATCTCCTTGTAGATTTTAGGTTCAGCTTCCCGAACTGTTTTTTTAACTTCCTTTTTAGCCATTTTATACTTCTCAAATCTCACATCTCTGCTTTTCTTCAAATCTTTATAAGAAATCCCTTTTAATTTTAATAACAACCTTTACTTCTTCATTCCATCATGATGTGTCCTTAGATGGTGGAGTACCACCTCTCGACTCACCAAGTAGATCTCTAGCTATCCTCTTGATACAACTAAACATTTTGTTCCATGTTCTGTCTGAATTATCTTCAGACTGCTAATCCGCCTCTTGAACTATACGATCTATAAAATCCTTTTGGTTATCTTTTTTCAATCGCCACCATTTAATTATAGGCTCTATCTTACGTCTAATCTTCCTAAGTTCTCTTCTAAATCGAAAATCTAGACTAAAAGTCTATATTGAGTGGTTACACTCTCATCCGGCTCTACCTTACAGTTGATACAGCAACCTCTGTTAGTTGTATGTATGCCCCAGATGCCATTATTGTACATGAGATGTATATTATAGTGGATGCTGGGACATATATAGGGAGGACTTTCTAGCTCGATATGATAATATGCTATTTGGTTGCTCTTTATCTTAACATATTCACTTACTGTATCTCTGTTACATGTTGATAAAGCCCTTAGGATGTGTACATGACTACTAGGATTATGATGCAGATCATACTAGTGGGGCATGTGTAGTCCATGAGTTCATCCTTCAATGTTCCTAGTCGTGGGAGTATCGAGACGGTACATCGATATTCCAGAGTACACTAGCGTATATCTTCTCGACCCATGTGATGGGCGATGGATGATCCCATATCCATTGGTGTTTGACATCAGAGATCGTATACGGATGCTCAGTGGAGACTGGGTACACTGAACGGACTCGCCGAGAACTCCTAGATGTTATTATACCTCACGTTAGATAGCAGTTCTCTGGTGACACTGGTACATGTTAGTCTGTCGACCCGAGATCGTCATAGAGTCTTGTGTGTCTCCCACTGTACTTTGATTTCCACCTTATCACGGCTCTACCGAGTCATGCAAACAGGTGGTTTTTGGGTACAGTCCCGAGTCACATGGAGGCAATGAGCGATGAGAGGGGATTCGTCTCTCCCGGATTGGGGGTTGATGTTGCGCTATGCTCGATTGGCCATCACTGAAATCCTTGGTCAGGGTAGATGAGATTTACTGGTAAGTGTTATCAGTAGTTTCTCGATCTGTTATGGATCTTACATCGGCATGACTCATCAAGCTATTGGGGTCTGACGTTTACCATCCTTAGGCGAGTTATGCGACATATCAGACGAAGAGACCGAACTGTACGGTAGTATGAGCAAGCTTGCTTGTTGATCTTCTGATCGTTCAATACCCGGGTGGCCGTTACGTTTAGCAGACCGCTTGCAGCTTGTGGGTGACTGATACGATCACCACCTGCTATTGACGTATTGACGAGTCTTTAGAGTCCTACACAGAGGTTTCCTGGTTCATGCGAAACGAAGTACGAGCACATATGTGATATGTGTGGGACCGAGATTAATGCGCGTATGTGATGCAGCATTTTATTCCCGCGATATGTGATATCGGTCAGTTATATGTGATATAGCCGGGTTATCGGATCAAGTGTTGATTCGATAGATTGTTACATTTGATATTAGTCGGTTGTATGTGATATAGCCGGATTATTAAATCAAGTGTTGATTTAATAATTTAATGTATAATTATATATTTGATATATTAACTTATATTAACTAATATTAGCTCACTTAACATTTCTTTTTCTCACTAGTGTGCATATAGTATATATGTGATATATATTAATGTACATGTTTTTGTGTCATGCTTGATGCCATATGCAACATGGGAGTATGAGAATCACACCATGCTTAATATAATGTAAGGTTTTTATTTATTGTAGTAAATCACAAATTAGTGGAATTAAGCCACACGGTTGAAGCTTGTAGAAGCTTGTAGAACCATTGACCAAGTCCACTAATTTTGTTTTACTTGCAGATATTTATTAACCTAACTATTATTAATTAGCCATGGTTTATTCTCTATATGGGTTAGTGTATGACACTAAATCATCCATGGTTGCTATTCTCACCTCATGAGTTCATTCTCTCATATTCATTCTTCATCTTCTTCTTCATAAAAGAAAAAGCTTGCTAGCTTTTTCTAAGTTAGAAAATATTGTGAGAAAATAAAATCTAAAGAGACCCCACTTCCTATTTCATCATCCTCTACTATTAACCATTTAGTTTAGGGTGTTTGCTTCACTAATTCACATATTAGTAAAGAGGTAGCATAAGCTTGAGTCTTCTCGACGTAGATCATCTTCGGCCTCGAAGACTTCGAGTAAGCTTGTTCATTTCTTCATGTGAACCCTACTAGAGTTCGGATGTTCACTACTTAGAGCGAAGGGACTACTACACGGAGTTTTAGAAGTGAAGGACCGGTCTACAAAGGTTGTATTCCTCATTCACTTTCTATGTAAAGTTGTTTACATTTTAGTTTTGCTCCTAAAACTCAAGTTAGATCCTAGGTTAGGTTGTTTGGCACACTAGAAATTTTAAATACGACATGTTTGATGCCTTGTGAAACCTTGTGGTCGTGCCAAATAACCCAACAGTGGTATCAGAGCCTTGCTAGAGCATTAGGAGTTGTCTAGACCAAGTTAGAAGTTCAAACGAACTCCGAAAACCCGATCTTGCCCATTCTCTGGAAATTATTCAAAAAGTTGGAATTTTTCATGTTAAAAATACTCAAAAAATCATGCAGGTAATTCTATGGACCCATCTGAAGAACGAGTCCCTAACTCGTCTAAGTGACCGCGGAACCGCGGCCAAAACATGTTTTTGGCGGCGGTTCCGCGATGCCACTTGAGAGGCTTGAGACGAGCCTTCAGCTGTTGGTCCATGGGTACTGTGGTATGGTTTTGGGTACTTCTAACACTGCTCAAGTGTTGAGATCTCTGGAAAATTTTAGGAATTCGTTGATTCGATCGAAACGTTTAACATCGTCTAGCTATCTGTGATTGTGATACAATATTTGGAATCCACACTAATTTGAATTTTATAAATCTAGCAATTTTGTCTTATTTGATCGGTTGCCACGGGATTTTGATGTGATCAAAAGTCCGTCGCAATCACGTAGCGTACGCGGATACTTGCCGGGTAACCTTACTAGATAGCCACGTCCCATAGCCCCGACCAAGTGACTGTAGGAGAACTCCGTTGCCAAAAGCATCCGTCCGGGTGCTCGCGGCCGCGGTGTTCTGCCTAAGTGCACTTCGTCGACGGTATCGGGGATGCAGCCGTCTACTAAAGTTTCCGACGAGCATTCGATCAGGATGTCGAGAATCTTGTTGAATTGCCCGACTTGTTATTGAAAAGTGTTTTCAATATCGAGACTAAAATGCAGGGTTTATAATTGTTAGGCATGCGATATCTAAGGAATTCATATTGTTAGGCATGAAATCCGGAATATGAGATATTTTGGGTTTATGATGTCTAAGGTGGTTGCGGATTCCAACTGTTGTAGTTTTCATTTTCTTTTCTGCGACCGTAAATGTAATATGTGGGGTATCGCCGGTTTCGTTGATATACGTCAACGACAATCGGGATACGCATATTTACTTACGTTGATGACATGTGATTTTATGTGTTTGTGATATGCTATATTGGATCGTCGTGTTTGAATAGCCGGGTTTTTTTATGTGAGATGAGAGTTTTTCTTTTTCATTCATGTAAAAACTTATATGTAATATTTTTTTATTGGGGCACTTCCGGGTTGAGGAAGATGTCATCGTTGATGTATATTATTTACTTTTCCACATTAGGATAGACCCAAGGACGGAAGCACAAGTAACCGGGTTCTAGAGTCCAGTGGGAGACCATCTCGAGACGTCGAGTCCGGGTCTCCTAACTCTAGAATTGGTAGAGTTGCTTGCCGCTCTCGTAGGGGTCTTGGGATGTGAGATTGGCTACTCATCACGACCGTGGAATTCGTGTTTTATACAAGCTTAAATTAAAATCCGGAAATCCTAGTATATCCAATATTTCATATGTTGTCTTCTGCTGCTGATATTCTGTGATGTGATCACTTTATATTTTGGGATGGATACATTATATAATATATATGATATATTATAGATGTTGCTTATGTTTTTCACCCGCGCTAGCCCTGCCTCTCTCTGCCGTTAGTTACCTAACCTAACGGTGCATGACGGGACTTCGTGGCGAATGCGGATGGTATAAGCGTACGTTGTATTTATCTATGATACTTAGGTAACTTAAATGATGGGACATTCATTAATGAGATTAATGAAAAAAATAAACCTAAAGATATTGTGAAATCGAATTTTCAAAAATAGGTAGCTTTAGTTGTTGCTTTGCATAGCGGTATTCCTTGTACAATATCCTGCATCTTATTCGATGAGGAAAGAGCCGAGATCCCTTCACCGGGAATGACCTCTTTAGCAATAACTAGCAGATACTACAACCCTCGGTTTTGTTTTTTTGATTACTTTTCTAGTTCTTGCTTTGCATAGTGGTATTGAGAATATCCTGCACCTCATTCGACGAGGAAATAACCGGGATCCTTTCACCGAGAGTGACCCCTTTAGCAAAACTAGCAAAAGCCTAAAAAACACTCCATTTTAAATCTTTTGATTCTGCAACGAGATCAAGTTCAAAGCGTTAAAGGTTTTCTTAAAAACTATCCGCAACCTCCGTCATTTTAGAAAGTAGAGTACTTAGTATTCGTGCTGCGTTTGTTGACTATAGTTAAGACGCAGTGTACGATAGCTAAGTGATGTCTTCCTACACAGCATATGATACGATTAATTAGGACAGTCATGTGACTTTGTTGACCATAGTTAAGGGTCATGTGGGTGGGTCTAATTAATCAAGAAATGACGGGTAGAACTTGACTAGTGCTTGTGATTTGTTGACCATAGTTAAGGTCATGAGCCATTAGGGGTAAAAACCATTATCGGGAGTTTCAAGTGTTGAAATTTGCAATGAGATTGCATACCTTCTATGTGATAGTTGGATCCCGATATCCACTGCGAGTAATTGTTACTCCTGGGAGAGTTTTGCACTTTACAATTAGCCGATTAAGTAGGTGTCTAGAAAGGTGTCAACGGGGTTACGCCCTTAGGAAAACGAGGTTTATTTTAATTAGATCCATACGAAAGCACGGGGAACCTCCCTCAAAGTATCGGCACTGGCCTGACTGAAAGATTAGCGAACTTGTATGATGTAATTAATCCCGGCTAGTCTTTCCTTTTAAGGTTTGAAGGAAGATTTGATAAAAACAGTGGGAGCCATCCTGATTAGATAAAATATATATAACCAATCTAATCTTGCAAGAGCGCACACAAAGTGTTTTCTTCTCTCTCTAGGTAGCGATCATGTCACGTCTTAATCAAGATAACAATATGGATGTATTGACCAAACCCGCTTGTTATACTGTGCTGGGGAACGTTGGTCCCGCTCCAACTTATAATTATTATAAGACCGAGAAGAAAATATGGGAATACCAGGATACCCATGCAGTCCAAACGATGAAAGTGCATGTTGATGCATCTTCTTCGGGTGTGTTCGTTACAGAGAACTATTTCTCAGTATCCTCTACGTCCTGGGTATTTGATACCGGATCAGGATCCCGCATTTGTAATTTGTTACATGGGTTGCGGATAGGTAGAGAATTGAGAATAGGGCGATATGTCTTTAAGTATAGAGAATGGTGCAATTGTTGCAACCAAATCAGTTAGCAAATATCACATTGTATTAACAAATACATTGATTCTGAACGAATGTTATTAGATACCTAACCTGATATGCAATATTATATCAGTCTCTTTATTTACTAAAGAAGGATATAATTTTGTATTGTTGGATAATGTTTTGAATATTTCCTATATCAAGAGTTGATCGGTTTAGGCACGTTATCTAATAGCATATACTTTCTAAATATTCTTAACGTACAGAACACATACAAGAGGAAGAGTTCAGAAATGAATAAATCCTACTTATGACATTACAGACTAGGTCACATCAATGCGACCCGACTAGCTAAGTTACATTAAGATGCATATTTAAATCAGTTTGAATTTACATCTTATGAAACTTGCCAGTCATGTCACAAAGATAAGATGACCATAGCTCCGTTTACTTGAAACAGAGAAAGAGTTTGTGAACTCTTGGGACTGATACATGATGTATGTGGTGCCCTGTTTACACATGCCAGGACTGGTTTTTTGTACTTCATTATTTTCATTGATGATCTCTCAGGATTCGGAAATGTGTTCCTGTTGAAACACAAGCCTGAAGCTTTTGAGAAATTCAATGAATATAAATCCGAAGTAGAGAACCAAAACAGGTATAAGTATTATGTCCTTTGATGGGATGAGGGAGGAGAATACTTGTGCATGAAATTCCTGGACTGTTCAAAAGGAGAATGAGATTCTCCTTCAGCATTACTCCTCCGTATACACCACAGAACAACGGTGTATCGGGGCGGAGCAATAGCACCCTATGAGATATGGTGCGCTCTATGATGAGTACTACTGAGCTGCCTATTTCCTTTTGGGGGTTATGTGCTTGAGGAAGCTGCATACCTATTGAATTGGGTTCCAACCAAATCAGATGCCTACCAACTCCATATGAGATATGGTATGGGAATACCCCATCTCTTAAGTAAGTTAAGATTTAGGGTTGTCCGGTCTATGTCTAAAAGCAAAATCCGAACAAGCTCGAGGCAAGGTCAGTTCTGTAAAAGTTTGTTGGATATCCCAAGCATTCGCAAGGGAATATTTTTTACCACACCGAGAAACAAAAGGTGTTTTATTTCTCGGCATGCCACATTTTTAGGAAAAGGAATTTTTTAAGGAAGAAATTTGTGGTCATGAGGTAGAACTGGAATTGGTTCCAGCTATACAAACTACAGCTGATGATTTGGTAGAACCAGAGGCTTCAATAGTTCCCAATGAACCTCAGCCTCTCCGCCGATCTGGTAGGGTTCCTCATCTGCATGAGAGATACTCAGGTTTCTCGATGACAGTGGGAGTGAGGATTGCATCATGGAGATGATGACCCAACTAGTATCGAGCAGGCCATCAAGAGTAGGGACTCTGTAAGAATGGCCGGATACTAAGCGATCTGAGATGGAATCCATGTACAACAACAAAGTATGGATTTTGGTTGCTATATCTGAAGGGTTAAATCCCCATCAGGAGCAAGTATATCTTGAGAAGATTACTTCGTGTAGATGGAAAAGTTGAGACTTTCAAAGCTAGACTTGTTGCAAAAGGTTCTCGTCATTGACTAGGCGTGAATAATGATGAAACCTTTTCTCTAGTAGCTATGCTTAAGTCCATCCGGATCCTACTTGCCATTGCTACATACCATGACTACGATATCTGGTGGTTGGGTGTCATGACTGCTTTTTCTAAATAATGATTTAGAAGAGCGTCTATAAGTACACAGCCAGAGGGCTTCGTAGACTGTGGGAGCAACGGAAACGTGTGCAAGTTGCTTTACGGGTTAAAGCAGACATCGCGGAGTTGGAACATCTGTTTTGATATGATAGTCAACGTGTTTGACTTCATCAAAATGGTAGATGAACCTTGTAAATACAAAAAGGTTGTAGAGAGTATGGTGGTCATTCTCGTATTGCACGTGGATGACATACTCTTGATAGGGAAGGTGTTTCCTATGCTACACTCGGTCAATCTCCTCTTATCACATTGATTCTCCATATAGGATCAAGGTGATACCTCCTAAATCCTGGGTTTTGGATCTATAAGATAGATCTAAGTGGATGTTAGGATTCTCACTAGGTGTAGTGAGATGGTATCAATCGATCCTGGGGAGAATCACTAGATAGTTTCTAAGATGGTAAGGAAGACTGAAAGTCATTCACAGGCATTGTCTTTACCCTCAGTGGAGGGACGGTATGTTGGAAGAGTTCCAAGCTAGATACCAGGACAAACTAGACGATAAAGGCTGGATATATCGCTATCAACAATGCTACCAAAGAGGCAGTCTGGGTGTATATTTGTTCATGAGATGAACCAGGTTCCTACCATTGTGTGACAATGGAGGTGTGGCTTTGGCCTAGGAACCCCAGGCCCATCAGTGACCAAGACATATTCTAAGACAGTATCACCTGATCATGGAGATGGTTGAAATCCAAGAGATCGAGGTTAGGAGAGTAGACTCAGAGGTTAACACGGCGGATCCACTCACTGAGGCTTTTCCTGCGAGAGACTATTATAGGACGTTGGGTATGCTATACTACAACAACTGGCCTTAATGCAAGTGGGAGATTGTTAGTTGTATGTATGCCTTAGATGCCATTATTGTACATGAGATGTATATTATAGTGGATACTGGGACATATATAGAGAGGACTTTCTTGCTCGACATGATAGTATGCTATCTGGTTGCTCTTTTATCTTAACATGTACACTTACTGTCTCTCTATTTCATGTTGATAAAGCCCTTAGGATGTGTACTTGACTATCAGGATTATGATGCAGATCATACTAGTGGGGCCTGTGCAGTCCTTGAGTTCATCCTTCAATGTTTCTAGTCATGGGAGTATCGAGATGGGGCATCGATATTCCAGAGTAGACTAGCGTATATCTTCTCGACCCATGTGATGGGCGATGGATGATCCCATATCCATTGGTGTTTGACATCAGAGATCGTATACGGGTGCTCAGTGGAGACTGGGTACACTGAACGGACTCGTCGAGAACTCCTGGATGGTATTATACCTCACGTCAGATAGCAGTTCTCTGGTGACACTGGTACATGTTAGTCTGTCGACCTGAGATCGTCATAGAGTCTTGTGTGTTTTCCACTGTGCTTTGATTTCCACCCTACCACGGTTTTACTGAGTCGTGCAAACATGTGGTTTTTGGGTACAGTCCCGAGTCATATGGAGGCAATGAGCGATAGGAGGGGATTCGTCTCTCCCGGTATTGGGGGTTGATGTTGCGCTATACTCGATTGGCCATAACTGAAATCCCTGGTCAGGGTAGATGAGATTTACTGGTAAGTGTTATCAGTAGTTTCTCGACCCGTTATGGACCTTACATCGGCATGACTTATCAAGCTATTGGAGTCTGACGTTTACCACCCCTACGCGAGATATGCGACATATCAGACGAAGAGACCGGACTGTACAGTAGTGTTACTGATTGGATTCGCAGGAGTATGAGCAGACTTGCTTGTTGATCTTCTGATTGCTCAATACCCGGGTGGCCGTTATGTTTAGCAGACCGCTTGTGGCTTGTGGGTGACTGATATGATCACCACATACTGCCGGCGTATTGACGAGTCTTTAGAGTCCTACACAGAGGTTTCCTGGTTCATGCGAAACGAAGTAGGAGCACATATGTGATATGTACGGGACCGAGATTAATGCGCGTATGTAATACCGCATTCTATTCTCGCGATATGTGATATCGGTCGGTTATATGTGATATAGCCGAGTTATCGGATTAAGTGTTGATTCGATAGATTGTTACATTTGATATTAGTCGGTTGTATGTGATATGGCCGGATTATTAAATCAAGTGTTGATTTAATAATTTAATATATAATTATATATTTGATATATTAACTTACATTAACTAATATTAGCTCACTTAACATTTCTTTTTCTCACTAGTGTGCATATAGTAATGTACATGTTTTTGTGTCATGCTTGATGCCACATGTAACATGGGTCTATGAGAATCACACCATGCTTAATATAATATAAGGTTTTTTTTATTTATTTAAGTAAATCACAAATTAGTGGAATTAAGCCACAGAGTTGAAGCTTGTGGAACCATTGACCAAGTCCACTAATTTTGTTTTACTTGTAGATATTTATTAACCTAACCATTATTAATTAGCCATGGTTTATTTTCTATATGGGTTAGTGTATGACACTAACTCACCCATGGTTGCTATTCTCATCTCATGAGTTCATTCTCTTATATTCATTCTTCATCTTCTTCTTCATAAGAGAAAGCTTACTAGCTTTTTCTAAGTGAGAAAATATTGTGAGAAAATAAAATCTAAAGAGAGCCAATTTTTTCATCATCCTTTACTATTAGCCATTTAGTTTAGGGTGTTTGCTTCACTAATTCACATATTAGTGAAGAGGTAGTAGGGGCTTGAATCTTCTCGACGTAGATCATTTTTGGCCTCGAAGACTTTGAGCAAGCTTGTTCATTTTTTCATGTGAACCCCTTCTAGAGTTCAGATGTTCACTACTTGGAGCGAAGGGACTACTACACGAAGCCTTAGAAGTGAATGACCGGTCTATAAAGGTTGTATTCCTCATTCACTTTCTATGTAAAGTTGTTTACATTTTAGTTTTGCTCTTAAAACTCTAGTTAGATCCTAGGTTAGGTTGTTTGGCATACTAGAAATTTTAAATACGGCATGCTTGATGCCTTGTGAAACCTTGTGGTTGTGCCAAATAACCTAACAACCTCTCTATATCCTTCTTGTAAAAAAAAGTCTATTTGACTTGCACTTGATCTGTTCCTAAAGGTGATAAGGTGAGACTCTCTTTTCCCATACCAAGTCTTTGCTAAGATCAAGTCATAAGACAAGGCAAAATCTAGAATCGAGCCACCTGTTTCATTTTTTTGTCCAAAACCAAAACCTTCATGGATAGTATCAAACCCACTATGAGTAGTACTTACATATCCATTGAGATCACCACCAATAAATAACTTCTCTCCACTAGATATCCCTTGCACCATCTCGTCTAAATCCTCCCACGATAGACGCTTACTAGTGTCATCAAAACCTATCTGTGGTGCATAAGTATTAATAATATTAAAGATCTCCCCACCTAAAATAACCTTAACTAGTATAACTCTATCATCTTTTCTTCTAATTTCAACTACATCCTCAAGCAACCGTCTATCTATGATTATGTCTTCCCTATTATAATTTTTATCTCTACCCGTATACCAAAGCTTATAGTCCTAAGGCTCTATGACTCTACCCTTTTCACTTACCCACTTAGTTTCTTGCAAACACATAACACCAACTCTCCTCCTAATCATTACATCCATTAGTTCTGTTAGTCTACCCGTAAGGGAAGCTATGTTCCAAGAAGCTAGACGGATCCTATGAAACCCTTGCTTATTTGTCACTACACCCGGGGTCCGATGTAGCGTGCCGTTTCCGAACGACGATCTAAAAGCCCTTGCATGCTTAACACTATACCCGGGATCCGATACAGCGTGTCACTGAGTAGGGAACGCCCCAATGATATTCTTATTATGGTTCATGTCATAGAATGTGACAGTTTTATGTTGGCTGTCACAAGCCTACCACAACTCTCACCCTTTCTCATCCGGACCTGGGATCGACAACGGTGAGTTTAATAACACAACGTCGACATGCTTGTAAAATAAGATCTAGGAAAGAGGTACCAGCAGCTGCGAGAAATAATAATATAAACTTAATGGGATCAGATAATTGGAAGAGAGAATGTTAATGCTACCTGTTGAAAGTAAAAAACCAAATGATGAGACTTTAAAGATAGCCTCATATTGGAAAAAAAAAAAGAAACACATGGGTATAAAAGTATAAAATGGATCACATCTCAACAAGGCTCGAGTTTTATTGTTGGAACCCACTTATCATTAATAGCTCATGTTTGAAAGCCCATCTCATCCAACTATTCTCTAACTTTAAACTCCACTCTACTTTAAAAATAACTTTGACATGGTATCAGAGCCAATGGCTCGATCCAAATCTGACTCGATAATACTACTAAGTGTTGTATTTTCCACGTGATAACCACACCAAAAAAAAAGTGATGGTTGCACGTGAGGAGGAGCGTTGAAAGTTAAAAAACCAAATAACGGGATTTTAAAGATAGTCTCACATTGGAAACAACAAAAGAAACACATGGGTATAAAAATATAAAATGGATCACACTTCAAAAAGACTCGAGTTTTATTGTTGGAACACACTTATCATTAAAAGTCCATGTGTAAAAGCCCGTCACTCCTCCAATGCTTCTCTAAGTTTAAACTCTACTCTATTTTAAAAATAACTTAAACACTTCTCTTAAACTAAAATGACAATGGTAAGAAAAACGGCAGTTAGCCAACGTGACTTACGAGAATCGATGGTCTTAGTCATTAGAATTGTTGAGCATCAATAGCTATTGATAGAAGCACGAGAGGATATGGTTGAAGGGAAGCAAGTAGCACAGGAGGCATAGCCTTAAATTAGGAGTGGTGGATGTGGCCAACACACAGAAGGATTCGCTTTAAGGCCTCATTTGATATATCCAGATAACACAATTTCATGAGTACGCTTTATAAAATTTATTATTAAATACAAAGCCAAGTAACATGTGCCATTATAACTAATATATGAAATATCCAATATCAAGATCGTATTAGATGAGTGTTTTCAATATAGGTAGCAGAGTCAGACGATAACTTGGCGATACGTGTTAATATCGGACATTCATATCTGGTATAGCCATCAAGAATATCTACGAACATATCAGGCACATCAATCTACTATGAACATTATATATATTTATATTTATATATATAATTCATGATAAAATCTTAAAATATTGTCTATTATATACAAATATTGTAAGTTGCATGCAAATACATACAATAAAATAATCATGCCAAAAGAATATCAAAATTAAATCATATAAATGGTTGTTGGATGGTGATGGCTGTGGTTGGTTCTTAGTTGCTGATGATTGTCGTTGGTTGCTGCTTGAATGGGAGAAGAGAGCAGAGGACAGAAGAAGGTTAAGAAGTAGAGCTTCAGATCGAGACTCATCGTGCTCGAGATGAGATAAGGCTCGTCTTGTTCAAGAAGAGAGGAGTGAAGGATGAAGAGGAGAAGAGGTTAAGACTAGTTAAGGTTCGATCGCTTGCTTAAGAATTGTGATTGATCTACGGTTTTAGGGATTTGGGTTAAATTTAAGAAGTACGGGTTTATTTTATCTTATTTGAGGCTTAATTCCCAAGGGCTAAAAGTTTGCCTCTTTGGCAAGAAACTAACAAAAAGTCCAAAAATATGAGAAACTACCATGAGTTTCGGCGACACATTAGCACCGGTAGTGCCGTGTCGTCGCCACGTCAACACTTTGCCATGTTATCATAAAACAGAAATCTCAAATAACCCATCTTCTTTATCCTCTCACCGTATCTCTAACTGAGACACTACCCTCTTCTGCAACGGGCGCCGCCCTCCTCTCTTGCCAATGCCACCGTCCTCGTTTGCGGTCACCATCTTTCCACAAAACTCTCTTTCTTATCCTTCATCTTATCCAAACCCTTCGGTCTCGCTGCCTCCTCCATCCTAGCCGTTGCCGCCATCCTCCGATGCCAGCGCTATTCTCCTATGTCATGGTTGCCATCCTCCCCTGCGAATCCTCTCTTTTCTCCTTAGCCGTAACCTAAATCCAAATCCGCCTCTCTTGCTCTCGCTGCCCTCCTTGCCGTCATCGTTACCGCTCGCCTCATCGTTGTCGTCCTCTTCATCTCCTTTCTTTTTCTATAATCTTAACCTAACCCCTAGCTACCCTACTCTTAGACTCGCCATCCTCCCTTGCTGCCTCCTACCTTGTCGTTGGCTCCCTATGGCCACCTTGCTAGTGCCTCTTTCGGCCACCTCCTTCATTGCCGCGCGCCGTTAAGCGTTCAATTGATTGTTAAAAATGTTAATAAAATAATTAATAATTAATTAATTAATTATATTTATTAAAAGGACAATGTCATTTACTATGCACAATTAACCTGTTAAGAGTTAACCTACATTGATTAGCTGACTGCCATTCATGGTAATTTCTCATAATTTTGGTTTTTTAGTAGTTATTGTCAAAGTTGCAAACCTTTGTTTTTAGTAATTAAGCCTTTATTTTATTTTCGAGGCACTAGTGTTTAATGGGAATTGATGTTTATAATAGGTATGAGTCTATGGGTTTGAACTATTTAACAAAACAAATGCATTACCTATTATTTAATTCGTTAAACAGTGCAACCAATTTTAGTTTCAGCATAACCTAAAAAAGAACTATTCCTGAGAAGCTTCATATCGGCCGATATTTGGCCGAGACATAATCCTATGTATAGGTTGATATTTGTAATATCAACTGATATGTGACCCTAACAATATTCTTTGAAAACTGTATTACAGAAATAGTGGCATGCCGATATCGATATATCAGCCGGCATATTGGTCGATATGGCCGATTTTTGATTCATTATTAACTATTTGCAAAACCACACTTGTATTATTTAAGCTATACCTTCTTAAGAAATTAAATGTGTATAAAAAACCTAAATAAATGCGTAAGTATAACAAATGCTTAAGTGGTCCTAAGTGAAGTGGCGGGCATTGTAAAAGCTTAAGATTTTTTGTACACCGGCTATGGTTTCTTTTTAAAAAAAATAGCTAATCAAAGTATCCTACACAATTTTGTCGCACATCCACAGCATGCGGCAATCGACAAGAATTAATAAATCCCTCTCGATGCCATGCTTGTTTTCATATTTCATTATTTGCTCCAGAACAATGTATACAGTCTTTGTAGGTTTATCGCATTCTTGTTCTTGATTTGATCACATGTTTCTTATTCTCCATTTTGAAAAGATTTCCCTCCCTAGGTTTGCATTATAAAATTCGAAAACTTCACTGTAGGTACAAATAATGCCTTTGAAAGCCGTCACTCTGTTCAGAATCCAGAGAACCCACCAGTTACCGGAGAAATGAGGGGGAGAACCTCAAGACCATTTGGAAGCAATATCCACACTCATGATGAAGATGATTTTCAATCTAGAGACCAAGACCGCAACACATTTTGGAACGGAAATTCTACTCAATATGGAGATGATAACATGAAGTAAATAATCTGTCATCGATTCTATATTTTCCTGCACATAAATTTATCTATTATAATGTTTGTGACTGGAGATCAAGACCTGCTGCATACCAAGTCCACTATAGACCTGACTTTGTATGTATTAGTGAACAAATTGTAAATCGTAATATTTTCCTTCATGGCATTCGTTCAGATTGTAAATCTCCAAGATTCCTCCATGGCATTGCTTTAGTAGCTAGAATCTTATCTACATGGTCCAATGATTATCATGAGATGTAAGGTTCCAAGGTCGAGGCATGAAAGAATTGTCCAGGTTCTGATTTCTTTGCGGCTGTTAAAGCTAAATGCTCAGCTCAAATCCTTTTATCCCAGCATCTTTTTTGCTGCTGCCTTTTATTCAGTTCAGAACTTTGTCAAACCTTCATGTATTTTCTTCTTCTTTTTGTTTCATTAAAAGATGAGTCACAGTTGGCAAGTGGTCGAATCGTTATTGCCGTCTATGCCTTTATTTTGCCAATCATATGCCTTTCTGCTGTCCCATATGTTGAGAATATGAAGCTAGTTGATTGGTAGCATGAAGCCGTTCATTCCGAAAAATGATTGGTTGCCACGTTATGTTCTTGTTTTAGATTTGTTTTACTCCTGTATCTTTATTAACCATAGGAATGGAATCAGTGGTCGTAGTAAGGTCCCTCTTCTAGTGTACTTTATGAAGTGGGGCAGAATTTGGGCGTAGTCGCTTGCAAGGTGAAGTGATGATATATGCTCTTTCGATTTTCTGTCATGGATTCTAGTATGGTTGATTATGTGGTGTACTAATTCTTGCATTTACTGCAATTTTCTATGTTTTTTTTTCTGCCAAAGGCTAAGGCCAAAATCCCAAATTTTTATATATTTAAAATAGGAAAATTACAAAATGAAAACGAAATACAAGAGAACCAAATCAAGGTTACTACAAGACAATAGCTTAAGATCGCATTTTTAAAGAAGATGGTAGTGCGCTCCAATTTCGAGCAATTGGTCCACGATTGAAACGTGGTCACCAATTGGAATGTTGAATTACATGTCCTGGAATATTTATTCGTGTTTACCTGTTTCCCACTCAGCGATATTATCGTGATTATTCGCGATTCTTGTCCATAACTTGTCAGTCAGCATTCGTAATTAGTGATTGGTTTTTATTATCATGATTAAACTTAGAAACGCGGGGTGTTGGATAGTTTGAGTGTGAGTTCGATCAGCGGAATTTTACGAGTCTCATTACCAGTACATTACACTTTGCTGGGGAGACTGGGCTCGGAACGGTACCAAATCCATTACACTTTGCTGGGGAGACTGGGCTCGGAACGGTATCAAATCCATTGCACTTTGCTGGGGAGACTGGGCTCGGAACGGTACCAAATCCATTAGGCCCGTGCTGGGGAGATCGGGCTTGGAACGGTATCAAATCCATTAGGCCCGTGTTTACTTGCCCCGGGGACACTACACTTGGGTTGGGAATACTCCTGCGGTGGTTGGCATTCACGTTCGAACTCACGATAGGTTAGCTTACCTTGTAGTGACATCTAGGACTTGACCTGACTTGTTTATATGGTTGTTTTGATTGTGGATATAACCCTATTCATATTTGCATGTGGGCATTTCATGACACTTACATCATCATGATATCACACACTATTACGTTTGTGTTGGGTGTTTATTGCGTGATTGCAGATTCCGCTCTACCGGGGACACTTCACGACACTTATTGTAGATTTCGCTCTGCCGGAGACTAGCTATACGATGGGTGAATCTTGTTAGCAAAATCCCTCTCTTGTTTGGTTTGTGATTCTTATTTACTTATTCACACATCGTTATTAATCTGTCTTTTCGTTAATTGCATGATGGGTTTGTCGTGAGCATTGTTCCGTGGCTTCTCCATCCCAACAATCGAGGGTAAGAAATAAATATTTCTTATATTAGTAAGACTTTATCGATTCTATATTTTTCTGCACATAAATTTATCTATTAAAATGTTTGTGACTGGAGATCAAGACCTGCTGCATACCGGGTCCCCTATAGACCTGACTTTGTATGTATTAGTGAACAAATTGTAAATCGTAATATTTTCCTTCATGGCATTCGTTCAGATTGTAAATCTCCAAGATTCCTCCATGGCATTGCTCTAGTCGCTAGAATCTTATCTACATGGTCCAATGATTATCAAGAGATGTAAGGTTCCTAGGTCGAGGTATGAAAGAGAGAGAATAGTCCAGGTTCTGATTTCTTTGCGGCTGTTAAAGCTAAAATGCTCAGCTCAAATCCTTTTATCCCAGCATCTTTTTAGCTGCAGCTTTTTATTCAGTTCACAACTTTGTCAAACCTTTATGTATTCTCTTCTTCTTTTTGTTTCATTACAGATAAGTCTCTGGCAAACAGTTGGCAAGTGGTCCAATGGGTATTGCCGTCTATGCCTTTATTTTGCCAATCATACGCCTTTCTGCTGCCCCATATGTTGGGAATATGAAGCTAGTTGATTGGTAGCATGAAGCTGTTCATTCCGAAAAATGATAGGTTGTCACGTTGCGTTCTTGTTTTAGATTTGTTTTACTCCTGTATCTTTATTAACCATAGGAATGGAATCAGCGGTCATAGGAATGGCCCTCTTCTAGCGTACTTTATGAAGAGGGGTAGAATTTGGGCGCAGTGGCTTGCAAGATGAAGTAATGATATATGCTCTTTCGATTTTCTGTCATGGATTCTATTATGGTTGATTATGTGGTGTACTAATTCTTGCATTTACTGCAGTTCTCTATGGTTTTGTTTTTGCCATAGACTTGGGCAAAAAGCCCAAATTTTTATATATATAAAATAAGATGGTTACAAAATGAAAACCGAATACAAGAGAACCAAATCAAGGCTGTTACAAGACAATATCGCACCTTTAAAAAAAGTGGTGCAATCCAATTTCGAGCAATTGGTCTACTACCAAGATCCGTAGCATCAAAAATTTTTGCCAACCCTGGAACACCCTGGCATGATCGTATGTTTTTGAGTGATATTAAATAATGTATTGTTTTTATTTTAATTATTATTGTTTGGGTTGTGATTGGTGTTTGGATAGTATGCGTGATTATCATGTTTGTACCCGACCCACTTGCGTGAAATCCGTTATGGGTTAATATTTAAATATAGTATATTTTTATTGATATTTATCCATAAAATATAAATCTATATGAATCTCAAATCATATATATATATATATATATATATATATATATATATATATATATATGAGATTAATGGAGAAAAGAGGCCATAGGAGGGGATTTCCTCCTATGGCGTAGAAAAAATACAACCTCCATCATTTTTTTCGACGATCGGCATCCATCATCATCATCGTTATCATCTAAGATGTGCGTACACCAAATTTCATGTGATTCCACAACTTTTGCACCGTTGATTTAGTGGGTTCAAAATTAACGGTTTACCGACAATAGAACTTTTTACATTGCTAAATCAACGGTGAAAAAATTGTAGAATCACATGAAATTTGGTGTACCCACATCTTAGATGATAACGATGAAGATGATGGGGGCCGATCGTTGAAAAAATTGATGGAGGTTGTATTTATTTCACGCCATAGGAGGAAATTTCCTCCTATGGCCCCTTTTCTCCATTATTCTCTCTCTCTCTCTCTCTCTCTCTATATATATATATATATATAAACTGGAATATATATTTTGTCGCCATATATTATGGTTATACAACTTGGTTATTAAAGATAATTACTATCTAACCATTAATTGCTAGTGTGCTATTATCTTATTTAAATATTCCTATATATTTTATTGACGATTATCTATTGCGTGTAAATCCATATACATCCTAAAATAATACGTATGAAATATTTGATTAGAATATTTTTGTAGCAATGATACTATGGTCTAGCATGTTGTGAAATAATACGTATATAAGTTAGTTGTTTGATAATTCCCTAAATATATTTTTGAGACCCTAGTAATACGTCGAGGGGGTTTTACAATATCTTTTATATATTATATTTTACCTAACTAATATATCTCTGTCTCTCACTTTCTCTATATTATATCTTTAATTTAATAATTAATATAATCAAAAAATTAAATAACCATCTCCTCTCTCTACCTCAAAAAAATAAAAAGCCACCGAGCCTTAACTCATCTCTCTCTCTCTTCCTCGTCTCCGGCTCTACCTCCATCGACATCACCTTCAACGACTCCAACCCGCAGCCATCTTTCCCTCATCGTAGAACCCAACATCTCGATGTCGATCAAACCATCACGGTCACCATCTTCGTCCCCGAGAGCTCTAAACCCTAACCGAGCATCCAAGTCGAGACACCACACCAAGCCCATAGCTTGGATATTGAGTTCGTGTCTCCGTTATTCCACTCACGTGTTCATTTGACGAGATCGAGTCTTGATCTTGCTCCATTCGTGTTCGTGTATGCATTCGTCAAGTCCGAGACAAGTTTCTAACTTGCTACATGCTATAGTTACACAATATACATATATATTGTCATAATATTATTATTCTGTTATTTATTCAATTATATATATATTTATAATTCGTATGTCGTTAAATATTCACTTTAATAAGTTTTATAATTTAGTTTATAATGTTTTACGCAAATATATCTAAATAATAATACCTAATAATTATGACAATTATTTTAATACGGTCAAGTTGATAAATTGAACTTATAGGAATTGATATGATCATTTTCTTTACATCATATATCGCACTTATTTAACGGTTACAATTATATTCATCACGACTGGTTTACGTGATGTTATTACAAGATAAACACTTTCACCTGATTTAGTATACTATCCCTGACATGCTTGTAACCTGCCATATTGTTACAGTTTTTTTTCTATCATTCTAGTACCTATTTGCCTGTAGTACTTATGCCAATAATCCTGACTTGTTGTTCGGACGGTAGTAACCTGTTGTCTTGATAGACATAACATGTACCTGCTTATTTGTAACATTTCAGAAATATAAAATATTGTTTTTTGGAATTTAAATAATAAAATAATATATTTCACGAAAACTATTCGATTTGCGAACAGAGGTTTTTCGTAAAATAGTATAACTATATACTAATATCTGGAAAATAATTGGATGTTAATTTGTATTATTTATTAAAAAGGTATTCATTGGATTTGGACATTTTATAAATTATTATGCAATTAATTATATGCAAGTTTATATTAAACTTGATTAGTGCACTACTAATCATGATTAAGCCAAATCCGTCTTTTTAAAATATCCATGGTTTGTGCACCATGACATGTTGCATTTTGATTACATATTAGTTTCATTTGTATTTATGTTGGTTTTAAATAAATAAGGGATAAAGAGAAAAGGAAAGAAAAAAGAAGACGTGATTGAGGAGAGAGAGTGGGAGGGGACAACATGGTGAGGCATAGGCGTGTGAGAGTATGAGAGGGAGGGGGGAGGGGGTAAGGCTCTACACTTGACTTCTTCTTCATTTCATTTTCCACTTCCTTCATTCTTCAACTTCTTCTTCTCCTCCTCTTTCACCCTCCTCTACCTCCATAAACCATCTCCAAAACCTTACCAAATCACCACTCCACCTTTATAAAAAATGCACACAATCTCATCCTACATCCCATGGTTGAATCAAATTCAAATTTTGAGTACTTGGAACATCTACGGTTTTTCTTGAGTTGCTTTCAAGATGTATAACCTTCTTTTCTCATCTTGTTAATTGTTTCCTAACCTTCTAGTTTAGTTTAGAACTCATTTTAGTGTAGATTGTGATCCTAGAAATTTCTAAGTTGATGTTTAGTAAAAATTTGGACTTCTGGAGTTATAATTGAGGTGTAGTGAGTGTTTACATGACCTTAGTGATGTTTTACTGGTCAAGATCAGAGACTAGAACCCAAAACACGAAGTTAGAATTTTCCCGATGTCGGTTTTCATTGATTTTTGATGCTCAGATGAAATCTGGAGCAACTTGAGGTCTTTATAAGAAAAACAAATAGCTACATTGACCTAGTTAGACCACTAGAAGACCACCACAAAAGAACGAGACCCAAACTCCAAAAGGCAACCGTCGCCGCCGGTTACTGTAGCCTTGCCCACCGGCCAAATGTTGGGTTCTGATGTTGGGGTTTGTCCTGTAGCTCACACTCCTTATAACTTAGCTACTGTATTGTTAGTTTTGTCCTAGTCTATCTGTGCCAAAATCTGGGAGCATTTTGAGTTGGTTTTGGTAATGTTTTTCCGATTTCTGAAACTTGGTTTTTGGTATTTGAATTTGGATTTGGTCGTTGGACGCTTGTACGTCAACGACAAAGGTTTTTTGGTTTTTTTGCATGCGCAGGCTATAGGTTCTAACCTATATGCACTTCGTGTGCCGTATCGGTTTTTGGACTTGGTTTTAATAACGTTACGACGTGTGTTGATATGTAGATACCTTCGCATGGACTTCCGAGACGACGAAGGAGATCAAAAAGCACATCAACTTTGACCAAGCGAGGATATTGCAGATGAGTAGATTTATATTTACGGAGAAAGTCGGGTGGATGACATATATCATCCCCGCAACTAACGATGGAAGAAACGATATATATAAGCTATAGTTTGGAGAAAACTAAGTATGAACCTACGGATATGATTAAAAGATACGAGATGAGATTATAATTATAAGACGATATGAGCGGATACGATGGATATGAGGCGGTATAGATGCACAAATATATGTGCCAAGTTATATAATGAGATTAACATAGCGATGACATGAGATTGATGATATATAGATATGGATGAGAATAGAAGATGATATGTTGTACGAGACCTTAGATCCGTACCTTTGTTGATGAATAGAGCGATAGAATCTCTATTCTGTTTGAGACCATCGTACGATGTTACTGTACGTGATAAGTTATACTGGACAATTGATCCGCGCTCGTGATTTGAGGATGATATTCGAGGATATTGCCACATCTGATACTATGAGGCTGGATCGCCGACGTAAAAATATCACCTGAACCATACTTATTTCCAAAACTGACGAATCGTATGCACTTTTAAATGGAAACCTCAAGGGAAGCTACGGATTTTCAAATGGTGTCTTTTCCTCAAAAACACCGTAGCCCCCACTTTCAAAACTACGATTCGTATCATTTAAACTGGTCGTACGGCTCATGTGTAGTTGTATACTTTATTATAGTTCATGTTATTGTTGGCTTATCCCTCGTCCATAGACGTGTTATGTTCCTAGTATTTATCACTTTATGATATCATTTGATAGTACACCTGCACAATTACCGATGATGCGCATGTTACACTTACACCGATTTGCCGATTCACACACATTCGTCATCGATAATTGCCATGCCACTTGCACAGTAGAACTGCCATATCATGATATTATTCTTAACTGTAAAGTACATTCATTGTTCAGCACTATCATAGGACATGCTTGCTTGATATACTTGACATGCTCATATTACTGTTCTATATTTGCATACATCGTACTTTATGGTTATATGCATTGAGATGCTGTTTCATGAGATCTCTGGATTTGAGAACCGTGGCTATATTTCAAAGGAAATTGTATATTGTTTTAAAAAACCGGTTTATCTTGATATGATATTTTGTGTCCACCATGAATTTTCTCGGTTCTGAGCTTGTTTTCAAGACCTGATTCGAGGAGGTGGACGAACCGTATGTGGGTACATGGTGGACCCGGTAAGGTAACCCAGGGCAAGAAGATCGTGGGGATGACGATGAGCCTGACAGGGGGAGCACTACCTACCGGTGATAATTTGGACCCGACGGTTATCCGGAGGATACCGGCCAGAGTCGTGAGATAGATATGAGGGCCGATCTGAGGATGCAGCGTCTGAGATATGAGAATTTACGTGTCGATACTGGACACGGGTTTCATGATATTTCGAGTGTCAGTGTTGGACACTCAGGTTCCATGATGTTGATGTGTCGTTGATGGACACACGTGAATGATATCCATATGCATACAGGCATATGATTCCAGATGTTTGTTTTTACATGTCATTGGCATTGACTTTTTTGTTGACATATATGCATAGATATCATAGTATTACTTTCATGATATAGTATGACCTAGGAATCGTTGTTTTATTCAATTTCTACATGCTGATATTTTCTACTCACGAGTTGGCAACTCACCCTCGTTGTGCCACATTTTTCTTGCAGGTTCGACCGCCTGTATCAGTAGCGGTATCGCTGGCACACAGTTCCTTCAGGGTGTTTGCTTCGGTAGGTGGGGCACACATTGGATCGTGACCACCCTTATACTTTTATATTCTATTGTATCTATATAAACTCCATCAAATCAGAAACTAGTTTTTTTTGTATATTGATAGACCTAGACAGACTTGTGTTGTGAGACTTAGAGCGTTAGGTATTTGTTCACTATTTGAGGGTTTTGATGTCTTGCTTTATTTATTGTTCTTTCTGTGTTTGATCTTCGCCGTAGGGCGTCGTATATTTACTGCTTTATTTTGTGGTTGTGATTCCACCAATTGACAAAAAGCTAGCTCCCGCTTGGGGATGCCTATATATTGCATGCATGTGGTTTTGGATCAAAATATATAAGGGAGGTGCTGCATAAATTTTTAAAGGACGAAAAATGTTTTCAACTTTAGTATATAATTCACTTGCATTTTTTATATATCATTATCTATGCATTTAAAGAAAACTTAATTTCATTATACCTTTATTTTAAAACTGCACCTCCACTATTTTCTGCAAAAAAGTTTAGATTTCTGGGTTTTGGCTTACTTGAATTACGTTACGCGTTTAGACGTTGCGTGATTCTCGTGCCGGTCATGTGCCAAATTTCCGGATCGTGACATTATTCATGTGTTGGTATTAGATAGATATTATCTTCATACCTTTCTCTCTCTCTCTCACCTCAAAAAAAACCCACCGAGCCCCAACTCATCTCTTTCTCTCTCTCTTCCTCAACCTCCATCGACCTCACCATCAGCGACTTCAACCCACAACCACCATCTTTCCCTCATCGCAGAACTCAACACCTCACCGTTGATCTAACCATCGCAGCCACCATCTTCGTCTCCGAGAGCTCCAAACCCTAACCGAGCACCCAAGTCGAGACACTACACCGAGCACATAGCTTGGATCTTGAGTTCGTGTCTCTGTTGTTCCGCTCACATGTTCGTTTGATGAGATCAAGTCTTGATCTTGCTCCGTTCGTGTTCGTGTCCGCATTCGTTGAGTCCGAGATTAGTTTCTAACCTGCTATATGCTATAGTTACATAATATACCCATATATTGTCGTAATATTATTATTCTGTTTTTTATACAATTATATATATTTATAATTCGTATGTTGTTAAATAGTTTCACATTAATAAGTTTTATAATTTAGTTTATAATGTTTTAAGTTAGTATATATAAATAATAATACCTAATAATTATGACAAAATTATTCTTATACGGTCAAGTTGATAAATTGAATTTGTAGGATTGATATGATCATTTTCTTTACATCATATATTGCACCTAGATAACGGTTTCAACTATATTCATCGCTATTGGTTTACGCGATGTTGTTACGAGATAAACACATCTCTGATTTAGTACACTATCCCTGACATACTTGTAACCTGCCATACTGTTACTGTTTTTGCTTTCATACTAGTACATATTTGCCTGTAGTACTTACTGATACCAACAATCCTGACTTGTTGTCCTGATGGACGTAACCTATTGTCTTGATAGACATAACCTGTACCTATTTGTTCCTGTGTCAGCATTAGGTGTAGATATTATCTTCATACCTGACTTGGAAAACAAAATCTGGGGGAACCAAAAGTGTAACTGGAGTGTAATTCAAAAGGATATTATATGTTTCCGTGGTTCCGGGGGTTAACGGAACAAATCATTCTTGATTCATATATCTTGCATCCGTGGTCCCGGGGGTAACAAGATATATCTTGCATCCGTAGTCCCGGGGGTAACAAGATATATACTTTTGAGTTATATGGAGGAGTATATTAATTGGTTTCAAATACCTATACGATAGATAACTTAGCAATATGGACCCATAGAATATACTCGTATGATTGGTCCATTACATATTGCTCGTTTATCACATGTTATTGTTGTTGCTTGTTATTTATATACATGACATCACGCTTTTGTAAATGGTATGCTAAATCACATTTTAATTATATTATTATAATGATATCTATGACGCACTAGCTTTGGGTTTTGCATCGCCCAGATCCTTTGACCTTATCACAGGAGGATCAAAAATACTTTGACAGGGTTGCCGAGCAGTGAAGAACTATCCGCTTATTTTAGTTTAGTGATACTTTAGATTTATTTTCTAGTTCTGAATTTATAGTTTTATTGTTGTGATCGCATAAGGGACGAGCTTAGGATATTGTTTCTTTTATTGGATTTTTATTTGCTTTCGCTACCTTTCTCGTTATTATTTGTTGTGGCAGTTTGGACATGAGATAGATATATGTTTATTTTTTGTTTCTGATATCTGATTGACAGCTGTAATGCGATTATGGAAGGATATTTTCTCACCATAAGTAGCATGGTTGGTTTTGTTACATTATGTATTTATGTATTTTGGGAAGCCGGGCGTGATAAGGTTTTGTTGGTGTCAGAGCCTAGGTTTTAGGTTAGCCGGGCTTGGTTCAATTTGTAGTTGGGTATAGTACCCAATACATTGTCCTTAAGACCCAGAATTTTAGAAATATGTCCTGCTACATTATTATCTTGTCATTTAAATTCTTGAATCTTATCTTTCCTATAAACTCTTTTATCTCGACGATATAGAAATGACATTGCATCTCAGCTTAGAATCCTCTTGATGCCTTATTGTTTCTCCCATTTTATTTCCTCGATTCTGATAGTAGGATTTGAGTGACTTAGATAGAGTTATGTGATTGTAATTATACATCGCGTTATGGTTATAATGCAGTACTTTATTTAGATAATTTGGAGTCATATTTTGATTCATTTTTCTTGACTTATGTTCGTTGTACTAATTTGTTTTTCTCTCAGTTTCATTGCTTACGAATTTATGTTTTATCGCGAATTTGAATCCAACAACCGCGTTATATTTTTTCCCCTTGTCTCGAAATGACAAATCCATCTGCGTTTCGAAGACCAAGGAGAAACACAGAGAGCATATGATGATTGCAGTAGTTCAAGATTGACTCCAGCGGGAGCTGGTACAGACCGCTTCAAGGCCGATCAGATGTAAGATGTTTGATTGAATAAGTTCTGATAGACCCGCCTCAATTTATCAGAATAGCGCAATGGAAGTGTGGTGGGCTGATAACCTACAAGTCTTAGAATAGACTTGTAAATTCATGATGAAGGGAACTGTTTGTGTGTGTGTGCTGAAAGGTGAGGTTCGTAAACAAGTTGCAGATGAAGCATCAATAGTTCGGGAACTCATGGATGTGTTCAAGAACATCTCGGGTTTATCGCCTAAACGAGATATGGAGTTCGCGATTGATCTTATTCCTGTAGCAGCGCCAATTTCGAATGTTTACTATCTGATGGCAACGGTTGAACTGGAAGAAGTGAAGAGACAAGTTTCCGAATATTTAGAGAAGGTCTGGATTCGCAGCAGTGGTTCATCTTAGGAGCTTTAGTTCTCTGGTTCAAGAAGAAAGATGGCATGAGGAGAATATGCATCGTTTTTCGAGAGCTAAATCGAGTGACCAACAAGAACAAGTACCTGATTCCTTACATAGGTGAATTATTCGATCAACTGAGTGGCGCAAGAGCATTTTCAAAGTTGGATTTGCGATTAGGTTATCACCAAGTTAGGGTAAAAACAAAAGACATTTGCAAGACGGCGTTCCGAACTCGATATGGACATTACGAGTATTTAGTTATGCCATTTGGAGTTACTAATGCACCAGCGATATTTATGGACTTGATGAACTAAATTTTTTCACCATTTATGGATCAGTTCGTGGTGGTATTCATCGATAATATTCTGGTTTACTCGAGGAGCAAAAAAGAGCATGAAGAACACTTAAGGATCGCACTGCAAACATCGAGACAAGAGAATTTGTATGCTAAGATGAGCAAGTGCGAGTTTTGGCTCGATAAAATGAAGTTCTTGGGGCATTTTATATCCGGAGATAGAATCGCAGTTGACCCTGAAAAGATTGCAGCTGTTCACGATTGGCTGACTCCAAAGACTGTAGCGGAGATCAGAAGTTTCCTTGGGTTTGCTGGTTACTATCGAAGGCTTATGGAGAACTTCACTCGGATAGCAGAGCCATTAACCAAGTTAACACGAAAGGAGGTATCGTTTGGTTGGTCTGAGAATTGTGCGTAAACTTTTGAGACGCTGAAGCAAAGGATGGCAACTGCTCCTATTTTAACCGTGCCAGATGGTTCCGAATGATTAGTTATTCAAAGTGACGCATCTGGGAAAGGCTTGGGATGTGTTTTGATGCAGCATGGAAAAGTGGTAGTTTATGCGTCGAGACAGTTGAAAACTCATGAAAAGAAATACCCAACTCATGACTTGGAGTTAGGAGCAGTTATCTTTGCGCTAAATATTTGGAGACACTATTTATTGGGTGAGAAGATCGAGGTGTTTACAGAAAGAGCTCAATATGAGGCAGTGTATGTGGTTGGAGTGATGGATGACTACGATCTTGATCTAAAGTACCATCCGGGGAAGGTTAATGTAGTACCGGATGCTTTAAGTCGGTTGCTAGCAATACGGATGTTGACTTTGCAGAGGGAGATTATAGCGGATTTTCAGAGATTCGAATTGAAGTTCGTATTACCGGATTCTTCGGGACAGTTGATGCAATTGCGAGTACAGTCATTATTGATTGATAGTATTAAGGCAGCATGGTTGCAAGATCCTAGATTGCAGAAATTTCGAGGGCAGGTAGAGACGGGCCTTCGAACGGATTTATTGATTCATGAAGATGGTTCTTTAAGGTATGGAAGTCGATTGTGTGTGCCTAAAGGAGAAGTTCATGAAGAAGTCATGAAGGAAGCTCATAGTTCTGCATATTTGGTGCATCCGGGAGGCACGAAAATTTATAAAGATTTGCGACAACACTTTTGTTGGGAAGGTATAAAAAAGAGATCGCTCGTTTCGTGCCAAAATGCTTGGTGTGGCAGGAAGTCAAGGCTGAATATCAAAGGATCGTTTGTTTGTTGCAACAACTTACGATTCCCTAATGGAAGTGAGAACATATAACCATGAATTTCGTGACAGCATTACCACGGAGTCCAAAGGGCAATAACGCAGTATGGATGATCGTCGATACACCAAAAAGACAGCTTATTTTTATACCATTTCGAGATGGTCAGTCGACGGAGGCTTTAGCAGAGATACATGCAGGAGATTGTGAGATTACACGGAGTGCCAATAAACATTGTTTCTGATCGTAACACCCGATTCCTATCACATTTATGGAGGAGTCTACAAGAAAGTTTGGGAATTCGCTTGAAGTTTAGTACACTCTATCACCCTCACACAGACGGCCAGTCTAAGAGAACGATCCAAACTCTTAATATGTTGAGAGCTTGCATGTTAGACTTCTTGGGTTCGTGGGAGGATTATTTGCATTCAGTGGAGTTCTCGTATAATAACAGTTTTCAAGCGACTGTACAGATGACTCCATTTGAAGTATTGTACGGTTGTAAGTGTTGCTCACCAGTATGTTGGGACGACGTTGGAGAAAGAAGATTATTGGGACCGGAACTGATTGTGCAAATTATGGAGAAAGTTAACTTGATTCGTGATCATATGAAGGTGGCACAAGATTGACAGAAAAGTTGGGCTGATACTGGAAGAAGGCCATTAGAGTTTGTTGTTGGTGATCATGTGATCTTGAAAATATCACCGACTAGGGGAGTAATCCGGTTTGGTAGTCGAGGCAAATTTAGTTCTCCATTCATGGGGCTTTTCGATATTATTAAGCGTATTGGAGAAGTGGCGTATCGATTGACTTTACCACCGTCCTTAGCAGGAGTGTATGACGTGTTTCATGTATCTCAACTTCGCAAGTATGTTCGAGATGAGACGCACGTCCTATACCACTCGGAATTGACAGTGAGGGATGGTTTGACTTATGAAGAGCAACCGATGATTAATATGGATCGACGAGAAAAAGTTTTCAAGAATAGAGTGATCCCTTTAGTTCTTGTTTTGTGGGAAAATCGTTTGCATAGAGAATCTACATAGGAACGTGAAGAGGAAATTCGACAAAAGTTTTCACATCCGTTTCCTTAAATCTGTATTTCCTTATTCTTGTCTTTTCCCTGTTTCCTCAAATTTCGAGGACGAAATTATCTTTGTAGTTGGGTATAATGTAACAGCCTAGTATGATCGTACGTTATTTAGTGATATTAAATAATGTATTGGGTTTTCTTTTAATTATTATTGTTTGGGTTGTGATTGGTGTTTGGATAGTATGCGTGATTATCATATTTGTACCCGACCCGCTTGTGTGAAATCGGTTATCGGTTGATATTCAGATAGAGTATATTTTTATTGATATTTATCCATAGAATATAAATCTATATGAATTTCAAATAATATATATACAATATTTAAACTGGAATATATATTTTGTAGCCATACATTATGATTATACAAGTTGGCTATTAAAGATAATTAGTATCTATCTATTAATTGCTAGTGTGCTATTATCTTATTTAAATAATCCTATGATATTTTATTGATCGTTATCTATTGCGTGTAAATCCATATACATCGTAAAATAATATGTATAAAATATTTGATTAGAATACTTTTGTAGCAATGATATTATGGTTTAGCATATTGTGAAATAATACATATATAAGTTTGATAATCCCCTAAATATATCTTTGAGATCCTAGTAACAAGTCAAGGGGTTTTGCAATATCTTTTTTAGTATTATATTTTGCTTAACTAATCTCTCTCCATATATTATACCTTTACTTTTATAATTAATATAATAAAAAAATTAAATTACCATCTTTCTCCTCTCACCTCAAAAAAACCCATTGAGCCCTAACTCATATCTTTCTCTTTCTCTTCCTCGTCTTCGGCCTCAACCTCCATCGACCTCACCATCAACGACTCCAACCCGCAGCCATCATCTTCCCCTCATCGCAGAACCCAACACCTTGCCGTCGATCTAACCATCACAGTCACCATCTTTGTCTCTAAGAGCTCCAAACCTTAACCGAGCACCCAAGTCGAGACACCACACCGAGCACATAGCTTGGATCTTGAGTTTATGTCTTCGTTGTTCCGCTCACATGTTCGTTTGACGAGATTAAGTCTTGATCTTGCTCCGTTCGTGTTCGTGTACGCATTCGTCGAGTCCGATGCAAGTTTCTAATTTGCTACAAGCTATAGTTACGCAATATACACATATATTGTCGTAACATTATTATTCTGTTATTTATACAATTATATATATTTATAATTCGTATGTCGTTAAATAGTTTCACATTAATAAGTTTTATAATTCAGTTTATAATGTTTTACGCTAGTATATCTAAATAATAATACATAATAATTATGACAAAATGATTCTTATTCGATCAAGTTGATAAATTGAATTTGTAGGAATTGATACGATCATTTTCTTTACATCATATATTGCACCTAGATAACGGTTACAACTATATTCATCATGTCTGGTTTACGTGATGTTGTTACGAGTATCCCTGATATGCTTGTAACCTGCCATATTGTTACTGTTTTTTCCATCATGCTAGTACCTATTTTCCTGTAGTACTTACTGATACCAACAATCCTGACTTGTTGTCCTGACGGACGTAACCTGTTGTCTTAATAGACATAACCTGTACCTGTTTGTTCATGTGTTGGCATTAGGTAGATATTATCTTCATATCTAACTTGGAAAACGAAATCTGAAGAAATGAGAAAATCAAAAGTGTAACTGAAGTGTAACTCAAAAGGATATTACATGTTTCCGTGGTTCCGGGGGTTAACGGAACAAATCATTCTTGATTCATACATCTTGTATCCGTGGTCTCGGGGGGTAACGAGATATATCTTGCATCCGTGGTTCCGGGGGTAACGAGATATATACTTTTGAGTTACTTGGAAGAGTACATTAATTGGTTTCAAATATCTATAGGATAGATAACTTAGTAACATGGACCCATAGGATATACTGATATGATTGATCCATTACATATTGCTCGTTTATCATATGTTATTGTTGTTGCTTGTTATTTATATACATGACGTCGCGTTCTTGCAAATGGTATGCTAAATCACATTTTAATTATTTTATTATAATGATATCTATGACACACTGACGTCTGGGTTTTGCATGGCCCAGATCTTTTGACCTTATCACAGGAGCATCGGGAATATTTTGACAGAATTGCTGAGCAGTGAAGAGCTTGCCGCTTATTTTAGTTTAGTGATATTTTAGATTTATTTTCTAGTTCTGGATTTATAGTTTTATCATTGTGATCCCATAAGAGACGAGCCTATGATATTGTTTCTTTTATTAGGTTTTTATTTATTTTCGCCACCTTTCTCGTTATTATTTATTGTGGCAGTTTGGACATGAAATAAATATATATTTATCTGGTTAAGAGCCGTAATGTGACTATGAAAGGATATTTCTTTACCATAGGTAACATTGTTGGTTTTGTTATGTTCCGTATATATGTATTTTGGGAAACAGGACATGACAACCCTAATTTAAGTATCAGAGATAACATCCCGAAGAACAATCTCTTTAGATCTCAATTGAGACCTAAAAATTCGATAATTTCGTTCATTCTAAACATGCAAACCACATTTGCAATCACAATACGAATGAGTGCTCCAATTGGTTTTTAACATGAAACCTTCATTTGGATAAAATCTATAATGTTATGAAGATTAGATGGTGGATTGTAAAGTTTGCAACGCGCTAATGATGATCGGACTACCCAATTAGAGAATTCACACTCAAAAAAGAGATGTTTATAACTTTCAGATTTAGCTTTGCATAGAATGCATTGTCCTCCTTCACCTGTACCCCTTGCTTGAAGTAAATCAAGGGTCTTCAATTTTCCAAGAATGAATTGCCATAGACAAAAAGAGTTTTCCGGAATGGATGTGAAACCAAACAAATTTTGTACAAGAATATATTAAGGAAGGTCGTGGTAGAAGAGATGCTTTCACCGATTTTGTAGTGAATATTCCAAAATGAGATGGTTTCCAAAATAAAGTATTGACTGTGATAGATCCATTAATATTAATCAATCGAATCAACCTCCATGCCTCAATCACTTGTGGTGAAGTTGAATGAGGTAAAATCTATTCTCCACTTCGAATAAGGACCGAAAGCATGGTATCAAAATGAACATTAATACCATGAGCCAATTATTCTCCAAAAATATTCAAAAGAGACCTTCCTTCGATCCAAGTGTTTAGAAAAAGATAAGTTGAAGTCCCATCATGAATCTAATATTCAACTCTATTTTTAAATATATCTCTTGTATGAAGAATACTTCTCAAGATAGGAGATCTCCACGATGATGAAGTGCTCCAAAAGGTTTGTAAATTGAATCTTCGCGAAGGTGACAAAAATCAAGCGAGTTCATGAAGCCCAAAGTTCCTCTTTGTGGTAAAGTTTCCAATAAAGTTTTAGCCGTGATGCAAGATTATAATCATGTGGTCTATATATTCCCAAACCAGCTTGCTCTTTTGGCCTACAAATATCACTCCACTTAATGGTACAAAGTATTGAGATGCCCCATAAAAATCATGACAAATAGATTCCACTTTTTTTTAAAACCTTTTCCGGAAGGTGGAAAGCTTGATACCAATACATCTAAAGTGATATATCATAAGCAATTAGGAAATGTCTTGGATCTTTTTCTGCGCTCACACGTTGATTGAATTTTGCTATGAATGTTAATGGCTAATCTTAGATGACTTTGTATTCATATTTGATTTTTATTTGATTTGGAGAGTAATTATAATTTTCGATGGCTATTTGAAATTGTATTCATATTCATAAACTGGTTGGGTATAGATATGGTACCCTCTATTTCCGTTCCGTAATACATATCTGACTTTAGCAGGTATAATCTTTTCAAGATTTGTTCTATATGTGCATCCATATCCATCTTCTACAAAAAACCAACTGATTATATATTTATGCTTGTTAATAAATATCGGATATGAATATAATGACACCTCTATCTCCTACGTATCTTATCCAGTTTACATCCCTAATTATAGCCTTTTCAAATTGGTAATTGATGGAGGTCTGGATCTCCTTCAGATGTTTCCTTCCGTTGATCTGTAGTAAGTGGAGACGAGCGGGTGAGATTGAGTTGGGAGGCTGCTTCCTGAAACGTGTGGATCTTAATGGGCTTGATGTGGTAGAGGCTGAGCTACCTGCAAGGAAGGCCCGGGGTGGTTGCGCCACCGAGAACCCTCCGATGATCAAGTTAGGCGGGCTAAATGGCCAAAGTAACGGCCTATTGGGGTAAAATTGGATTACCCGAGTCGTCTGAGAGAGGGGTTTATATAGTGGCAGCCATGGGCAGACGGGGGCGAGATTCATGCCGGCCGTTACGTCCCTGGCGTTACGCCCGCGTGAAAGGCGGGATACCCCATTAATGAAGAGATATGCTCGTTAATGGGGGAACGCGATGGCGTGGAACGCAGGATCATGGGCGGCGGATATCTCGTGTCTGACGAGATTCGCGGAGCCGTGGCGAAGACGCCTGTGAATCAGTGCTGTGGGTCGGTCGATGAGACTGAGGAAGCTAGGCTCGGCGGGAGGCTCGGGAATGAGCAGGAGGCCGGGCAAGCTTGGTTCTGTGATAGCTCGGAGGCGAGCTAGGGGGCTGAGGGAACTCAGCGTGTGGGAAGGCTCGGAGGCGAGCCGACGGTTGTTTGTAAGGCGAGCATGGGAGTGGTCTGGAAGGCCACCGAAGGTCGGGAACATCCTCGGGTCGAGGGCCCGGGGCATGCTTCCAATATACTGTTCTTGATCCTTTCTCGTAGGCTTTGGGACACGTCACTTGCCATGTGTCATGATCTGGGGAAACCCCGGTATCGAGTATCATCATTAGCCCCCCACTCTCGTCTTGACCCATTAATGGGTCGGGTCGAGAGTGATCTGACCGATCACCCGGGGTAAACCCTTATTTGAAGATGTCGTCGGTGCGTATTCCCAGGCATTTGATTGTATTTTCTTGGCAACGTCAGCGGATCAGGGAAAAGATCTTGCATTAAAGAGGAAGCGTCGATTCGGTCGTACGTTCATTGGTGCGCTAGGCCACATGTCCGACGATGGTTGGCTGACGTGATGGGCCACTGGTGTTCTCGCTCCCGATGGGACGTGCCCAATGTGCGTGCGACAGGTGGAGCGTTGACGGCCGTTGAATGCAGGGTGTCATTTTGGCGGGAGACGATCGACGCCGCTGGATGTGTTCGCCGGTTGCTATAAATAAAGGTGGGATCCCCCCGAGTGTCCACACTTCACTATAATTTTCTTTTCCCTCCGTGTGTTAGCTCGGCGCTCTTCCTTCTAGGTCGGATTTCCTGCGTTCTTCTCTCGGATGTCCCCTTCCTCTGCTCAGGTTAGATGTCTTCCTCTGAGGAGTTTGTCGAGGTAGTTCGGGTAGAGTCTAGGGAGTCTTTTGCAGCTTTCTCCTCTACGTCCGGGTCGGAATCTTCCCAGGAGGTTAGGGTTAGTCACGCTTCCCGGGGTCGTGCGGCGGAGACGGTCCCCAAAGCGCAGGTCAGGGGCGTCCGTGACGCGTCATCCATATTGAGTCATGCGGATGAGCTTTCCACTATCCGGGCTCGCTTTCACATTCCTCCCGGCTCTCGCTTCGTCTGGCCGGGGAGGGAGAGAGGGCAGACCAGGTATGAGGTAAGGAAATTGCCTTGTACCGGAAGCCTTTTGGGCCGGAATGCGCCTGCCCTTCTCCCCTGAGGTGAGTGCGGCGTTGAATTGTTTTCAGTTAGCCCTGGGCCAGTGTCACGACCCGCAGGGTACGGAACGTGACTGGCACTTAAGTTTACAAAACGTCTCAAGACGTTCGTAAAATAAGTAAGCCAAAGCCCAGAAACCAAAACCAAATAAGCAAAAGAGTGAAGAAAACCCAATCAATTGAAAGCGAGTTTATCAAATAAGTCATATAAAACCTTTTTAAAAACAATATCAATTTTTCCGAAAATTTCGACAGAGTCTCCTTTGTAAATACTGGCCCCCAAAATGGATACAACAAGAATATATATAAATCCAACAAATAAGGCTTCCCCAAGCGGGAGCTAGCTCTTCGCCACAAGACGGTCACAAATCCCACGCAATATAAAACAACAACATGCAAAATAATCATAAAGAAGTATAAGAAAAACCGCATGTCGACTCAAGTGAGCTCGACCCCAAATTACAGCATAAAAAGTCCACAAATCTCAGTGTCTCATCTCTAGGTCAATATACAACAATACTGGTAGATACAGTAGATGGAGTACTCTAGATACAAAGAATATACAAGATGGTACAAAAATAATAATACAACCGACCTACGAGCAAAACCCTCGAGTCCTGGCAAAAGTGGCAAAAGAAGCGGTGCGCCCGCCGCTACTGTGCTGACGGAGCGGACCTGCAAAAGACTGTGGCACAACGGGGGTGAGTTGCCAACTCGTGAGTAATAAATAACATCTATAGAGGCTATCGCAAGTATGCACACAAGCATCCTAGCATCTATAATACAGGTATGGCAGGACATAATAGCAGGTATGTATGCAATATGAATATACTAGCAGGTATGAATGCAATATGAATCAACTCGTGATCTGAATGTGTAAGTATAAGAAATCATGTTTTTCCTTTAGGAATCTCTTTTGAAATACCAGCACAATACCAATAGAATCAACAAGAACCTGTGTCCAGCAACGACACCTCAAAACTATCACAAATCTCATATATCCATGTCATAGTATCTCTGGCCTCAGCCATCCGGCTGACCAATCTCAATATCAATATCTCATCATCTCGCGGCCACGGTCGGTATCCTCTGGATATCCGCCGTCCCAAACAGTCACCGGTAGGTAATCCGTCCCCTGCCAGGCTCATCGTCAGCACCACGAGCTTCTTGCCCCGGGGTACCTTACCGGGCCCACCATGTACCCGAGACGGTTCATCCAACTCCTCGAAACGGGTCTCGAAAACAACAGCAAACTCATGGTGGACGACACTTACATCACTAGAAAACCGTAATTTACATATTTAAAAATATAGTAAGTTTAAAAATTTTGCGGCTTTCCCCCGAAATCCAGAAATATCACAAAATCTCAAGAAATCCTCATAAATGCATATGCCAATAATAATGAATGCATATGGTATCAATAATCAAGTTGCGATGTATGATTGATAGACTAGGCATGAACAAATAACATGATGAGGTACATGCACATGATTAGCAATCTTATGATTTCATTTTAAGGAATTAAAGGCAATAGCACAGGTTAAAGCATCAATTATAGTAAAAGGTTTCAAATTATAGGTTATCTAGTGTGGTGGCATGGCAATTACCAGGGCGTGTGTGTAAGCATGAATAGTGCTCGTGCTGCATATAAAATCCCTGGTAATGGTGTAGGTGTCCTATAGAATGGGTTCACATATGTAGGTCAAATAAGGCATGGATGTAGTTACTAATATCACTAAAAACTTAACTACTTAAACTATCGGGAGACTTGCGCCATCCAAACGATAGTCCCCCGTAGATGTTAAATCTACTCACCGGAATCCCTAGCTAGCCACGTCCAATCACCGCTTTCCCCTTTCGTGCCGCGTCTGACGTCTCCGCGACCGAACCTGGAATTTACATCAATACCAAACATAGGTTACATACCAAGAACGACGCAAATCCCAAACGAAAATACTAACGTTCACAAGCTAGGTACAACGTGCACAAGGTGTGCGGAACACACGCGAAAATCGCAAAAACTAACTAAAATCGTCAATTTGGTCGCCCGGCAAAGCTAAAACCCGATCACTCAAAAATCCGCACTCACACATCCTAAATGTCATATGATAAGCCAATACAATCATCAAGATATCAAAAATAATTCATCACATAATTTTATAACAAAACTAGTAAGCACAAACATTCCAAAAATCGGCGCAACATCGCCGTTTTGCGATAAAAAGGACTACAACCTAGCATAATCACCCAAGTCACACCATTAGATAGCCACTACACAAAATTTCAATACATTAACTATGCCTCAAAACCTATATTCCACAACCAACCCTTTCTTGATTTTTATCAATAGCAATTGCAATTAAAAAACCATACTAGAAAAACTTAAACTAATACTAATTTGAAACCTAATAGCAAGTTCACCTCTTAGATTTAGGTTTGTAAAACACTAGATAGCAAAATAAATTAATTAACCTAATAATGGTTTTCTAAACCCTAATTAAAATTCAAGCCATGAACTAAAAAAAACTAGATTAGAAATTAGCACTAAAATTAACACTTTCAAGTTCTAATTAACACACTTTAAACTACAAATTAGCCAAGGATTGAAAGTATACCTCAAATAGAGATCTAGCAAGAACAATATGCCTTCAAAGATGCCATCTTTCTCCAAGATTTGAACCAATTAGGTTAGAGAAGAGAGGGAATAAGGTTTTGCTTTGAAATTGTGAAGGAAATTGTGGATTTATAAGGATTTTGAGGTGGAATTTGATGAAATTTGATAATGAAAAGAGATAGACAAGAAGAGGGAGGGGGCTGCTGTAGAATGCAGGAATTCTCGGCTGAAATGGAGGAGTGGGGATGGTGTGGGTGTTGTGGGGAAAAGCCCAAGCCAACCCACTCAAATCAAAGCACACATAATTCCAAATTTACCCCTTTAAAACTCTTATCATATCATTTTGTTCAAATGAGATGGGGAAATTTTTTTGTGGGCTTGCTGCTGAGGTGGGGCCGGCCTAGGAGTGAGGGAAGGGTGAATGGGGTTTTACAAAAGAAATTTTATGCAAAAAGACCCCCTACAAGTCCAAAATTGCAAGTTTTAGCTTAAATTCAATAAATTTCGTTTTCCATAATAAAAATTAGTTAAAACTTGAAATAAAATACTAAAAATTTATATTACAACTAGATTTTAATTAACATGATTTTAAAGATTAAAATTAGCCCAAAGAAATTTGTATTTATCGCTAATTTAATGTATTTTCTTACCGGCTTAAAATAATATTAAAAAATTGAAAAATTAGGGAAAATTTTTAAACGACCAGAATTTCATAAGTAACTCATTTGCTACTAAAAACTAGCAATTACCTATCCAAATTAGGTATAATTAGTCCTAAGCTGCAAAATAACAAAAAATACGGTTTACGGAAAAATACCGAATTTTCACCGATTTTCAGGAAAACACCAAAACGACTTTTCAAGGCGTTACAATCTTCCCCCCTTAAAGAAATTCGGTCCCCGAATTTAAAAATATAACTACGCGTACCTTCAAAGAGATGGGGATATTTCTTCCTCATCTCGCCCTCGGTCTCCCAGGTGACCTCCTCGCTGCTCGGACCACGCTAAAGGACCTTGACGGTCGGTATAACTTTCGATCTCAACTTCTTCACCTGCCGATCCAGGATGGCCACCGGCTGCTCTGCCAAAGAAAGGTCGCGCTCTACCTGGACTGTCGGGTGCTGAATCGCATGCGAAGGGTCGTGAAGGTACTTGCGGAGCATCGAAATATAGAAGACGGGGTGAACATCGGGAAAGCTGGGTGGAAGAGCCAAACGATATGCAGCTGCGCCGACACGCTCGAGAATCTCGAAGGGACCCACAAATCTGGGACTAAGCTTTCCTTTTCGCCCAAATCGCATCACGCCCTTCATCGGAGAGACCCTCAGAAAAACATGATCGCCAACTGCGAACTCTAGTCTGCGACGGCGCCTGTCTGCATACGATTTCTGTCTGCTCTGACCGCTCTCATCCGGTCTTGGATCAACTGTATCTTCGATGTCGTCTCCTCAACAAGCTGCGGCCCCAAAATACTGCTCTCGCTGAGCTCTGTCCAACAGACGGGCGATCTGCATCTCCTCCCATACAATGCCTCGAAAGGTGCTATCTGAATAGTATCCTGAAAGCTGTTGTTGTAGGAGAACTCCACTAACGGTAAATGACGATCCCAGCTACCGCTGAAGTCTAAAACGCACGCTCTGAGCATGTCCTCGAGAGTCTGTATAGTCCGCTCCGACTGGCCGTCGGTCTGCGGATGAAATGCTGTGCTAAAACTCAAACGGGTGCCCAATGCCTCCTGAAGTCTCTGCCAAAGTCGGCTGGTAAACTGGGTGCCTCTGTCGGACACGATACAAGTCGGTACACCATGCAACCGCACGATCTCGTCGATGTAAAGCTGGGCATACTGAGCGAAGCTGAAAGTGGTCTTCACTGGCAGGAAGTGAGCCGCTTTCGTCAATCGATCTACGATCACCCAGATGGAGTCGTACCCTCGACTGGTCCTAGGTAGACCCACAACGAAATCCATCGAAATCTGCTCCCATTTCCACTCTGAAATGGGTAATGGCTGTAGCTCTCCTGCGGGCCTCTGGTGCTCGGCCTTGACTTGCTGACAAGTCAGGCATCTCGATACAAACTCCGCAATGTCCCTCTTCATCCCGTCCCACCAGTAGGTCTCTCTCATATCATGGTACATCTTGGTGGAACCGGGGTGGACACTATACACTGATCGGTGTGCCTCCTCAAGAATGTCGCGCCGCAATCCATCAGCATCTGGTACGCACAGTCTAGACCCATATCGTAAAATCCCCTGATCATCAATCATGAACTCGGAAAATATGCCCTGTCCCATCTGTGCCATGATCTCTGAGCAACGGTCGTCTCTGCGCTGTGCCTCATATATACGGTTAAGCAACTATGGGCGTGCACGAACATGCGCGAGCTGTCCCCCTATCTGAGTGAACTCGAACTCAACTCGACTGTCACATAAAATCTGCCAATCTGCTGACGACTGCGTCTGCACTGCGCGCAAATAGGATAGACTACCCCCGGGCCTCCTGCTCAAAGCATCTGCCACAACATTCGCCTTGCCTGGGTGATATAAGATCTCGCAGTCGTAGTCTTTCACCAACTCCATCCAACGACGCTGTCTGAGGTTCAGGTCTCGCTGCTGAAATATGTATTTTAAGCTCTTGTGGTCTGTGAATATTTGGCACGACTCGCCATATAGGTAATGTCGCCAAATCTTCAGTGCAAAGACCACTGCAGCCATCTCCAAATCGTGAGTGGGGTAGTTCTGTTCATGCTTCTTTAACTGCCGAGAAGCATATGCGATCACCCGGCCATGCTGCATCAATACGCATCCTAACCCTACTCGCGAAGCATCACAGTAGACCATAAATCCGCCTAATCCCGAAGGCAAAGATAATACCGGCGCCGTAGTCAAACAAGTTCGTAGCTGCTGAAAACTGCGCTCGCACTCCTCTGTCCAAACGAAAGGAACTCCCTTCCGGGTCAAACCGGTCAAAGGTGCAGCTATACGGGAGAAGTCCTGAACAAAACGCCTGTAGTAGCCCGCCAGGCCTAGAAAACTACGGATCTCAGTAACCGATGTAGGTCGGGGCCACTGCTGAACAGCCTCAATCTTCTTCGGGTCCACACATATACCGTCTCTCGTAATCACGTGACCCAAGAATCCGACGCTGTCCAGCCAGAATGCACACTTGGAGAACTTTGCGAACAGCTGGTGCTCCCTCAGAGTCTGTAACGTAATCCGCAAGTGCTGCTCGTGCTCCTCTCTGCTCCAGGAGTACACCAAGATATCGTCGATAAACACGATGATGAACAAGTCAAGATACGGCCTGAATGTACGGTTCATCAAATCCATGAATGCTGCTGGGGCGTTGGTGAGTCCGAACGACATCACCAAAAACTCATAATGGCCGTAGCGCGTGCGGAAAGCTGTCCTCGGTATATCCTCCTGTCGAACTCGCAGCTGGTGGTATCCTGATCGCAAGTCGATCCTCGAAAAATACCCCGCACCCTGAAGCTGGTCGAACAAATCATCAATGCGTGGCAACGGATATCTGTTCCGCACGGTAACCTTGTTCAGCTGGCGATAGTCGATACATAAGCGCAAACTTCCGTCCTTCTTCTTGACAAACAGGACCGGAGCACCCCACGGAGAATCACTAGGTCGAATAAGCCCCTTATCTAACAAATCCTGCAACTGATCCTTCAGCTCTCGAAGCTCTGCCAGGGCCATCCGATAAGGCGGTATAGAAATAGGCCCGAGCCGGGAATCAAATCGATGCAGAACTCAACGTCGCGCTCAGGTGGTAGCCCAGGTAGCTCATCAGGAAAAACATCAGGGAACTCACAAACAACCGGGACCCGGTCCAACGGAACCTCTGCAGCTCGAGTATCACAAATATACGCTAAGAATCCCTGACATCCCTTCCGCAAGAGCTGACCAGCGCGAAGAGACGAAATCAAGCTGGGAAGGGTGACGCTGCGGTCTCCCTGAATAACAAGGACCGGCTCTCCCGGAAAGCTAAATCCGACTGCCTTTTCACGGCAGTCCACCGAAGCATAACAAGTGGCTAGCCAATTCATGCCCAGAAGCACATCAAAGTCCAACATATCGAGGAGAATCAAATCAACCGATGAATCCCTCTCCCCGATACGAATGGAACACAATCGAAATACAAAACGAGCGACAAACGACTTGCCTACCGGAGTAACAACAACAAGCGGATGATCTAACGACGACGACTCACGGCCCTACATCGGTGCAAAGTGTGTAGAGACGTACGAATGTGTGGAACCTGGGTCGAATAATACCCGTGCGTCGAAAGAGCAAACTGGCAAGGTACCTGTCACAACGGCATTGGATGCCTGCGCATCTTGCGGTGTCAAAGCAAATACTCGGGCCTGTCCTCCACCGATAGCGGGCTGACCTCGACCTCGGCCTCTGCCTCCTCGTCCTCTCTGAACAGGACCGCCGCATCCACGGCCTCTGGGTGCACCTAACTGGCATAGAGCATCGCCTGTGGTAGAAAGTAGGGCTCTCTGAGGAGGGGGTGGTGATGGTGGTAGGGTCACATGCGGAACGGTCACCGCTCCCTGTCGTCTCGCCGGACAGTCTCTGACAAGATGGTGCGGACTCCCGCACCCAAAACACCCTGGCGACGGCTGCTGTCCCTGGGGATATGAACCATATAACTGACCCCGTCCAAATCCCCTGCCGGGCCCATCCCTCGGAAAGAATCTGGCACGCTGCTTCTGAGACGGCACCTCGGTGCGAATCCTCTTCGGCCCAGAAACGGCCGAAGTCTGTGATATGCGTGCCTCCATCCGTAATGCCGTATCCATAGCAGCTGAATAAGTGTCGTAGTGTTGGGCGCCAATGGCAAGATATAGCCGGGCATCAATTCCCTGTACGAACCTCTTCACTATCTTCTCTTCGGTATCCACCAAATACGGAGCATATCGGGACAACTGTGTAAACTGGATGTCATACTCAGACACTGTCATCCCAGGTGCCTTGACCAAGGCCTCGAAGCTACGAGCTCTGGCGTCACGAACGCTCTCTAGGAGGAAACGGCCTAGAAAGACCGCTGTAAACTCGGCCCAAGTCATAGGCGGTAGACCTGCAGCTCGACCTCTCAAGACTGACTCCCACCATGTCTGCGCGAGACCCTCTAGACGGAAACTCGCAAGCTCCACCCATCGATCATCCGAACATCTCAGCGAATGGCAGATCCTGACTAAACTGTCAAGGAACGTCTGTGGGTCCTCCGCTGCCTCGGTGCCGGTGAATACTGGAGGTCTCAGCCTCATGAAATCCTGTAGTGAAACTGGGATGGTCACGGCGGTAGTAGTAGGAGCAGGTATCATAGTAGTCCGGGATGTAGTAGGTGCGTCATCCGGCCTCGGTGTACGACTGGCTGCAACTAGGGATCCTACCATCTGACGTAGCTCCTGCATACTCCCCATCATCTGTCGCAACTCCTCCATACCAGTCTCAAGCCTATCCATACGGCCTGGGGAAGGTGGATCGGTCTGTCCCTGCGGCGTAGGCATACCACCCTGCTCAGTCCTAGTCTCGGACGAGCCAGCTCGAATCTCGTCTCGGGCGGCAGCCCTCTGTGCCCTCGTAGCCTTCGGCGGCATAGTGGCTGGTACAGGAAAAAAGGATAATAAGAACAGTGCAATAGAATCATAGGATACACGGAATTGAAGAAGGAATTTCAAGCAAGTATATCCTAAAGTCACTTAGGCGGAGTACCGTATCGCAAGTATGCCGCGGACATACACACGTTACGTTACCCTACTTAAGTCACTTACTCCATCTACCAAGGGTCATCCTACACTCAAAAAGGTAAAACCTATCGCTCTGATACCAACTTTGTCACTACCCGCAGGGTACGGAACGTGACTGACACTTAAGTTTACGAAACGTCTCAAGACGTCCGTAAAATAAGTAAGCCAAAGCCCAGAAACCAAAACCAAATAAGCAAAAGAGTGAAGAAAACCCAATCAATTGAAAGCGAGTTTATCAAATAAGTCATATAAAACCTTTTTAAAAACAATATCAATTTTTCCGAAAATTTCGGCAGAGTCTCTTTTGTAAATACTGGCCCCCAAAATGGGTACAACAAGAATATATATAAATCCAACAAATAAGGCTTCCCCAAGCGGGAGCTAGCTCTTCGCCACAAGGCGGTCACAAATCCCATGCAATATAAAACAACAACATGCAAAATAATCATAAAGAAGCATAAGAAAAACCGCATGTCGACTCAAGTGAGCTCGACCCCAAAATACAGCATAAAAAGTCCACAAATCTCACAGTCTCATCTCTAGGTCAATATACAACAATACTGGTAGATACAGTAGATGGAGTACTCTAGATACAAAGAATATACAAGATGGTACAAAAATAATAATACAACCCACCTACGAGCAAAACCCTCGAGTCCTGGCAAAAGAGGCAAAAGAAGCGGTGCGCCCGCCGCTACTGTGCTGACGGAGCGGACCTGCAAAAGACTGTAGCACAACGGGGGTGAGTTGCCAACTCATGAGTAATAAATAACATCTATAGAGGCTATCGCAAGTATGCACACAAGCATCCTAGCATCTATAATACAGGTATGACAGGACATAATAGCAGGTATGTATGCAATATGAATATACTAGCAGGTATGAATGCAATATGATTCAACTCGTGATCTGAATGTGTAAGTATAAGAAATCATGTTTTTCCTTTAGGAATCTCTTTTGAAATACCAGCACAATACCAATAGAATCAACAAGAAGCTATGTCCAGCAACGACACCTCAAAACTATCACAAATCTCATATATCCATGTCATAGTATCTCTGGCCTCAGCCATTCGGCTGACCAATCTCAATATCAATATCTCATCATCTCGCGGCCACGGTCGGTATCCTCTGGATATCCGCCGTCCCAAACAGTCACCGGTAGGTAATCCGTCCCCTGCCAGGCTCATCGTCAGCACCACGAGCTTCTTGCCCCGGGGTACCTTACCGGGCCCACCATGTACCCGAGACGGTTCATCCAACTCCTCGAAATGGGTCTCGAAAACCACAGCAAACTCATGGTGGACGACACTTACATCACTAGAAAACCGCAATTTACATATTTAAAAATATAGTAAGTTTAGAAATTTTGCGGCTTTCCCCCGAAATCCAGAAATATCACAAAATCTCAAGAAATCCTCATAAATGCATATGCCAATGATAATGAATGCATATGGTATCAATAATCAAGTTGCGATGTATGATTGATAGACTAGGCATGAACAAATAACATGATGAGGTACATGCACATGATTAGCAATCTTATGATTTCATTTTAAGGAATTAAAGGCAATAGCACAGGTTAAAGCATCAATTATAGTAAAAGGTTTTAAATTATAGGTTATCTAGTGTGGTGGCATGGCAATTACCAAGGCGTGTGTGTAAGCATGAATAGTGCTCGTGCTGTATATAAAAACCCTGGTAATGGTGCAGGTGTCCTATAGAATGGGTTCACATATGTAGGTCAAATAAGGCATGGATGTAGTTACTAATATCACTAAAAACTTAACTACTTAAACTATCGGGAGACTTGCGCCATCCAAACGATAGTCCTCCGTAGATGTTAAATCTACTCACCGGAATCCCTAGCTAGCCACGTCCAATCACCGCTTTCCCCTTTCGTGCCGCGTCTGACGTCTCCGCGACCGAACCTGGAATTTACATCAATACCAAACATAGGTTACATATCAAGAACGACGTAAATCCCAAACGAAAATACTAACGTTCACAAGCTAGGTACAACGTGCACAAGGTGCGCGGAACATACGCGAAAATCGCAAAAACTAACTAAAATCGTCGATTTGGTCGCCCGGCAAAGCTAAAACCCGATCACTCAAAAATCCGCACTCACACATCCTAAATGTCATATGATAAGCCAATACAATCATCAAGATATCAAAAATAATTCATCACATAATTTTATAACAAAACTAGTAAGCACAAACATTCCAAAAATCGGCGCAACATCGCCGTTTTGCGATAAAAAGGACTACAACCTAGCATAATCACCCAAGTCACACCATTAGATAGCCACTACACAAAATTTCAATACATTAACTATGCTTCAAAACCTATATTCCACAACCAACCCTTTCTTGATTTTTATCAATAGCAATTGCAATTAAAAAACCATACTAGAAAAACTTAAACTAACACTAATTTGAAACCCAATAGCAAGTTCACCTCTTAGATTTAGGTTTGTAAAACACTAGATAGCAAAATAAATTAATTAACCTAATAATGGTTTTCTAAACCCTAATTAAAATTCAAGCCATGAACTAAAAAAAACTAGATTAGAAATTAGCACTAAAATTAACACTTTCAAGTTCTAATTAACACACTTTAAACTACAAATTAGCCAAGGATTGAAATTATACCTCAACTAGAGATCTAGCAAGAACAATATGCCTCCAAAGATGCCATCTTTCTCCAAGATTTGAACCAATTAGGTTAGAGGAGAGAGAGAATAAGGTTTTGCTTTGAAATTGTGAAGGAAATTGTGGATTTATAAGGATTTTGAGGTGGAATTTGATGAAATTTGATGATGAAAAGAGATAGACAAGAAGAGGGAGGGGGCTGCTGTAGAATGCAGGAATTCTCGGCTGAAATGGAGGAGTGGGGATGGTGTGGATGTTGTGTGGAAAAGCCCAAATCAACCCACTCAAATCAAAGCACACATAATTCCAAATTTACCCCTTTAAAACCCTTATCATATCATTTTGTTCAAATGAGATGGGAAAATTTTTTTGTGGGCTTGCTGCTGAGGTGGGGCCGGCCTAGGGGTGAGTGAAGGGTGCATGGGGTTTTATAAAAGAAATTTTATGCAAAAAGACCCCCTACAAGTCCAAAATTGCAAGTTTTAGCTTAAATTCAATAAATTTCGTTTTCCATAATAAAAATTAGTTAAAACTTGAAATAAAATACTAAAAATTTATATTACAACTAGATTTTAATTAACATGATTTTAAAGATTAAAATTAGCCCAAAGAAATTTGTATTTATCGCTAATTTAATGTATTTTCTTACCGGCTTAAAATAATATTAAAAAATTGAAAAATTACGAAAATTTTTTAAACGACCAGAATTTCATAAGTAACTCATTAGCTACTAAAAACTAGCAATTACCTATCCAAATTAGGTATAATTAGTCCTAAACTGCAAAATAACAAAAAAGACGGTTTACGGAAAAATACCGAATTTTCACCGATTTTCAGGAAAACACCAAAACGACTTTTCAAGGCGTTACAGCCAGTTAGTGCCGAACTCTTGGAGGATTCTTCTTGGGTTCCTGGTCCGGTTGAAATTGCGGGCGATCCCTTTCAGTCTGAGCCTTCTCCTTTCCTCTCTCCAGTACAAAAACCATCCCGACACTCGCAAGGACGAGCCGAGGCGGGTATAAATTTCTTTTAGAAAGCACTGGGAAGGTGCTGCCGGGTCGGGGATCATCGTAGTACCTTCTTCCATCCACGAATGGAATAAGAAGTTTTTGTTTGTCGGGCCACCTGAGGACAATGCCTGTGCCCATCCAGTGGCATAGGGCCAACTGCCCACGGGTGAGGCGGTCGAATGATCCCGACGTGGTGGCGGTGTCGGAGTGGGAGCCCCTCCCCCGGGCCGATGTGTTGCTGTTTGAGCAGGTCCTCAGTTGGGCCGGGCTCAGCCCCGCTCAGTTTGCGGGTAAGTTAAGAGTTTTTAGGCGACATGTTTAGGCTTGTGTATTCTTCCACTTTTTCTGGCATTGCTAACTCCTTCTTTGCATTTTCGTCTTATGCAGAACCCATGGACCTAACTAAATTTCGGGCAGCCCTGGTCGAACAGAAGAAGGGGAGGAAGGCCGGAGGCCCCGGCCCCTCCCGCCCGTCCTTGAGTCTGGCTCCACCGATGGCCGCTCCAGCCAAGCGCTCGAGCGCCTCGAGCCTCGGAGTCCAGCCATACGCCGAGCCGAAAACGCGCTCGGGAGCAGCAGCCCTGGGGTTTAGAGGTGGGAGGCGAGACTGGTTCTCCTGCGTCTCTTCTCAAGAGATACCATAGGACGGTGCCCCGTTCCCCGGCTTCCCCGATCATCGTGGATGAAGGGGAGCTTCGCTTCGAGGTGCCCTCGGGGCTTTCTGTCGCCGACAGCCTGATCTTGGAGATGGAAAGGCCGGTCGGGGGCAGAATCCCTCGGGGGACCCTCAGTGCCCAAATGGCGGCCATAGCCCAGGAGGCCGTGCAGGTCAGTGTTCACACCTTACTCGGGTTTTTTATTCAGTACTTTTTGTCCGTGAGATTGGGTGCCCCCCTTTTCTTTTTAACCCCTTCTTTGTTTACTTCAGGCCCTCCAGCACTGCGCCCTCGTCGTCAACATGGAGGACGAGGAAATTGCCCCGGCGATGCAGGTCGCGGGCGAGTTCTCCTCACGGGAGGAGAGCTCAAGGCTGGAGCTGCAAGCGGCGATGGAGAGGGTCGCCGCCTTCAAAGACCGGGTGGCGGCCGGTGATCGGGAGATCGCCAGCTGCTGAGAGGTCGTCCGAGCCGCCGAGGCTAAGTTGGAAGATTCTAGGGTGCTTGTCGCCACCCTGAAAAAGACGGCGAACACCCTCCAGAGGGAGAGCGAGGCGGTGAATGAAGGAGTGAGGTGTGCCGACCTCCGAGCGTCAAAGGCAGTGGAGAACTACAAGAAGTAGGACCAGTACTACGTCGACCTCGTGTTTATATCATAATTTTGCATTATTATATTCCCCATTCTTATCCATTCTGCAAATAAATAGGTGCTTCTGATTCATGTCTGCTAAATAGTTGCAGGTTACAGGTTCTCGGAACAAAACAATGAAAATGATGAAAAGACGCTACAAAAGTGAGACTATGACCAACAAATAGAGAATCTTTATCATGCCTACAGTTTGAAGAACAAACGAAGATCAGTGAACAATTTTACAAAGTACAAAGGCAGTGCATGATTCAAGACTTCAATACGAAGCGAACGGTAAAAGTCCACAATATTCTGCACTGTGGAAATCTGGAAGAAATTAGAAGACATTCTCAAGAACCAAATAAGGAATGTAGAAAGAAAATGCAACTTGAAGCTGTACAGAAGAATTCAGCCAGAGAACCCTCCAAATGGCCGCGGATCCACGGCCAAACATGGCTTTTGGCCACGGTTCCGTGGCCATGATAAGCCCGTGTCGGTGCAATCTTGTCGGTGATGGCAGTGCGTTGACCAGGCTTCTCAGGGTAGTTTTGTAAATGTAGACAGGGATCAGATGTAAACCCTAGGGTTTCTATAATCTATAAATAGGAACCCTACAGCTCTTTTTGAAGTATGCCTCTTCTTATGCCTCTTTTTAATTCCTAATTTCAGAATTTTTATTCGCTGTAAATGTTTGAAGAGTGCATCAAATAAAAAGTAAGTTTTTCTTTTTTATGCCTTAGTTTAATTTCTTTTCTGCCCTAGTTATTTAGATAGCAATTTTAATTATCTGCCGTAGTTGTTAAATTTTATTTATCTGTCGTAGTTATTAAATTAAAAACAAACAAAAAAATGTCTCTTTTTATCAATTCCCTAATGAGTGAGTAGTTCCTCACTTGTTAGGGTTAGGAATGGGGAAGGTTTGAGAGATGAAAATCTCTCACCCCTTTCTTGCCCGTTATACATTTTAATAGGACTCTATGCATACATATACACACCGCTCACTACGACACCCTATCCCAAGAGGTAGTGGTGATACCATAGTTAAAGACCGGTTGTGTATGTTTTCCATGAAGGTTAGGGTAAGAGTTAAGAAAGGATGGACAAGGACCTAGAGGAAGAAACCTAGTTTCTTCCCGATCGTGCTAATCCCCTTTGTTAATTATTATCTTAACACCTAAATAGTTCTTAATTAAGGCATAGAAAGCGGTGAGACATATAGACTTTCTAAACATAACCTAAACCTAACCCTAGCAAGGTTTTAATCCTAATCAAACTCATTTCAGTTTTTAGTGATAATCAATCCTACCACAATTGGAATTAACTCGTTAGAATAACTAGAAAATACACAAAATCCCTGTGGACCAACCCGTACTCAACCGGCTAGCTACCAAGCGACGCCGTTCTTGATTGCGGTTAACTATTCTTTGATTTATTTTTTAAAAGCGAAAGCGCACTAAACTTCTTACAATCACCTCGCTGAAGCCCCTGCCCTCATTTGGCATGAGGCCCTCGACACCGTCAAAGCCCTGATGCCGGAGTTTCCTGACGGCCAGCTCCAGGATGAGTACCCCCTCGAAGGTGAGGCGCATGGGAATCCCCCCGGAAGCACTGCCGGGGGAAAGGCCCCTGGTAGGAGCGTTGGGGAGAAGTTGGTCGCCCCGGCTCCTGGCGCCGAGGTTCCTGTAGTGGGCGCCGACCTTCAAGCCGCCACCCCGGTTGTCGTGGTGGAAGCGGAGCTCATCGAGGTTCTTCCCGGCCCCGAGACCTGAACCTCCTCGTCTCACCATTTTCTTTTGTGCTGAAATTTTGTAAGCTTCCGGGCGTTTTTATAAGGCTGGGAGTGCATAATACCTCTGTAAAGACTTTCGACTTTTGTGAATGAAAATCATTTTGTAGGAATGTTTGTGTCACGACCCGAAAGAGCACGTGACTGGCCCTTGAACCATATGAAGCCTATAGGACTCCATCTGATCCAAGTAAGCCAAAAGCCCAGAAATCTAAAACCATTTTGAAGAATAAGTAAAGAAAACTGGTTTAAGTGAAGAAATACAGGTTTGAAATCAAGGTTTTTAAATAACTAAGCCGAATGTGCATTTTAAAAACGGTACAGTCTTTTTTAGAAATTTCGGCAGAGTTTCCTTTGTAAAACTGGCCCCGAATGGGGTAAAACGATAATAACAAGATATAACATGATAAAGGCATCCCCAAGCGGGAGCTAGCTCTTCGTCAATCGACGGTCACAACCACGCAATGATATGATAATATACAACGCCAAGTGGCGAGGATCAAATCCAAAAGAAAGCTCAAAAGCAACAAGAAAATCCGCAGTACAACTAAGCGCGACTCTAAGGTCGAAATATACAACACTGAAGTCTAGGTCTGAAAGAATATACAAGTTTTGGGTTGATGGACAATTTCTAGATACAATGGAATAAATAAATACAAAGGTGATTCCTGATACGAAAGAATCCACCTACCAAAGCAAATCACCCGCAAGAAGGAAGTGTGCCAGAAATGCCGCAATAGAACCTGTACGGCAAAACCTGCAAGAACTGTGGCACAACGGGGGTGAGTTGCCAACTCGTGAATAGAAACATCTACAAGGATAAATCGAATGCAAGACATAATCCTAAGTCAACGATCAGTAAAATATCCACAAGAGTACATATGAGTGTAATAAGGTGGCAAGGTAACATCTAATCATGTATATAGTGCCAGGAACTCAGGTAATAACATGTCATCAGTGTAAGGTATGTCTGCATGAAGTATCAATGAAGAAATATCAATAATATCAATACACATATATTAGCGTCCCATACCACTAATATTGGTGTAAGATAAGTGTAAATCCAGTCTGTATATGAACCATGTCTGTATATATGTGGAACCCGTCCACCTGTCACCCACTGACAGCAAGCATCATGTATGCAAGTATGAGGATATAAATAAAATCATGGAAACTCATCATGAAACCCGTGCCAAGCATCGACACGTAAATCCTCATCCATATGGGGCTCCGTCTGCGGATATCGGCCCTCGGCCCCGGCAGTATGAGTCAACCCATGTCCATCTCTGGGCTCCGTCTGCGGATATCGGCCCGTCGGCCCCGGCAGTATGCCCATCTCTCGGCTCCAGGCGGTATCCCCCGGATATCCGCCGAGCTCAGGTAAAATCACCGGTAGGTACTCGCCCGCCTCCAGGCTCAATCGGCATAACCCATCGATCATCTCGCCGAGGGGAACCATACCGGGCCCACCACGAACCCGCAAACGGTACATCACCTCCTCGAATCGGGTTTCAAGCACACGTCTCAGCACCGAGAAAACGCGTGGTGGACGCACCGAAATATCATATCACGAGGTACCGGGTTTTCATAAAGTGCCTCTTTTCTTAAATAACCCCACGGTCCTCAAAAACCAGAAATCACATGAAAATCCAACATCAAGCAGTAAATCCAATGCGATGTACTATGCAATCAATCCATGATATATGCGACATGTAAAGAGAGTAATCATATCGGAAATCATGCAACATGGAATAGGAATGCGCATATGTCGAAGGAAGCATCATATCACGAATGTAATAGTACTACTGTGTAGTGACATGGCAATTATCGATGATGAAGTGTGTGAGTCGGCAAATAGTGTACGTGAAACATACGCATCATCGATAATGGTGCTGGTGTCCTAACAGCATGATAATAACATGGTAATGAACATATGCCAGCAATGCGAATAGCATGAATATGCGGAAATCTAGTAATCAGCAGCACAGTGAAGTATCTACTATGCAACTACATCTAAGTATCCTGTCAAATCAGGAGGGGTAGGTGTGGAAACCATCTAAAACTGAGTCTAAGTATATATGTAGATTTATAGTCGGTGATCCCGCCTCAATGTCATATCGTAAGATATCCTCTAGCTATGAGTGCGGATCTATCATCAATATCAACTCGTACGGTAAACCGTCGTACGGCATTCCCAAAAGCTGGGTACAGGTCAATATCTCACTGTCTCATCACATAACAAATATCACCATCATCAGATCATATAGTCTGGGTGTACTACTCTATATCTAGTACAAACGGTAACATCGGTAAAGTATGCATGCGGGGGTAAACACCATCCCAAGCCCGCAAGAATCACAAGTCATATCCCACATATGAATCGTATCAAAATACCGATCTCAGGGCACCAAGCCCACATCATCGACTCATCTCCAAAGTCGTCACATATCATCAACCACAGTGTAAGTACATGTGAAAAGCAAGGGTATATGTATAGGTGTAATTCTATCCTAGGGTTCGCGACTATGAACTACACTAGTCACTTCCAACCCTACATTATCCAAAATACACCTAATATCACGATACTATATAATAAACTATCTACGGACTGCGGGGGTGCTATACGCCATCCACCCGACTTCCCCCCGTAGATATAATCTACTCACCTTGCATCATCATTTGCGGACATCACCATGCATTTGCTTGTCGTCCGAAGTCTTCATGGGTACCTACACATCAAAATATCGTATATGCGCATTAAAACCAAATCCAATCTAAAACGGCGCATAAAATCCAAAACGATACGATAAGGGGGCCTATAGGTGAGAACCTATGGCACGCCTTCAAAACCATCCATAATCCTTTATATCGTCGTATAAACGACAATAGTCGAAGCAAAACACATTCCACCATTTCAGAATCCGAAAATACGGAATACGGAAACACGAATCCAAAACGACAACATAGGATATATGTCCCAGATTTCACCCTAGATAGAATCTGTCAAAACTAGAAGTACCCAGGGCCAAGAATTGGGGAATTGGGGCTGTGCACAGAAAACGAGGAAGTTCCTCACTGGTCTGGCCGCAATTTGCGGCCAGAATGGAGGTTTTGGCGGCCTCAAGGTGGAGTGGGGAGTTCGGGTTTTGGGTGTTGCCTCTATGTTGCCTGCACATCTCAATTTCCAGTCAATATTATTTTAGGGGTCTCGGGGTGTTAGCAGATTCTGAATAACCTTCACAGATATCACAATTTCCCCTATATCGGTTTCTAAAATCCGTATTATGGTTCTAGCTTCAGGTTTGGGGTTCTAAATTCATACCCTAGGGTGTTGGTAAGACCTCTACTGAGCTCAATTTCATAATACATCACCAATTCACTCAAACCCTAACTAGGTTTTCATCAATTCCACAAAAATCCACAATATCGATTCTAAACTAAACATGGGGTATAAGTAATGCATAAACCAAACTAATGATCCAGAAAATACCTCATTTGGCAACTCAAGAATTTTCTTGAGTTGCCCTCTAGTGGCCAAATCCATACTTTTTTAGCTCCATGTGTAGATCTAGGGATTTTGGACATTTTTAGTGAAAGGAGTTTGGGGTTTTGGTGTAGTTTTAGAGATGATTCATGGCTTGAGGAGGGGAGGGAAATGGAGAAGGGGCAGCAGCAGCAAGTATGGGAGAGAGGGGAAGAAATGAGAAGGAGGAAACAAGGCTAAGGGTTAAGGTCAAAGTCCACCTCTCTCTCTCACCTACCCTCATCATTGCATTTTCTTTTCTTTTCCTTTTCTTTTAAAACCCCACCCTTCTCACATCAATAGTAATTCCAAAAGAAAACCATGGCTAGAAAATTGCACAAGTGTAGAAAAAGTGATATGTGCAAGTTTTGCACAAAATTGCCAAAAAACCCAATTAGCGATTTTAATCGCGATTAGCACTAAATTAGTGTCAAACTAATCACAAAAACTTAAAAATGTCTTAATTCACTAATTTACCCTATTTTAGAATTTTCCATAATTTTTCATAATTTTTCTAACATTTTTCCTATTTATTTGCATTTAATATTAAAATAATCAATAAAATAATATTAAATTATAAAATTTCCCAAAATTAATATTTTATATTTTTGAAGATGTTACAGTTTGCGTACGTATTTTCCCTTTGTTTGTGGTAAAATCTCTATTTGCGCGGTACTGCTTTCATGATGCGTTAGGTTGGAGATCGTTTTTTCATCTGGCGATCACACGTCGAGTTGAATTCAACCGTTTGCCAAGTGTGCAAAGACCAGTGCAAGGTCGGTATCTCCATAGCCCGAAGTCATGGTGGGGATGGCTTAGTAAAGATGTGTAGGAAGTCACCCTCTGAGGACGGATCGAGCAGGGAAGCTGCTCGATGGCCTCTTGATGAGAGCTTTGATCCTTGGCGTCACTGGGTATGAGATTACCATCCAAGGATGGACCGAGTAGGGTCTCTGCTTGGCTGCCTCTTGATGGGGGTTTTGATCCTTGGCGTCGCTGGGTAAGAGATTACCAGTCAAGGATGGACCGACCAGGGAAGCTGCTCGGTGGCCTCTTGATGAGGGGTTCGATCCTTAGCGCGGGAGGGCAAGGAGTTGCCTGCTAAGGATGGACCGAGCAGGGTGGCTGCTCGGTTGCCTCTTGATGAAGGCTTTGATACTTGGCGTCGTTGGGTAATATATTACCAGCCAAGGATGGACCAAGCAGGGTGCTGCTCGGTTGCCTCTTGATGAGGGCTTTGATCCATGGCGTCGTTGGGCAAGAGATTACTGGCTAAGGATGGACCGAGCAGGGAAACTGCTTGGTGGCCTCTTGATGAGGGCTTCGATCCTTAGCGCAGGAGGGCAAGGAGTTGCCTGCTAAGGATGGACCGAGCAGGGTAGCTGATCGGTTTCCTCTTTATGAGGGCTTTGATCCTTAGCGCAGGAGGGCAAGGAGTTGCCTGCTAAGGATGGACCGAGTAGGGAAGCTGCTCGGCTTTGCGCGGTTCAGTCTAACCTTCCTTGGTGTGTGAACATCGGGAAGAATGACCATCGCGGACGACACGTGTCAGGAATGCATGGGGGAGACGAAGCATTTCGAAGAGTCGCATCAGTTCCGCCTTGTGGCGGTGCATTATTGGAGTAATTTGGATGGATCCCAAGATTTGTGCCCATGCGCGCGCAAATTTGGGTCCTTAAGGATGTTGTTTAGGGTTATAAATAGAGAAGGGTGTGTTTCCCATACTTAGGTTTGCATCCCAAAACATAATAATGGACGGATTCCCTTTCTCCATTTCCGAGATCATTTCCTTTGAAGATGTATATTTGTATGATCAGCAGAGCTCCGAGGAGACGTTGCGGGCGGTGGTTCGGTGTGTGGAGGATCATGTCGGCCGCTTGCTTCCCCGGTGATCACCCCTGCTCCAGCTGCTGATGTATTCGATTTGGAGGGCGTCGCCAGGGCTGGACAACCCCTTGTCCGAACAACTGAAGGAAAAAGCGGTTGGCAAGTTGAGATCGCTATGCTGTCTCAGCCTGATCTCGATGAGTCGGCGGGATCGCTCGGTGGCACTCGTCCTTGAGTGTTACCGACTAAGGAATCTCGCCGATGGGTGCCCGCCCGTAGAGTCTTCCGGCCAGTCCGTGGCCTCGAGAGTTCGCGGACAGCATCAGAGGCAGAGGTCCGAGGCGGCCAGGGCTCGGCTGATGGCTGTTTCTTCGGAGTACCACTAGCAATGTTTCTTGCACCCTTTCCCCAGCTGTTGTAAGAAATTTTCTTTTTCTTTTTGATGTAAGGCTGAGGAGCCTATAATACCTTTCGAATAAATAAAATTCTCCTTTTTGCGATGCTCTATTGTTTCCCTCTTATTATTAAATAAAAAGAACTTTAGAAAGATTTACATCGCTTTTGTTAAAGAAGAAATATACATTCGTAGATATTCTTTTTAGAGGTACAGCTTGAGTTTTTCGGCGTTGTAAGGCCGTGGAAATTTGCGACCATTCGCATCTTGTAAATGATAGGCTCTGCCGGACAGGACTTCGGAGACGAGGAAGGGACCCTCTCATTTCGGGGAAAACTTATGCAGCTTTCCTTGATCGACGAACTTGTTCCGCCTTAGGACTAAATCTCCGGTTTTGAAGAAGCGACGCTTGACCCGCGCGTTGTAGTAGCGGGAGGTTTGCTGTTGATAGGCGGCAGCTCTGATCTGAGCCCGGTCCCGCTTCTCCAATAATACGTCCAGATTAGTCCGGAGGGCCGAGGTGTTGGTTTCATCCTCGAAGTGCTCGACCCTGTGGCTGGGCAGCCCGATCTCCGCTGGGACTATTGCCTCAGTGCCGTAGCAAAGGCTGAAAGGGGTCTCTCCGGTGGGGGTCTTCTTCGACGTGCGCTAGGCCCATAAGACCCGGGATAGTTTCTCGACCCAACTGCCTTGGCGTCCTTCTAGGCGTGTCCGAAGACCTCGTAAGACGTCTTGGTTAGCGACCACGGCCTGCCCATTGCATTGGGGATGTGCGACCGCGGCAAACTTCACAAGGATATGGTATTCGCTGCAGAATTCCTTAACTTTTTCGTTCTCGAAATTTGTCCCGTGGTCAGTGATGATACACCTCGGGATACCGAACCGGAATATTGCGTTGTTCTGCAGAAACTTGATAATCGTGGTGGCATCCGGTTTTCTGATGGGGACGGCCTTGATCCACTTCGTGAAGTAGTCCACTGCGACAAGGACGTACTTGTGTCCGTCCGTACCTGTAAGGAACTGGCCTATCATGTCCATTCCCCACTGGGAAAACGGCCAGAGGGAGGTTAGGGCTGTTAGATCGATTGCCGAAAGTCGAGGTATGCTGCCATAGAGTTGGCAGCTTTTACACCTCCTGACGAGCTTTTGGGCGTCATGATGAATCGTCGGCCAATAGTACCCTTGGAGCAGTGTCTTCTGGATTAAGTTGTGGGCTCCTTGGTCTGCGCCGCCGACCCCTTCGTGAATCTCACGAAGGACGTAGTCGGCCTCGTGGGGGTCGACGCACCGGGGCAGGGGTTGAGTGAAGGATTTCTTGTAGAGGTTCCCATTGCACCAGACGAAATGGTAAGCTTTTGCTCGGAGGCGGCGGGCTTCCCCTCGATCTTCTGGGAGTGTACCTTCCCTCCGGAATTCCACGAGGGTCTTCCTCCAATCCTGGTCTTCTTCCAGGGCTGTGTACACTTGAAGTGGCATCGCCCCGTCTTTCACGCTGAGCCGTGGCAAGACCTCGAAGAGGGCGTTCCTCTTGTTGTTGGTCGTATAGAATGAAGCCAGCTTACTCAAGGCGTTGGCCTGGGCGTTTAGCTATCTGGGGATCTGCTATACGTGGACTTCATCGAAGTCTTTTCGTAATCTTCTAATCTCAGCCAGATACTTCACCATCAGAGGCTCCCATGCCTCGAATCGGCCGGTCACTTGGCCAACGACTAGGGCGGAGTCGCTGCGGATCCGGATCGTTTTCAGCCCCACTCCGGAGGCTATCCGTAGTCCGTACAGCAAGGCATCGTATTCCGCTGCATTATTTGAGGTTTTGAACCCGAGCTTTAGAGAATACTCCATCTCTGCCTCATTCGGGCCCCGAATGATGAGGCCGGCACCACAACCTTCCTCGGTTGAGGACCCATCGACGTAAAGGATCCAATCAGGGACGGAGTCGGGCTTCTCATTGACTGAGGGTTGAACTCCGGGGGCCAGCGTGGACTCCGGCTCTTTACTGGAGATGGTGCACTTGACGATAAAATTGACCAGGGCTTGTGCCTTGATAGCCTGCCTCGAGCGGTATTTTATGTCGACCCGGGACAACTCCTACCTCCATTTCTCCAAACATCCAGAGGACTCGGGGGAGCCGAGGATATCCCCTAAAGGCCGCTCGGTAAGAACGAGGATGGTGTGCGCCTGGAAATAATGTCGTAGTTTTCTTGAGGCCACGATGAGCGCCAAGACGATCTTCTCTATGGCTGGGTACCTCATTTCCGCGTCCTTGAAGACATGGCTCATATAGTATACCGGCTTCTGGACTCACTTGACCTCTCGGACGAGCACCGGACCTGCATCTTGGTCGGACACCGCTAGATATAGCGATAGCTTGTCCCCTTCAACTGGCCGGGTGAGCAGCGGGGGAGTCGCAAGGTGCCTCTTTTGGGATCTGAACCGACTGTTAAACCGCGGAACCGCCGCGCTTGGATGCTTTTGGCCGCGGAACCGCTGCGGGGTGGTGACGTCACCGTGTGGAAAACTCTTTGTAAGTATCTTTTCTTCTTCTGAACCCCCTAATATCCTCTGAAAAATTTTCCTGCAGGGTTCTTTGTGCAAAAACTTCTCTCCCTTCTCCAATAACTTGATATTGTGCAGGATTCTTTGCGCCGCAATAAATTTTTTTTTTGGCAAGTGGCTTGATTGTGTTATACTGCTTTGCATTCTTAAACTGACTTTTAAGGGGCTTTAACACTAATCCAGATTGGGTGGGGATTTCATTACCCTTCCTAGGACCCCAAAAATCACAAAAAGCATTTTGCATTAACCATCGAGTTAATTAAAAAAGATTAGACTCAGCCTATAAGGACTGTCACGCTCAATAGGACAAAAGAATAGTTGTAGGCATCGGTCGTTTATCTAAACCAGACTTTGTGGTGCTTAGGCTAGACAAGTGGGGAAAGGTAATTTTAAAAGGCCCGTCTCACGGTGATTCGTGAGCGGATCCCTCCTTTCTTTACTTGTGCTTACCTGTCCACAATTGGCGGTGAAGAGACGATTTGAGGATCTCACAACTTGCCCTTTGGAACAGTTAGGAGCAGTCTAGTTGACCTAGGAGACCCTAGATCTAGGCTTGATTGTGCATATTGTGATTGCTTGAATGTGTGTCTAAGCTTCTTATAAAAATCTTTTGCAAAAAACTCATCATAAAAAAAAACACAAAACAGAAAATTTTTACAAAAAGACTTGCCAATTTGTCGCTAGAAATCCATTGCACCCCACCTGCACCCACTTCCTCTCATTGACGTTTTCTTACCCTCACCTTCTGCTTTTACTTTTCGACTACACTACACCTCTTTAGTGTATGTCCAGTTGGACTAGGGACACTAGCGTCCGTTTAGTCCGTATCTCGTTAGTGCCGACTGACGACGCTTTCGACTCCGAAGTCGAAATTCCATCCACTTCTTTACCTTCATTTTCATATTCTTCATCCTCTAAGGAGATGTCGGGATTCAATCCTAACAACCCCTTACCTGCGGGACTGATTCCACCTCCATTAGGTGCGAATAACCCACTACACCCACCTGTTGAAGCGCCCCAACGAATCGCGCTCCAGGATTTTTTCTATCCTATCCGCACCGCTTTACCCACTTGTCTTTCACTTCCACCGGCTAATGGGGATAACTTTGAAATTAAACCCCACTTCATCAATATGTTGCCCAAATTTCATGGGCTGGAATCCGAAGATGCCTATATCTTCATAAACAAATTCCAGAATGTTTGTGCAATGATGAAGACCACACAACTTTCTGATGATACTATAAGACTACGTGTCATTCCATTCACTTTATGTGACCTAGCCGAGAAATGGTTATATAGCACAGCATCACACTCGATAAAAAAATGGGAAGAGTTTGTTAAGGCTTTTCTAAAAAAGTTTTACCCACACCACAAGACCGTGAGAATTCGCAACGAAATTATTCAATTTTCCCAGCTTCCTTCCGAACCTTTTTGGAAGTGTTTTGAAAGATTTAAGGACCTATTTGTTCAATGCCCTCACCACGGTATCGAGAATTGGCAACTTTGCCAAACTTTATATGAAGGACTGAACCCAGCAACTAAGCATTTGTTGGAAACCATTTGTCAAGGTCACTTTCTTACAAAATCTAGTGAGGAAGCTTGGCAATTTCTCGACGATCTTGCTGAACAAACACTTCAGTGGGAAAGCACTAAGACCACCTCATCTACTTCATCAGATCAGTCTAGGGCAGGCATACATCCACTTGATATGTCGATTGCAATGAAGGCCGAAATGGCCGTACTTACGAAAAAGCTAGAAGCAATAGAGAGCAAATTATCATCGCCTTCTCCTGCCTCTGCTTTACCCCTACGCACAGTTTGCGCTTGTTGTTCGGATCCGTCCCATCTTACTGAAGAGTTTCCTTACAATCCACCTGTTCAGGGACAAGATCAAGTCAATGCTGCCTTTCAGCAAAGACAAAGAAATGATCTATACTCTTCGAGTTATAATCCTGGTTGGAGGAGCCACCCAAATTTTGCTTGGAATCAAAATCAACAACAATTCCAAGGCAATAACAACTTTCAAAGGCCTCCTCCACAACAACAAGCTCCTTAACAAACTCAATATCAGCAACCTTTCCAACCCTAACCTTATCCAAACCAAATGAACAATTTTGTACCTAACAATTCTTATCCTCAAAACAATTTTGTTCAATCGAATAACGATAAGGTTTTCTCACTAGAACGAAGTTTGGATGCGTTTTTAAAACAATCTACACAATCCACAGCAAGGTTGGAGACTTCCATTCAATCTTTGGTGCAAAACAGTGCTTCACATGATCAGAGTATTGATTGATCTTCGATTTCGATGTCGTGTTTAGAAAAGTGTAAAGATCACAACCAAAGAAATTTGTAAACCGCAATCAATAACGGTGTCAATTGTAGGTTCGTTAGCGAGTGCGGATCGTCCACATGGAAAGTGTGATTTGATCGTAATTGTTTTAGTTGAGTTGACAATTAAAAGATAAAAGAAAATTGCAATAAAATTGATTCAAGATTTATTAGTTTTTATTTTCAAGAAACTTAAAGAAAGTACAGATCTAAAATCAAGAATCAAGAATTGTTCCCAAATTGTTTGAATTATCAAGATTTGCAAAGAGGCTCGTAGGAATCGATCCAATCGATAGTGATGATGAAGAATTATGATTACAAATTCTTATCTATTGAAGATTTGTTGTTAGATCGATGGAGATCAATGAGAATTAAGGATCTATTGAAGAAACTAGGGTTTCTTCATCATATCCTTTGTCCTTTCGTTGATTAGCATTCAAATTCTAGCTTCTAGGAAATTCAATCATCGATCGTTGATCTCTAATTAAGAGCGAAAACATTCAAGAATGCATCTCGCTCGAAACTAGGTTGTCGATGATCCAATTTCTGAAGTTTACAAAACTCATAAGACTTAAGAATCGTTCAAGGATTTAATCATTGTCATCTATCTATTTTCTCGATTCCTCCACGAGCGGAGTTTTCACTCAAACATCATGAAAAAGAAAACAATCAAGAATTGAGAACTCATCATAATGTTCAAATGTAAAGAAAAGCAAGATCAAGAATTTTCACTTTTCATTATTCAACGTTTTGTTACAATTCACTCAAAAACTACAAGAATTGAGGAGAGAACTCGATCGTCGAATTAGTTTCGCATCGTCTTCGTGAGTCGCGGATCGTCGTGGATCACTTTCTCGGATGAAGATCGGCGTTGCTTCAAAAAGGCTTGATGGATTCTTACTTGATTTGGTACTCGATGATCTTGATTTGGATTTTGAATTGTATTTGGGCTAGGGTTTGGATGCACAAGTTGTGTCACTCAACTTGTGTTTGGAATTGTTGAACAACTTTCAACAACCTTGTAATGATGCCCTTGGGTCCCTTTTTATAGCCTTCTTCTTTAGCTTCCCCTAGAAGCTTGATTAGGTTTAGCTTCCTTTAGAAGCTATGCTAGGTTTAGCTTCTCTTACAAGCTTGGTAGTTGAGTAGAAGCTTCTAGGTTGAGTTAGTTATATAGCTTACACGAGAAGCTTGGTTGTTGGGAAGAACCTTCTAGATTTAGCTAGCTTGCTTAAGAAGCTTGGAGGTATTAGGCTTGTACAAGAAGCTTGGCTGTTAGGAGGGAAGATTCTGGAGATCTCTGGAGACTGAAGTGTCTTGAAGAAGTTTGCCTATTGAAAAGAGACCTCGGGAAAAGCAATCTGCCGATGACGTGTCACCATGGCCGCGGATCCGCGGTGGATCTGCCCATTTGGCCGCGGATCCGCGGCCGTTTGGATGATTTGGTGCATGGAAACTTCAGGGTGTTTTGTTGATGATCCATAGAACCTTATTTTATGTATGGAATCTTTTAAATCTTTCTTGTTCACTGCCAGATCACAAGTTTTGGACTTGGTGTATTTTTATTAGCACTTTAATCAATTCCGGCTCTTCTACCTGGAGTTTCCTGCACACAAACTTGAGACAAGTGTTGCGATATATAAAGATCATGCGTGCAATAATAAACACTCAATTTCCCTCAAAATGCCGGTTATAATGTATAACACATGTTATTTGGTATTTTACAGACAAATTGCTAATATGTGCTATATTCATACCAAACACTTTTAGATGATTGCAAATAGTAAGGAAATTGATGTGTTAAAAATGCAATATTTTCGACTGATCAAATTCCCTCAAACTTAATTTTGGTCGTCTCGAGCAAACTTGTTTTATTAAAAAGAGAAGGAGAAAATATAAGAAAAAGAAAAACTAACTAGCACACTTTCGTAGGCAACACGATTGCACTGAGCACGTGCAACAAGCCTTTAAACCTCTAGGTGTCCCTAGTAGGAGGAGTGTTATCTCTTGAGGGTTTTCAGCGGATTGCACCCAAAAAATCCAATAATAAAAGGAAGACTGTGAAAGTTACATATAAAGATAAGAATTGTAAAAGAAAGACTTTGAAAATTAGAGTTTCTAACTAATGCTAGCTTTTCAGTTGTCATGAGCCTTATCTTAATAGTCATGAAAAGATGTCAGAAATCACATCATCCCTCAATAAAACATCGTCTTTATTCTTCATTGCTACCTTTCTTCCAAATATCGATCATATACCCCTACGTATGTGTAAAGAACATCCCTACACTCGGAGAATTCAATTCAAGCTATCATACTCTTGTCCATCTGCCTCAGTACTTTTTAATTTGATGAATATTTAGATGAGATTGCTCACATATTTTTCATGCGACCGTTAATATTTCTTGAGGTACTAACCGACCGATTACTCATGTGCTTGCTTATTAGGTGTATTAGTATTTTCCTCGTCTTGCACCACCTAAGGCTTAGCAGTGACTCCCAAACCAGTTGGTCTAAGGCACTAGGTGATGAAGCACCCTCGCTATATTTTTTTATTGCTGCCTTGGCGATAACAAAACCAGTGTTCATTTTTCTTCACCATTTTATATTTTCTTCATTTATTATTTCCTTCATACTTTGGCTTTTAGACAGGAGCATTTCAAGGTATTCTCTACTATCCCGAATTTCAAGACGTGTGTAAGTGCGTATAGTAGGGTATCAACACTCAAATGTTTGGCTTCCAGAATAGGAACTATTTTTCAGATTTATTTTTATCCTCAGATTAGTGACTTCCTTCATCTTACTAACCCTTGGGACAACGGCTCATAACTAGTTATTACTAGTTCGTTTAAGAAAACTTCTAATTTTCTTGGTTTTCTTAAATTTTTCCAATCTTTTGGATGTAATTTTTCACTATCTAATCTTTTATTATCTTATTTATGTACATAAATTTTATTTTATTTTATTTTATTTTTTTATATGTTTTGTGATATGTTTTGTGCTTATGCAAAGTATGATGATACGTAAATAAGCACAAACCTCCTCCAAACTTGTTTTCAACAGTGTCCTCACTGTTGTTATCTGCTAAACCTCAAAAACCTGTAAGCTTGGGAGGACATTTATTAACGGGGGCAAAATATATTAAAGTGAAAATCCTCCCCCAAACTTATTTTTGGCTCACAATATTGAGGACAACAGTTATTTTCAAGAGCCAAAAATACACCCCCCCTTCAAACATGAGTTAAACAATGTTAAGCTTTGAAAATCACAAGAGGGGGTCAAAATTACTGGTCAATGCCAAGCTTTGCAAAGACTGAAAGTCAACACCAACCATTCGAAGATTTTATCAGTGTAGTGCACCGGTTGGTGGAAGAACATGTTATAAGGAGCCAGGAAGAGGTGGGGAAAAGATAAGTGGTGGGATAGAATGTGTCTGCGTCTCGTTTTGGAGAGACGACACAGTGATTGTGATGGATTACTCGCATTCTCTTTATAGTCCAGAAGAAGGGGTGGAGGTTCAATTTCTTTGTTTTGGAGATGATTCATCTCAACACCCGTGTTTGCTAAAAATGCGAGCTCATCAGCGAGAATTTCCTCAAAGCTTTCATCGATTCTCCGAAGAATAATATCATCAAACAGCGTGGGGTTGTTAGTTATATGTATGCCCTAGAAGCCATTACTGTACATATGATGTATATTGTAGTGGATGCTTGGACATATATAGAGAGGACTTTCTTGCTCGACATGATAGTATGCTATCTGGTTACTCTTTATCTTAACATATACTCTGATTGTCTCTATGTCACATGTTGATAAAGCCCTTAGGATGAGTACTTGACTACCAGGACTATGATGCAGATCATACTAGTGGGGACAGTGTAGTCGCCAAGTACATCCTTCAAATGTTCCTAGTCGTGGGAGTACTGAGACAGGGCATCGATACTCCAGAGTAGACTAGCGTATGCGCTTCTTGACCCATATGATGGGCAATGGATGATCTCATATCCATTGGTGTTTGACATCAGAGAAGGTATACGGGAGCTCATTGGAGACTGGGTACACTGGACGGACTCGCCGAGAACTCCCAGATGGTATTATACCTCACGTCAGATGGCAGTTCTCTGGTGACACTGGTACAGGTTAGTCTGTAGACCCGAGATCGTCATAGAGTCTTGTGTGATTCCCACTGTGCTTTGATTTTCATCATACCACGTCCAAGAGGGCGTGCAAAAAGGTGGCTTTTGGGTACAGTCCCGAATCATATGGAGGCAATGAGCGATAGGAGGGGTTTCTTCTCTCCCGGTATAGGGAGTTGATATTGCGCTGTGTTCGATTGGCTATAACTAGAAATCCCTGGCCAGGGTTGCTGAGATTTACTGGTAAGTGTTATCAGTAGTTTCTCGAACTGTTATAGACCTCATATCGACACGACTTATCAAGCTACTGGGGTCTGACGTTTACCACCCCTAGGCGAGATATGCGACATATCAGATGAAGAGACCGGACTGTACGGGAGTGTTACTGATTGGATTCATAGGAGAATGTACAGGCTTGCTTGTTGATCTTCTGATTGCTCAATACTTGGGTGGCTGTTACGTTTAGCTGACCGCTTGCAGCTTGTGGGTGTTTGATATGATCATCACCTACTGCCGGCGTATTGACGATTCTTTAGAGTCCTATACAGAGGTTTCCTGGCTCAGGAAAAACGGAGTAGAAAGCACATATATGATATGTACGGGACCGAGAACAATACGTGTATGTGATACCGTATTAGATTCTCGTGATATGAGATATCGGCCGGGTATATGTGATATAGCCGGGTCATCGGATCAAGTGTCGATTCGATGAACTGATACAGATTATATTAGTCGGTTATTTGTGAAATAGCCGGATTATCGGGTCAAGTGTTGATTCGATAATTTAATGTATAATTATATATTTGATATATTAAATTACATTAACTGATATAAGTTCACTAAAAGATTCTTTTTCTCACTCGGGTAATATATTGATGTATATGCGATATATGTTAATTGTATTATTTTATTTTGTTACAATAATTATTGCATATGTGATATATAATATTGTAACAAGTTATGATTACTAATGCAGCATGATTAGTAGAGATTAAACATGGTTAGGGTTTGATTTGGGTTAATCTTTTCTAGAAGCTTCTAGAAGCTTTTATTTTGTTTCTTGCAAAGATATTTTGTTTAGATATTTTGCAAGATATTTCCTAACCCAACCCACACCCTTTAACCCTAGTTATATCTCTACAATGGTTAAGTCTTTCTTGACTTAACCATGGTTGCATTTGTAATTATAACACACTTTCATTATTCATCACAAAAGGATTAAGCATCTTCTTTCTTCTTCTTCCTTGGATAAAAAGCTTTCTAGCTTTTTATGAAGTGTTGATAATGAGTGAGATTAAGAAAATAAATGAGAGCTAAAATCCTACTTCATCATCCTCATCTAATCTAGCCAATTAGATTAGGGTGTTCACTTCATTAGATAGTGAGAGCTTGTGTTAAAGAAACTTCAAGGTTGATTATCTTTGTTATCGAAGATCGGAAGCAAGCTTGCATCTTTCTCTTCGTGGAGCCTCTCTAGAGTCCGGGTACTCGATGATCGCAGCGAAGGGACCTCAACACAGAGCTTTAGAAGTGAAGGACCGGACTACAAAGGTTGTAATCCCAAACTCTTAGATGTTAAAGTGTTTAATATGCTTTGTTTCGCCTAATCTCTAGTCTAAGATCTTGGTTAGGGTTGTTCGGCACGTCTAAAATTTAAATCGGGCATGATTGATGCCTTGTAGAACCTTGTGAGAGTGCCTAGTAACCCTACAGGGCTGATCTTCAGACTCCAAAATGGATCATAATCAGTGTTAGTTGTTGACCCGGACAACTCAGTGGAAGAGTCCGTATGTGTATGATACATAGTTGGGTCAAACAACAACATATGAAAAGAGTCAAGATCAGTATCATGAGGCTGATCAAATTCGCTGCTGTCGACATCCATTAATTCGACAGAACATACTCGAGCATGAGGATCGGAGGGTTGACTTCCCAACTTGTAAATGTTGAGCTCAATTGACCTATTCCCAAAAGATAGGTTCATAGAGCTGTTTCTACAGTTGATTACAGCATTGGAAGTAGCCAAAAAGGGACGACCTAGAATCACCGGAATTTGGTTCCGTGGGTTCGCTACAGGTTGTGTATCAAGAACAATAAAGTCCACAGGGAATACAAATTCCCCGATTTTTATCAACACATCCTCAAGTTCACCCCTAGGTTTGGTAATTGATCGGTCGGCCATCTGGAGAGTTATGTTCGAGGGCTTTAACACTCCGATACCTAGTTGCTCATACACTGAATATGGAAGCCAGTTAACACTAGAACCAAGGTCAAGTAAAGTACGGTTAATGTGTTTATCCCCAATAGAAATAGAAATAGTAGGACAGCCAGGGTCCTTACGTTTCCTTGGTAATTGTTGGGGAAAAGCCGTGTTTACAGTACTTGACATGAAAACTTTTTTAGGCACTTGAGACTTCCTCTTCCTAGTGCACAAGTTCTTCAGAATTTTCGCATAGGAAGGAACTTTTTGTATAGAATCTAGGAGAGGGATGTTGATGTTAACTTGCTTAAACATTTCCACAAGCTTCTCCATTTGGGCATTGGGTTTGTTGGGCCTCAATCTTTCTGGAAATGGGGCTTTATCAATAAGTGTTGGGTCTAACATTTGTGGAGAAGTTTGTGGGGGTGGAAAGGATGAAGTTGGTGGAGGGGTCGAGCCTTTGGGAAAACGGAGAATAGGCTCGGAAGAAGAAGAAGGTAAATTGGACGAAATAGGGTAAGAAGTAGAAGTGGGAGTGGAAGTGGAAGCCTTGGGTTCAATTGATTCCTCAACATCAATCTGTTCACCCACATGATTGTCTAGCACTCTTCCAGATCTCAACATGGTAAGTGCATTCATATTAGGGTAATGTGAAGGTCCAGGATCAGGTAGGGGTTGAGATGGAAGATTCCCTTTCTCTCTAGCACTCAATTCTGCATTTATACGAGCAATTTATGCTTCCATCAATTTAATACTCTCACTTTGGGAGTCAGAGTTTTTCTGGATTTTATCGACGGAAGACTGAAAATTTGCCGTAAATTGCATGAAATTTGTCAGAAAAAAATTCATGGTTTATACGAGTGCAGAGGTGTTATTGGTTCCAGCAGAAAAAGGATCAAAGTTGTTGGCCGGGTTTTGAAAATTTTGTGATTGAAAGGGGTGCTGACTCATTTATGGTGGTTGCTGTTGCTGTGGAGGGACCCATTGAAAGTTATTCTGGTTTGGATCCGTGTATTGAGTTTGGTGTTGGATCCAAGAAAGATCAGGGTGATTTCTCCAATCTTGATTATATGAGGAAGAAAAAGGATCGTTTCCAGGTTTTTGCTGAAATGCAGCACTAGTGTGACCTTGAAACGGTACATTCAAAGGATATTCTTCCGTCAAATGTGATGGATTTGAATAGCAGCCACACATGGTTTTGGGAAGTGTGTATTGGTTTAGGGAGGCTGAGGAGAACTTGTTTTCTAGAGCATATAGTTTCATTTGGATTGTGGCCATTTCGGTTCTCATTGTGACGGAAATATCGAGCTGATTGATATCATCCCTAGACGATGGTGGTCTAACACTTTCCCATTGTAATGTGTTTTGAGCTAAATCTTCTAGGTATTTCCAAGCTTCACCATCATCTTTAGATAGGAATTGACAATGACAATGGTTTCAAGCATCTGTTTAGTCGTGAAATCAATACCCTCATAGATAACTCGACACAAATCCCATCTGGGGATTCCGTGATGAGGGAATTGTAAAAGAAGATCCATGAACCGTTCTAAGCATTTCCAAAATGGTTCATTGGGAAGTTGGGTAAATTTGAAGATTTCGCTCCGAACACGGCTGGTCTTGTGACTGGGATAAAATTTCTTAAGGAATGCTGCAAAAAATTCATCCCATTTTGAAATAAATGTGTGGTTGTATTATAAAGCCATTTCTCGGCTAAATCGCATAAAGTGAATGGGAGAAAACGTAAACGCAGAGCATCCAAAGACAGTTGTGACGTTCCAATCATTGCGCATACATTTTCAAATTTGGAGATAAAAACATATGCGTCTTTATACTCAAGACCGTGAAATTTGGGTAATAGTTTGATAAATTAGGGGTTGATTTCAAAATTTTCCCCATTGGCAGGTGGTATAGAAAGACAGGTAGGAAGGGGAACACGTGTAGGATAGCATCTCTCTTGAAGAGAAATGCGTGGAGGATTCTGCGCACTTGCGGGCGGTGGCAGAGTGGTGTTAAAATGTGATGGATATCCGTCCATCGCGGTCGTGGTGGGTGGTGGGAAAAAGAAAATGTAGGAATACCGACTTTGGGGTCGATGGGGGAAACGGGGACAAAACGGGCACTAGAATCCCGTGTCCAGCCGAGCTTGCATTAAAGGGTTTAGCACAAGTGGCAGCCTTGTGATAATTAGGGGAAAAGTTGGTTGGTGTTTGTTTTGAAAAATACGGTTTTTGAAAAATCAAATCACAAAAATGCACAAGCAACCCTAAATCTAGTGGTCACCTAGGTCAAGTCTCTAGACCGCTCCTAGACTTCCAGAAGACAAGTCGCAAGATAGATCCTGTACTACCTCTTTGTCTCTCCTGTGGCCAGGTAAGTGCCAGGTAAGAGGGAGGTTCTCCACCACGTAAGTAGTGGGCCTGATTAAGTAACCATTTGCCTTAGACACACTTGCCTTAGACACCACAAAAGAAACGCGGATAAGCAATAGATTACCCACGGTCTCCTTCTGTCCTAAGTGAGCGTGACGGTCCTTAGAGTCATGTCTAGATATTTTTTAGTTAATGAGGGTAATGCGGATGCAGTTTTGTGATTTTTGGGGCTTAGGAAGGGTAATGAACTCCCCACCTATTCTGAATTTGGTCTTTACCCCTTAATTTCCGTATTAAAAAATGCAAACAACCAAGATCAAACACGCACAATTTTTTTTTTCAGTCAGAAATCCACCAAGAAAATTTGAAGCAGTGAAGCCACTATCTCGCCGCGGAACCGCCGCGAGAATGCCTATAATGCCGCGGATGCGCGGTCCTTTGAGAAGATACCTGCACAAAAATTTCTCAAGATGCTTCTGTTGCCTCACTGAACTTCCAGAGATGCTCAGAAAATTTTTCCTCTCACTCCACAGATTCCAGATTTCCTCGCAAAAAATCACAACAAATCGTTAAGTGCTTGTGCGAATTTTGATCTAAAAATTCTGATGGAATAATAAAATTTTCAACTCAAATAACAAAAACGAACAAAATAGCACACATCCCCGGCAACGGCGCCATTTGATTGATCTTCGTTTTCGTTGTCGTGTTTAGAAAAGTGTAAAGATCACAACCAAAGAAATTTGTAAACCGCAATCAATAACGGTGTCAATTATAGATTCGTTAGCGAGTGCGGATCGTCCACAGGAAAAGTGTTATTTGATCGTAATTGTTTTAGTTGAGTTGACAATTAAAAGATAAAAGAAAATTGCAATAAAATTGATTCAAGATTTATGAGTTTTTATTTTTAAGAAACTTAAATAAAGTAAAGATCTAAAATCAAGAATCAAGAATTGTTCCCAAATTGTTTGAATTATCAAGATTTGCAAAGAGGCTCGTAGGAATCCATCCAATCGATAGTGATGATGAAGAATTATGATTACAAATTCTTATCTATTGAAGATTTGTTGCTAGATCGATGACGATCAACGAGAATTAAGGATCTATTGAAGAAACTAGGGTTTCTTCATCATATCCTTTGTCCTTTCGTTGATTAATATTCAAATTCTAGTCTTTAGGAAATTTAATCATCGATCGTTGATCTCTAATTAAGAGCGAAAACATTCAAGAAAGCATCTCGCTCGAAACTAGGTGGTCGATAATCCAATTTCCTAAAGTTTACAAAACTTATAAGACTTAAGAATCGTTCAAGGATTTAATCATCGTTATCTATCTATTTTCTCGATTCCTCCACGAGCGCAGTTTTCACTCAAATATCATGAAAAAGAAAACAATCAAGAATTGAGAACTCATCATAATGCTCAAATATAAAGAAAAGCAAGATCAAGAATTTTCACCTTTCATTATTCAACGTTTTGTTACAATTCACTCAAAGACTACAAGAATTGAGGAGAGAACTCGATCGTCGAATTAGCTTCTCATCGTCTTCGTGAGTCACGGATCGTCGTGGATCACTTGCTCGGATGAAGATCGGCGTTGCTTCAAAAAGGCTCGATGGATTCTTGCTTGATTTGGTACTCGATGATCTTGATTTGGATTTTGAATTGTATTTGGGCTAGGGTTTGGATGCACAAGTTGTGTCACTCAACTTGTGTTTGGAATTGTTGAACAACTTTCAACAACCTTGTAATGATGCCCTTGGGTCCCTTTTTATAGCCTTCTTCTTTAGCTTTCCATAGAAGCTTGATTAGGTTTAGCTTCTTTTAGAAGCTAAGCTAGGTTTAGCTTCTCTTACAAGCTTGGTAGTTGAGTAGAAGGTTCTAGGTTGAGTTAGTTATGTAGCTTACAAGAGAAGCTTGGTTGTTGGGAAGAACCTTCTAGATTTAGCTAGCTTGCTTGAGAAGCTTGGAGGTATTGGGCTTGTACAAGAAGCTTGGCTGTTAGGACGGAGGCTTCTGGAGATCTCTGGAGACTGAAGTGTCTTGAATAAGTTTGCCTATTGAAAAGAGACCTCGGGAAAAGCAATCTGCCGATGACGTGTCACCATGGCCGCGGATCCGCGGCGGATCTGCCCATTCGGCCACGGATCCGCGGCCGTTTGGATGGTTTGGGGCATGGAAACTTCAGGGTGTTTTGTTGATGATCCATATAACCTTATTTTATGTATGGAATCTTTTAAATCTTTCTTGTTCACTGCCAGATCACATGTCTTGGACTTGGCGTATTTTTATCAGCACTTTAATCAATTCCGGCTCTTTTACTTAGAGTTTCCTGTACACAATCTCGAGACAAGTGTTGCGATATACAAAGATCATGCGTGCAATAATAAACACTCAATTTCCCTCAAAATGCCGGTTATAATATATAACACATGTTATTTGGTATTTTACAGACAAATTGCTAATATGTGCTATATTCATACCGAACACCTTTAGATGATTGCAAATAGTAGGGAAATTGATGTGTTAAAAATGCAATATTTTCGACTGATCAAGTATCAAATCAATCGAGGCCCAAATTGCACAACTGAATGCTGCGTTGAGCGAGCGAGAAAGGGAAAAGCTTCCGTCTCAACCATTGCCAAATCCCGGTCACATACACAACGCACATGTTGCTTATGAACAACAAAATCATAATGTAAATGCTGTGACCACGTTGAGATCTGGAAGAGTGGTGCACAATAATATAGGTATTAGTGATGACACCCCTGCCGGTGCTGCTGCTTCTTCTTCTTCTTCATTTTCTTCGTCAGAGCCTGTTCTTCATTCTTCACAAGGTTCTACTTCTTCTAATTCAAACGGACCCACATCTTACTTCACGAAAACACGAACACTGGGATCCGTTCCAACTCCGCAATCTACTCCATAAATATTTGACTCAATTTTTTTTCAAAATGTTCCATTTCCAAACAGATTGAGATCCAATAAACCAACTCCACAAATGGAGAAGATTGTGGAGTTATTCAAAAAAGTTAGCATTAACATACCTCTCTTGGATGTAATCCAACAAGTCCCTTCTTACGCTAAAATTTTAAAGGACTTATGCACCAAGAAGAGGAAGTCACAACTACCAAAGAAAGTTTTCGTGGCTAGTACTGTAAGTGATGCTCTTACCCAACCTTTACCCCAAAAACATATGGACCCGGTTGTCCTACAATTTCAATAACAATTGGGGATAAGAACATCAATCGAGCACTTCTAGATCTTGGTGCTAGTGTTAATTTGCTACCCTATTCAGTATATGAACAATAAGGCGTTGGAGAGCTTAAACCCACACATTGTACGCTCCAAATGGCCGACCGATCTATCACCCATCCTAGGGGTGAGTTAGAGGATGTGTTAATTAAAGTAGTTGATTTCATTTTCCCCGTTGATTTCATTGTTATGGATACATAGCCTGTAGCTAACCCCCGGAGTCAAATTCCGGCGATACTCGGTCGACCATTCCTTGCAACTTCTAATGCGGTGATCAATTGTCGAAATGGTTCGATGAAACTATCTTTTGGAAATATGACAATTGAACTCAACATTTTTAAGTTGGGGAATCAGCCCTCCGAGCCTAATGCTAGTATATTTAATGTTTGCTCAATCCACGAGATCACGCAGGAGGACTGTGAGCTCGAAAAATTTCTATTCGATCACAGCAGTTTTGACGCCTTTAGTGCGTTCCTCCTAGAATCTGACACAACTTTTACACCCGATAACGATTATGAGTGTTTCACTTTTTTGGACGATTTTGAAGACTCACCACCCGAGTTTGAGTCCTTTGATTTTTCGGATGAGTTAGCTGAACCATCCGACTCGGTTGCTTACACTCGCTTTGAATCATTGTTGGAATCCTTCGAGTTCGAGACAGTTTCACCAATTTTACCCTCAATTGTTTCACCTCCAAAACTTGAACTTAAGCTTTTGCCGTCTCACCTTAAATACGCTTACCTAGGTGAGAATGAGACCCTTCCTGTTATCATATCGGCATCTCTAGCTCTCGAGCAAGAGAAAGCCCTTTTAATGGTCTTACAAAATAACCGGCAAGCTTTTGGCTGGACTATGGCGGACATCAAGGGGATTAGTCCCCTTATAGTTGAACATCATATACATATGATGGATGATGCCAAGCCAGTAAGGGATCCACAAAGACGCCTCAACCCTATAATGAAGGAGGCTGTCAAAAAGGAGATTGTAAAATGTCTTGATAGTGGTATCATTTACCCTATCTCGGATAGCCAGTGGGTTAGCCCCATTCATGTTGTCCCAAAGAAATCGGACATAACGGTCATAACCATTGAGGCGCATGAGTTAATACCTACTCGCACCCAAACTGGGTGGCGAATTTGCATCGATTATAGAAAACTCAACACCGCGACAAGGAAAGACCGCTTTCCGTTACCTTTTATTGACCAAATGCTAGAACGATTGGCTGGGCACAAATTTTACTGCTTTTTGGATGGCTATTCCGGCTATAATCAAGTTCCCATTGCCGAAAAGGATCAAGACAAGACCACATTTACTTGTCCTTTCGGTACATTCTCTTACCGTCGCATGCCCTTTGGGCTATGCAATACACCCACTACTTTCCAGCGGTGTATGATGGGGATCTTTTCAGACATGGTGGAGAAATTTTTGGAGATTTTTATGGATGATTTCTCCATTTTCGGCGACTCCTTCGATGAGTGTTTGCTACACTTAGACGCGGTTCTTACTCGCTGTAGGGATAAGAACCTCACTTTAAATTGGGAGAAATGCCACTTTATGGTACGAGAGGGTATTGTTTTAGGACATGTCATCTCGCAAAACGGCATTGAGGTTGATAAAGCCAAGATTGAAGTCATTTACAATCTTCCTCCTCCTAAGTGCGTCAAAGACATCCGAGCCTTCCTTGGCCATGCCGCTTTTTATAGATGGTTCATCAAGGATTTTAGCAAGATAGCTAGACCCTTGACTCTTTTGTTGGCCAAGGACACAACTTTTGATTTTGACTCAACCTGCATGAAAGCGTTCGAGTCATTGAAACACTCACTTATTTCTGCGCCCATTCTTTCATCTCCCGACTGGATGCATCCTTTTGAAATTATGTGCGACGCATCTGATTTCGCCATTGGTGTTGTCCTTGGACACCACATTAATAAGATGCAGCACGTAATTTATTACGCTAGCCGAACATTAAATGAGGCCCAATTGAATTACACAACAACAGAAAAAGAAATCTTAGCCGTTGTGTTTGCACTAGAAAAATTCAGGCCCCATTTAATCGGCTCTCCAGTCATTGTTTACACGGACCACTTAGCTCTTCGCCATCTTTTCGCGAAGAAGGATGCTAAATCTCGGCTAATACGTTGGATTCTCTTGCTATAAGAATTTGATCTTGTCATAAGAGACAAGAGAGGATGTGAAAACGTAGTTGCCGACCACCTTTCACGACTTCCTTCTTCGCCTACACTCGAAATTCCTATTAAAGATGTTTTTCCCGATGAGCAGCTCTTAACCGTGTCATGCGAACCTTGGTTCGCTGATATAGTAAATTATTTGGCCACCGGACTAATACCAAAAGATTGGTCGAATCAGGACAAACTCCGATTCCTGTCCCAAGTAAAACATTTTTACTGGGATGAACCGTATCTCTTTAAATACTCTTCCGACCAAATCATTCGTCGATGTGTCCCCGAAAACGAGTTTAAGAGTGTGCTGTCTTTTTGCCACGATCAAGCGTGTGGCGGGCATTTTGGCCCCAAGAAGACAGCAGAAAAAATCTTACAGTGTGGCTTCTACTGGCCACGAATTTTTAAAGATGCATACGAATACTGCAAGACATGCTCCCGGTGCCAACACTTGGGCCGGATATCGCAGAGAAATGAAATGCCGCTCCAACCAATTTTGGTTGTTGATATTTTTGATGTTTGGGGAATAGACTTCATAGGACCATTTCCCAATTTCTTTGGGAATATGTATATTCTATTGGCTATTGACTATGTGTCAAAATGGGTTGAGGCTATGCCCAGCCGAACGAATGGCAACAAGGTTGTCATTGGATTTCTTAAAGAAAACATCTTTTCTCAGTTTGGGCATCCTCGCGCGATTATAAGTGATAATGGATCTCACTTTTGTAATAGGACTTTTGAGTCTTTAATGCGCAAATACTCCATTACTCACAAATTGTCAACACCATATCATCCCCAAACTTGTGGGCAACACGAAATTTCGAATCGGCAGATTAAACAAATACTGGAGAAAACGGTTTCCAAAAACCGTAAAGATTGGTCATCAAAATTGATTGATGCACTATGGGCATTCCGTACTGCCTACAAGACCGATCTTGGCATGTCTCCATACCGGCTTGTTTATGGGAAGGCTTGCCACCTTCCTGTTGAAATTGAGCACAAGGAATTTTGGGCGATTAAGAAGTTGAACTTATCCTTGTTAGATGCGGGCAGCAATAGAAAGCTGCAATTGAATGAATTAGATGAGCTGCGGGATGAAGCCTATGAGAATGCGGTAATTGTTAAAAACCGAACGAAAGTGCTCCACGATAAACACCTTATGCGCAAGACTTTCAAACCTGGCCAACATGTTTTGCTTTATGACACTCGGTTATACTTCCATCCCGGCAAGCTCAAATTTAGATGGAAAGGGACGTTTTTGGTACGCATCGTATATCCGCACGGTGCGGTAGATCTAGAAAACCCGTAGGACGGTACACTGTTTAAAGTAAACGGACATCGACTCAAACCGTTCCTCACTGCGGACCCGTCGAAGGAGCTCCTGTTTTTGCAGGAGCCAATTTATACCGACTGATCTTCCTCCATTTACCCCAAATTTTCGATCATCTAGCCAAAACATTATTTCAAACAAGTTTGGGGGAATGTATCATTTGTAATTTTATAAATACAAAATAACATAAAAAAATAAAAATTTGAAAATAAATTTTTTTGGGTATTTTTGTAAATTTCCAGTTTTAAATAGAATAAAAAAATAATAAATAAGGGAGTGCCGACAATTTGACCTTATTGGTGTAGCCTGACAGTGAGGACACTGTCAAGTTTAAGTTTGGGGGTGTGCTCGGTAAGTTTTCTTTCTTCTCATTCATATGTATATTTTTGTATTTGCACACTTATTTTAAAACCCATAAAAATTGAAAAATTTTAAAAATTATAAAAATTTAAAAATATCAATTTTAGCCATATTTGACTTAAGTTCAACATGACGGTTGAATAGTAGGGAAAAACTAGATCCTAAACTTAGTAAATTAAAAACCCTAAAAATAACCTTTCTTAAAATTTAACGGTAGAAAATTTATGTCTTTGTAGTTTATTTAGAAATAGGCAAATTTTGAGTTCACTTCTTGTGCTAAGTCAAAATAAAAGAAGAGTATTGATATTTTTATTAAAGTGTATGTCTGAAAAATAATTTCTAAGTTTAAGTCTAAATTCTGAAAATATATACCCTACAAATTGCACAAACACGAACCTTGAAACTTGGACTAGTAGAGGAGACCTTGAAATGCACTTGTCTAAAATCCTTAGTATAAAGGAAAATAAAAGTATAAGTGTGAATAAAGAGATATAAAAAAATGAATACTGGTTTTGTAATTACTTAAGGCTGCGTAAAATAAAAATATATTTAGCAAGGGTGCTTTATCACCTAGCGCCTTAGACCAACTGGTTTAGGAGTCACTGCTAAAGCCTTAGGTGTTACAAGACTAGGAATTACGTCTTAATGTGCAAACACATTTTGTAATCGGTCGTTAGTACCTCAAGAAGTATTAACGGTCGCATGAAAGATGTGTGAGCAATTTCATATAAAAATTCACCAACTAAAAGTACTTTGGACGATGGACAAGAGTATAAGAGGTTGAATTGAATTTCCAAGTGTAGGGGTGATACATACACACACGTAGGGGTATATGATTGGGGTTTAGATAAGAGATAAGAATGAAATATAGGACTTATATCTTTAGTAGAGATGATAAAAATTCCTAAGTTGAGATGGAACCTAGAAGGAAAACTCAAAAGATGCTAAAAGCTAAATAAATCAACAGAACATATACAATCTTAAGTTAAATGATAAGGAAGCGTGAAAAATACGGGTTGATAATTTCTGAGTTGAAGATAATAGAATTTCTTTCTAGAAAACCGAATTGAAAAATGAAAGTCAATAGGCCAAATTGATAGGATTTTGTGGGTAGTATCCGCTGAAAACCCTCAGGAGACAGCACTCCTCCTACTAGGGACACCTAGAAGTTTAACGGCTTGTTGCACGAGCTCAGAGCAATCGAGTTTCCCTACGAAAGTGAGATTAGGTTTTTTTTTCGAGAATAAAACTAGTTTTGCTCGAGAACGAGCAAAAGATAAGTTTGGGGGTATTTGTTCATATCATAATTTTGCATTATTATATTCCCCATTCTTATCCATTCTGCAAATAAATAGGTGCTTTTGATCAATATCTGCTAAATAGTTGCAGGTTACAGGTTCTCGGAACAAAATAGTGAAAATGATGAAAAGACGCTACAAAAGTGAGACTACGACTAACAAATAGAGAATCTTTATCATGCCAACAGTTTGAAGAACAAACGAAAATCAATGAACAATTTCAAGATTCAAGACTTCAACACGAAGCGAACGGTAAAAGTCCACAATATTATGGACTGTGGAAATCTGGAAGAAATTAGAAGACATTCTGAAGAACCAAATAAGGAAAGTAGAAGGAAAATGCAACTTGAAACTGTACAGAAGAATTCAGCCAGAGAACCCTCCATATGGCCGCGGATCCACGGCCATGATAAGCCCGTGTCGGTGCAATCTTGTCGGTGATGGCGGTGCGTTGACCAGGCTTCTCAGGGTAGTTTTGTAAATGTAGATAGGGATCAGATGTAAACTCTAGGGTTTCTATAATCTATAAATAGGAACCCTACAGCTCTTTTTGAAGTATGCATCTTCTTATGCCTCTTTTTAATTCCTAATTTCAGAATTTTTATTCGTTGTAAATGTTTGAAGAGTGCATCAAATAAAAAGTAAGTTTTTCTTTTCTATGTCTTAGTTTAATTTCTTTTCTGCCTTAGTTATTTAGATAGCAATTTTAATTATCTGCCGTAGTTGTTAAATTAAAAACAAACAAAAAATGTCTTTTTTTATCAATTCCCTAATGAGTGAGTAGTTCCTTACTTGTTAAGGTTATGAATGGGGAATGTTTGAGAGATGAAAATCTCTCACCCCTTTCTTGCCCATTATACATTTTAATAGGACTCTATGCATACATACACACACCGCTCACTACAGCACCCTATCCTAAGAGATAGCGGTGATACCATAGTTAAAGACTGGTTGTGTATGTTTTCCATGAAGGTTAGGGTAAGAGTTAAGAAAGGACGGAGAAGGACCTAGAGGAAGAAACCTAGTTTCTTCCCAATCGTGCTAATCCCCTTTGTTAATTATTACCTTAACACCTAAATAGTTCTTAATTAGGGCATAGAAAGAGGTGAGACATATAGACTTTCCAAACTTAAGCTAAACCTAACCCTAGCAAGGTTTTAATCTTAATCAAACTCATTTCAGTTTTTAGTGATAATCAATCCTACCATAATTGGAATTAACTCATTAGAACAACTAGAAAATACACAAAATCCCTGTGGACCGACCCGTACTCAACCGGCTAGCTACCAAGCGACACCGTTCTTGATTGCGGTTAACTATTCTGTAATTTATTTTTTAAAAGCGAAAGCGCACCAAACTTCTTACAATCACCTCGCTGAAGCCCTTGCCCTCACTTGGCATGAGGCCCTCGACGCCGTCAAGGCCCTGATGCCGGAGTTTCCTGATGGCCAACTCCGGGGTGAGTACCCCCTCGAGGGTGAGGCGCAGGGGAATCCCCCCGGAAGCACTGCCGGGGGAAAGTCCCCTGGTGGGAGCGTTGGGGAGAAGTCGGTCGCCTCGGCTCCCAGCGCCAAGGCTCCTGCAGTGGGCACTGACCTTCAAGCCGCCACCTCGGTTGTCGTGGTAGAAGCGGAGCTCATCGAGGTTCTCTCCGGCCCCGAGACCTGAACCTCCTCGCCTCACCATTTTCTTTTGTGCTGAAATTTTGTAAGCCTCCGGGCGTTTTTGTAAGGCTGGGGAGCCCATAATACCTCTATAAAGACTTCCTACTTTTGTGAATGAAAATCATTTTGTAGGAATCTTTGCGCACGTATTTTCCCTTTGTTTGTGGTAAAATATCCATTTGCGCGGTACTGCTTTCATGATATGTTAGGTCGGAGATCATTTTTCATCTGGCGATCACACGTCGAGTTGAATTCAACCGTTTGCCAAGTGTGCAAAGACCAGTGCAAGGTCGGTATCTCCATGGCCCCGAAGTCATGGTGGGGATCACTTAGTAAAGATGTGTAGGAAGTCACTCTCTGAGGACGGATCGAGCAGGGAAGCTGCTCGATGGCCTCTTGATGAGGGCTTTGATCCTTGGCGTCGTTGGGTAGGAGATTGCCAGCCAAGGATGGACCGAGTAGGGTCTCTTCTTGGCTGCCTCTTGATGAGGGTTTTGATCCTTGGCGTCGCTGGGTAAGAGATTACCAGTCAAGGATGGACCGAGCAGGGAAGCTGCTCGGTGGCCTCTTGATGAGGGCTTTGATCCTTAGCGCGGGAGGGCAAGGAGTTGCCTGCTAAGGATGGACTGAGCAGGGTGGCTGCTCAGTTGCTTCTTGATGAGGGTTTTGATCCTTGGCGTCGTTGGGTAATATATTACCAGCCAAGGATGGACCGAGCAGGGTGCTGCTCGGTTGCCTCTTGATGAGGGCTTTGATCCTTGGCGTCGTTGGGCAAGAGATTACTGACCAAGGATAGACCGAGCAGGGAAGCTGCTTGGTGGCCTCTTGATGAGGGCTTCGATCCTTAGCGTAGGAGGGCAAGGAGTTGCCTGCTAAGGATGGACCGAGCAGGGTTGCTGCTCGATTTCCTCTTTATGAGGGCTTTGATCCTTAGCGCAGGAGGGCAAGGAGTTGCCTGCTAAGGATGGACCGAGCAGGGAAGCTGCTCGGCTTTGCGTGGTTCGGTCTAACCTTCCTTGGTGTGTGAACATCGGGAAGAGTGACCATCGCGGACGACACGTGTCAGGAATGCATGGGGGAGATGAAGCATTTCGAAGAGTCGCATCAGTTCCGCACGTGGCGGTGCAGTATTGGAGTAATTTGGATGGATCCCAGGATTCGTGCCCATGCACGCGCGAATTTGGGTCCTTAGGGATGTTGTTTGGGGTTATAAATAGAGAAGGGTATGTTTCCCATACTTAGGTTTGCATCCCGAAACATAATAATGGACGGATTCCCTTTCTCCATTTCCAAGATCATTTCCTTCGAAGATGTATATTTGTATGATCAGCAGAGCTCTGAGGAGACGTTGCGGGTGGTGGTTCGGCGTGTGGAGGATCATGTCGGCCGCTTGCTTCCCCGGCAATCACCCCTGCTCTAGTTGCTGATGTATTCGATTTGGAAGGCGTCGCCGGGGCTGGACAACCCCTTGTCCGAACAACTGAAGGATAAGACGGTTGGCAAGCTGAGATCGCTATGCCGTCTCAGCCCGATCTTGATGTGTTGTCGGGATCGCTCAGTGGCACTCGTCCTCGAGTGTTACCGACTGAGGCATCTCGCCGATGGGTGCCCGCCCGTAGAGTCTTCCGGCCCGTCCGTGGCCTCGAGAGTTCGCGGACAGCATCAGAGGCAGAGGTCCGAGGCGGCCAGGGCTCGGCTGACGGCTGTTTCTTCGGAGTACCACGAGCAATGTTTCTTGCACCCCTTCCCCTGCTGTTGTAAGAAATTTTCTTTTTCATTTTGATGTAAGGCTGAGGAGCCTATAATACCTTTCGAATAAATAAAATTCTCCTTTCTGCGATGCTCTATTGTTTCCCTCTTATTATTAAATAAAAAGAACTTTAGAAAGATTTACATCGCTTTTGTTAAAGAAGAAATATACATTCGTAGATATTCTTTTCAGAGGTACAGCTTGAGTTTTTCGGCGTTGTAAGGCCGTGGAAATTTGCGACCATTCGCATCTTGTAATTGATAGGCTCCGCCGGACAGGACTTCGGAGACAAGGAAGGGACCCTCTCATTTCGGGGAAAACTTATGCAGCTTTCCTTGATCGACGAACTCGTTCCGCCTTAGGACTAAATCTCCGATTTTGAAGAAGCCACGTTTGACCCGTCCATTATAGTAGCGGGCGGTTTGCTGTTGATAGGCGGAAGCTCTGATCTGAGCCCGGTCCCGCTTCTCCAATAACACGTTCAGATTAGTCCGGAGAGCCGAGGTGTTGGTTTCATCCTCGAAGTGCTCGCCCCTGTGGCTGGGCAGCCCGATCTCCGCTGGGACCATTGCCTCAGTGCCGTAGCAGAGGCTGAAAGGGGTCTCTTCGGTGGGGGTCTTCTTCGACGTGCGCAAGGCCCATAAGACCCGGGATAGTTTCTCGACCCAATTGCCTTGGCGTCCTTCTAGGCCTGTTCGAAGACCTCGTAAGACGTCTCGGTTATCGACCACGGCCTGCTCGTTGCATTGGGGATGTGCGACCGAGGCAAACTTCATAAGGATATGGTATTCGCTGCAGAATTCCTTAACATTTTTGTTTTCGAAATTTGTCCCGTGGTCGGTGATGATACACCTCGGGATACCAAACTGGAATATTACGCTATTCTGTAGGAACTTGATAATCGTGGTGGCATCCGGTTTTCTGATGGGGACTGCCTCGATCCACTTTGTAAAGTAGTCCACTGCGACGAGGATGTACTTGTGTCCGCCCGTACCTGTAGGGAACTGGCCTATCATGTCCATTCCCCACTGGGCAAATGGCCAGAGGGAGGTTAGGGCTGTTAGCTCGGTTGCTGGAAGTCGAGGTATGCTGCCATGGAGTTGGCAGCTTTTACACCTCCTGATGAGCTTTTGGGCGTCATGATGAATCGTCAGCCAATAGTACCCTTGGAGTAGTGTCTTCTGGATTAAATTGCGGGCCCCTTGGTCTGCGCCGCCGACCCTTTCGTGAATCTCACGAAGGACGTAGTCGGCCTCGTAGGGGTCGACGCACCGGAGCAGGGGTTGAGTGAAGGATTTCTTGGAGAGGTTCCCATTGCTCCAGACGAAATGGTGAGTTTTGGCTCGGAGGCGGCGGACTTCCCCTCGATCTTCTGGGAGTGTACCTTTCTTCAGGAATTCCACGAGGGTCTTCCTCCAATCCCGGTCTTCTTCCAGGGCTGTGTACACTTGAAGTGGCGTCACCCCGTCTTCCACGCTGGGCCATGGCAAGACCTCGAAGAGGTTGTTCCTCTTGTTGTTGGCCGTATAGGATGAAGCCAGCTTACTCAAGGCGTCGGCCTGGACGTTTAGCTATCTGGGGATCTGCTCCACCTGTACTTCGTCGAAGTCTTTTCGTAATCTTCTAACCTCGACCAGATACTTCACCATCAGAGGCTCCCGTGCCTCGAATCGGCCGGTCACTTGGCCAACGACTAGGGCGGAGTCGCTGCGGATCCGGATCGTTTTCAGCCCCACTCCGGAGCCTATCCGCAGTCCGTCCAGCAAGGCCTCATATTCCGCTGCATTATTTGAGGCTTTGAACCCGAGCTTCAGAGAATACTCCATCTCTGTCTTGTTCGGGCCCCGAATGATGAGACCGGCACCACAACCTTCCTCGGTTGAGGACCCATCGATGTAAAGGATCCAATCAGGGACGGAGTCGGGCTTCTCATCGACTGAGGGTTAAACTCCGGGGGCCAGCGTGGACTCCGGCTCTTTACTGGAGTTGGTGCACTCGACGATAAAATTGAGCAGGGCTTGTGCCTTGATAGCCTGCCTCGAGCAGTATTTTATGTCGAACTGGGACAACTCCTACCTCCATTTCTCCAAACGTCCAGAGGACTCGGGGGAGCCGAGGAAAGCCCCTAAAGGCCGCTCGGTAAGAACGAGGATGGTGTGCGCCTGGAAATAATGTCGTAGTTTTCTTGAGGCCATGATGAGCGCCAAGACGATCTTCTTTATGGCTGGGTACTTCGTTTCCGCGTCCTTGAAGACATGGCTCACATAGTATACCGGCTTCTGGACTCACTTGACCTCTCGGACGAGCACCGAACCTGCATCTTGGTCGGACACCGCTAGATATAGCGATAGCTCGTCCACTTCAACTGGTTGGGTGAGCAGCGGGGGAGTCGCAAGGTGCCTGTTTAATTGCTCAAAGGCGGTCTGGCACTCCTCTGACCATTCGAACCTTGGTATCTTCCTTAGATCTTTGAGGAACGAGAGGCACTTCTCCCCAGACCTTGACATGAAACGACTCAGAGCGGCTACCCGCCCTCTTAGCCGCATGATTTCGACGTTAGTCTTAGGCCCTGCCATGTTGAGGATGGCGCTGATTTTCTCCAGGTTAGCCTCGATTCCATGGTGGGTGACTATGAAGCCGAGGAACTTTCCACTGGTGACCCCAAATGTGCACTTGGTAGGGTTCAGTTTCATCTTGTATCTGCGGAGGACGTCGAAGGCCTCGTCCAGATCCTTGGCGTGTTCATCTGACGAGGTTGATTTGACGAGCATGTCACCGACGTAAACCTCTATATTCCTGCCGATTTGTGGCTTGAACATCCGATTAACCAAGCGTTGGTATGTAGCTCCGGCGTTTTTGAGGCCGAAGGGCATCACCTTATAACAGTATACCGGCGTTTTTGAGGCCGAAGGGCATCACCTTATAGCAGTATACCCCCCGGCTATTGTGAATGCGGTATGATCCTCGTCCGCCGGATTCATACGGATCTGGTTGTAGCCGGAGAACGCATCCATAAAGCTAAGTAGCTCGTGGCCTGCCGAACTATCGATGAGCTGATCTATCCGAGGGAGGGGATAGTTGTCTTTCAGGCAGGCCTTGTTGAGGTCGGTGAAGTCGACGTACATGCGCCACCTCCCGCTAGACTTTTTAACCATGACTACGTTCACCAACCATTCCGAGTAAGGCATGTTCCGAATGAAGTTGGCGGCGATGGCCTGTCCACCTAGTCCTCGATCGCTTTTTGTTTGATCGGGGCTAAGCTTCGTTTTTTCTTCCTGACGGGTCGGACCGTAGGGTCCACTCCGAGCTTATGTGATATGATTTTAGGGTCGATCCCAGGCATGTCGGCAGGCGCCCAGGCGAACACGTCAGAGTTATTTCTGAGGAAGTGGACCGGATCGTCTCGCTGAGTCCCCTTTGAGAGTGACCCAATCTGGACAGTTCGTTCATTGTCCCCTTCTACGAGGGGGACTTCTGTTAGTGGCTCCATCGGGGTTCCTCGGACCTCTTTTTGCTCATCTCGAGTATCCAGCGAACCCTTGATATCATCCTCGCACTCGAGGTCATTGTTTGTCCGCTCAGACGTAGATGTTGCAGTGAAGCAAAACTTTGCAGTTTTTTGGTCCCCGTAGGCCCGACCTATCCCGCCTTGGTCGAGCGGGAACTTTATTGCTAGGTGGTAGGTCGATATCTGGACGCGGAGGGTGTTCAGTGTCGGGCGACCTAGGAGGACGTTGTAGACCGATGGAATTCTCGCGACGATAAACTCCACAGGCACGGTGCGCGTACGGCTTGCTTCTCCGATGTTAAATTAGAAGGTGATTACCCCTTCCGCCGGGATGGAGTAGTTAATGAACCTCGACAGGATATGGGCGGGCGGTCTTAAGTCTGACGGGGTGAGTCCCATACGCAGAAAGCAGTCATAAAAGAGAATGTCCGCCGAGCTTCCCGACTCGACCAATATCCTCTGCGCTTCGTAGCGGTGGACTCGGGCTGTGATCACCAGTGGGTCGTTGTGAGGCAGGGATATCCCTTGGAGGTCCTCGTCGAAAAATATGATTGGCTTGGCCACTTTAGCCCTCTTCCTTGGGTGGTTGCTAGTTCCCTCGACCAGTAGGGGGCATTGCGTTTTGTCGGTCCCCGTCATACCCCCTACTGACACGACCATGATTTGGCCGATTGTCAACTCACCGGAAGGGGGATGGTGATCTTGTTCACGGTCGGCTTGCCTCTTGTCTCGCAAGTACCTCGCTAGGTGCCCCGAGCAGATCAACTCCTCGATATAGTCTCAGATCTGCTTACAGTTCTTGGTGGGGTGACCCTGCGACCTGTGGAAAGCGCAATAGGGGCCCCGGGTACGCTTTGCCGCCCTATTCGAGACCAGGGGAGTTTGAAGAACCTCTCGCCCTTAGCCTCCTCCAATAGTACCGTCTGAGAGACGTTAAGCGGGGTGTACTCCTGAAATTTCGGGGAGCAGGGCTTTGGCCGCTCAATCTTCTTTTTCTCCTCCCTGGCCCTTTTCTTCTGATCGGCTTGCTCTGTCCGGGGCAGGTTGGCGTTCACCTCAGACTCAAGCTGGATCTCACGTTCGGTCCAGGCCTTTACCTCGGCCATGGTCTTAGGTTGCACTAATGCAAAGGAGCGTAGCCACTCCTGTGCCTAAGATCCGACCTAAGGGCCGTAATGACTGTCTCGTCCCGGTGCTCTGGGACCTTAAGGAGAACATTGTAGAAGTGGGTGATGTATCCTCTGAAGGATTCTTTGTCCCCACTCTTTATGGTGAAGAGATGATCAACGGTCCGCTTCTGCCGTCTGTTCCGGACGAAATGACCGAGGAACTGGGTGGCGAGCTCATCGAAGGCAGAGATTGAGCATGGCGCGAGTCCTCGGAACCAGTCTCGTCCAAAGCGGATGAGAGTGGCGGGGAAAGCGCGACATTGCGCGGCATCGGAATTGTCCTGGAAACTCATCCCGGCCGTGAACACATCCAAATGGTCTTTTGGGTCAGACTTCCCATCGAAGAGAAAGACCTTTGGGGGCTTGTTCTGGGAGGAGACATAGATAGCGAGTAGCTCTTTGGTGAAAAGCTTCGTGAAAGAGTCGGCGGCATATTTAGCCCCATCGCTTGAAGGGCGATTTTCTCGATGCATGCCTTCGATGTTCTTCTCGAGGGCGTCGAGTCGGTCGTGGTATCCCGATGATTTGGCATACTCTGATTTATGGCCTCTGCTGCCGGAGACCTATGCCTAGCTACGGCCCTGGTTCTGTTCGATGAGGTTCCTTAGGTCTCCTGGCAAGGTCTTCTTTGAGCTACCGTGGTGAGCCCCGTCCTCACGACCCCGTCAAGGGAGGGGTTGCCGGTCATGCCTGGGTGCAGGCGAGCTGACCAACACCTCCTCGGGAAGGACAGGAGCGCGATGGGCCTCAGGGTGGGGTACTCTGGCTAGAGACCTCGGTGTTGAGGTGTGTGGCGCCCAGCGGGTCATTGAACTGGTCGCCAGAGAGGATCTGCGTCCGCCGGAGACAGCGAGGCGGTGCTCGGTCATGCCGACATAGGCACGTCTTCTCTCCCTCTGTAGGGGTCTCGGCCCTGAGGTGGGGGAGCGGCGACCTGGGGAGTTTTCCTGGTCGTTTGGACACGGATGAGTGCATCCACGACGAACGCGAGCTGGTCTATCCGAGCAGATAGGGAATGAATGGTGTTCGGGGGAAGAGGGGATCCTCCCGCGTCTCCACTGTGAGGAGGGCGACAGCTGGTGCTTGGATCATCGCGATGATCGCTCGCCATGAAGTCGAGATCGAAAGATGAACTTTCGTTGAGTGGAACTAGCGTTTCCCACAGACGGCGCCAACTGACGGAGATCTGGATCTCCTTCAGATGTTTTCTTCTGTTGATCTGCAGCGAGTGGAGACGAGCGGCTGGGATTGAGTTGGGAGGTTGCCCCCTGGAGCGTGTGGATCTCGATGGGCTTGATGTGGTTGAGGCCAAGCTACCTGCAAGGAAGTCCCGGGGTGGTTGCACCACCGAGGACGCTCCGACGATCAAGTTAGGTGGGCTAAATGGGCAGAGTAACGGCCTATTGGGGTAAAATTGGCTTACCTGAGTCGTCTGAGAGAGGGGTTTATATAGTGGCAGCCATGGGCAGGCGGGCGCGAGATTCACGCCGGCCATTACACCCCTGACGTTACGCCTGCGTAAAAGGCGGGTACCCCATTAATGACGAGATATGCTTGTTAATGGGGGAACGCGATGGCGTGGAACGCGGGATCATGGACGGCGAATATCTCACGTCTGGCTAGATTCGCGGAGCCATGGCAAAGACGCCTGTGATCAGTGCTGTGGGTCGGTCGATAAGACCGAGGAAGCTAGGCTCGGGAACGAGCGGGAGGCCGAGCGAGCTTGGTCTGTGATAGCTCGAAGGCGAGCTAGGGGGCTGAGCGAACTCAGCGTGTGGGAAGGTTGGGAGGCGAGCCGACGGTTGTTTGTAAGGCGAGCATGGGAGTGGTCTCGAAGGCCACCGAAGGTCGGGAACATCCTCAGGTCGAGGGCTCGGGGCATGCTTCTAATGTACCGTTCATAATCCTTTCTCATAGGTTTTGGGACACGTCACTTGCCACGTGTCATGATCTGGGGAAACCCCGGTATCGAGCATTATCGGTAATGAAGTTTGAATAGTGTGGTTTTATTAATTGAAAATCTTCATGTCATTACTTTCGGCAAAAAGAATAGGATAACTTGCATAATGAGGTTTAAATAGTGAATTAAATTTATTAATTAACAATCTTTGACCCCGACTTGGAATAGGATTAGAATGGGAGTGTTGTTTTCGTTTGAGCTCAGTTCAATTGGTAGCATAGCTTGGATTCTTAAATTGGATTCTACTGGAGTTTAAAAACATCTGTGAACCAAAATTTGGGGATGCTTTTTCATTGCTCATGCACTGGAAAAATTATTCCATATGCCGGCTATATAATTTCTCCATGCATTGGGAATAGGAAAAAGATTTTATAATTATACAAGTGTTGTCGCAACATTATTCCTTTATTTGGTTGAAATATTATTCTGACTACATGTTTTGCAACATATATGTTTGTATGAAGAAGGCTCTTGCGCAGCGGAAGCGAGAATCAAATGCGGAATACAAAATGAAAATTTTCGTGCGAGCATAAGGGATCAAAACCTAGAAATCTTTTCAAACACTAAACTAGCGAACTAAAACTAACAAGCTAGCTACTAGGATGTGTAACACCCTAATTTGATCGTACGTATTTTTAATGATGTTAATTAGTACTTTGAGTTTCTTTTAATTATTATTGTTTGGGTTGTGTTTGGTGTTTGGACAGTATGTGTGATTATCGTTTCCGACCCGCTTGCGTGAAATACGTTATGAGTTGATAGTTAGACAGAGTATACTTTATTGATATTTAACCATAGAATATATCTATATAAATCTTGGATATACACTATTTAATATATATATATATATATATATATATATATATATATTCTGGTAGCCATACGTTGTGTGTATTTTATATTAATTATTAGTATGCTTTTATCCTATTTAAATATCCCATGATATTTTATTGACAGTTATCTATTACATATAAATCCTAAACATCCTAAAATAATGTGTATAATATGTTAGCTTAGGATATTTTTTTTCTAGCCATTATATTTATGGTTTAAGTAGGCTACGTATGTGTATATAACTTCTGGATATATTTTTGAGATTTAGTAGAGACAGATCGAGAATTATAATGTCTTTATAGAATATTATTTAGTTAAAAGAGTTATAAACACACACACACATAATATACATATACCTAATATAAAATAAAAATATATTTTTTAAAAACCCATCTCTCTCTTCCTCATCGTCTCTCTCTCGCCCCCGTTCTCAACGCAAGCGCACCCACGCCATCATCAACCTCACCCTCATTGCCTCCACGTCTCTACCTTCGACCACTATCATTTCTTTCATCTCCCTCGATCCCTCTAAAAACGAGAAACGTTTGCCTCACCTCGCCTTCGACGCCTCCGGCCACCACCCGAGAACTCATCTCCTTCCATCATCCTCTTTGAAACCTACCTTCGATCATCACCAAACACCCCAGCGCCCTCTCTCCGATCACCTTGAACCCACCTCCTCGCTTTCGTCACAGCAACCATCACCCAGTTGGGTTCCGCAGCATCGCCACTGGGTTTCGAGAGGCATCGACCATGCCGTTTTAAAAAAATTTGGCGCGCTAAAGAACCCTAACCTAGAATCTTAACTAGAGAATTAGACGAAACTAGAATTTAAACATCTTTACATTTAAATGAAAAGGAATACAACCTTTGTAGACCGGTCCTTCACTTCAATAGCTCCGTGTAGTAGTCCCTTCACTCCAAGTAATGAACTCCCGGACTCTAGAAAGGCTCCACAAGATGAAAGAAACAAGCTTGCTTGAAATCTTCGAGGCCGAAGATGATCTATGTCGAGGAGACACCAACTCAAGCTATCTCTTCACTAATATGGAATTAGTGAAGTAAACACTCTAAACTAAATGACTAGTCTTGCAGAGGATGATGAAGTGGGTTTTTTGCTCACTTTAGAAATATTTTTCTCACTCATTTTCTTCATCTCCCAATAGCTAGAGAGCTTGAGGAAGGAGATGAAGAAAAGTAACTATGGAAAAAGTCAAGTGTAGAATGGCAACCATGGGTGAGTTAATATCATATACTAACTCATGTAGAGACTAAATCATGGCTAATCATAATGGTTGGATTAATAAATATCTTAAGTAAAACAAAATTAGTGGGCTTAGTCAATGATTCTACAGGTTTACACTAAGCATCAACCATGACTAATTTCCACTCAATTTTGAATTACTTTAAATAATAAAACCCTTCATTATGTTAATCATGGTGTGAGTCTCATACACCCATGTCTCATGTATCGTCTAGCATGACACAAAAGAATGTACATTAATATATATCACACATATACTAAGTGTACACAAGTGAGAAAAAGAAATCTTAAGTGAGATGATATTAGCTAATGTAAGATAATATATCAAATATATAATTATACATTATATTATTAAATCAACACTTGATTTAATAATCCGGCTATATGACATACAACCGACTAATATCAAATGTATCAACTTATCGAATCAACACTTGATCCGATAACCCAGCTATATCACATATAGCCGACCGATATCACATATCGCGAGAATAGAATACTGTATCACATACTCGTATTAATCTCGGTCCCGCACATATCACATATGTGCTCCTACTTCATTTCGCTTGAGCCAGGAAACCTCTATGTAGGACTCTAAAGACTCGTCAATACGCCGGCAGTAGGTAGTGATCATATCGGTCACCCACAAGCCGTCGGCGGTCTGCTAAACGTAACGGCCACCCGGATATTGAGTGAAGAAGATCAACAAACAAGTCTGCTCATACTCCTGCGAATCCAATCAGTAACACTACCGTACAGTCTGGTCTCTTCGTCAGATATGTCGCATATCACAGCCTGGGGATGGTAAACGTCAAACCCCAATAGCCTGATAAGTCATGCCGATGTGAGGCCTATAACGGTTCAAGAAACTACTGATACTTACAAGTAGATCTCAGCAACCATAGCCAGGGATTTCCTTTTATGGCCAATCAAGCATAGCGCAACATCAACCCCCAATACCGGGAGAGACGAAATCCCCTCCTGTCGCTCATTGCCTCCATGTGACTCGGGACTGTACCCAAAAACCACCATTTTGCATAATCTCTTGAACGTGGTAAGGTGGAAATCAAAGCACAGTGGGAATCATACAAGACTCTATGACGATCTCGGGTCGACAGACTAACCTGTACCAGTGCTACCAGAGAACTGCTATCTAACGATAGGTATAATACCATCTAGGAGTTCTTGGCGAGTCCGTCCAGTGTACCCAGTCTCCACTGAGCACCCGTATACCATCTCTGATGTCAAACACTAATGGATATAGGATCATCCATCACCCATCACATGGGTTGAGAAGCGTATACACTAGTCTACTATGGAATATCGATGCCCTGTCTCAATACTCCCATGACTAGGAATATTTGAATGATGTACTTACCGACTACCTCTGCCCCACTAGTATGATCTGCATCATAATCTTGGTAGTCAAGTACACATCCTAAGGGCTTTATCAACATGTAATAGAGAGACCATAAGTGTACTTGTTAAGATAAAGAGCAACCAAATAGTATACTATCATGTCGAGCAAGAAATTCCTCCCTATATATGTCCAAGCATCCACTATAATATACATCACATGTATAAAAATGGTTTTTAGGGCATACATATAACTAACAATCTCCCACTTGCACTAAAGTCATTTGTTGTAGTATCTCATACTCAACGCCCCATAAAAGTCTCTCTAAGGAAAAGCCTCTATGAGTGGATCTGCCGTGTTATCCTTTGCGTCAACTCTCCTTACCTTGATCCCTTGGAGATCAACCACCTCCCTGATCAGGTGATACTATCCTCAGAATATGTCTGGATCACTGATGGGACCGGTGTTTCTAGGCCAAAGCCACAACTCTATTGTTGTCACAATAACAATTATTGGACGCTCAATTGTAGGAACCATGTTCATCTCATGAATAAGAAATATCCAGACATCCATTTTGGTAGTATCGTTGGTAGCGATGTATTCAGCTTTTATCATCTAGTTTGCCACAGTATATATGTTGGAACTCTTCCAACATACCATCCCTCCACTGAGGGTAAAGACAAAGCCTGTGACTGAATTTCAGTCGACCTTATCACTCTGGGAGCTGGAATTGGTAAAGGACTCCCACTGGAGTTCACCGTTACCAAACACCAAGAACATTTCTTTAGTGCTTCTCAAGTACTTAAGAATGTCCTACTTAGCTATCCAGTGATTCTCCCAAGATCCGATTGATTCCTAATCACTACACCTAGTGAGTTAGCTATATCTGGTCTGGTACATAACATCACATACATGATAGAGCCTACTGCTGAAGCATAGGGTATCCCTTACACACGAGCTCTCTCCAAATCAGTCTTATAAGACATCTTTTTGGAGAGAATGATCCCTGAGTAGGTGAGAGAACCAACACGCTTAGAATCTTCCATACTAAACCCCTTTAGTACGGTGTTAATGTACCTGGATTTAGAACACTCCCAACATCCACTTAGATCTATCACCATAGATCATAATCTATAAGACGTAGTAGGTATCATCCAGATCTTCCTTGGAGAATCCTCGTGATAAGAGGAGCTTGACCGAGTGTAGCATAGGAAACCATTTCCTATCAAGAGTATGTCATCTGTGTACAATACGTGGAGGACAACCTTACTCTCTACAACCTTCTTGTATATACAAGGTTCATCTACCTTTTTGATGAAGTCAAACTCTTTGACTGCCACATCAAAACAGATGTTCCAACTCCGCGATGTGTGCTTTAATCCTGATGGACTTAAGCATAGCCACTGGAGAAAAGGTTTCATCAGAATCCACACTTGGTTGCATGATGAGAACCTTTTACTATAAGTCTAGCTTTGAAAGTCTCAATTTTTCCATTTACACCAAGAATCTTCTCAAGATCCATTTGCTGCTGATGAGTTTTACCTCTTCAGGTGCAACATTCAAAGTCATACTTTGTTGGTATAATTATATTCCATCTCTGATTGCATAGCATCTAGCCATTTCACAGAGTCCCCACTCGTGATGGCCTGTCTGAACCTAGTTGGGTCATCATCTACCATGATGTAATCCTCGCTCCTACCGTCACCGAGGAAACCGTAGTATCTCTTAGGTGGATGAGGAACCCGACCAGATTCACGGAAAGGCTGGGCTTCGTTGGAGACTATTGAATCCTTTGGTTTCACCAAATCATAAGCTGTTAGTTTGTGCAGCTGGAACTCCTTCCAGTTCTACCTCATGACCACTAATTTCTTCACAAGAAATCCCTTTTCTAAAAAGGTGACATGCTGAGAAACAAAACAACTTTTTCTCCTCAGTGAGGTAGAAGATATTCCCTCGCAAATGTTTGGGATATCCAACAAATTTATACAGAACTGACCTTGCCTCGAGCTTGTCCGGATTCTGCCTTTCAACATAGGCCGGACAACCCCATATCTTAATTTGTTTAAGACATAGTCTCTTTCTATTCCATATCTCATATGTAGTGGTAGGCAATGATTTGGATGGAATCCCATTCAATAGGTATGCAGCTTCTTAAGTGCATAACTCCCAAAAGGAAACAGGCAACTCAGCAGTACTCATCATAGAGCGCGTCATATCTTATAGGGTGCAATACCTCCGCCCCGATATACCGATATGTTGTGGTGTATACGAAGGAGTAAGCTGAGAGAGAATCCCTATTCTCCTTTTAAATAACCCAGAAACTCCATTCCCAAGTATTCTGCTCCCCGATCACATCGAAGGACTTAATACTTCTACCCATTTAGTTTCTCAATTTCAAGCTTATATTCCTTGAATTTCTCAAAAGTTTCAGACCCGTGTTTCAACAGGAATACATGTCTGAATCTTGAGAGATCGTCGATGAATGTAATGAAGTATAAAGAACCAACCCTGGCATTTGTAAACATAGGACCGTATACATCATCATGTATCCGTCCCAAGAGTTCAGTAACTCTTTCTTTGTTTCCAGTAAACAGAGTATTGGTCATTTTATCTTTGAGACAAGACTGGCAAGTAACATAAAATGAAAATTCGAACAGATTCAAATATTCATCCTTATGTAACTTAGTTAGTCGTGTCGTATTGATATGACCTAGTCTACAATGCCACAAGAAGGATTCGTTCATTTCTGAACTACTCCTCTTGTATGTGTTCTACATACTTTGAACCATGGTTTGATTTAGAACGTATATGCCATTTCATAACGTGCTTGATCCAATCAACTCTTGATTAAGGAAAATGTTCACAACATTATCCTGCAATACAAAATTATATCCTTCTTTAATTTAATAAAGAAACTGATGTAATGTTGTATATCAGGTTCAGCATGTAATAACATTTGTTCAGAATCAATGTATTTACCATTTGGTAATACAAGGTGATATTTGCCAACTGATTTGGATACAACAATTGCATCATTCTCTAACACTTAAAGACATATCACCCAATCCCAGTTCTCTACCTTTCTGTAGCCCATGTAATAAATTACATATGTGGGATCCTAATCCGGTATCTCATACCTAGGACGTAGAGGATACTGAGAAACAGTTCTTGGTAATCGAACACACCCGAAGAATATGCATCAACATGCTCATTCCTCAATTGGGTCGCATAGGAATCCGGATATTTCTCTATTTCCTGCTTGGACTTTAACAATTATAAGATAGAGCGGAACCAACGTTCCCCAGCTCAGTATAATAAGCAGGTTCGGTCAATACATCCATATTATTATCTTTATTAAGGCATGTTATGGTCGCTACCATGAGAGAGAGAGAGAGAGAAGAAAACACTCTGCGCATGCTCTTGCTAGATTAGATTGGTTATTATTTTATCTAATCAGGATGGCTCCCACTGTTTTTATCAAATCTTCTTTCAAACCCTAAAAGGTAAGACTAGCCGGGATTAATTACACCCTACAAGTTCGCCAATCTTTCAGCCAGGCCAGTGTCGGTACTTTGAGGGAGGTTCCCCATGCTTTCGTACGGACCTAATTAAAATAAACCTCATTTTCCCCGGGGCATAACCCCGTTAACACCTTTCTAGATTCCTACTTGATCGGCTAATTGTAATGTGCAAAACTCTCCTAGGAGTAACTCTTACTCACAGTGGGTATCAGGATCCAACTATCTCATAGAAGGAATGCAATCTCATCGGGAATTTCAACACTTGAAATTCCCGATAATATTTTACCCCTATCCTCCTATGACCTTGACAATGGCCAACAAACCATAGAATGCTAGTCAAGTTGAACCCGCACATTTTATGATTGAATTAAACCCACCCGCATGACCCTTGACAAAGGCCAACAAGGTCGCACGACTACCTTAATCCAATCGCAACACATGCTCAAGCAGATAAGCACTAATCAGCTACCGCACACTACGCCTTGACAAAGGCCAACCAACGCAACACGAATACTAAATAGTTCTTATCTGAAATGACGGAGGGCTACGACAGGTTTTTAAGAAAACCCTTTGCATAATGAACTTGATATCGTTGTAGAATCGAGTGATTTTGAAAAGGAGTGTTTTTGAAGCTTTTATTAGTTTTGCTAAAGAGGTCACTCCCGGTGAAGGGATCTCAGCTCTTTCCTCATCGAATGAGGTGCTGGATATTTCACAAATACCACTATGCAAAGCATGAACTAAAAAAGAAATCAAAAACAAAACCGAGTGGGTTGTAGCATCTGCCAGTTTTGCTAAAGAGGTCACTCCTGGTGAAGGGATCTCGGCTCTTTCCTCATCGAATGAGATGCTGAATATTTCACAAATACCACCATGCAAAGCAAGAACTAGAGCTACCATTTTTTAAAATAAGATTTTACAACATTTTTAGGTTTCTTTTATTTCATTAATCTCATTAATGAAGTCCCATCAATCATGCTTCCTAAGCATCACAGAAGAAACGAAAGCAGCAATATTTATTATATATCATATATATAATATAAACATTCGTCTCATTATATAAAGTGATCACATCACAGAATATCAGCAGCAGAAGAACACATATGAAATATTAGATATACTAGGAATTCCGTGTTTTAAATTAAGCCAGTAAAAACGCGGATTCCACGGTCGTGATGAATAGCTAAACCCACATCCCTAGACCCCTACGAGAGCGGAAAGCAACCCTACCAATTCTAGAGTTAGGAGACCCGATCTCGACTCCTCGAGATGGTCTCCCACTGGACCCTAGAACCCGGTTACTTGTGCTCCCTGCCATGGGTCTATCCTAATGCGGAAAAGTAAATAATATACATCAATGGTGACATCATCCTCAACCCGGAAGTGCCCCAATAAAAGAATATTACATACAAGTTTTTAAATGAATGAAAATAAAAAAACTTTCATCTCACATAAAAAAAAACCCGGCTATTCAAACATGACGATCCAATATAACATATCACAGCAACACATAACATCACATGTCATCAACGTAAGTAAATATGCGTATCCCAATTGTTGTTGACATATAGCAACGAAACCGGCGATACACTACATATTACACTTACGGTCGCAGAAAAGAAAGTGAAAAACTACAACAATTGAAATCCGCAACCACCTTAGACATCATAAACCCAATGTATCACATACTTTGGATTTCATGCCTAACCAAATGAATTCCTTAGACATCACATACTTAACAATTATAAACCCCGCATTTTAGACGCAATATTGAAAACACTTTTCAATAACCAGTCGGGTAATTCAACAAGATTCCCGACAACCCGATCGAATGCTCGTCGGAAACATTAGTAGACGGCCGCACCCCCGATGCCATCGACGAAGTGCACTTAGGTGGAACACCGCAGACGCGAGCACCCAAACGGATACTTTTGGCGACGGGGTTCTCCTACAGTCACTTGGTTGAGGATATGGGGCATGGCTATCCAGTAAGGTTACCCAGCGAGTATTCGCATACGCTACGAGATTGCGACGGACTTTTGATCAATATCAATATCCCGTGGCAGCCGATCAAATGAGACTGAATTGCTAGATTTACAAAATCCAAATTAGTTTTCACAAAACTAAATATTGTAGATTCCAAGTATTGCATCACAATTCACGGATAGCTAGACGATGTTAAACTTTTCGATCGAATCAACAAACATCCAAAATTTTCCAAAGAGCTCAACACTTGAGTACAGTTTAAAAAACATCCAGAACATGCCACAGCACCTATGGACCAACCGTAGAAGGGTCAACCCTTGCCTCACCTATGGTGCCGCCGAACTACCACAAACCCTAGGGTTTGGTGGCGGTTCCGGCGGTTACAAAATCGAGTTAGGGTTTCGTTCTTCTAGAGAGTCCATAGAAAACACCTGCATGATTTTCTGAAGATTTTAAACTTGGAAAAATCCAACTCTTGGAAAATTTCCAGCAAGAGAGAAAATGGGTTATTGATATCCGTTTGAACTTTTAACGTCGTCTAAATTATCCGAAATGATGTTAGAATTACGACTAAGAAACACTCCGAATTGCCTTTACAGAAATATAACATCACATGAAATATCAGTAAAAATAAGCAACATCTAAAACACCAAAACACAGAGACTGGAACACCATAAAAATTTGAAGCCAAAATACATTTTAAAAACATGTGGGGCCGGTTTTTTAATGAATGCGGCCGGCCAAAATCCGGCGAGGAGGTCTCAAACTTCTGTTGTGTTCATGTTAGATCTCATGCAACATTCTGCAGTTGCTTAAAAAATTTTAGACACCTTAAAATTTTTGACAGAAACTTGGTTTTTGTTTCGAGTGTTTCGGAATTATTTCGATTTCGTAATTCTACAAATATCGTCTAATTCTTTAGCATGGCTCGGATACCACTGTTGGGTTTCGCAGCACCGCCACTGGGTTTCGGGAGGCATCGACCATGCCGTTTTAAAAAAATTTGGCGCGCTAAAGAACCCTAACCTAGAATCTTAACTAGAGAATTAGACGAAACTAGAATGTAAACATCTTTACATCTAAATGAAAAGGAATACAACCTTTGTAGACCGGTGCTTCACTTCAATAGCTTTGTGTAGTAGTCCTTTCGCTCCAAGTAGTGAACTCCCGGACTCTAGAAAGGCTCCACAAGATGAAAGAAACAAGCTTGCTTGAAGTCTTTGAGGCTGAAACAACCTAGTTCATTTATACCAATTCCAGTTCTCGTATTTGCTTATCTATGGTATTTTCTTGATTTATCGTGTTTTGGATGCGAATGGAATTTTACATTGTACATTGTATTCGACTCGACCCGCTTGCTTGAACCTGTTTGACTTGTTACGAAGACTGTGCATTTTCATGTTTAGTGCATACTGGCATTTTATCTGGCATTGCACCTTTTATCATATAACATTTTAGGTCACGTAATATAATTTAAAATTACTTAACATGGTCTGCATGATACCCCTAACCCCGTGGTAGCATCTGCGCATCTTGTTCTCGTCCCGTTCAGTGAAATGGACGTGTTTGGATGGCTACGCGCACGTACGTGCATCCGTTCTTAGGGGTTGCTTTTTCGTTGCCTAAACATTCATTTTGAATTTTGAAAGTCGCAAATATTTTTCATATTTTAAATCGGAATTTTTAGACCCGACCCGGACGCGTTTTGAAATATTTTTGTATCCCGCCAAATTTCAATTTATTTAAAATTTTAAAATTTAGTTCAAATATTTTTAACAGTTCATAAGGTTCCTTTTAACAAACTAAAATCTTTTTATCTAAAATCTTAAATCTTAAAACAACCCAGATTCTCTCTCTCTCTCCCTCCGGCTCTCGTGACCCCACTCCCTCTCTCTTTCTTCTTATCTTTCTCTCTCTAACCGCGCGCAGATCTCATTCTCTCTCCCCCTCGTAATCTCTCTCTCTCTCTCTCTCTCTCTCTCTTCCATATACAGACAATTTTCTTTCTCCTAACTATTCACTTCCTCTCTTTCTCTCCTTTCGATTCTCTCTATCTCTCTCCTTTCGATCCTCTCGATTCTCTCTATCTCTCTCCTCTCGATTCTTTCTCTCTCTCATCTCGCAATCTCTGTAGCTGTAGGATCTCGTCACCTCCCTTCTCGCTTAAGATTACCTCCCTCTTAGATTTCTTTTCTTCTTTCTTTTTCTAAACCCGAGCTTCCTCGACGAGAACCCATGAAAACTCAGCCTCCTCTTCAACCCTAACCCTAACTTCATCACAACTCCCCTCAACCGAGCCTCTTCCTCCTCCTCGTCACCTTTCCCTCTTCTCTTTCTCTCTTCCCTACAACCCATTGCTTCTCTCGAGCCCACTGCACCCGAGACCCACACCACCCCGTTGCCGTTCCTTCATCGCCGACGACCCTAGCCTCACACCACCATCATCATCATCTCCTTTCTCTCCCTAACTCCTCTGTTATTCCTCCTACAACCCAGCAACAACCCAGAAAACAAAACCCACACCCTAACCAAAACCCTAGCACCAAACCCTAGCTTCGCCGAAGCTCGTTCACGGCCGTCGACACCCTCACGACTCCTCTCTACAACCCAGTGAGCATTCATCTTCTTCTCATCCTTCTTCTTTCCCTTCTTTTCTTCTTTCTTTCTTTTCTTTCTTTCCTTCTTGAAAAATTGTTCTCCGTTTACATAGATCGCCGGAGCCGGACGTGACGTCGACGATCCCGACGATCCAGAAGACGTACTTGACTTGTGTGATCACCCTTGTGCGTTTCTTAGACCCGTTGCGTGTGCCGTTCGTGCGTCGCGACATTTCACCAACGTCGGACGTACCGTACACATCCGTTTCTTGATCTGTCAAGGCTAGTTAATCTTGCTACATGCTATATAACTCATTTTATACCTATTTAAATAAATATCATACCTGTAGTTTAAATCTAGTACCCCATGTTTAGTTTTATAACGTTTCGATGTTTCGTTTGCATCCGTTTATATCATTTCAGATCTAAGTCATGAAAACTAATCTTTTTACATACTAGATTATAATATACTGCATCCATATCAATATTTATATCACATATTGCTTAGTTGTACATCCCACATTACCATTTTATAGTTTTATAACTTTTCGGATACCCGTTTGCATCCATCTCATTTAAAATATATATAATTGCATCCATAGATCACATTAATACATAACACTGTAATATTGACACCCCATGTTTAGTAAAGTGCATCCTAATTAGTATTGGAACTATAAATGTAACCCTAATCGATAACTGTGCATCCATATCTTTGAATTTATATCTATTTGCATACCATATCACACTATTCCATTTTATTGTTATATTGGTATCCCATACTTGTTTTTATGTACCCATGCTTATTACAGTTTGATTATGAGCACCCACGTGATACCTGTGCACCCCTGACATGACTTGATACACTACTACTTGACATGACTTGATACCTGTGCACCACCTGACATGACCTGATGTACCACAGCATGACATGTTACCTGATCTTGTTACTAATGCCGGCAATCTTGACCTGTTGTTCCTACGGACATTTCCTGTTGTCTATTCAGACAAACCTGTACCTGCTTGATCCTGTGTTGGCATTAGCTCCAGATTTATCAATACCTGACTTGAACACATAACTTAGGGGTATGGGGAAATCAATGATGAAACTTGACTTGTAACTCGACAGTTCGATGCCTTTACTGATCAGTCTTACGGGCTAGGCCAGCCCCGGAATGATGCTACTGACATCATTCGTCTTTACATACTACCTTTTACTGCCTAGCGGCACGTCTCGGATTCATCCCGAGAGTCTTGACCGTGGTCCCGGGCACGCACGGGATACTATTGAGTTACATCGACGATTCATCAAATTGATTTCAAAGACTTGAGAGTAGTTAACCCAGTAGACCAGTTTAGATTACTCACCGCACATCACCTGTGCCTTACTCTTCACTGTCCTTATTTATGTTACTGTTATACCTTTATTACTGTTCATACTCGTGCCTGCATGTCTTGCTACCCCATGATTATATTATTGTTGATATTATGACGCACTGACGTCTGGGTTTTGCATGGCCCAGATCCTCTACCTTTGCCGCAGGCCAAGCAGGAGTATCTTGGTCTGCAGGCCAAGCAGTGAGGACCTGTTAGTATTTTAGTTTTATTTATGCATTTTCATTCCTGATGTGAGCCCGCATTATGGGATGAACATTCCAGTTTATTCTTGTATTGGATCTTTTTGCTTCCGCATTATTTTATTCTTGACTCGTTATTCAGGCTTATGGACATGTATTAGATAGATATTATTATTGTTCTTGATATCTCTACAGCCGTAATGTGACTGTGGAGGGATATTTCCTATCCACAAGTAGCATGGTTGGTTCTGTCACGTGCCTATCTTAGCGTACTCTAGGAAGCGGGGCGTGACAGGGTTTTTTTGGTATCAGAGACATATGATCTAGGTTAGTCGGGTTGATTCTTTTGTAGTTGGGTATTGGACCCAATACACGAATAAGAATACTCGTGATTAGGAACATGTCCTGCCACTTTACCATCTTGCCATTCTTGAATCTTAACTTCCTCCTGATCCTTACCTTGACGATATGCAAACTTCTTTGCATCTCGACTTGAAACTTTGGTTCCCTATTGTTTATCTCTAGAATTTGGGTGACTTGAGTGGAGTTATGTGATTGTAACTATATACCGCGGCATGGTTACATTGCGGTACTCTATTTAAGTAACTTGGAGTTCTAGTTTTGATTCATATCCTTGATTCATGATCATCATTCATCGCAAGTTTTGAATCTTATTTATCATACTAATCCTCTTTGGTGTCTTGGTTGCAGGATCATGGAAGCCACGAATCTACGATCATACCAGAGGCGTATGGATGACGCCACTTTGCTTGGGGTAATTCGTGACTTGCTAGAGGACCACAAGCAGCAGACTGAGCAGAAACCGGCGTCCGCACCAAACCAAACGCCCGTACTTAGAGGTATTCCGGTAAACCGACGTGGCATAGCACCAATGAAGAAAACAGTCGTTGCTGATCAGAGAAGGAGCGTGATTTGTGACTTTTGCTATTTACCTGGACATATGCAAAGGGAGTGTCGAAGGAAGCTTGGACTCTGTTTAAATTGTGGATCGGCGGATCACACCATCAATGCTTGTCTGTCGAAGCTTCGTCAGAAAGCAGATGTTCGGAGGCCAGTTTTGCCCAAGCAAAAAGGAAGGGTGTTGTGTGATTACTGCCAACGACCGGGTCATTTCTGGAGAGATTGTCGAAGGAGACTTGGACTTTGCCTTATTTGTGGATCAGCTGATCATACCACTGATACTTGTCCGTCGAAGCTTCGCATGAAAGATGATGTTCGGAGGCCACCGCAAAAGCAGTTTCAGGAGCAGAAGCAGTTGACTCAGGGACCCAATCAAGCTCGAGCATTTACCCTGACGGCCGAGGAAGCTAAGGCTTCAGGAGAAGTTGTTTCAGGTATCCTACTTGTTCATGGTTTTCCCGCATTAGCGTTATTCAATTCTAGTGCATCCCATTGATTTATGTCATCCAAGTTTAATACTACACACTCGATTACTTGCACGACCATGTCTAGTTATTGGGACATACACACTGGGAATGGGAAAATCATAACTAATAGAGGGTGTAAGGATTTTTCTGTAGCTATTTGCGGACGGGAGTTATTCGCAGATTTCTTGATGATTAATACCGGTAGTTATGAAGTTATCTTGGGAATGGATTTTTCTCGGCACTTTCCACGCTCACATTGATTGTAGAGCAAAGAAAGAGAATTTCCAGATTCCCGGACATCCAGATGTTGTTTTGGAGTTAGCAGTTCTGTCGGACCAGTCGAGTGTAGGGCTAGGTCGACAAACAATGTTCTTTCATCGATAGAAGTTGAAGCGCCAGCTGTAGTTCGAGATTTCATGGACGTGTTCGAAGACATCTCGGGTTTACTACCAAAACGAGATGTGGAGTTCGCGATCGATCTTATTCCTGGTGCAGCGCCAATCTCTAAAGCGTACTACCCAATGGCACCAGTGGAGTTGGAAGAAGTTAAGAAGCAGATTGCTGAATTACTTGAGAAGGGATGGATTCGCAGTAGTAACTCACCTTGGGGAGCTCCAGTTCTTCTAGTCAAGAAGAAAAATGGCACAAGGAGGATGTGCATCGATTATCGAGAATTAAACCGGGTGACTATTAAGAACAAGTACCCAATCCCTCGCATTGGCGAATTGTTCGAGCAGCTTAGTGGCGCAAGGGTATTCTCGAAGCTGGATTTGCGATCCGGATATCATCAAGTCCGAGTTAAATCAGAAGATATTTGCAAGACTGCGTTCCGAACATGGTATGGACATTACGAGTATTTAGTGATGCCCTTCGGAGTAACGAATGCACCGGCGATATTTATGGACTTGATGAACCGAATCTTTTCACCATTCTTGGATCAGTTTATAGTGGTGTTCATTGATGATATTCTGGTTTACTCGAGGAGCATTGAAGAGCATGCAGAACACTTGAAGATCGCACTGCAGACATTGAGGCAAGAAATATTGTATGTAAAGATGAGCAAGTGCGAGTTTTGGCTTGAAGAAGTGAAGTTTTTGGGGCATGTCGTGTCCGCAGATGGAATCGCCGTTGATCCCGAAAAGATTGCAGCAGTTTGAGATTGGCCGATTCCGAAGAACGTTGCTGAGATCAGAAGTTTTCTTGGACTTGCCGGATATTACAGAAGGTTCGTGGAGAATTTTGCTCATTTGGCTGAGCCTTTGACCAAGCTTACGCGCAAAGAAGTACCATTTGTGTAGATGGATAAGTGTGCGTCAGCTTTTGAGGCGTTGAAGCAGAGACTGATAACCGCTCCTATTTTGACCGTACCAGACAGTTCCGGAGGATGGGTGATTCACAGCGACGCATCTGGGAAATGATTGGGATGTGTTTTGATGCAGCATAGGAAGGTTATAGCTTACGCATCGAGACAGTTGAAGACCCATCAGAAGATTTACCCAACTCATGACTTGGAGCTAGCAGCTGTGATTTTCTCTTTGAAGATTGGAGACACTACTTATTGGGCGAAAGGGTCGAAGTATTCACCGATCACAAAAGCCTGAAGTATGTGTTCACACAGAAGGAGCTTAATATGAGGCAGCGTAGATGGTTGGAGCTGATGGCTGACTACGATCTTGATCTTAAGTACCACCCGGGGAAAGTTAATGTTGTGCCGGATGCGCTTAGTCGGTTGCCAGCAATTCAGATGTTGACTGCACAGAAGGAATTTATTGAAGACTTTCGAAGATTCGATTTGGAGATTGTGCTACCGCATTCTTCGGGACAGTTGATGCAGCTGCAAGTACAATTGTCGTTGATCGAGAATATTAAAGCAGCGCAATTGCAGGACTCTAGATTGCAAAAGTTTTGAGAACAGGTTGAAGCTGGACTTCGAACGGACTTGTTGATCTATGAAGATGGTTCGTTGCAATATGGTAGCCATTTGTGTGTGCTAAAAGGAGATATTCCCGAAGAAGTTATGAATGAGGCGCACAGTTCCGTATATTCCGTACATCCAGAAGGCACGAAGATATACCGAGATCTACGACAACATTTTTGGTAGGAAGGCATGAAACGAGAGATGGCGCTTTGTAGCTAAGTGCTTGGTGTGTCAGCAAGTTAAGGCTGAACATCAAAGGGTTGCTGTTTTATTGCAACCACTTCCGATTCCTCAATGGAAGTGGGAACATATAACCATGGATTTCGTGACGGCCTTACCGCGGAGTCCAAAGGGCAACAATGCAGTTTGGGTGATTGTTGATCGATTGACCAAGGCAGCTCATTTCATCCCATTTCGAGTTGGTCAATCAACAGAAGCATTGGCAGAACGGTACATGCAGGAGATTGTGAGATTGCATGGAGTACCGGTGAGCATCGTGTCCGACCGTGACACCCATTTCTTATCACACTTCTGGAGGAGCTTACAGGAAAGTTTGGGGACTCAATTGAAGTTTTGCACAGCTTATCATCCTCAGACAGATGGCCAGTCGGAGAGAACGATCCAAACTCTTGAATACATGTTGAGAGCTTGCATGTTAGACTTCAAGGGTTTATGGGAGGATCATCTACACTTGGTGGAGTTTTCTTACAATAACAGTTTTCAGGCGACTATTCAGATGGCTCTATTTGAAGCGTTATATGGTCGCAAGTGTCGTTCACCAGTTTGTTGGGATGATGTTGGAGAATGAAAATTGTTGAGACCGGATTTGATCGTGCAGACAGTAGAGAAAGTTAACACTATCCGGAATCATATGAAGGCAGCGCAAGATCGGTAGAAGTGTTGGGCCGATACATCGAGAAGACCTCTAGAATTCGCTGTTGGTGATCTTGTGTTCTTGAAGATATCACCGACCAGAGGAGTGATTCATTTCGGAAGTCGAGACAAGCTTAGTCCTCGATTCGTTGGGCCTTTCGAAATTTTGGAACGTGTTGGAGAAGAGGCGTATCGCTTGCCTTTACCCAATCTTTGGCGAATGTTCATGACGTGTTTCACGTGTCTCAACTCCGTAAGTATGTTCGAGATGAAACACACGTGCTGGACCATTCGGAGCTGACTGTACGAGAAGATTTATCCTTCGAGGAACGATCGATGTCGATTGTGGATCGAAAGGAAAATGTTTTTAAGAACAAGGTTATCCCTCTTGTACTTGTTTCTTAGGGAAATCGCTCGCATAGAGAATCAATTTGGGAACGAGAAGATGAAATCCGACAGAAGTTTTTACATCTATTCTTGTAGTTCTTGATTGTTTATGCTTTCTTGTTCTTGAAATTTCGAGGACGAAATTCTTTTTGTAGTTGGGTATAATGTAACAACCTAGTTCATTTATGGCAATTCCAGTTCTCGTATTTGCTTATCTATTGTATTTTCTTGATTTATCGTGTTTTGGGTGCGAATGGTATTTTACATTTTATATTGCATTCGACCCGACCCGCTTGCTTGAACCTGTTTGATTCATATTTATGAATTACCCTGACTTGTTACGAAGACTGTGCATTTTCATGTTTAGTGCATACTGGCATTTTATCTGGCATTGTATCTTTTATCATATAACATTTTAGGTCACATAATATAATTTAAAATTACTTAACATGGTCTGCATGATACCCCTAACCTCGTGGTAGCATCCGCGCATCTTGTTCTCATCCCGTTCAGTAAAACGGATGTGTTTGGATGGCTACGCGCATATGCGTGCATCCGTTCTTGGGGGTATGCTTTTTCGTTGCCTAAACATTCATTTTGAATTTTGAAAGTCGCAAATATTTTTCATATTTTAAATTGGAATTTTTAGACCCGACCCGGACGCGTTTTGAAATATTTTTGTATCCCGCCAAAATTCAATTTATTTAAAATTTTAAAATTTAGTTCAAATATTTTTAACAGTTCATAAGGTTCCTTTTAATAAACTAAAATCTTTTTATCTAAAATCTTAAATCTTAAAACAACCCAGATTCTCTCTCTCTCTCCCTCCAGCTCTCTTTCTCTCTCTCGTGGCCCCACTCCCTCTCTCTTTCTTCTTCTCTTTCTTTCTCTAACCGCGCGCAGATCTCATTCTCTCTCCCCCTCGTAATCTTTCTCTCTCTCTCTCTCTCTCTTCCATATACAGACAATTTTCTTTCTCCTAACTATTCACTTCCTCTCTTTCTCTCCTCTCGATCCTCTCTATCTCTCTCCTCTCAATTCTCTCTCTCTCATCTCGCAATCTCTGTAGCTGTAGGATCTCGTCACCTCCCTTCTCGCTTAAGATTACCTTCCTCTTAGATTTCTTTTCTTCTTTCTTTTTTTAAACCCGAGCTTCCTCGACGAGAACCCATGAAAACTCAGCCTCCTCCTCAACCCTAACCCCAACTTCATCACAACTCCCCTCAACCGAGCCTCCTCCTCTTCCTCGTCACCTTTCCCTCTTCTCTTTCTCTCTTCCCTTCAACCCATTGCTTCTCCCGAGCCCACTGCACCCGAGACCCACACCACCCCGTCGCCTTTCTTTCATCGCCGACGACCCTAGCCTCACACCACCACCATCATCATCTCCTTTCTCTTCCTAACTCCTCTGTTATTCCTCCTACAACCCAGCAACAACCCAGACAACAAAACCCACACCCTAACCGAAACCCTAGCACCAAACCCTAGCTTCGCCGGAGCTCGTTCATGGCGTCGACACCCTCACGACTCCTCTCTGCAAACCAGTGAGCATTCCTCTTCTTCTCATCCTTCTTCTTTCCCTTCTTTTATTCTTTCTTTCTTTTTTTTTTCTTTCCTTCTTGAAAAATTGTTCTCTGTTTACATAGATCGCCGGAGCCGAACGTGACGTCGACGATCCCGACGATTCAGACGACGTACCTGACTTGTGTGATCACCCTTGTGCGTTTCTTGGACCCGTTGCGTGTGCCGTATGTGCGTCGCGACATTTCACCGACGTCGGACGTACCGTACACATCCGTTTTTGATCCGTTGAGGCAAGTTAATCTTGCTACATGCTATATAACTCATTTTATACCTATTTAAATAAATATCATACCTGTAGTTTAAATCTAATACCCCATGTTTAGTTTTATAACGTTTCGATGTTCCGTTTGCATCCGTTTATATCATTTCAGATCTAGGTCATGAAAACTAATCTTGTTACATACTAGATTACAATATACTGCATCCATATCAATATTTATATCACATATTGCTTAGTTGTACATCCCACATTACCATTTTATAGTTTTATAAATTTTCGGATACCCGTTTGCATCCATCTCATTTAAAATATATATAATTGCATCCATAGATCACATTAATACATAACACTGTAATATTGACACCCCATGTTTAGTAAAGTGCATCCTAATTAGTATTGGAACTATAAATGTAACCCTAATCGATAACTGTGCATCCATATCTTTGAATTTATATCTATTTGCATACCATATCACACTATTCCATTTTATTGTTATATTGGTATCCCATACTTGTTTTTGTGTACCCATGCTTATTACAATTTGATTATGAGCACCCACGTGATATCGTGCACTCCTGACATGACTTGATACACTATTACTTGACACGACTTGATATCTGTGCACCACCTAATATGACCTGATATACCACAGCATGACATGTTACCTAATCTTGTTACTAATGCCGACAATCTTGACCTGTTGTCCCTACGGACATTTCCTGTTGTCTATTCAGACAAACATGTACCTTCTTGATCCTGTGTTGGCATTAGCTCCAGATTTATCAATACCTGACTTGAACACATAACTTGGGGATATGGGGAAATCAATGATGAAACCTGACTTGTAACTCGACAGTTCGATGCCTTTACTGATCAGTCTTACGGGCTAGGTCAGCCCCGGAATGATGCTGCTGACATCATTCGTCTTTACATACTACCTTTTACTGCCTAGCGGCACGTCTCGGATTCAGCCCGAGAGTCTTGACCGTGGTCCCGGGCACGCACAGGATACTATTGAGTTACATCGATGATTCATCAAATTGATTTCAAAGACTTGAGAGTAGTTAACCCAGTAGACCAGTTTAGATTACTCACTGCACATCACCTATGCCTTACCCTTCACTGTCCTTATTTATGTTACTGTTATACCTTTATTACTGTTCATACTCGGGCTTGCATGTCTTGCTACCCCATGATTATATTATTGTTGATATTATGACGCACTGACGTCTGGGTTTTGCATGGCCCAGATTCTCTACCTTTGCCGCAGGCCGAGCAGGAGTATCTCGGTCAGCAGGCCAAGCAGTGAGGACCTGCTAGTATTTTAGTTTTATTTATGCATTTTTATTCCTGATGTGAGCCCGCATTATGGGACGAACATTCCAGTTTATTCTTGTATTGGATCTTTTTGCTTCCGCATTATTTATTCTTGACTCGTTATTCTAGCTCAAGGACATGTATTAGATAGATATTATTATTGTTCTTGATATCTCAACAGCCGTAATGTGACTGTGGAGGGATATTTCCTATCCACAGGTAGCATGATTGGCCCTGTCACATGTCTATCTTAGCGTACTCTGGGAAGAGGGGCGTGACAGAGGCCGAAGATGATCTACGTCGAGGAGACACCAACTCAAACTACCTCTTCACTAATATGGAATTAGTGAAGCAAACACCCTAAACTAATAGCTTATCTAGTAGAGGATGATGAAGTGGGGTTTTTGCTCACTTTAGAAATATTTTTCTCACTCATTTTCTTCATCTCCCAATAGCTAGAGAGCTTGAGGAAGGAGATGAAGAAAAGTAACTATGGAAAAAGTCAAGTGTAGAATGGCAACCATGGGTGAGTTAATATCATATACTAACTCATGTAGAGATTAAATCTTGGCTAATCATAATGGTTGGGTTAATAAATATCTTAAGTAAAACAAAATTGGTGGGCTTAGTCAATGATTCTACAGGCTTACACTAAGCATCAACCATGACTAATTTCCACTCAATTTTGAATTACTTTAAATAATAAAACCCTTCATTATGTTAATCATGGTGTGAGTCTCATACACCTATGTCTCATGTATCGTCTAGCATGACACAAAAGAATGTACATTAATATATATCACACATATACTAAGTGTACACAAGTGAGAAAAAGAAATCTTAAGTGAGATGATATTAGCTAATGTAAGATAATATATCAAATATATAATTATACATTAAATTATTAAATCAACACTTGATTTAATAATCCGGCTATATGACATAAACCGACTAATATCAAATGTATCAACTTATCGAATCAACACTTGATCCGGTAAACCGGCTATATCACATATAACCGACCAATATCATATATCGCGAGAATAGAATACGGTATCACATACTCGTATTAATCTCGGTCCCACACATATCACATATGTGCTCCTACTTCGTTTCGCTTGAGCCAGGAAACCTCTATGTAGGACTCTATAGACTTGCCAATACGCCGGCAGTAGGTAGTGATCATATCAGTCACCCACAAGCCGTCGGCGGTCTGCTAAACGTAACGGCCATCCGGGTATTGAGCGATCAGAAGATCAACAAGCAAGCATGCTCATACTCCTGCGAATCCAATCAGTAACACTACCGTACAGTTCAGTCTTTTCGTCAGATATGTCGCATATCACAGCCTAGGGGTGGTAAACGTCAGACCCCAATAGCCTGATAAGTCATACCGATGTGAGGCCCATAACGGTTCGAGAAACTACTGATAGCACTTACCAGTAGATCTCAGCAACTATAACCAGGGATTTCCTGTTATGGCCAATCAAGTATAGCGCAACATCAACCCCCAATACCGGGAGAGACGAAATCCCCTCCTGTCGCTCATTGCTTCCATGTGACTCGGGACTGTACCCAAAAACCACCGTTTTGCACAATCTCTTGAACGTGGTAAGGTGGAAATCAAAGCACAGTGGAAATCATACAAGACTCTATGACGATCTCGGGTCGACAGACTAACCTGTACCAGTGCCACCAGAGAACTGCTATCTGACGATATGTATAATACCATTTAAGAGTTCTTGGCGAGTCCGTCCAGTGTACCAATCTCCACTGAGCACCCGTATGCCATCTCTGATGTCAAACACCAATGGATATGGGATCATCCATCGCCCATCACATGGGTCGAGAAGCGTATACACTAGTCTACTCTGGAATATCGATACCCTGTCTCGATACTCTCATGACTAGGAACATTTGAAGGATATACTTACCGACTACCTCTGCCCCACTAGTATGATCTGCATCATAATCCTGGTAGTCAAGTACACATCCTAAGAGCTTTATCAACATGTAATAGAAAGACCATAAGTGTACTTGTTAATATAAAGAGCAACCAGATAGCATACTATCATGTCGAGCAAGAAATTCCTCCCTATATATGTCCAAGCATCCATTATAATATACATCACATGTATAATAATGGCCTTTAGGGCATACATATAACTAACACCCCCCCTCATCTTCTGCCGTCGATTGAACCCAAACTCACCATCACCGCCATCACCTTCGAACCCATCTCAGCAGCTGAGCATCACCTTCGTTTTCTTCATCCTTCAACTCCATTGCCTTCATCTTCCTCTCGAGCACCCATCGACCACCTTCATCGTCGCCAGCTTCCTCTTCATCTTCCTCCTCAAACCCAACTCAAACCCTAGCCACGCACTTAAGACGATACCACCATCGACAGCACCCTTCTCGTTTGCAACCTAGACCCTTCGCCGCGCCTGAATCTTAGCCAACACCGGCTTCACCCCTCAACAGAGAACCTATCTCGGACGCTACCCCATCATCGATCACCTCGAGAGCTCGCTGTCGATCAACCCTTGTCGACGCCATCTCATCCAAGTCCTCACCATCAACCGAGACCACTGAGACGAGCAGCAGCCCAATCGTCGTCGACTTCATCTCCGAGCCGAGCAAGCTTAGATTTTGGCTTCGTGTTTTCTGTCGTTCCGTGTTCATTGGTGTTCGTATTCGCATCCGTGTTCAAGGTAAATTTCTAACTTACTTCATGCTATACCCTACGCAATATGCATATATATTGTCGTATTATTATTTTACTATTATATCTATATAATTCGTATACTGTAGATAGTTAACATTAATAAGTTTTACAATATACTGTTTATGCAAATATATCTAAATCATAAGACTTGGTAATTATAACCAACTATTTTAGTATGGCCAACAATCCTGACTTGTTGTCCTGATGGACGTAACTTGTTGCCTTGATAGACATAACATGTACCTGCATGTTCCTGTGTGTCACGCTTCACCCCCAATACAGAAAGTATTGTCCGCTCTCCCTTTAGAGTGAACCAGGCCCGACCAGGGGCCACTTCCCAGGAGGTCACCCATCCCAGAACTTCCCTGGATCGAGCATGCTTAACTACGGAGTTCTCAATCTCCTATAGTGCTGGTTCACGTAAAAAACACCTCTGTATTGAAGAGTGGTATCATTTCATTTATAATACAGTTTGGCCCTCTTTCGGAATGTGCTTCAGGGACCCAATCCCATTGTTCTGAAGTGGCTCCCTCACTCAAATCACCAAGATGTCCACAACAGACCGCACTAAGTGTGGGCAGAGCAGATCACCATGATGTCTTAAGACCGCACTGCTCAGGGGTATTACATTCCCCCATCTAAGAACAATGGTTCGTCCTCGAACCACAGACCTACTACCGAGGGACCAGTTCTGATACCATTCTATTACACCCCACCCCCAATACAGAGAGTATTGTCTGCTCTAGAAGAAACCGCACGGCTTTTTCCTTTAGACATAACCCCCAATACAGAGAGTATTGTCTGCTCCACCCCCAATACAGAAAGTATTGTCTGCTTTGACCGAAATCGCACGGTTTTTCTCTTTAGAGCAAACCGGACCCGACCAGGGGCCACTTTCCAGGAGGTCACCCATCCCAGAACTTCCCTGGCTCGAGTACGCTTAACTACAGAGTTCTTAATCTCCTATAGTGTCAGTTCACTTAAAAGGAGTCTCTGTATTGAAGAGTGGTATCATTTCATTTATAATGCAGTTTGGCTCTTTTTCGGAATGTGCTTCAGAGACCCGATCCCATTGTTCTGAAGTGGCTCCCTCACTTAGATCACCAAGATGTCCGCAACATACCGTGCTGAATGTGGACAGAGCAGATCACCATGATGTTTTAAGACCGCACTGCTCTGGGGTATTACACTGTGTTGGCATTAAATAAATATCATTTTCATACCTGATTTGGAAAACGAAACCTGGGGAAGTGTGAAAATCAAAATTGCAACTCAAAAGGATATTATATATTTCCGTGGTTCCGGGGGTTAACGGAACAAAATCATTATTGATTTATACATCTTGCATCCGTGGCCCCGAGGGGTAACGGGATATATCTTGCGTCCGTGGTCCTAGGGGGTAACGAGATATATACTTTTGAGTTATATAGAGGAGTATATTAATTTGTTTCAAATATCTGTAGGATAGATAACCTAGAAACACAGACCTCAGGATACACATGCATGTTTGACTACCCATAGCTTGCTTGTTATATTACCTGTGATTGCTTTTGTTTATACTCATACCCTACTCTTGCACACGACATCCTATATAGCATACTGTTCGGTTCATTATTATTATTATGATATTTATGACGCACCGACGTCTGGATTTTTCATGGCCCGGTTCTTTTGACCTTATCACAGGAGGATCAGGAATACTTTGACAGGCAAGCCGAGCAGCAAAGCGCTTTCCGCTATTTTAGTTTACCGAGGCTTTGGATTTATTTTCTAGTTATGGTTTTGTCGTCATGATCTCATAAGGGACAAATTTAGGATATTATTTTTTTGTTAGATCTTTATTTGTTTCTGCTGTCTTTTCGTTATTATTTATTGTGGCAGTTTGGACATGAGATAGATAGATGTTTATTTACTGTTCTTGATATCTGATTGACAGTTGTAATGTGACTATGGAAGGATTTTTTCTCACCATAGGTAGTATGGTTGGCTTTGTACGTTCCGTATTTACGTATTTTGGGAAGCGGGGCGTGACAGAATGCAAGATTACAACCTTTGTTACGTGTCCACCCAATCGTGGAAGACTCCTCCAAGCTCCGTAAGCCGTCGGGAACGAGCTTGAGAGACGATTGCCCTTTCCTAAGATGATCCATCTGAGGAAAACCGATTCAAGCTTCAGCTTCACCTAATGAAGCAACTAAAGATCACAATTTGCTAGTTTGTGATGTTTAGAGATGTAGAGAGTATTCTAGTATTTCTGCTATGTCAATCCCTCCTATATTCTCAACACATGAGAGGAGGGAGATGAATGAGCTAGTGAAGAGAGAGGAACTCCCAAAATGAGAATGAGAGAGAAAACCCTCTTAAAATTCAAGCATAACATATTTGGTTTTGTTAAAGGAATTTTATCAAATAAAATATCTAGCCATACTTGAATAGTGATGACAAATGAATTAAACAATTCATTTGCCATCCCTCTCACCATTCCATATTCCACCTTACCCTCTACCTCATTTCCATTTATTTTAAATGGAAAATACATATATGAGGTATTCTCCTTCTAGAAGTATTTTGTATGTATACAAAAAATACAACTTTGTATATACATCCCCGTATTCTTATCAAAATACGAATACCAAAGAGATAGAAAAATGCAACGAACATAATACTAGAATATATATATATATATATATATATTATTAAATCAATACTTGATTTCATAATCCGGCTTAATCTTAAACCGGCTAGTATTACTATTCGTCCGACTAAAGTCCGAGTAGCTAGTACACATATTTAATCGGAACCCTGCACATATTAATATACGGCCTCTACATCATTTCGTCTGAACCGGGAAAACCCTTTATATAGGACTCTAAAGACTCGACAATACGCTGGCATTGAGTTACTGGATAAATTCATAACCACAAGCACGTCACCGACACTATCTGTACGTAACGACTACCCAGGTATATGTCGAAAGGGAGGTTGATAATCAAATCCGTCCGTATCCTACTGAGCCTATAAATGACAATCTCCATACAGTCCGGTCTCTTCATCTAAGAGTGCCGCATACCGGGTCTAGTGGGTGGATAACTGTTCCCCTCCAAAAGATGCGACAGAGACGCGGCGGACGTCTTGCCTGAAATTCGGGGCAGATGCTATTTGGTGCTATCTGTCCACCTCTCCGAAGATACCAAGTTGATTTATGGCACCGTGTATCGGAGGTTTAGATGGATGCAGCCGATGTAGCAGACTTCGTCAGATTCCCCCTCGTTAGAGGGGTTTTTGATTGTGGGGACGCTCTTCCCTGCAGGCGCAAGCCCCTGCAGTTAATTACGCTACCGTATCGCGGTAACAACTTTCTCCTTCTCCAGAATTTCACTTCGTGTTGTGGGTGTTTGTTTTGTTTGTGGTTGCCCGTGGATTGTATACGGAGACTAATTTATGTCGTCGCCCGTAGGACGTGGATTAGTCCAAATCCGTATTTTCTTAGATTTGGGTTTGGGGTTTAGGTTTAAGGATACGTTAGCCATATTTGAGGCTAAGATCAACTCAAACATTTGTTAAGAACACGTTAGTCTAATTTGAGACTAAGATCAACTTAACGGGATCGTTTAGATCCGACAAAAGAGCATTTGGGCTCTATTGTTCCAGTTTAGGGACATAGTGGTCCATCTCTAGTTTAGGGACACGGTGGTCGATTATTCCTAATTTGGGGACGAATGTTAGTTTAAGGACGCATAAGTCCATGAGTTTAAGGACCCCATAGTCCGTATTACCAGTTTAGGGACATGGTGGTCCATCATCCCCCAATTTTAGGACGAATTTTGGTTTAAGGACGCATAAATCCATGAGTTTAAAGACCCCACAGTCTGTATTACCAGTTTAGAGACATGGTGGTCCATCATTCCCCAATTTGGGGACGAATGTTGGTTTAAGGACGCATAAGTCCATGAGTTTAAGGACCCCACAGTCCGTATTATTGGTTTAAGGACGCATTAGTCCATGAGTTTAAGGACCCCACAGTCCGTATTGTGTGTTTAAGGACGCATTAGTCCATGAGTTTAAGGACCCCACAGTCCATATTGTTGGTTTAAGGACGCATTAGTCCATGAGTTTAAGGACCCTACAGTCCGTATTACCAGTTTAGGGACATGGTGGTCCATCATTCCCCAATTTGGGGATGAATGTTGGTTTAAGGACGCATAAGTCCATGAGTTTAAGGACCCCACAGTCCGTATTGTTGGTTTAAGGACGCATTAGTCCATGAGTTTAAGGACCCCACAGTCCGTATTGTGTGTGGTTGTCGGGACCCGTCACCTCTCTGACGACGTTGAAGGATTACAACGACAAATATCAGAGGAGTTTAGAGATTGTAGGGTTCCTAGGCACACACATGAGGTTCTACAACTGATCAACCATGCGAAAATCAAATTTTTCATGTGCCCGAGAACCCTAATGCTAGATCGTTAACTAGAGGTAAGGCGAAACAATGCAAGTTAACAACTTAACTATGAGTGAAAGGGACTACAACCTTTGTAGATCCGGTCCTCCACTTCTTTAGCTCCGTGATGACGTCCCTCCGCTGCGATCAACCGGATCCCGGACTCTAGCGTTGGTTTCATCGGAGAAATGATCGGGCTAGGTCGTTGACTTCAATACCGAAGATGATCTACGTCGAGGCGACTCAAACTCAAGCTCCATCTTCACTAGGTCATGAAACTTGTGAAGATAACGTCCTATACAACATGGCAAGTGGTAGAGGATGAAGAAATAGGAAGTGGGTTCACTTTGGATTTGGATTTCTCACTTGATTTCATCACTTGGAATTTTCAAGAAGGGTTTTTCTTCTTCATGAAGAAGAAGAAGAAGAAAGAAAATAAAAAAGATTTCACTTAAAAGAAAATTCAAGTGAATCTTATCATAATGCAACCATGGGTGAAGTTAACACAGGTAGAGAATAAACTAGGGTTTAGGTGTAATGGTTAGGTTAAAGGAAAGAACAAAATGGTAGACTTTTTCAAAGATGCTTAGAAACTTCATGAAGCATGAAGCCAAAACAATAAAAGCCACCATTTAGTTTTTACCAAAATAAATGAATAAAATAAATAAATAAATTAAAACACTAACCATTAACCTAAACATAGTTTAAAGCATACATACACCCAAGTTTGCATGTATCATCAAACATGATACAAACTAGTGCACAAAAATATATCACATATACAACTTGTGCACATCAAGTGAGAAAATCAATCTTAAGTGAACAAATACTAGTTAATGTAAAGTAATATATCAAATATATAATTATACATTAAATCATTAAATAAACAGTTGATTTAATGATCCGGTCGTATTGCTTATAACCGACTAATATCTAGTGTATCAATGTATCGAATCAACACTTGATTCGGTAACCCGGCTATATCTTATATAACCGTCCGATGATACAAATCGCGAGAATAGAATTAAGTATCACATACTGGTATTATTCCCGGTCCCGCACATATCTCATATGCGCTCCTATTTCGTTTCGCTTGAGCCAGGAAACTTCTGTGTAGGACTCTAAAGACTCGTCAATACGCCGGCAGCAGGTGATGATCATATCAAACATCCACAAGCCGCAAGCAGTCTGCTAAACGTAACGGCCATCCGGGTATTGAGCAATCAGAAGATCAACGAGCAAGCCCGCTCACACTCCTGTGAATCCAACCAGTAACACTTACCGCACAGTCCGGTCTGTTCGTCTGATATGTCGCATATCTCGCCTAGGGGTGGTAAACGTCAGACCCCAGTAGCTTGATATGTCATGCCGATATAAGGTCCATAACAAGCATGAAACTTCTGATAACACTTACCAGTAAATCAGTGCAACCCTGGCCAGGGATTTCCAGTTATGGCCAGTCGAGCATAGCGCAACATCAACCCCCAATACCGGGAGAGACGAATCCCCTCCTATCGCTTATTGCCTCCATGTGAATCGGGACTGTACCCAAAAACCACCTGTTTGCACGACTCAGTAGAGCCGTGGTAGGGTGGAAATCAAAGCACAGTGGGAGACACACAAGACTCTATGACGATCTCGGGTCAACAGACTAAGCTGTACCAGTGTCACCAGAGAACTGCCATCTGACGTGAGGTATAATACCATCTGGGAGTTCTCGGCGAGTCCGTTCAGTGTACCCAGTCACCACTGAGCACCCGCATACCATCTCTGACGTCAAACACCAATGGATATGGGATCATCCATCGCCCATCACATGGGTCGAGAAGATATACGCTAGTCTACTCTGGAATATCGATGCCCCGTCTCGACATTCCCACGACTAGGAACAGTGAAGGATGTACTCATGGACTACCCAGGCTCCACTAGTATGATCTGCATTATAGTCCTGGAAGCCAAGTACACATCTTAAGGGCTTTATCAACATGTAACAGAGAGACAGAAAGTATACATGTTAAGATAAAGAGTAACCAGATAGCGTACTATCATGTCGAGCAAGAAAGTCCTCCTATATATGTCCCAGCATCCACTACAATATACATCCTATGTACAGTAATGGCCTCTAAAGCATACATATAACTAACACTCTCCCACTTGCATTAGGGCCATCTGTAGCAGTGGTTGCAGTATCTAATACTCAACCATCCCATAAAAGTCTCTCTTTGGGAAAAGGCCTTTGTGAGTGGATCCGCCGTGTTGTCCTCTGAGTCTACTCTCCTAACCTCGATCACCCTGGAGATCAATTATCTCCATGATCAGGTGATGCTGCCTCAGAATATGTCTGGATCACTGATGGGACCAGGGTTCCTGGGACAAAGCCACTCTTCCATTGTCACATAATGGTAGGAACCTAGTTCATCTCATGAACCAATATACACTCAAACTGCCTCTTTGGTAGTATCTTTAATAGCGTTGTCACCAGCCTTTATCGTCTAGTTTGCCACGGTATCTAGCTTGGAACTCTTCCAACATACCGTCCCTGCACTGAGGGTAAAGACAATGCCTGCGACTGACATTCAGTCGTCCTTATCACCCTGGAACCTTTCCAGTGATTCTCCCCAGGATCGATTGATACCATCTCACTAAACCTAGTGAGAAGCTTAACATCCATTTAGATCTATCTCATAAATCCAAATCCCAGGATTTAGGAGTATCACCTTTATCCTATTGGAGAATCCTTGTGATAAGAGGAGATTGACCGTGCGTAGCATAAGAAACTCTTTTCCTATTAAGAGTATGTTGTCCATGTACAATACGAGGATGACCACCTTACTCTCTACTACCTTTTTGTATATACAAGGTTCACCTACTATTTTGATGAAGTCAAACTTTTGAATACCACTTCAAAACAGATGTTCCAACTCCGCGATACCTGCTTTATTCTGTAAAGCAACTTTCACATGTTTCCGCTGCTCCTTACGAAGCCCTCTGGCTGTGTTCTTATAGACGTTCTCTTCTAAATCATTATTTAGAAAAATAGTCATGGCACCCAACCACCAGATATCGTAGTCATGGTATGTAGCAATGGCAAGTAGGATCCGGATGGACTTAAGCATAGCCACTGGAAAAAGGTTTCATCATTATCCATGCCTGGTCGATGACGAAAACCTTTAACAAGTCTAGTTTTGAAAGTCTCAACTTTTCCATCTACACCAAGTAATCTTCTCAAGATATACTTGCTCTTGATGGGGATTTAACCCTTCAGATATAGCGACCAAAGTCCATACTTTGTTGGTGTACATGGATTCCATCTCAGATCGCTAAGCATCCAGCCATTCTTACAGAGTCCCACTCCTGATGGCCAGCTCGAAACTAGTTGGGTCATCATCTCATGATGCATTCCTCGCTCCCACTGTCATCAAGAAACCGAAGTATCTCTCAGGTGGATAAGGAACCCTGCTAGATCGGCGGAGAGGCTGAGGTTCGTCGGGGACTATTGAATCCTTTGGTTCTATCAAATCATCAGCTGTAGTTTGTATAGCTGGAACCTTTCCAGTTCTACAGAACTGACCTTGTCTCGATCTTGTCCGGATTTTGCTTTTGACATAGGCCGGACAATCCCAAATCTTAACTTACTTAAGAGATAGGCTCTTCCCATACCATATCTTATATGGAGTGGTAGGCACTGATCTGATTCGAATCCAATTCAATAGGTATGTAACTTCTCAAGTGCATAACCCCCAAAAGGAAATAGATAACTCAGTAGTACTCATCATAGAGCGCACCATATCTAATATGGTGCGATTGCTCCACCCCGATACACCGTTGTGCTGTGGTGTATTCAGAGGAGTAATACCGAGAGAGAATCTCATTCACCTTTAGAATAGTCCAGGAATTCTATGCACAAGTATTCTCCTCCCTGATCTCATCATAGGACATAATACTTATACCTGTATTTGGTTCTCTACTTCTAACTTATATTCATTGAATTTCTCAAAAGCTTCAGACATGTGTTTCATCAGGAACATGTGTCCGAATCTTGAGAGATCATCAGTGAATGTAAGGAAGTATAAAGAATCGGTCTTGGCATGTGTAGACAGGGGAGCTTACATACATCACTATGTATCAATCCCAAGAGTTTACTAACTCTTTCTCTGTTTCCAATAAACAGAGCTATGGTCATGTAATCTTTGTGACATGACTGGCAAGTTTCACAGGATGTAAATTCAAACTGATTTAAATATGCATCTAAAATGTAACTTAAGCTAGTCGGGCCACATTGATATGACCTAGTCTACAATACCTTAAGAAGAAATCGTTCATTTCTGAACTCTTCTTCTTGTGTGTGTTCTGTATACAAGGAACTGTAGTTTGATTTAGAACGTCAATGCTTTTAGTTAACGTGTCTGAACCGATCAACTTTTGAAATGTTCAAAACAATGTTCAACAATACAAAATTATATCCTTCTTTAATAAATAAAGAGATTGATATGATTTTGTATATCAGGTACGGTATCTAATAGCATTTGTTCAGAATCAATGTACTGGTAATACAGGGTGACAGTGACCAACAGACTTGGCTGCAACACTTGCACCGTTTTCTGTCTCATGAAACTTATCACCCGTTCTCAGTTCTCTACCTTTCTGTAGCCTTATGTAACAGATTACATATCTGGGATCCTGATCCGGTTCCAAATACTCAGGACGTAGAGGACACTGAGAAACAGTTCTTTGTAATGAACACACCCGAAGGAGATGCATCATATGCACTTTCTTCGTTTGGGCGGCATAGGAATTCTGGTATTCCTCTATTTCCTGCTCGGTCTTATAACAATTATAAGTTGGAGCGGGACCAACGTTCCCCAGCTCAGTATAACAAGCGGGTTCGGTCAATACATCCATATTATTATCTTGATTAAGGCGTGATATGGTCACTACCTGGAGAGAGAGAGAAGAAAACACTCTGCGTGCGCTCTTGCAAGATTAGATTGGTTATTTATTTTATCTAATCAGGATGGCTCCCACTGTTTAATCAAATCTTCCTTCAAACCCTAAAAGGAAAGACTAGCCGGGATTAATTACACTCTACAAGTTCGCCAATCTTTCAGCCAGGCCAGTGTCGGTACTTTGAGGGAGGTTCCTCGTGCTTTCGCACGGACCTAATTAAAGTAAACCTCGTTTTCTCAGGGTCGTAACCCCATTGACACCTTTCTAGACATCTACTTGATCGGCTAATTGTAAAGTGCAAAACTCTCCCAGGAGTAACAATTACTCACAGTGGGTATCGGGATCCAACTATCTCATAGAAGGTATGCAATCTCATTGCAAATTTCAACACTTGAAACTCCCGATAATGGTTTTTACCCCTAGCACTTATGACCTTAACTATGGTCAACAAATCATAAGCACTAGTCAAGTTCTACCCGTCATTTTGTGATTAATTAGACCCACCCATATGACCCTTAACTAAGGTCAACAAAGTCACGCGACTGTCCTAACTAATCGCATCATATACGGTGTAGGAAGACATCACTTAGCTACCGTACACTGTGCCTTGACTATGGTCAAAAAATACAGCACGAATACTAAGTACTCTACTTCCTAAAATGACGGAGGGTTGCGGATGGTTTTTAAGAAAACCTTTAACGCTTTGAACTTGATCTCGTTGCGGAATCAAATGGTTTTTAAATAGAGTGTTTTTGAGGCTTTTCTAGTTTTGCTAAAGGGGTCACTCCCGGTGAAGGGATCGTCGGCCCTTTCCTCATCGAATAAGCTGCAGGATATATCATATATACCGATGTGCAAAGCAAAAACTATAGAAGCAATCAAAAGACAAACCGAGGGTTGTAGTATCTGCCAGTTATTGCTAAAGGGGTCACTCCCGGTGAAGGGATCGTCGGCCCTTTCCTCATCGAATAAGGTGCAGGATGTTCTACAAGGAACACCGCGATGCAAAGCAAGAACTGTAGCTACCTGTTTTTGAAATTCGATTCCACAACATCTTTTAGGTTTATTTTCTTTCATTAATCACATTAATGAAGTCCCATCATTTAAGTCCACCTAAACATCACAGATAAATATAACGTACGCTTATGCCATCCGCATTCGCCTCGATGTCCCGTCTGCACCGTTAAGTTAGGTAACTAATGCCAGAGCGAGGCAGGGCTAGCGCTGGTGTAAAACATAAGCAACGTCTATATAATATATCATATATAATATATATAATATCTATCTGAACATATCACATGATCACATCACAGATAACGCAGCAGAAAATATCATATGAAATATTGGATATACTAGGACGTCCGTGTTTTATTTTGAGCCTGAATAAAACACGGATTCCACGGTCGTGATGAATAGCCAATCCCACATTCCTAGACCCCTACAAGAGCGGCAAGCAACCCTACCAATTCTAGGGTTAGGAGACCTGGACTCGACTCCTCGAGATGGTCTTCCACTGGACCCTAGAACCCGGTTACTTGCGCTCCCCTCCTTGGGTCTATCCTAATGCGGAAAAGTAAATAATATACATCAACGGTGACATCTTCCGCAACCTGGAAGTGCCCCAATAAAAGAATATTACATACAAGTTTTTACATGAATGAAAATGAAAAACACTCATCTCACATAAAAAACCCCGGCTATTCAAACACGACGATTCAATATAACATATCCAGCAACACATAACATCACATGTCATCAACATAAGTAAGTATGCATACACCGATTGTCATCGACGTATAGCAACGAAAACCGGTGATACAACTACATACTACACTTACGGTCACAGAAAAGAAAGTGTAAAACTACAACAGTTGGAATCCGCAAACTCTTTAGACATCGCATGCCTAACCAAAAGAATTCCTTAGACATCGCATGCCTAACAATTATAAACCCCGCATTTTAGTCTCATTATCGAAAACTCTTTTCAATACCTAGTCGGGAAATTCAACAAGATTCCCGACATCCTGATTGAATGCTCGTCGCAAACTTTAGTAGACGGCCGCACCCCCGATGCCGTCGATGAAGTGCACTAAGGAGGAATAACGCTACCGCGAGCACCCGAACGGATGCTTTCGGCGGCGGGGTTCTCCTACAGTCACTTGGTCGGGGCTATGGGGCGTGGCTATCTATTAAGTTTACCGGCGAGTATCCGCGTACGCTACGTGATTGCGACGGACTTTTGATCACATCAAAATTCCGTGGCAACCGATCAAGTGAGACTAAACTGCTATGTTTATAACATTCATAATCAGTTATCTCATAACTACTTGTGGATTCCAAATATTGTATCGCATTCCAGATAAATAGAAAATGTTAAACTTTCCGATCGAACAATCAAACACCCAAGTTTTCCCGAAACAGCTCAACTCTTGAAATAAGTTCTGAAACATCCATTTCATGCAACAGTACCAACGGTCCAGCCGTAGAAGGGTCAAGCCAACGCCTCACATGTGGCACGCCGTACTGCTCCAAACCCTAAGGTTCAAAGGGCAGTTCAAGACGGTCACATAATCGAGTTAAGGTTTGTTGTCTTCTAGAGGGACCATCGCGTTACTTGCATTACTTAGAACGTTATTAAACTACGGAAAAATCCAACAATTGGAAATTTCCCGGCAGGGGAAAAAGTGGGTATTTATATCCGGTCGAACTTTTTAACATGTTCTAAAATTATCCGGAAAAACACATAGACGAAGTTAAACTTTCGATCGAATCAACAAACTCCCAATACAACCCAGAAAACTCAACTGTTGAGTGCTAATTAAAAATTCCCAGAAGACACAAGAAACACCTATAGAGATAACTGCAGAAAATGTACAGCCTAATCATCACAGACGGCCGCGGAACCGCCGCAACAAGTAGGTTAATGCTGCGGTTCCGCGGCTATACTGTAGACTTAGGTTGTCGTTTTCTGCCATTTTTCTTAGAATTTCTTACTCTATTTTTTGAGCATTTTTAATTAGGAAAAATCCACAGTTTCAAAAATTGAACAGAGAGAGGTCAAGTTTAGGGTTTCGGGGTTCGATCGGATTTCTAACATCGTCTACACATTGCCTAAAGCTCTAGCTAGGCTCTGATACCACTGTAAGGTTCCTAGGCACACACATGAGGTTCTACAACTGATCAACCATGCCAAAATCAAATTTTTCATGTGCCCGAGAACCCTAATGCTAGATCGTTAACTAGAGGTAAGGCGAAACAATGCAAGTTAAGAACTTAACTGTGAGTGAAAAGGACTACAACCTTTGTAGATCCGGTCCTCCAGTTCTTTAACTCCGTGATGACGTCCCTCCGCTGCGATCAACCGGATCCCGGACTCTAGAGTTGGTTTCGTCGGAAAAATGATCGGGCTAGGTCGTTGACTTCGATGCCGAAGATGATCTACGTCGAGGCGACTCAAACTCAAGCTCCATCTTCACTAGGTCATGAAACTTGTGAAGATAGCACCCTATACAACATGGCAAGTGGTAGAGGATGAAAAAATAGGAAGTGGGTTCATTTTGGATTTGGATTTCTCACTTGATTTCATCACTTGGAATTTTCAAGAAGGGTTTTCTTCTTCATGAAGAAGAAGAAGAAGTAAGAAAATGAAAAAGAATTCACTTAAAAGAAAATTCAAGTGAATCTTATCATAATGCAACCATGGGTGAAGTTAACACATGTAGAGAATAAACTAGGGTTTAGGTGTAATGGTTAGGTTAAAGGAAAAAACAAAATGGTAGACTTTTTCAAAGATGCTTAGAAACTTCATGAAGCATGAAGCCAAAACAATAAAAGCCACCATTTAGTTTTTACCAAAATAAATGAATAAAATAAATTAATTAATTAAAACCCTAACCATTAACCTAAACATAGTTTAAAGCATACATACACCCAAGTTTGCATGTATCATCAAACATGATACAAACTAGTGCACAAAAATATATCACATATACAATTTGTGCACATCAAGTGAGAAAATCAATTTTAAGTTAACAAATACTAGTTAATATAAAGTAATATATCAAATATATAATTATACATTAAATCATTAAATCAACACTTGATTTAATGATCCGGTCGTATTGCATATAACCGACTAATATCTAGTGTATCAATGTATCGAATCAACACTTGATTCGGTAATCCGGCTATATCTTATATAACAGTCCGATGATACAAATTGCGAGAATAGAATTCAGTATCACATACTGGTATTATTCCCGGTCCCGCACATATCTCATATGCGTTCCTATTTCGTTTCGCTTGAGCCAAGAAACCTCTGTGTAGGACTCTAAAGACTCGTCAATATGCCGGCAGCAGGTGATGATCATATCAAACACCCACAAGCCGCAAGCGGTCTGGTAAACGTAACGGCCATCCGGGTATTGAGCGATCAGAAGATCAACGAGCAAGCCCGCTCACACTCCTGTGAATCCAACTAGTAACACTTACCGCACAATCCGGTCTGTTCGTCTGATATGTCGCATATCTCGCCTAGGGGTGGTAAACGTCAGACCCCATTAGCTTGATAAGTCATGCCGATATAAGGTCCATAACAAGTATGAAACTACTGATAACACTTACCAGTAAATCAGTGCAACCCTGGCCAGGGATTTCCAGTTATGGCCAGTCGAGCATAGCGCAACATCAACCCCCAATACCTGGAGAGACGAATCCCCTCCTATCGCTCATTTCCTCCATGTGAATCGGGACTGTACCCAAAATCCACCTGTTTGCACGACTCAGTAGAGCCGTGGTAGGGTGGAAATCAAAGCACAGTGGGAGACACACAAGACTCTATGACGATCTCGGGTCAACAGACTAAGCTGTACCAGTGTCACCAGAACTGCCATCTGACGTGAGGTATAATACCATCTGGGAGTTCTCGGCGAGTCCGTTCAGTGTACCAAGTCACCACTGAGCACCCGCATACCATCTCTGATGTCAAACACCAATGGATATGGGATCATCCATCGCCCATCACATGGGTCAAGAAGATATACGCTAGTCTACTCTGGAATATCGATGCCCCGTCTCGACATTCCCACAACTAGGAACATTGAAGGATGTACTCATGGACTACCCAGGACCCACTAGTATGATCTGCATCATAGTCCTGGAAGTAAAGTACACATTCTAAGGGCTTTACCAACATGTAACAGAGAGACAGAAAGTATACATGTTAAGATAAAGAGTAACCAGATAGCGTACTATCATGTCGAGCAAGAAAGTCCTTCCTATATATGTCCCAGCATCCACTACAATATACATCCTTGTACAGTAATGGCCTCTAGGGCATACATATAACTAACAGAGATGTACCCTTGAACCGGGTGTAAGTTGATTTGGGAGAGCAGCTGTGCTCGGTTTAATTTAATTTGAGGACTTACGGCCAGAATTGGGTTAAGTCCAGTTGAAAATGTTCAACATTTTATTTGCATTTGGCCTGTCAGGCCTTTATTCGGGCTCTACCCTTTTTTTATTATAATGCAATGCATTTTTGTTTGGTCTGATAGACCTTTTAATTGGGCTCTGCCCTTATTTAGTAATGCACTGCATTTAGATTAGGCATGTTAGACCTTTTTAATTGGGCTATGTCCCTTTCTTTAATTATGCAGAGCATTCAATGGTCTGACAGCGCGCCACGTGGCCTGTCAGGCGCTCTACTCCAATTGAGGAGCGCAAGGCGCAAATTCATGTGGAGGTGACACGTGTCACACGCTGGTGAGCGCAAGTCTGTTAGCGCAGTGCGCCGCGCCAGTGCGCTGCGCTAGTGCGCTGCTGACACGTGCCGCGCTCTGGTTATTTACGCCAATTTAAGGGAGCAATGCTCTATTTCAGAAGCACATAGCGCAGTTATCCTGGGGCTGACACGTGGCGCTCCCTGGTGGCTTGCGCCAATCCAAGGAGCGCAACAGTCCAAATTTTAAAAGTGCAAGACACTGTTTAATATTTTGATCAAATTTAGATCAAAGAAAACAAGTTTTTCTTGTTTTCAAGAACCAGTGGTTCATCAAAAGGCAATGCCTTTATACAGAAGTAAATTACTTCTTCTTTCTTCTTCTTCTTCTTATTATTATTTTTTATCCAAGATCTTGATCTTGTTCTTAGATCAATGATCTTTCTAGAAGAAACTCTTTTTTTTCAATGGTTTACCTTTTCTCTCTCTGAGTTCTTCTCAAAATTTTTAGAGGAATTCTCTATCTTTTTCTCTGTGTGTCCTTGTCTCTCTGTTTTAGACTTGGAGTCTAGGGGCTTTTATATAGTGCCAACTGATTTGTTAAATCAGTTAAAGAGATCTTTCTCTGAGTGATTTAGGGATTTTTCCCCACCGTTGGATCTTTGATCCAAGGGCTCTGTTTTACAGAAGAGAATCTTCTTGTTTTAACAAGATTAGAAAGATCTTTCTGGAATTTTAATTCTGTTTTAGTGCTGGCACAGTTGGCGCAAGCGCACCTGCGCTTGACACGTGTCGCGCAGCGCAGAGCGCAGCGCAACTGCGCTGACACGTGTCTCGCAGCGCAGAGTGCAGATTATCTAAAGCGTTGCTTCCTTTATTTTTATTTTACATAGAGTCTTGCTCTGATTGGGTGCGCTGTCTTGGGTGCAGTGCTGGCGTGTCAGCTTTTAATTCGTGGCGCGCTATGCGCAGCATATGGAATCTGAAGCGTTGCTTCAATTTTGAAATTCAAACAGAGCTTTGCTCTAATTGGGGGAAACAAATGCCCCCCCACCGTTGCGCTCACGTGGTGCACACGTGAGTGCAGCGATGGCAAGATCCCAGCCGTTGGATCAACTCAGGAGTTGAAGGGGCGCAAGCGCTTATAAATAGGACCCTTGGCCCTCAACAGATGATTACCACCTTTAAGATTTTTACTTTCTGAACTTCAGAGCCCTGCTCTTGCTTTCAAGAACTCCAAGAGTTACAACTTTTTAGAAAAAACTATTAGGTAAAAATTAATCTTAAATTAAATTAATTTTAATTAATAGAGCTTTACTCTCATAGATCTTTTGATCTAAAGAAAACCCCTTTGGGATTTCACCAACAGAGCCTTGCTCTCCAGAATCTGTTTCAGGGTTTCTTAACCCTTGAATAGAGCTTTGCTCTTTTGGCAAAACATAGATCTTTTGATCTAAAAATAAAGAACTCTTAAGAGTTTTCATGGATCTTTAAGATCCTAATTTTTTTTTTAATTTTTAATTTTTTTAAGAATTAATTTTCCTTTGATGGATATCTCCATCATTATCACAGAGCTAAGCTCTTTTAATCTTTTGAGGAATTTTATTCCCTTAAGACCAGAGTTTGACAAGTGTCACTCTGTGACAGAGTTTTGTTTTGAAAGAGGAGATTTTCTCCTTATCTCTAGGGATTTCTCATTTAATGAAAGTATTCTTTTGGAGATCTACTCATTAATTGACAGTCCCATCCAATGATGGGGCTGTCTTATTAACTGATGAATTGTCATCTAGATTTTGTGGGTCCCCCTTTGGTCCCTTATCTACTGCATTGCAGTATGGTATAAATTTTAAAATGCCAAGTGTTGGAATCACAACACTGACGGCTGATTTCCGTCCCTTCGCAGGAAACATGTCTGCTGACCTGTCATTCCCGTTTGTTCGCTCAGAGGAAGGATTCCCTGAGGCGCCAGTGGACCGGGAGGTTCTCGCTCTGATTAAGGATCATGACCCGGAGCATAAGAGCTTTCACCTGTGGGGTATGTGGTACAGTGAAATCATCAAGGGTCGCCGAAGCTTCGGTTGCGCGATGCCATCAGAGCCTATCTCGTCGATCCCCTATACGGATGAACCCCCGGTGAAGTATGCCATGGAGGTCATGAACTGGAATTCGGAGGATCTTCTCCAGCCTTCGATTGGCGCCATTCCCGTGCAGCCGTGCCGGCCGTAGACATTTTGGGGCGGAGCATATGTCAGGGTGAGGCACGCCCTTGGGGACAACCTTACAATATTGGATTGACTCCTCGACAACCGGTCGGATACTTGCAATGGGCCAGGCATATCCTATCAGCGAAGAGGACGCATCTGATGAAGATTGGTTTGTACTCCGCAGTCTACGTCTCCTTGTTTGAGTACCCCGTTCCTCCGACGTGGTGGGTTAAGGCATTTATAGAACAATGGAACATCCCCACCCATACCTTCCTTCTATCGGACAGGGAAGTCTCCATCTCCCTGGAAGAGTTCGCTGAGATCTCGGGTTTGCCGGTGAGGGGGGAGCATTATGAGGAGCTGCTTCCTCCTGACGAGTACGTCTTCGCCACCAAGCCGCTGGTATTTAATTTGATGCCGGAGAATGCTATTCAGCACCAGTTTCTGAGTCTGGTGAAGGTGCTGAATATATATGAAGGTCTCTATCTGGAATCGGGAGTCCAGGGAGTCAGTTTCACAGATTTTATCGCCCGCTTCATTCGACCGGAGATTTTAGTGCAGCGGAGTGAAAAGTTCGTCAAGCTCGACGGCCCTTTCGGCTTCGGCTTAGATCGTCGACCAGTATCGGAAAACGATCAAAAGGATTTCTATCTCCCCGATGCCGCCATCATGCCCCTATCAGAAATCGCCGCCCCAGGCATTGATGAGGAGACCTTCTTTTTGGGGTTTCTGGGATTGTGGCTGTGCTGGTTCGCGCTCCCCATGCACCCGCGATACATGAGGCCGTCGGTTTTCTACCCAGTGCATCTGATGGTGGCTGGCTTACAGTTGTCGATCGGAATCGCCGGGTTGGCCCACTTATACCATGGACTTAGTGTGGCGGCGGACGCAAACGAAGCTGGGGTGCAACCTGCCAACTTCCCGATGCACTACTTCACTTCATGGATGGAAATGCATGTGCTCGGGGTATTCGGCATTCACAAGAGCCCCTCGTTTTTCGAGAAGTGCAGACTCCCCAGAGTCATGCGGTTGATCGGTGCCTCGATTGTGAACCCGCCTCCGTGGGAGGTTAGGGGGTTGCTCCTTCGTCCACACCTGGTCGGAGCGAGGATTTCTTTCACGAACAAAGTCGTGACTATCGGCTCGGAGACCTCTAAGGCAGTGTTGGCGCTGCGTGATGGTTTTAAGGACGGGGCTTCCGTATTGAAAGCCCGGGAGATTCTTCACCTCTACTCCATCCGGCCGGGCTTCCTGGTATTCAGGAAAAACGACATGGCGCTCTTCATGAGGTACAACCCCCATCGGTTCGCCCAACAATCAAGCTACAACCAGGGGATCCCGCTGGAGGCATTTTTGGAAGAGCCCACGGCCACCAGGGAGGGGATACGGAATGCGCTGCACCATTTTATGCGGCTGAATACGGGCTCCCACTTCTTCATCAGCGAGCCGAGCTGCGTCCTATGGGTACTTAATGTGTACGTGGCTTGGTATGGGCACGCCATAAGTGCAGTCATCTGTGAAGAGAAGCACATATTGGTTGACCGCAAGGGTGCGCCTCCCGTCAGCGACCGTAAGGCTCCCCTGAATCCAACGACCCCGGCCGTTCCTCCGCTGAAAGATGCTGGAGCTGGGCCACCGCGCGTGCTGAGCCCCCCGCACGGATTGCCACCTCGTGACACCGTGGACGCACCCCCAGCGCCCCATGCTCCAGTTAACGTAGTTTCGCCCGAGTCTGGAGTGGGCTCGGACATTGGGACCCGCCGCCCTAAGGTGCCCGCAAAGCGTAAGATGATTTTGGCGGTGACCGGGGCCTGCGCGCAAAAGAGGAAGAAGAAGTCCGTTCTTTCTCTGGATGCCGTCCTCGGCTTAGAGCTTCAGGCCCCTCTCACCGAAGGCTTAATCAAATACGGGAGCAACGAGGGTTTCTTAGTAAAGCCAGAAGACACCGACTTGGCGGCCGCCATTGAGGCTTCTGAGCGATCGACAAGGCTCGAAGCGTGGTTGGCTAAACTTGCTCAGTCAAGTAATCATTGGTTGCACTCTTCGTCATTTCATTGTACCTTTATCATTGTCTTTGACTAATGCTTTTCCCCCCTTTTTAACAAGCGTCACCACTGAAGAAGCTATCGCTGCTTCCCTCCAAACTTTCCAGGAGGAGGAAAGGAAACGCGCTCTGTCGGGCGTTGGTATGCCTTGACTCACCGAGTTTTTTTTATTCTCCTTTTTATGGCCAATCTAATCTTTTCTTTGTCTCTTTGCAGGGGCCGAGCAAGCCGATGCGGGAACTCTTCCCGGGCCAGCTACTGAGGTCCCGGACTCTTCGGGGCAGCCGCGAGAGACCCGACTTGAAAAGCCGATGAGGGATGCCTTGAAAGCTCTGGAGGCAACTCTAAACGCGGACGATGACGCCTCGATGAAGGAAGCTTTGAAGAGGTTCGTCGTGATGGCCCGGGAGGAGAGGAAGCGCTTGAGGCGCGAGGCGAAGGAGCGCAGGGTTGCTTTGGCCGTGGGAGCGGGCCCAAGCACCGTTATTCCCATTACTTTTCCTTCCAAGGAGCTCCCGGTCGCCTTGTCTACCGCTCATAGACAGGCGGCGCGTGCGGTTCGGGAGGCCGACGATCGATCCACCTCAGGTAATGTGTCTTTTGAGGCTTTGTTGTAAGAATTGTAAACCTATCAATTCTTATACATCTTTTCCTGCAGGGCCAAGTCCAACTGAAGGAGCGGCGGAAACCGTTGAGCCTAAAGGGACAGTGGAGGAGGTACTGGCTGAGCCTAAGCCGACGGTGGGCGACGTCACCAGGGATGCTGGACCCGAGGTAGTAGCTGATGAAACAGTCACGCCTACTGCGCCCGAGACGGTCGGCACTGTAGAGCGTGAGGGAGCAGCAAATGAGACGGCTACTATAACCGAGCCTGGGGCAGCAGCGGATGGAGCGCCTAAGACCAACGACCCCATGGCAACGGTAGACGAGACGGCCGCGTCCACTGAGCCCGAGGGAGTAGCGGATGAAACGGACGTGACTGCTGAGGTTGAGCGGGCCGCTCTTTCCCAATAGTCGGGCACCGTTCTGATCATTGCCCTCCCAGCCTTCGGTCCCTCGCCGTCTCCTAGCCTCGCAAGCACAACGACGGCTCCCGTAAAGTCTGGCGATGAGGCGTCGGGAGGTGGTCTCATGTCGATGGAGGGAGACGCCACCGTTTCGGCCGGATCATCATCAGGTAAATTTTTGGTTACCTGTCCTTCTTCTTAGATCTTGCAATCCTTCCTGACAGGTTTATCTTTGTTTTTAACGCAGGTGCGGCCAGTGCTGATGCCCTTTTGCTCGAGGGAGCGCCGTCAGTTACTGCTTTGACGGTGGCTACCTTTCTACCTTCTCTCGCGCCATCGCAAATGTTGGAAGGTACAGATTTGTAACCCATTAGTTTTATCTTTCGGCCGCATAATTTATGTACTAATGTCGTATTATTGCGTCTTTGCAGGAGTGCTTTTTGATCACCTCTACCAGGTGCTGCACCCATACTTCTCCTTCCCTTCGGAGCTTGCTTCCTCTAGCGGCGCTGGTGAGTATGGTTTTCAGTCAATACCCTTCTTTTTTCAATAATAGAATTATTTCTGACTCTTCCTCGCCCTGATTGCAGTGCTACAAATCGAAGGAGAAGATGTAAGATCGGTCGCGCCACCGGTCCTCCCGGCTTTGCCGCCTACTGCAGCTGGTATAGTAAATTATCCCATCGATGACTTTCTTATATTTCTTGAACCATCATCTGATTGTGTTTTGTTTTTTCAGCTGTCGTTCTGGTTCCGGCCCTCTTTGAGCCTCGCATCATGATGCCGGCAGGCCCCTTCTTGAGACGTCCATCTTCAAAGGGTGCCGTGATGAGCTTGGGCATGCTGAGCGGATACGTCGAAGAGCTTGACGCAGACGCTCCCCCATCTGCCGCAGATTTCGCTGCGAAGGTTAACCCGATGTTGGCGGCGCTTGTAAATTTTCATAATGAAAGCGTCGTCGAGTTTTGGGTTAATCACTGCAGGGAAATCGAGACCCGCCTGCATCAACTGGAGTTTATGCGTCCTGCCCCTGAGACCTTAGCCGCAAGCACTCAACGAGCGACATGAATCGAGCAAAGCGCTTCTTTCTTCCGCCATTTAGAACAAGAAGCAGCTTTAAGGCTGAGGGAATGCCAAGTGACCTCAAGCGAAACTGCTTGCCTGCGTGCTGAGGTTGAGGCGGACGCTGCCCAGGTGAAGGCTATCTTCGAGGGCCTTCTGCAAAGTATTTCTGATGGGGTAACACTTAAGCAGAAGCTCGATGCCACTGAGCGTGATGCCCAAGGTCGCGAAGCAGCTCAGCGGTCAGTTAATGAGCAGCTTTCATCCTTCTTGCAGCAGCGGGCTCAAGTGGAAGCAGAATTGGCGGTGGCGGCCGGTCAGGAGAAGGCATGGAAGGAAGTGCACGAGCAATTGATAGGGCTATTTAAGACGCTTCCTTCCCAGTAGCTGCCTTGTATCAATTATATACTTGTAATTTTTGAATAAGATGTATCCATTCTTTTATTCTTTTATACGATTCACCTTGTACTTGATTGAATTCATGAATAAAGATACACATTTTTTTTTGCAATTTCTTGTGTCATCTCTGTGCTTTCTCCCTTCTTCTATTATCAGCATGCTACCTTAGTAAGCATAGTTGACAGATGCTAGCGCGAGCATCTTGTCCTGGCTTCTTCAAGAGGTAATGATGGTTTAGGACGCAGGTTCAGATCTGCTGCCTAAGACTTTTCAACTTTATGAGCCGTGAGGGTCTCACAAAGAATTTTCTCCCTACGTATCGAAAGGATCTCGTAGGTGTATTTTCTCCTTAGGAATCGTAAGGATTCCTAAGTGCGTTTTCTCTTATAAGTCGTAAGGATCTTATAAGAGAATTTTCCCTCTTACGAGTCAAGAGGACTCGTAAGTGGTTGTTTCCCTCCTTGTCGAGATTCGACTTTGGAGAGTGAGACCCGTGGATAGTATGCAAAAGACCGTTTTAGACCGACTTGCAGGGTCCCAGTGCTTAGGAAACAAGTTTTTTAATCCCTGCTGCCTAAGGCTTTATCTTGCAAGTCGAGACGAATCGGGAAGTCCTCGCGAAGACACTAATTTCCTCACGAGTCGAGACGAATCGAGCAGCTCTCGTCAAGGATACTAATTTCCCTGAGTCGGGGTATTTGCCAAGGCCACCGATTTCCCTCGGGTTGAAACGAATCGGGGTATTCCTGTAAAGACACTGATTTCTCCGCGGGTCGACGCGAATCGAGATGCTCTCGTCAAGGACACTGGTTTCCCTGAATCGAGGAGGTTGCCAAGGACACTGATTTCCCTGGGGTTGAGACGAGTCGAGGTATTCCTGCAAAGACACTGATTTCTCTGCGGGTCGACGCGAATCGAGGTGCTCTCGTCAAGGACACTGGTTTCCCTGAATCGAGGTATTGCCAAGGACACTGATTTCCCTGGGGTTAAGACGAGTCGAGGTATTTTTGCAAAGACACTGATTTCTCTGCGGGTCGACGCGAATTGATGTGCTCTCGTCAAGGATACTGGTTTCCCTGAATCGAGGTATTGCCAAGGACACTGATTTCCCTGGGGTTAAGACGAGTCGAGGTATTCCTGCAAAGACACTGATTTCTCTGCGGGTTGACACGAATCGAGGTGCTCTCGTCAAGGACACTGGTTTCCTTGAATCGAGGAGGTTGCCAAGGACACTGATTTTCCTGGGGTTGAGACGAGTCGAGGTATTCCTGTAAAGACACTGATTTCTCTGCGGGTCGACGCGAATCGAGGTGCTCTCGTCAAGGATACTGGTTTCCCTGAATCGAGGTATTGCCAAGGACACTGATTTCCCTGGGATTGAGACGAGTCGAGGTATTCCTGCAAAGACACTGATTTCTCTGCGGGTCGACGCGAATCGAGGTGCTCTCGTCAAGGACACTGGTTTCCCTGAATCGAGGTATTGCAAAGGACACTGATTTCCCTGGGGTTGAGACGAGTCGACGTATCCCTGCAAAGACATTGATTTCTCTGCGGGTCGACGCGAATCGAGATGCTCTCGTCAAGGACACTGATTTCCCTGAATCGAGGAGGTTACCAAGGACACTGATTTCACTGGGGTTGAGACGAGTCGAGGTATTCCTGCAAAGACACTGATTTCCCTGCGGGTCGACGTGAATTGAGGTGCTCTCTTCAAGGACACTGGTTTCCCTGAATCGAGGAGGTTGCCAAGGACACTGATTTCCCTGGGGTTGAGACGAGTCGAGGTATTCCTGCAAAGACACTGATTTCTCTGCGGGTCGACGCGAATTGAGGGCTCTCGTCAAGGACGTTGGTTTCCCTGAATCGAGGTAATGTGTCTTTCGGCTTTTATATGAGTTACCGTCAAGACTTGGCTCCGTTTTCTGATGGAGCATGGGGAGGGAAGATATGTTTCCTTCTGTGTTCGCGCCCCTGGATTGTATACAGGGATTGCTGTGATATCGCCTGCAGGGCATAAATTTCATTATATATATTTTTCATTTTATTTCTTTCCGCGATGCTCTATCATTTCAGCTTTTATATCGCGAAAGTCGTGATTGCCCAATCATTTCGGTTATTTTTCGCGGTGCCCAATCATTTCGGCTATTTATTTTATTTTCACTCGCTGCTTTTTATTGCGAGTTGCCCCATCATTTCGGCTATTTTGCATGCATACATTTTTTTACTTGCTGATTTTTTGCAAGTTGCCCCATCATTTCGGCTATTTCGTATGCATTTTTATTTTGCTGATTTTTATCGCGAGTGTAGAACCTGGAATCTGGTGCCAATCTCAACATCAGCATCGCCACAACTGGAATATTGGCAGGAGCGAATCATCATTTGCCATGAACGAGCTTGGAATTCGATACCGGTTTAGGCATCAGCATCGCTACAACTGGGATTTTGCCAGGAGCGAATCATCATTTTCCTCTGTCGATGTCGAACAAATGTGGCTTAGCGAACAGGGTTAGGATCCCGTCGACTAAGGCTTTTGACTTCATGAGCCGTAAGGGTCCCACAAAGGTATTTCTCCCTACAAGTCATGAGGATCTCGTAGGTGCGTTTTCTCCTTAGGGCTCGTGAGGATTCCTAAGTGTATGTTCCCATGTAAGTCGTAAGGATCTTACAAAAGGGTTTTCTCCTTATAAGTCGAGAGGACATACAAGGGTTATTCACGGTATGGACATATCCCCAGTCACGGGTGGGACTTGGTTAGGGAAATGTTTATTCGCGCCCGTGGATTGTATACAAGGGTCAGTATTGAGCCACTTGTAGGGCAATATCGAAGGTTGTGGGAGTTGCTTAAGAACAGGTTCAGGTCTCTGTAACTTAAGACTTTCAAATCTTATGAGCCGTGAGGGTCCTATAAGAGAGTTCTCCTTACGAGTTGTGAGGATCTCGCAAGTGTAATTTCTCCTTAGGAATCGTGGGGATCCCTAAGTGAGTTGCTCCCTTGTGAGTCGTAAGGATCTCACGCGGGTGGTTTCTCCTTACAAGGTCGAGAGGACCCTGCAAGTGTCTTTTAACGAGGTTGCGCCCTTTCGGGTTTTCACAAACACTCGCCGGTAGCCCTACTTTTTCTACTCACGGAGCCCTTTCAGGTTTTCATCTGTGCCCATTTCGCTTATGGACATACCGTCTTCTTTTTTTTATTCTTTTTATTCTTTTTTCTAACGAGGTCGCGCCCTTTCGGATTTTCATGAACACTCGCCGGTAGCCCTGTTGTTTTTACTCATGGAGCCCTTTCGGGTTTTCATCCATGCCCATCTCGCTTATGGACATACCGTCTTCTTTTTTTTATTCTTTTTTCTAACGAGGTCGTGCCCTTTCGGATTTTCACGAACACTCGCCGGTAGCCCTGCTGTTTTTACTCACGGAGCCCTTTCGGGTTTTCATCCGTGCCCATTTCGCTTATGGACATACCGTCTTTATTATTATTATTATTTTAATTTTTTATTCTTTTTTTTTTATCTCATCAGCTTGAGGATGCTGCGGTAGTAGTTTAAAGACGTTCCGGTCATCAACTAGTTTTAGGACGTAGTGGTCCATCAATAGTTTTAAGGACGTTTCTGTCCGTCGTTGAAGAAGGCCAGCTACTACTTATAAAGTTTGGGCTTAGGAAGATAGCGAGCGAACATAGTCGTCGTCATCTATCATTGACCTAGGTTGTGACTCATTAAGCGTAGTATTTCTTTAGGAAGCGACCGTTTATTGGCCTGAAAGGCCTTTCACCGTGCATATCCATGAGTAGATAGGCTCCACCCTGGTAGACCTTGTCTATGATGTACGGGCCTTCATAGTTCGGCTCGAATTTTCCCCGCTTGGCGCGATTGGGGATCATAGGTCTTTTGACTACTAGCACGAGTTCACCTTGGCGGAATGTCCTCGGCTTGGTCAATCTTTCATATGAGCGCGTCATCTTCGCTTTATAAGCCTCCAGATTTTGTTGCGCTATGAGCCGAGTTTCATCAAGGGCATCAAGCTCCTCAAGCCGAAGGTGAGCATTTTCTTCGTTCGTCAGCTCGTAGTGGACTGCCACTCGTAGAGAGGGTAACTCTATCTCGAGGGGGAGTACTGCTTCTGTACCGAAGACTAACGCGTACGGCGTTGTGTTCGTGGCCGTCTTCAACGTAGTTCGATACTCCAAGAGAGCTTCTTGCGGTCTCTCATGCCAGTCCTTCTTATTTCGGGACACCGTCTTCTTCACAATCTTCGTCAAGGTTTTGTTGAAAGCCTCAGCTAGACCGTTAGCTCGGGGATTATAAAATGAGGAATATCTCCAGTCTATGTTGTGTTGTTGCACGAAGCGGCTGATTTTGTGGCTTCTGTAGGCTGGCCCGTTATTGGAGATGATCCGTCTCGGAGTTCCAAACCGATAAATGACGTGCGTCTTGAAGAAATGGAGGATATTCTCCATCTTCACTTCCCTCGGCGGTACTGCTTCTGCCCATTTGGAGAAGTAGTCAGTCGTCGCCAAAATGAATCGATGTCCCCAGGACGATGCTGGTTCGATGTGGCCGATTATGTCAGTCCCCCACATTTCGAACGGCCGGCTAGCCACCGTTGGATGGAGTGGATTTGGATGCTGATGGATAAAGTCCCCATGGATCTGGCACGAGTGGCATTGCATCGTATACTCGAGGTAGTCTTGGATCATCGTGGGCCAATAGTAGCCTATCCGTTTAATCTTCAACTTCATCTTCGGGTCTGCTTGGTGAGAACCGCAGAGTCCGTCGTGAACTTCCTGAAGACTCTTTTTGCTTCGTCAGGTCCCAGACATCTCAGCCACAGAGAATCAAATGACCTCTTATACAGAGTATCATTAACGAAGGCGAAAGACAGAGCTCGTTTCATGAGCCGATGTCTTGAGGACGCATCTTCAGGCGTTCGACTGGATTTGAAGTAGTCTACAAAGACTTCTCTCCAATTCTCAGCCTTTTCTTTTTCTTTTATTTGCATAGCCATTTGCTCAGTCGCTCCCTTTTCTTCGGATGATTCTAGAGATATTTCTGCTGGGGAAAGCACCCGACGGCTTTGTACCACGATTCTTACGTCATCGAGGTTCTCGTCGGCCAGTTCTTTAGCGAGCTTAGCTAGTGCGTCCGCCTAGCTATTTTTTGCACGCGGTATGCTTTCCAGCATATAGGAAGGAATTTGAGTCAGCAATTGCTGTACTCTCTCGCCATATTTCACCAGTTCTGGCTTACACGTCTGGTAGTCGCCGTTTACTTGACTGACGACCAGTTGAGAATCTCCATATATGAGGAGGTTTTCAATTCCCATATCGATGGCGATCTCGAGGCCTGCTATCAAAGCTTCGTATTCGGCTTCATTATTCATCCTTGGCTCTATTAAGGAGAAGGCGAAGCGCATTATCCCTCCTTGTGGGGTCATGAAGATGAGGCCTACCCTTTATTTGATTACAGGGGTGCTTTGTTTGCGCTTCTTCATGGAAGACGCTCCATCAAAATAGAGTTCCCATCGGGTATCACTACCATCGATCACATCAAATGCATGTTCGTCTGGCAGCTTGCAATTCAGAGGAGAATCTGCCGGTATCGGATGCTCAGCGAGGAAGTCGGCGATGGCCTGGCCTTTCACTGCTTTAAGAGGCTGATAGGTTATCGAAAACTCCATTAAGAGCAAGGCCCATTTAGCGAGTCTCCCTGTCAATATGGCCTTCGACATTAAATATTTAAGGGGGTCCACCTTCGATATGAGACGGACTTCATGCGCCAACGCATAGTGCCCGAGCTTCGTTATCGCGAAGATCAACGCCAGGCAATGTTTTTTGATGGGGGAGTAGTTGCTTTCTGCCCTCAGGAGAACTTGACTTAAGTAATAAAGAGCTCTTTCTTTCCCTTGGTCGTTCTCTTGTGCCCATAATGCGCCCAAGGAACCTTCGAGGGCGGTTGTATAAAGAATGAGAGGCTTTCCCTTAATCGGTGCAGCCAACACTGACGGATTCTGCAGGTATTGCTTGATCTCGTCCAGCGCGCTCTGGCATTTGTGATCCCAAACGAAAGGGGTTCCCTTCTTCATCAGGTGACTGTAAGGGCTGCACTTGCCTGAAAGATTGGCTATAAATCGCCGGATGTACGCGAGCTTCCCTTGGAGAGACCGCAATTGCTTGAGAGTCCTTGGCGGAGGCATTTCCATAATCGCCTTGATCTTTGACGGATCTATCTCGATACCTCGGTGCCGGACGATGAATCCTAGGAATTTTCCCGAGGAAACTCCGAATGCACACTTGAGAGGGTTCATCTTTAAGTTGTATTGTCGAAGGTGTTGAAATACGGTCTTCAGATGCTCTAAATGTTCCTCGTATGATTTGCTCTTAACCACGAGGTCGTCGATATAGCATTCGACGATTTCATGTATAAGGTCATCGAAGATCTTTGTCATGGCCCTTTGATAGGTGGCACCGGCGTTCTTTAGACCGAAGGGCATCACCTTGTAGCAGAATATACCCAAAGGGGTCCGGAAAGCTGTGTGCTTCTGGTCTTCGGGATGCATCTTTATCTGATTATATCCTGATGAGCCGTCCATGAAGGAGAAGACCTCGTGAGTGGACGTGTTATCTATCATCAGCTTGGTGACTGGCACTGGGAAATTGTCCTTCGGGCAGGCTTTATTGAGATCCCGAAAGTCTACACATATGCGCACCGTCCCATTTTTCTTCATCACCGGGACGATGTTGGCGATCCAGTCAAGATATTGAACTTCCTGGATAAACCCAGAGTCGATCAGCTTCTTGACTTCGGCGTTAATGCTCATCTCAAGCTCAAGCCGCATTCTTCTTGGTGCTTGTTTGATTGGTTTAACGTCCGGGGATATGCCAATTTATGGACAGCAATTTCTGGATCTAGTCCTGGCATTTCGGAATAGTTCCATGCGAAGCAATCTCTATACTGTATAAGCATGTCTTTTAATGAAGCCACCCTTTCTTCAGATAGCAGCTCACTAACGAATGTCGGTCATGGGTCGTTCGCCGTCCCCAACTCAATTTTCTTGAGGTTATCTGCAGTGGTGTGTATTCCATCTTCCAGTTCTTTCGGCGCTGGTGGAAATTCCGAGATCACCCCGTCATTGCTGTTTTCGAAGCACCATGGAAGATCATCCATACCCTCAGGGTCTTCTTTTGATATTGTTATCATATGACAAGTACGAGCTCGCTTCCAAGACCGATGTGGATCTGGTTCTGTTCTCGTGGCTTTGGGTTCATGCTTCTGTGGCGGTGTCACCCTCCAGCTGTCAGATAGAGCAAACTTGCCGAGCTGATACTGATCTTCGACCCAATTTTTGAAGGTGAAGCAATCTTCGAGAGGGTGCCCTATTACCTTGTGATAAGAGCAATAGTTTGGGTGTGAGACTTCGCCTGCTTGTTCGGGGTGCTTGGACTTCGGAAGTGTAAGCATTTGGTGCTTTATAGCTAGGTCAAGTATCTTCTTTGTCTTGTCCTGAGGAAAAGAGTATGCTCGACCCATCTTCTTCATAAGGGATAAATCCGGACCGCTCGATTCCCGACCACGTGACTTCTTGTTCCCGCTTTGTCGCTGTTGAATGCCTTTTCCGCTTTTCGACTTGTTTCTGTTTCTGCGTCGAGCCTTTTTTGCAACAGGTTGACAGGGAGCGACATTTTCATCTTTCACAGCCTGTTGAAGGAGGCGTTGCGTCCTGACTTTCTCGTAGATGGTCATTTCGCTGTTGTGGTAGTCTCAAACTTTTTGACCAGCTTCCCTTATAAGCTTGTTCATTTTCTCTTCGAATGACGGACTGGGCATTTTCATGTCGGGGACTTTTTCTGGCTCAAGGTCAGCATCTTCCCATTGAGCGTCCCCTTCTTCATCAAAGTTATGCACAACATAGCAGTCACGGAGTAGCTCCCGTTTCTTGGACCGAACATATCCAAGCCCGATTGCTTCCATTCTCCCGTTAGGCAATTTGCGCTGAGTTCCGGGAACATTCCAGACCCTGTCATAGAACTTAGCTCTTCGAGCGGTCTGTTTGAAGGGTTTCCCTTGGCGCTTCAATAGCCTTTTCAAGCCCTCCGTGTAGTATCTTGGCAGACGATTGGGCTGAAACCTGTCAAGTGTAGGGTCTGCACCGTGCCAGATTTCTTTTTCCACTCTGGTTTCCCCGGAGCGGTAGAATAGAATCGCCTTTTCGCCTTCTCGCCTGGAAGGGATATAGAACGTCCGCAGCTCTTCTACACTGTAGGTGTTAAGCGCGTCCAGTTCTTTATGATGTTTGGGCGGAACCATGGCGACTTGCAGACTTTGCTCTTCATCAACGGAAGCTTGTATTGAAGGTCGAGCGAAAAATATAACATGGACCTCGTCTTCCGAGTCACTGCCAAAGATCAACGTAGGAGCGGATGGTCCCGGCTTGTTGTGCTGGGGTGGCCCGGAATAGACTATCTCTTCCTCTTCCTCAGTATCGCTCCCGAAGACAGGGATGGTGGCGATAGCCTTGTTCTCCAGTTTGCGACATTTTTCTGTATCCTCGAAATCCGGTAAGAAGTATTTTGCATCGTCGTATTTGCAGACTTCGTTCACAGAGAATGGGTTCAACTCTCCTATTACGGTATACTCGAGACCATCCTTAAAATATTTCATACACTGATGCTGTATAGAAGGGATGATGTTGTACTCGTGTAACCAGGGTCGGCCGAGCAAAGCATTATAGCATGTCTTGGCGTCTATGACGTAGAATTTAATGTTCGTGACGAGTAGCCCAAAGCGTAACGTCAGTATCACAGACCCGAGAGTCCGTGATGATTGAGAGTCGAACCCGGAGATGGTGATTTTGTCCCGAGCGAGGTGCTGGACGCTCATGCAGATTTCCTTCAATACCCGTACATTGAGGAAATTGACGGAAGACCCATTGTCGACCAAGATTTTGCCTATCTTTATATCGTGGCAGTACCCTGAGACATAGAGGGGCCGATTGTGTTCGCATGTCCCAAGAAGGAGGTCTTCTTCACCGAAAGTGACATCGGCTGTGTGCACTTCTTCCAGCCCGTCCTTCATCTTTTCTTCGGCGAGAAAAGCTTGGAATTGCTCTGGCTCCTGTAGCGCTTTGATCAATGATTCTCTTGCTTCTTTTGATAGTAAGAGGGCATCGAGAATACTGAGCTGCGATGGTAGCTTCCTCAAGTGCGCCAGAACGTTGTAGTTCACCTTATTTTTCTTTGGCGGGTCCTTGGCGGTTAGCTCTTCCATGACTTGGTCATCTAGGGCGATATCCTCAGAGACCTTCTCTTTTCCCTTATCTTTTTTTATTTGAGGGTCCAAGGTTCTTTTCGGGTAGAGTACGATTACGCAGCCGGATATTTTCACAGGCCTTCGGCTCTTCCTCTTTTCCCGAGGTGGACTCTTTAAAGAGAGGGCTAAGAGCCATTTCCTCATCAGAGTCGCTCCCGAATGTGAGAACTTGCGCTTTCCCGGCATTAACCATGTGACAATCGCCAGTAGTTCTTCTAGGCTCCTCGGTCGTACTTTTCTGCTCCCGACGAATTTTGCGCTTCTCCCACTTGAAATTTTGCCGGTGAACAACATACCCTTGCCACCATTTATTGAAAGCTTTGCACTCCTCGGTGGGGTGCGAAACCTTTCGATGATACAAGCAATAGGAAGGGTACATTTCTGCTTTGCCGGCAATGTTTCCTTCAGAGGGCGGTAGCTTCATCCCCATTGATATGGCTTTAGCAAACCTTTTCCTCGTCTTGAATTTGTTTTTATCCGCTACGGATGTCTTTTGATTTGATGGGGGTGTCTCGACTCTTTCGTCTAGTCGCCGGCGCTTGGTCCTTTCAAATATGACCGTCTCGCGTTCCCGATCAGCTTTACTTTTCAAAAGAGCTTCGTTGAGGAATGCGTCAATTGTTTCATCTGATGGCCCAAAAGTTCCGGTTTAGGATCTGCCCCCAGCTTCTCAGTGCAAGGAGTTTTCTCATCGTTTGTAAACGAGTGGGAGATCATATAACAACTCGCCACGTAACCCTCAGATTCATCCGACGAGCTTTCTCCATCATTTTCCTCCTGAAAGACATGGCCGAGGAACTCTTGGAGCTGAAGGTTTCCTAGGCACTCTAGTGAAGTCTCACAAGTGATCAAACATGCCAATTTATAAAAATTAAGGTGCCGAGGAAACCTAGAACGGATCGTTGACTAGAAGTATAGGCAAAGCAAGCAAGCTAGTTTACAACTAAACTATAAGATAACGGAAATACAACCTTTGTAGATCCGTTTGTCCACCTCCATAGCTCCGCAACGAAGTACCTCCGCTGTCCAAGTAAACTCCCGGGTTCTAGCGTCGGCTTCGTCGAAGAATGAGCGGGCTTGATTGTCGGTTCGGTGCCGAAGATGATCTACGTCGAGGCATCGCTAGAACAAGCTCCAACTTCACCAAGTCGGAAAAACTTGTGAAGGAAACACCCTATACTATTTGGCAATAGGTAGAGGATGAAGAAATAGGAAGTGGGTAAACTTTAGTTTTGGATTTCTCACTAGTTTTGGTGACTTGCCATTGATGGTCAAGCTTTTCTTCACTTGAAGGAAGAAGAAGAAGCTCAAATATTATGATAAGAATATTAGAATAGAATAGAAAAAATCAATCCTTATCATATTTGAACCATAGTAAAGTGTAGAGAGTTAACCAAGGTTAGTGAGTGGTTAGGGTTTGAGATAAAAACAAAATGGTCTCCTTTGGTCAAAGCTTCATGAAGCTTCATTAAGCTTCATGAAAGGATGAAAGCTAACCATTTTGTTTCTTTCTCATTATGCTTATTATAAATACCAAAATGAATAAAATAAATAAATAAAGGAATAAGCAAATAGTAAACCCTAATGATTTCATTAACCAAGGTTAAATTCTTTACACTTAACAAAAAGACATGTATCATCAAACATGATACAAACTAGTGCACAATATCATATCGCATATGCAATGCGCACATCCGAGCGAGAAAATCCATTTAAAGTGAACCGATACTAGTTAATGCAAAGTAATATATCAAATATATAATTATCATTAAATCAACACTTGATTTAACGATCCGGTCATATCGCATATAACCGACTAGTATCCAATGTATCGGCTTATCGAATCAATCCTTGATTCGATAGCTAGGGTATATCGCATATAACCTGATCAATACATTCATCGCGAGAATAGAATACGGTATCACATACTCGAATTATTCTCGGTCCCGCACATATCTCATATGCGCTCCTATTTCGTTTCGCTTGAGCCAGGAAACCTCTGTGTAGGACTCTAAAGACTCGTCAATACGCCGGCAGCAGATGATGATCATATCAAGCATCCACAAGCCGCAAGCGGTCTGCCAAACGTAACGGCCACCCGGGTATTGAGCGATCAGAAGATCGACGAGCAAGCCCGCTCACACTCCTGCGAATCCAACCAGTAACACTTACCGTACGGTCCGGTCTGTTCGTTTGATATGTCGCATATCTCGCCTAGGGGTGGTAAACGTCAGACCCCAATAGCTCGATAAGTCATGCCGACGTAGGGTCCATAACATTCGTGAAACTACTGATAACTCTTACCAGTATATCACTGCAACCCTGGCCAGGGATTTCCTGTTATGGCCAGTCGAGCATAGCACAACATCAACCCCCAATACCGGGAGAGACGAATCCCCTCCTATCGCTCATTGCCTCCATGTGAATCGGAACTGTACCCAAAAACCACCTGTTTGCACAACTCAGTAGAGCCGTGGTAGGGTGGAAATCAAAGCACAGTGGGAGACACACAAGACTCTATGACGATCTCGGGTCAACAGACTAAGCTGTACCAGTGTCACCAGAGAACTGCCATCTGACGTGAGGTATAATACCATCTGGGAGTTCTCGGCAAGTCCGTTCAGTGTACCCAGTCTCCACTGAGCACCCGCATACCATCTTCGATGTCAAACACCAATGGATATGGGATCATCCATCGCCCATCGCATGGGTCGAGAAGATATGCGCTAGTCTACTCTGGAATATCGATGCCCCGTCTCGATATTCCCTCGACTAGGAACATTTCAAGGATGTACTCTTGGACTACCCAGGCCCCACTAGTATGATCTACATCATAGTCCTGGAAGTCGAGCACACATCCTATGGGCTTTATCAACATGTAATCAGAGAGACAGAAAGTATACATGTTAAGATAAAGTGCAACCAGATAGCATACTATCATGTCGAGCAAGAAAGTCCTACCTATATATGTCCCAGTATCCACTACAATATACATCCAATGTACAGTAATGGCCTCTAGGGCATACATATAACTAACAATCTCCCACTTGCACTAGGGCCATCTGTAGCAGTGGTAGCAGTATCACATACTCAACCATCCCCTAAAAATCTCTCTTTGGGAAAAGGGCCTTCGTGAGTGGATCCGCCGTGTTGTCCTCTGAGTCTACTCTCCTTACCTCGATCACCCTGGAGATCAACTATCTCCATGATCAGGTGATGCTGTCTTAGATTATGTCTGGGTTACTGATGGGACCAGGGTTCCAGGGCCAAAGCCATGCTTCCATTGTCATACAATGGCAGGAACCTAGTTCATCTTATGAACCAATATACACCCAAACTGCCTCTTTGGTAGTATCATTAATAGCGATGTTACCAGCCTTTATCGTCTAGATTGCCACGGTATCGAGCTTGGAACTCTTCCAACATACCGTCCCTTTACTGAGGGTAAAGACAGTGCCTGTGACTGACATTCAGTCGTCTTTATCACCCTGGAACACTTCCAGTGATTCTCCCCAGGATCGATTGATACCATCTCACTACATCTAGTGAGAATCCTAACATCCAATTACATCTATCTCATAGATGAAAACTCAGGATTTAGGAGGTATCACTTTGATCCTATTTGGAGAATCTTTGTGATAATAGGAGATTGATCGATCGTAGTATAGGAAACTCTTTTCCTATCAAGAGTATGTTGTCTACGTACAATACGAAGATGACCACCTTACTCTCTACTACCCTTTTGTATATACAAGGTTTGTCTACCATTTTGATGAAGTCAGACACTTTTACTATCACATCAAAACAGACGTTCCAACTCCGCGATGCCTGCTTCATTATGTAAAGCAACTTGCACACGTTTCCGCTGCTCCCACTGTTTACGAAGACCTCTGGCTGTGTTCTTATAGACGTTCTCTTCTAAATCAGTATTTAGAAAAGCAGTCATGGCACCCAACCGCCAGATATCGTAGTCATGGTATGTAGCCATGGTAAGTAGGATCTGGACAGACTTAAGCATAGCTACTGGAAAAAGGTTTCATCATTATCCACGCCTGGTCGATGACGAAAACCTTTAACAAGTCTAGCTTTGAAAGTCTCAACTTCTCCATCTACACCAAGTAATCTTCTCAAGATATACTTGCTCCTGATGGGGATTTAACCCTTCAGATATAGCAACCAAAGTCCATACTTTGTTGGTGTATAAGGATTCCATCTCAGATCACTAAGCATCCAGCCATTCTTACAGAGTCCCTACTCTCGATGGCCTGCTCGAAACTGGTTGGGTCATCATTTCATGATGCAATCCTCACTCCCACTGTCATCGAGAAACCGAGGTATCTCTCAGGCGGATGAGGAACCCTACTAGATCGGCGGAGAGGCTGAGGTTCGTCGGGGACTATAGAATCCTTTGGTTCTGTCAAATCATTAGCAGTTTTGTACAGCCGGAACCTTTCCAGTTCAACAGAACAGACCTTGCCTCGATCTTGTCCGGATTTTGCTTTAAACATAGGCCGGACAACCCCAAATCTTAACTTACTTAAGAGATAGGATCTTCCCGCACCATATCTTATATGGAGTGGTAGGCACTGACTTGATTCGAACCTAATTCAATAGATATGCAGCTTCTCAAGTGCATAACTCCCAAAAGGAAATAGGTAACTCAGTAATACTCATCATAGAGCACACGATATCTAATATTGTGTGATTACTCCGCCCCGATACATCATTGTGCTGTGGTGTATTCAGAGGAGTAATACTGAGAGAGAATCTCATTTTCCTTTAGAATAGTCCAAGGATTCCATGCACAAGTATTCTCCTCCCTGATCTCATCATAGGACATAATACTTATACCCGGTTATTGGTTCTCTACTTCTAACTTATATTCTGTGAATACCTCAAAAGGTTCGGACTTATGTTTCAACAGGAACATATGACTGAATCTTGAGAGATTATCAGAGGATATAATGAAGTATAAAGAACCAGTCCTGGCATGTGTAGACAGGAGACTTTACATACATCATCATGTATCAGTCCCAAGAGTTAACTAACTCTTTCTCTGTTTCTAGTAAACAGAGCTATGGTCATCTAATCTTTGTGACATGACTGGCAAGTTTCATAAGATGTAAATTCAAACTGATTTAAATATGCATCTAAAATGTAACTTCAGCCAGTCGGGTCGCATTGATATGACCTAGTCTACAATGCCTCAAGAAGAATTCGTTCATTTCTGAACTCTTCCTCTCGTGTGTGTTCTGTATACTAGGAACTGCAGTTTGATTTAGAACGTCAATGCTTTTAGATAACGTGCCTGAACCGATCAACTTTTGATATAGGAAATGTTCAAAACATTATCCATCAATACAAAATTATATCATTTCTTTACTAATAAAGAGACTGATATGATTTTGTATATCAGGTTCGATATCTAATAGCATTTGTTCAGAATCAATGTATTTATAATACAGGGTGACAGTGACCGACAGACTTGGCTGCAACACTTGCCCCGTTTTCTGTCTCATGAAAATTATCACTCGTTCTCAGTTTTTCTACCCTTTTGTAGCCCTATGTAACAACTTACATATCTGGGATCCTGATCCGGTATCATATACGCAGGATGCAGAGGATACTGAGAAACAGTTCTTTGTAATGAATACACCCGAAGGAGATGCATCATATGCACTTTCTTCGTTTGGGCGGCATAGGAATTCTGGTATTCCCCAATTTCCTGCTCTGTCTTATAACAATTATAAGTTGGAGCGGGACCAATGTTCCCCAGCTCAGTATAAAAAACGGGTTCGGTCAATACATCCGTATTATTATCTTGATTAAGGCGTGATATGGTCGCTACCAGGAGAGAGAGAGAAGAAAACACTCTGCGTGCGCTCTTGCAAGATCAGATTGGTTATATATTTTATCTAATCAGGATGGCTCCCACTGTTTTTATCAAATCTTCCTTCAAACCTTAAAAGGAAAGACTAGCTGGGATTAATTACACTCTACAAGTTCGCCAATCTTTCAGCCAGGCCAGTGTCGGTACTTTGAGGGAGGTTCCTCGTGCTTTCGCACGGACCTAATTACTGTAAACCTCATTTTCCCAGAGGCGTAACCCCGTTGACACCTTTCTAGACACCTACTTGATCGGCTAATTGCAAAGTGCAAAACTCTCCCAGGAGTAACAATTACTCGCAGTGGGTATCGGGATCCAACTATCACATAGAAGGTATGCAATCTCATTGCAAGTTTCAACACTTGAAACTCCCGATAATGGTTTTTACCCCTAGCACCTATGACCTTAACTATGGTCAACAAATCATAAGTACTAGTCAAGTTCTACCCGTCATTTCGTGATTAATTAGACCCACCCACATGACCCTTAACTAAGGTCAACAAAGTCACGCGACTGTCCTAACTAATCGCATCATATGCGGTGTAGGAAGACATCACTTAGCTACCGTACACTGTGCCTTGACTATGGTCAACAAACACAGCACGAATACTAAGTACTCTACTTCCTAAAATGACGGAGAGTTGCGGCTGGTTTTTGTGAAAACCTTTAACGCTTTGAACTTGATCTCGTTGCGGAATCAAATGGTTTTTAAATGGAATGTTTTTGAGGCTTTTTCTAGTTTTGCTAAAGGGGTCACTCCCGGTGAAGGGATCGTCGGCCCTTTCCCCGTCGAATGAGGTGCGGGATATATCATATATATCACTGTGCAAAGCGGAAACTATAGAAGCGATCAAAGACAAACCGAGGGTTGTAGCATCTGCCAGTTATTGCTAAAGGAGTCACTCCCGGTGAAGGGATCTCGGTCCTTTCCTCATCGAATAAGGTGCTGGATGTTCTATAATGAACACCGCGATGCAAAGCAAGAACTGTAGCTACCTGTTTTATTTTGAAATTCGATTCCACAACATCAATTAGGTTTATTTTCTTTCATTAATCTCATTAATGAATATCCCATCACTTAAGTCCACCTAACCATCACAGATAAATATAACGTACGCTTATGCCATCCGCATTCGCCTCGATGTCCCGTCTGCACCGTTAGGTTAGGTAACTAACGCCAGAGCGAGGCAGGGCTAGCGCGGGTGTAAAACATAAGCAACGTCTATATAATATATCATATATACTATATATAATACCTGTCACAGAACACAGAACATCGCATGATCACAGATAAAACACAGCAGAAGAAACATATGAAATATTGGATATACTAGGACGTCCGTGTTTTCAATACGAGCCAGTATAAAACACGGATTCCACGGTCGTGATGAATAGCCAATCCCACACCCCCAGACCCCTACGAGAGCGGCAAGCAACCCTGCCAATTCTAGGGTTAGGAAACCCGGACTCGACTCCTGGAGTTGGTCTCCCACTGGACCCCAGAACCCGGTTACTTGTGCTCCCCTCCTTGGGTCTATCCTAGTGCAGAAAAGTAAATAATATACAACGGGCGACGACTTCCGCAACCTGGAAGCGCCCCAATAAAAGAATATTACATACAAGTTTTTACATGAATGAAAATGAAAAACACTCATCTCACATAAAAACCCCCGGCTATTCAAATACGACAATCCAATATAACATATCCAGCAACACATAACATCACATGTCATCAACGTAAGTAAATATGCGCATCCCAATTGTCGTTGACATATAGCAACGAAACCGGCGATATCACATATTACACTTACGGTCACAGAAAAGAATATGTAAAACTACAACAGTTGGAATCCGCAATCTCTTTAGACATCGCATGCCCGACCAAATGAATTACTCAGACATCGCATGCCTAACAATTATAAACCCCGCATTTTAGTCTCATTATCGAAAACACTTTTCAATATCAAGTCGGGTAATTCAACAAGATTCCCGACATCCTGATCGAATACTCGTCGCAAACTTCAGTAGGCGGCCGCACCCCTGACGCCGTCGACGAAGTGCACCAAGGCGGAACACCGCTACCGCGAGCATCCGAACGGATGCTTTCGGCGATGGGGTTCTCCTACAGTCACTTGGTCGGGGCAATGGGGTGAGGTTGCCTATTAAGTTTACCCGGCGAGTATCCGCGTACGCTACGTGATTGCGACGGACTTTTGATCGCATCAAAATTCCGTGGCAACCGATCAAGTGATACTAAACTGCTATGTTTATAATATTCATTCCGTTATCTCATAACAATTTGTGAATTCCAATTATTGTATCCCATTTCGGATAAACAGAAAATGTTAAACTTTCCGATCGAACAATCGAACATCCAAGTTTTCCAGGTACAGCTAAACATATGAAATAAGTCTAACAACATTCCATTCGTACCTCAGTACCAACAGTCCAGCCGTAGAAGGGTCAAGCCAACGCCTCACATGTGGCACGCCGTACTGCCCCAAACCCGAAGGTTCAAAGGGCAGTTCAAGACGGTCACATAATCGAGTTAAGGTTTGTTGTCTTCTAGAGGGACCATCGCGTTACTTGCACTACTTAGAACGTCGTTAAACTACGGAAAAATCCAACACTTGGAAATTTCCCGACAGGGGAAAAATTGGGTATTTATATCCGGTCGAACTTTTTAACATATTCTAAGATTTATCCGGAAAGCCACACAGACAAAATTTGATAATCCGATCAAACATTCGAATTCCCAAAACAACTCAGAAAAATCAACTCTGGAAAAAATATTAAAAATTCCCAGAAAAATCATCACAGGAAACTAAAAGTTACTGTGCAAAAATATTTAACAAATGTTGCCGTACGGCCGCTGAACCGCCGCCTGAGCTATTGCTCAGGCCGCGGATCCGCGCTAGGAAAAATGAAATGGGCCTCCAAATTTTACAGTAACTCTTAGATATTTGTGATGTGTTCTCTGAATATTTTTAATTTTGAAAAAGACCAGATTTCACAAATCGTCCAGAGAGCAATTTTGTAATAGGGTTTCGGGTTCGTTCGGAGTTCAAAATCTGTCTAGACTTCGCCTAAGGCTCTAGCTAGGCTCTGATACCACTGAAGGTTTCCTAGGCACTCTAGTGAAGTCTCACAAGTGATCAAACATGCCAATTTATAAAAATTACGGTGCCGAGGAAACCTAGAACGGATCGTTGACTAGAAGTATAGGCAAAGCAAGCAAGCTAGTTTACAACTAAACTATAAGATAACGGAAATACAACCTTTGTAGATCCGTTTGTCCACCTCCATAGCTCCGCAACGAAGTACCTCCGCTGTCCAAGTAAACTCCCGGGCTCTAGCGTCGGCTTCGTCGAAGAATGAGCGGGCTTGATCGTCGGTTCGGTGCCGAAGATGATCTACGTCGAGGCATCGCTAGAACAAGCTCCAACTTCACCAAGTCGGAAAAACTTGTGAAGGAAACACCCTATACTATTTGGCAATAGGTAGAGGATGAAGAAATAGGAAGTGGGTAAACTTTAGTTTTGGATTTCTCACTAGTTTTGGTGACTTGCCATTGATGGTGAAGCTTTTCTTCACTTGAAGGAAGAAGAAGAAGAAGCTCAAATATTATGATAAGAATATTAGAATAGAATAGAAAAAATCAATCCTTATCATATTTAAACCATAGTAAAGTGTAGAGAGTTAACCAAGGTTAGTGAGTGGTTAGGGTTTGAGATAAAAACAAAATGGTCTCCTTTGGTCAAAGCTTCATGAAGCTTCATTAAGCTTCATGAAAGGATGAAAGCTAACCATTTTGTTTCTTTCTCATTATGCTTATTATAAATACCAAAATGAATAAAATAAATAAATAAAGGAATAAGCAAATAGTAAACCCTAATGATTTCATTAACCAAGGTTAAATTCTTTACACTTAACAAAAAGACATGTATCATCAAACATGATACAAACTAGTGCACAATATCATATCGCATATGCAATGCGCACATCCGAGCGAGAAAATCCATTTAAAGTGAACCGATACTAGTTAATGCAAAGTAATATATCAAATATATAATTATCATTAAATCAACACTTGATTTAACGATCCGGTCATATCACATATAACCGACTAGTATCCAATGTATCGGCTTATCGAATCAATCCTTGATTCGATAGCTAGAGTATATCGCATATCGCATATAACCTGATCGATACATTCATCGCGAGAATAGAATACGGTATCACATACTCGAATTATTCTCGGTCCCGCACATATCTCATATGCGCTCCTATTTCGTTTCGCTTGAGCCAGGAAATCTCTGTGTAGGACTCTAAAGACTCGTCAATACGCCGGCAGCAGATGATGATCATATCAAGCATCCACAAGCCGCAAGCGGTCTGCCAAACGTAACGGCCACCCGGGTATTGAGCGATCAGAAGATCGACGAGCAAGCCCGCTCACACTCCTGCGAATCCAACCAGTAACACTTACCGTACGGTCCGGTCTGTTCGTCTGATATGTCGCATATCTCGCCTAGGGGTGGTAAACGTCAGACCCCAATAGCTCGATAAGTCATGCCGACGTAGGGTCCATAACATTCGTGAAACTATTGATAACTCTTACCAGTATATCACTGCAACCCTGGCCAGGGATTTCCTGTTATGGCCAGTCGAGCATAGCACAACATCAACCCCCAATACCGGGAGAGACGAATCCCCTCCTATCGCTCATTGCCTCCATGTGAATCGGAACTGTACCCAAAAACCACCTGTTTGCACAACTCAGTAGAGCCGTGGTAGGGTGGAAATCAAAGCACAGTGGGAGACACACAAGACTCTATGACGATCTCGGGTCAACAGACTAAGCTGTACCAGTGTCACCAGAGAACTGCCATCTGACGTGAGGTATAATACCATCTGGGAGTTCTCGGCGAGTCCATTCAGTGTACCCAGTCTCCACTGAGCACCCGCATACCATCTTCGATGTCAAACACCAATGGATATGGGATCATCCATCGCCCATCGCATGGGTCGAGAAGATATGCGCTAGTCTACTCTGGAATATCGATGCCCCGTCTCGATATTCCCTCGACTAGGAACATTTCAAGGATGTACTCTTGGACTACCCAGGCCCCACTAGTATGATCTACATCATAGTCCTGGAAGTCGAGCACACATCCTATGGGCTTTATCAACATGTAATCAGAGAGACAGAAAGTATACATGTTAAGATAAAGTGCAACCAGATAGCGTACTATCATGTCGAGCAAGAAAGTCCTACCTATATATGTCCCAGCATCCACTACAATATACATCCAGTGTACAGTAATGGCCTCTAGGGCATACATATAACTAACAGGAGCGTGATGGGAGTTCGCGCTTTCTGATTATACTCCTCAAGCGTGTCAATCTGTTTCTGCAAGTCCGTGCGCTTGTCGCCAGGCTTCACAGGCTTTTTGGATCTTTTCTTCTTCTTCTTCTTTGAAGATTTTGACGCCTGGGCGTGAGTGCTTGGGCCATCACCACCGATCTTTGGAATTGGGCACGGCTTCAGCATCCCTTCGATGATCTGGGGTTCTAGCGGGCTCTTCCACCTGATCGCCGGGCATGTCTGGAGATCATTTAGCATCCTCTTGGTTTTGGCTGATAGCACAACCGCCCACGGAGCTTCTTCAACAAGGGAGCACGTTGCCCCCGACGTATTCACCTTTTTAGGGGTATGAGGTTGCGGTGGGTTCACCTTCCATCTTTCGGATAACGCGAACTTGCCTTGCTGATATTGATCTTCAATCCAGTTTTTGAAGACGTAGCAATCTTCAATCGGATGACCCAATACTCGGTGGTAGGGCAGTAATTGGGATCATTGACATCATTTGGCTGCAACGGACGCCTTGCATCTGGCAGATTGATGAGCCTGTTGCGCAGCGCCAGCTCGAACAGTCTTCTCATTTTATCTTGAGGAAACGAGTAAGGACGTCCTAGCTTCTCCTCGAGGGGTACGCGTGGACGCATATTGTTTTGACAGACAACCAGCTTCAAGTTGCTCGGCTGCTGTTGAGCATTGGCGACGACGATCGCTTTTCCTTTCCCCTTCTCATTTCGAGAGTCCGGCTTTGGAGGAGACGGTCTATGGCCCATCTGGTCCATTTGAGCTAGCTTGTCGATCAGGGCCTGGAACGTGGTTGGTTTAAAGAACATCATGAACTGTGAAATAGTTGCATGAGGATCTAAGGTGCCCACGAACATTCCCACCGCTGGCGCTTCTTCGATGCGCTGTTCGCACTTTGACCACAAATTCCGCCATCGGATTGCATATTGAACCCAAGTCTCTCCCGGCTTTACTCTCGCATTAATCAAAGCTGTTATTGGAGTATGCTCGCTGGCGCTTACGAAACGCTGGGTAAACAACAACTCCATTTCAGCGAAGGTTTTGACGGAGTCATTCGGAAGCTCGGAGTACCATTCGAACGCCGTCTCCGACAAGCTGCCGACGAACTGGCGGAGCAAGAGCTTATCATCACTGCCGGTGTTACCGCAAAGAGCCCTGAACTGGGCAACATGTTGATGGGGATTGCCTGTCCCCTTGTAGACATGGAATTTTAGGATCGTGTAGCCCGGCGGGTACTTGATCTGATCATACCAGCTCGGATATGGTCGCCCCGTTTTGACAACTTGACCGGCCACTTCATTTGCCTGGTGGACTCGTATTTGCTGAGCAATGTAGTCATCCAGGGCAGCTTTGGAAATTGTCTCCTCCTTGGCTGTTGAAAGAGCCGGCGATGGATTTGACGTTTCTCCTCTGTCATCTTCAAGGATAATCGAAGGATCTTCGGCTGGGGGATCCGGCTGGATCATCATCCCGACCATGTCCTGGAACAGAAGGGCCATTCGTTTTATATTGGCTGCTTGTTCTGCAGCCTCTTTGTCCTTCTTCTCCAGTATCCTGCGAAGGAATTCGGCGTCGGTTTCTTGCTCCTGGCGCTGATCCGAGGATGCTTCTGGGCTTTCTTTTGGCCCAGTGAGTGCGGCCATCGCAGTCATCATTTCTTGGAGCTTCTGCTGCTGCTCCTGAGCTTTAATCACCGATCGCATAAGCGATCTATGACCTGTGGATATACGGCTGTCCTCTTTCCCGGATGCCATGTAGACGGTGTGTATTACAATGCCCTCGGACTTACGGCGTTTGGGTTCACTGCCTTTGACGTTCGCCACAGGCGTAGGGATTTTCTCCGGCCTTCTTCTCTTGAGGGCCGTTGAAGTTGAGGGGGCCGTTGATGTGGGCACCCAGGTGGCCATCATCTCCCGTTGCTTAACAGGGCGGTTTTCTCCCTGTCGGACTTTCGATTTCTTATGCTGATGGGAGAAATTCGGGTCAATCACTGATTCTCGGACTCGTTGCCAAGTCTTGTAGATTCTGGAAGACAGCCGTTGAGGAGACTGCTCCGGCTTTTCTGGTTTTGCTTCCACGACGGTCTCTACCGGTGGAGGAAATCTTTTGAGCACCGCAGTTGGAGAATTTCTGCGTACCCTGTTTAGCAGCTCAAAGCTGTTCGCGGTTGGAACAGCAGCATTAACTTCCACCGTTGGAGCTGGTGGAGTTAGCCCCGAGGGGGAGTTGCCCCCAGCCTTCCTTATCCAGCGCCAGTGGCGACGTCGGGCGTGACAGGTTGTTGGGATTGGTTCAGCGACGGCTTTGTCTTGCCTCCTGTTCAGGTGAGGGGCTGCTGCCGGTGTCAGCCACTTGAAGACTGACGTCCGTTGAGAAGCCGTGTCCAACCGGTTAAACACAGATTTCTGAGCGGGAGCGGGAACGGGAGCAGTCAGTCTCGCAAAGACCGACCCTCTGGGAGGAGAAGCCGCCTTGAAAACTTCAGGAGCAGCTATCTTCTTTGGGATGGCCACTCCAGGTATTATGGGCTTCTTGGTAGGCCCTTTGGAGCCCAAGTTCAGCCTGGTGAAGACTGAGGAATTGGACGACCCGTTGAGAGGGGCCGTGGGAGTAGCAAGTCGATCGAAGATCGACTTCTTTAAAGCTTCCGGTACGGGCACTGGGATGGCGAAGCTTGCTGGCAGGAGCATAGTCCTAAAAAACAGACCGGTAGTAGCTTGGGTAATTTGTTCCACCGGCATCGAGAATAGTGATGTCGCCTGCGGTCCATAGGCTGCACCTCCAGGTAAGGCGGAGCTCGGTTTCACTTGCAGTTGGAGCAGTTCGAGCAGTTGAATGTCATTGCTGTTTGATTTCTATGCCAAGCAATAGACCAAATCTTAGTAACTTGAAACCCAAGGGCAACCATTAACAAACCACGATTCGTTCGCGAATACGACGCACTAAGTGTGGAGTGGAAAGAGGAAAAGGTCCAACCGGGCGTGCCAGAATCTGTTCCCCTTCGAAAGACGCGACAGAGACGCGGCGGACGTCTTGCCTGAAATTTGGGGCAGATGCTATTTGGTGCTATCCGTCCACCTCTCCAAAGATGCCAAGTTGATTTATGGCACCGTGTATCGGAGGTTTAGACGGATGCGGCCGATGTAGCAGACTTCGTCAGATTCCCCCTCGTTATAGGGGTTTTTGATTGTGGGGACGCTCTTCCCTGCAGGCGCAAGCCCCTGCAGTTAATTATGCTACCGCATCGCGGTAACAACTTTCTCCTTCTCCAGAATTTCACTTCGTGTCGTGGGTGTTTGTTTTGTTTGTGGTTGCCCGTGGATTGTATACGGAGACTAATTTATGTCGTCGCCCGTAGGACGTGGATTAGTATAAATCCGTATTTTCTTAGATTTGGGTTTGGGGTTTTGGTTTAAGGATACGTTAGCCATATTTGAGGCTAAGATCAACTCAAACATTTGTTAAGGATACGTTAGTCTAATTTGAGACTAAGATCAACTTAACGGGATCGTTTAGATCCGACAAAAGAGCATTTGGGCTCTATTGTTCCAGTTTAGGGACATGGTGGTCCATCTCCAGTTTAGGGACATGGTGGTCGATTATTCCCAATTTGGGGACGAATGTTGGATTAAGGACGCATAAGTCCATGAGTTTAAGGATCCCACAGTCCGTATTACCAGTTTAGGGACATGGCGGTCTATCATTCCCCAATTTGGGGATGAATGTTGGTTTAAGGACGCATAAGTCCATGAGTTTAAGGACCCCACAGTCCGTATTACCAGTTTAGGGACATGGTGGTCCATCATTCCCCAATTTGGGGACGAATGTTGGTTTAAGGACGCATAAGTCCATGAGTTTAAGGACCCCACAGTCCGTATTATTGGTTTAAGGACGCATTAGTCCATGAGTTTAAGGACCCCACAGTCCGTATTGTGTGTTTAAGGACGCATTAGTCCATGAGTTTAAGGACCTCACAGTCCGTATTGTTGGTTTAAGGACGCATTAGTCCATGAGTTTAAGAACCCCACAGTCCGTATTACCAGTTTAGGGACATGGTGGTCCATCATTCCCCAATTTGGGGACGAATGTTGGTTTAAGGAGGCATAAGTCCATGAGTTTAAGGACTCCACAGTCCGTATTGTTGGTTTAAAGACACATTAGTCCATGAGTTTAAGGACCCCACAGTCCGTATTGTTGGTTTAAGGATGCATTAGTCCATGAGTTTATGGACCCCACAGTCTGTATTGTGTGTTTAAGGATGCATTAGTCCATGCGTTTAAGGACCCCACAATCCGTATTTTTGGTTTAAGGATGCATTAGTCCATGAGTTTAAGGACCCCACAGTCCGTATTGTGTGCGGTTGTCGGGACCCGTCACCTCTCTGACGACGTTGAAGGATTACAACGACAAATATCAGAGGAGTTCAGAGATGTACCCTTGAACCGGGTGTAAGTTGATTTGGGAGAGCAGCTGTGCTTGGTTTAATTTAATTTGAGAACTTACGGCCAGAATTGGGTTAAGTCCAGTTGAAAATGTTCAACATTTTATTTGCATTTGGCCTGTCAGGCCTTTATTTAGGCTCTGCCCTTTTTTATTATAATACACTGCATTTTTGTTTGGTCTGATAGACCTTTTAATTGGGCTCTGCCCTTGTTTAATAATGCACTGCATTTAGATTAGGCCTGTTAGGCCTTTTTAATTAGGCTCTGTCCCTTTCTTTAATAATGCAGAGTATTCAATGGTCTGACAGCGCGCCACGTGGCCTGTCAGGCGCTCTGCGCCAATTGAGGAGCGCAAGGTGCAAATTCATGTGGAGGTGACATGTGTCACGCACTGGTGAGCGCAAGTCTGTTAGCGCAGTGCGCTGAGCTAGTGCGCTGCTGACACGTGCCGCGCTCTGGTGACTTGTGCCAATTTAAGAGAGCAGTGCTCTAGAAGCGCATAGCGCAGTTATCCTGGGGCCGACACGTGGCACTCCCTGGTGGCTTGCGCCAATCCAAGGAGCGCAACAGTGCAAACTTCAAAAGTGCAAAGCACTGTTTAATATTTTGATCAAATTTAGATCAAAGAAAACAAGTTTTTCTTGTTTTCAAGAACCGGTGGTTCATCAAAAGGCAATGATACAGAAGTAAATTACTTCTTCTTTCTTCTTCTTATTATTATTATTTTTTATCCAAGATTTTGATCTTGTTCTTAGATCAATGATCTTTTTAGAAGAAACTCTTCTTTTTTCAAAGGTTTACCTTTTCTCTCTCTGAGTTCTTCTCAAAATTTTTAGAGGAATTCTCTATCTTTTTCTCTGTGTGTCCTTGTCTCTCTGTTTTAGACTTGGAGTCTAGGGGCCTTTATATAGTGCCAATTGATTTGATAAATCAGTTAAAGAGATCTTTCTCTGAGTGATTTAGGGATTTTTCCCCACCGTTGGATCTTTGATCCAAGCGCTCTGTTTTACAAAAGAGAATCTTCTTGTTTTTAACAAGATTAGAAAGATCTTTCTGGAATTTTAATTCTGTTTTAGTGCTGGCACAGTTGGCGCAAGCACACCTGCGCTTGACACGTGTCGCGCAGCGCAGAGCGCAGATCATCTGAAGCATTGCTTCCTTTATTTTTATTTTAAATAAAGCCTTGCTCTGATTGGGTGCGCTGTCTTGGGCGCAGCGCTGGCGTGTCAGCTTTTGACACGTGGCGCGCTGCGCGCAGGAATCTGAAGCGTTGCTTCAATTTTTGAATTTTTGAAATTCAAACAGAGCTTTGCTCTGATTGGGGGAAACAATAACGTCAGACCCTAATAACCCGATAAGTCGTGTCGGTGTCAAGCTCATCACCTACCGAGAAAGTATTGATCTCCTATCAGCAGATCTTATCCACCATGGTTAGAGATTTATGGTGATGGACAACCAAAAACAGTGCTACATCAACTTCTTATACCGGGAGAGACAAATCCGTTCCGATCGCTCACTGTCTTCATGTGTTTCGGGACTGTAACCAACTAAAACCCGTTTGCACGACTCTTTTGAGCCGTGGTAGGGTAGTAATCAAAGTATAGTGGGAAGTCACACGAGACAAATGACGATCTCAGGTCAAAAGACTATCCTGTACTCATGTCACCAGAGAACTGCTATTTGACGATAGGTATAATACCATCTAGAAGTTCTCGGCAAGTTTGTTTGGTGTACTCACCTCCAGTAAGCACCTGTATACAATCTTAGGAGACAAAATACCAATAGCTTGTGAGATCGGCCATTATCCCTCGTCGGGGTCTAGAAAGTATACACTAGTCTAGTCTGGAATATCGATGCCCAGTCTCGATACTCCCACGACTAGGAATATTTAAGGATGTGCTTATGGACTACCCAGCTCCCACGTTTATGATCACCATCATAATGCTGGTAGTCAAGCAAGAATCCTATAGGCTTTATCATTATGTGTTAGCGACACATAATAGCAAGTGAAATGTATACACAGAGTGATAAAAACAAACCAGATAATATACTATCATCTCGAGCAAGACTGTTCTATCTGTATAGGTCCTTCAATTACCATAATTGCCGACCTGCAATTACAATAATTGTTTTGAGTGCACTATATCCAACAGACGGGCAGTCCTAAACTGCAGTGGCTTCCTACATGGGCCAGTGGAGCCCGCTGGCTATTTTGCAGTTAGACTCTTGGACCCCACTGACCCATATAAGAGGCTACTACAGTTTTGGGACTGCAGGGTCACTGCAGTTCTGGGACCCGTTTTCTCTTAGATGAATGTAGTTACAATAAAATCTATTTGTTAAGAGACAAACTGTCACGCCCCGCTTCCTAAAGTACGGAATACGGAGAGCAACGAAGGCCGACTGTGCTACCTACGGTAAAAAAAGATCCTTCTATAGTCACATAAAGGCTGTTTAGCTAACCTGTCAAAGATAATATCCAACAACATGGGAGATAACACTGATAATCATGCTGCAACAAAACCACAAGGAATACTAAAAATAGGCCCACTAGATAATCGATGCAAATAAAGATCCGATACAATAGGTTTGAAATAAAAACAAGATCCGAAAGGAGATATATAAGCCCTAATGTCCCCCAAGAGCGTACATACTAAATGCTAACTGAATAGAAATAAACCTACGGATTACTGGTCTCCTGCAAACTCCTGATAATCGCTCTGATCCTGCTCGTCCTGAAAATCCATCTCTAAACCTGAGATGGCAAATCTCAGGAATGTCAGAATATCCCAACAAGTACTTAACGTATAAGGTGTGTGTGGTGTGATAACATGAATATATGAGTGTAGTGAAGCCCTGTGTGCACAAGTTTATACAAATATGGATATAGTAATAATATGAAAAAGACATGTAAACATGTCAAGTCGGTCAAGTCACATCTTAACTGGTCATTAAAAGGTAATCTATCTTATCGTGAGTTCGAGTGTGTGCGTCAACCTCTGCAGGAGTATTCCTAACCCAAGGGTAGGGCCCCAAGGACTAGGAAACACGGGCCCAACTGTGGAATGAACATGCGACCGATATAGCCCGGTACGAGCTGTAATAACAAGCGACCGATATAACCCGGTACGAGCTGTAATAACATGCGACCGATATAACCCGGTACGAGCTGTAATAACATGCGACCAATATAGCCCGGTATGAGCTGCCGGCATGGGACTCCTGAGATCCTGTTGTATGAACGCACACTCAAACTTCCCCAACCTCCGCGTATCTATAGCTAACATGATAATAAATTCAATCACAATATAGAATGCTGGCTGGATAGGAAAACAGGACAAGTCGCGATGATAGTACAGTATGGTAAACATGTAAGCACGAGTAATTGTTTCATGGCATGAATGTTCAGCATTCTAATTAGTGATATCGTTTTAATGTAAGGAAATAGTAATTGTGAACATGTATGTCATGTCAAATAGGTCGATGATAATAGTCTTAAGTAGTATGTCAAATACAGTCGATATAATATGATAGTATCAATGATGTAAACAAGAATTTAAATGAATTTACAAGCATCTCCATTTAATATCCGAATTTATTATTGGGAAGAATAATAAACTAAAATATGGTTTTAAAAGATTAATGTGATTAATGGGTGTTCTAGAAATTCTAAAGTTTTCATTTCATGCATGATGAACATAAGATTTCATTTAATAGTATATGGTTTGATTGTTAATAAAAACACAAAACTATAAAATTAATACCAAAGGTATTAAAACACAATCAATATAGTTATCTTATTTAAATGCACTTAAGCGTTCTGTTACATACTATTAGTAACAATGAGTAATTTCTTGATTTTATTATATATTGTATATTTATTTTCTTGCTGTTACAATGATCCGATCTTATGTATAAATAATTTAATTATCTTGAATTACTGTTCACTAAGCACTATATCATTTAAGCTATATTCTACAAAGATTCAACAAAAAAATAAAACTGAATTGATTATTTAATTTAATGAAATGATAACTCACATATACTAATTAAATTTTTTATCAATTATGCAAATAAGTCTAAATATAAACTATATATATGTGAGCAGAATGTAAACTTATGTGAGCAGTATAAAACTAAGGTTTTCATCATGTATATAATAATTACATGGTATTTTAGTGAAATTGCACAATAAAACAATTTTCATTCAAATATAATAGACTAAGAATTTATTGCGATATTTTCCGATATTGCGTCGGCTACAAAGTAAAAGTACTTGCCTCGGAGACGGATAAACACAACGACACGAAACGCAACTCCTCTCTTTGATGGCTCGGCTAATTTTGAAGAAGAAGAAAATATTATGATGGGAAAGAGAGAGATGATTGATTTATATAAGAAAAGAGATGATGATAATGATGATAATGAATATATGTAAAATTGTTATAAGGTAGAAGAATAAAATATTGAGGAGAAAAATATATTTGAAGAAATCAAATACTGTTAAAGAGATTAAATTATGTGGTAGTTTATAAAGATTGTTTTGTGTGTGTGTGTATAGTTAAAATAGGTGCAGGGTTTGTTATTATATAGGATAATAGGAAATATTTTATATAAATATATATAGGATTTTAAATAGATATGATATATATAGATTAGTTTAAATGTGTACGACTAAAATAGATATAGATTTGTCTGGAGAGATAAAATATATTTGGAGAGAGAATATAAGAAAATATATATAAGTTTAGAAAAATAATTCTCATAACCCTCAATAATTTAATTTGAAAGATTTAAAATAGGATTTAAAAATAAAAGATTATTAATAATATATCATGATAGACAAAATATTGTAATAGAATATAAATAAGATATTATTAGATTTAGCAAGATAAAACTTTAAAAGTTAAATATTATACTTAACTAACTTAGATTACCATAATATATTTGTTTATATATCTAGCATTTGAAAATATATTAGATTCAAATTAAAATAAGATATTAATAAATTATCAATCTTAAATACTAAATATCTTTTGTTAAAACAAACATACTAACATTATCTATTTAGTTACGAAACTAATGTTAAATAAATAAATATTATAGGTATAGAAATTTAAGATATTAATCAAATACTAAATAAACATAAATACTGATAATATACTTATTTAACAAATTTGGAAAACCATAATTGTAACAAACTTTAAACAATCATAATAATATGTTCTATTTTAAGTAGAAAATATTAAACTCCAACTTAAAACAACAACAATAACAACAATAATAATATAACAAAACCTAATACATTCAAAAGAAAAAGAACAAAAAAAAGAAAAAAACTTACGATCGGATTAGGATGTTACACAAACACCATGTGCCCATTTGTTTGACACTAATATCTAGTTGTAGTTGTCATACTGTTTTATCTCTCGTGTAGGATTTCAAGTTGATGTGTAAAATATTGCTTTTTTAATATATTAGGAATCAAATATAAAAAAACAATTGTTTAGATATGAGGATTTGAAAGCTAGGATAGAATAAAAGAGAGATGATGAAAATACTCAAGTTTCAATAAGAAAAGAATTTAAAAAGTAAGCTTGCACATTTAGGTTTGAGCTATTTTTTATTTATTTTTAATATGGAAGAATGAAGTGTTTTGAGGACTTTTTCCCCTACCGATTTAGTCATTGAAAACCGATCCAAACACACAATTCCGCCAGATTTGTCCAATCTTAGATAAAAATGAAATCTTGGATTTTAATCGGCCTAAAATTAATCCACACTTGTTAACCTCCTTCAAGTAAGAACCACCAAATCCTCGAAGATGAAGAAATTTACCCACTTTGTCAACAAAATAAATCTTTTGGAATTACCAGAACCAAGTTGTTGTCATCCCGTATTATCTATAGCTGAAATAATGTGCAAAAATATTGGGAATTTTAAAGTCAAAACATCTCCATGTGGTGCAGGTACGATGATTCTTTTCATGTGATCTCTATTTGCATATTATGGCGGTTAATATTGTATTGCACAAACTATGTTGGATGGAATGCCTACAAGAGAAAAGTTCAAATTTAGAGCCAAAGATGTGTTTTAACGATCTCAGGTTTTTTCCCCTCTCACTTATGCCATGAAAAGTTTGTAATGGGTTAAAATTTGAAAGTTCTTCCTTTGATATGCATGTGAAATGTGAGTGAGTCGACGAGGCGAAGTGAGTCTTTGAAGAGAATCAGGAGAAAAGACCTTGTCATATCACAATCCATTGCGTGCTATTGGTATCTTGGACTGAGAACATAGACAACTTGTTACAGGTGAGCTCTACTTGACCCATCTTCTGAAAAGTGTTTTTTTCTTCTTCTTTTTTTAAATTTTCTTCTATATTCAATTGTGTAGTTTCCTTCTTCTTCTTCTTCCTTTTGTTGAACCGGCCCGGCCGTTAGCCTCACCCATGCATGCAACACACCCATGAACACAGCATACAGCACAAACAAGCACACACGCACCCAAGGGACTCACGAATTTGCCCTCAAAACGTTAAATTGTGACGACTTTCCCTCATGGGGATCGAACCCTGCAACAACTGAGCGCTATTGCTCATTGTTCCATTGTGTAGTTAGGATATGGAAATCAAAGACATGATGTTGTTGTGAAGTTGCTGCATTTAAACAGAAATAACTGAATCTGAACTGCAACTATATACAATGTTGTTCTATTAAACATACTTCACTTTTAGAAATTGTAATAAACACGACTATTAGAACACACTATTTACTTAATTCCTAAAATTATGTCAAGCAAATAAGCAGATGATTTTAGGCACACGTTAACGACGAGGGGGAAAAGGCAAACTTCATAGAACGTCATCAGAGCCAGCCGCTTCCTGCTCGGTACCTTCAACCAAAAAAGACAGATAAATTGAGTTTCTTCACAGTTAATTGGATTTTTTGCAATATTCTTCAAATTAATAATATGAGAGATTTTTGTGGCCACTTGGACTAAAAAAAGGACTTTACTTTTTTGATTTAGTTTGAACTTTACTTGCCTAACATATCTAGAATTACATATTTTACAACCTTGGATATGATATAATTAATGATTTTCCTTCTGTCTTATAGTCATATCTGCTGCCATTAATCTAGTGACCAAATTTGCTATTTTTAGTTACATGTTAATTCTACCTTCGACCACCACAACCATTCTCTCTTTGGCAGTTAAACTACAAGGCAGCAACAGGGGGCCCGAGATTATAAAATGCTGCAAAGTCCTTAGTGTTGAAGTTCTGGCGCAATCCAGGTTCGTGTATTTTTTGCCTCACGCTCTGTCTAAATACTACCAACACAAATCGATGAATCCCAGCTGTTGGCTGTGGACTTTCATATGAAACAATTTCATTCCCTGACACAACATTATTATAAATAATCCAGTGTCAGAGTAATAAATAAGAACCAACTCGACAAAGTTATACTGATAGGACTCGCCTGAACTTGCATTTGTTGATTCTGGGATGTCTGTCACCAACCTAAGTGAACCATCAAATGATGATTAGTTATTTCTTATGTTTATTCACAATTCTACAATCTCCAATCACCCACACATAATTTTTCTTTAGTTAAAATGCATGTCATCATAAATTGCAAATATAGTTGAGGCTCACCAGTGCAAGCACTCTCTTTTTGTTGGATTGCTTGGGCTTAAAGAATCAGGGTCTATTATCACCTTTTTGAAATAAAAGTTAACAAGATTAAGCTCTCATCCACAAAGAATTTTGTAAACAACTTGAGATAATTATATGAGTTCTGATTGTTTATCTAATGAATAGATTTTCTAATGCATCATTGGTTTGTATCTAGATTCTTATGATTGATTCTTATCATAAAAAGACTCTTCTGCTTTCATACCTGACAAGGGAGGTTTTATATATATGAACATATTGTTAGTAAAATTGTCATTCACAAGAGAGAGATGAATCCTTGATACATCTGTCAACAATTTAGACTTGTTTCATACTTAGAGTGAGTAAAGTTCTTCAATACTTGAATTAGAACATTAAATCTTCAAATGCTATTAGGAAATGCCTTTTTTATTTTTATTTTTAAATAAAGCACATGTTTATGCATTTTGAAGCTACTTTTGTTTTATTAAATGCTCAACTTTATGAAATACAATTACATTATCGAGTAGTCTCTTAGAACTTAAGATGGTGTAAAGCGATCTCATGTCATGGCCTCCAATTTCAATTCCTGGCTCGTTCACCACCATTGATGGCTTGAGCTCAGACCCATTTGTAACTTCTTTATTGTTGTACATTATCCTTAGCGAAGCTGATTTGAGAAACGGATCCAAAGCTTCTCCTACAACATTACCCACAACAAGAGGATCTCTTGACATTTTTAAACGTGTGAAAGTACAAAGGAAACTGACCAATTTTTTGAGCTCGAGGGAACTGAGATAGAATGGGGTGGCAATATATAATGGAAATTTTGGAATCTACTTTTGGAGTATGTATAGAAGTTTGGGGATCAAGAAGAAGTGTACTTGAACAACTCCACCCTTTGAGTCCCCACAAAGGCAGCCGACCGATTTCAAGCCATCGACGTTAGTGAATAGGGTGAGGGTTGTGGTAGGCTTGTGACAACCAACGTAAAACTTTGTCACATTCTATGACATGAACCATAATAAGAATATCGTTGGGGCGTCCCCTACTCAGCGACGCGCTACATCGGATTCCGGGTGTAGTGTTAAGTATGCAAAGGCTTCTAGGTCGTCGTCCAGATGCGGCGCGCTACATCGGACCCCGGGTGTAGTGACAAATAAGCAAGGATCGTCGTCCAGAGACGGCGCGCTATATCGGACCCCGGGTGTAGTGACAAATAAGCAAGGGTCGTCGTCCAGAAACGGCGCGCTACATCGGACCCCGGGTGTAGTGACAAATAAGCAAGGGTTTCATAGGATCCGTCTAGCTTCCTGGAACATAGGTTCCCTTACGGGTAGACTAATAGAATTAGTGGAGGTGATGATTAGGAGGAGAGTTGGTATTATGTGTTTGTAAGAAACTAAGTGGGTAGGTGAAAAGAGTCGAGTCATAGAGCCTTGGAGTTATAAGCTTTGGTATACGGGTAGAGATAAAAATCGTAATGGGGTGGCATAATCATAGATAGACGGTTGCTTGAGGATGTAGTTGAGATTAGGAGAAAAGGTGATAGAATTTTACTGGTTAAGCTTATTCTAGGTGGAGAGATCCTTAATGTTATTAGTGCTTATGCACCACAGATAGGTCTTGATGACGCTAGTAAGCGTCTATTCTGGGAGGATTTAGACGAGGTGGTGCAAAGTATACTTAGTGGAGAGAAGTTATTTATTGGTGGTGATCTTAATGGATATGTAGGTACTAGTCGTAGTGGGTTTGATACTATCCATGGAGGTTTCGGTTTCGGACAAAGGAATGAAGCAGGTAACTCGATTCTAGATTTTGCTTTATCTTATGACTTGATCTTAGCAAACACCTGGTTTAGAAAAAGAGAGTCCCACCTTATCACTTTTAGGAGCGGATCAAGTGCTAGTCAAATAGACTTTTTTCTGACGAGAAGAATAGATAGAGCTTGTTGTATCGACTGTAAGGTAGTGCCAGGTGAGAGTGTAACCACTCAACATAGGCTTTTAGTTCTAGATTTTCGATTTAGAAGAGAACTTAGGAAGATTAGACGTAAGATAGAGCCTAAAATTAAATGGTGGCGATTGAAAGAAGGTAACCAAAAGGCTTTTATAGATCGTGTAGTACAAGAAGCGGATTGGCAGTCAGAAGATGATCCAGACAAAATATGGAACAAAATGGCTAGTAGTATCAAGAAGGTAGCTAGAGACCTACTTGGTGAGTCGAGAGGTGGTGCTCCACCATCTAAGGACATATCATGGTGGAATGAAGATGTAAAGGCTGCTATTGAAATTAAAAGGGATTCTTATAAAGATTTGAAGAAAAGTAGAGATATGGAAAGATTTGAGAAGTACAAAATGGCTAAAAAGGAGGTTAAGAAAGCTGTTCGGGAAACTAAATCTAAGGTCTACAAGGAGGTGTACGAGAAATTAGACACTAAAGAGGCTGCAAATGATATATACCGGATTGCTCGGATGCGGGAAAGGAAGACTAGAGACTTATATGCGGTGAAATGTGTCAAAAATGAAAATCAGAAGGTTTTAGTTCGAGACGAGGATATCAAGGAAAGATGGAGAGATTATTTTGACAAATTGTTCAATGAGAGCTTTACTAAGAATTTGGATGGACTTGTCATTCAATCTCAAGTTATAAACCGTGATTTCATGCGTAAAATAAGACTTCCTGAGGTTAAAGAAGCTTTGAACAGAATGAGTTTAAGAAAAGCAGTTGGTCCTGACGGGATTCCTATCGAGATTTGGAGACGCTTAGGAGAAATAGACGTTAAATGGCTGACAGATCTGTTTAATAAGATTTGGCAGACAAAAAAGATGCCAAATGAATGGAGGAAAAGTATCCTTGTACCTATCTACAAGAACAAGGGTGACATTTAAAGTTGCTCAAACTACCGTGGGATAAAACTGATGTGTCACACCATGAAACTTTTGGAGAGAGTGATTGAACACAGGCTAAGTAAGGATATTAAGATAACAGAGAACCAGTTTGGGTTCATGCCTGGACGATCGACGACAGAGGCTATTCATTTGCTTCGTCAACTTATCGAGCGTTTTCGAGAGAGGAGAAGAGATTTGCATATGATATTTATTGATTTAGAAAAAGCGTACGACAAGGTACCTAGAGAGGTATTATGGGGGACAATGATGAAGAAGGGGGTCCCCGTCAAGTATATTGACATAATCAAGGATATGTACGATGGAGTAGTGGCAAATGTCAGAACTTACGGCGGCTTAACGAGTGATTTTCCGATCACTATTGGTTTACATCAAGGATCTGCATTAAGTCCATTCCTGTTTACCATCGTGATGGATGAGCTTACTAGAACTATCCAAGATGAGGTACCTTGGTGTATACTATTCGCTGATGATATTGTTCTAGTAAATGAGACGAAAGCAGGGGTTAATGCCAAATTGGAATTATGGAGGCAAACATTGGAATCTCGGGGATTCAGATTTAGCAGGTCCAAGACAGCATATATGCACTGCAAATTTAGTAGCCAGAGAAGCAAATTGGTATAATATTGGAAGGGCAAGAGATATCACCGAGCAACCAGTTTAGATATCTAGGTTCCATCATCCAAAAGAATGGAGAGATCGATAGTGATGTTAATCAAAGGATCCAAGCTGGTTGGTTGAAATAGAGGAGTGCAACAGGGATTTTGTGTGATCGTAACTTTCCGTTAAAATTGAAAGGGAAGTTTTATCGGAGCGCTATTCGGCCTGCCTTATTATATGGTACAGAATGCTGGGCTCCTAAGAAGCATCATACACAGAAGATGCACGTAGCGGAGATGCGCATGCTTCGTTGGATGTGCGGTAACACTAGAAAAGATAAGGTGCGAAATGAGGATATTCGTGCAAAAGTTGGTGTAGCACCTGTGGAGGAGAAGATGCGGGAAAACCGGCTAAGATGGTTTGGTCATGTGCGACGCAGACCTATGGAAGCACCAGTTCGACGAATAGATACTCTCGATATGGGCAATGGCAAAAGGGCAAAAGGGAGACCGAAGAAAACATGGATGGAGGTGATACGAAACGATATGGTTGCCAAAGGACTCAATGAAAGTATATTGTTCGATAGAAGTGAGTGGAGACAGAGGATTCATGTGCTGGACCCGGCGTGATTCTCATGTTGGTTCATGTAGCCTACCCCATATGCTTGGGATAAAAGGCTCAGTTGTTGTTGTTGTTGTTGTTGTTGACGTTAGTGAATATAATCTTAATGTTATTCTCTTGAAACCTTGGAGGATACGGTGGAAAGTGAGAAACCTTTTGACTTGCCTGTCTTTGAGGCTTAGCACGGGGGATGGCTCTCCATTTTTTCCGTCCTTATGAGAATCATGCATGAGATTTTATTTGCTTACATTCGGAATATCTAGTAATTAATTGATATATAGAGCAGGAATAATCTCGACTTGGTTTAGTCGTGACATCAGAGCCATGGCAGTTGATGAAGCATATTATGAGAATATCTACTCTCTTTGTTTATTTTGTGTGCATCATAATGCACAAGGCATCAGGGACCTATGACTAGAAAGTGGTTTAAAGTAGCCAAAATATATAATTGGTGAATGTATGTTAGTGATTAAAAAATCAAAGCCTAATGTTGATTGCCAAATAACTATGTTAATATCTAGATGCCTTTTTTCCCTTGATATGGTATTTGTTTTTTATTACCACAAGCAATTGGACATTAAGGCACTGAAAACGCTGATTCAGGTCAAGGGGTTACAAAAATCTCTCTCATCTCATAGGTTACAATTTATAAGTTCAACCTTGCATGTTCTTTGCAGAAAATTGGTTTTGCATAATTGGAGTCTATTTCAAATTTCAATTCATTTCAGTCACACTTTGATGCTCAAGACTTCAATTCTTAATTTCAATCTATTCATAATACAAATGTTCACCTTGCCTTGTTTTGTTAGTCGTAATAATTTAATCGTATCATTTTATCTGCATGAACACTGTGAATTGTTTAGTACTCTGCTTGACTACGAAAAGTATTCGATTGAGGGGGTACCACATGGAATTTAGTGAGTTTAAAATCTGGAGAAAATGGGTTTTGAAATGATACTCAATAAACATGCAAATGGCGTCAAAATTCTAACAGAAGTAACAGAACCTAAGATAACAATTGCAGATGCGATCTTTCTGGTCTACATGCTTAACTTTTCTGCCGAGTTTTGGTTGTTTGGTGAATTTGTGCATGTTTCATTGCGAGATGCGTTATTTTGCTTCAAATTGAGTAAACAATGAATTTTATTTGATTCCATATCTACAATATTTTTTGTCCTTACATATCTCTATCACCTCAACCGGCCTAAAATTCTCTTCTTTTTCAATTTTCATGCAGTTGCTAAAGAAAGACAAAACCACATAGACCCTGACATTTCTAGGAACATGTGTACAAAGTCACCATGAGAATCTGAAATCGCCTAAAGGATCTCCTTTTAGAATGTAGCTTGTTGCCATTTCCCATAATTTTCTGAATGGTATGTAACCTTTGATTTTTGTTTGCGTTGGTTTCATGCTTTGAAAGAAATATGCTTAATTTGAATTTAGTACAATGATTTATTCTCTATGTAGCAGTTAAAATTCATTATTCTTAACAATCTAAAAATATGAAAGCAAAAAAAAACTTCTACTAACCATCATTATACTATTTTGACTTTGCATTTGAGCTTCAAAGGTCATCAATCGTCCCGCAAAAACCTGAAAATAGCTATATATATTTAAAGAAAATGAGAAAAAGAGGAGTGGGTGGCTTTTTGGTTTTTTGTTTTAACGTGTGCGCGCACATGTGTGTGTGTGAAGACAGAAGAAAGGAGGGGGGGTGGGGGGGGGCTGTGTCAAAAGCGGAGGTGAGCATGTGAAGCTGTGTTTCGTTTATGCACATTAATGAGTAAAAGGCGAGAGAATCTATCTAGACTGTAATTTTATTATAAACGTGCACATTTCAAAAACAAAGATAATTAGCATGATTAATTTGGATGTCTTCTATTGAATATTCGATATTTTGACCATTATATGATAAGTGTGTGTTCTTAAACTATTCCACCATTAAACACACCAGTACATTCTTAATTATTGTGAACGAACAATTGATATATAGAATAATTTGGGTGACAACTAACTGATTGTGCATCAACTTAATTTGCATATGCTGATGGCTCAAATGTGTACATGTCTTCTTTCATATTTTCGTTACAGATGGGAATTTTTTTTGCAGGTACAGTTTGGATTGATACAGAATCTGAATCACAACATTGACTACTACCTGGCCAACGTTACATCTGAGACTTGTTGCTCACTGTCATTTGGTATATTTCTTTTACTAGACCATTTGATTCAACTGCATTTTATCATAACCCCTATAGATTTATACTGCAAATTGTTGTGAAGTTTAATAATTCTAGCTCTTTGCCAATGTTTCTCTACAACATTTTCTTAATGTCTTTGCAATATTTAATAACAGAAAGATGTCATACTCAACTTTACATTGATATGTGTCTACTGCTCTTATTGCCGACCTTGATTATAAGATTTTCATTCACGGTTAGATTTATCTTCATCTTTGCACAAACATCTTTTATCTTTACCTTGATTGTACGAATGCTGTTGCCCAACTGTCAATTTCAATTCCCTTCATATATTGAAGCTGAATTTGTACCTCATTGATCTCCTTGTGATTATATAACCATTCTTAAGTTTTATTAGGTCATCTAGTGCTCTCCTATCATATAACCGTTGTAACATCACCGTTCACAATGCTATGATGTGAGTTTTTATTCAACATTTGCACTTATATCACAATAAGTTTGAAACTGGGTTTTTGATTTTGATAAATTCCTTCTTTGATATGCTTGTAAATGCAAGCGAGTTGATGAGGCCAAGCGAGTCTTTGGAGGGAATCAAGAGAGAGACCTTATTAATACATACCATTGTCAGCTGTTGGGATCTCGGACTGAGAACGGAGACATCTAATTATATGTCGATGAACTTTCATAGTTTCATTGACATATAATTGTTATTCACTTAATTTGACTGCTGAAAATGTAGTTGTATTTTGTGTTACTTAAAATAGTGCATATCTTGTATATTTTTTTATACTTTCTTCTTTTCCTTGATAATAAAAATAAGGCTTAATTCCCAAAAACTACCAAAAACTTAGGGGTTGTGACAAGTAAATAATCAATTCTTTGAAAATTTCAGAAACTATCAAAGTGTAAGGACATTCTTAAACTTTTTAAAACTAGTTTGGTAGGTTATTGAATATTTAGTAAACAAGTTTGGTAGTTTATTGAACATTTACTAAATAAGTTTGGTAGGTTATTGAACATTTACTAAACAAATTTGGTAGTTTATTGTTTATTAATTTTACAGTTTTCGTACATTTGGTAGTTTCCTGTAATTTTCAAAGAATTTGGTAGTTACTTGTCACACGCCTTAAAGATTTTGGTAGTTTTTGGAAATTAAGCCTAAAAATAAATTTCAATATTGCTCGATATTTTCTTGTGTAGTAAGCTACAACAATCAAAGACATGACCTTCTGTGTAGTAAGACTAAACTGCAACTAGTTCAATGCAAATACACTTCACATATTGAGGTTACAATTACATAACAGAGAGCGCTCCAATGCAAACTGGTCCGCGTTTTTAAAAACGGGACACGTCAGAATTTGAACGATCCTAACCGTTCAATTTGATCACCCTACCTTCAAGTCTATGTGTATGAAAAATCAAAAGATTTGAAGATCTCCAGCCTATGTATCGGATGGAGTTTATGTTGCTATATTAATGGATGCTCATTTTGTACTCATTTGATGCATGGGTTAGAGGTCTTCAAACCCTTTGATTTTTCATACGTATACATTTGAGAATAGGGTGATCAACTTGAACGGTTCGGATCGTTCAAATATGTTGTGGATCGAGAGTTCCGGTTTTTAAAAAATGTGGACCGGTTTGCAATAGATCACTCCCCATTACATAACTGTTACGACACTATTATATTTCCATAAAACTTTGTCAAGATAATTCATATGATTTTAGGAAAATAGTAGCACTAAAGCTTCCACTAATATAAGAAGATGTCCTCTGATAAAACACCATAAACATCATCAGAGCCAGCCGCTTCCCGTTCGATACCTTTTATCCAAAAAATAGAGGAATAAAGTGAATCTTCAAAAATAATCGGTCAATAGACATTCTCAAATATCATCACAACTAAGTATTTCAAGTTCACATATTTAATGATAGCAGTGAAATAGAATTATGAAGAGTATATGTGTTATTTCCTATGGTGGCTGGTATGTTCTTGAAAGTATTGATCTCACCTTAAAGATTAAGAGAAATTTGATGTGGCCCCTAGGTCTAGGGAGAACAGCTAATAAAGTTCAGCAACTTTATTATAAAAGAGGACTTTACTTTTTAATTTTAGTTCGACATATTCTGAAAACAGAAATTGATCGAATATAATTTATGATAAATTACCCAAAACTACCATTAGCTATCCTATTTTTCACTAAACTACCTTTAGTTTTCTCACTACAGTGAACTCCCTTAAAGTTCTTCACTGAAAGTATTTTAGTGAAAGAACATGTCAAAGTTTAATGGAGTTTAGTGAAATAAAGAAAATCTAAGGTTGTTTACTGAAAAAAAAGTAGTTAAATATAGTTAGTGCAATTTGTCTTATAATATAGGGGGTTTCCATTAATCTATTAACCAAAATTTCTACTTTTATTTGCATCAAAGTCATCATGTCTACCTTCGACCACCGCAACTGTTCTCTCTCTGACAGTTGAAATACAAGGCAGCAACAGGCAGTCCGAGGTTATAAAATGCTGCAAAATCCTTGGTAATAAAATTCTGGCGCCATCCAGGTTCGTATATTTTTTGTCGCATGCTCTGTCTAAACACTACAAACACAAACCGGTGAATCCCAGCCGTTGGTTGTGGGCTTTCATATGAAACAATTTCATTCCCTGATACCATATTGTTTATAATAATCAAGTGTCAGAGTCGTAAATAGGAATAACTGGCGAATTTGTACTATGACAACTTACCTGAACTTGCATTTGCTGATTCTGGTATGTCTGTCACCAACCTGAAACCAATGAAGAAATAATAAGTTATATCTTCTGTTTGTTCAGAATAAGCAATCTCTACTCACCCACACAAATATTTTTTTAATTAAAAATACTTGATTTGCATCATAAATAGAAAATATAATGGAGGCTCACCAGTGCAAGTACTCTCTATTTGTCGGATTGCTTGGGCTTGGAGAATCAGGGTCTATCATCACCTTTCAGAAAAAAAGATAACCAGATTAAGATCATATCCTCAAAGAACTATGTCTTGAGAAAAATATCTGAGATCCTTAATTTTTCTTTTAAAAATCAAATAGGTTTTTTGATCCTTATATATCCGTCAATGTGAAGGAAAACGTTGTGGTCCTTAACAATAAAAGAAATGATTCAATTCTGTTTAAAATCCAGAGACAGACACCTTTATATAATTATTTGTTAATCCAATGTATGAAGAAAGTATTGTTGAGGGAAGTAAAATTTGGCCACGACCTTCATGAAGGAGAAAGGTAGGCGTGGGATGAAAGATACATTTGTGATTAATCTATATAAATTTGAAGATAGTGTTATTTGAAGGAAGATGAGATTCAACTAAAAGGAAACAAGCAGTGTTCCTAGATGCATCAATTGGATTTGTTTGATTCCTATCCCATCACCAACTTTTCCTTTAGTGCTAGTCAAAATCAAACGTAGCATCTTTGTTGTAAGTAGATTCTTATGGTAGATTCTTATCATAAAAACTAAAAAGACTCTTCTTCTTTTATGCTTGACAAGGAAATTTTTATATAAATGACCATATTGTAGGTATAATTGTCATTTTCTAGAGAGAGAAGAATCCCAATCATCAACAATTTAGAGCTGTTATATATTTAGAGTGAGCAAAATTCTTCAGTACTTAAATTAGAAACACTAAATCTTTGATGTAATAAAGAAATGTTTATCTAACAAACATGACAACCTCACTTCATGATTTTTGTTTATAGGAGAACATGTTTATGTGTTTTAAACTATTATTACTTTATCAAACAGTCAGAGGGAACTTACGATGGTGTAAAGGGACCTCATGTCATGGCCGCCAATTTCAATCCTTGGCTCATTTATCAACATCGATGGCTTGAGCTCGGATCCATTCATAATTTCTTTATTGTTGTACATTATCCTTAACGAAGCCGATTGGAGAAACGGATCCAAAACATCTCCTACAACGTTACCCACAACAAGAGGATCTCTTGACATGTTTAAATGTGTAAAAGTACAAATGAAACTAATTAATTTTTCGAGCTTGAGGGAAATGAGATAGAATGGTGTGGCTATATATAATGCATACGTTTGGAATCTACTTTTTGGAGTCTATATAGAAATGTGAGCATCAAGAGGAAGTGTAATTGAACAGCTCCACCCTTCGAGTCCCCACAAATGCAATAGGGTCGATTTAATTGAATATAATCTTATTATTCTCTTGAAAACTTGAAGGATATTTCATAAAGAAAGAAGCCTTTTGACCTGCCAACTGTTGAGGCTTAACATAGGGCATGGCTCTCCATCTTTCACGTGCTGTAAGAATCATGAACAAGATTTTATTTGCTTACGTGGGCGAAATATATGTAGCGAGTGATCAATATTTTGGATAGGAAGATTCTTGAGTTTATTTTGGCGATGACATCAATGCCACGAAAGTTGATTAAAGCATATAGTGAATAAGTATATCTTTTCTCGTTGTTTATTTTGTGTGCACCATAATGCACAAGGGATCGGGTACCTCTGGTTATAACTAGATTAGTAGCTAAATTACTAGTTTTCCCCCCTTATATGATATTTGGTTTTTTTTATCATGAGCAATATGATATTAATGCACTGAACTCTCTAATTCAGGACGAGCAGTTACTTTCCTGATTCTCAAGTTCAACCTAGCATATTATTCACTAATAATTCCTTATTAAAAATTGCTTTTGCATGGTGAATATTTCAAATTTCAGTTCATTAATCTATGTTTTACAAATGCTTTGCATTACCACATGTAATTTTATTATCTTATCTGCATGAACTAAGCGCATTGGTTACTACTCTTCTTGATTGTAAAAAAAAATTTGACTAATGAGAACTGCAAGTATCTTGGATTTAAGTTCTTAAAATTGTGCACAAAGGAATTTGCAATGCTGCTCAAGAAACATGCAAATGACTTAAATTTTATTGAAAAAGATGTGAATCTTGCATATTAGTGGTATATATTTCTGGTCTACTTGCAAACTTTTCCTCAAACTTTCGGTTGTTTGATAAACTTGTGCATGTTTCAGCGGGAGATGCTTTATTTTGCGTCAAATTGTGAGAAATGGATTCAATATGATTCCATATCTACAATAATCTTACATGTCTCTATCACCTCTCAAGGCCTTAGATTCCCTTCTTCAATTTACAAGCATAGAGCCTGATATTCTAGAAACATGTGTACAAAGTGGCTAAAAGGATCTCTTTTTAGAAGGAATGCAGCCATTATTTAATATTTCTTAATGGTAGATAGCCTTTGTTTATTATAATTGGATACTTCGTAAGAAATATTTTTTATCCCTATTCAGTGCAAGGCCTGATTCTCGATGTACCAGTCAAATTTCATTCTTGTTTGTCAAATAATCATGTAAAATCTTCAATCAATGATATTGTTGTCACCAGGTCGTGCCCTATTTGGTGCGGGTAGGTGGGTTCGGCTAGGAGCCGAGCTTGGCTAGGATTCGCGCTCTAGCTAATCATGACTGTCCATCGCCTCTTCCCTAAGCCTATATATATGGGGCTATCATGAGGGTTGAAAGACACTTGAGAATTAGGGTTTGATGGTTTGTGACTTTACTTAAACCTATGGTTTAGTCCTCTCTCTTCCCTTAGGTTTTCTATCTAGCTTGTGTGGTAAGAGGGCTTCTTTCTAACCATGTAGTTGTTTCTTATCATCCATCAGAAGGTATCTTAGAAGCCTGAAATCCAGAAGAAAGAATGAAGACATATCACGACCTACTGTGCTAATCAAATCAAGTCTTCTCACTAACATTTTGTAGGTTGTTGGATATCCCTCTCCGTATTGATCTAGATGTTGAATTCGAAGTTAGAATCATGATCAGCTGTCTTATGCCTGCCTATAGACTCCAATATTTACTATATTGACTGTTCATCGTGAGCTTCAAAAGCTACCAAAATGCCTGTCAAATATCTGAAAGCAACAATATTTAAATTAACGAGTAAGGTGGGAATCTATCCAGATTGCAATTTTATTGTAAATGTGCCCATTTCAGAATAAAAGTTAGCATGATATGGGAATCTTCTATTGAATATTAACTAAGAGAAAAATTGCGAAGTAAGTGCACTGTTGCTAAACAAAGAGGACGCTGCAATAAGTTATAGCTAGGTTTCAGATACATAAAACTCGAACATTTCCTTGTGGGTATCTTAGTCATACCTTTCAATTTTAGCCTGGTAATAGTTTTGTGATTGCCTACATTCAAATAAACCATGTTTAATTTGGATTCATCTATATAGATCGAGATAAGTTGGTTTGATCTTGTCAAAATAAAATGTTGTGACATTGTTTCCCTCAAAAAAAAAAATGTTGTGTGGTATGGTTCTGCTCTGGATATGTATCTTTGTTTTTATAGGATCAAAAACCTCTGCAGTTTAATTGTAAGAGATATTAGATGCATAGCTTCTAATCTTTTCCTTCCAGTTCAAATTAATTGCTTTTCTTTCCAAGGTGATTCTTGTGCCAGAAAATTCATGCGACAAATTGTCACGCCCCGCTTCCCGAAATACGGAATACGGAGAGCGATGAAGGCCAGCCGTGCTACCTATGGTAAGAAAAGATCCTTCCATAGTCACATAAGGCTGTCTAGATTAACATGTCAAAAATAAAATCCAATACCAAAAGGAATAATAATGATAATCATACTGCAATGAAACCACAAGGAATACTAAAAATAGCTCCACTAGATAATTGATGCAATTAAAGATATGATACAATAGATTCGAAATAAAACAAGATCCAAAACAGATACATAAGTCCTAATGTCCCATAAGGACGCACATGCTAAAAACTTACTGAAAGGAAAATGAACCTACGGGTTACTGATCTTTGGCAAAGTCCTGGTAATCGATGCGGTCCTGCTCGGCCTGAAAATCTATCTCTAAACCTGAGATGGCAAATCTCAGGGATGTCAGAACACCCCAGCAAGTACTCAACGTATAAGGTGTGTGTATAGTATGATACCTTGAATATATGAATGTAGTGAAGCCTGTGTGCACAAGTAAAACATATATATATATATATATATATATATATATATATATATAGATGCATTAATACTAAGAAACCAACATATAAAGAGGTCAAGTCATAATCTAACTGGTCACTAAAAGGTAAACTACCCTATCGTAAGCTCAAGTGTATGCGTCAACCTCTGCAGGAGTATTCCTAACCCAAGAGTGGTACCCCAGGGGCTAGGAAACACGGGCCCAACTGTGGAATGAACAAGAGACCGATATAGCCCGGTACGAGCTGTAAACATGAGACTGATATAACCTGGTACGAGCTGTAACATGAGACCGATATAGCCCGGTACGAGCTGTAAACATGAGACCGATATAGCCCGGTACGAGCTGCCGGCATGGGACTCCTGAGATCCTGGTGTACGAACGCACACTCACCCCAACACCCGCGTATTTATAGCTACTATGGTAATGTCTGGATCAATAATTACGAATGCTGAAAAGACTGGAACTTATAATATCATGTTAATTGTATAAAAAAGAAACTTGTAAACAGTATAGATTGTGTCATGTCATGTAATTCAGCATTCAAATTAGAGAACTCGTTTTAATATGAGTAGTCTGGAACAATGAGTAGTCATGGCATGTCAAGTACAATAGTTATAAAATTATAGTGTTCATAAATAAGAATAGCATGTTAAGGTTTCTCAAGCATGCCGACAATGATAGTCTCAAGTAAAATGTTAAATATAGACGATAAGATATGATAAGGTCAAAAATGTAAACAAGACTCAACATAAATATGCAAGTATCTGTATTTAACATCCGGATTTATTTATTGAAAAGAATAATAAACTGAAATATTGTTTTAAAGGGTTAATATAGTTAAATAGGAATGACACATTACAGATGCATAAAGCGGATAGTGATAATAGTATAATTACAAGATAATAGTAAGTAAGATAAAATAAATGACAGATTGACTAGTCATCATGTAAGTGCTAATAATAAATTTTATAATCATGCGATAATAGAAAATATTAATACAAATTATAGTATCAAAATAATTTATATGATTAGGGCACATAGAGTGCAGCGATATTATAAGGAGTGATAGTGTAGAAAGTTTAATTTATATATATAAAATATTAAGCCCAAAGCATTTATTGATTAACAGTAATAATGGTATATTTTTATATTTTAGATTAGGATATAAGTGTTGACATTTTGCATACTAGTGTATACCAATATTGTTGCAACAGAAACATATAATTACTTATAAAGCTTTTTATATATTAAACCACATTTACATGTTAAAAATTATTTTATTGTGCTTGCACTATTACAGTTGTCACTTGATGAAAAGATTAATAGATATTCTAGATCCTAGGGTTTTCATCATATGTACAAGTATTATAAGATATATTAATAAAGCGGCAGAATATTAAAATTTTATTTAAATATTGTAAGTTAATAATTTATTTAGAGAATTGCCGATGTTGCATCGACTAAAAAAAATAAAAGAGTAAAAGTACTTGCCTCGGAGACAGATAAACATGACGACACGAAGAACGACTCCAAGGTTTGATTGCTCGGCTAATTTTGAAGAAGAAGAAAATATTGTGATGGGAAAAAGAGAAGGTTGATTTATATGAGAAAGGGAGAGATGATAATAATTAGGTTGTTATTTATAGGGAAGAGAGATGTTAAACATTGGAGAGATTGTTATAATTAGAGAGAGAAATATTCTGATGAGATGAGATTTGGATTTGATTTTATAAAAGAGAGATGATGGATTGTTATATGCTTCTATAAGATATTAGAAAAGTTGTATATATACATATTAGTTTGTATATAGTTAGAATAATAGAAAAGTATATATATATATATATATATTAGTATATAGTGAAAATATATGTAGATATGTATATGGTTATGGGTTAATGAAAATAAATATAATTAGTTATATATATATAGGATTTTATGATATCAAACAACTAAAATATATTTTCAGTTAAACTATCATAACAAAATATCTTCAATTATATATATGTATGTATGTATATATGTTTGTAGAAAAATAATTAAAGAGAGAGTAGATTTGAGAAAGAGAATCTGCTGAGAGAGATTAGATTAGATTGGAGAGAGAGGGATTTTGTTAGGTAATATATATAGAAAAAGAGAGCGGCGGTTTGGTGAAATATAGTTAGTGATATAGAAAAATATATGTACATATAATAGAATATGGAGAGAAAGAAATCTGTTGAAAAGATATTTGTTTGGAGAGAGAGAATAGTATTTATTTTAAAAGAATAAAGTTATCAAGTGAGACATATATGGTGATTGGAGAGAGAAAATTGAGTTGTTAGATTAGGAAAAATATTTATATGGTTAAGAGATTTAACAAGGGCTCTCATGACTTTTCAAAATTAAATATTTTAACCAAATAAATATCGCAAGACAAAATATCTTATAAATAGAATTTAAAAAGGGATAAAATCTTATGTATATGTATTGTTTAAAGAAATACCAAATAAAATATCTTTTTTTTAAAACTATGATACTAAAATAAATATGGTTATAAAATAGTGTTAAATAAATAAATATTTAAATACTAATAATATGCATATTTAACAAACTTGAAAAACCATAATTATATGTATATATCTTGATTAAAAGTATTAAACTCCAAGTTATAATAATAAAAATAAAACAAAACCCAATATATCCAAAAGAAAAAGAAAAAGAAACGTATGATCGAACTAGGATGTTACACAAATCATCTCTCATCAGGTAATGTGGTTGCTTGCATTGAGAATCCGAAGAAGAACAAACGACATTTAGTGCGATTCTAGGAATGAATGGATGCTATTTCTTACACTTGACTCTGAGAAAGGGCGTAAGCTCATTGTAAACTGCATGCATTCTATTAGGACATGATTGCCTGTGGCTGTTTGCTCTCTCTGTACGGGTGTTGTCTCTCCTCTCTATGATGACTTGTGCGTCGTGTATATGCTTGCTTCACCAATGTTCGAGAAGTTTGACTACAAACATGGATCATGACGTTGATGATGATGAGGCTGCTAGATTGTGCATTCTTATTGTGCTGCCTATTTTGATAATTCATCACAGATTCATTAGTTGTTGAAACGGATGTTGCAAGCCCATTCAGCAAGCGACTGCTACTTCGCCAAT